>FR997747.1:4113364-6567805 GCA_905475445.1 Ochropleura plecta | reverse complement strand
TAAGTTGCCAACTTTTTATTTAATATGTAGGATCTTAGTTAGGAACGAGAATTTAGATTAGAATTATGTTAACATAGTGTTATTATTGTAGATGTTTTGTCTTAGTTTAGTATTTAAATAAGTACTTGCAAAACAAACAGAGGACTCTAAAGTTACTGGGTTAAGTTAGAGTGGAAGAGAGGACAAAGAGTTTCATGCAGGGGCCTATCTTCAGGTTAAGCCGCGCTTGCTTAGGTTGGTAAGTAGATGGGTGACTATTAATTACATACTGATTACCGAGTTTCCTTGTGCCTCGGTAAGCAGGTTGCATTTGTAGATGTTTGGCAGTCTTTTCAGGGGGTGAGTAGATCGAACTAATAAAAATAACCCTTTCTACGACATTGGGCATCGTATTGTGGAGGTCAGAAAATACTGCTATTTAGCTACATCCAGTGGAAACCGACCCTAACATAGTTAGGAAAAGGCTAGTCAGATGGTGATGAAGTCAGGGCAGAAGAATCCTAATGACGAAGGGAGTATTGTGTCCCAGGTACTGGCACTTTAACAAAATAAAACAAAGGATTAAGTAATTAAAATAAGATTAAACAAAGCAAATGTTAAATCTGTGCAGGTGCTGTCTACAGGGTTTTTTTATGTCTAAAAGAATTTGAGTAACACGTAGTAGAAGAAAAATAAAAATTATCAACGAGTAAGTTTGTGAAATAAACACTTTTTTTAATGACTTGAGATTGGTTAATTTTTTTTTTAACTTTAAAACTATTTAGTACACAATTGAATTCATTATTTTTCGTATCATTCTCTATTTTGCTTTACAAAAAAATTGCAAGCGCTAGTATCCATATTATTCCAGCTCATAACCCAACAAATTTACTATCACATTACAAAATCCAAGCACAGCGGTACCCCAAAAAAGGTAATTAACGGAACCACACAATGGCCCGGAGGCCAGTGCGCCTCTCAACAATAGCCTGGACAAAATATAGCCCCAACAAAAGAGTTCAATTTAGTCGAAACTAAACCAAGAAACGCGAGCCAGCAACACACGTTAGTTCATTGGTTCTCAACCTATTGTTTGCGAACACAAGGGCTGAAATCAAAACACAACACTGCGCCAGTATATTCAAGAGAGTTCGGCAAAGTTTTGTCTACACTACACCTACATGTCGATAGTTATGTTGAACACGCGACAACGACACGGTTGGCGCAGTGGCTGAGCAATCGACTTCTACGCTGCGTGTCGCGGGTTCGATCTCCGTACGGAACAAATATTTGTATGGCCTACAAATAATTGTTTCGGGTCTGGCTGTTTGTGTATGTGAGTTTAAATGTTTGTAAACGCACCCACGATACAGGAGTAATTCCTAGTGTGGGACAAAGTTCTTTTTTTAAAAAAAAGGACATTAAGGAGCTGAACCATTGAATGGTCACGGTGAAATTCCTAAATGAAAGGCCATTAACATTTTTCCGACCCGCCAACAGAACCCAAATCCTCAGCACTTCGTAGAGGGTTTGATTCAATTCCCGAGTTGCGCAAAGTGTTATTGAGTTTTACAATCAGCAATTTCTTAGAAGCAGCCCTGTTGATGGAAACAGGCTCGCCTCATTACATCCTTACTAATATTATAAAAGCGCAAGTGCGTTTGTTTGTTACGTCTTCACGCCTAAATGGCTAAACCAATTTTGATGAATTTTGGTACAGATAGTTAGTACAGATAGTTGGGACCCTGGAGACGGACATAGGTTATTTAAAAAAAAAGATAGCATTGCTATTACAATAAATAAGGCACAAGGGCAAAAACTACAGGTAACAGGTACCTGTAAAACAGTAAAGGGGAACTGTGTTACCCTGAATTTAACGCGAGCGAAGCCGTGGGCTAAAGCTAGTAGGCCATAAATCATACTGACAAAACTCACATTCTGTCAATTTTACAGCCCCTGTATAACCCTTTGGGGGTAATTAACATAGAATAATAAACATTATATTAAAGCCGTGATATTTATTATTTTTCTTAAACTTTATCGTCCCCGCTGACAAATAATACCCAAAGTGGTTATTTAGATTATATAAGGACATTTTGAATCCTGCCGGGGTTGCGGGTTGTTCGAAAGAGATACCGTGTTCCCGGAACGAAAAGGGCATTAGAAAGAACAACATGTGTTTTAGTTAGTACAAGCCTGACACTCCCCCCCACTCCGCCCAGAGCGGGGAAAGTTATTTGATGATTTCCCATCAGAAAAAAAAGTGGTTCCTGGTCAAGAAAAGTTTGAGAACCACTGCGTTAATCCGATAAAGAAATCTTTATATCGGCACGCGAACGAAATTAGGGGATCTAACTATGTCATTTTTAACCCAAATGTGTCAGAATTATGGGTTTTTCATGTGACTTAAATGGGCATGATTCGGTGGTTTTGTGCTTCTGAATTATGATTTTTGGGTATAATAAAAATAAGTGTGTAATTGGGTTGTGGACGATTGTTTTAATACGCGATGAAATGTTAAACAATACGCTATTATATATTAAAGATAAAAAGTAATTAGAATTTGTTTGTGTACGGTTTTTTTATTTGTTTTATTCTTCTTGATGTGTTTATTTTTGTGTGTGTTTTAAAACTCAATTTATCACACTTTTTATTTTCTTTATTTGGGAACCCAAATTAATAAATAAGAATGTTATAATATAAGGTAAATAAGAATGTTATAAGGAAAACGAAAAAATATTACAATCGATTCATGTGTGAAATATGTACATACATCGATACGTAGTAATAACTTCCATTATCAGGAAAACAGTATTTTTTTCATAAAGTTAAGCATGTTATTATTGCAACCGCGTTATTTTCAGGATTCATAGTCAAAAATAATTCTTATACAACCAACACATTTAAATTGTTAAGCTCAAAAAACTGACTTCCATCATCATTTTCCTGCCCTTGTCCCATTCTATTCGGCGCAACACGTTTTTTTCTTCCGTTCTCCCGTCACGGCATCATTTACTCCTTTCTCTTTCATATAATTCCTTACACAAGCCATCCATCTTTTCTTTGGCCTTCCTCTTGCTCTCCGTCCATCAACATTCAAAACTCTGACTTCCAAAAAAAGTAAAATGTGGAAAATAACTTTACTTCCGGAAGTCAGTGGCAAAAAAGTCAAACTAAAGTAAAAAAAAGTATTTTTTGGGGTCATCCATCATAAATCATCAAATAACTTCCCCCGCTCTGGGCGGAGCGGGGGGGAGCGTCATACTTTAACTGACTAAAACCCACCCATGTTCTTTCTATTGCCCTTTACGTTCCGGGGCCGCGGTATCTCTTTCGAACAACCCGCAACCCCGGCAGGCGGGGGCCTGGCAAGCCCCTTTGCTTTGCTGACATCTCTTTGAGGTGCGCGTGATACACTAACGCGCCGTCGACATGGCCTGTCGTCAATAGACGGACGGACGGTGAGCAACCCATGGCTCACCGTCCACAGGCCCGCATCTACGGTGGCCGGTAGTCGTCTCGCGGCGCCCGACACCCGGGGCGACTCCCGCGGCGGCTGGGTTGGTTTGAGGTTCTCTCCCTCAAACGCCCGGCCACCTCCTTCGCTAGCATGGCAGCAAAAAAAAAGGTTTGACGATGACTCATAAACTACCCAAGCAATATAAAAAAATAATAATATGGGACCACCTCGTAAGTTTACCCTTTCGAGCAAAAAAAAGAATAATGAATAACTGACGGAGTAATCGGTGACATACATAAAAAACACCATACTGAGATAGAGGCCTTTTGGCCTCGTACAGGACGAATTTAATAATTGACGATTTTTTTTAAAATTAAGTAATTTTGTTTATTGTCTTGTCGAGTGATAAACAGTTTTCTTTCTTAAAAAAAAGGTGGAGCCTCATCCTTTTTTAAGTCAGTTAATAATAAACCAATACCTTTCAAAACCACCATTAAATAAAACTAAAATCGGACAAGTAATTAAAGTGAGGAATGAAAATGATTCTATCGGTACAAGCTTGAAACATTAAACTGTGGAAACTGCTTGAAACGTTCTATGAAATGTAATTTCGATTTACCGCTAACTTGCCTAAACAAATATTAGGATTTAGTTGGAAACCCTGACCGAATTGTTTATGTAAAATTAAAGGCACCTAGCATGATTTTGCATTTTATGAATGATTAATTTGCGTTATTTTACGAAATGTTAATAAGAAGTCAGAATACTATGCTCTGTATTTTGATGAGGTAGTATACAAATAAATGTTTGTTAAATTCGTATGTTAAACTAGCTTCCGCCCGCGACTTCGTCCGCGTGGCATAGTTACTTTGGGCAAACGCTTACTATAACCCGCGTAATGATCGAAAAAAAAATCTATCTCTGCACCAAAATTCATCAAAATCAGTTTAGCCAAAGGCGTGAAGAAACAAACAAACTCACTTTCGCTTTTATAATATTAGTACGGATTGTCGTTAGTGACATTTTTTTTTCCTATGTTAAATCATCAAGTAATTTCTCCCGCTCTGGGCGGAGCGGACTATCAAGCTTTTACTGACTAAAACCCGTCCTTGTTCCTTCGTAGTGATCCTAGGCCTAAATATCTCTTTCGAACAACCCGCAACCCCATTCATTGCTCACCGTCCAGACGCGCGACTACTGTTAATGACACTGGGATTGGCTCTTTCATTACTATGCTGTACTTCTATGTCAGAAAACCATGCTCATGTAATTAAGTAGCGGCATATCACCCAGTTGACACTTTTATTTTTGCGAATGGGTAATCATCAAATAGCTTCCCCTACTCTGGGCGGAGCGGGTGGGTAGTGTCAAACTTTTACTGATTAAAACCCACCCATGTTCATTCCTTTGCCCTTTATGTTTCGGGGCCGCGGTAGATCTTTCGAACAACCCGCAACCCCGGAACTAGTTGAGTCCTAGAGCGCATTCAGACGGCGTATTTTTGCGCCGATGATGCAACAGCGCCGTAAAAACGCAGATTGTTCCTTTTGCATCGATGCAAATGTTTGTACGAAGCGATACAAGCGCGTTTGCATCGCCGCGTCTATTTTATAACCGCAGATGACGCACAAGAACGCGCTTTTACGGCGGCGCCATCGAAAATCTGGAGGTGTGCTAAGCTTAACTGGTTTGCGACCTAATCTTGATCAAAGCAAGTTCAACAATATAAAAATAAAATCACAGATTTCACGAGTTAAAATTTAGGTTATACGAAGGTTTGAAAATAAAAGAACGATAGCGTCGCAGAGAGAACTTCTTTCATAAAAATTGGATTTCTATTCAATATATCAATTATAAATGATTAACTGTTTTCAAACATATTTTTATTTTATTTGAAAGTCATTTTGTTTTAGGAGTGCAAATGACAAGCAATTCAATGAGATAAAAAACTTGAAAACGAACCTAGGACTTAACGTCACCATGACCTAGGACAGGCCAATAACCGCGCGAGCCTTTTATAAATTCGACTTATTTATGCAGAAAATGAGCACTCTTGAATTGACTTTTATGAATTAGCTAAGTTTGAGTCGGACCCGAACAGAAAGGGTTCCGTAATTCTGTTTCTTGTCTGAGAAATAAATTAAAAACCTCTTAAAATTAATTGTTATTTGGACCGTAGTAATATACAGTCTGAGATATCAAATCAAATCAAAATTATTTACTTCAAGTAGGCCAGTTACAGGCACTTTTGAACTGTCGAAACATTGACAACAATAAAATAATGCTACAGTCCCAGTCACAAGGCATAACAACTGTGAAAGTACTGTAGTTGCCCATTCCAAAGTGTAGATCTCTATGGGGAAGAATGGCCAAGAAACTCCAAGGACACTCTTTTAAATCAGAATATTGTTACAAAACCTTGGAATTATTAAAATTCAAGTAGAAACATTAAAGTAGACTACATACTTTTTTTTCGATATCACGCGGGCGAAGCCGCGGGTGCCAACTAGTGTTAGCATAAAATTGAAACAATAAATACGTGTGGTTTCACTCGCATATGAACCCTAAAAATAATAGTCAAAGCCTTGTGTTCACTTTCTTTTCTTTTTACAAAGCAACTTAACTGTAATTAACTTTGAAAACGTGAGTTGATCGCGTGTTTACTTCGATTTATTTAAGTGCCAAACGATTATTAAGTTCAAGTAGGACGTCAAAATGGTGCTAGTTAATTATTTATTTCGATAGCTTGAGAAATAAATATCGATAACTATAATAGTGGCGGAATGAGCGCGGGTTTGTACATGTTTCGCTTTTTAAATAGGGTTCACTGAACGGAGTATAGTTTGCATTTAGTGGTTTGAATTGGTTATAGCTTTGAGCAATCAATGAATCGAATATTGCAAGTTTTGTGAAATACTGTAGGTGATTTGTTGAATAAACTATAAAAAAGCCCGGCAAGAGCGAGTCTGATTCGCGACAGAAACGCCTATATCTTTTGGCTGCGTAGTTTTAGAGGGTTGATTTTATCACAACGCCAAGTAATTACAGACTTGAGTATATAATTTATACTAGCTGCGCCCCGCGGCTTCGCCCGCGTGATTGTAAAAAAGTATTATGTGTTATTCCAGACTATAATCTACCTATGTGCCAAATTTCATCAAGATCCTTTCAGTGGTTTTACATGCATACTCACAAACTTTCTCATTTATAATATTACTAGCTTTTGCCCGCGGCTTCGCTCGCGTTAAATTCGGGGTAACACAGTTCCCCTTGCGCCTTATTGATTTGTAATAGCAACGCTAAGTTTCCCTTTTCTTCTCTCTTTCTCCCTCACATCCCCCTTTTTTCAAAAAAGTTAGCCTATGTCCGTCTCCTGGTTCCCAACTATCTCTGTACCAAAATTCATCAAAATCGGTTTAGCCATTAAATCGTGAAGAGGTAACAAACAAACTCACTTTCGCTTTTATAATATTAAGTAAGGATAAGGATAAAATAGAATGTCCCCAATGTGACATTACAGAGAGGTCTATTTATATTTACTCTATCCGACATTATTGTTTTGTCTAACTAATGTTACCACATAAAAAAACTTTTTTGCAAAAAATAAAACCGACTTCCAAAAAAAAAGTGGAAAATAACTTTATTTCCGGAAGTCGGTGGCTTTTGTTGGTTTCGTTGACTTTTTTGCCACCGACTTCCGGAAATAAAGTTATTTTCCACTTTTTTTTTGGAAGTCGGTTTTATTTTTTGCAAAAAAGTTTTTTATTTCAGCATTTTTAGTTATAGTATTACGATATAATTCGCAAACACGGTTATTTTTAGCTTTTTAGTGCGTAGGTCCCGTCTTAAATACAAGCTTTAGGCAGTTGTCTCACCAACGACGAGAAAACGACTAACTATCGGCTATTTTCTCGCTCAAGAAACGTACAATAGATATACTTTTCGTGTGAATAAAAGAGATGCATATACAAACAGTTGATCGCTGACTGTTCACACTGCCGGCGAGTACTCGCTTCACTAGTTTGTCGCTGAGCGACAAGAGCTATGAAAGATAACACTCACTCGGCGATACTTGCCAAGCGATTAGAAATCACGCCGAGAGAGCAACCAGTGGTCATGTCATTTGGTCGCGTATGAGGCCGCAAGACTGACTGCACGCTTGACTGCCGCGAGCGAGTGATGCGAGTAATCGCCCGCCTCACTCGCACACTCGCTTATAGCCGAACTACACAAATATCGGAACTACGCACTTGCTCCCCGCGTCTCGCTAACTCGTTTCTAGTTCTAGCTCTACTCGTTACTCGTTAATCGTTGCCGGTGAGACAAGTGCCTTAGTTCCACATCACGCTATAGTATTAAATACTATCTAAATTAAGCTTTAGTTTAAAACCAATTCAGAAATCATATGCATCATCGCCTAGGGGATACAGCTGATACTTGATCTAATGATCATGTTTCTTAATGACTAGGTGAGGGGAGGGGAGGGGGTACGGGCACCCTGCTCCTACTCGCCTGCCTACCCTGGCGAAACCCATACTTATACATGTGATTGCAGCAATCACGGCAGATTTGCGGTCATTTATTGAAGAGTTCCGTTGTATATCACTGAAGATCTATCACCAAATTAAAATACAATCACCTCAAAAAACTGCGATGACCTTCCAAATCATAGTGCATAGCGTTTTTTGTTCATTTGTCTTCGACAACCTCTAAAATTATATCATCAACGTAGACGAAGTCAATCTAATACACATTATTAAAGATAACTCAAAAACTACTGGCCGGATCTTGATATTTTTTTTATGGGACCAAACGACAACCACCAGCTTTCGAATAAAAAAAGAATCATCAAAATCGGTTCACCCAGACCAGAGTTATGAGGTAACAAACACAAAAAAAAAAAAAAAAAAAAAAAAAATACAGTCGAATTGAGAACCTCCTCCTTTTTTGAAGTCGGTTAAAAAATAACCGGTCAGGTACGAGTCGCGCACACCGAGGCTTCAGTACAAACTTGCGACATGAACGGCCATTTCTTTTAGCTGCGTAGACTTAGAGGGTTCACTTTTTTTAAAAAAAAATTGGGATGTGAGGGAGAAAGCGTTAAATTCGGGGTAACACAGTTCCCCTTTCCTGATTTGCCTGCTACTAAGGTACCTGATATAGGTATGTAGTTTTTGCCCTTGTCCCTTATTTATTATAATAGCAAAGCTAAGTTTTCCCCTTTTTTCCCTCTTTGTCTGTTATTTTTCACTTTAAAAATAGCCTATGTCCGTCTCCTGGTTCCCAACTATCTCTGTACCAAAATTCATCAAAATCGGTTTAGCCATTAAAGCGTGAAGAGGTAACAAACAAACTCACTTTCGCTTTTATAATATTAGAAAGGATGTTGAAAATAATATGTATGACCTGAAGGTAGTTGTTTCGGGTCTGGCTTTTTGTGTATGTGACTTTAAATGTTTGTAACACTCACGATACAGGAGAAATGCGTGTGGGTCAAAGTTATATAAAAAAAAATAGGTGTGGCACTCGGGGACTGCCGCGGTAAAACTATTGCATAGCATTTTTTATCAACTTATGCAATAAATAAAAAAAACTTATGCAATAAATAAATAAAAAATCTAAATATAATATTTAAAAAGTACTTCCACTGAAAAGAAGTCGCAAAAAGAAAAAACAAGACCTTGGGTTTGATCCAGAGTAATGTCGTTTGACCATCCGATTCTCTACCAAACACGCTAATGGAACATTGGAATCGTGATTGAAATAACTGACCGTATTCGTAATGAAATTTCTTATTAGGCTTTTTCGAAATTTCTGGATCCGGTCTCCACGCTCAAGGCCCGCGATAGAAGCAATGCAATAGCTTAAAAAGTGATCATATAAGGGTTTTGTTTTTCTCTGTGAATTGATAGATGGATGCAGTACCTACAGTATACCAAAAGTGACAAATAAATTATGTATGTGTGGCGAGTATTCCGCGCTAAACACAAGACAATCAAACGGGCTCTGTTGACTAACTGATCATCAGGACGAGTCGTCACCGACGCACCCCGTGCTTACTAATCAGGGAAGTAGTTGTGCAAACACAACAGAAGTTCCATTTTGAGTGTTAACTGTTAACTTTGGTTCAAGTTTTGGGGGTTGTTGGTGGAAGGTTTTCAAGTGTGACAATTGGTAGGGGGTGAATGCTAGAAGATGTTTGTTATAATCTGTATCTTTTGAGGGGGACTTCTAACTGCCATTAAGGGATTGGAACTAAAAAAAATAAAATGTTGAAAACCCTTAAATTGTGTATATAAAATTGTTAATAACCCTTAATATGTTAATAACGCGTGAATTTGTTTATATAAAAATATTACTTCTACTACTCTACTTGAATTTATTATCATTTCATAGCTTTTCATATTTTATATATGGAACCCAAACCTTTGTTCTAAAATAAAACTACCATCAGTTACTTCTTATAATATCAGCTATCCGACAGTAGAAGTCTCGTTAAAAACGGTAAAGCCATTCCTGAAATAAGCCGGAACAATCCAACAGAACCAAAAATAAATTACGTTTGTAATTTATTTATTATGTAATTTATTAATTTACACACTTCAATTTAATTGTTTTGTATACTTATTACAAGCTTTGTGCAGCGGTTTCACCCGCGGCTTACCACCCTTATCACTTAAAGATTTTAAGGATAGATAGTAGGCGATTATCAGACTTACTGAATATGCATAAAAATCATGAAAATCGGTCGAGCCGTTTCGGAGGAGTATGGAAACGAACATTGACACGAGAATTTTATTTATATTAGACTAATATATTATAAAATTATACAAAAGGCATTATACTGCAAAATGCTTTATCTGTTTATAATTATATACTTTTTTGGAAATATATTGAAATATGGATTTCATTAACTAAATAGTTTTAGAGCTAGTAGAGGCTGTCAACGTACAAATTATAAGAGGAAAAGTTAAAAAATAAATGACCATTGCAGGAATCGCCCATATTACCGAACTTAATTGTAACAGTATATAAAATAAATAACTCGGTTATCAATGTTCCTCATGAAGTAATCAAGACAAACTTTCAATTGGATCAGTTTTCATCTAATTTAATACAGTCTACTGATTCTACCGCTGTTCAACTTTACCCTACTATTGTTCTACCCATGTTATCTTAAGTCAGCACTATCATATACCCCTACACCGTAACTTAGTCCTTAACCCCCAAAGAACAAGGTAGGATATCAATCGTGGGTAAAACCAAAGATTTTGCTAGGCGGTTTGTCAAATGCAATCAAACGTACGGCACAGATTATTCAGACGGCAGCCATTTTGTTTTTCATGCTTCCACTAGGTCGGATAAGTGTTAGGTGTGTTATCCATACTAATTGTTTAGTTACGCAGAAATAGGGACGGTTTTGGTACAAGTCAGCGGTTGAGCTGACATTTTAGGGACGAAATCTTGAAATGCGTAAGTTATTTTGCTGTTTGTGTACCTAAATCTTAAGTGAGCCTGCTTTGACTTTGCCAAACATTGTTAAACCCTCAAAAGGGCGCGTAGTCATTTGTAAAAAAAAGTTTGTCGCGCTAAACCAAAAAGACCTATTGGCGATTTTAAGGACTAAAATTGCCGAATTATTAAGGTGCCATAATTATTTTATTAATATAGTCGTCATATTGTATTAACATAAATACAAACCCATTTTATTTAAATTGGTCAAATTTTATCGTATTTTGTCGAATCATGCATGTAAAAAAGTGATATAGGTCTATAAGCAGATTATATAAAAAATATCTACAGTGGTAAACAAGTAAGAATATTTGAGTAAATATACTTGCAAATATAGTGGTGAGTAAAGTTTTCGCTAGCAGGCTTATCGCAAACAACCTGTGCGAAACCTTTTTGACAACGGACGCATGTAGTATTTTTGACCCCTCCGCCAAATATGACACAAAATAAATTAAGGCAACAAGGGACACGCGGGGAGAGAGTGATATACAGTTGTTTTTTATTGTGAAGGACTCGGAAGAGACTGCATGAGACGAGAAAAAATTGTGATGGAAATAATTTTTAAATAAAAAAAAATGCTTTTTTAGTTGTGGTATGATGGTATTTCACTCAAATTCTTATCGAGTATTTATTATTCTTTGCCACTAAGAGATATAAGCAAATCGTGCAAGTACATTTAAAAAAAAATTAAATGATAAATGATGCAAATGTTTTTACACGACTTTTTTGTTTTAAACTAGATGAGGCCGATGTTTCGTACCCGACTACTCTAAGAAGAAAGAGCCGAAACAAACTCAGAGGTAAGTCTCTTTTAAGGTCCAGACAAAAATCTTGGTCAACCTAGTTTAAAAATTAGTCTTAAATGGTATTTTTAAGAAAGCACCACACAGATTGAGTGAACCTGTCCAGTCAGTGCAAGCATTTGTCAGTTATCGTGTAGCTCGACTCATAACCCAAGGAGCTCAACGACACGACGAACAAAATTAAATGATAAATGATGTTTATTTTGCAAGATGATCTGAACTTTCTGTGGTCGGTGTAAGTTCGAGTTTGTATTTAGGCAATCAGAACTTGTGATTTATTGTTTTTTTTTTTTTTTTTTTCGATGACACTTTCTGATGTGACATTTGCAAAGAACTGCGCATCTAGCTTTTGCATGTTCAACTATGTAGTTTATGCCCGTGTGAAATTTAAGAATTGTCCCATAGAATGCTTTTATCGTTAAAAGTATCCTGTGTAATTTCAGGTTAGAAACATTATGTGTGGAGAATTTCTTAAGAATCTGTACAGTATTTTTTGCGTAAAAGGTAACAAACATCCATACATCCAGGCATCCATACATCCAGTCATCCACACATCTAATCATCCATACATCCAAAAATATTTAAGCACCCTTCTTTCGCATTTATAATTTTAACTAGCTTTTGCCCGCGGCTTCGCTCGCGTTAAATTCGGGATAACACAGTTCCCCTTTCCTGATTTACAGGTACCTGCTACCTGTAGTTTTTGCCCCTGCGTCTTATTTATTGTAATAGCAATGCTAAGATTTTCCTTTTTTTTCTCTTTCCCTCTCTCATTTCCCACTTGTTTTTTAAAAAAGTTAGCCTATATCCGTCTCCAGGGTCCCAACTATCTCTGTACCAACATACATTAAAATCGGTTGAGGCGTGAAGACGTAACAAACAAATAAACAAACTCACTTTCGCTTTTATAATATTAGTAAGGATTATATCAATGACGAGTTAGCAGGGAGGCACCTAGCAGAGGATTAACCCTGCTAGATGCCCCGACAATCATGCAGGGGTACCTAGAGCACTCATTCAAGTAGCACCACTCATGTCTTTTCATCTAAGTCCTTACGAATAGGGTTGTAAAACTAGGGAGCCATATTATTATTGATCAGCTGTTGTATTCAGGGTAAATTGCCTTATTTACCTACCTGGCGTCTTTCAGTTAGAGAGATGAGCTCAATTGTGTAAATTTTACGTTTGTTTATTCGTGCGATTTGCGTTAAATTGAAACAAGGTTCCGTACAAACTGGCGACGTAAACGGCCATTTCTTTTGACTGCGTAGACTAAAAATCAACCCTATTTTTTTGGGGTGGGAAGATATCCAATAACTTACCCCGCTCTGAGCGGAGCGGGGGGGGCGTGTCAGACTTTTACTGCCTAAAACCCACCCATGTTCCTTCTATTGCCCTTCACGTTCCGGGGCCGCGGTATCTCTTTCGAACAACCCGCAACCCCGGTAGGCGGAGGCTCTGGCAAGCCCCTCTGCTTTGCTGACATCTTTTTGAGGCGCGCGTGAAACACGAACGCGCCGTCGACACGGCCTGTCGTCAATAGACGGACGGACGGTGAGCTACCCACCTTGCTCACCGTCCACCCTCAAATCAACTCTCTAGGTTGATTTTTTCACAGCTCCAAGGGACCATAGACTTGAGTATATTGTTTAAATTTCACTCAATACCTCTACGCGTTTCCAAGATAAAGGGTCTTGACAGACAGACAGATAGACGGACAATAAAGTGATCCTATAAGGGTTCCGGTTTTTCCTTTTGAGGCACGGAACCCTATGTAGAAGTATTTATTGTTTTTTTTTTTATGTAACGTAAATTTATGTAAATTTTTCGAATATATTTTAGACATTAGACTGAAATTCGTTTATAACCTTGTCATCGATAGAAAGTAAGATACTCTGATTTAAAACAAATCCTTATCCTTACTAATATAATATTATAAAAGCGAAAGTGAGTTTGTTTGTTTGTTACCTCTTCACGCTTTAATGGCTAAACCTATTTTGATGAATTTTGGTACAGATATAGTTGGGAACCAGAAGACGGACAAAGGCAATTTTTTTTTAAAGTGGGATGTGAGGGTAAGAGGGAAGAAAAGGGAAAACTTAGCGTTGCTATTACAAATCAATAAGGCGCAAGGGGAACTGTGTTACCCCAAAATAAAGCGATGCCGCGGGCAAAAGCTAGTAAATAAATAAATACTCAATCAGTTGTTTATTTCAGGCGTAGCCCATAAGTATTTTATTTTCTTTACTGTTTCAAATGACATGAAGGGGAAAGGAGTAAATGATGCCGTGACGTCTGATAGGGGAGAATGGAAGAAGAGGACGTGTTGCGCCGACCCGTATAGCGTCGTGCGAATAGAATGGGACAAGGGCAGGAAAATGATGACTGTATCTACTAACATTATACGGATACTGTGGAGTCTGAAATAAAAAGTTTTTATTTTATTTTTATTAGTCAAAACATCTAACTAAAATTACTAAAGACACAATCAAACTTCGCGAAATTCTGGAAGTAGGTTAGTCCTATTTAATACACATGTTATGTTAAAATTATTCAATATGCCTTATTCAATTATACAATGTTGTTTGTATGACTGAACTTTAAATGGTGTAAATGTTTTCTACAACTTTTATTAATATGTTTGCGTAAAACTATATAATTAATTATTGTGAAGCATTATTTTTATTTGCATTGCATTGCAAAACGATTGCATGTAGCGGAGATGAGAATGTTGAGATGGATGTGTGGAGTGACAAGAATGGATAAAGTATGGAATATTAAAGGAAGTTTGAAAGTTGTGCCTGTTACAGAAAAAAATAAAGGGAGTCGTTTGTCTTGGTATGGACATGTAATGAGGAGGGACGAAGCACATGTGATTAAAAGAGTGATGGATCTGAATGTTGATGGACGGAGAGCGAAAGGGAAGCAAAAGAAAAGATAGATGGATTGTGTAAGGAATGATATGAAGGAGAAAGGAGTAAATGATGCCGTGACGTCTGATAGGGGAGAATGGAAGAAGGAAACGTATTGCGCCGACACCAAATAGGTCAAGGGCAGGAAAATGATGATTTTTTAAGCATTGCCACCTTGTTTTTAGTTACTTAGTCGAGGTGACGGATGGGCCCACCAATAATTGTTTTGAATGTCAATTTTAGGTTCCTCTTATGATCTAGTGGTCGTTAGTGCGACTTATGAGGATGAAGTCTTGGGTTCGATTCCCAAGTTGGGCAAAGTGTTACTGGGGTTTTTCAGTAGCAGCTACAGAGATATAGATTTTATGATATAGATAACTGATGAAATGTAGGTACACTTCTGCCAAACCATTCGGGGTTATAAGATACCTACGTCAATAATAGAACCCAAAAGTATGTATAAATAACATTTTCGTCGACTTAAGAACTTCCTCTTTTTTAGGGTTCCGTAGTCAACTAGGAACCCTTATAGTTTCGCCATGTCTGTCTGTCCGTCCGTCCGTCCGTCCGTCCTCGCTTAATCTCTGTGACCGTTAGCAATAAAGCTGAAATTTGGTACCAATATGTATATCAATCACGCCGACAAAGTGGTAAAATAAAAATTGGAAAAAAATGTTTTAGTAGCCACCCTATATGTAAAGTGGGAAGTGATTGTTTTTAGTAGTAAGTAGAACTTTATAAGGACTTTCTATGAAAATCATTTTGAACTTGATTGACACAACAGTTTTTGTACAAAAAAGACAAAAAGTTGTACAAAATAATTTCCTCCTCCACCTTTAAACTCATAAGTGGGAACACTTATTGTGACGGACGGGAAACTACGGAACCCTACACTGAGCGTGGCCCGACACGCTCTTGGCCGGTTTTTTTTGGTCGGTTAAATGTAACTGCTTATTGTTTTGTTGGTTACTTTTGTAGTTTCCTAATACATAATCATTTACTATTGTGACCTTACTAACTAAACATTAAACCAGCTACCTTTGCTGGGCAGACTGCAAATCCCTATCATGGGAACGTAGTCTCTAAGCCGCACGAACAAGGTATACAATCCTCAAACATCTCGGTGTTCAATTCATGAAAATAATGTTTATTTCTTTTTAATAAGCATCATGAATCATCATGCCAAAAACTTCGGAACTATTCGTGTTATCCGAAAATAGCCGATGCTTTATACTTTGTGCCTAATAGCTAATGTACAGTCAATAAAAGAGATAGGTGTGCGTAAAAAAATAACTACTATGACATATTCACCACGATTGATGTTCCCGTAGTATGGAAAAGCCGCATTATGATTGCAACGGTTAGACAATATAACATGAAAAATAAATATATATCTGATTGTGCTACAAAATTATTATACAGATCCGAATCATAATAGCCAGCTTTAGCCATAAAGTGTGATCATCTTTATCGGTGGCTAGGGACCCCAAAAGTGTGTTTATAAACTTGTAATCACTGACACACGAATACGAAATCTTCGTAGTAGCTACGAGCTACGCCGTAGCAAAATGCGCCAAAACTACACGAGCGACGGTTAGTTGCAAGTAAGCAGCCTGTATACCAATCCATTTGTCCAACTGTACCTTCAGTGGTTTCATTTCAGTTCACGTCTATAATTTGTCAAAGTCACAACTCCTTTTGTTGTTATGAAACACAAAATAAAAATGAGTTCATCGTACTATACTCGCGGCTATGATTAATAAAACACGTAAATAAGCAAAGGGGTCAGGTCATGTAATGACCTCTTTACGAGTATTACAAACTGTATCCTATCGATTGACGGAACAATACGGCATTTTTTTAGGCAAAGATGTTTATAACAAGCAATGTATCATGTTTTAATTTGTTAGTAGATTTTTTGCGTGTTCATATTAGAGGGATTAAAAGCTGCGTGCCTTCAACAATATTCTAAGAAATGTTGAAAGTTGGTAATTTTTTATTTGGTTTATTGACAGTTTATACTGATTTGGTTAAATCGTTAAGATATTGAGGACAAAGTAGGAAAGGATTGCGCAAATAAATGCTGTTAACACAACAATTAATGGTTAAGTAAAAGAAAAAGGCTATTGTAAAAAGGTTACAAAATTTTCTGGAAATTTTGTAACACACAGCAATGCAATACACAGGAGATACTTTCGTAGGTATTACCATCATCTAAAACAGTGATGGCCTATTGTTGTGGTCGTCAGCATGCGAAGTCATAAATCTCGAGTTCGGCAGGCCTCTCCGCCGGGGTTGCGGGGCAATAGAAGGAACATGGGCGGGTTTTAGTCAGTACAAGTCTGATACACCCCCCCGCTCCGCCCAGAGTGGGGGAAGTTATTTGATGATTATTTGATGATAGACCAACCGCAAAAAAAGGGTTGGCCTGGTGATCTGTAATTCAGGCTTTACCTTAAAAAGACACCAGTCTCTATGTAGATTATTGTTATTATGATGTGATAAAAAAACTAAAACAATTCCCAATTATTTTGGTATGTAACAAACTACAGACGTTCACCTCCTGCAATCTGTACGTAGTTTATTTACTTCATCCACGTTTTTACAACTGCTGAGGGCCTGACACGAACGCGCGATCTAAACGTAGCGTTTTACTCAAGAGCTCAATATAACGCTGCCAAAACATTGTGCTGATTACACCGGGGAGGTGACTCAAGTAATGTTATTAAAGCATTACAAAACTTGAAAGTTTTTTCTTAAAACTTTTGAAAAAGTTGGAACTTTGACCCTAATATCTAAATTAATTTCTTATAAGTTTTTCTTCATTTTAAGTAGCTTTACCTGTCTTTACTTTTGTATTTTGTTTATGTATTTATTAAAATATTTTATTCTGAAATTTTCTGTCTCATTGCATCTACTATGTTTTTTCTCTGCGTCACTCTAAGGCTGACTGGTAGAAAATCTCCAAGGCATCCAGACCGCCGTACAATGTTTTTTCTTTACATGTGTATGACGTTTTGATAATTATATATCTCCGCAACGGTAGCTAGTATGGTCTACAACAACAAAAAAAAAAACAATGGCAAAGAGAACAAGTGCCTTTCGGCTTTTTTGAAAAGAGAGTATTTTTTAATTTTAAAATCGTCGCGTTAACGTTTGTTTACACCGCGCGCTCATGCTGGGGCCTCTTGTATTACGGCCGATCCAGAGATAAATATAAAGCCTCTGACTTTTCTGAATTCGTTTATTGTGTAAAATCATGTAAATAAACAAACATTAAAACTAAAACCCGTATAATCCATCCATCCAACAACATATCGTACAGTTGACCGATTTTATTATAGGATCAGAACTCCTAATCCCGCCTGAGGGAATTTGTCGTGAGCACAACAGTACCACAAACCAGATATATTAACAGAAGGTTGACTTCACACTACAATAGTAAAAGTGTGTACGTAAGCACATAACATCCTTGTATGTTACTCTTTCACGTTAAAACGGCTGAACGGATCTTGATAAAATTTGGCACAGGCTATAGTCTCGAATAACACATAGGAGACTTTTTTTCAATATCACGCGGGGGCCAGCTAGTAGTGTAATAACTGGAGGTATAATATAAAGGTTAATTGACAGGACACCCCCCACATATCACAAGTAAAAAACACTAAACTATAGAAAATAATTTTATTTTCAGAAGTCGGTGACTTTTGTTTATTTTATTGACTTTTTAGCCACTATTTTCCACTTTTAGTCGTTAGAAGTTGGTTATTTTTAGTAAAAAGTTTTATAGTTTACATAAACTTATAAACTTTGGCACAGATGTTTAGAAGCTGGTTTCAACTAATTTATATAAAAATAAATTAAAAACCTCCTTTTTAAGTTGTTTAAAAAGAATTTTGTTTAGTACTGGCCTTCTCCTACATATGTACTGCATGACGAAAACGTCGCCCGCGACAAAACTTGCAAGATTTGTTCTTGTTTGGCGACAAAAGTTTCTTGTTTGTTGTTGACCACTGACAATAAGAATTAGGTAATCAATGGCGAAGTTATAAGAAGTTTGGGAATAAGTATGTAATATATGTTTTGTGTTTTATCTTAGCATTATTGTGAAGAGTTGAGTGGACCTTTTATAGGTAGGAAATGTTTGGTAAATGTTTCGTCTCTATTTTTATTTGTTTCTATAAACTTTATGTACAGAAATGACAATAGGCGGCCTTGATTCCAAAAGGCATTATGGACCAATGAATTTTTTACTTCAAATAGGATTGTGTTAGAGAATCTGGGTTTGCTATTAGGGAACAAGTCTGTCTAACTTTTCGAGGATAATGTTATGATATGTGTTTTAAGGCACAAAAATAAAAAAAGCAACAGCCAAGAGCGAGAGGCGGACTCTCGCAACGAGGGTTCCGTACAAACTTGAGACGGAAACGGCCATATCTTTTACTGCGTAGACATAGAAGGTTGATTTTTTTCACAGCCCTAAGGGACTACATTATTTTTACTTGATATCTCTACGAGTTCCTGAGATAAAGGGTCTTGACAGTTAAACAGACGAATAGACAGAAAACAATGCGATCCTATAAAGGATCCGTTTTTCCTTTTGTGGTAAAGAACCAATCAAAAGGGTTATTGTAATGGCTAAAATTCCCCTAAAAATCAAACAATCAACGTAATTTAAGTCGCCTTATTCCAATTTATATTATTTTCCGTTTATTTTATATTTATTTTCCTTGACTTCTCCAATTAACTGCCTGATTGGTCTATTGGTGGCCAGCGAGCATGGGTTCAGCACCCAATGCTTGCGATTTTGTCACTGCTGTTCTCGGCTCTATAACACCCTCGCCTGACGGCTTGTGTGTTAATTCCCCCTCGAACGCAATGAAAAAGTCTCCTCACACTGAATCAAAATGTACTATTAAAAACCCACATCCCATTCTTCCCCTAAAAGCCTATTTCCACATTACACTGCGACCCAATTTCACGAAAAAGTATAGAAATACTCTAATGCTATGAAATATTAGTGATACAATCTTAATTACTAATCATACGCTATACTACCCAACCTGGCTATGTTTATCTGATTCTAACCACGCGGATACGATATTAAGCTACGTGTACAATTGTGACTTGAATCGTTGCCAATGATTGCTCAATTTGTTTTGCTATTTTAAAAACATAGTTTTAGCTAGAATTAGTGTAATCAGCAATTTCTGCTAAAAATCACGATATAATGATTTTGATTTCTAGTGATAGCAGACCGTGTCGACGGCGTGTTAGTGTTCCACGCGTGCCTTAAAGAGATGTCAGCAAAGCAGATAGGCCTGCCATTGCCACCGCCTGCCGGGATTACGGGTTGTCCGAAAGAGATACCGCGGCCCCGGAACACAAAGGGCAAACGTGCTTTTTTATTTTTTTTATATGAAATATGTAAAAAAACTTGAGATATGTCAAGGGACACCCGGATGGAATGAAGTTATTATTTATTATGTACAAAAAACCCGTATACACTCTACAAAAATAATCGTCGCGACACCACACTGTTCAAAGCGAAATAGAAAGACGAAACGAAAATAATTGGCTTGCTTTCTATGAGAGAGAGAGACAGACAGAGAAACACGCGCACACGCGCCTTTCGCAACGCGCGATAAGGCACTTCGTTCCAATATCTGTAAAAATAAATAAACGTAATAAATCAAAATTCAACCAATACCACCTCCTTCAGGACTTAAACATGAGTCCCAAAATACTGGTGTACTATAAATAAACCTGCGCCTAACCCTTTAAGTATGACAGTCGTAATGTTATTTATGTTTTGCATTGACAGATGTTTATGTTCAAAGCCATATTTTCACCGTAACCTTGAGTATAGAAAATGGGCACTCTGTGTGTCGTCCTCATCTCGCTAAATGCCCCTTTAGCGTCCGGGAACTTGTTAACTAATGAAATGACAATGTCCATGTTGAAGTTGACAGCTAAGGGCTTGGGCACATCGGTAGTCAGATTTTTGTTTTTGTAAATTTTGCGCCACACTAGGAATTTCTTCTGTATTGTGGGTGCGTTTACAAACATTTAAACTCGAATACACAAACAGCCGGAACCGGAACAACTATCTGTAGGCCATACAAATATTTATTCCGTGCGGGGATTGAACCTGTGACACGTAGCGTAGCAGTCAATCGCTCAGCCACTACCTAGACTTTTACAAATATTGGGATCCCGCATATTTTATTGTGACACATGAATGCTGGCTGTCAAGCAGGTGGATGACAGATTGATTTGTTACTAATTAGTAACAAATATTGCATTATGATTTTCGTCGTCTTATTCTATCTATATAAACCAACCCTTCACAATACCGTCAACCATACATCATAAACATCTGCCTAGCCTTTTACTACTTTCTATGTTGGGGTCGGCTTCCAGTCTTACTGGATGCAGGTAAATACCAGTATTTTACATGGAGCTGCCTTTTTGACCTCCAAAACCTAGTTAGTACTGGATAGTATGAAATATAAAAAACAATATTTTGGAGTTTAAAACCAGTACTAATGCGCCCAGGTTATAACCAGAGATAAATATTGGTTGGCTCATACATTTTTAATACTGAAGAGGTCTTTGTCTATATAAGATGTAAACACAAACAGTAATATAATAATGAACAATAATAATTTAATAATGAACATCTGTGGCCTAAAAACGAAATATTTTAATTTAGTTTTAACACATTTGTTTTACGACTAAACAAGATTAACATAAGTTTATATATTTTTTTTATAAAAGTTTGCTTCATAGCATAGACAGTAAAAAAAAGAAATTCTCTTAACATTATGCCAGTTACAAAGTACACAGATATAATATTATATTACAGAGATTGACTTGAATTATTGGTATGCTCTTCGACGCGCACCGAGGTTTCCCGACAAACATAACCGGCCATATCTTTTGACTGCGTAGACTTAAAGGGTTGTTTTTTTCACAGCCCTAAGGGACTACAGACATGACTATGTGGTTATATTTTAAACTTAATACCTCTATGCATTCTCGGGATAAAGGGTCTAGACAGACAATCAGATGGAGAACAAAGTAATCCTATAAAGGTTCCGATTTTTTCTTACGAATCTAGAATCTTAGAAGCTAAATTTGATCAACTTCCTGAGCTAATTTTTTTTAGGTGCATGTTTAGTTTCTATGGCATCATTTCCTGAGTCACGTCATTTCATAACTTCCAATTATTGTGCTGTAAGGTTATGATTACTGGCAAAAAATAGGTATAAGATTATCTTTGCACACACAAAAAGTTTTGAAATGTCTGGCACAAAACAAAATACATTCACATACATTTATATCAATCAAATTGACATTGACTATGAAATAAAGTTACCTTGCGTTGCGTATGCGTGTTTTGTGTTTCATTTTTTCAGCTGTATTATTTTATTTGAGTTGATGTTCTTCGGTAACATATCTGAATCCAATATATTTATGACATATCTTTTTAACCGACTTCAAAAAAGGAGGAGGTTCTCAATTAGGCTGTATTTGTTTTTTTTAAACGAAATTTTTCTTTTATAATTATTTTTATAATCACAAGGGTGTTTATACTTCCAAACGGGTCCCATCTCAATTTCATCTATACTGTTTAGGCAATGAACGAATTATCTTCTAAAATACATATTTTTTCTTCAAATGTTTGCGAATTATATGCTTCTTTATCTATCTTTTAGCAGTAATGGAAAATAAAAACTCCATAAGAATTTGTGCGAGATACCATTATAAAAAAAGCTGAAATAAATACTTTTTTTATATAGTAAACTGTTTTTATTAGATCATAGTAACATAGCTATTAGAATGAAACTTTATCAAATTAAAAATAGTATTGTGCCTAAAACAAGAATATCCCTTTTAAGTTTAGTCCGAATTTAACATATCCAAGTCACCCATATGCACCCAACCTTACCAGATATGGTTCCAGTAGCAAGTTAACTCCCAAACTTATTACTTACTACCTAACAAGTTTGCAGGCAAGTTGTGAATAACTTTGGGTACCCACCCACTGACTTGGTTGGTCATGTTACATAGGTTTCTCGATAATGAGTTTATTGGTGTAGTGCATGTTATTGTGTATTTATTTTTATTCAATTAAACAGAACTAACTAAGCATACAAACTAAAAATAGACACAAACTATGTACAAGTAAAAAAATGGTAAATTACAGGGCGTCAAAAATTCGTCCGCATCGCAGTCAACAGAAGGCTGGTAGCATTACCGCATTGGATGGCAATGCTAATTTTTTGGGCAAAAACCAGGCCAGCCCTCTGGTCACGAGAAGAGTCGACCAACTGCTTGGCGATTTCTCGAAATACTACGTGGGCACTCGGATCCCATAGCCCTAGTGTTTCAGCCCCATAGGGCTCAAACACATTATTGTGTATTGGTACATTCTGATTGAATAAACTAGAGCGAACGAAAAGCTAGAGCAATAATATAACTATTTTCGTATTTAAAGCTTGTATGTTTGATACTCCTTCACGCTCAAACGTCTGAACAGATTTAGATGAAATTTGGCATGTAGATAGCTTATACACTGGATTAACTCTTTATAGCCTGAAACATAGGTTCAATCTAATTCAGGCAAACAAGCAACTGTGCGCTATAGATTGTTAGGATGTTTAATTTTATTGTATATGTGCCTCTTTTTGTAAATAAACAATTTACGAATTAACAATTTAGTTACGTCTTCATGCCTTAATGGCTAAACTGATTTTGATAAATTTTGGTACAGAGATAGTTACGACCCTGGAGATGGACATAGCCTATTTTTTTTAAGTGGGAAATGAGGGAGAAGGAGGGAAGAAAAGGGAAAACTTAGCTTTGCTATTACAATAAATAAGGCGCAAGGGCAAAAACTACAGGTAGCAGGTACCTGCAAATCAGGAAAGAGGAACTGTGTTAAACCGAATTTTAACGCGAACGAAGCCGCGGGCAAAAGTAAGTTATTCATAAACTCGCGCTTTTACAGAACGCCATCTAATAGTATCGCCTAAATGAATATAAACACGTTTCAGCGTTTTGTAGGCCAAAATTATGTGACTTAGTGAGCACATATCAAAACCAATAACATTTTTTTTTCGGATGGAATCTCATCATCTCCTGCTCTAGGTGGAACGGAAATGAGTGTCAGGCTTTTAACTGTCTAAAACCCACCCTTCCGTTGTGATCCGAGGCCGCGGTATATCTTACGAACAACCCGCAACACCAGCAGTACCAATAACAACACTAATAAACGATCCACAAAAATTACAATTTCTGCAAAAAAAGAACAATCCAATAGTACCCGCAATTACGATAAATCAAAACCGTAAACCCAAAATCGGCTATCGGTTTTGTCCCCGATAGGGTCCACCTCTATCCCATCCTGATTATTGTCTTACCCCATTACTGGGTTGTCCTGTTAACTGTGTTCTTGATCGGTAAGACGTGCGAAGGACCTCTTGGAATTAGCCAAGACCACCTTGCAGTTTTTTTTTATAAAGGGTTTACCCGGATTTGGGTGTTTTAAGGGTAGTTTTCGCTGTAGTAAAGTATTTTTAGTTCTTCAGTAAAGCTTCATGGCTGGCTAGCTCTTTTTGACTGACTTCAAAAATGGAGGGGGTTTTATGGTCGACCGATTACTACGTCAATTGTGAACCGATTTTCGATGATCCAACTATTTTAGGCCAAAGAAAAGAAGGATGGATTGTGTAAGCAATGATATGAAGGAGAAAGGAGTAAATGATGCCGTGAAGTCTGATAGGGGAGAATGGACGAAGAATACTTGTTGCGCCGAACCCTAATAGAATGGGACAAGGGCAGGAAAATGATGATGAATGATGATGTTCCAACTATATTAGGTTCGGCTTCCAGTCTTACTGGATACAGCTTCGGCTTTCACAACCCAGTTAAGTACCAGGTAACACGGTACTTCTTGGTCAGACTGGTTGTCAGATTTCTATGCCTCTGACTACCTGTAACAACTGTCAAAGATCTAAAAATGACAGCCATGACCAACGGCAAAGAAAAACCTACTTTTCAAAAAAAGAACAGAAAGTACTTTGCAACAGAAACATGATCATTTTCTTTGAAGTATTTTTAAAATAGATTGCAATTGCTTTTCTCGATTGTATTGGAAATTGCAGATGGTTTCAAATGCAGAGCAAAATATAGGTTTACTATAAGAAGAAATTCTGAGAATATAAATTGATTTTAACATGGATATTATTATAAATCCTTAGTTTAAATTACACATACATACATATGATTGGTGTTGGCTGTTTAGTTTCTTTTTTTTTATTGCCTTGCCCCACACTGGGATTTTCCCTGTATCTTGTGTGCCTTTACAAACATTGAAACACATACACAAACAGCCAGTCCCGGAACAACTGTCTGTAGGTCACACAAATATTTGTTTCGTGCAGGGATCGAACCCGTGACACGCAGCGCAGCAGTCGATTGCTTAGCGACTGCGCCAACCGTACCTCCAACTGTGATAGACATCACAAAACAATTCAACTATATACGGTAGGTCTAAAAGCTGACCCCAACATGATGAGATAGACCGGTTAAATATTCACGGAATATCTGCAATGATGGCTTCTCATTATCTGCCCTTTAATTATGTTGGGGTCACCTTCCAGTCTAACCAGATCAGCTGTGGATTTCGATCGCTCAGCCACTGCGCTAACCGTGCCATCTAAAAAAGTGGACCTTGTTGAGGCGTAAAAATCTTGACTAGATTAAAGTGGTATTTAATCCTTACGTTCACAAAACAACAAACCTATCGACAAACAATCAAATCTATTTCAACTCTCCACTCTCCACACATACCCAGATACATATAGAAAAAAATATGTCCCTCTAAATAATTTCATATTAAAACCGAACCCCCATTTAATTCTATCGATGTATAAATGGTATTGCTATCTCGTCCCATAATCCTACATTCTACGCTGATATGAACCGCAGCTATTCTTTTAATTCCTGACACGTCCACGCAGGCATAAGACGTCGATTTTACTAAGGATTTGTCGTCTTCAAGATTATTTCACCCCCTCTCCGTGGGAGGGGGTCTAAATCGAATTGGTTACGTCACAGTTACATTAAAGTGGGGGCCTTAAATACTACGGGATACGCAATGAGAATTCCGTGAGATTTTCCGTGTGAATGGAGATAGGTGGTTCAGGGGTTTTTAAAACGTTTATGTCGTACACTACATATACTTAAAGTCGAAAATCGTGATTTTTCAATTAGCCTTGTATGCGTATGCTCTTTGTTGATACACAACTACCTTACAAAACTCAATTTGCATACTGTAAATTTTAAAACCTATTTATTATCTAAAATTAATGTAATGTTCATAACTTCCCATACAAAAAGTAAGTTATACTTTTATTATATTACGTCTCCTGTTTTTTTTTTTTTTTTGAGTTATCGCAGTTTAGATCTAGATGCGATGTATTTGATGAGGAATATATTAGTTTTTTTTTATTATTATTTAGGATATGTAGTAGATATTAAAATTATTTTGAAATTTAAACAACATGTACGTACAGCATTGTGAAAACGGTAAATCATTATAAATAGAGATTTCGATGATTAAAACTAGCGAAATCTGCTAATTGTTGTTTTTTCATTAACAAAAAAACGTTGCTCCACACTAGGAATTACTTCTGTATCGTGGGTACGTTTACAAACATTAAAACTCATATACACAAACGGCCAGACCCGGAACAACTAGGCCATACAATTAATATTTGTTCCGTGCCGGGATCGAACCCGCAACAGTCAGCGTAGCAGTCGATCGCTCAGCCACTGCGGCAACCCTGTCGTCAAATTGTCATATTGTTGCTAAGTAAACGATTAATGGCAATAGGCTCGTCACTATTGCATGGTAGGTATTTAAAACATAACTGGCAATATATGGGTCTATTATTAGGTACAGCTCTGCTTACTCCATCGTGGATTACAGGTGTAATGTGAAAGCGCGTTATAGAAGGTGTAACAGAACGAGCGCAATAACTCCTTTTTTAGCGGATGGGAAATCATCAAATAACTTCCCCCGCTCTGGGCGGAGCGGGGGGGAGTGTCAGACTTATACTGACTAAAACCCACACATGTTCCTTCCATTGCCCTTTATGTTCCGGGGCCGTGGTATCTCTTTCGAACAACCCGCAACCCAGGCAGGCATTGGCCCTGGCAGGCCCCTCTGCTTTGCTGACATCTCTTTAAAGCGCGCGTGCCACACTAACGCGCCGTCGAGACGGCCTGTCGTCAATAGACGGACGGACGGTGAGCTTTGAATCTATTCGCAATAGATCCGCTGCCTTAGTGGCTCTTCCGAAGAGTAAGCCGAGGTTTTCTTAATTAAGACGCGGAACTGAAATGACTATGTTATTTGCATTGTGCGACTGATAACCCTTTCAGTTACATTTATCTCGTATGTCGTTATCAACTGGCTTTGTTAGGTTGTATGTTGGATGTGAGTTCGGTGTGTGGAGGGTTAAATATGTTTTCGAGTTTGGGAAAAATAGTTAAGTTTGTAAGTGCAGTGTTATATCAGAACAACGTGTATGAAGTAAGTATCCTTATTATTTAATACTATAAAAACGAAAGTGAGTTTGTTTGTTACGTCTTCACGCTTAAATGGCTTAATCGATTTTGATAAATTTTGGTACAGAGATAGTTGGGACCTCGGAGACGGACATAGACTAATTTAAAAAGAGAGAAATGAGGGAGAAAGAGGGAAGAAAGGGGAAAACTTAGCTTTGCTGTAACAATAAATAAGGCGCAAGGGCAACAATTACAGGTACCTACAAATCAGGAAAGGGGAGCTGTGTTACCCCGAATATAACGCGAGTGAAGCGGGCAAAAGCTAGGAATGAAATATATTTTCGGTCAAGTAAGCTAAGCATCTGCCAAGCCTTTTTCGGACTTTATTGAGGACGGCTTCGAGTCTTACCGGATTCTGCTGAACACCTGCCTATATGATCTCCACAGTCCAGCTGATAGCTGGGTTATACGATACTCCTTGATAAGACTGATTGACAGACTTGCGAGCTTCTCTGACTAACCCACAACGTACCAAGTGGCCTGCCAGGGCCACCGCCTGCTGGGGTTGCGGGTTGTTCGAAAGACATACAGCGGCCCGAATGTAAAAGGCCAAAGAAGGAACATGGATGGTCTTAGTCAGTAAAAGTCTGGCACTCCCCCCCGCTCCGCCCAAAGCGGGGGATTTTATGTGATGATGAAGTTTTTTTTGTGGGTTGTTGTTGAGACCGCGGATCACAACATCGCCGCGCGGCGCGCCTGGCCTAGCGGCAGTGAACGAGGGGTGCGGGGCAGCGGGATTCCAGCCGACCGTCAGCTGGCCGCGAGCCCCCGCACTACACATCAATCAGCTGTTGCACGCCTCCACGCACGACTGCGATAGCGCGTCTTCTTAATCTCATATTATAATTTCCTATTTACTCAAAATATTATATTTACTTGTAATACAGTCCACTGCATTTTATATTCTTTAACTCCACCACGAACTGTCGTCGCAAACAGTTGTATCACCCACAAAAAAAAACTTTATACTCATTGACAACCTTATGAAAATCTTAATCAAATAAACACAGAGTTCACTGAACTCTTCAAATAAAATCTAAATAATACTCACCTATGTCGATTTACCATTTGATTACATTAGACAAAAAAAAATGCTACAAGCTACCTACTTACCTAGGGGAAGTTATTTGTTGATTTTCCATCCGCAAAAAGGATAATAAAATGAACTCTCTTATCAGATAATTAGATTATTTATCCTTACTAATATTATAAAAGCGAAAGTGAGTTTGTTTGTTTGTTTGTTTGTTTGTTTGTTACCTCTTCACGCTTTAATGGCTAAACCGATTTTGATGAATTTTGGTACAGAGATAGTTGGGAACCAGGAGACGGACATAGGCTAATTTTTATTAAAAAAAAGTGGGATATGAGGGAGAACGAGGGAAGAAAAGGGAAAACTTTGCGTTGCTATTACAAATCAGTCAGGCGCAAGAGAAAAAACTGCAGGTCTGCTTGGTGTGTTATACCGAATTTTACGCGAGCGAAGCCGCGGACGAAAGCTTTTTTTTAAAGTGAGAAATGGGGGAGAAAGAGGGAAGAAAAGGGGAGAAACTTCTTATTGCGTTATCCGATTGCTTCTAGAGTTCGACGTTTGTTTGTTACGCTTTGACTCCCAAACAGCTGAACCTATTTTGGTGAATTTTAGTACAGAGATAGATGGAACCTTGGAGATGGTTATAGGCTACTTTTCGAAAGGATGGGGGAGAGGGGTGAATTTTTATGCGAAACTAATTGCGTTGTCCGATTTACTTTGAACAAATCAGTAAAGTTCGTACAGACTGCATATTTGTTTTATTTTGCAGACTATCCCTAAAATGGAATAGTAACGGGGATAAGAAACGTCAATTTACAAATTATTTATGAAAATTCACATTTTAAGGGCGAAGTTTGGCGGTACAAGCTGAACGTCAGACAGCTTTGAGAATGGGTGAAACGTCTCTTCAAACCCGATCGCGTCTGGCGGAACAAGCTGAACGTCAGACAGCTTTGAGAATGGGTGAAACGTCTCTTCAAACACAATTGCGTTTGGAGGAACAAGCCGAACGTCAGAGAAATTTGAGAATGAGTGAAACGTCCCTTCAAACACAGTTGCGTTTAGAAGAACAAGCTTAACGGCAGGCAGCCATTAGAGCCTTAGAAACTCCAGAAGAGTCGCAGGCGAGAAGAACTGCTCATTCAGAAATGCAAACCGAACGCCGACGGACTTTTATGCGTAACGCTTGGTCTGTCTTTAATTTTTCTGGATTTCAATATGATCCTTTAATTGATTACAAAACTCATTCTTTAATTGTTGTTGGTTTAATGAATAATAAATGCAAGTTTTGTAATGCTTTAAAATGGAAGGATGAAACTGCAGGAATGTGTTGTTCTAATGGCAAAGTTTTCCTTCCTTTACTTGGTGAACCAGAAGAACCTCTAAAAACTATATATATATATTCTATATATTTATATATTATTATAAGAAGAATCACGACGCTTTTTAAATAGAATAAGAAAGTATAACTCATGTTTCCAAATGACATCTTTTGGAGTAGATAAGGAGGTAAGAATGCCTGGGTTTTCACCAACCTTTACTGTACAAGGTCAGTTATACCATCGAATTGGTTCTCTTTTCCCTACAGATAATCAACAGCATAAATTCTTACAAGTTTACTTCATGAGTAATGAAGAAAATGAAGTGAACCGTCGTTGCCAATACATTCAGGGACTTGAAAGGGAAACTGTATTAAAAATTCAAAGAATGTTACATAACCACAACATCATAGAAAACTGGCCTCAAGAAGATTATAAAGTAGTCATCCATGCTGATCGGACTCCACGTGGCGAACATAATAGGCGCTATAATGCACCGACTATTAACGAAGTAGCTGCCGTAGTGAGCGGCGACCAGTTCTCTTCCCGAGACATAGTATTACGAGTACCCATTGATTTATAGCAAGGGTCAGGCTGGATATCATTTTGATATTCCAGTCATTAATCCCACTACAATACAGCCCGTTCCCAACAAAAAAGTTTCTTGCATGGATTTTCACGCTTATCACAATTATGATTCGAGAAAATGATTTTAACCTCCTTCCACGATCAAGACAGCTATTCCACCAATTTTTTGTAGATGTGTACGTCAAAGTAGAGAGTGAACGTCTGCGTTATATATCTTTAAACCAGAAAAAACTGCGAGCAGATAATTACATTCATCTACAAGATGCGATCAGCACGGATGGTGATATAAACCCGAACGATTTAGGCCGAATGGTTATTCTTCCCTCTACTTTTGTGAACAGTCCCCGCTATCTACATGAATACACACAAGACGCTTTCGTCTATGTGCGCACTTACGGCAGGCCTGACCTCTTTATAACTTTCACCTGCAATCCTTCATGGAAGGAAATAGCAGAAGAGCTTATGCCTGGCCAAAGAAGTACTGACCAGCATGATATAGTTGCGCGTGTATTTCGTTTGAAAGTTCAAAAACTGATGAATATTATTACAGGAGGGAAATTATTTGGAGACGTCCAATGCTACATGTATTCCATTGAATGGCAGAAACGAGGGCTGCCACATGTGCACATTCTTATTTGGTTGAAAGAAAAGCTGTGCCCCAACCAAATAGATAATATAATAAGCGCCGAGATTCCGGATCCCGAAACAGATAAGGATTTGTACGATACCATAGTCAGAAACATGTTACATGGTCCCTGTGGAGCACGCAATCCAGCATCGCCTTGCATGAAAAATGGAAAATGTACCAAAAAATTCCCTCGAGAGCTGTTAAAGGAAACTGTGCACAACGATAAGGGTTACCCTTTGTACAGACGGAGAGCACCTGAGGATGGTGGCAGAAGTGTTACCATTCAGGCTCGCAGTGGTATGGTCCAAAGTTTTGATAATAGCTGGGTTGTGCCATATTCGCCCATTTTATGTAAAATTTTTAATGCCCACATAAATGTAGAAGCCTGCAACTCTGTTCGCGCTATTAAATATATTTGCAAATATATTAATAAAGGGAGCGATCAGGCGATATTCAATTTGCGTAATGAAGGTTCAGGGCAGCCTCTCAATGAAGTACAGACATATCAAGCAGGGCGATATGTTAGTAGCAATGAGGCAGTATGGCGGCTCCTAGGTTTTCTTTTGCACGAAAGATATCCGGCTGTTACCCATCTAGCCGTACACTTAGAAAATGGACAGCGTGTTTTTTTTAACCTCCTAAAACCACCTTAACTGCCTTTTTCCAGCTCTGCCAAACAGATACTTTCGCAAAAACGTTATTGTATTCCGAAGTCCCACGTTACTATACATGGAACACCTCCAAGAAGGAGTGGAAACGCCGCTTGCAAGGTACACCCGTTGCAAATTGGCCAGGAGTTAAATCATCGGACGCCCTGGGTCGTGTCTACACCGTCCACGTCACGAACTTTGAGTGCTTTTGTTTTCGAATGTTGCTGCATCATGTTCGAGGCCCAACTAGCTTTAAAGACCTTAAAAATGTTAACGGTCGCGAATGTGAAACTTTTGGAGATGCATGCGAAACTCTACATTTGTTAGAGAACGACAACCACTGACCACAGACAAAATAAGACAACTTTACGCAACCCTGATATCATCATGCGGCCTTTCCAATCCCCAAACGCTGTGGGATAAGTTCAAAGAATACATGGCGGAAGATATTTTACGAAGTCTGCAACAAGTCCATGTAGACAAAACTTTAAATGAAAACACATACAATGAAGCTCTGATAAATATTGAAAACAAGGTGATGACAATGACTGGGAAGAAGTTACAAGATTTTGGAATGGTAAGTCCTCGACGGCGTTCAGATGAAGGGACTGAAGCGATGAAATTGTTCGCGAATTAAACTATAATTTCACAGCGTTGCAAGAGCAGGTAATTGAGTTAGTTCCCCAATTGCTTCCAGAACAAAGTTATGTATTTCAACAAGTGTTACATCAAGTGGATTCAGGTAATGGCGCTCTCTTCTTTCTCGATGCCCCTGGAGGAACTGGGAAAACGTTTTTACTGAACTTACTGGCTTTCATAAGAAAAGACCAAAATATAGCTGTCGCCGTGGCTTCCTCTGGTATAGCCGCTACATTACTGAATGGTTGCCGCACTGCACATTCCGTTCTAAAATTGCCATTAAACCTTGCACAGGAAGAGTCACCCATCTGCAAATTTCAGCAAAAACAGCTCTCGGGGTATGATGCTACGGCAGTGTAAACTTTTAGTATGGGATGAAAGCACGATGTCTCATAAAAAAGCTATAGAGGCGTTAAATCGATCACTTCAGGACTTACAAGACAGTACCGATATCATGGGAGGAATGGTAGTTTTGCTGGCTGGTGATTTCCGACAAACTCTACCAGTGATTCAGAGAGGCACACCTGCAGATGAGATCAAGGCCTGTCTCAAGTCCTCAAGCCCATGGGCAAAAGTTAAAAAATTTAGCCTAACAACAAATATGTGGGTGCATCTTTATAATGACGTACATTCTGGACATTATGCAGAGACACTTTTAAAAATTGGCGATGGACGTTTGGATACAGATGCCGAAGGTATGATTGTGCTCACAGAAAGATTCTGTAATTTGGTAGAGAACGATGTGGACCACATAGCTAAAGTTTACCCGGACTTACAACAAAATATGAATTGTGATCAATGGTAATGCGCAAGAGCAATTCTTGCACCAAAAAATGATAGTGTCAATCAAATTAACCAGGACATTTTAAAAGAGGTGCAGGGAGTAATAAAGGAGTATTTGTCAATTGATACAATTATGGATACAGAACAGAGCACTTCCTACCCCGCTGAATTTTTAAATTCGCTTGAATTGTCAGGTGTGCCTTCGCACAAACTTCAATTAAAATTAGGTGTACCAGTTATGCTTATGCGAAATATTGATGCACCTAGATATGTAACGGGACGAGGCTTCGTATCACACAATTAGGGCAAAATATAATAGGCGCTACTATATTAACAGGTATGGGAAAAGGAGAAAGCGTGCTCATACCTCGAATACCAATAATTCCCACGGACTTACCGTTCCAATTCAAAAGACTGCAGTTCCCAGTAAAACTTAGCTTTGCTATAACAATTAATAAAGCTCAAGGGCAAACACTACAGGTAGCAGGCGTGCATTTGGAAAAGCCATGCTTTTCCCATGGGCAGCTGTATGTAGCATGTTCGCGAGTGTCCGGTGCCCGAAATTTGTATTTATTAGCACCTGATGGAAGGACAATGAATATAGTGCACAATAGTGTCATCAAATAATGCTCTGTTTTGTATCCATAATTGTAGCGGTCAAGGACCTAGCGGAGTTGTTTTTTTTTCCTAGCCCACGCTGTCCCACTTCTTTTCTCATGCTGTCCTGAACCAGCCCTTGTGGTATCACGTCTGAGTCATCACGCCATCTCTTGCGGGTGCCGACACAGCCTCGCCGCGCGACACCGTCCATCTCCTGGCACCCATTGAGTGGCCGCTCTTGCCGTATACATAATGTATTTCCTGCCCATCTAACTCGACCATACCTTTGTGTCACATTTATTATTCAACTAAAAATATTATTCTTAAATAAACGCGGGCGAAGCCGCGGGTAAAAGCTAGTAACTTTATAAACGCACATTTTTCACAGCATCAAGCTGAGTGACCTACCTGTCGCTGATGCAGTCACGACGAACAAGCTATTTTTATTTTGTCCCATATATGTATTTGTAAATATTTGTGATGCTTTGCATGTTTAATATTTATTTTTATTTTGTTATTTTGCGTGCTCGTCTTAATTAGCGTTTTTTTTATTTCCTTACAATGTTTCCTATTTATTTTGAGTTTCCGATATTTCGGTGTAGATATCGGTTTCAGTAAACATGGCGTGTGCAACAACGCATCGTCCCGCGTCTGTCTGTCTGCCAAAACCCTTTCTCTCGGGAAAGTATGGAGGCATCAAGTTAAAATCAAAGCTTTTTTTTCCTGTTGACTGCGATGCGGACGAATATTTTAACGCCCTGTGATTTACCATTTTTTACTTGTACATATTGTTATTATTAGTTTGTGTCTATTTATACTTTGTAAATAGTAATTAATTTAATAAATAAATGAAGTAATTAAACCACATCTGTGGTCCCTTAAAGCTGTGAAAAACAACAAAAAAAAGAAAGAATGAAGAAAATGTTTGTACGGAACACTCGATGCCCGACTGAGACTAAGAGAACGACTGCTGCGCTGCGTGTCGCGGGTTCGATCCCCGCTCGGAACAAATATTTGTATGACCTCCAGGTAGTTGTTTCGGGTCTGGCTGTTTGTGTATGTGAGTTTAAATGTTTGTAAACGCACCCACGTTACAGGAGAAATTCCTAGGGTGGGGCAACGTTTTTATAAAAAAAAAACTCACAAATCTTAACGTCCATCACTATTTTCTGATAGCTTGAATGTCCGAATTTAAGTACTCAGTACTATGAAAAGGGAACTCAATTCAGTAATAAAATCATTACTTCAGTCCAAAGCCCCTTTCCCAGTTACTTCCCAATTTCAAAGAACTTTCTCGAAGTTTCTCGAATACTGGATGAAATTCTACTGAAAATTTAACACTGAGAAAACAGCTTTTCTATGTATTACCATATTGATTTGATTTCGTAGAAAAGTGGAGAATATTCTATGAGCAGACTTGGGTTGAAATTCAGAGTAAAAGCGTGTATAAAAAAAATAGGTTTTTTAGAGTTTCTTATGTCTAGGGTACAATAATATATATTAATACTAGCTTCCGCCCGCGACTTCGTCCGCGTGGCACAGGTACTTTGGGCTAACGCTAACTTTAACCCAAGTGATAATCGAAAAAACACAAACTTTCTCTCCCCTTTTTTTCTTCTTTCTCCCTCTTTTATTACTTTTTTTAGCCTATGTCCGTCTCCCTAGGGTCCCAACTATCTCTGTACCAAAATTCATCAAAATCGATAAGCCAGTCGTGTCTTCACGACTAAATGGCTGGCTAATGACTTAATGGTAACAAACAAACTCACTTTCGCTTTTATAATATTAGTAAAGATAGTTTTAAAAAAATAGAAAACACCCTTCTTAATTACGTATGTTTGTATGTTTAAGTATAAACAGTTTTGATTAACTTTGACGGCGCGGTTGGCACATTGGCTCACCGATTGACTGCTGCGCTGCGTGTCGCGGGTTCGATCCCCGCACGGATCAATTATTTGTATGGACTACAAATAGTTGTTTTGGGTCTGGCTATTCGTGTGTATAAGTTAAAATGTTTGTAAACGCACCTACGATACAGGAAAAATACTTAGAATGGGGCAACATTTAAAAAGACACTTATCATACATAAAATACTTACTCACTATCAATATTATCGGTCCCTATTCTGTCATTTCGCTCCAATAGGCAATGATTACTATCAATGTAACGATCGTAAGACGTTTCTTATAAATTACTTGAACTGTAAAGAAATTCGCTAGTTCCGTAATACGTAATGGCGTATAAAACGGCATAGGTACTGTAACAAGAAGGATAATATACATAATTGAAAGAAGGTAAAATACTTTTATATTATACTTCACTTCACTTATTTATTTAATGACGTTTGTGGAAAATAAACACCACGATTTTGCCAATATTCAAAATTCAAAATCATTTATTTCAAGTAGGCCAGTTACAGGCACTTTTGAACTGTCGAAACATTGACAACAATAAAAATGAAGCTACAGTCCCAGTCACAAGGCATGATAACTGTGAAAGTACTGTAGTTGCCGATTCCAAAGCGTAGATCTCTATGGAGAAGAATGGGCAAGAAACTCCATGGACACTCTTTTAAATCAAAATATTGTTACAAAACCTTGGTTACATCATTCGTGTTAAAGTGGTAAACTATGTGAGAACGATGTAGCAAGACGTGCACATTAAAAGTGTCCATAGTAAAAGAAAAATAATTTCAAAAATACATAATTAAATTAAAAAAAAAAGCTGTGGCAACTGAGAGATGAATATCACGTGGCTACTATGGCAGACCATCAAACGCTGCCCCGCTGGAGATTATGCCAGGGCCACCCGCTGCCGGGGTTGCGGGTTGTTCGCAAGAGATACCGCGAAACATAAATGGTAATAGGAGGAACATGGGTGGGTTTTAGTCAGTACAAGTCTGTCACTCTCCCTCGTTCCGCAAAAAAAAGGAAAAAAGTATTTTCTGATGGGAAATCATCAAAATAACTTCTCCTGCTCTGGATGAAGCGTCATGGAGTCAGAGTCTTTTACTGACTAATACCCACCCAAGTTCCTTTATTTTGCCCTTTTTGTTCCGCGGGTATCTCTTGCTCGGTAGATCCTGCTATCCCGGCGCGGTAGAAAAGGGTTGGCTTGACAACATAAGACTTATAAAATTACTATTTCCGTATTATTACCCGTTCTTCTAAAACTCAAGTTACACAGTCCCTGACAACATGCTGTTGCTACACCAATCACCACCACCCAATCCTAACACGTTGTAAGCAACTAAATCAAGTAGCACTTACATTTAGACAAGGACAGCCGACAGCGACCGACCTAATTAAGACATCGACGGTATCGACATTGACATGGCATAATAGTTTAGTCGATTTCAGACTGAATCGATTTCGTCTGGCTATAAGTAGGTCGATAGTAACTACTTGATTGAACTTCTTGTCACTATGTCTGTCTGTCAAGACCCTTTATCTCGGAAACGCGTAAAGGTATCGAGTTGAAATTAAAACCATAAACTGAAATTTGTAGTCTCTTAGAGCTGTGAATAAATCAACCATCTAAGCCTATGCAATCAAAATGTATGGCCGTTTATGTCGCAAGTTCACACAGAAGCCTCGGTACGAGATTCCGATTCGCACTTGACATATTTGTTTATTTATATCTTACTAGCTTTTGCCTGCGGCTTCGCTCGCGTTAAATTCGGTAGCGCCTTATTGATTTGTTATAGCAACGCTAAGTTTTCCCGTTTCGTCCCTCTTTCTCCCTCATAACGAGCTCTTTAAAAAAAAATGCGTATGTCCGTCTCCTGGTTCCCAACTATCTCTGTGCCAAAATTCATCAAAATCGGTTTAGCCATTAAAGCGTGAAGAGGTAACAAACAAACAAACAAACTCACTTTCGCTTTTATAATATTAGTAAGGACTAGCTGGCGCCCGCGGCTTCGCCCACGTGATATCGAAAAAAAAGTATCCTAAACGTTATTCCAGACCATAATCTACCTCTATGCCAAACCTAGAGTTCCGTTCAGCCGATTCGACTTGAAAGAGTAACATAATACTAGTAAGATAGCTGACACCTGCGGCTTTGCCCGCGTGATATCGAGAAGAAAAAAAACAATTAATTAAAAAAAAAGTAATTAAGATAAACCGTGGCAGCTGAGCGATGACCAGTCCCAACTGACAGCGCCCATTCACGAACATGACGCATGGATAAGGCTCTATTCAGCACAACCATTTTGAAGGGAACTAGATGACCCGACACACCCGCCACCATCAGTGAGACATTTAAGTGAGCATGACATACACTCAACGACCAGGGCACATTCGTATCAATGATAGTACATAGTACTCACACAGGGGCTTTACAGTTATACAATACTAGAAAATTGAGTCAAGTAGATGATAAAGACTGGTTGTCAGACTACTTGTAGCGACTGTCTGTGAAAGATCTAAAATTAACAGCTAGGGTTAACGGCTTAACGTGCTATCCTAGAAAGATAGATAAAACATTTATTTGATGCAGCAAAAGACACAATCCATGAATTAATACAAAAAAAAAATGAAACAGACGAAAGGAACGGGTTCCCTCTATCTGGCAGAATCTTGATTCTCCGAAATTTATTTGGCATAACACACTTAGCATATTTTTCTTTAAACGAACATTTTAAAGGCATAAAAATTATTTGATATAATTATCGTTTGGCATAATGTTTAAAACTCCGAATTAACAATTGCATAGTTTTAAGATGGCAGAATTACATTTAGTATAATTACGATTGGCAGAGTTCAAATTTCGCATAATATCGTTTAGCATAATGTTCATTTAGAGCGACGAGTATTTAGTATAATTTCACTTTTCATACTATGCAGATAGCAGAATTTAATTAAGAATAACTTTATGTTTAAAGACTTAAATGCCTAAAAAGTCTTTAAACTGACATGGTCACTAACATTATTAACGGTTAAAACGGGATATTTACCATGTTTGTTATTTATTTTGAGTTTCCAATATTTTGGCGTGAACCGATACAGTGAGTTACAATTGTATACAAAAACATATTAAGGCAAAAATAAGAAATCTTTGGAATTATATGTTTAGAAAAAAAGACATTGTTTTTAGTAGGTTACCCGGGACTGAACTATTAAGATTAGTTTATTTTTTTAAAAAAAAAATGCGTAGGTTAGGTTAGGTTAAAACTGTGACCCTCTACGCCAGTAACGACTTGCATTAATAGAAAATTAGATTGTTTTTAAAAGTTTACCCGGAACTGAACTATTTACGTTAGGATAATAATTACTTATATATTATTAAATGACATTATTTCAAATTCAATTAAATAATAGTTAAAATAAGTGATATTATTTTAAAGAAATAAATAATTAAAATAAATGACAACAAATAATGATAAAGATGATTCTAACTATAAACTTTCTGCGATATGACAATTCTGCCGTTTAATGATATCGATATGAAATATATGCCAAAAGACGATTCTGACTGTGAACATTCTGCGAAATGATGTTTCTGCTTTTTAAATATTATGGATATGAAATTTATGTCTAGAGATGATTCTGACTTACAAAATTATGAGTTTTGAATGTATGATAAATGAGTGTCTGCCAAACAATTTTCTGCGAAATGAAATTAATGCTATCCGTTGTTATGCAAAATAAAATTATGACTTAAAAAGTTCTGCTATAAAGGGTGGACCCAAAAGGAACACATTAAAAAAAAAGTAAGGTAGAAGGGAAGGTTCATATCTGACGGAACATGCGTCGCGTATTATCGGTCGCGTAACGCCAGAACAGACAAATGTATAGAAAAACACTTGACCGTTTACACTCAACCGATGATACGTTAGTGCGTCGTCGACCGAATAGACGCGACTGATGATACGCTCGGCGTATTTTACGTCAGATATGAACCTTCCCTAAGTTAGATTGACCCATAGGCATTTAGACACATCACATTCATAAAAGATTTAGGTTTTACGTAATGAATGGCCACCCATCCACTGACCGACCTCGAGAAGCTTAACCTTCGATCGAACTGAATGACGTTTTCACCTCAAACCACCGCATCGCACATCGCAATGCTGATGTAATAACCTAAACGAACCTTAACATTAAAACACATTAAAACCTCTTTTACAGTATCCGATAATATCCGAAAAAACTCTTTTTAACCGCTCGTAATGTGCCGGCAGTATCCGTATCGGATACCGTTGTAATTAGTGTCAAAATCCAGGCTTCCTACTAAATTACATTCTTACTTGGTTCTATTAAAATAGCCGAGGAGTTTAGTACGAAAATAGACCTTAATGGCCGTTTACTAAAGTGTTTAATGAAAATATAGACTCTAAGGATTTTAGAAGTTAGTGAAAACATTTATCTACGTTAATGGTTTGACTTTGTGTGGAGGTTTAAAGGGTTTATTTGTGTAATGTTTTTGGGTGTGTATAGATGTGTTTCTGCTGTGTAATTATTGTAATGTATTTTGGTTTCTATTTCGAATTGACAACTAGTTATGTGGTGGCATTAACTCTTCTGAATTAATTCACTGTCTGCATTCAAATAGGTGATTTATTTTACTGTAGAATAGTTTTATGAACAACTAGCTATGCCCAGCGGTTTCACCCGCTGCTCACTTCACTTAGGGGTGTTAGATGAGATGGGTGTGGGCTGTTACATACTTCTCTATTACCTGCTCATCATCTCATCAGTCACTTTCCCTAATAATATTAAGTCAGACTTTCACTGACTAAAACCCACCCATGTTCCTTCTTTGGCCTTTATGTTCCGGGGTCGCGGTATCTCTTTTGAACAACCCCTAACCTCGGCAGGCACTGTCCCTGGCATGCCCATCTGACAATCACCATGCCTGGCATATAGTTTTACTACGCATTCATCGTGTTGTGCAAAAGAGTGTCCATGGAGTTTCTTGCCCATTCTTCTCCATAGAGATCTACGCTTTGGAATGGGCAACTACAGTACTTTCACAAGTTATTATGTCTTGTCTTATTATGACTGGGACTGTAGCAGCATCTTTTTTTTTGTTTTTATGACATTCAGAAGTGCCTGTAATGGTCCAATTGAAATAAATGCTTTGAGTTTGAGTTCGTCATCGATTGATTTTCATATCTTGATGATATGAAAATCAAAAATAAAACATTCAAAACAGTAAATCGCGGACCATCATAAAACTGATGTATTTTTAGTGACCGACAAAATATTCAACTCTAAAATCGTGTCGGACTCACATAGTGAGAAAAGTGATTTCTTATGGAAGCCATAGATTGTGGTGACTTTTTTCACATAAAAATGGTTGCATATATTTACAGTAAATATTCCCTACAGCTGGATTTAGACGAACATGTTTCCTTAATTTTTATGCCTGAAAAAAAGGTTCTAATGATTCTTATAACTAAAATGAATAAAAAAAATATCTAAAGTCTTTACCTCTATGCGATTTTCTATCCTCTAGCGTGCCATGAAGCTGATGCCATGTACCTGGAAAAATTAAATACGTGTTAAACTTTGATGAATTTTGAACCTTATTGACACAGTTTAAAATTGAGGATATGATGACTAAATCATAGCAGCCGATTGGGTCGATTTGTGGTTTATCCGCGCTTGCCTAGATTGCTCTGTGGATGGGTGACCAACTGAGCACCCTTTATTTCCTTACTAGCTTCCGCCCGCGACTTCATCCGCGTGGCATAGTTACTTTGGGCTAACGCTAACTTTCACCCGCGTGATGATCGAAAAAAACAAAATCTTTCTCTCACAATTTCTTCCCTGATTCGCCCCCTTTTTAACTTTTTTTAGTCTCCAGGGTCCCAAGTATCTCTCTACCAAAATGCATCAAAATCGGTTTGGCTTTTATAATATTAAGTAAGTAGGGATACAAGTTATGACAATAACTTAACTTATTCCTGTCTAATGCAGTTCTTCGCCAACCTTATGGCAGATCATCCTCCCACCGTTTTTGAACCAAAAACCACCAAAAAGGTGGGAGGTATTTTTTCTTTTTGCTGATGGGAATTCATCAAATAACTTCCCCCGCTCTGGGTGGAGCGGGAGGGAGTGTCAGACTTGTATTGACTAAAACCCACCCATGTTCCTTCTATTGCCTTTTAAGTTTCCAAAAAACGTCTTAAACACACTTTCACGTTTATAAGAAACTAGCTTTTGCCCGCGGCTTCGCTCGCGTTAAATTCGGGGTAACACAGTTCCTCTTTCCCGATTTACAGGCATCTGGTACCTGTAGTTTTTGCCCTTGCGCCTAATTTATTATAATAGCAAAGCTAAGTTTTCCCTTTTCTTCCCTCTTTCTCCCTCATATCTCAATCTTTTTTAAAAAAATAGCTTATGTCCGTCTCCAAGGTCCGAACTATCTCTGTACCAAAATTCAACAAAATCAGTTTAGCCAATTGGCTAAACTGATTTTGTTGTTACGTCTTCACCTCTAATTAGAGGTGAAGACGTAACAAACAAACTCACTTTCGCTTTTGTAATAATTATTATAAAGGAAAACCTACTTATCCTAAAAATCAATACAAAACAGTAAAATACAAAGATTAGTAATGGTATTTCTTCACAAGTCATGCTTGCTTAGTCGGGCCCATGTTTGTCAAGTACTTAGCCTCGACCTGAACGACCTGGCTTGTTTACCCCTGGCTGTGTACTTGTTTACCCCTGTCTCCTACCCTGCCTATTTGTTTTTGATATTAAGTTATTGTTTTCAAGTTAAATGGGATCATCTGGGACCATAGTTGGGTCACATTCTTGGAATTTGGTTTATTGGAATGTGTGTTATGGAACTAGGTCATTGGAGATTAAGAGTCATTGGAGTTGTTTAATTCAGCATTTTTAGTTAAAGTATAATGATATCTAATATATATATAAAATTCTCGTGTCACAATTTTCGTTCCCATACTCCTCCGAAACGGCTCGACCGATTCTTATGATTTTTTTTATGCATATTCAGTAAGTCTGAGAATCGGCCAACATCTATTTTTCATATCCCTAAGTGAGCAGCGGGTGAAACCGCTTGGCACAGCTAATATTACATATAACTTAATTTAATTATTTATGAAATTAAATTAAATTTAATTTAATAAATAAAATAAAATAAATAAATAAAATTATTTAATAAATAATATAATTAAATTTAATTTAATTAAATGCATGAAATTTTACTAGCTTAGGAATTATAAATAACAGAATTGTACCTAATAAATTGTAATTAAATAAATATATCATTAAATAATTTATTGTAATGTAAGGTAATATAGTTACAATTGAAATGTAACATTAATTGTATTATAATTGAAAATTATATATTACAAGTTATAATTCAATAAAATAATGTAATGAAATTATGTAGAAATGAAATGTATTTATGTAATAATGTCATTATCAGTAATAAAGGCTATTTGAATTTGAATAATGATATATCACATATTTTTAAGGATTATTAATTTTTCATTGTTACTAAAAGATTAAGCAGATCATCCATAAAGATGAAGAGAAATAAATTTACATGATAGATAACTCATAAATATACTAAGCGATATAAATAAAATTGTTATGGGACCACCTGGGAAGTATACTATCAAACAAAAAAAGAATTTTGCAAATTGGTCCAGGCGTCTTTGAGTAATAGATGAATATCTACATAAAAAAAAGATTTCGACAAATTGAGTACCTCCTCCTTTGTTTGAAGTCGGTTAAAAACCTTAAAACAAACCACACTGCGTCACTTAAATTGACATAATTTATAAAAAATACATAAACTAGAACAAGGTAAAACATAAAACTTTTATTATAAGCGCTAACACGAAAGTTATAAACATGCATTAGCTACTAATTTCAACACGTCATATGATGAAATCAACATATTAAATTAACTAGTTGGCGCCCGCGGCTTCGCCCACGTGATATCGAAAAAAATATCCTAAATGTTAATCCGGACCATAATCTACTTCTTTGCCGAATTTCATCAAGATCCGTTCAGTCGTGTTGACGTGAACGAATAATATAATATTAGTAAGATAGCTGGCGCCCGCGGCTTCGCCCGCGTGATATCGAAAAGAAACGTATCCTATGTGTTATTCCAGCCATAACCTACCTCTGTGCCAAATTTCATCAAGATCTGTTCAGCCGTATTGACGTGAAAGAGTAACAAGCATCCATACATCCATATATCCATACATCCAGCCATCTTCACAAACATTCGCATTTATAATATTAGTAAGATAATGCTAAATACCCACTCCATGATCTACTAGTTGGGGTGAGCTGCCAGTCTTACCAGATACAGCTGAATATGAGAATTTACAAGGTCGGCTTCCAGTTTTACCAGATGCAGCTGAACTTCAAATTTAACAAGGGGCGACTACCTATCTGACCTCTACAGCCTAATTGATAACTGAGTAATACGATACTCATTGGTAAGACTGGTAGTCAGACTTTCGAGCCTTTACCAGAAACGTCTATAATGACAATCGGGACCGGCTTAAACTACTTTCTGGACCTAAATACCCACTTATGGCACGAACCCCCCACCTTTCTAATACAGAGAAAGGGGATATTGACATCACGTTTCATCAATGACCAGTCTTCAGTAGTTCACTGTGAAACAGCCCTCTCTCCTTGCACGCTATTCATATCAATCCTTGACTAGAGGCATCATGGTGAAGATCAAGACACTCTAACTAGCTCAAAAACATCGGCAATTTACAGTTTCAGCATCATAATTTAGTGAGCACTTACGCCTAAAAGGAGCCTCATGCAAATTTCAGAGTCAGTGATTTCCTCTTTTATATCTTCTAATATGTCAAATTCTGGTGTTGCGGTGTTAACAACATTCATACGACTGTCAATCCACACAACATTATCAATCCTTACTTAAATATATATATATTTATAATATTATAAAAGCGAAAGTGTTTGTTTATTTGTTTGTAACGTCTTCACGCCTTAATGGCTAAACCGATTTTGATGAATATTGGTACAGAGATAGTTGGGACCCTGGAGACGGACATACACTATTTTTATTTTATTAAACTTCTATTTTTTAAAGTGGGAAATAAGGGAGAAATAGGGAATATTTAAAAGGGAAAACTTGGCTTTGCTATTACAATTAATAAAGCGCAAGAACAAAAACTACTGGTAGGAGGTACCTGCATATCAGGAAAGGGAAACTGTGTTACCCCGAATTAACATCTTCATTCCTCAACATCAAACTCAAAACATTTAATCCCCCTATTTTCTATCCTGGCACGTAACCTAAGAATATCTAACGCTAGATAAGTCTGTCTACGCTTGTCTAGGCTAGGAGACAATTCAGCAGACTGAGAAACAAATGAAACGTACATAGGCTGCGAACCCCGCTTGAGCGCTCTCCAAGTCAAGATAGTGATGGGGCGTGTCCATGGTTTGATGTCGATAAAAAATATTAAATAGTTTTTATACATTCTGCAAGGACACCGATAGTGTTTTCTTTTAATTTGTATTACTTACATAGGCGATGACTTTAATAGTTATTTTCATTAGGAATACCAAACTTTCAATTGGTAACCACATGAAAACTTCACACATAAAACTCAGCAACTACAGTACTTTTACATTACACACAGTTAGTTAGTTTTACATCACAGTTATTATTTATTGTGACTTGCCAGTCACAACAGCTGTAGCAGCATCTTTTTTATGACATTTAAAAGTGCCTGTCATGGTCTTATTGAAATAAATGCTGTTTGTAGTTTCCGGAGGAAACTACTCGATCCAACCGAAAACAAACATTAAAGTAAAACATATAAGTATCGCGCCTTCGCTCGCGTTTAACTCGGGGTAACACAGTTCCCCTTTCCTGATTTGCTGGTACCGGCTACCTGTAGTTTTTGCCTTACGCCTTATTTATTGTAATAGCAAAGCTAAGTTTTCCCTTTTTTCCCTCTTTCTCTCTAATTTCTCACTTTAAATTTAAAAAAAAAAGACGTAACAAACAAACAGACTCACTTTCGCTTTTATAATATTAGTAAGAGTCAGGTCTAGGTCAATTTCCAATGTCGATAAACTAATAGAACGCATTAACCAAAGGTAATAATAGGATAATTTTTATTTTTTTTACACATTTTGACATAACACAAACATAAAATGGCCGATGATCTGATGATATTAAGTAGCCAGTTACTGGGACGTTTACCCTACCAAACAAGAACAAGTGTTACTTAAAACACACACTTACAACATTAAGGTTACATGAAATAAAGTGTTTCCATGAACTAAGCTGTCATGAAAAAGTAAACCATGTTAGATTTCCTCAATTTCTTTGGAAATTGAAGATTGTTTCGTAGAAACTGCTACTTGACTTCTTAAAACCTTATCAAAGGGTCGCATAAACAACTTCACTTTAGTGATAAACTGGTAAAACTGTTCAAGGAAAACACTTTCTAGGTAAGTTATAGAAACAAGCGTTAATTTGCGGAAATCCGTGATGTTCAATGTTTTGAAACGACTTTTTAAAAAAGAAACCATGGTTACCACACCAGAAAAAAACTGTTTCCACGACTCAAAGCAGCAAAGGCACATACAGATGGTTTGATTTTATTACTTTTTCGCTTTAAATTTTGTGTGTTTGTTGTTTTATTTTTGTTTAATGATGTGTTAAAAAACTAAGATTAATTATTTTTATTACTTCAAAGAATAAAAGAAATTTTATTCCCACCCAAATTGTCGTCGAGGTCACATCTCCATAAGATCTCCCGTGGAGGGATGGAACACGAGTCCAGTAAAGTTTGAGTGCATGGCATGTTTATGAATATTGCTTTTTTGCCTTGCATATTTTTGATCTGCATCTTGCTTCCAAGCTTGGAACTTAAGGGATGTCAACAAATCTCAAGGATCCCGTCAGAACCACTGCCTGGGCCGTGGGTTGCTGGAAAGAAGGAACATGGATCGGGTTTAGTCAGTACAAGTATGATAATCCTTTTCCAAGAGCGGGAAGAATTATTTGGCGATTTCTCTTCCAAAAAAAAAAGTAAATATTTTGCATAAGATTTATTTATTTCATGGTAACTCAACTTGGTAGGTTAAAGAGACTGATCGATTTATTTTTCTTATTTACTGGCATCATAACAAGTTTTTACTGATTTCCTAAGAAATTGAAAGAAAAATATTCACGGTTTGCATTTATTGTTTGTTTTTAAATTGTTTGAGCAACTTTGAAGTATAAGTTTGAAGTATGAGTTTTAATAATATACATTTTTATTTCATTACAAAATATGTTCGTTTGCATGTTTTCTTACACATAACCCTACAGTGCCAACACACTAAAACTACAACACAAGACTTATAATAATCTCAGTTTAAAACAAAGTTATCGATAAAACTTCACACCCCTCCCCGAAACACTAGCACACACAAACATACAAACATACAGCCCGTACAGCTTGCCTCCCTAATCTTGTAGCTGGAGATATTTTCAACACGCGGAGTCGCTTGTGATTGTATGTTCCTGCACTTTGTTTATCTTTACACTGGTTTGTAGTTGTGTTGTAGGCAGAATTGTAAGTTCGATGATGATGGTTTGAAATAATTCAATGAGTAGAGCTTAGTGTGAAATCTCTAAAATTCTTGAATCGAGATAAGATAACATATTGTTGCACAATAAAGGGGTTAGACATTTTATTGTGCTCTGTTTGTTTTTTTTTAAATTTATATTTGTTTCTGAATATGGTTCAAATTAGCACTTTATACGAAAAAAAATAGACATTAGGGCCACTGAATATCTGTAAGGACTGTCTAAGATCTAAAAATGTCTGACAGGACCAACGTCTTAATCTGCTTTTTCAGGCAAGGACGAAACTCGGTATGTATTGGATGGTGCGCGGCTGAGCCTGCAGGTCGAACCGAGCGGCTGTAATTATTTAGCCACGAGCTTCTTCATAAGCTCACACATAAATTCTTCTCGGTTATCCTTACTCCTTACTAATATAAAAGCGAAAGTGAGTTTGTTTGTTTGTTACCTCTTCACGCTTTAATGGCTAAACCGATTTTGATGAATTTTGGTACAGAGATAGTTGGGAACCAGGAGACGGACATAGGCTAATTTAAAAAAAAAACGTGGGATGTGAGGGAGAAAGAGGAAATAAAAGGGAAAACTTAGCGTTGCTATTACAAAACAAAATAACAAAAAGGCGCAAGGGGAACTGTGTTAGCCCGATTTAATTATAAGTCTTATATTGTATTTTAATGATCTTAAAGAAAAAAGGGTTCCATGTCAATTTTATCTGTATTTTTACAGTAGTTTATGAGTTAAGATTACATTTTTTTTCCTATCATGCATTGGATGATATTGATGATCTTTTAGTAGCAACGGAAAATAAATACTCAATAAGAATTTGTGTGAGATCCCACAACTGAAAAAGGCCCAGTAGCCCAGAGGGCGGTTGTGAGAAAACTGGTAGGAGTGTCATTGATGGACTGCAAAAAGAATAAATGGCTTCGAGAGCAAAGCAAAGTCGCAGACGTAACGAAACGGGTAGCGCACCTCAAATGGAAATGGGCTGGACATGTGGTCCGAACTGAAATGTCCTGGTGCAAACGCATCCTGAAATGGAAGCCGTGGGGTGAAAAGCGCCCTCCAGGACGACCACAAATGCGCTGGAAAGGTGACGTGAGGAAAGTCGCTGGTTCGAACTGGACACAAAGAGCGCAACACAGAGAGCAATGGAGGAAGTTGAAGGAGGCATACACCATAATAGTCGAAAAAGGCTAAAAAGAGAAGAGAGAAAGAGTAGCATATTGCTAGATATATTCAAATGTTATTGTTATCAGGGTAAGCTTAGTTTCCTTACCCCCATTACAAAAAACAAACCTTCAAAAAGTAATCCATTTAATGTATCCGAAGCTAAATTTCAAACAAAAATTCTACGTGTTTCTTTCCCGAATCTCCAATGACTGTAAACATAAAGTTAGTAAGTATACAGTACACATCTTCACGACTTTATTGACATATGTCACCGATACATCACTGTCACACAAACTATGTTTTGTGAACAAATAGGCGTTGTTGCTATAGCGGCGGAGTTGTGGATTTTGGGGTTAGGATTCCGGTATGTTCTTTGTGTCAATATTTATTAAGTACTAGCTTTTGCCCGTGGCATCGCTCGCGTTAAATTTGGTATAACACAGTACCTGCTACCTGCAGTATTTCCCCTTGCGCCTTATTGATTTGTAATAGCAACGCTAAGTTTTCCCTTTTCTTCCCTCGTTCTCCCACATATCCCACTTTAAAAAAAAATAGCCTATGTCCGTTTCCTGATTCCCAACTATCTCTGTACCAAAATTCATCAAAATCGGTTTAGCCATTTAGGCGTGAAGAGGTAACAAACAAACAAACTCACTTTCGCTTTTATAATATTATAGTAAGGATTGAGTGAAATTGAGGATGAGACATTAGGAGTTGAAGAGGGTTATTGAGCCTGCCGGGGTTGCGGGTTGTTCGAAAGAAATACTGATAATTATAAAGCCCATATGTGAGTGCTATGTAGTATCATTGACTTGACAAAGCTCTGGTGGTTAATATTGTCATGCTCACTTAAATGTCTCGCTGATGGTGGCGGGTGTGTCGGGTCATTTAGCTGAATGGGGTCGATCCATACGTCAAGTTCGTGAACGGGCGCTGTTATTGGGGACAGGTCATAGTTTAGCTACCACGGTTCATTTTAAATTTTTAACTAAATTTTGCTTTTGCTTCTACTCTGGACGCTCTAATTGTGCACGTCTTTCTACATCGTTCTCACATATTTGTATAATCTCAACACGAATGATGTAAATACGATTTTGTAATAATATTCTAATTTAAAGGAGTATCCATGGAGTTTCTTGCCCATTCTTCTCCATAGAGGTCAACGCTTTGGAATGGGCAACTACAGTACTTTCACAAATTATTATGTCTTGTGACCGGGACTGTAGCTTCAACATTTTGTTTCTTGACATTCAAAAGTGCTTCTAATAGTCTAATTGAAATAAATTCTTTTGAGTTTCGAATTCTTTGACCGCGGCCCCGGAACATAAAGGGCAAAAGAAGGACCATAGACAAATTTTAGTCAGCAAAAGTCTGTCACCACTCCGCCGGGGGAAATTATTTGATGATTTCCCATTCGCGAGAGAGGGTTATTGACGGAGTTTCAATGTCTATGTAAAAAAGAAAATCACTGACTCAACATCATGAAATCGAACACAAACTACAATTCGTAGAGAGCGGCGCTGCGTGTCGCGGGTTCGATTCCCGCACGGAACAAATATTTGCATGGCCTACAGATAGTTGTTCCGGGTCTGGCTGTTTGTGTATGTGAGTTTAAATGTTTGTAAACGCACCCACGATATAGGAGTAATTCGAAGAGTGGGGCAAGGTTTAAAAAAAAATGATTATTCAATACTAGCTGGCACCCGCCGCTTCACCCGCGTGATGATAAAAAAATATCCATGTAACCTATGTGTTATTCCAGACTATAATTTACCTCGGTGCCAAATTTCATCAATATCCGTTCAGCTGTTTTGACGTGAAAGAGTAACAAACATCCATCCATCTTCACAAACATTCGCATTTATAATATAAGTAGGATAGGATCTGGGACATCATAATATTTCGCTAAAACTATTCCCAAAACGAAACAACCATATCAACGTCAATTGATCAGCAGCTGACGTCAATTTTCGCGTCAACATAACGTAACGTCGATCAGTAATTCAGCAATGAACGTGGAATTACGTCATGTCTATTTCCTTTGGGGAAATAGAGGAAGTTTTCATCTAGAGTTAGGTAGGTGTTGGTCATAAATTCGGCTGAAATAAGGTCGTTTTTTGCTTGAATTTTTGGCATGAACAATCTCGTTTGGTCTTAAAAAAAAAACAGTCTCAATTATACAGCAGCATATTGACCGGAATTACGGCTTGTTCGGAACACGAAGGGCAAAACCTCTTTCGTCTTTTGTGTTCCTTTGATTTTGAATAAAACCCATTCATTTTCCCTCGAACATGGATGGGTTTTAGTCAGTATAAATCTGACACTCCCTTTCGCTCCGCCCGGAGCGGAAAAAGTTATTAGAACACCCATCCCCAAAAAAAAAACAGCATATTGACATCGTCAAACTTTTCAGGAGACTTGCATGTTATTTTAGGTTAAAAATCTAAAACCTTTTATCAAGAAACTTGGTGAACCAAGTTGGTTGGTTGGCTTTTCAATATTTCTACTGTAAACACTTTTGACGTGATAACGTCTTTAAAATCGTTTTAGTCGGGTGACATGTTCAGAAACTTGTGTCACACCAAAACCTCACGAGCGACATTTCATAAAGATGGTAGCGCCATCTGTTACTTGGCTCGAAAAAAAAACTTTAAATTAGTACTTAATTTCATTTTAGATGTCACTACTGGTGATAACTTATATCACCAATAAGACGTTATCACGTAAACATCTCGATCGTAAACCTACTTTACAAACAACCAATTTTTTCTTTCAATCATATTTTTTAAACGTGCCCATACTAGGAAATTTTCCTATGTCTTGTGCGTTTACAGTCATGAAAATCACATACACAAACAGCCAGACCCGAAACAACTAACTGTAGTTCATACCAATACTTGATTGGGTATCGAACCCGCGACACGCAGCGCAGAAGTCAATTGCTCAGCCTCTGCGCCAACCGTGCCGTCAATTGACATACGTCGTTTGTTGGGGAGGTCAGAAAAGAAGTCGCTCTATGTAAAATACTGGTATTCAGCTGCATCCGCTTAGACTGGAAGCTGACTCTAACATGGTTGAGAAAATGCTACGCAGATGATGACAGCACATAAATGATTAAATATTTTGCATAGCAGTGACTATTAAAGCTCAGCACACCCTTCAAAAACAGCAGTCGTGATGATAAAAAACGATACGCTAATAACGTAACGATATAACATTAAGGTTGATACACACACTGCACCATGTAGCCGCATCAATCATCCGCGGACTGCCGGACTGGTCATCCCCGGGTGAGTGTGGAGTGTCTTTTATTAATATTGGTTACGTTAAGTGTGTTACGGATTTTATTCACACAGAACAGCATTACTAAATAGCTTATTATAATAGCAACTCGGTCAATCAAAGATTAAGCTAAAAAAAAAAAACATTTATAACACGAACGATCGAGAAAGACATGAACGGTTTGCTTCCACAATTATTGTGTGAAGCATCAGTCTCTGAAATTCATTGCCGGTTTCTTAATTCTTACTATCCTTACTAATATTATAAAAGCGAAAGTGAGTTTGTTTGTTTGTTTGTTACCTCTTCACGCTTTAATGGCTAAATCGATTTTGATGAATTTTGGTACAGAGATAGTTGGGAACCAGGAGACGGACATAGGCTAATTTTTATTTAAAAAAAGTGGGATATGAGGGAGAACGAGGGAAGAAAAGGGAAAACTTAGCGTTGCTATTACAAATCAATCAGGCGCAAGAGCAAAAACTGCAGGTCTGCTTGGTGTGTTATACCGAATTTAACGCGAGCGAAGCCGCGGGCGAAAGCTAGTAATATTATAAAAGCGAAAGTGAGTTTGTTTGTTACGTCTTCACGCCTAAATAGCCGAACCGATTTTGATGAATTTTCGTATAGAGATAGTTGGGACCCTGGAGACGGACGTAGGCTAAAAAAAAGGGGTGAATAGGAAAGAAAGAAGGGGATAGAAAGATATATTTTTTTCGAATATCACGCGAGTTAAAGTTAGCGTTAGCCCAAGGTAACTATGTCACGTGGACGAAGTCGCGGGCGGAAGCTAGTTTAATTCATAACATAACTTCACGCCTGTAATCCCCGAAGACTTAGACATAGGTGTGGCTTTCCACCCATATTTCGCTAGTAATGTTTAAGTCTCGCGTAATTCGGTAGTTGCGGGTTGTTTGAAAGAGATACCGTGGCCCCGCAACTTAAAGGGCAAAACAAGGAACATGGGTGGGTTTTACTCAGTAAAAGTCTGACAGTAACCCCCGCTCCGCCCAGAGTGGGGGAAGTTGTTTAATGATTTTCAATCCGCAAAATATAAAGTTTCGCGGAGTCGAGCCGACTACCTTCAAACCTGGCACAAATCCTTCCTCCATGGCAGATACTGAGACTAATAGAAAACTGACTATGATACTAATAGAAAACCCTAAAACTGTTTTCCCGGCCCGACCCGAAAACAAGCGACTTTGTAATATTTTGCCTCTCGTGTGTAAACAGCCTAAAAAAACTTTACAAGAACAAAAGACTTTCCAATAATAAGAAAATAAGGTTGAAAGAAAGCGGATCTCATTTCAAAGGCCATTAGTTAAAAGCTGCTTTTGTGCTACTTATTAATTTATTCTCGATAATAATCTACCGATTTTTAGGGTACTGTGTTCTAAAATTAAAATATACACGTTATTCGTTCTCTATTGGTCTGCTACAGAGTTGTTGTTTTTACTTTAAATGTGATTTGTAGCTCGTTCGTTTTTTAAAAATTAGCTTTAATTTCTTTTTTTTTTTTAAAACAGCAGTAGCAGACACACTTGCGGCCACGACCAGCGAAGCAGTCATGATGGTATTTTTTTTTAATAACGTCGCCCCATACTAGGAATTTCTCCTGTATCGTGGGTGCGTTTACAAACATTCACATACACAAACACCCATACCCGAAACAACTACCTGTAGGTCATACAAATATTTCAGTACGGGGATCGAACCCGCGACCCGCAGCGCAGCAGTCGATCGATCAGCGACTGCGCCAAACGTACCGTCAACTAAGAACTACGGACGGACGGTGAGCTACCCATTGCTCACCGTCCACAGTCCCGCATCTATGGTGGCCGGGAGTTGTCTCGCGGCGCCCGACGCCCGGGGCGCCATCAATCCAAGCCTCTGTTATTATTTCACCACGAGCTTCTTAAGCCCAAGAACGGCCACTAGCATGGCAATTAGTAATAATAAAAGTTTTTTTTTAATTTTTCTAAAAGGAATCAAAAATGTAAACTTATATGTTTAAAAATAAATAAACGGAAAAAATATACTTCTATGTTTTCTGCAACTGACTCGAACTTGGTTTGTAAAATTAATCGAAATATATCATGTTATCGCTTGCGTCTGTTTCATTATATTTATTCGTACAAATAAGATATTGTGGAGAGGTTTTATTTCCAAGAACGGTTCGCTCATTAGTAATAATCCTTATAATATATTTTTATTTTTTCGTTTTGTCAGAACCATACTTTAAGAAAACGGGAAAATATTACAAGTACGATGTTAACAGTCTCGCGGTCGCAAACGCGATTGCTAAACATGGGGTCCTGGGGTCAAATCCCGGATCGGGTAAGAAGTAATTTTAGGAATTCTACAGTAGCAGCCCGGAGTTTGGAAGTTGGAGCTATCAGTTTGGCCTTTACTTCCGGAAGTCGGTGGCAAAAAAGTAAACAAAACCAACAAAAGTCACTGACTTCCGGAAGCAAAGTTATTCTCCACTTTTAGTTTGTTTTTAGGGTTCCGTAGTCAACTAGGAACCCTTATAGTTTCGCCATGTCTGTCTGTCCGTCCGTCCGTCCGTCCTCGCTTAATCTCTGTGACCGTTAGCACTAGAAAGCTGAAATTTGGTACCAATATGTATATCAATCACGCCGACAAAGTGGTAAAATAAAAATTGGATAAAAATGTTTTATTAGGGTAGCCACCCTATATGTAAAGTGGGAAGTGTTTTTTTTTTAATTTCAACCCTAACGTGTGATATATTGTTGGAAAGGTATTTAAAAATGAATAGGGGTTTACTAAAATCCTTTTTTGATAATGTCAATAATTTCGGAAATAATCGCTCCAAAAGTAAAAAACAATGTGTCCCCCCCCCCTCTAACTTTTGAACCATAAGTTTAGAAAATATGAAAAAAATCTGAAAAGTAGAACTTTATAAGGACTTTCTAGGAAAATTATTTTGAACTTGATTGACACAACAGTTTTTGTACAAAAAAGACAAAAAGTTGTACAAAATAATTTCTGGACTAAGTTTGTAGTATAATCGTATATGCAACCATTTTTTTAACTTCGTTTACATATTTTATTATCCTGAACGTATCTTTTTTTAAACAAAAAAAGAATTATTGAAATCGGTTCTCGCAATCCAAAATTACCACCGAAAACTACTTGCTTACGTCTTTGTATTAATTAGTAACCCAATTCCCCGAGAGATGGCGCTGTAGGTACTTATTACATTGGATCGGGTATTACCGAATTGTTCGGTTGGTGGCATTGGCGGTATCTTATAACTACATAAAACTTCTATCAAGAACATGCTAAGGCAATTTAGAACAAAACTAAAATTCATTTTTTTAACACCATCAAAATGTTAAGGTAAAAACCAGTTCATAAATGGTTCGATAGATGGCGTTGCGTAATGACGTCATTTTTTTAAAAGTCGATGTTAAGATTTTCCGTGCTTTCATGACCTACCGTGGTAAAGAACACTTATTGTGACGGACGGGAAACTACGGAACCCTACACTGAGCGTGGCCTGACACGCTCTCGGCCGGTTTTTTTGGAAGTCGATTTTGTTTTTTCACAGTTAATTTTAAGTCACAGTTGATGGGCACAAAATATCTAGACTCCATCCATGGCTGCTACTGAGTAATTACTGATGGAAAAACTCAATAACAACCAGGGAATCGAACCCAATAACTCATGCTCAGCAGTTACACTTGTGGTCATGACCAGCGAAGCAGCCGTGATGGTATTATCCTGAGTTTTGTTCAAAATAGGGTAGTTTCCATAAAAATTTTACCAAAAATTACAAAGATATAGCCCATTACAGAATAAATATATATAATATACAGACTAATCCTTACTATCCTTACTATATTAATATTATAAAAGCGAAAATGTGTTTGTTTGTTTGTTACGTCTTCACGCCTTAATGGCTAAACCGATTTTGATGAATTTTGGTACAGAGATAGTTGGGACCCTGGAGACGGACATAGGCTAACTTTTTTTTAAGTGAGAAAAGAGGGAAGAAAAAGGAAAACTTAGCATTACTATTACTAAAAATAAGGTGCAAGGACAATAACTGCAGGTAGCAGCTACCTGCAAATCAGGAAAGGGGAAGCGAGCGAAGCCGCGGGCAAAAGCTAGTAAAAGATGTGGGAGAAATACCTGTCCCTTATTTTTAAATAATCTAAAAGACGGACTAAATAGAATGTACCTAATTACTTTGACCCTGGAAACTACTCCATTACCCGTGTGTGTTTGAAGTCACAGCTTACTTAGTGAGTTATAGAGGGGTTGATGGCAGGCATGATCAGTTGTTAACGTAGACCAAGTGAGACCTGCAGGGTTAAGGATTGATCAAAAGAGCCAGAACATTAAGGGAAAAAGAACGTATTTGAAGTATAAAATAAATTTAAAAAAAAGTTTTTCATTGATATACTATGAAGAACAAATTTAGTTTTGCGGTTGAGTGTTAATTTCCATTTAATTTTAATATTCGTTAAAAATGTTGTTGTTGTATTGATGTTACGGAACCCTATGTGCGATTCCGACTCGCACTTGCCGGTTTTTTATTAATGGAGCTCATTCAAGCTCCATGTTTTATTAAGCCAACATATTTTTTTTTGCAAAAGGTTAAAACTTGAGTTCATTAGCTTAATTAAATATTTAATAAGGAAGTTCTTAACAAATACTTAGTTATAACAATTTACTTGTGAATATATAAGACGAAGCTTGATCATTAACAATGTGTTTTATATCGTGTACGATACCAAACCACAGTTATCTAAATATTACTAACTTATTCCCGTGGATTCGCCCGCATGGAGTTAGGTAATTTTTCCATGGGATTGTACCACCGGAATAAAAACTAACTGTTAACCCATAAAAACGACTGAACGCATTTAGATAAAATTTAGCACAAACAGTTTTTTTTTTTAAAAAAAACGTTGCCCCACACTAGAAATTTCTTTGTATAGTGGGTGCGTTTACAAACATTTAAACACACATACACAAACAGCCAGACCAGTCACAACTATCTGTAGGCCATACAAATATTTGTTCCGTGCGGGAATTGAACCCGAGACACGCAGCGCAGTAGTCGATCTCTCAGCCACTGCGCCAACTGTGTGGTTTAAAACCTGGATTAACACAAAGGGTACTTTTAATCATGGTAACACTATCCAGTAGGATAATTACCAAACATCACGGGCTAAGTCGCAAGGTAAAGGATCTTGACAGATAAACAGACACACAAATACAGGCAGACGGACCCCGGGGTTACGGGTTGTCCCGGGGTTTCGAGTTGTTCCGGTGTTGCGGGTTGTTCGAAAGAAACACCGCGGCCCCGGAACATAAAAGGCAATAGAAGGAACATGGGTGGGTTTTAGTCAGTACAAGTCTGACACTTAAAAAAAAAGCCGACGGACAAGAAAGTGATCCTTTAAGGGCCCCGTTTTTCCTCTTTGAGGGAAGGAACCCAAAAAGCAAGTATGTAACTAAATTATATTACAGATGTTATTTTAGTCTTATAAATTAACTAGCTTTTGCCCACGGCTTCGCTCGCATTAAATTCGGGGTAACGCAGTTCCCCTTTCCTGATTTGCAGGTACCTGCTAGCTACCTGCAGTTTTTACCCTTGCGCCTTATTGATTTGTAATAGCAACGCTAAGTTTTGCCTTTTCTTCCCTCTTTCTCCCTCACATCCCACTTTAAAAAAAATAGCCTATGTCCGTCTCCTGGTTCCCAACTATCTCTGTACCAAAATTCATCAAAATCGGTTTAGCCATTAAGGCGTGAAGACGTAACAAACAAACAAACAAACTCACTTTCGCTTTTATAATATTAGTAAGGATTAATCTAATTGGGGTGTAAAATTATTCCGTTACACATTGTATATCTTCATTTAAAATTAATTTGGCAAAATCTAAATCAATCAAGTCAAGATAAACGTATTCTTCACCATCCATTCGTCACGTTCGTCAAAATTCCGGCACGACTGGCTTCAATTTTACTGCAGGCTTTTTATGAATACTTAAAACAAAGAAATAATTGTATTTTTTCGTTCGTAATACCATCGTACGATAGCCCGGCTATAAAATCCTGGGCTATTTCCCAAGGTAGGCTATTTTATAGCCTGGCTATTAAATGGGGTGCCAGCAAATAGTTATTTTATTTAAAACATAATACTGTTAAACGAGCCTTTGAGTTTTTAAGCTATTGCGTAGCTTCTATCGCGGGCCTTGAGCGCGGGGACCGAATCCAGAAATTCCGTAACGAAGAAAAGCATGACGCTCCCCACTCCGACGGGCACGGAGGTGTGGCTTGGAGGCCGTGCATTGTCTAGAGAGAGAGAGAGAGAGAGAAGTTAAATATTTTATTTAGCTTGTTTTTATTTATTGCATAAGTTGATAAAAAATGCTATGCAATAGCTTTACCGCGGCAGTCCCCGAGTGCCACACGTATTTTTTTTTATGTTGTTTAAGTAATATGGCTTTGTACATTTAAAGCCTAGATCTAAGTTGTGACAACTCAAAAAAGTTAATTTTTCAGAAGACGTTTGAACGTACGTACGTTTGTTTTTTTTTTTTGAAGTTATATAAAAATTGAATTTATAGAGATAATAGCGGGCTGGTATTAAGCTGAACCTGGTAATTCTGAAATCCGACCCCAACAAAGTTGGGAATAGTGATTTCATGTTGAGCTATAGAACAACAATAAAATCTTGTTATTATAATTTTTCTGCCAACCTCATCTTTTAAAATATATTTTCAAAGAGAAAAACATAAAAATAATAATCTGTATAAAAAAGGTTCCATTGCGAACATCCTATTTATGATTTACTAGCTTTTGCCCGCGGCTTCGCTCACGTTAAATTCGGGGTAACACAGTTCCCCTTGCGCCTTATTGATTTGCAATAGCAACGCTAAGTTTTCCCTTTTCTTATCTCTTTCTCCCTCACATCCCACTTAAAAAATATATATATAGCCTATGTCCGTCTCCTGGTTCCCAACTATCTCTGTACCAAAATTCATCAAAATCGGTTTAGCCATTAAAGCGTGAAGAGGTAACAAACAAACTCACTTTCGCTTTTATAATATTAAGTAAGGATATCCTACTAGTCCTACTATCCTAATATTATAAATGCGTATGTTTGTGAGGATGGATCTATGTTTGATCCTCTTTCACGTCAAAACGGCTAAAGGGATCATGATGAAATTTGGCACAGAGGTAGATTATAGTCTGAAATAACACATAGGATACTTTTTTTATCATAACGCGGTCAAAGGCGCGGGTGGCAGTTAATTTTAAAATACATTAAAAAATACCGTCGAAGATAGAACCTCCTCCTTTTTTTAAGTCAGTTAGAACGTCAAATACTTCAAGTTTTTCCTAAAAGATTTCTGCTTAAACTTGTCCATTAGATCCTGTCTTCACTCCAAAACTAAAATGTCTTACCGGATAACCGCCAAGCAAGTCCCAAAAATAGTTCCCCATACGTCCGTAAGTTTACTTACATTGTAATTTTTTGGTTCAGTGGTTCCAAATAGGGATGAGGCGAAGTATGTCTCCCTAACAGACACAAACATGTCAGACGAACCTTTGAAGGAACAGGACCAGACTCGTCAGTAAATGTCGATGAGACTTGGATATCTTTTGAAGATATTTTCACAAGCTCATGCCTTCAGCGTTTCTCGTGTTTAGTTCGGTAATTGATTCCAGTTTGGATCGTTCTACCAGAATTAAAGTATTATTTGTCGTATATATTAATCCAGCTTTTAAACTCTCCATGTGCCAAATTTCATCCAAAATCCAAACTCACAAACTATCGCAACACACTTAACCTTACTAATATTATAAAAGCGAAACTGAGTTTTTTTGTTTGTTACGTCTTCACCTCTTAATGGCTAAACCAATTTTGATGAATTTTGGTACAGAAATAGTTGGGACCCTGGAAACGGGCATAGGCTATTTTTTAAATAGTGGAAAATGAGGGAGAAAGAGGGAAGAAAAACTTAGCTTTGCTATTACAATCAATAAGGCGCGAGGGCAAAAACTACAGGTAGCAGGTACCTGCAAATTAGGAAAGGGGAACTGTGTTACCCCGAATTTAACGCGCGCGAAGCCGCGGGCAAAAGCTAGTATAGTATAACAGCGAAAAATGTATTTGTGTGTGTGTATCTTTGTTACTCCTACACCTTCAAACGACTAAACGGATATAGATGAAATTTGGTATACAAATAGCTTATACCCTGGATTAATACATAGGTTAATTTTTACCGATATTTTAGAATCAAACCACGGAGCGCAATTATTTTTATAATATTAATAAGGCAGGAAATAAAAATGGATTTATTTGACCTGCAGCTGCGTCTGTTTTGAGATTGAAATTTTCTGACCGGAATATGCAAGCGATATTAAGAACTAGGACTGAATCCATGTAGTGAACTTTGAGTTGCTATCGTAGTGAACTGGTGGGGCATTTAATATTGACACATCTACAGTGGCCAGGAGTCGTCTCGCGGCGCCAGACGCCCGGTACTTCTCCCGCGGCGGCTGGGTTGGTTTGAGGTTCTCTCCCTCAAACGCCCGGCCACCTCTTTCGATTGTGGCTCAGCTTTTAGGGACAAAATCTAGATTGAAGAATAGAAGAAGATCTAGAAATGTATCTGTCTAATTTCATTTTAGTTGACACTTCCCATGACCCAAGGACGCTTTTACTTTGGCCAGAGGCTAAGCGTAGCTATACAATGTGGCAACGCGGCCAGTCTCTTTAGGACATTGCCAACTGACAGAGTTGAGGACGATTTTTTTTAAGCTTTTTTGTTTTACTACTAGGTTAGTTTCTCTAAGTTATTTAAATTTATTTACATTTTATGATTGTTGATTCCATTGAACCGGAGAGACAGAAAGAAACATTGTTCTTACGAATTGATAGTATAATTATGGAAATATGAATAAAATAAGAAATAAAGAAGTTGATTATAGCTTACGTAACTGTAAAGGTCATATAGATAATACAAATGATGGATATGCCTGTAGGTTCTGGCTGGAGTGTTGTGGTCAAAATGCCTATATACCTTTCCATTGTGATCACATTCAACTAATCCTTATCCTTACTTCCTTACTATCCTTATCCTTACTAATATTATAAAAGCGAAAGTGAGTTTGTTTGTTTGTTTGTTTATTTGTTTGTTTGTTTGTTACCTCTTCACGCTTTAATGGCTAAACCGATTTTGATGAATTTTGGTACAGAGATAGTTGGAAACCAGGAGACGGACATAGGCTAACTTTTTTTTGAAAAAAGTGGGATGTGAGGGAGAAAGAGGAAAAAAAAGGGAAAACTTAGAGTTGCTATTACAAATCAATCAGGCGCAAGAGCAAACACTGCAGGTCTGCTTGGTGTGTTATACCGAATTTAACGCGAGCGAAGCCGCGGGCGAAAGCTAGTTCTGAATAAAGGGCTCATGTTTGTCAGCTAAATCGATTTTGTTAGTTATACAAAACTAGCTTTCGCCCGCGGCTTCGCTCGCGTTAAATTCGGTATAACACACCAAGCAGACCTGCAGTTTTTGCTCTTGCGCCTGATTGATTTGTAATGCTAACGCTAAGTTTTCCCTTTTCTTCCCTCGTTCTCCCTCATATCCCACTTTTTTAAAATAAAAATTAGCCTATGTCCGTCTCCTGGTTCCCAACTATCTCTGTACCAAAATTCATCAAAATCGGTTTAGCCATTAAAGCGTGAAGAGGTAACAAACAAACAAACAAATAAACAAACAAACAAACTCACTTTCGCTTTTATAATATTATATATATATATATATATATAGTAAGGATTACTATCTATGGATTTTAACACCCACAATAATAAAATAAAAATAAATACTTGGTCTCTAACATTGCTCGATTATAATGCACACCTGTATTTTATTAAATGCCAAAATTCTGCCTAACCCTGAGAGATTATTGATGGAAAAACCCAATAACACATTACCCGACCCAGGAACCAAACCCAGGATCTCAAGCTGCAGCAGTTAACTTTAACAACTTATTTTGTTTTGCGCATGTGATAACTTGGAGCGAGGGGAGTGTCAGTCTTGTTCTGACTAAAACCCAGTCATGTTCCATCTATTGACCTTTATGTTCCGAGGCCGCGGTATCTCTTTCGAATTTCAACCCCGGCGGTGGCCCTAGGAGGCCCCTTTGCTTTGCTGACATTTCTTTGAGCCGCGTGTAGAACACAAACGCGCCGTCGACACGGCCTGTCGTCAATAGACGGACGGACGGTGAGCAATGGGTAGCTCACAGACCCGCATCTACGGTGGCAGCTTTAACAACTTAAGTGGTGTTTTTGTTATTTTCCTAATAGGTACACATTTAAGCCAGCTATTACCGTTTTTACGCCCCCTGTATACTTGGCCCGAAACAAAACGAAAATATTCTTTGAAATCCGTTAACAACCAGCGTTTTATTACTCATCGGGTCATTAAACTTGTTATTGCTTTCTCTGAAGAATTTAAATCTAATTGCATATGCTTCTGTACAAATTATTGTTTAACATACCTTTTGATTTTATCTCCAGACATGGTTAAATTAAATTTGTATTTACTTTTTCTTTTACTTTATAGTGACTTTGAATTTTTTAATTCATTTTTAACACGTGATAAAAATACATTTGTAAATAGTCTTACAAAATATAAATAAAAAAAACCGCCGGTATCGGCCTTAACCTTATTGGTAATTATATTTTTGACCTGGGAGAGGAATCTCGCTCTGAGGGGAGTGTCCGACTTGTACTGAATAAAACCTATCTGATCTATGTTTCTTCCTTCGCCCTTTATTTAATTTTTTAAATGCATTTTTTAAATTTCAAGTAACTAAACAAACTGCGCCCATTGTCCTCTGTCTATTACTGTGTAAATCGATGACCCTTAGACATTGGCCTTCAAACCCAATACTAAAAACCTGTTTTTCGTTATATCATATTCAGAATATTTAGCAATACATACGACATAATAAACGTTAACAAAATAAATATTTGCACTAGAAAATGTAAAATACATCTCTCATACGATGCAACTATTATCTCAAAATAGCTACAATAAACCTCTACAAGCTACGCCGCGTAGCACTTATCAGTCAACTATTTAAATTGCTACGCGCTACGAATCTTTTATGTTCTACGCGCTATGCATAGCATTGTTTACCATCCTTACTAATATTATAAAAGCGAAAGTGAGTTTGTTTGTTTGTTTGTTTGTTTGTTTGTTACCTCTTCACGCTTTAATGGCTAAACCGATTTCGATGAGTTTTGGTACAGAGATAGTTGGGAACCAGGAGACGGACATGGGCTATGTTTTTTAAAAAAAGAGTGGGATATGAGGGAGAAAGAGGGACGAAACGGGAAAACTTAGCGTTGCTATTACAAATCAATAAGGCGCTACCGAATTTAACGCGAGCGAAGCCGCGGGCAAAAGCTAGTTATTTATAAACCTCACGTACAAGCAGTCCCTTTTCATTTATTCATCGAACTTCAAAAGAAATAAACACTGAAAATTTATTGAAGACTTATCCAAAATCTTAAATTGCATCTAGATCTTATTCAGTTTTCAAGTCACGACAACTTTTGCACATAACATAAATTCAAATAGTCGGGTCAAACGCATAAGGTCGTCGGGGTGAATGACCTTGTGGTGGTATGAAATGATAATATTTTTGGGTAGAAAACGATTATAGAGTTAACCTCAAATAAAGTATCGTGGAAAGAATTCCGACCGAAGATTTTTGGGTTCATTATCTGTTTACGGCAAATAGCTTTCAGTATATGGTGTTAAGTTAAAAGCGGTTAATACAAATGAAAACATAATAATACATCACGCTTGTAATACTTGAATGATTAGGCAGAGGTGTACCAAATAAAACACCCACATTTCGACAGTTATGTTTTTAAGCCCAATGTAATAGGAGCGAGCCTATTGCCATCACCCAGGCAAAAACTCAGACTCTGCTTCTGAAAAAAACAATAAAATATTTATGTTACAATTCTTTGGTCAAAGATATAATTTTACGACTGCACACAGGTATAAGATGGCTTCGCAGTTAATTTAATTTCCACCTAGTGTAGTAATGAATTGTAATATGTTTTGAAATGTTTATATAATACAAGCTGCACCCCACAGTTTCATCTACCTATATATAATATATATCACCATACCTAACCAAAAGGGGAACCTAATTTATAATGGGAAGCTATTAACTATTTGCTACCCCATCGAAGAGCTATCAAATTTTAACTTTCAAAGTATTCTAAAGTAAAAACGAATTTATTTAAAACACAAACAATTATATCAACCGCTAGTCTCTTGTGCCTCATCCCATCGCCTATTAGATCAGCTACCGAATTTCCCCTGGGCCCCACAGCCAGTGCCAACGACACAAAATACAAGCCCTCACGTTGGCGCATACGACTGTCTTTACAACCGAGTGCTTTAGATATGTCTAGTGTTGTAAACCTGGAGTTTATGCTGGCTGAAAGTTCACTCACCGATTTATGAAGACGAGTTAGATTAGACAGTTGTATGCCTTGAGGTATCGATATCCAAGTATTTGAATGCCAAGGAACGATAGATATCAGATGTATGAAATATTAGATAGATGTCAGTTAGGATAACATCATACCTGTTATCTCAGAAGGTTAGACAGAAGCGAACTTAATAGTACTGTGTGTACTATTAAGTTCGCCAATTAAATTTGAATCTCATGTGAAAGGGGGCAAAGAAAGAAAAGTTTATTTGTTAGAATATAGTACTTACAAAAGATGTTACAGTTATTACAGACTCATATTATTCTACCATTTCTGGTGTACAAAATATTTACATGTATCTAAATCTAATTATAATTAAAACATCAGAGAGAACTAAAACAAAAAAAAAACATTTTATTTTCCTATTATAGATAATTTTATTTTATAAATTACTAGCTTTTGCCCGCGGCTTTGCTCGCGTTAAATTCGGTATAACACAGTACCTGCTACCTTTTTGCCCTTGCGCCTTATTGATTTGTAATAGCAACGCTAAGTTTTCCCTTTTCTTCCCTCGTTCTCCCTCATATCCCACTTTTTTTTAATAAATATTAGCCTATGTCCGTCTCCTAGTTCCCAACTATCACTGTACCAAAATTTATCAAAATCGGTTTAGCCTTTAAAGCGTGAAGAGGTAACAAACAAACAAACAAGCTCACTTTCGCTTTTAAAATATTAGTAAGGATTAGTAAGGATATTTATTTTCATTGAGGTACTCCATTGTAGAATAATAGCATTTACTTAATAATAATTCGAACAATTTTCGCTTGAATACGTTTAAATTAAGGCATTTTAGCTCCAAGCCCAGTTCATTGCATCAATCCAGCACAATTCCAAGCTGTCACTGAGAATAATCTGCTGAAAAAACTTAAAAATACTTTATCTAAGAATCGAACCGAGGACCTCAATGAAAATATCACATGCTTAAATGTGAACTATTGACTGATATAAAGTGTAAAATACTTCAAGTGCCATCCGGTTATGTTAGTAACGCAAACGACGAAAAAAAAATACATAATTTGGTTAAATGTATAATCAGAAGCCGACCCCAATACAGTTAGGTAAAAACTAGGTAGATGATGATAAAGTACTAGCTGTATTTCAGTTCCAGGCCGAGACTGAACAAATAATATGTATGAGTGAACTTGAGTATTTAACCTTGGCGTTCCCTGCCTATACACAATCTATTTTGCATGAACGTAGGGGAGCGCTTGCAAACAACATCTGTACAGTCAAAAGCAATAACATTTATGCACTTACCAAAAGTTTGCCCTTGAACCAAGAGCATCGGAAAATGATGTATTACTATATATTCTCTATCATTAGTAAACTCCTTTATGATCTTATTTTTATAGCAGACTAGCTGCAGGTAGACATACTTTAATAAATGTACTAGATTTTGAGGTTATAATCGAACTATTTTTTTTTGGGGTGGGAAATCATCAAATAGCTTCCCCCGCTCTGGGCGGAGCGGGGGGGAGTGTCAGACATGTACTGACTAAAACCCACCCATGTTCCTTCTACTGCCCTTTACGTTCCGGGGCCGCGGTATCTCTTTCGAACAACCCGCAACCCCGGCAGGTCCAAAATGGCCTTATGCCATAAAGAGTTTCAGATTACACGATAAATAATTGTATTTTTTATTATGTTAGTTGCAAATACTTCTGTAGCACAGACTAGTTGTATGGCAAAATGTACATTTTATAGTATTTTACGCGACGCGACGACCAGTTTCGACATTGTCCTTCAAAAGCGGTTTCTTCCTAATGTTTTTATTAACGTTTTACGATCATAGTGAATATTTTAAAAGCACAATTACGAAGTAAGTAGGTATTATCTTAAAGTAGAAACAAGAAAATCTATTTTGAATTTCGGTATGTGTATACATGTTATTTCTGGTGACTGTACACGATTCTTGATGAGTCGCAAGGATTTGCTGTATTAATAATGATGTAACCTTAACTGTACCGGGCTGGGCAAACTCGCAGGTACGTATTTATTGTCACGTGTCAATTCAAAGTTGAACAATAGTTGCCGAGGTCAGTGCGTAGATGGGTGATCTTACTGTACTTTCTGAGATCCCTCCGAGCAACTGAAAGAATGTTAATCAGTTGGTTTTGGGTATCAATCTTTATCAGTAGGTAGGTGAAGTTTGTAGTAGAAGACCGAAGGTATGACGCAGCACACCTTGTGTCTCCACAAGGAACCAATAATAGGGTAGTTTCCAGGGTCAAAGTTTAGAATTACATTCTATTTAGTCCGTCTTTTAGATTATTCAAAAATCAGGGACACGTATTTTTTAATTGTTAAATAGACCAAAAATTACAAATATATAGCCCATTAAAGTGACGTCACTCGTTGCGAAAAAATGTAGTAACGCGTGACGTCACACGTAACATTAATGGGCTATATCTTTGTCATTGTTATTCTAATTTACAAATAATAAATATGTGTCCCTTATTTTAAAATAACCTAAAAGACGGACTAATATTTTTTTTTTAAACTAGCCTATTATTGGTGTCAATCTTTTTCATTAATATTATACCTTACTGAAAAATATTGACACCCGAGACCAACTGATTATCAACTGATCAGGTCGCTCCATGTAATGTACTGGTATTTAGCTACATTCGATTTAACTAGAAGACTACCCTGACGTTGATGGAAAAAGAAAGGCTGACATGTTAGCTGCTACTAACTGAATGAACTTAACAATAACGGGTGCCGGTAAAGTTAACCTGCATCTTGCAAAGAGATCTTCCTGCCAGGGTTGTGGGTTGTTTGAAAGAGAGACCGCGACCCTTGATAACTAAGGGCAAAAGAAGGAACATGGGCGGGTTTTAGTCAGTAAAAATCTGACACTCCCTTTCACTCCGCCCGGAGCGGGAGAAGTAATTTAAGGATTTCCCATCCGAAACAGAAGAGGTAGCGCCTTACTTTAAAACGACAAACGGGAACGTTAAAGAAACACATGACACGACAAACGCGATACACGACAAAAATATCTATCTTTTACTTTTAAATCCGATTCTTGAAAATTAAATCTAATTATCAGTGTATTTAATGGAATTCATCATCCAGGTCACCTACCAATTAAGATGTATTAAAAATATATATATTACTAGCTTTTGCCCGCGGCTTCACTCGCGTTAAATTCGGGGTAACACAGTTCCCCTTTCCTGATTTGCAGATACTTGCTACCTGTAGTTTTTGCCCTTGTGCCTTATTTATTGTAATAGCAAAGCTAAGTTTTCCCTGTTCTTCCCTCTTTCTCCCTCATATCTAATTTAAAAAAAAAATTATCCTATGTCCGTCTCTAGGGTCGCCTATCTCTGTACCAAAATTCTTCAAAATCAGTTTAACTATTTAGGCGTGAAGACTTAACAAACAAACAAACTCACTTTCGCTTTTATAATATTAGTAAGGATGCCTTTAAAGGACCATGAAAATAAATGTCCAAAACAGTTTAAAGCCAACTTAAATAATTTTAAAAAAAAGCCAACCACACGAATAACCGCGATATGTTTTACTAAATAGTCCAATTTAGCTGACGCCTAAAAAGTAATTTATTATTTTTCAAATGTTTCAGTGTAACATTATTACGTTTGGAATTTACGCGCTCAAAGGGTTGCCCCAGGACTCTGTAATTAGTCCAGTGTCTGTTTTTGTCCAGAGTATTATGTTCGCGGATCATTTCGTGTTTAAACACAAGGTTTTTTTATAATTTTTACATTGTTTCATTAAATTTCGCACTTGTGAAGTGATTAGGGGTCAGTATTGAGAGTTAAATGTCTTTGTGGATTTTATTGTTTTTAATTTATGATCTTACAACATTATGACAATGGGTGTTAAAATACCCAAAGCTGATAGATACTTAATTACTTATTCTTCTTTCGTTCCGTTTCCGTTTCGTTTTGGGTTTTTTTACATCCTGTGTAATAAAGCTAGTTTTTGAACGTGTTTAATCTGAAACCACCCGTGCCTTTTTTGCGGATTGGATATCATCAAATACCTTCCCCCGCTCTAGGCTAAACGATTGCATGTAGCGGAGATGAGAATTTTGATATGGATGTGTGGAGTGACAAGAATGGATAAAGTAAGGAATGAATATATTGGAGGAAGTTCGAAAGTTGTTACAGAAAAAAATGAAAGGGAGTCGTTTGTCTTGGTATGGACACGTAATGAGGAGGGATGAAGCACACATGTGAGTAAAAGAGTGATGGATCTGAATGTTGATGGACGGAGAGCGAGAGAAAGGCCAAAGAAAAGATGGATGGATTGTGTAAAGAATGATATGAAGGAGAAAGGAGTGAATGATGCCGTGACGTCTGATCGTGAGATTGGAAGAAGATAACGTGTTGCGCCGACCCCACATAGAATGGGACAAGGGCAGGAAAATGATGATGATGCTCTAGGCTGAACATCACGAGTCTATCCGAACTCCCAATAATACCAAATTTTAATAAATTATTGAATGAATTATTGTTGATAATAATTCATTTGTAAACATACATAGAAAAAAAAAAACATACCGGCCGAATTGAGAACCTCCTCCTTTTTGGGAAGTCGGTTAAAAAGTAAATAGTAATAATTTACGGGTTTGTGAAGTCATCAAATAACTTCGGGGGAAGTTATTTGAAATTGAAAAAAAAATGAATGGGGGTATGTCAGACTTTTGCTGACTGTATTTGGATTTTTGATTTTGATTTTAAAGCCCACCCATGTTCCTTCTTTTACCCTTTATGTTCCGGAGCTCTGCGGTATCTCTTTCGAACAACCCGCAGCCTCGGCAGGCCCCTTTGCTTCGCTGGCATCTATTTGATACGCGCGTGGAACACGAACGCGCCGTCGACATGGCAACTACGCGTGCCTTGAACCTCAAAACAATGAAACTACCAGTTATATTTGATACCATATTTCTCAAGAAAGGCTAAATAACATCAGGCTAAAAACTTAGGAGCCGAGCAAAAAGAGAATCGGTAGGTGATACCGCGGGGCATAACTATAAGACATAGAGCTGCAAGGCTGATCAGAATCCCTTAAATTAGTCCGCGGTCTACCCGATGTCGGGTGTTTAGATTAGATTAAACTTTGGTACCTTCAAAGGTCAGAATCCATGCTAGTGTTTGCAAAAGGTTTCATTTAATTACTAGTTCGTACATACTAGTAGATAAGGGTGGTTTTAGTAACATACAACTAATGATTTTAGGCCTGTGAACGATGAGGTCGCTCACCGTCCGTCCGTCTCTTGACGACAGGCCGTATCGACGCGACGGCGCGTTCGAGTTCCACGCCTACCTCAAAGGGATGTCAGCAAAACAGAGGGACCTGCCAGGGGCACTACCTGCCGGGGTTTCTGGTTGTTTGATAGAGATACCTCGGCCCCGTAACATAAAGGGCAAAAGAAAGAACATGGATGGGTTTTAGTCCGTAAAAGTCTGACACTCCAGGGAAGTTATTTACAAATAAACTATTTGTAGGCCTAAATTATTCCGTGCGGGAATCGAATCCACGATACGTACCGCAGCCGTCAATCGTGCCGTCAAAGAACAAGTTAATCATCCGTTATTGTAAATGCGTTTAGTATATTTTAATGACTATAAAAGTACTGTCTCTAGGGGCACAATTATAATAATATAACGCATGTAATTCTCGAAGGGTTGGGCAGACATGTGCCCTTTTGTACACCCACATTTCGCCAATTATATTTAAGTTTAATGTAATAGGGGGCGCGCCTATTGCCATCAACCGCGCCTATGAAGACTCAGTAGTCAGATATATTTCAGACTAGCTTTCGCCCGCGGCTTCGCCCGCGTTAAATTCGGGGTAACACAGTTCCTCTTGCGCCTTATTGATTTGTAATAGCAACGCTAAGTTTTCCCTTTTCTTCCCTCTTTCTCCCTCACATCCCACTTTTTTCAAATAAAAATTAGCCTATGTCCGTCTCCTGGTTCCCAACTATCTCTGTACCAAAATTCATCAAAATCGGTTTAGCCATTAAAGCGTGAAGAGGTAACAAACAAACAAACAAACAAACAAACTCACTTTCGCTTTTATAATATTAGTAAGGATGGAAAATTCATATTGATATATTATAACGACACGGTTGGCGCAGTGGCTGAGCAATCGACTAATGCACTGCGTGATGGTTCCATCCCCGCATGGAACAAATATTTGTATGGCCTACAGATAGTTGTTCCGGGTCTGACTGTTTGTGTATGTGAGTTTAAATGTTTGTAAACGCACCCACGATACAGGAGAAACTCCTCGTGTGGGGCAAAGTTTAAAAATACGGTAGTTGAATGCTGGATCTCACGCGTAGGAGTTGTGTTCGCGATCATTTCTTAGAAATCACAAAACATAAAATCATGTCTTGTGATTCCCGAAATTTTGTATATAGGGTAAAGGTTTTTTTAAGCAGAGCCTGTTGGGGTTGCGGGTTTCGGGCCAAGTGTACAGGGGGCGTAAAAACGGTAATAGCTGGTTTAAATGTGTACCTATTAGGAAAATAACAAAAACACCACTTAAGTTGTTAAAGCTGCCACCGTACCTCACTGTGGATGGTTAGCAATGGGTAGCTCACTCTCCGTCCGTCTATTGACAGCGCGTTAGTGTTCCACGCGCGCCTCAAAGACATGTCAGCAAAGCAGAGGGGCCTGCCAGGGCCACCGCTTGGTGGGGTTGAAAACCGAAATAGATACCGCGGCCCCGGAACATAAAGGGCAATGGAAGGAACATGGGTGGGTTTTAGTCAGTACAAGTCTGACACTCCCTCTCGCTACGCCCAGATTGCCCTTGTGGCTTATTTATTGTAATAGCAAAGCTAAGTTTTCCCTGTTCTTCCCTCTTTCTCCCTCATATCTAACTTAAAAAAAAAATAAGCCTATGTCCGTCTCTAGGGTCGACTATCTCTGTACCAAAATTCTTCAAAATCAGTTTAACTATTTAGGCGTGAAGACGTAACAAACAAAGAAACTCACTTTCGCTTTTATAATATTAGTAAGGACCATGAAAATAAATGTCCAAAACAGTTTAAAGCCAACTTAAATAATTTAAAAAAAGCTAACCACACGAATAACCGCGATATGTTTTACTAAACAGTCCAATTTAGCTGACGCCTAAAAAGTAATTTATTATTTTTCAAATGTTTCAGTGTAACATTATTACGTTTGGAATTTACGCGCTCAAAGGGTTGCCCCAGGCCTCTGTAATTAGTCCAGTGCCTGTTTTTGTCCAGAGTATTATGTTCGCGGATCATTTCGTGTTTAAACACAAGGTTTTTTTTTATAATTTTTACATTGTTTCATTAAATTTCGCACTTGTGAAGTGATTAGTGGTCATTTTTGAGAGTTAAATGTCTTTGTGGATTTTATTGTTTTTAATTTATGATCTTACAACATTATGACAATGGGTGTTAAAATCCCCAAAGCTTAATTACATAATCTTCTTTCCATTGCGATATGTTTTGGGTATTTTTACATCCTGTGTAATAAAGCTAGTTTTTGAACGTGTTTAATCTGAAACCACCCGTGCCTTTTTTTGCGGATTGGATATCATCAAATACCTTCCCCCGATCTAGGCTAAACGATTGCATGTAGCGGAGATGAGAATGTTGATATGGATGTGTGGAGTGACAAGAATGGATAAAGTAAGGAATGAGTATATTAGAGGAAGTTCGAAAGTTGTTACAGAAAAAAATGAAAGGGAGTCGTTTGTCTTGGTATGGACACGTAATGAGGAGGGATGAAGCACATGTGAGTAAAAGAGTGATGGATCTGAATGTTGATGGACGGAGAGCGAGAGAAAGGCCAAAGAAAAGATGGATGGATTGTGTAAAGAATGATATGAAGGAGAAAGGAGTGAATGATGCCGTGACGTCTGATAGGGGAGATTGGAAGAAGATAACGTGTTGCGCCGACCCCACATAGAATGGGACAAGGGCAGGAAAATGATGATGATGCTCTAGGCTGAACATCACGAGTCTATCCGAACTCCCAATAATACCAAATTTTAATAAATTATTGAATTAATTATTGTTGATAATAATTCATTTGTAAAAAGTAAATAGTAATAATTTTCGGGTTTGTGAAGTCATCAAATAACTTCCCCCGCTCTGGGCGAAACAGAGCGGGGGAAGTTATTTGAAATTGAAAAAAAAATTGAATGGGGGTATGTCAGACTTTTGCTGACTGTATTTGGATTTTTGATTTTGATTTTAAAGCCCACCCATGTTCCTTCTTTTACCCTTTATGTTCCGGAGCTCTGCGGTATCTCTTTCGAACAACCCGCAGCCTCGGCAGGCCCCTTTGCTTCGCTGGCATCTATTTGATACGCGCGTGGAACACGAACGCGCCGTCGACACGGCAACTACGCGTGCCTTGAACCTCAAAACAATGAAACTACCAGTTATATTTGATAGCATATTTCTCAAGAAAGGCTAAATAACATCAGGCTAAAAACTAAGGAGCCGCGCGAGCAAAAATAGAATCGGTAGGTGATACCGCGGGGCATAACTATAAGACATAGAGCTGCAAGGCTGATCAGAATCCCTTAAATTAGTCCGCGGTCTACCCGATGTCGGGTGTTTGTAGATTAGATTAAACTTTGGTACCTTCAAAGGTCAGAATCAATGCTACTGTTTGCAAAAGGTTTCATTTAATTACTAGTTCGTACATACTAGTAGATAAGGGTGGTTTTAGTAACTTACAACTAATGATTTTGGGCCTGTGAACCATGAGGTCGCTCACCGTCCGTCCGTCTATTGACGACAGGCCGTATCGACGCGGCGGCGCGTTCGAGTTCCACGCCTACCTCAAAAGCAAATGTCAGTGATGTCAGCAAAGCAGAAGGCCCAGCCAGGGCCACCACCTGCCAGGGTTGCGTGTTGTTCGAAAGAGATACCGCGGCTCCTTAACATAAAGAGCAAATGAAGGAACAGTCCGTAAAAGTCTATCACTCCCCCTTACTCCGCCCAGGGCGCCCCAAGTTATTTGATGGACCCATCCCATCCCATCCGCAAAAAAAGGAAAACTCACATACACAAACAGCCAGACCTGAAAAAATATTTGTAGGCCATACAAATTATTCCGTGCGGGAATCGAATCCACGACACGTACCGCTGCCGTCAATCGTGCCGTCAAAGAACAAGTTAATCATCCGTTATTGTAAATGCGTTTAGTATATTTTAATGACTATAACAGTACTGTCTCTAGAGTCACAATTATAATAATATAACGCATGTAATTCTCGAAGGGTTGGGCAGACATGTGCCCTTTTGTACACCCACATTTCACCAATTATATTTAAGTCTAATGTAATAGGGGGCGCGCCTATTGCCATCAACCGCGCCCATGAAGACTCAGTAGTCAGATATATTTCAGATGGAAAATTCATATTGAAATATTATAACGACACGGTTGGCGCAGTGGCTGAGCAATCGACTACTGCACTGCGTGATGGTTCGATCCCCGCACGGGACAAATATTTGTATGGCCTACAGATAGTTGTTCCGGGTCTGGCTGTTTGTGTATGTGAGTTTAAATGTTTGTAAACGCACCCACGATACAGGAGAAACTCCTCGTGTGGGGCAAAGTTTAAAAAAAAATACGGGAGTTGAACTCTGGATCTCACGCGTAGGAGTTGTGTTTTCGCTCATTTCTTACAAATCACAAAACATAAAATCATGTCTTGTGATTCCCGAAATTTTGTATATAGGGTAAAGGTTTTTTTTAAGCAGAGCCTGTCGGGGTTACGGGTTTCGGGCCAAGTGTACAGGGGGCGTAAAAACGGTAATAGCTGGTTTAAATGTGTACCTATTAGGAAAATAACAAAAACACCACTTAAGTTGTTAAGACTGCCACCGTACCTCACTGTGGACGGTGAGCAATGGGTAGCTCACTCTCCGTCCGTCTATTGACAGCGCGTTAGTGTTCCACGCGCGCCTCAAAGACATGTCAGCAAAACAGAGGGGCCTGCCAGGGCCACCGCCTGGTGGGGTTGAAAATCGAAATAGATACTGCGGCCCCGGAACATAAAGGGCAATGGAAGGAACATGGGTGGGTTTTAGTCAGTACAAGTCTGACACTCCCCCTCGCTCCGCCCAGAGCGGGGGAAGTTATTTGATGATTTCCCAACCCAAAAAAAAAAGCTTACACATTAGGCTACAATACTTAGGCTGAGCAGCGAGTAAAACGGCTGGGCTCAGCTAGTAATATATAAATTAACTGTTGTCTTTACAAGTTAGCTCAAGCATACGTTGTGTAATGGCCAGAGGTCGGTATTTTACTACTGGGGCCCGACACACCGGTTTTACGACTTAATAAATTTTGCAAACTTTGACGAGACGCTATACATGTAGCTGGCAGTTTTCGGAGTCAGACGTTTTTGGAAATTCCGAATCGGGAAAAAAATCTATTCATTTTTGGAACAAATGTATTTTTTTTAATACGCTGTCCCACACTTTCAATTTCTCCTGTATCGTGGGTGCGTTTACAAAAATTTAAACTCGCATAAACAAGAACAACTTATAGCTGGCGCCTGCGGCTTCGCCCGCGTGATATCGAAAAAAAGTGTCCTATGTGTTATTCCAGACTATAATCTACCTCTGTGCCAAATTTCATGAAGATCCGTTCAGCCGTTTTGACGTGAAAGAGTAACAAACATATCCATCCATTCATCCTCACAAACATTCGCATTGATAATATTATATTTAATTAATATTTATTATATTATAAGTAGAATTTAAACTTTATGTACAATAGTGATACATAAGTGGACTTAATGCACTAAGGCATTCTCTACCAGTCAACCTTTGTAATTTTCGTGATCAATGGGAAATCCGCATATTTTGTTAGGTTCAATAATCGATCCCTTTTTTTGCGGATGGGAAATCATCAAATAACTTCCCCTGGGCGGAGCGAGGGCCAGTGTCAGACTTGTACTGACTAAAACCCACTCATGTTCCTTCAATTGTATCGGTCTCTTTTGAATAACCCGCAACCCCGGCAAGCGGTGGCCGTGGCAACCCCTCTGCTTTGCTGACATTTCTTTAAAGCGCGTATAGAACACTAACGCGCCATCGACACGGCCTGTCGGCACTGGAAGGATGGACGGTGAGCTACCCATTGCTCACCGTCGACTATCGATCCCTGTACTCTACATTCAGTAGTCGTATTCAAAACCACTAGGACAACGGAACACTAAAAGAGGAAAATCTTTGAGTTTTTTCTTTTTATGCATATTTATGAGTTAGGGGAGATTGTTCACTGAGATGTTTTTGGATGAAATAATAATGTCTAATTACACTGAATAAAAGTTAACAGCGAATTAACATATTTTAGTAGCGGAAGCGAAATTATTTTGTGCCAGTTTTTAGTCTACGATGTTTTGTTTTTGTTCAAATTTTTGTTTGTATTGTAAAACATAATTATGTTTTCGTTTATTATTGTTGTTATTTTGTAGGATTTACCAATTTTATTATTAAAATTTCTGAAACCATCTACCTAAGTAAACACTTTCTTTTGCAAGCCTTCAATATGGTATTCAACTCATGCTTTCGTATTCAGTATATTAGTAAGGATTTATCTAATCGCTACTAACTAATTAGCTACTTTTCTTCAATTGATAAGAATATTTGAATCACAGACACAAACAAATAAATCACGATTTAACATGAAATATTAAGTTTCAGAGAATTATTTTATCTTTTTTTCTGTCTGTAGATCCACTCGACACCACAACATGTTCCTGAGATAAAGGGACTAGACAGACAGACAGATAGACAACAACAAGTGATCCTAAAAGAGTTTTTTCCTATTGAGGTACGGGCCCCTAAAACAACCAACAAAACGCAACTAAATCTCTTTAAACTACAATGTAACTAAACAAAACATAGATTCAAATTAAATATAAACAGTTAATCGCTCACTTACTTAATATTCATTGCTTCATCATCGTATAATTCGCTTAGTTGAATCAGAAATAAATTCTAGGCTTTATTCTAATTTAAATATCGCTAAAATTAGTATGAAAACGTACAAAATATTCAGCCATTTTGTAATCTGGTATAGCATAATTATTTAGGAATTCTATTTGCGATTTTAGTCTAACTGAATTTCTGCTAATACAGGATGTTCCACAGACCATTATCAACGTAACAACACGACTTTAATCCCCAACTGGTTAGACAGAGGTGAGCTTAATAGTGCACCCAAAATGAAAGCATTTATTTTAATAAGATCTTGAGATGAGAGTCTTTGATCATGTCAAAAATAAAAATAATGAAGTATTTTTCTTTATAATTGTAGATTTTTACGAAGATATTTATTTAAATATTAGCTTTTGCCCGCGGCTTCGCTCGCGTTAAATTCGGGGTTACACGGTTCCCCTTTCCTGATTTACAGGTACCTGCTAGGTACTTGTAGTTTTTGACCTAGCGCCTTATTTATTGTAATAGCAATGCTAAGTTTCCCTTTTCTTCCCTCTTTCTCTGTCATAATTCAATCTTTAAAAAAAAAATAGCCTATGTCCGTCTCCAGGGTCCCAACTATCTTTGTAGCAAAATTCATCAAAATCGGTTTTGCCATTTAGGCGTGAAGAGGTAACAAACAAACAAACTGACTTTCGCTTTTATAATATTAGTAAGGATAAAATAGTATCTATCTTGTAAGTTTTATTAAGTTTTATTTTTTGCTGTTGATTTTGTTTATCAATATTTGTACGCCTTCACGGCAAAACATAGCGCCCATTTGTTTAAACCTAAAACCTTTATGTAAATATCTATGTTCCACGAATAGAAGTCTGATTCTGACACAAATTTGAGGCTACAGTCCCAGAAACAATCCTTACTAATTATTACTAATATTATAAAAGCGAAAGTGAGTTTGTTTGCAAAATTCATTAGCAACTTTAAAACAAAATACCTATCCATTTTGTCAAATGTCGAGTTTCCATACAAAACAGCAGCATACATAGGTAGTATGTAAACGCACATTCAAAAACTCTTACTAACATATATAATGTATAGCTTAGATTATATAGGAGTACTTGTGCGTGGGGAAACATGGATCATAAGTCAGAGAATGTCTGTACGAAGAATTGGGGAAGAATGGATGTGCTCTATTTTATGATTCTTTGAATATATTAGTTGGGGTAGGATGAGAATATTCAGGTTTTATGGATAGGTAGGATATGCAAGTATTTTGGTAATCCGCTTGTTATTTTAGTTTCTAACCGACTTCAAAAATGGAGAGATTCTCAATTCGTCAACATCTTTTTTATGTATGTTCACCGATTACTCAAAGACGCCTGGACCGATTTGCAAAATTCTTTTTTCGTTTGATAGGGTATACTTCCCAAGTTATAATACATATTTTTTCTAAGTTAAGTCTATATGGTGTTTTTTGCGTATGGGAAATCATCAAAAAACTTCCCCTGCTCTAGGCAGAGCTCTGGGAATTACACATGCAAACTTAAATGTAGAAGCACTAAGTGTAGGTACATCTCTGCCATAACCTTCGGATAAAATGATGAAGGCACGGTTGGCGCAGTGGCTGAGGGATCGACTGCTGCGCTCCCGGTACGACCCCCGCACGGAACAAAAATTTGTATGACCTGCAGGTAGTTGTTTCGAGTCTGGCTGTTTGTGTATGTGAATTTAAATGTTTGTAAACGCATCTACGATACAGGAGAAATTCCTAGTGTGGGGAAATGTTTAAAAAAAAATAAAACAAAAACAGAAGATGTGTTAAAATTAAATACATTTGATTCAATTTATAATCATCGTAATGGGCAACTACAGTACTCTCACAATTTATTATGCCTTGTGACTGGGACTGTAGCTTCATCTTTTGGTATTTTGACATTCAAAAGTGCCTGTAAAGGTCTAATTGAAATAAATGCTTTGAGTTTGACCTCTGACTAACCCTCCGGATATTACAGGCGTGATGTCAACTGAAACAGATTATCGAGAAGACAACAAGCTGTTTTACTTTTCTTAGAAAAAGCCCAGGCTTCGTTTAGTAATTACTAAAGTCATTACCGACGCCATGTTTTCAAAACAAAATACAATAAACAAAGTACATTTTTAAATTCAAACTACGTTCACATCCCTAGCGCATCATTTAAAACGTTAATTCAGTCAAAAATTCACCTTATTTCTAATGCATGAAAGTTTCAAATCGTATAACGTTAAATTTATGTGTAATTCAGTTTGAACAACCCAGAGCTTTTATTTTAAAGGGGTTTTATTGAAAACATTGTCGTATTTTATGCTCGTGTAGGCTTTTTTAGTTAAAAATGTGTTTCGAGCTTAATTTGCGGACAGTTTATTCAAGTTTCGTGGTTTGCATGTCAAACGGTTTGGAAATGATGTTTGTTAACACAAAAATCGTACTTTTTGCACACATTCTACTCAATTTTGGAGTTTTAATTAACGGGTTTATTAATAGACTTCAAAAAAAAGAACTAAAATGTGGTTAATAACATTACTTTTTGAAGTCGCTGTCTTTTGTTTTTTTCGTTTACTTTTTTGCCATCAACTTGAGGAGCAAATTAATTTTCCACTTTTTCAAAGTCGTTTTTTTTGACGTGATAACGTCTTTAAAATCGTTTTAGTCGGGTGACATGTTCAGAAACTTGTGTCACACCAAAACCTCACAAGCGACATTTCATAAAGATGGTAGCGCCATCTGTTACTTGGCTCGAAAAAAAAACTTAATTTCATTTTAGATGTCACTACTGGTGATAACTTATATCACCAATAAGACGTTATCACGTAAACATCTCGATCGTAAACCTACTTTACAAACAACCAATTTTTTGCAAAACAGTTTTTATGTCAGCCTTTTTAATTACGGTATGATCGTATCTCACACAAATTTTTATGGAGCATTTATTTTTCATTGTTTTCAAAATGTATTAGCAGATCATTCATATAGACATGGCAGAAAAGATATGTATTATAAAGATAATTCATAATTTTCCCAAGCAAAATAAATAACATTGATTTGGGAATATCTCGAGAGTGTACCGTTTCGATTATTTTGAAGAATTTTGTAAGTTGGCGTAAGAAACAGTCGAATTGAGAACCTCCTCCGTTTTTGGAAGACGGTTAAAAACTATCCTTTTTTGTATTCGGTCTAGCAAACCCAAATAATGGGATTACAAGAAAAATATAATTAGTCCGTCATATCGCATTTAAAATGACACAACTTAGCATATTCATCTTAAACAAAAATCGGAAAAGGATCAAATTTAACTTCTATTTCTTTAAAAAAAATAGTACTTACAAGTAAAGCTGTGATGTGACAAGCATGTGACCAAGACGCCAATGATACAAATATGTGACAAAATTATAAGGATTTTTTTTGGCGTGAAGGGCACGCTCGTGCGTTAATGCTCTGGCGTTCAAAGGGTGTTGATCAAAAACATAATTTTTCACTCCTCACCAAAGCCAAAAATAGACTTCAATACTCTCCAGCTTACTGATACTACCCTACCTCTACCCTTGAATGCGTTCCTTTTTCAAAATCAAGAAGCACTAACGTACTATTTAGCAGCTATTATGGTCTTAAATAGGTCCCGAAGGCTTAAGATGGCCGACTGGGCTCTGTAATCCAGACAAGTTGGTGAAATATGGCTCTGGAAGGATTTCTGAAAATAAGATGAGGATACAGGAGTGCTTTGTTGGGGGAGTGACGGGGTTTTTGGTTTATTGATACGGGTATTTGATTTTTGTTATCACTTGTTCGTTACGTCTTCACGCCTAACTGGCCAAACCGATTTTTATGAATTTTGGTACCGACATAGTTGGGACCCTGGAGACGGACATAGGCTAAAAAAGTTAGAAAAGGGGGAGAAAGAGGGAAGAAAAGGGGAGTGAAAGTTATATTTTTTCGATCATCACGCGGGTTAAAGTAAGCGTTAGCCCAAAGTAACTATGGCACGCGGACGAAGTCGCGGGCGGAAGCTAGTAATATCTAAAACCAAAGAAAACCGGATGAGTAGCGGAGGTTTCCGTACAAACTTGCGACATCCACGGCCATATCTTTCTGCGTAGAATTAGAGGGTTGATTTTAATTTTAACTTAATTAATACCTCTACGTGAGGTACACACGACGACAGATCAACCTATACAAAACCAGTTAAAGCGGATATCTCGTCGTACGGGAAATCTACGGCGTACGATTCGTAGTTGAAAGATCAGCATAAACTGGTTTTGTATAGGTTGATCTGTCGTCGTGTGTACCGGGTCTTCAGTCAGGCAGACGGACAACTAAGTGATCCTAAAAGGGTTCCATTTTTTCATTTTGAGGTAGCGGAACCGTTAAAATATAAATAATATGTAGTGTCTATTTTTAACCGACGAAAAAAGGAGGAGGTTCTCAATTCGACATGTATAATTTTTTTTAAGTATGACCACGCATTTCTTTTTACTGAAACGTTCTTTTTATATTTTAAGTAGATACGGATTTAGATAGTTTTTGTTTCATCACGCTTACAACTTCTTAAAGGTTCCGCTAGCTTATTTAATTTACAAGTACAGGTTCCGTACAAACTTGCGATATAAACGGTCATATCTTTTGACTGCGTGGACTTAGAAACCTAAGAGATTTTTATAAAGAACAAAAGGACTAAAAACTTGAGTATTATGTTTTTAATTTTAACTAGATATCACCACGCGTTCTCGAGATAATGGGTCTTGACAGTCAGACAGGCGGACAACAAAGTGATCCAATAAGGTTACCGTATTTTTCTTTTGAAGTACGATATACTAAAAATAAATAAATACAAACAGAAATACAACAATTCATCTTCATAACATGGTTACAATACGCACACGTCAACACCAATACAAGAAAACACACACACAGTCACAGTTAGTCAGTTAACACACACACATTTGTATATATTCATACATACATACATACAAAACGAATGAAGATCGGACATACGGCACGAACGAACGTGACAATCTTGCTTACAGCTAGATGATGGATATACTGGGGGTAGGTGTATAGCTTTGTCCTTGTTTTGGGGGTAGGCAGGCAGTTTGTAAGTCGGTTGTATCATGAACGGAACGTTGTATGTTTATTAGATATGGTAATAGACAAAGTTGTTTAAATCTCTTTGAATTCATTCGACAAGATATCATAAATTAATGAAATAAACAGGTACCGTTTCAAGTTTCTAAAAAAGTCTAAGTTAAGATCTTCCTTTTTTATTTATTTCAAGTTCCACAAGACTTATTTTAGGTAAAATCAAACACAAAACACAAGCAGTCCAATTCCATTTTTTTATAACTTTGCCCCGTACTAGAAAGTTCTCCTGTATCGTGGGTGCGTTTACGAATATTTTAACTTACAAACACAAACAGGCAAACCTGAAACATCTAGCTATAGGTCATACAAATATTTGTTTTGTACGGGGTTTGAAGCCGCGAAACGCAGCGAAGCAGTCGATCGCTTAGCTACTGCGCCGACCGTGTCTTTATTACGTAAATTGCCTGGTATTTTACACAATTACTGGTTTCAAATGAACCGATGATCAGGCTTGAGCAAAAGCATTGTAATTACTAATAAAACTATTTAATTCTGCCTGCCAGAGTTGCGGGTTGTTCGAAAGAGATACCGCGGCCCCGGAACATAAAGGGCAAAAGACCTTTTACTGACTAAAACCCACCCATGTTCCTACATGGGTGGGTTTTAGTCAGTAAAAGTCCGACACTCCCCCCCCTCCGCTCCACCCAGAGCGGGGAAGTTATTTGATAATTTCCCGTCCCGCAAGAAAAAAACTTTATCCTGATTGACAACTTTGTATCCTTATAAAATTCTTAATCAAAAAAATACAGAGTTCACAGATCTCCTCAAATAAGATCTAATACTCACCTATTTTGATTTTCCATTTGATTACATTTGCCGAAAAAAAAACCTATTAGCTACCAAATCTTTCACTGAAAAGCAACCCTATCTATACGAGAATAAAAATCACTGTCTTCATAACATACTTGTCAATACCAGCACCCTAATATCAAACGTACAGCAACGGGAATAAAGTTCATTATAACATTGACAGTGACGCAGAAAAAAAACAAACCTAATCTAGAATCCAATAACATGCCTAAAAAGCCTAACAATTACGTATTCTTTGTAGACATAAGTCAATTTTCTCGGTGAGCCTCGAATCAGTGAAACAGAAAACAAAATGAAGGCGTCGTGTTGTTGACGTGACAGTATGACACATGGTCGGGTGACGCAAGGGGCGTGTCAGCGACTAATGTCTTCGCGTGGTTTCGATCATGAGAGGTAGCGGGGTAATCAATGGAGGGGGTTTCCTCGACGACACGCCGCCGCCGCCGTGTCGACGGCGCGTTAGTGTTAGAAAGAAATGTCAGCAAGGCAGAGAGGCCTGCCTGGGCCACCGCCTGCCGGGGTTGCGGGTTGTTGGAAAGAGATACCGCGGCCCTGGAACATAAAGGGCAAAAGAAGGAAAATGGGTGGGTTTTAGTCAGTAAAAGTCTGACATTCCCCTTGTGTAGAGCACCACCCAGAACGGGGTAAGTTATTTGGTGATTTCCAATCCGAAAAAAAAAATACGTTGTGGTGGTTTAGACCAAAGAACGATAGAAATTTAGGAAAGTATGTTGTCTTTACAACAATAACAATTAGACTGTCTAGTAGTCGCAAGGGCGTCTACTGAGTTAGAGGTATTGAGTTCGATTTCGAGTAACATGTTATTAGTTTTCCGGTTTTTTTTTAGTTTGATGGCAATAGGCCGTAAGTTATTTTTAAGTCAGAAAAATAACTGACGAACTGTGAACCTCTGTTTTTTTTAAACTATCTTGACACTGCTATGCCATTTTTATATTAAGAAGAATCTATGTAAAAATAATAAGGTCTCCTGCAGACAAACCTCCATGCACTGTCTCTAAAAATCGATAGATTGTTGGCCGTGAGAAATATTTATAAATGTCCTCGTGTGAAGTGTTTTTCACAAGTTCGTTGGCGTGTACAGTCAACAAAAAAGTAACCAAGCCTGTCAGATACAGTTGAAATTATCTTAAAAAGCCATGAACCTTTTCTTATAAAATGAAATTTTATTTGATAGAAAAAAACAGTACCAATGACAAAAAGTACTACTGAAACATGCAGTACATAGATTACCAAGTGCGCAGTTGATCGGGTATGTGGTGCAAGCTGGAAGGTGAGCCGTTGTGTCTGGGAAGATATGCATAATTATTGCATACGTACTTGAGATCTGAGTCGTCCACGAACCCCCATCTGTAAAGATAGTCTTTACGAACAACTAGGGTTGGAAGTCTGTTTAGAGATCTCCAAGTCAGTGACGGCAACGTGTACACAAAGGTTTTCTGATGGATCGTTGAAGTTAAAATGATTTTGAGTCACAACATAAACTTCCAAGTTTATGATGTGATTTTCATTAATGTTCACCTAAAATCTTCGACTCACAAAATCGCTCTCGCTTCCGCATATAACTTACAAGTTATCATAACCGTAGCTATCAAATTAACCGGCAGATTACCCCTTCGGCTTGACTTACAAACAAAGTGCCCTAACACCGTAAGGACGTATAAAACGTAATATCTCACTCACTTTGATCTATAGCCGTCATTTATATGCGCCCAAGATTTTGGCAACTATTAAGATATTCGGTTCAACTTGACTGACACGGTTATCACTCGTAAGTAACTCCTACAATGTATTTGACGTTGTGTGGTACTTGAGTATATTTTTATTTTTATACTATCTGCGCCCCGCTGTTTCACTCGCGGTGGTTGCGGTGATAGAATCCTTACTAATATTATAAAAATGAAAGTTTGTTTGTTACGTCTTCACGCCTAAATGGCTTAACTGATTTTGATGAATTTTGGTACAGAGATAGTTGGGACCCTGGAGACGAACATAGGCTAAAAAAGTGAGAAAAGGGGTCTCCCCCTTTTGAAAAGTGGAGAGAAAGATTTTTTTTTCGATCATCACGCGGGTTAAAGTTAGCGTCAGCCTAATGTTACTATGCCACGCGGACAAAGTCACGGGCGAAAGCTAGTATACAATATATCTTAATGAATTGTAGCCTATGTGAATTGTAGTTATTCCGATGTGTAAGCTATATTATTGTATAATTTCATTAAAATCCATTCAGTAGTTGCGTGAAAAAGTAACAAACATCCATACAAACTTTTGCGTTTATAATATTATAGTTATTAAGTAGGATTTGGCGTTTTTAATATTTGTAGGAAGTACAATAGTAGGATAGATTATTGGTGTGAATTAATCATCTCTTAAATGTACCTTGTGATAAATGAAATTGTATAAAATCTGGTTCTTCTAACCTGACAGACAGATGTGTTGATGATGTATGGATGTTTGTTACTCTTTCACGTCAAAACGGCTGAACTATAATCTACCTCTGTGCCAAATTTCATTAAGATCATTAATGAAATTTGGCACAGAGGTAGATTATAGTCTCGAATAATAAATAGGATTAGGAGACTTTTATTACGATATCACGTGGGCGAAGTCGTGGGTGCGAGTTAGTAAACAATATTTTCAAAGTCAAAGTCAAAATCATATATTTCAAGTAGGCCAGTTACAGGAACTTTTGAAGCTAGCTACAGCTACTAGTCACAAGGTATAATAACTGTGAAAGTACTGTAGTATTCTATTCTATCCCCCGCTCCCGCGCCCTCCCATCACTCAACCACCAGCTCAATGTCAGCTCGTTTGTCCGTAGCTATCAAATTAGCCGGTGTATTGCCCCTTTGGCCCACTAACACAGCTTAATGCGTCCACGTCCGGCTTTATGAGCCGTTTACAGTGTCACATTAAACTTTTTACTCGACCCCAACATGCTAAGTAGGATGTCTCGAGGATTTGGCTATTTGAGATGAAATTAGACAAAGAAAGGAAGAAAACATGTTTATGGTCGCGATGAGGGCAAGCACTCCAAAAACTGGGCAAGTGCGAGTTGCACACCGAAGATTCTGTTCAAACTTGCGACATAAACGGCTATACCTTTTGCCTGCGTAGACTTAGAGATACGGTTTTTTAACAACTCCAAGGGATTACAGACTTGAGTATGTGGTTTTAATTTCAACTCGATACCTGCATGCGTTCCCGAGATAAAGGGTCTTGACAGATGGACAACAAAGTGATCTAAAATGGGTTAAGTTTTTCCTATTGAGATGCGGAACCCTAAAAAGATAAAGAATCATGAAAACAAAATAATGATTCCCTAAGCCGTGGTCCAAAGGAGACGCCCCGAGTGTTGGGTGCCGCGAGACGCCTCTCGGCCGCCGTAGATGCGGGCCTGTGGACGGTGAGCTCATCGTCCGTCCGTCTATTAACGACAGGCCGTATCGACGGTGCGTTGGTGTTCCACGCGCGCCTCAAAGAGATGTCAGCAAAGCAGAGGGGCTTGCCAGGGCCACCACCTGCCGGGGTTCCGGGTTGTTCAAAAGAGATACCGCGTAGAGGGCAATAGAAAGAACATGGGTGGGTTATAGTCCGTACAAGTCTAACACTACCACCCGCTCCGCCCAGAGCGGGGGAAGTTATTTGATGATTTCCGATCTGCAAAAAATAAACCGTGGTCTGTACCCCACAGGAGATGCCCTTAACGAGCGGTCATTTAGTTAAAGTTAGTTTGACAAATGGGATCGAGCCTATTGCCATCAACCGGGCACGAAACCAAAGACGGTGAAAATCCTGCCCGACCCGAGATTTGAACCCAGGACTTCATGTCCAGCGTTCGTGCTTGTGTTACTCGACAAACGAGGCAGAGATAATATTAACATGGATCATAAAAAGAGCCAACATCATTTTCCTGCCCTTGTCTCATTTTATTTGTTGTCAGCACAACACGTTTTCTTCTTCCATTCACCCCTGTCAGAAGTCACGGCATCATTTACTCCTTTCTCCTTCGTATAATTCCGTACACAATCTATTCGTCTTTTCTTTGGCCTTCCTCTCCCTCTCCATTCATCAACATTCAGATCCATCACTCTTTTAGTCACATGTATTTCGTTCCTCTTCATCACTTGTCCATACCAAGACAAACGACTCCCTTTCAATTTTTCTGTAACAGGCACAACTATCTAACTTCCTCTTATATACTCTATTTCTCTTATTCCTCTTATACAAAAAGAGCAAATAAGCACTGTTTATTCATTCAACATTTATAAGTCCCAAAACACAAACATTAGGGACCATTTTAAACCTCTTTATTAACACGTTAAACGTAATTACAAAACAGACTAACAAACTCTCGTTATTCTATTAAAAGTAATGTATCACGTTATGATTTTCTCCTGTAAACAGCGAAAATCTTACACCCACGCAGAGATATTTTCAACCAATATTCTGTGACCGAAGAAGGGCTGGCTTTTCTTTGGCCAGACTGAGGCGTTACCATACAATGTGGCAATACGGCCAGTCTCTTCAGGGCAATGCCAACTGACAGCGTTGAGGACGAATTTTTGACGTTATTTCTAGGATTCCGTACCTCAAAAGGAGAATTCGGAACCCTTAATGCTTTTTTTTTTTTTTTTTCGGGTGGGAAATCATCCAATGACTTCCCCCGCTCTGGGTGGAGCGGGGGGGCATGTCAGACTTGTACTGACTAAAACCCACCCATGTTCCTTCTATTGCCCTTTACGTTCCGGGGCCGCGGTATCTCTTTCGAACAACCCGCAACCCTGGCAGGCGGAGGCTCTGGCAAGCCCCTCTGCTTTGCTGACTCTCTTTGAGGCGCGCGTGAAACACGAACGCGCCGTCGACACGGCCTGTCGTCAATCGACGGACGGACGGTGAGCTACCCATTGCTCACCGTCCACAGGCCCGCATCTACGGTGGCCGGGAGTCGTCTCGCGGCGCCCGGCGCCCGGGGCGTCTCCCGCGGCGGCTGGGTTGGGCAGATGTTCTCTCCCTCAAACGCCCGGCCACCTCCTTTGCTAGCATTACTGCTTCGCAGAAGGTGGTGACCGCTTCCCATTCCCTCTCGCTCCGGACCATGGCCTGAACCAGGGCCGGACGCGAGAGATCGCCGCCGCCGATCGCCTCCACGAGGGCACGGCGGTGCTCCGCCCAAGCTGGGCAGATCGCCACTGAGTGCTCCACCGTGTCCTCCGGGCGATCGTCGATGTGCAGGAACCTCCCGAAACTTCCGTGTCCGGTGAGGACCTGCGTCAGGCGGTAGGTGAGGACGCCATGACGCCTCTCCAGCCACTCCTCAAAGAGGGGACTTACCGCCGCTATTGTGGCGTGCCCTGCACGGGGTTGCGACAGTCGCACTCTCCATGCCACCATGAGATCACACCGGAGGTCTGTCCGCTGAGCGGCAACTTGCCGCGGCAGCGGGTTTTCCCCCCGGTGTAGTGCCTCCGCGCGCCACTCAAACAGGCGCGCGAGGATTATCGCCTCCAGATCCCACGGTGGCAGTCCGGCAAGGAGGCTTGCTGCCTCGCCGGAGATCGTGCGGTAGCCCCGGATAAACCCTTAATGCTTCACTTTGTTGTCTTCCCACACTAGGAATTTCTCCAGTATCGTGGGTGCGGTAACAAACATTTAAACTCACATACACAAATAACCAGACCCGAAACAACAATCTGCTGGTTATACAAATATTTGTTCCGTTCGGGAATCGAACCTGCGATACGCAGCGTAGCAGTCAATCGCTCAAGCAGTGCACCAACCGTGCCGTCTATCTGTCAAAACTATTTATCTCGAGAACGCGTGGAGGTATTGAGTTGAAATTGAAACCATATACTCAACTCTGTGGTCTATTTGTGCTGTGAAAAAATAACCTTTTAAGTCGATGCAGTTAAAAGATATGGCCATTTATGTCGCCAGTTTGTACGGAATCCTCGGTACGCGAGTCCAACTCGCCCTTGGCCAGTTTTTTTTTTCAATTGTCCAGCAGCCAAACTTTTCTGACAAATAGATTAATGGATAGATAAATTTATTTATTTGCTTAGAATATAGGTAAAACAATTAGATGTTACAATATTTTGAATCCTTTGTACATTCTGCCTCATGAATAATGAAGCAATATTACGAATAACTTCAAAATCTTTCGGAATGCGAAAGAAAAGTGTATTACACGATTGGAGTGCTGATATCATGCTTTTTTGTTTATGTAAATAAAATTATGCAAAAATACACCTTATTTTGAAGCGATCAAAATTAAATTCTGTACTTACATTTTTACAACTCAATTCTCTACATTCACAGCGTAAGTACGTAAGTAATGTGACGGTTTTTTTTTTTAAAAAAAAAAACAAAACTTAAACAGTGCAGGCTGGTTTGCAACGACGTTCGAAAGCTCAGGTTATTTAAATAGAGAATAGAAAAAAAAGATTTGCATCACATAAATGCAAATCTCTTTTCTTTTAAAATTTTTGACTGGTTTAGTAAAATGATAAATTAAAATTATAGTGTTGTTTTAAGCTTATTTTATTACGAATCAACTTCCCCACATCAAAAAGCCATTACAGTACTATAAACTACAGATTCCTTTCCACACAATTCAATAATATCAGTTCAGGCGTACGAAATTAAATGAAAACATTCAATCACGCGTTTACATAGGCATGCTCTTTATTACTCCCCCTCCTCCAGAGCCGGCACGTGGCTGGATAAGACCTTGGCCGTGGCAACTCCAGACACTCCAGATGTGTTAAAGGTTTCATACACCGGACCAAGGCTATTAACATCCGGGGTTGCGAGTTGTTCGAAAGAGCTACTGCGGTCCCGCAACTTAAAGTGCAAAAGAAAGAACATAGGTGGATTTTAGTCAGTAAAAGTCAAGTGGTATCGGTATTTGATGATTACCATACATATTTGAAAGTAAGAAAAGCATTTATCAATATCTAGCAATGACGAAGAGCACTCAAAATAACGAAAAAATGTTACCATTTTGAACGCCAAACCATTAACGCACGCGTGTGCCCTCTACGCCCAGCATCTCATTTTTTTGTCACACATTTGTTTCGTTGGAGCCCAGTGCACGCTCTTGCTTGTCACAAATATGTAAAAAAGTCTTTCAAAAGGTAAACCAGTACTGTGTGGGCCCCCCATAGCACAGTATCAACAAACTGTCACGGCGTGCAAGCACTACCCAAGTTTTACACTTTTTTCGTTTTTGTCTGAAAGAGTAACTCGCATCTTTACACTATAATATTAAAAGTGAAAGTTTGTATGTCTATGTTATGTTTGTTACTCCTTGACGCTCAAACGGTTTAACAAATTTGGATGATATTTGGTATGTTAATAGCTTATATCCTGCATAAACACACAAGCTATCCCAGTCTACGTGAAACCTGGTTAATAATATTGGTAGCAAGCCATAATTTGCCTAGCCTTTTCCTAACTTTTTTAGGGTCAGCTTCCAGTTCCATGCAACTGAATACCAGTATTTTACATAAAGTACAACTCAGTTAGTATTAGGTAATACGATACCTCATGGTAAGACTGGTAGCAAAAGGGATGCTCAAATAAAAACACACAATATAGAAGAAAAGGCGCATTTTTGCAAAAAAAAAACAAGTCTCACATAGACCCTACGTAATAAGATAATGCTACGACCTGCTTCAAGTGAGGACGCAAGGCCAAATAAACACAAAAAGTGCCGAAACTCCGACAATGATGTTACGAGTACGTCTTACTTAAGTTTTTAACGAGGCCGAGAAGTTTGTTACGTCTTCATCCTCCTTGCGTTTACGAGTAGAATACAGTCAGCTATAAAAGTCACACATACTTAGGGCTTAAGATTTTGCCCCTGGCTGGAGACCTTAAATTCAAGGCTTCCTTTAAATAGTCCGGTTGAGCAGGTAACAACCTCATAGGTTGAAAACTAAAATTGCTGCTTTTTTATGGCATGCAAGATGCCATTAAATTTAAAAAAAGCAGCAATTTTAGTTATGGTATGATGACAAATGATTTTTTTTCAAGTATTCATTTTTCATTGTTACTAAAAGATATTAGCAGATCATCCATATAGACGTCGAAGAAAACATATGAATTTAGACTATAACTCATTAACTACTAAAGCAATATAAATAAAATTGATATAGAGCCACCTGAAAAGTATAACCTTTCGTTTTTCTTTTTTTATAAAAATCGGTTTACAGTTTCTGGAGTAATCGGTGAACATACATAAACAAAAACAGTACATACACATAAACGAGAAGCTCGTGCCTAAATAAATAGTAGCCGCTCGGGTCGAGATTTAGGTGAAGCCGCGCTTGCTTAGGTTGGTCTGTGGATGGGTGACCACCCGTTACATACCGAGTTTCCTCCGTGCCTCGGAAAGCACGTTAAGCCGTTGGTCCCGGCTGTCATTTGTAGATCTTTGACAGTCGTTACAGGTAGTCAGTGTTCCGAAAGTCTGACAACCAGTCTTACCAAGGGGTATCGTATTACCCAGTATTAACTGGGTTGTGGAGGTCAGATAGGCAGTCGCTCCATGTAAAATACTGATATTCAGCTGCATCCGGTTAGACTGGAAGCCGACCCCAACATAGTTGGGAAAAGGCTAGGCAGATGACGAGGACATATACATAAACAAACTTTTTTAAGTTGATTAAAAAAGGATTTAAGACGGTATATTGAGTAATGTCTTCAGTGGGATGATGAATGTGTGACTTCAGGAGTTTGAAATTATCTTCTGTGTCTTGTTATTTTTATTTGCTTGTGACTTTTGGGGTAGTAACACTCATAGTGACATTTTGTAGATGCTCAAGATGGAGGTGTTCTTATATAGGTAGTAGTCAATGTGTCATCGTCAGCATATTTTACTATCAGCTTTACTATCACAGCTTTGCAGTGAATTATTATCATAAAACCTCATAACAAAAATGTAGTCCTTAAAAACTACTTATAGACATTACGACTTCAAGCAATATAAACACTGGTAAAACGAGACGGACTTGCGCGTCGAGGATTTCGTACAATCTTGCGACATAAATGGTTATATCTTTTGACTGCGTAGACTTAGAGGGTTGATTTTTTGACAACTCCAAGGGAACGAAGATTTGATACTCGATACCTTGACGCGTTACCGAGATAAATGGTTTTGACAGACAGACAAACACAGATGCACAACAAAGTCTTTTCCTTTTGTAGTACGGAACACTAAAATGTATTTTCGCAGCAATGTATCCCTCCGATCCTAGCCTGGATTATCTTAACTTAGTTTAAAATGAAGTCACTTACGCTGTCTGTTCGCTTAGATGTTTTAAACTTCTCAACAAATATTAATGCAATTTTCAGCAATAGATAGAGTGATTCAAGAGCGAGATTTATATGTATAATTAGCTGGCGCCCGCAGCTTCGTCCGCGTGGCATACTTACTTTGGGCTAACGCTAACTTTAAGCCGCGTGATGATCGAAAAAAATATAATTATATATCTTTCTCTCCCCTTTTCTTCCCTGTTTATCCCGATTTTCTCACTTAAAAAAAATCTTCCGCAGTCTGTTCGCTTAGATGTTTTAAACTTCACACCAGTATTAATGCAATTTTCAGCAAAAGATAGAGTGATTCAAGAGGAAAGTTATATGTATGACTAGCTTCCGCCCGCGACTTTGTCCGCGTGGCTTAGTTACTTAGGGCTAACGCTAACTTTAAGCTGCGTGATGATCGAAAAAAAATATATTTTTCTCCCCATTTCTTACCTCCCCCTTTTTCTAACATAAAAAAAAAATGCGTATGTCCGTTTCCAGGGTCTCAACTATCTCTGTACCAAAATTCATCAAAATCGATTGTGCCATTTAGGCGTGAAGACGTAACAAACGCAACAAATTCACTTTCGCTTTTAGAATATTAGTGAGAAGGAAACGGGGATACGTTTAAGTGGGTGAAACCACGTGGTGCAAATCAGTTGCAAATTGCTAGTTAGCTTAGAAATCAACCTCAATGTCGTTGGGATAAGAATGAGTAGATTAAATGAAGCGGAAGTAAGCTAAAGAGATGTCAGCAAAGGTGAGGGGCCTGCCAGGGCTACCGCCTGCCGAGGTTGCGAGTTGTTCGAAAGAGATACCATGCCCATTTGTTTTCGGGTTTTTACAGTCGCTTGTACAATTTGCTAAAATTAGCGTGAAAAATTATTATAGAATATATTTATAAAATAATTGAAGCTTGATATTTGGAATTGGAATCGGTACGATACAATATTAATAATGTCAATGATATGTCAATTTATAACGGGAAAATGTCAACGTGAAGATCGAAAAGTGCTGTCAGCTTATAAATTGGTCTTAAGATTTTTATTTTTGCATTCAATTTAGAGCAAGTGTAGGCGTGAGAAAAAGTACCTAATTACATAAGAACAGATTGTCAGGTTCATTAACCTGTCAGCGTTGTTCCACTAAACCTTTATAGCAACCACCAGAGCAGCATAAAAAATAATCAATTTTACGTTTATATTCTCGTAAAATTGGAATCGAATCCCAAACTAAAGCCAGGCTAATCAATTTTATAGCCGACCAGCTATTAGCCATCGGCTGTAACGAGCTACGGATCGTATTTAACAAATCCTCGTTAGTTGAGATTGGCCAGGACCTGGTGTTAATGGAAACCATTATGCTTGATTAACTTTTTGGTGTTTTTTTTTTTAAATTTGCACAGTTTCCTTTTATGGTCTTGGTGATATCTGAAACGATTTATGTTATCTTTCTTTTTAGTGGCAGTTATTCCTATAACCCCTTATACTCCTGCTACCCTGGGTAGCTCATGGCTGGAATTTCATCCAGTGCAGCGTATTTTCTACGGTTGTTGCATCATTGGGCTTCCGCTCTGGGCGGTGCGGAGGGAGTGTCAGACTTGTACTGACTAAAAGCCACCCATGTTCCTTCTTTTGCCCTGTATGTTTCGGAGCAGCGGTATTTTTTTTGACCAACCCGCAACCCTGGCAGGAACAACATATCCCTGACTCACTATTTCAGAGCAATTCACACCACAAACAAGAACACTTACACTACCTCATAACTCAAAAACTTCCCCCAAGAGTTATAGCCCTAAGAACTTCAAAGTCAAAGCCGTGAACACAATTCTACAATTAACAAAGATCATTAGCCAGGAGATTACGCAAACCAAGGAGAGAGTGCTTTAAATATAATAATATACATGTTTCATTAGGGGGGCACACAAAGGGATCACACGAGAAATCCTTCGTTTACAACTGTTAAGCGCGGTTTACATTGTTTTTGGGTAATATGCTAGGAATGGAGCAAAAGGCTAAAGCTGAGAGTTGTTCCAGAATACAAAAAGACAGTTTTTTGAAAGATGGAAGCTAACACTAACTGCCAGTAATGTAGGAGGTCTGGGTTTGCATTTAGAAATCTCCCGGTATTGCGGGTTGTTCGAATGAGATACCGCGGCCCCGGAACATAAAGGGCAAAAGAAGGAATATGAGAGAGTTTTAGTCACTAAAAATCTTACTCTTCCGCTCGCTTCGCCAAGAGCAGGGGAAGACGATTTCCCATCCGCAAAAAAAAAAGAAAAAGACAGCCAGTAATATTGTATGTTGACATGGGAATTATAATTTCTTATACTACTTAATAGATTAGCTTATACCCATTTCACATTCGCAAAACTGACCTTCTGTTTACTCACATTTCTATGGCATACTCTCGCGGGCACATTATTAGCTTAAAACGTCACGTATTCACCCTAATAGAGACAGTAAAACTACTTACTAGTTGAGCTATAGACCTTGTCCCAGAAAGACTGCTATTTACTTAAGGAAAGTTTTGACCGACTTTTTTATGTGGCATTTATACGGGAAAAGATGTTTTTTAAGTTCGTAGATAAGTATATGATAGGGAAAATAATATTTGGAAGTAAACTAATCTTTACTTAATAAATATCACGCATGTAATTCCTGCAGAGATAGACAGGGGTGTATCGATAGTGTAACCCGCCATTTCATGCACTGTCTAGTAAGGAAAGTAAAATGTCCAAGTCAGTATTTTAATTAAAGCATCAGCAATGCAACAAGTACTCCTTCCGAAAAACTAATTCATTTTCTGACAGCACGGTTGGCGTAGTGGCTGAGCGATTGACTTCTGCGCTGCGTGTCGCGGGTTCAATAATAAACGGAACAAATATTTGTATGACCTACAGGTAGTTGTTTCGGGTCCGGCTGTTTGTGTATGTGAGTTTAAATGTTTGTAAACGCACCCACAATACAGGAGAAATTCCTAGTGTGGGACAGAGTTTAAAATAAATAGTTCGATAAAATACTTTTTATTGCAGTTCCTTGAAAACTGGCTCTTATTGCCCTATGATTAGTTTCTACATGCAGTGTTTTTCACTCGCGTGTTTTTTTCTCATTTATCTCAACGATAGCAATTATGATTATAGCTATATATTTTTTGATCATCACGCGGGTTAAAGTTAGCGTTAGCCCAAAGAAACTATGCCACGCGGACGAAGTCGCGGGTGGAAGCTAGTCTATTTATATATCTGTTAACCAAATCAAACTGAAGACCTCACACTTCCTATTCACACCCTCACACCAGCCTACCACAATTCTAATCCTAACCTAACTTTACCAAAAGACTCAACCCCTCTACCCACAAACACTAGAGTAGAAAGTGAGCTAGTAATTACGTACTATGATCGATAACTACGAGGCGCCAGCGAGTCTGAATACGTGTGTTATATAAGTGGTAGGACTGAGTGACGGGCGGTAGCGGGGGCTGAAGCGGGTTTGACAGAACACAAAAAGTATTGATAAATAATAAATTATGGTTATTTTGTAAGTAGGTTTTTACTAACACTTTTACACGTCGTTTTTTGGGTAAAACGTCACCTTATAACTAAGACTGGCGCTGTCCGTTGTCTCATACTATAAACATAATTTATTTGCCGATTTTATAGATAACCAGCTGTGCGCAGCGGCTTCACTCGCTGCCTAACTAAAATAAAATAAGTTACGACAGATGCCCAGACCTACCGAATATACATAGAAAATTTCGTAAAAATCGGTCAAGCCGTTTCGGAGGAATATGGCAACTACAACTCTGATACGAGAATTTTATATATCAGAAGATGGGCCGGTACCTTAAGTTTGCGAGTTGGCTGGTTTTTTCTTACAACTAGATAAGGCCGATGTTTCGTACCCGACTACTCTGAAAAGAAACAGCCGAAACAAACTCAAAGGTCACAGTGTGGACGATGCGGGCCTGTGAACGGTGCGGTGAGCAATGGGTAGGTCACCGTTCGACTGTCTATTGACGACAGGCCTTGTAGACGGCACGTTAATGTTCCACGCGCGCCTCAAAGAGATGTCAGCAAAGCAGAGGGGCCTGCTAGGGCCACCACCATCCGGGGTTGTGGGTTGTTCGAAAGAGATACCGCGGCTTCGGAACATAAAGGGCAATAGAGGAACATGGGTGGGTTTTAGTCAGTACGAGTTAATTGATGATTTCCCATCCGCAAAGAAAAAATTAAACAAAGGTCTATTTTAAGGATCAGACAAAAATCTTGATCAACTTACATAACTACTTGTATGCAGATTAGTATTGTAATTTGACACGGTTGGCGCAGTGGCTGAGCGATCGACTGCTGCGCTGCGTGTCGCGGGTTCGATTCCCACACACAACAAATATTTGTATGGCCTACAGATAGTTGTTTCGGGTCTGGCTGTTTGTGTATGTGAGTTTATATGTTTTTAAACGCAACCACGATACAGGAGAAATTCCGTTATTTCGTCATTAGTGTGGGGGAAAGTTTACAAAAAAAAAGAATATTGTAAAAGTTTAAGTGTCATCATCTGCCTTGCCTGTTTCTAACTAGGTTGAGGTTGGTTTATAGTGAAACTAGATTCAACTGAATACACTGGTATTCAGTTGGTAGTGTTCAAGCACTGGCTTGAACACGCACTACACTGTGAACCAATCACCGCCGTCGCTTATGCCGCCATGATCAACCCCTAACACGAAAACTTTGCAGTTAGTTTCAACTGGACTTTTCGTGGTTAAATGTTGACTGGTTTTGCTATTATTTTGTCAGATTGCAAAAGATTTCGTTGTGTTTGTAAAGTAATTGTTTTAGTGTGATTTTGATGCATTACGCTTGATTTCTAGTGAAGTAGGTAGCGATTATAAGAGGCAAATAATACAAGGTATATGAATTGGATCGAAAAAGCCGGAAAGAGACGCCCTAGATCCATTAATTTTTGCGTAAGGTAAATAAGGGGAGTGTCAGACTTTTACTGTCTAAAACCCACCCATGTTTCTTCTTTGCCCTTAATATTCCGGGGCCGCGGTATCTCTTTCGAAACACCATCAATCCCGGAACAACCCGCAACCCTGGCGCCCTAAATCCTTAAAAGAATATAAACTTACCTTATTGGTAATGTTTTAAGAAGGTCAAGTGCATGTTACTCGGAAACAGTCGATGTATGATCGTGGGTGTTGCATGAAGGAGTATGTAAGAATCGTAGCTATGGGGTGTTATGTAAGCCTGGTTATATAGGAAAATGGCATGAGCATATAAATAGCTATGTTTGTATGGGAGTAATCTGAGGTGGGCCTCTTTGGCACAACCATGATACTCACAAAATATGATATCTTCGATTTTAAGTTTTATTTTTTTTATTTTACTTTATCATGTGACTAAAAGAGTGATGGGTCTGAATTTTAATGGATGGAGGGGGAGAGAAAGGCCAAAGAAAAGATAGATGGATTGTGTGGGAAATGATATGGAGGAGAAACGAGTTAATGATGCCGTGACGGCTGGCAGGGGAGAATGGAAGAAGAAAACGTGTTGCGCCGACCCCAAATAGAATAGGACAAGAGCAGGAAAATTATGAAAGCAAGATGATGTGTGCACTTGTGATAAGTGCGCAATAAACATGTTTTCAATATTTTCTCTTTCTAAGTAATAAGCTCAAGCTATGTACCTAAGTATAGTTTATACGTTGGTTTGACTCGAGTTCTACCAACTTCTGTCTGACTAGCTTACCAAAAGACGCATTTCAACGATTCTCAGGTTTCGAGAAATACAAATCAAATATTTTATTTATTTGCATCAAGTTTACATATTATATTAAATACATGGTAGTGCATACAATTTAAAGAAAGTTATATAATAGTGTGGGGACACCAGCAGTCCTTGCTAGGTTGCCAAGCCAACTTGTGTTAAAGATGCAGAGCCTGACACCTTTTTTTTTTTTTTTTTTCGGGTGGGAAATCATCCAATGACTTCCCCCGCTCTGGGCGGAGCGGGGGGGCATGTCAGACTTGTACTGACTAAAACCCACCCATGTTCCTTCTATTGCCCTTTACGTTCCGAGGCCGCGGTATCTCTTTCGAACAACCCGCAACCCCGGCAGGCGGAGGCTCTGGCAAGCCCCTCTGCTTTGCTGACTCTCTTTGAGGCGCGTGTGAAACACGAACGCGCCGTCGACACGGCCTGTCGTCAATCGACGGACGGACGGTGAACTACCCATTGCTCACCGCCCACAGGCCCGCATCTACGGTGGCCGGAAGTCGTCTCGCGGCGCCCGGCGCCCTGGGCGTCTCCCGCGGCAGCTGGGTTGGGCAGATGTTCTCTCCCTCAAACGCCCGGCCACCTCCTTTGCTAGCATTACTGCTTCGCAGAAGGTGGTGACCGCTTCCCATTCCCTCTCGCTCCGGACCATGGCCTGAACCAGGGAGCCTGACCCCTTAGTGGATGATTCATAATGGTATTTAGATACATACATGCCATTTTGATAATATTCGACTGGTTCATTATGTAGCATAAACAAAGTTCGACTAAGAGCGAGCCTAAATCCAAATGCAATTTCAAACTTCGAAATTGTTTCTCAGAAATTCTAAATGGAGAACTAGAACTGTAAATTCCGGGAATCGATCACAAACCTATGCTAGAAACAGGTTACAAATTGAGAGAATTTTGTTGAATTTACGCAAGAATAACTGGATAGGTTGAACAAAACGCAATACCTTTCGGTGTATTTACACAATAACTAAAAACGAGTGGACATAAAGATTATATTATCAGCAGCTTTAGCAATTCAGTAAATTTGACATTTCCATCGTCGTTATCGCTGATAAAATCTGATATTTTATTTATTTATTAACTAGCTTCCGCCCGCGACTTGAACCTGCGTGATGATCGAAAAAAAATATGTCTTTCCCCTTTTCTTCCCTCTTACTCCCCCTTTTCTCAGTTTTTTTTTAAATAGCCTATATGCCACGCGGATCAAGTTGCGGGCGGAAGCTCGTGTTAAAGAAATAACCAAATTCGGTCTATTACAAACTATAGGGCTATCAATTTTCAAGAACTGTTATACAACACTACCAGCACAGTGGAACTAGCTTCTGCATAACAAGTTTATCGATCAAAGACGTAATTATCAGCGCTGTTTAGCATTTTGTACTACTATTATCGACTAGCTATAATGTGGTATGTCTATGAATTTAATTCCTAGAGTTAGAAGTCAATTGATTAGACTTTTATTAACTTGATAAGGTTGTGTTTAATCTATTAGTCTTTGTTCCCTTTATTTTTGGTGGTCAAGTGGTCATTTTATTGAAGTAATTCATTGCACTTTAAAAAAAAACTTTTCATGCATCATGGGCGCGTTTAGAAACATTTAAACTCACATACACACACAGCCAGACCCAGAACAACTATCTATAGGTTATACGAATATTTGTTCCGTGCGGGAATCGAAGCCACGACATACAGCGCAGCTAACGGCTTATTGAAATAAGCAGCCAGGGCAACCACCTGCCTGGGTTGGTTGCAATATAGACAATATTACTGGCGGTCTGGGTTAGCACATATAAATCTCCCGGGGTTGCGGGTTGTTCGAAAGATATACCGCGGCCTCGGAACATAAAGGGCAAAAGAAGGAACATTGGGTTTTACTCAGTACAGGTCTGACACTCCCCGGAGCGGGGGCTCCGCCCAGAGCAATGAAAGTTATTTTGTGATCACACATCCGCAAAAAAAACTCTAGGTCCAAAATCCAACAAAAAGAATAATAATTAAACATAAGCAAATGTACTTTTAAGAGAACAAAGACCGATATTGAACAAAAGTCTCTTTTTAAGAAACAAACATCAATAAATATAAATACGTGCAAAAAAAGCAGGCTTAAGCTGGAGAGGGAATATATTATTCATATATTTACACTCAAACACTCTCCGCTAAGGAAAAATCCTTCAAAATTTATCGTTTAATAACCTCCCTACCTATAATTTTTCTGTTCCGAGGGATATTGGTTACGGCAACGCAACTACGAAAAACGATGTCTTTCTTTACCTTGAAATGTTTTGAAACTGTTTTGTTTTGACCCAATTTTTGAAGTTCAGTGGGGAAATTGATAAGTTGGGTACTTAGATTTTTTTAAGTAAGGTTTGCTGTTAACTATAACTTAGTTAAATAGAGCTTGTAATAGTGTAGGTGTGGTTTGAAAGAAATGGAAATAAATGATAGCGTAATGGATGGAAAAATAACCGACCAAACGCAAGTCGACATAGGCCATACAAATATTTGTTCCGTGCAAGAATCGAACCCGCGACATGCAGCGCAGCAGTCAATCGCTTAGCCACTGCGCCAACCGTCAATTATTTTATTTATAGGTTCCATACTGTAATTCTTGTAATTTATAATATGGTGTACATAATAAAGAATATTCCATCTATCTATCTAATTATTGTTGTCATAGCTTGCCGTTTTTTACCTTGAAACTTGAATAAACTAATCCGGCCGCCATCTTCTGGTCTAGATACCAAATATGACCACAGAACCTTCTCAAAGTTATTAGGTACCGACCTACTTACACCAAGCTGTCAAACTACGACCTCAAAAACCACAATAACTCATTACCCTCGCTAACTGAACTTCGTTTAACCAACAAAGCAGAATATAATGGAAATCAGTTTCGCCTTTCTTTTAGATGAGATTGTGACCTTGAGGTTTAAAATCCATTATGGAAATGATTTATTATGAAGGGTCAGTAGTCAGAGGAGTCTGCCAGGCCATCGCCAGCCGAGGTTGCGGGTGGTTCGAAAAAGATACCGCGGCGTCGGAACATAAATGGCAAAAGAAGGAACATGTGTGGGTTTTAGGCAATAAAAGTCTGGCAATGTACCCAGAGCGGGTAAGTTATTTGATGATTTTGCATCCACAAAAAAAAGTAAACTTAGAAGAACTGAAATTCGGATATACATATGAAAATGTACTGTATTAAAAATAATGGTACTGTTTAGAAAGACAGTTTTCGTCTGATTCAATGATTCAACTGCGAAATACTTGCCCCTCATTTTAATGAAGGGTGCCAGTAAACGGATGATTAATGAAGTCATTAAAATTGCTGGGAAACAATTTTTTTTAATGTTAACATATTTTTTATGGCAGCACTAACATTGAGTGCGCTTAAAATATTGTACATTTTATAATTATAATATTATGTATCATAAACATTTCATTTAATAGTACAGGGTTTTTTTATCAAATAACTTTGGGGACCCACTCACTCATGTTCCTCGTTTTGCCCCTTATGTTCCAGGGCCACGGGATCTCTTTCATGTAACCATTTTAGAGTATCTAAATTGTTGTTGAAAATCCTTACTAATATTTTAAAAGCGAAAGTGAATTTGTTTGTTTGTTTGTTACGTCTTCACGCCTTAATGGCTAAACCAATTTTAATGAATTTTGGTACTGACATAGTTGAGACCCTGGAGACGGACATAGGCTAACTTTTTTTTATAGTGAGGAATGAGGGAGAAAGAGGGAAAAAAGGGAAAACTTAGCATTGCTATTATAATAAATAAGGCGCAGGGGTAAAAACTACAGGTGGCAGGTACCTGCAAATCAGGAAAGGAGAACTGTGTTACCCTAAATTTAACGCGAGCGAAGCCGCGGACAAAAGCTAGTCTTGAAATAAACCAACAAACCCTTTCAACAATAATAATGAATACTCGTAGTTGTGTATCTAGATAAAACTTAACAATGCTAACAAACGACCTTTATATTTTGTACCTTCAGACTTTTATAACAAAACTGAGTTTAATTCTCAGTGTCGTAAAATGAAAATTTGTTATAAAACCGCCATTGTAACGCGCGTCAAACCATGAATAAAGAAGGGTTCCGTAGTCAGGATGATTTACGCGATGATTTATTTTATCACCCAGAAACATATGTTTATATTATTAAAAAAAAAACTCCTAAATTTCCAACTTCTCCTAAGTTTTTTTTATCTCTGTCACTTCTCGTTTTGTCTCTTCATCGTTTTTTTTGCCGTTTGCGTAGCGGGGCCGCGGTATCTCTTTCGAACAACCCGCAACCCTGGAAGGAGGTTGACAACACTTGAAATCACACTTTCTTACGTTGTCCAGTATATCCTTACTATAATATTATAAAAGCGAAAGTGAGTTTTGTTTATTTGTTACGTTTTCACGCCTGAATGGCCAAACCGATTTTGATGAATTTTGGTACAACGATAGACCCTGACGAACAAAGGCTATTTCTTTTTAAGTGAAATAAGGGGATAAAAGGAAAGAAAAGGGGAGAGAAAGAAACGATCATCACGCGGATTTTGCGTTAGACTCGTTCTTTATAATGGTGACAACAGAACCCTCCACGTGAGAGCCGAACTTAAAACACGACCAATATTTTTACTACTTTTATGTGTATCAGTGCATAGAATATACTCTTATCATCGATATAGTCAATGGCATAAAACTTACGAAATTTAATTATAGCGTTTCCGTTTTTCTATTTGGCCACAGAACTCTAAAAATACCGACCTGCCTGACAACCTTCTAGCTATAAAAATATTATATTAGATTTACCGACAAATAAAATCGAATATTCTGGAAGGAAGGAAGGTCAACCAAAGTTCTGGTATTTTGTCGTGTTTAATTGAAGTTTTATTTCTCTTTGAAATTCTTTAGATTAAGGGTATTAGGTTTTATTCTTTCAACAAACTTCATTTAAGTGAATGTTGTCTTAATGAGTTTTACTGAAAGATATCGTTTGTATTTAGTAACACGGTTTTGAAGGTAAAATAGTCAAAAAAAAAGTAACTTCACTACATAGTATAAAACAAAGTCGCTTTCTCTGTCCCTATGTCCCTTTGTATGCTTAAATCTTTAAAACTACGCAACGGATTTTGATGCGGTTTTTAGTAATAGATAGAGTGATTCTTAAGGAAGGTTTTAGTATATAATTTGTTAAGTTTTTGTATTTATTTCTGTGTACATTAACTATATTTGTTGAAGATGTTGGCAAAAAGTATGCTGTCTGGGAGCTTTCAACGAAAACGCTGCCTAAACCCTTTAAGATATAACAAAATAATGTATGGTGTAATTGTGTATCTTATATAGGTCCACAGAAAAGTCAGCGGTGACATATGTCTATATCTTAAGGATAACATACTATATCCATTTTAATACTTTAACAAATGGGCAATTATAAAGCGCTAACTTGAAAAGCTATTTACACAAATACAGTATTAATCCTTATCATTTTAAATAGGTTGGTTGGCATGAACATTTCATGAAGATTATTTTTCCTTTTACATCATGCAGATTAAATAAATACTTTAGGAGATATAGCAAAATCAAAATAACGCGCAACAAAATTAATTTCATGTCGCCGTGACTAGGCTGGCCCGCTCGGGCGCGGTGTAGGGAACAAGTCGCTCATCGCTGAGTGCGCGACCCGAACACGGGCAGACGCGTGAGCACAGAGTACGTTGAGTTGACACGTTCCTTACAAACTAAATTCAAATCCTTTATTTGTGAACATATAGGTACAATAAGATCTAATTACATAAAATGTAATAAAACATAGGTTTTATGAAGTTTCATAATACATACCTATTAGTTAGATTCGTACCATTACCTATGGACGGACGGACAGCGAAGACTTAGTAATAGAGTTTTTACCCATTGGGGACGTAACCTTAAAAATGAGACGTACCTACCTAATTTTATTTATACTTCGATTTTGTTATTTTTGCTATAGGCTGCTTTTTATCAACACACCACGCGGGCGAAGCCGCGGGCGGAAGCTAGTATTGTATAAACTCAAACTCAAATCATTTATTTCAATTAGATCTTTACAGGCATTTTAAATATCAATAACAAAAAGATGAAGCTACAGTCCCAGTCACAAAGCATAATAACTTGTGAAAGTACCGTAGTTACCCATTCCAAAACGTAGATCTCTACTGAGAATAATGGGCAAGAAAGTCCATGGACACTCTTTTTAATCGTAATATTTTTACAAGATCATGGAGACATTATTCATGTCGTATGAGAACGATGAAGTTAAATATGCGCATAAAGAGCGTCAATCAATAAATTAAAATGTATAAATAAATACTGGTATTTTAATGCATTTAGAGAGACTGAAAGCCGACCCCAACATGCTTAGGAAAAATACATCTTAATTCTGCCTAAACAGCTGCAATGACTTCTTCATTTATCAACCTTAGTGATTCTTGCAAATTTCTATCTCATTACATCAAGTATTGGTTTAAGCAAAGATTATAAGAGTCATCTCTAGTGATGACCGAGTTCCAAGAAAAGTTACTAACTGTATTGTTTTCGCTGTAGTCCCTCCCATACTTAAGTACTAACTGCTGTAACAACAACATTGTAAAACCGAATGATTTTAAAAGAGTTTCTTGCCGGTTCTTCTCCATAAGAAACGTTTTATAAGTGCCCATGTAGGCCTATGTAAAATAAAAATTATTTGATTTGATTTGTAGAATAGTGAGGGTGACATTAGTAAAATGTGCCATTCCTCTTCAATCTCGTTACCTCGATTTCTGACCATAACTGAAAGCCTTTAAGGCTTTATCTTGAATTTCATAGTCATGTAGGACTACCCACAGACATGTTTAGTGATGGGATGTATTACTATGAAGCACTTAACATATATTTTTATCTAATGTCACCCGCACCATGCAACAGCGAAAATAATATAGCAAAGGCAATTTTTGAGCAGAAAAAATCACAAAATACCGTCCCCAAAACGTCCGCTATTTGCAATTTCCTAGTGTTTTATTATCTATAGCCATCAAAATTCTTATTACTTTTCCAAACCTACGAGTACCAGATTTTTTACAGTGCAAAATCAATCTGAACCATAACGACAACCATCAAATCTTTACAACTCTATTTTTCCTTTTCTGCTTTCACCCTCACACAACTTAAATCCGCCCCTACAGGAAAAATATTACCTATATGTACCTTTCACACCTTCAAAGGGATCCCTTTGGATATTATAATAGGCGAATATTCATGCAGCGTTGGGAAATTCGCACGATTCACTGAGGAAACCCGAACATTGGTTTTATTGACATGCTTGGCTGGAATGTTGTGAAAAATAACTATAGGGAACTGTTGTGTAGTTTTATTTTATGCTTCTATTTAATTACCCTTGTTAGTTTAGTTTGAAAACGTGATTGAATTTTGATTTATTATAAGAACTATTGCATATATGTTTATAAAATAAAATTAATCATTTATTTGTTTAAACTTAATGTACAAATAGTGGTACATAGGCGGACTTAATGTCATAAGGAATTCTCTACCAGTCAACCTTTGGGTAAAATATGACAACATTGTGATAGGGCACAAAAATTACATAAACGCACGCACGCAGTACAAATATACAGATGACACTTTTGATTTTTTTTTCATAATTCTGAGACTTTCTAAAAGCTGCGTGTCTACTGCAGACATAAATTTTGTCAACAAAAAGTGTTTTAGTAGTTTGTTTTACTTCCGAATTATTAAGATTATGACCATAATTATAGGTATCACCGTAAATTGCTCATTAGATAGAATATTATTTATTATGTACACCATACAAGTAACTAGAATAACAGTATACAACTTATAAATATGGTGACACAATGGGCGGTCTTATCACTAAAAGCGATCTTTTCAAGACAATCTTTGGATGGATTTAAAGGAGGAGAAACAGTAACAAAGTAGGTAGTCTGTGGCGGAACATTCTTCAAATAAAAAATTCTGTTTTAGAAAAAAAAAGTGCTAAATCTATGGTTACTTTACGGATATAAAAATACAACGGGGGGTAGTCAATGGTGAACCTAACTACACAAATAATTAAAATAAATTTACTTTTTAAAAATATATAAATACATAAATAAATACAAATAATCTAATTATTTAACATGTGTTTTATAATATTAAACGGTTGACAAATAGGATAGGTGTCTTTAATATGTAACCCACACCAGTCTTTTATATATTTCTCCGGTTTACCTTGAAGGGGTTGCGGGTTGTCTCTGCCGGGGTCGGGGGTTGTTCTAAAGAGATACAATGCATACATACATACATCCTCACAAACATTCGCAATTATAATATTATATTAGTAGGATAGGATATAATATTAGTAGGAAGTACGATAGCTGGACCCCGCGGCTTTGCCCCCGTGATATCGAAAAAAAAAGTATCCTATGTGCTATTCCAGACTATAATCTACCTCTGCGCTAAATTTCATCAAGATCCGTTCAGCCGTTTTTACGTGAAAGAGTAACAATCATCCATATATCCATCAACCAACAACCATCCATCCTCACAAACATTCGCATTTATAATATTATAGTAGAAAAATAGTAGAATATAGTAGAAAACTAGAATAGTAGAAAGTAGGACAGTAGGATAAGTAGGATAGGATTACATGTCACCTAAACATAACTAGCAAAATGTGAGTGTACTATTTAGTACACCTCTGCTTGACCCTTATATATACAGGGTTATTTGTAAAACACTGGCAACGTCTCAGGACCATGTTACTAACATCATAATCAACAACTTTTGTTCTAGGACATTTAAACATTTATCATATTTTAATTCATCAGATTTTCATACAAAAATAAAAATATTGAAATTGAACGCCCTAATGTTACGAAATCTATGCGAAGCAAACGTACCTACAAGCGCCGGTGTAGGTATGTAGGTACAGCAAAATACGGAGTTGAAATGTGTTAGATAGGACAACGAAATCTTGAAGATTTGTTTTTCGTAAATGTATAAAATTTTGTAAAAAATCATAGAACAAAAGTTGTTGTTTATGATGATTGTAATACAGTCCTGCAAGGTTGTCGGTGTTTTACAAATAACCCTGTATATATCAGAAATGATGTCATGTCATACAAATAAAAACAGAAACAGAATAACAAAACTAGTTTCCGCCCAAAACAATGAAAAACACATTTAAATTATTATCAAATGATTGTTTCCACTGCTATTAACGACATGGTATTAATTGCTCTATGTTATATCGGGATGATAAAGCGGAGTACACACCGAACTCATGAATATTTTGTATTAGATGTTCAATATAGATAATTTATTGGATATTGAGTTTAGTCGTTTTAGTTCTAAGCTTTGAAATAGGGGTTTTTTGGTGTTTGGTATGATAATGGTTTCAAGGCGATTTGTTGATGATTTCCCACCCAAAAAAAAGGCGATTTGTCATGTGGCTACAAATTACGTTTCGTAGGATTGTGGCGCAATAATATTTTAACTAGTTTCTGCCCGCGACTTCGTGCGCGTGGGAAAAGGAAAGGAAAAAGTGAAAAAAGGGGGAGAAATAGGGTAGAAAACGGGAGACAGATATTTTTTTTACGATCATCAAGCGGGTTAAAGTTAGCGTTAGCCCAAAGTAACTACGCCACACGGACGAAGTTGCAAGCGGAAGATAATCAAACAATTTCCCCCGATCGGGACGGAGCGGTGACAGAATGGTTGCTGACTAAAAGCCGTCAAGGTGACTGCGTAGATTTAGAGGGTTGATTGTTAACAGTTCAAAGGGACCACAGAGTTCAGTCTAATTTCAACTTGATACCTTTATGCCTTCCCGAGATAAAAGGTCTTAACAGACAGACAAACAAAAAAAAAGTGATTTAAAAAGCAGACTTATCTTGCAGGAGATCCCGTTTCATATAAACACATACTTGTGATTTGCTCCTCTATAGAAAAAGAACTCCAAAGTCCCTTCTCACATTCACGCGCGAATAGTTTCACCTAACGTCAAACAATCAGTATTTTATATATGAAAATCATTATAATAATAATGCGTGGTCGTAGGGCTCTCCAATGGTCCCACAAGTGGGGACAGCGATAACGAGGTCCTAAGTGACACCATGAAAGAGACAAGGACAGCAATAGGTTTGTTGACATCGATTTTTTTTGTGACCTCCAAAATGTTCATTATGCGTTGTCGGGTACTGATGAGGTTTTCAGGTGATATGATAAGGTGATAAGTGAAGAAGCCACTTAGAAATTAGGTCAGACAATACTTTGTCTAACCTAATTTCTTCGAAGTTACCTAGTTGTTACCTAGTTACTTCGAAAGCTACATAATATTGATGATGGGTTGTGATGCGAATGGAATAGAAACAATTCCTCAGGCTTACGTTCCAACAGGAACGAGTCATCTATTAATAATTTTAGGGTTTCCTACTACAAAAGGAAAAACTAAACCCTTATAAGATCATTTTCTTTATCCTTTATCTCTCGAACGCGTGAATGTATCGAATTGAAATAAAAACCATATACTCAAGTATGTTGTCCTATTGTGGTGTGAAAAAATCAACCCTCTAAGTCAAAACAGTCAAATGACACAAGCATTTTAAGTACGAAGTTTTAATTACGGACTTGGCCGGTTTTATTATACTTGGTAAAATTAGTTAGAGTGTCTGATGTTAAAAATATCCCGTAATTAAAGCCTTAAATAGATCAGTTTTATAACATCGAGAGCTTGTGACCTCATGTTTTATAATCAGATAGAGCTTTTTATATCTTGAAAAAAATTTCTATAATTACTGATGTAAAATAAAAGCTTCACGCTGTCATTGAAACTATAAAAAAGTGAAGGTTCTCATTGAGGGCAGCACCGTAATCTCGTGTTTTTACATGTCGATATTTTTAATAGGACGGGTAAGAAACACTACAGACCCAGTATTAGTATATAATCTATGCTACAGACTATGTATTTTATTTAATGAATAATTTATTTATTATGTGTTATTCCAGACTATAATCTACCTCTGTGCCAAATTTCATCAAGATCCGTTTAGCCGTTTTGACGTGAAAGAGTAACAAACATCCACACATCCATACATCCATCCTCACAAACATTCGCATTTATAATATTATATGTATACTAGCTTTTGCCCGCGGCTTCACTCGCGTTAAATTCGGGGTAACACAGTTGTCCTTGTGCCTTATTGATTTGTAATAGCAACGCTAAGTTTTCTCTTTTCTTCCCTCTTTCTCCCTCACATCCCACTTTTTTTTCAAAAAAGTTAGCCTATGTCCGTCTCCTGGTTCCCAACTATCTCTGTACCAAAATTCATCAAAATCGGTTTAGCCATTAAAGCGTGAAGAGGTAACAAAGAAACAAACTCACTTTCGCTTTTATAATATTAGTAAGGATAAAATAGAATGTCCCCAATGTGACATTACAGAGAGGTCTATTTATATTTACTCTATCCGACATTTTTGTTTTGTCTAACTAATGTTACCACATAAAAAATAACCGGTCAGGTACGAGTCGCCCACACCGAGGCTTCAGTACAAACTTGCGACATGAACTGCCATTTCTTTTGGCTGCGTGGACTTAGAGAGTTGATTTTTTTCATAGCTCCATATTTAATCCTTGCTAATATTATAAAAGCGAAAGTAAGTTTGTTTGTTTGTTACGTCTTCCCGCCTAAATGGCTGAACCGATTTCAATGAATTTTGGTACAGAGATAGTTGGGACCCTGGAGACGGACAAAGGTATTTTTTTTTAAAACGATTGAGATATGAGGGAGAAAGAGGGAAGAAAAGGGAAAACTTAGCATTGCTATTACAATAAATAAGGCGCAAGGGCAAAAACTACAGGTAGCAGGTACCTGTAAATTAAGGGAACTGAAGGGGGAACTGTGTTACCCCGAATTTAACGCGAGCGAAGCCGCGGGCAAAAGCTAGTCAAGTATATAGTTTTAATTTGAATTCGATACCTCCACGCGTTTCTTGACAGACAGACAGACGCACAACAGAGTGATCCGTTTTCATTGTCAAGCTACCACCACCACCTACCGGGGTTGCAGATTATTCGAGATACCGTGACCCCAGAACATAAAGGGCAAAAGAAGGAACATGGGTGGGTTTTAGTCAGTTAAAGTCCGACTACCTAGTCGGTAGTCTTTCCATATCCCTCCGTCGTCTCCATTCCAAGATTTTTTTGTTCATTTCCATCCAGTCTAGCCGCATATTTGGCATTTTCTCTCAAGTATTTTGCCATTCATAAAATACTAGCTTTTGCCCGCGGCTTCGCTCGCGTTATATTCGGAGTAACAAAGTTCCCCTTTCCTGATTTTAAGTACCTTCTACCTGTAGTTTTTGCCCTTGCGCCTTATTTATTGTAATAGCAATGCTAAGTTTTCCCTTTTCTTCCCTCCTTCTCCCTCATTTCTGTTAAAAAAAATTGCCTGTGTCTGTCTCCAGAGTCCCAACTATCTCTGTACCAAAATTCATCAAAGTCGGTTTAGCTATTAAGGCGTGAAGACGTAACAAAAAAAACTCACTTTCGCTTTTATAATATTATATATATACTAGCTGTGCCCAGCGGTTTCACCCGCTGAGGTTTAGGGGTATGAAAAATAGATGTTAGCCGATTCTCAGACCTACCCAATATGTACCCAAAATTTCATAAGAATCGGTCGAGCCGTTTCGGAGGAGTACGGTAACTAACATTGTGACACGGAAATTTTATATATTAGAAGATAATATATAGTAAGGATTCGTTTGGTACTCGTTACATTATGATATGTAAATGAAGGCTTTCTCTTTAATACGGCCTTTGATTTACAACCAATTACTTCAGCGTTATATAGAGCTGTTGATACCGAATTTATTTAATTGTTTTAGTTATTTGCTAGCGAGTCTTTTTGCTTTGTAAGATTTTTCCTCCATTTAATGTAATCAAAATGTGTGAACATTGGTTTGTTTGTTTAAGTACGTTTCAAAATTATCGTGTCAACGACGCGTTAGTGTTACACGCTCGCCCCAAAGAGATGTCAGCAAAGCAGAGCGGCTTGCCAGGGCCACCGCCTGCCGGGGTTGCGGGTTGTTCAAAAGAGATACCGCGGCCCCGGAACAGAAAAGGCAAAAGAAGGAACATGGGTGGGTTTTAGTAAGTTCAAGTCTGACACTCTCCCATCAAGTTATTTAATGATATCCAAAACAAAAAAGAAATGTTTCTTTTTGCGTTAAGGCACATACAAGAATTTTAGTTTGTGCCTTTGATCATGCTTGTTATCTCCAAAGGGATAGGTAGAAGGTATACTAAATATCATGTGAGGGTGATCAGCAAAGCAGAGGGGCTTGCCAGGGCCTCCGCCTGCCGGGGTTGCGGGTTGTTCGAAAGAGATACCGCGGCCCCGGAACGTAAAGGGCAATAGAAGGGACATGGGTGGGTTTTAGTCAGTAAAAGTCTGACACGCCCCCCCCGCTCCGCCCAGAGTGGGGAAAGTTATTTGATGATTTCCCACCCCAAAAACAAAAAAAAGGGTGATTACATTGCGCCGTTACTTGTAATAGAGACTACTATTCAATAAAGATACTAGTTGTGCCCAGTGGTTTCACCTGCTGTTCAGCAAAAATACATACAAAATTTCATGAAAATCGGTTTTCAAAGCCGTTTCTGAGAAGTATGGCAACTAAAACTGTGTCACGAGAATTTTATATATAAGAAGCAGATAACTAGTTTAGGTAACTATATATGAATCAGTATCATCACCATCTGCCTAGCCTTTTACCCAACTTTATTAAATATGTCTTCCAGTCTTACCGGATGCAGCTGAATAACAGTTTCTTATATGGAGCAACTGCTTATTGTTTGACAGCATACTCCAAATAATTATATTAAAAATAAAAATACAGTTACTTTAATTTTGTCTTAAGCCAATGGGATACATTTAATTCACTCTGAAAACAACAATAAATTAGTACTATACTAGCTTCCGCCCGCGACTTTGTCCGCGTGGCATAGTTACTTTGGGCTAACGCTAACTTTAACCCGCGTGATGATCGAAAAAAAGATATTTTCTCTCCCCTTTTCTTCCCTCTTTCTCGCCCTTTTCAAACCTTTTTTTAAATTTGCCTGTGTCCGTCTCCAGGGTCCCAACTATCTCTGTACCAAAATTCATCAAAATCGGTTGGGCCATTTAGGCGTGAAGACGTAACAAACAAAGTCACTTTCGCTTTTATTATATTAGTAAAGATTTCCAAACACGACGAACAAAAAAACGAACTGTTAAAGATTTTTTCTACTATTTGTAAAATACACATTTAAAACACAAATGCAGAACACGACATACCTGCCACGCGACATCAAAAGAACATCACTTGAAAAATGTCGACACTAAACTCTGAATAGCAAATAAAGTACTGGATTCACGAAATGTCAAAGAAGCCCAATCTAACTCCTAGAGATAGGCTACAAGAAAAAAACCAGCTTAAAACAACCTTCCACCCCCCCTTGCAACCTCAAAACAAAAGACGAACGAAGAGAGCGTGCATAGAAACGTAGGGATCAGAACAAAATGGCAGTTACCACCCAACCAGGGTTAGCAACGCAATTGCCTGCCAGTTTTCTGTGCGGTTGATTTATTTCCTCATTATAATGGTTAGGTATGTTGTTACTAAATGGTTGTTTTAGAATTTACGTTTTCTTGGGTTTTTGATGTTTATTTTTAGTGGTAGTGGGTTTCAAATTAATAAAAAGTATATCGGTGGCGTTAGGTCAACCTACTAAATGGGTTTCCAATGGCCAATTACAATTAATTCAAATAAATTAATCTCAACTGATTGATAATGCTATGCTAAAAATAACGGAATGAAAACAATAGTCCAATAATTTTGCAATGAAAATCTTTAAACATTGATGAATCTATCTCTAACTATTAGAGTAAGCCCCTCAAATGAAAAAAATGGTAAATACATATGTACTTTTTTTAAAACGTTGCCCCACACTTGGATTTCTCCTGTATCGTGGGAGCGTTTACAAACATTTAGACTAACTTACAAAAACAGCCAGACCCGGAACAACTATCTGTAGGTCACACAAATACTTGTTCCGTGCGGGGATCGAACCCGCGGCACACAGCGCGGCTGTCGACCGCTCAGCCACTGCGCCAACCGTGAACACATCGTCATACTCTGCTGCCCCCAATTTATATACAGGGTGTAACTGGAAAAAACGTAGGTAAAGTGAGGCCTATTTAGTTAAAAAAAAAAAAAAAACTTTTAATTTATGAGTTTTGGAAATATTTATATTATATTTATATATTATCTTTAGGTTAAGCCGCGCTTGCCTAGGTTGGTCTGTGGATGGGTGACCACCCGTTACATACCGAGTTTCCTCCGTGCCTCGGAAAGCACGTTAAGCCGTTGGTCCCGGCTGTCATTTGTAGATCTTTGACAGTCGTTACAGGTAGTCAGTGTTCCAAAAAGTCTGACAACCAGCCTTACCAAGAGGTATCGTATTACCCAGTATTAACTGGGTTGTGGAGGTCAGATAGGCAGTCGCTCCATGTAAAATACTGATATTCAGCTGCATCCGGTTATACTGGAAGCCGACCCCAACATAGTTGGGAAAAGGCTAGGCAGATGATGATGATGGAAATTTTTTTTTTTTAATATATATTTTTTTACCAAACGGTGATACCTTCACGTATTCTCGAGATAAAGTGTCTTGACAGACAGACAAACGAACAACTGAGTGATTTAATAAGGTTTTTCCTTTTGAGGTACAGAATCTGTAACAGCTGTTGGTGAACCATCACTACATAGTATAAAACAAAGTCGCTTTCTCTGTCCCTATGTCCCTTTGTATGCTTAAATTTTTGAAACTACGCAACGGATTTTTATGCGGTTTTTTTTAATAGATAGAGTGATTCAAGAGGAAGGTTTATATGTATGATGCTTTACGCTGTGACTCTTAGGAGGTGAGCAGCGGGTGAAACCGCTGGGCGGGTCACTAGTAATTAAATAAATTAAATAAATAAAAAAAAAACCTATAAAGACATTTTCCAACATATTGGGCAACATTATCCTGATAAATACATACACCAAAACTACCAGATTATTTTCTTCCTAAGCTAGGCTTTTTGGTTAATTGAAGTAATTTAGTGTACGTGAGTTGCATCGCGATTGGTTTGGTATTCCTGTAATGGCAGCGAAGTAAATTAGACCAATTTTAGGGGAATCCGTTTTATAAGCTTACAAACTTATTCTAGAATAGTTTATTTGTAACATCGGTCGCTCAGGTTAAGTCGCGCTTGTCTAGGTTGGTCTGTGGATGGGTGTCTACTTATTACACACCATAGGCCGGCAAAGTGCGAGTCGGACACACACTCAAAGGGTTCCGTACAAACTTGAGACATAAACGGCCATATCTTTTGACCTCGTAGACTTAAAGAGATGTTTTTTCACAGCTCCAAGGGACCACTGATTTGATTATATGGTTATACTAGCTTTTGCCCGCGGCTTCGCTCGCGTTAAATTCGGGGTAACACAGTTCCCCTTGCGCCTTATTGATTTGTAATAGCAACGCTAAGTTTTCCCTTTTCTTCCCTCTTTATTCCTTACATCCCACTTTAAAAAAAATAGCCTATGTCCGTCTCCTGGTTCCCAACTATCTCTGTACCAAAATTCATCAAAATCGGTGTAGCCATTAAAGCGTGAAGAGGTGACAAACAAACTCACTTTCGCTTTTATAATATTAGTATAGTTATATTTCAACTCGATACCTCCAAGCGTTTCTGAGATAATGGCTCTGGACAGACAGACGGACATCAAAGTGAGCCTATTAGGGTTCCGTTTTTTTGCATTTGATGTACGAAACCCGATACCCATGGTACCACAAAAATTCCATTATTTTCCATCAAGTACTGTCTATTGTAAGTTTCTAAAAAGCTTTTAGAACACGTTTAGGACTAACCTTGAAATTTTGACAAAGAAAGTAAAACATTGTTGACTATGTTGGTTACCATTTTTTATAAGTCCGACTGTTGCTATGTCATACTATTGATTTAGTTTAAAAAAATAACTACCTATAGTAATTCCACTTAAATTTTTACTTAGTTAATTGATGCCGTTGGTGTAGGTCGCATTATCTGCTAGATCAGGTTTCCCAAACTTATAAGAAAACAAATAACAACAAGGATATTTTAACCTGAAAGAGAAGACGAAATAATTAGGTGAGATTGTTCTATGGCGGCGATCTCTCGCGTCCGGCCCTGGTTCAGTCCATGTTCCGGAGCGATAGGGAATGGGAAGCGGTCACTTCCTTCTGCGAAGCAGTTATGCTAGCGAAGAAAGTAGCCGGGCGTTTGAGGAAGAGAACCTCAAACCAACAAAACCGCCGCGAGACGACTCCCGGCCACCGTAGATGCGGGCCTGTGAATGGTGAGCTCATCGTCCCTCCGCCTAGTGAAGACAGGCCGTGTCGACGGCGCGTTAGTGTCCCACGCGCGCCTCAAAGAGCCTGCCAGGGCCTGCCAGGGCCACAGCCTGCCGGGGTTGCGGGTTGTTCGAAAGAGATACCGCGGCCCCGGAACGTAAAGGGCAATAGAAGTAAAATGGGTGAGTTTTAGTCAGTATAAGTCTGAAACTCGCCCCCGGTCCGCCCAGAGCGGGAGATGTTATTTGATGATTCCAAATACGCAAAAAAAAACGGCCTACTTGAAAATGCTTTAATTTTTAGTCCAAGAATAGTTTTGTTTTCTAAACCTGAAAAAACCCTATTAACTGAATCCAATACCCAGACGCACCTAAATCAAACTCTAGCCGCATCTTCGCATTTGGCGAAAGTCAGGGGCACACAAATGAATTGGGCCACTGGTCGAGGTAACTGAGGGAACTGCCGGAGGGCACGCGATGTCGATACGTGACATTGAAGGAGGGCTGACAAATTACTCCTCCATTATCAGTCTGTGTCGGGTTTTTTCGATTCGATTGTCGTATAGTTTTCGAGGAAGGAAAGCCTTAGGTGTTTGAGATTAAAAGTGATGAAACTAAGTATATCGTCTACAATGCTACTGAGAAGAAAATAGTTATAAAAGGTGTTAAAATAGATTTAATGAAACAGAAAGGTCTCATTCTGGTTATATGATCTCGTTTGGCAAGACCCCTTATCTCGAGAACGCGTGGAGGTATAGACATAAAAATAAAACCTTTTGTAGTTTCTTGGAACTGAAAAATCAACCCTCTAAAATCTACGCAGTAATTAACCGTCGGTCGGTATTTTTTCGTTTTGGATCACGTAGCAATTTTCTAGTTACGGAGATCACTTCACTACAGGCGAGTTATGACAAAAGCCAAACCTCTTTAGTATTTAAAAAAACGACGGTCAAATTTCCCAACATTTTGCAGGATTAAAAAAAATACTAGTTTTTAATGTTATAACTTTACTTTTAAAACCCGCATGCATTTCATAGTACTACTAAATGCATCAATGTTTTGAGTAATACACTCAAAACATTGTCGCACTCAAAATATTAAGTCCTATCGTAAACTATGTCGTCAAACACGGTTGTCGCAGTGGCTCAGCGATCGACTGCTGCGATGCAGATCGCTGATTCGATCCCCGCACAGAACAAATATTTGTTATGCCCCTACAGATAATTGTTCCGAGTCCGGCTGTTAGTGTATGTGAGTTTAAATGTTTGTAAACGCACCCACAATACAGGAGAAATTCCTAGTGTGGGGCAAAATTTAAAAAAAATTACTTCGCCCTAAAAAAACTTGTTTCCAAGAAATAATATTTGCGTTGAGTTACTCAGTTTCATGTACATAACGCTGGGTTGATACCTCCATGATGGGTCCATAAACACCTTTTTTACTTAAATAGTGACCAATGAGTAGCCACAGTTTCTATTTCAATAGCAGTCAGTACAGATTCCTAACCGAAAGCACAGTTTGGGAACGTCTCCAGACTGGTAGACTAATGACCTGGTGAGGCTTTGGAATCCGCTGAATGCAAGCAACGTATCGGTCGATTTCGACGCTTGGAGTTGACCAACTTCTACCTGTGGACATTTTTCAGCTTCACGATGATTATAAAGACTCTAACCGAGGGGCCTACCATTGAAACTGCCGGGGTCGCGGAACATAAAGGGCAAAAGAAGGAACATGGGTGGGTTTTAGTCAGTAAAAGTCTAACATTCCCTACCGCTCCACCCAGAGCGGGGGATGTTATGTGACAATATCCAAACTGCAAAAAAAAAACTGAGCTGGTTATAAGAAATCAGATCCAGAAGTATATTCTCAAAAAAAAAACAACATTTGTATTTGCTTTTTTCAAATAAAACTTACGTCACAATGAATTTCTCCTGTATCGTAGGTGTTCACAAATATTTAAGCTCACATATACACAAACAGTCAGGAACGGAACAACTATCTATAGGCAATACAAATATTTGTTCCGTGCGGGAATCGGAATCTCGAAAAAAAGCGCAGCTGTCATTCGCTCAACCAAACACGTTGTCAAACATCATTTAATTTTCCATCTACATGATAGAATACCACTTCATCTAAGCCCCTTGACTCAGTACCCTTTGAATGGCCTGTAACAACCTACTTTAAATAAGTCCCTACAGATAGGTATCTATTTATAGAAAAGACAAAACGGTACAAAATGTCAAAGGTGAGAAGCAAAATAGAAGAGGGCATTGAGCCGGGATCAGTAGGCCATTAAATCAGTTTAGAAAAACTTTTTGGCTAGGAAAAAGAATCTATTCCTCTTTGAGATTTTTTTTAGGGTTCGTACCCAAAAGGTGTACACGGGTGCGTATTACTAATGCTCTGCTGTGTGTCCGTGCGTTTATATATCTTTTTGTATCTTTAAACCGTAATAAGTACAAATTTGATTGCATTTTTTATAATATTAATAAATAAATTTATTTTCTCACAAAACTTGGAACTAGTTTATAGAAGATACTTTGGCAATATTAATCCTACTAATCCTTAATCCTTACTAATATTATAAAAGCGAAAGTGAGTTTGTTTGTTACGTCTTCTCGCCTAAATGGCTTAACCGATTTTGATGAATTTTGTTACATAGATAGTTGGGACCCTGGAGACGGACATAGGCTATTTTTTTTAAGAAGGGAAGTAAAGGGTAAACTGACCATTGCTATTACAATAAATAAGGCGCTATGGCAAAAACTACAGGTAGCAGGTACCTGTAAATCAGGAAAGGGGAACTGTGTTACCCCGAATTTAACGCGAGCAAAGCCGTGGGCAAAAGTTAGTAACATTATAAATTGCGAATGTTTGTGAGGATGGGTGTATGGATGTTTGTTACTCTTTCACGCCAAAACCACTGAACGGATCTTGATGAAATTTGGCACAGAGTTAGAAATCACATATAGGATACCTTTTTTCGATCATCACGCGGGTGAAGCCGTGGGCGCAAGCTAGTTACAAATAAAATAGATCAATTCACTGATAATATGTATGTATTTGATAATATGTATTAGTAAAGATTGATGGAAAATCAATGAAATAACTTCCCCTGCTCTGGATGGAGGGGGCTGGGGTGGTATGTACCTATGGAAGTGAGGTTTTATTGGTTAATATGTTATGTGTATAAAAGTAGACTAGGTTTTGAAGTTATGTTGGTCCCATACAAAAAGTTATATAAATTGTTAGTTATTTTTTTGGATGTGAAATCAACAAATGATTTCTCCTTCTCGGAGTTTAGCGGAAAGGAGTGTCAGACTTTAACTGATTAAAACCCATCCATGTTCCTTCTTTCGCCCTTTGTGTTCCGGGGCCTAGGTGCTAACAACAAAATAAAGTTAAAAAATAAAGGGGGTTTCTATACAATAAACATGTTTCTTTCGGCGTAAATATTATAAGGTGGTACGGGACCTTCCGTGTGCGATTCTGACTCGAACTCAGCTGGTCTTTCATTGTTTTGTGTAGTGGTCCCCTGTCCTGACAGGACATTAGGAGATCTGCGAAATTGATTTATCGCTTTGGACTATCGCATTAATCTAAAATTTCCAACCCACTCTGCAAATAATAGCTAACTGTCTTTTCGAATACTTTTTTTTTAATTTAACATGGAAAGTCTTCATTTTATTTAAACCTTAACTTGGTTTATTGTTAAGTTAGTTACGATAGGTTAACTTAATCCTTATCCTTACTAATATTATAAAAGCGAAAGTGAGTTTGTTTGTTTGTTACCTCTTTACGCCTCAGTGGCTAAACCGATTTTGATGAATTTTGGTACAGAGATAGTTGGTACCATGGAGACGGACATAGGCTATTTTTTTAAAAAAAGATTGAGATATGAGGAAGAAAGAGGGAAGAAAAGGGAAAACTTAGCATTGCTATTAAAATAAATAAAGCGCAAGGGCAAAAACTATAGGTAGCAGGTACCTGTAAATCACGAAAGGGGAACTGTGTTACCCCGAATTTAACGCGAGCGAAGCCGTGGGCAAAAGCTAGAATAGTATAGAATAGTAATAGTAAGCTAGTATAGTAATAGTAATAAATAGTTTGTCAAAATGTACAATTATTTCTTCAATGTACTGGTGCCTCTAAATAAACGACTATAGACTGTCAAATTGTTATCGTCGTTTTCACCACAAAACCACTTGCTTCCATTTGATAAACGGCTACTAAATCAACTTATATTACAGCCAAAAGTTTCCTTTATATTTTACAATATTTTTAAAAACCCCAGACAAAGGACCTAGTCTTCACATCCTGACCAGTCAAGACCTCGATCTCAGACAAATAACTGTCGAATGATGACCCGTCTTGAATTATGCAGGACAAACGAATTCTGAGAAAAACCCTTATCTCGAACCTCTAAAACTTATTCTACTACTTTTGTTGGTAAAAATAGGTACATAGGCAGGCGTTTTCTTTGACAGGTTATTTGATGGGCATAAATATTTAATGGAGACTCGGCTTCGTGATATTTCCGATTTGTAGCCGACTGTCGGATCCAATATGTTGGTTGTTGGATTCGAATGAGATACGATCTTGTCAGAATCATTGGCACATCTGATTCAAGGGAGAGAGATCAATTATTGATGGTTGACGATGACAAAGACAGAGAAGGACAAGATGATGTGTTTATGCTGGGGAGGCCTACGTTCAGTCAACCTCATTCTGTTAATTTGATGAAAACTCTATACAAATATTTGTTCTGTGCGGGAATCGAATACGCGACACGTAGCGACTCACACACTCAGTCACTGCGCCAACAGTGTGTTTATATAAGTTCTAAATTCAAAAATATTTGAATTTCTTATTTTACCTTTGTTTCTCATTCAAATAAAATCATAATTTCATATTGATTAATGACTAAAGTACTTTTTATACTGTCATTTAATTTCTCCATAAGTCTTTTGGAAAACGCCGTTTGATTCACATGACAAATTTGTCACTGCTGTTATCTATAACACTGTTTCCTCACTTTTATTTAAATCTTTATTTCAGGGGACTCGGTCAACCATGACGATGTCGCCCCGTAACCCCCGGTTTTTAGAGAGCTAAAAACCTTGTTTAAGCTTTCTGGGGGGAGGTATCTCAAAACTATTGTTGGGTGTTATCTCCGCTCCGCTAGCGGGCCGTGTATAATGCACACAGCATCCTAGCCTCCTCCGAAAAAAGGAAAGTCAAGAAGAACATGTCTCCATGTTGTACTGGGTGCTTTCAAGTGCTTGTAGTCGCTAAGTCTCATTCCGGACACATTCGAGCAAAACATGGTGAATATCATCTATCATGTTTATCTCGTGGCTAAATAATAGCAGCCGCTCGGGTCGATCTTTAGGTTAAGCTGCGCTTGACTAGGTTGGTCTGTGGATGGGTGACCACCCGTTACATACCGAGTTTCCTCCGTGCCTCGGAAAGCACGTTAAGCCGTTGGTCCCGGATGTCATTTGTAGATCTTTGACAGTCGTTACAGGTAGTCAGTGTTCCGAAAGTCTGACAACCAGTCTTACCAAGGGGTATCGCATTACCCAGTACTAACTGGGTTGTGGAGGTCAGATAGGCAGTCGCTCCATGTAAAATACTGATATTCAGCTGCATCCGGTTAGACTGGAAGCCGACCCCAACATAGTTGGGAAAAGGCTAGGCAGATGATGATGATCATCTATCGTGTTACACTCCAAGCAATTAGGAGATTCCGTTTTACCCATTAGATGTGCAAATTTATTTGATGGAATGTGTCCGAATCGGAGTCTCAACAGCGTCACAATAAATTGTATATGGGTGTTTCCTCATTTAAATCTAAATGTACTATTTTAAAAGTCTTAGAAATACCTTTTTGCGTAGGCATATGTACCAGATTTGTATTCAAAATTAAAAGCACTAGTGTGAGAAAACTTTTCAACGTTTGGCTAGTAGAATAAAACTTTCTTTTTTCAAGAATATAGTCGTATAATAAAAGACGAAATAACCACGTGCTTGGTAGGTGAGCGACCGTGAAGTTTCTTGGAGTATCTGGCAATGTGCCGAATACCTGGCTGAAGTAATTTAAAGTTAATTTTAACACACTATACCAGTGTTATCACAAGTTTTTTACTAGTACCTACGGCTTTTAAAAGCTTCTGTTGAAATTTTAAATAATTATTCTGCCTCTTTCTTTGGGCTTCCTCAAAAGGAATAAATGGAACCTATATAGGATCATTTTGTTGTTCGCTTATCTGTCAAGACACTTTATCTCGGGAACACGTAAAGGTATCGAGTTAAAATTAAGTCATTGATTGTTTAAAACCATACACTCAAGTCTGTGGTGAAGAAAAGATGGATGAAATGATATGAAGGAGAAAGGAGTAAATGATGCCATGACGTCTGATAGGGGAGAATGGAAGAAGAAAACGTGTTGCGCCGACCCCAAATAGAATGGGACAAGGGCAGGAAAATGATGATGACTCAAGTCTGTGGTCCCTTAGATCTGTCAAATGGCAGTTGACAGAAAGAAATTGAGGAATCAAACTCCACGTTATCCTTACTAATATTATAAAAGCGAAAGTTGGTTTGTTTGTTACGTCTTCACGCCTAAATGGCTAAACCGATTTTGATGAATTTTGGTACAGAGATAATTAAGAAGACGAAAATAATACGCTAATTAAAAAAGAGAAATGAGGGAGAGAGGGAATAAAAGGGAAAACTTAGCTTTGCTATTACAATAAATAAGGCGCAAGTGCAAAAACTACAGGTAGCAGGTACCTGCAAATCAGGAAAAGGGAACTGTATTACCCCGAATTTAACGCGAGCGAAGCCGTGGGCAAAAGCTAGTTTGGGATAAGGGCAGAAAGATGTTGATGATAAAAACCGATAAGCGTACCTCTGCGATCTCTTATCGCTTTCATTCCCTTATCAGCACTATGTCTTAGTTAAGCGATGTACGAGTAAGCTTGGTTATTATATAATGTATGTGTTACGGCACTGAGCTCGAATGGATTGGAATAATGAATGACACCCCTAAAGTGGGTTGTGTTATGAAGATTTTAGTCTTTGATGTAACAACAAACGCTCAAGAGAATTTTCTTCCATTTTCCTAACTGATTATATTAATTTTGTTGAGTGTGCTGCTTAATTTTGTTCATTTTTGTCTGAGCTTTATTTGCGGATAATTATAAGAGTATTTTTTTGAGTGTTTACTTAACATCAACATAACAAACATACACAAACAGCCAGACCCAAAACAACTACCTGTAGGTCATACAAATACATGTTCCGTGCGGGGATCGAACCCGCGACACGCAGCGCAGCAGCCAATCGCTCAACCATTACGCCAACCGTGCCATCGAATACTAATTGTGTCATCCACTAACCAGCAGTGGTGGGAACCTGTAGATACTACCCACAGAAAGAAGTCGTGAAGACTGAAGATGTCGAGGCTTGAACATAACTTTGGCCTAGTAATATGTACCCAATTTCCAAAACATCGCCCTATTCGAGACGTTTTGCTTACTAATTAAGACCATTCAAAAGTTATCCAAAACTTCCACACCCTGTATACTAACGATGGCTTATAAATCTGCATATCGAGCAACAAAGTTCAGAGTATCATAAGTAGAAATTTGCTTAAACTTAATTTTCCTACCCGTGGATGATTTTCCATAAAGTTGGCAGTTTAAAGTCCATATTATCAGATAAGTTGCTATCGGGTAACTTCTCAAGTTACGTGTTCTACTTGAAACTTGTACTTTATTGACTTTTCATTTGTTTGTAGTTGACCAAAGTTCTGTTTATTAAAGTTAAATTTATATCGATAGAACTTATCGAAGACAGATGTTGTGGGTCCCAAGCATTTTTTTTAATAAATATAAGTTGGTATGGTTCGTCTTTATAGTATTTTTCTAGAAGTCGGTTCTTTTTTGGTAAAAATGTTTTTTATTTCAGCCGTTTTTTAATTGTGGTATGATGGAATCTCACAAATTCTTATCGAGTATTCATTTTTCTTTGCTATTAAGAGATATTAGCATATCGTCCATATACATTAGAAGAAGAAATATTTATTATAGAAGATAACTCATAATTTACCCAAGCCATCATCCCTTTATATATATTTTCCTGCCCTTGTGCCGTTCTATTGGGGTCGGCGGTCCGCATTTACTCCTTTCTCCTTCATATCATGCCTTACACAATCCATCCATCTTTTCTTTGGTCTTCCTCTCGCTCTCCGTCCATCAACATTCAGATCCATCACTCTTTTAGTCACAAACGACTTACTTTAATTTTTTCTGTAAAAAAAGTGAGAAAAGGGGACTCCCCCTTTTTTCACTTTTTTTACAGAAAAATTTACATAAAAAGAGGGAAGAAAAGGGAAGAGTTTTTTTTTTCGATCACATCGCGCGTTAAACTTAGGGTTAGTCCAAAGTAATCATGCCACGCGGACGAAGTCGAGGGCGGAAGCTAGTTATGAATATTTCTTATTTTTTTATTGTGAATGTGATTTCAGACACTAATCTGCATAGTCCTCATGTAAGTTGACCAAGATTTTTGTCTGGACCATAAAAGAGACTATGAACTCTAAGTTTGTTTCGGCTGTTTCTTCTCAGAGTAGTTGGGCACGAAACACCGGCCTCATCTAGTTTTTTTTTTAAACAGACGTGTAAAAATGTTTTTTTAAAAACCTACTTGCAAAATAAACATCATTTATCAACCTTACACCAGCCTTAACCTTACCTGAACATTAAAACGAGCAGCTGTTATTATTTACCCACGAGCTCCTCAAAGTAAATATCTCCATGGAAATAGGACAAGAACCTTCAAAAACCATGAACTTCACCGTATCAGAAGATTTGTGTCAGAACTGACGCCACCATGACAGAGGCACCTTCAAACCAACCACATTGCAATGACCTGGACACGACCAAGTCGCACTTGACCTATGCGCCATTTTACAGAGGTCATTGCTTACCATTACGTCACTGAGACAGGTATACAAATTAATCATACCTTACTAAATAACCTTAATTGCAAGTCACAAAAAAATAACATCATAATCTTTTTCATTAGAATTGAATTCATGAATGAACTGAAAAACCGCTAGCGTGGGTACAAATCTTCCCTTGATAGATCATTCAGAACACTGACATACAATTACGTATCTAATCGAAAGACGGTCAGCTATTCACAGACCGACTCCGGTGAGCTTACCTCAACTTTAGATCGACCTCAAGGTCCACTCCATCTGTGGGGTGCTTTCTTTTAAAGACCATTTCAGAACTTCAGAATTTCAGAACCATTTCTCGACCTTAAAGGAGACTATGACCTCTGAGTTTGTTTCGGCTGTTTCTTCTCAGAGTAGTCGGTTATGAAACACCGACCTCATCTAGTTTAAAAAAAAGACATGTAAAAGTGTTTGTGAAAACCTACTTGTAGAATAAGCACATTTATAATTTACTATAGGGCAAAAGATCAGCATGCGGCTGTACTGAAAATGGACCCCAATGGTCGCATGTCGCAACAGAATTGGCCCAAAGTAACAACCGATTGGGTTCCGAACAACAGGACCCGGCGACGCGTTAGGCCCAGGAGGAGTTGGCGTGACGAGCTAGACTTCCACGAAAAGGACTGGGTCACAACAGCAAAAGACAGAAAAAAATGGGAAGAAGGAATCCCTTCCTTTTCGCCTTTGCCCTGCAGTGGGACACAACTGGCTCATAATAAATAATATTATGAAAACTGTCCACTCCCCTAAAAACCTAGAACATAATACCAACACATAGCATAGTCCCCACGTAGAGCCAAAATAACCTAACCCACAACACGCATGACCTAAATAATACATTCACGATTACCGCTCCAATCAGACAGCCACGCAACGGTCGCTTGGCTTATTTTTATGGTTGCATTGTAATTCTGACTTGATTATTGGTCTCGATTCTGGGATTATGTTGGTATTGTCTGGGTTGGGATAAGAAGGTCTTATTATTTATTTATTATTAAAAATAATATCATTGGATATTAGTTTGGTATTATGTGATTGGATTCGGCTTGAGGTTTTAGTCGAATTACTGCTTGTATTAGCAGCTAGCATGTATTGTATGTTACATTTAAATACAATTTTATATAAAAAAAACTTTACTTCCGGAAGTCCGTGGCAAAAAAGTCAACGGAACCAACAAAAGTTATTTTCCACTTTTTTCTTTTTTTTTCTTTACAAAAATGTTTTTATTTCAGCATTTTTAGCTATGGTATTATACTATATCACATATTTTTTTATCGAGTTTTCATTTTCCATTGTTACTTAAAGATTAGCAGATCATCCATATAGACACACAGAAACAATGTATTGTAGACGATAACTCATAAACTTCCAAAGCAATATAAATAAAATTAATATAAGACCACCTTTGAAGTATACCCTATCAAAGAAAAAAAGAATTTTGCTAATCGGTCCAGGCGTCTTTGAGTAATCGGTGAACATACATACTGATGTTATAAAAGCGAAAGTGAGTTTGTTTGTTGTTTATGTCTTCACGCCTAAATGGCTAAACAGATTTTGATAAATTTTGGTACAGAGATAGTTGGGACCCTGGAGACGGAACACGTTGAAGACGTAACAAACAAACAAACTCACTTTCGCTTTTATAGTATTAGTAAGGATTATCGAATCTACATTGTCAACTCGATACGTTACGCGTTCCCGTAAAAATGAGTATTGATGGGTAGACAGACAGATGGAAGGATAACAAAGTGATCCTAAAAGGATTACGTTTTTCTTGATGAGATACGGAACCCTAAAAATTAGCAAGAACTATGACATACAGACCTAATCTATACAAAGAATCTAGACATACAGACCTAATCTATACAAAGAATCTAGACATACAGACCTAATCTAGACAAAGAATCTAGACATACAGACCTAATCTAGACAAAGAATCTAGACATACAGACCTAATCTAGACAAAGAATCTAGACATACAGACCTAATCTAGACAAAGAATCTAGACATACAGACCTAATCTAGACAAAGACTTATTTTTTTTCTTTTAAGCTCGTTGCCCTACACTAGGATTTTGTTCTGTATCGTGGGTGCGTTCACAAACATTACTCACATACACAAACAGCCAGACCCGAAACAACTACCTGGAGGTCATACAAATATTTGTTCCGGGGATCGAACCCGCAACATCCAGCGCAGCAGTCGATCGCTCGGTCACTGCGCCAACCGTGCCGTCAAATATAATTGGTTTGATAAAGACGACAAATCTAATAGATGTAACAAAACCCACATCGTTCTATCATTCAGCTCAACTAGATACACTCAGGGAAACCAAGATGGCCGCAAAAACTCGACACCCCGGCCTTATCACTCGAATAACATAGGTCGACAGTCGGAATCACTCAGTGTGGTCACTAAGTAGATAAGTACAGAAGATCAAGTCTACACAATGTGAATGACAATCCGAGAAAGCTTGTTTTTAACTAGCTATAATTACCTAGTTGAAAACAAGCTTTCTCGGATTGTTCTCAATCATAATGGCAATGCATAAAATGTTTTGTGAATAGCGTTACTTACGTGACGTTACTTAGTTTAAATGTTTGTAAACGCACCGGAAAAAAACCTAGTGTGGGGCAACGTCTTTTTTAAATCGCTTTGGTTATTTTTTTTATATCTTAAAAAAAATGTTACTCCACCCTAGGAATTTAACATCACAACATCTAGGCAGTGTAATCAGCAAAGGAAACAAGTAACCACAATCGTCAGACATAAATGTTTTTTAAAGTTAATCTTATTTGATACAAAACAAACAGTTCATTAAATAAATTAAATTTGAATTCAAGCGTCCATCGGTTTCTAACTAACTAATATCTGTCGCTTTGCGGGTTGTACCACGGCCCAGAACCATAAGGGCAAAAGAAGGAACATGGTTAGATTTTAGTCAGTAAAAGTCTGACACTTCCGCTTGTTCCGCCCAGAGTGGGGGAAGTCATTTCATGAATGCTCGTCCGGAAAAAGAAAAAAAATGATCTCATTGTTCCGCATTCGTATATTCGAAAATAGGCGAAGTGCATACTTTTGCCGGTAAGTTCATAAACGCGTACCCACGGCGTCACATCTCGCTATACATATCCAATATAACATTGTCGCTTTATATAGATTTTGCTTACAATAAGAGATCCGTATAAAAAACGTATGTATGTATGGCAATCTCAAACCAATGCCAATGGCAAGTGTGCTAACACAGGCTGTACGTGAGGCATGTTTCGTTCGCTGTATAGAGATGACCTTCTGTATATTTTCTATCATGTGGTCCAGTCCCGCCCTAAACCAGTTGACAGTTGAAGTCTCCCGCTCTTTACTAAACTGTGCGCAGGATAGATGTCAACTCGATTGGTTTTAGAGTGGTTTAGAGTCGGATTTACTTGATCGTTCGGGTTAGGTTGCGAATATCTTAAGTTACTCAGTATATCACCATAGTTTACTTTGCTTTGCTAACTTACGGCAAGATATAGGTACATACATTTAATGTAACAGCTCGTGAACACTTACTTTAAGAATTTAGCAGATTCATGTTAAAATTAATTTGCTCTCAGTTTTTCTTTATATTTTTAATATTTCTTTTTCTCATTTTTTTGTCATATTGCACTTACTATATTTTTGTCCCTGCTTCACCCTAAGGTTTACTGGTAGAAAATACCCAAAACATTAAGTCCGCCTTTGTACTATGCTTTTTTACATGCGTAAAAAAATCAAATAAATATGGAAGCAGCTGTAACTTTATGCTAATACAAGACATTACATGTCATGATAGGCTCTTGGGTCGTATGATCGCAAGCGCCACTGCTGGCACATGAAGTCCTGGGTTTGATGCCCGGTTCAGTAGCAGTCATGGAATCTGGATCTCTGCCCGGTTGATGGCAACTCACCCACTATTGCATGAAACTTGAATATAGCTCGCAAAATGTAGAAATACTATTAGGTAGACTTCTGCTTAACGCTTCGGAGACTACAGGCTTGATGTTATGTTATATGCAAAGAAAAATATTTTATTTCGTCACGTAAAAGATTTAGTTATTTCAACTTCATTTACAATAGCGGTACACGGGTGGACTTAATTTCATTAGGCATTTTCTACCAGTCAACCTTTGGGTAAAATAGGACATTTTTTTATTGTGATATAATTTTTTTTTTTAAATATATAAAACTAATGCTTTCGAAAATTTATATATTTTTATTAAAAACTTCAATACAGATACTAATTCATAAACATATGAAATAAACTAATAAATACATTAAAAAAAAACTATCTGAACTGAAGGTTAATTACTCGACACATAAATTACTCTAACTGCAAGAAACAGCAATTTCAAAAGAGACATCACCTAGAATATAAATAAAAAAATGTTAAGAAAGGATAACCCTCTCGCTGCAACTACAGAATTAATTACAGAAAGAGACAGTTCGTCGTGACAAAGGTGAGTCTCCGTTCTTGCTACGCGGTACTTGCAAGGACTTGGCAGAATTGCAAGTCTTGTAAACTCTCCACTGTCCTGTATGCATTGTTTGTGGGTTTTTTTAAGATACATGATGCTCTAGCTTTATAGTGTAGTATGTTGTGTTAAATACTGTGAAAACGTTTTGGCTTTACCCATTTATTTTTGTTTGAAGATATGGATAAGTAATGAAAACGAGTGAAAATGAATTGTTTATGCCGTGTTTTTGTGTACCTTTTTTACTAACGGACTAAACGGAATGGATATTAAGCGTGATGACTTTACATCTATTTAAATATATTGCCTTATATTCAACCGTCTAATTTATGAATGCCTTATTTATATTTGTCTAATTTATCATTTTTAATCATCTCTTTTTAAATTGTATATTTTTCTTTACAAATTGTATAATTTTTACTGTTAATGTTCTCATTTATATTTTTTAATTTACTGTGTTGAATAACTATTGTTCTAACATGCAAGAAAAATAAGGCAATTTCAATTAATTTTATGTATTTAATAAAGCTGCACATCAAAGCTCTCGAGAATCACACTAGAAAGTTATCGAATGCAGATTGTGGCCGAAACCGGCTTTCACAGTTACTGTGCCTGTGAAATAAACCTTATGTATAAAAAAATAAATTTCACTTTAGTACAGCATCTATCTTTAACAAAAACAATATTATGATATTTACCAAAATAAGATAAAATTTAAAAAGATTTACATTAAAGTAAATGAAACCTTAAACCAATGATTTTAAATTAATAATCGCAGATTTAACGAAGTAAATACCGTTTTATATTCATAAGCACTCGAAACCGCTTAACTGGAGACGTTTAGTGTCAATACTTAAATAATAAAGCTTTTCTGGTTAATTCATAAGATAATTAATATACACAACATCAAAACTGCTCTCTAAAAAGGGTAGGCAGAAGCGTAAATATACTCGTTGTAAACTTTTTTTTTAACAAAAACGTTGTCCCACACTAGGAATTTCTCCTGTATCGTTGGTGCGTTTACAAACATTTAAACTCACATATACAACATACAGCCAGACTCGGAACAACTACCTGTAGGTCATACAAGTATTTGTTCCGTACGGGGATCGAACCCGCGACACGCAGCGCAACAGTCGATCGCTCAACAACTGCGGCAACCGTGCCATCCGTTTTAGTAATAACGAGGCTTTTTTCGTGGCTTACTAGTAACAGCCGCAAGGCTCGATCTTAAGGTCAGTCCAGTATTTTGTTTTGTGCCTGTTATTTAAAAACGTTTTGTGTAAGTCAGTGTAAGTAAAGAGATCCTAAAACTACTTTTTAGGGATGCGCACTTCAAAAGAAAGAAGCCGAACTCTTATAGCATCATTTCGTTGTCCGTCTATCTGACTGTCAAGATCCTTTATCTCGGGAACGCGTGGAGGTACGTTATATACTTAAGTCTAGGGTCCCTTGGAGGTGTGAAAAAATCAACCCTCTAAGTCTATGCAGTCAAAAGATATGGCTATTTATGTCGCAAGTTTGTACAGAACCCTCGGTGCGCGAGTCCGACTCACACTTAGCCGCCTTTTTAGTAGTTGCAAGATTAGAATGACGTGATCTAGCTAACCATGCATTACCATCCATACTAAACATGAATACATAGTTTTAACTCAATCGAAAAGTGGGTCAAATTTCAACGGCACGGTTGATGCAGTGGCTAAGTGCTGCGCTGCGTGACGTGGGTTCGATCCTCGCACGAAACAAATATTTGTATGGCCTACAAATTGTTGTTTCGGGTCTGGCTGTTTGTTTGTGTGAGTTTAAATATTGAAGTTGAACAAGTTAAAGGAGAAATTCTTAGAGCGGGCACAAAGTTTTTAAAAAAAATACTTCTGAGCCAAATCTCAAAAGAAAGAAAGAATAACTATTAATTGAACTCAAAACTAACTTTTTGAACATTTATATAGTTAGTTATTGGGGAAGCAAAGTCGAAAAGCCTTTAAAAAAACCTGAACAATTCCACCCGATATAAAACCATTATATTGCTAGACACATTGCAAGCTTGACTTAATAATCTAGCCTACTCATTGAGCAGAAACTACCAACCATAATCAGTTTAGTTTCAAATGCCTGACTCTAATGTACTACGCAACCGCAAAGATGATAGGCTGACTATGTAACACCTTGGCCACGACCTAAGCGACACGCGTTGCAACACGCGCGGCGCACGGCGGTCGGAACTATCTCACGCTCTTATATCTGAAACCATCCAACCGAATTCAATTAAATTTTGTTAATGTTATTTTGATTAGTTTCAGATTTAAAGATATAATGGTTTTGTTCTTTTTTCCATATATCATATATAGAATAGGTTAGTGTCCTGCATTAAATTACCTAACCGTCTACTTAGCATTTTTGTTGAAAAAAGGGATCAGGGACCGCAAGACACTGCCTAAACCTTTCAGCTTTACAAAAAACTATTCGGTAGGTAAAATACGCGCGTTAGAAATGGAGTTGCAGATACCAGCCCGTACATAAATTACAAAAACAACATTACAAAAACAAATTACTACACAGTTTGATTCTTCAAAGGGAATACTTTCACAAATCACCGCAAAGCTACTTGAATAAACCATACGCGCGTCGCCCGTAGCTAGACTTATCGCTCGAGGCTGTGAACGGAGCCTTACACACCTCCATGCCTATCCGTAGATACAAAGGTAACCTACTAAAGACTAAGTATACCTAGGCAGACACAGGCTACCTAGCAAGGACGAAGTATAACGAAGCCAGTGTAAGACGGCTGCGAGCACTTGTGGAGAACAAACTTCTCTCGCTTGAAACTACGAACAGTAATTAAGACAGCATTATTATTTGAGGCAACGTGTAGTACGAGGTTCAATGTTGGTAAGGTCTTTCTTTGGTTCGTTTAGTTTTAGTAATAGTATTTTTATGTAATCATAATGCATGTTGAAGAATAAATAGAAGTATGTCTGAGCTCTATTAGGTACAACCCTGCCTAACTCTTTAAGATTTACAGGCATGATGTTATATATAGGTAATAGCTGGCAGCCGTGTTTCGCCCGTGTGATATCGAAAAAAAAGTCCTATATGTTATTCCAGACCATAATCTACCTCTGTGCCAAATTTCATCAAGATCCGTTCAGCCGTTTTGACGTGAAAGAGTAACAAACATCCAGACATCCGTACATCCATCCATCCTCACAAACATTCGCATTTATAATATTAGTAAGATTTATTTATTTATACACATACAAAATACATGACAAACAAAAAGACCACAAAGGTACTGCTTATTTAATTAGTTCTTTTTTTTCAGCAGTCCTGGAAGAGGAAAGTTGGATAAGATATGTAGATACAGTGTGTAGAAAAGATAAAACAGGAAAGTTTAAAATTATTAATTCAGACTAATACATATTATAAAGAGGGAAGATTTGTTTGTATCGAATAGGCTCCAAAACTACTGGACCAATTTTAACCATTTTTTCACTGATAGAAAGTTACATTATCAGGAAATAAATAATCAGGAAATAAATTTCTTTAAACCGAAATAACATAGGCTATACAACATCACGCTACTACCCACCGGAGCGGGGCAGTAACTAAAGATGCGGGTAAAACCGCCAAGGACAACGTAAATACATAGCTAAAATATATAATTATGCAGAATATTACAGTAAAGCGGAGATATGTGTTTTATGTAATTTCTATATTCTTGAATTTTTGTGTCAAGAAGAAAATTTTAGAACATATATTGGCGTAAAAAGAGAATTAACAGTAATTTATGACAGAGAAAATGCAAAATATTTTTACTTGAAGGCCTCTGCTATGCAAATATGTATAATATGTGGATGACGTGAATTCACCTTGTTAAAATTTCGTACAAAATGTTGAGAATTTCATATTTATGTAAATACTAGCTTTTGCCCGCGGCATCGCTCGCGTAAAATTTGGGGTAACAGTTACCCTTTCCTGATTTGCAGGTACCTGCTACCTGTAGTTTTTGCCCTGGCGCCTTATTGATTTGTAATAGCAATGCTAAGTTTTCCCTTTGCTTCCCTCTTTCTCCCTCATATCCCACGTTTTTCTTAAAAAAAAATAGCCTCTATCCGTCTCCTGGGTTCCAACTATCTCTATACCAAAATTCATCAAAATCGGGTTAGCCATTAAAGCGTGAAGAGGTAACAAACAAACTCACTTTCGGTTTTATAATACTAGTAAGGAAGTAAGGATTTACTAAAAATAGACTGCGTGGGTAGCATAATAAGTATTTAGTATCTGATATAAACATAATTTTGAAGAGCTCATAAATAACACATGAAAAATTAATACATTGAAAAAATTTAAAGGGAGTCGTTTGTCTTGGTGTTGACATGTAATGAGGAGGGATGAAGCACATGTGACTAAAAGAGTGATGGATCTGAATTTTGATGGACGGAGAGCATGAGGAAGACCAAAGAAAAGATGGATGGATTGTGTAAGGAATGATATGAAGGAGAAAGGAGTAAATGATGCCGTGACGTCTGATATGGGAGAATAGAAGAAGAAAACGTGTTGCACCGACCCCAAATAGAATGGGACAAGGGCGGGAAAATGATGATGACATACACACAGTAATCCTTACTAATATTATAAAAGCGAAAGTGAGTTTGTTTGTTTGTTACGTCTTCACACCTAAATGGCCAAATCGATTTTGATGAATTTTGGTACATAGATAGTTGGGACCCTGGTGACGGATAGGTTAAAAAAAAAGGTTGGCTCTTCCCTTTTCTTCCCTCTTTCTCCCACTTTTCTCTCTTTTTTAGCATATGTCCGTCTCCAAGGTCCCTACTATCTCACCAAGTATTCGTACCAAGATTCATCAAAATCGATACCTTTACCCGTTTCCGAGATAAAGTATCTTGACGGACGGACAACAAAGTAATCATATAAGTGTTCTGTTTTGCCTTTTGAGTAAAGGAACCCTAAAATTAAGTAAATTTGATTTTATCGAGTTATCCTATCGCTTTCCCTTTTATACTAAAAAATCTACAAAATAACAGTACTCACCCTTAATTATTACAAAAAAGGAAACGTACCAATCCCTATTACGAAGAAAAGCTTACTTTTTAACCAAATAACAGTCACTTATTGATTTACCAACGTCTTCTACATACTTTACAAAACCTTTATGAAAATAAGTGGTTACGATAAAAATAACTGTTTTACGATACTTTCTATATCCCTCTCTGTAATTTCACTATGACCAACCCACTTATTTTTAAGTGGGCAAGTTGAATTGTGTGTCTTCAAATAAGTTTTAATGTAATTTTGGCCTATTTTGAAATATTATTACAGGGGTTTATGTATTTTTAGAAAGAGACATTGTATAGTTATTACTGTGTTTATTTTCGTTGTAGATGGTTTAAGGCTCGTGCCTTATTTTATCGCCACCACCTTGAAAACGGAATGGCAATTTTTAAAACCATTCAGTCAACCATCCAGTTTGCGGCCCATTCTGATTGACGGGCCTGTTGGTCTAGTGGTTAGTGGCCCTGACTGCTGAGCCGGAGGTCGTGGGTTCGATTCCCACCCAGGACAAACTTTGTGTGATGAGCATGATTGTTTGTTCTGTGTCTGGGTGTGATTTATCTATAATATGTATGTATTTATAAATTATTTAAGTATATATATCAGTTGTCTGGTTACCATAACACAAGCTCTGCTTAGCTTGGGATCAGATGGCCGTGTGTGAGTTGTCCTAAGATATTTATTTATTTATTATTATTCTCTCTAGTAGCGACAAGGCCAGGTTTCCAACGGTGGGGACACTATAAGTTGATTTTCACATACGTTAAAACAAAATAACTAAGTACTTTAGATAAGATAACACATTCATTCGGTACATGCCACAGGTGCACACAGTATAACACAATCAAAGAAAAAATAAAAATCTTAATACTCAAAAATAATAATCATGACTGTGTGCCTCACGGAGTCACGGCTGCGCCAAATAGGCCTTGTTCAGCAAAAAAATCCGGTCAACTGGTGCCTGACGCTGGTTTTCAACTGGACCTGGATCAGAGACGTTACGAATGCAAAACAGTCAACATACGTCCCCAACTTTCAACACAAAACATTCCACACACACTTAGTGAAAATAAAATTAAACCACATTCCCTCACTACGCACCCATCCTAAAGTGTACGCAAAGAAAACCATCCCTTTCACATAAAGACCCCTCTAATGTATTATTGCCACGTTCACCTTTTCAAATACACACATAAACATATTTTTTTCACCCCCAAAAGGGGTGACACACACCCCGTAGTCGGTGAAAACATCCATTGTAAAAATATGCCGAACTACACGATACCTTGACCCAGATGTTTGAAACTAATGAATTTTTTGTGCGAACTTTCCCCGTTTCCCAAACGACTACAAAAAAAAACCTCTTTTCATACTGAAATGCATTTTACCCCGTAGCTTAGTGTACTTATAAATAAGGCTGCTTGGTCATTAGTGTGGAGAAAGACACAGAAGAATAGAGCCATATTGACCAATAGAATTCCTCGTTTAGGTTTCGGCTGTAGTTCTACATGTATGAGTAAAAAGTGACACCAAATTGTCACTTCGCTTTTTAAGGGCTTCGCTTCAGGCGCCGGAGACGCCCCGGGCGTCGGGCGCCGCGAGACGACTCCCGGCCACCGTAGATGCGGGCTTGTGGACGGTAAGCAATGGGTAGCTCACCGTCCGTGCGTCTATTGACGACAGGCCGTGTTGTTTGTGTTTCACGCGCGCCTTAAAGAGATGTCAGCAAAGCAGAGGGGCTTGCCAGGGCTTCCGCCTGTCAGGGTTGCAGGTTTTTCGAAAGAGATACCGCGGCCCCGGAACGCAATGGGCAATAGAAGGAACATGGGTGGGTTTTAGTCAGTAAAAGTCTGACATTCCCAGAAAAAAGCGGGAAGTTATTTGATGACTTACTAACACAAAAAAAGGGCTTCGCTTTTTTTAAACCTCAAAAGGAATATTAATAAACAGATCCCTTATTGGATCACTTTGTTGTCCATCTGTCTGTCTGTCAAGACCCTACGGGAACCCGTGAAGGTATCGAGTTGAAATTAAAACCATTTACTCAAGTCTGTAGTCCCTTTGTGCTGTGAAAAAATCAACCCTCTAAATTTACGCAGTCAAAAGATATGGCAGTCAGAAGTTTTTATGGAACCTTCGGTGCGCAAGTCCGACTCGCACTGCCGGTTATTTTTACTAGCCTACGTTGCGTCCCACTGCTGGGCTTGCGTCCCACTGCTCCCCTTTCTCCTTCCACACCTCTGTAGCCTGTGCGATCTTTGAACATCTAAGGCACAGTTAGTCTATTAACGTCCCCATAGCTGGAGCTGTTCGCGAAACGATCTCTGTCAGATGTAGTTGGTCATAATCCTCCACACAAGGCCAAAGATACTAAAAATAGTAGATCCTGTAAAATTATATCACTACATAGTATAAAACAAAGTCGCTTTCCGCTGTCTGTTATAGGGATACCTATGTACACTTAGATCTTTAAAACTACGCAACAGATTTGAATGTGGTTTTAGAGGAAGGTTTATAAGTATAATATCAGTATATTAGTATCTACATTGCACCCGTGTAAAGCCATTGCGGGTGGCTAGTTAGGTATCCTTACTAATATTATGAAAGCGAAAGTGAGTTTGTTTGTTTGTTACGTCTTCACCCCTAAATGGCCAAACCGAATTTTATGAATTTTGGTACAGAGATAATTGGGATAGGAGGCGAACTTAGGCTAAAAAATGAGAAAAGGGGGAGAAAGAGGGAAGGAAAGGGGAGAGAAGATATTTTTTTTTCGATCATCACGTAGGTTAAAGTTAGCGTTAGAGCAAAGTAACTATGCCACGCGGACGAACTCGCGGGCGGCAGCTAGTAATCAATACCTAGTATAAACAACATACCAGCATATCAGAATCGTATTGGTAGATCTCTCCAATCGTTACTGTCTATCAATTATAACAGTAGAATATATGAAGAGCTGCGTCCGTGTACATTCTTCTTCTAAGAAGAAGTCTCAGGTATGGTTTCTCTAACAGAAGACAAGAAAGAAGTGACATTATGAGAGCAAAATTTGACCAACCATACAGGCAATGTTAATTCTTTAAGAGAAATAATAAAGTTCTTAAACCACAATGTGACTCGCCATGTACATTTCAATCAATGCAAATATCGTTACAAGTAGTCAGTGTACCTAAAGTCTGACAACCAGTCTTACCGAGGGGTATCGTATTACCCTGTACTAATTGGCTTGTGGAGGTCAGATAAATTCTAGTATTAGCTGTATCCAGTAAGACTGGAAACCGTCTCCAAAATAGTTGGAAAGAGCCACGTGCGCTCTCTTACTCTGTTTCGCTCTTGCTCATTCCAATGGACAAGCAGCCTTAGTTAGGGGTTGAAATGGCCTAGCCATTATAGGGTTATTTCGCCGAACAAATCAGTTCGGAACATTAATGTTATGGTCGGACTGATAGCGATACTATATGTGCTACTTCGCAGATTACTTTAAGGTGTGTTGCTAGTATTATCGCTGGACTCATTTGGGTGTTAATGTTATGATTGTTTGTGTTCAAGGGCGTTGGAATGTGAGAATGTGATGATGCGTAACTTTTGATGGGGTAGTCTTTGTAGATTGGGCATTATTTTTAAGCGCCTAACATAAGTATAAGGTTTAATTAAAGTCTCAACAATATTGGATGAGAAAATTGCCTGAAACCGGCAAATGCTGTCGCTTTTTTATATTCATGAAACGTAAATAATTTTATTAAAATATAACAATTTATTATGTTTCTCTAAAGCTCTAACTAATATTTAGAAACAACAAATAGACATAAACTAATAATAATAAAAGTACAATATAAGTCTTTAAACTGACATGGTTGCTAACATTATTATTAACACTTGAAACGGGATATTTACCATGTTTGATATTTGTTTCGACTTTCAAAAAAGTACAAGTTTAAAAGTGGTAAAATAATTACAGGGCGTCAAAGAATTGTTGCAACAGGAAAACTGCCCAGAAGCCTGGCAGCATTACCGCGTTGGGTGGCAATGCTAATTCGTTGACCAAAAAAATGCCAGCCCTCTGGTTACGTAAAGAGTCGACCAACCGCTTGGCGATATCTCGAAATACTACGTGGGCACTCGGACCCGTATGGCCTTAGAGTTTTAACTCCAAACGGCTCAGACATATAACTGCCAATCACATTATGATTATGAGAATTGAGTATTTATTTTTTATTTATTTATTAAAACTTCATGCACAAGTAACAAAAACATTGTACAAAGGCGGACTTAATGAATTGGGTATTTTCTATCAGTCAACCTTAGGGTGATGCAGAGACAAAAACATAGTAGGTGCAATGTGACAGCACATATCAGTTTAATTTAGTATATTAGTTTCCGAGTATTTCATTTTACACCCACGATACAAACTACTAAGAGCGATTTTTTCCAATGAAACTAAACACGATCAACTGACATTTAAACACCGATCAACAAACAGTTTCGATACTGTACGGCAATATTGACAACCATGCGGTTACCTTGAGCAGTACTGTTTCAATATCATTCAAGTGTGGGAAACAGACAGAGCTATACCACATATATAGCGCCATCTCTTTCCTACACTGGGTTAAGATTAACAATGGGTAGCTGCTTTAAGAATGGAGGCCAGCAGTTCTTGATTACTGAAGAGTTGTACTGATTCAGTATCCCTGCAGACTTTCTATTGGACGATAATTAAGTCGGGTTTGACTGCCAAGTAGAACTTTAATTGTATTTTTATTTTCGTAAAGTCCATCCAAAGGTTGTCTGGAAGATATCGCTATTAGCGATAAGACCGCCATTGTAACCATAGATTTAGCACTTTTTTGTAAAATAGTTTCTTTTTCAATTTTGGTGTGCAATAAAGTATATTCTATTCTATTTAAGTCCAAAATGTCGGGTTGGTGATGGATACGCAAATAAACCACAACAGTTGTTCGATTACGCTCGAACAAACTGCTAGTTTATAGGTGACTTTTAAAGAGAGGCTTGTAGACTCATCTGATCGGGGTAAGAGTGCCATACTGTCTGTCTGTCAAAACCCTTTATCTTGTCGTAGAGGTATAGAGTTAAGTATAGCTAACCCGATACTCAACTCTATAGTCCCTTTGTCCTGTGAAAAAACAACCCTCTTAGTCTACGCAGTCAAAATATATGGCCGTTTATGTCGTAAGCTTGTACGGAACTCTCAGTGCACGCGACTGAGTCACTCTTGGTCGGTTTTTTTTAAATAAAAAACGTTGTCCCTAACTAGGAATTACTACTGTGTCGTAGGTGCATTTACAAACATTTAAATTCACACACACAAACAGCCCAGGCCCAAAACTACTACCTGTAGATGACCTACAGAGCATGGGCTGTCAAAAAAAAACCCAAATATTAGTATGACTAATATTTGATTTTCAGGTTCATTAGTAAAACCAATCTGAGGCAGACTCGCCCTAGAAAGAACCACTATCGCAAAACAGCCTACTATAAACCAGAAAAATAATCAACAAATAATTGCAGCATGCATTGTATATGAAATTTGCATGTCTTATCGCTGGCAGTGGCACCACACCCGTGGCTATCGGTCCGGACCATCGGTTCGCGTTTATGAATACAAATGTTGGCTCCAATTTGGGTTCCGTTGGACGCATATTGCAGGGTTATGTTGCTTAATCCATTTATTACCGTATTTTCATGTAGAAAAATAAACCTTATTGGCTTGAAAGTTCGACAACCAGTCGTTACATTGTCGAGAAAAAGCCAGGGATATGATGATATGGCGGTCTTGTAATCCAGTACTGTAGAGGTTTAATAACATTGATCAAAGCTTTAACAGTGCAGGCTGGTTTGAAAAGACGTTTCGAATACTCAGATTTTTAAATAGAGAATTAATAAAAATAGAATAGGATAGCTTTGAAATCAGAGAGCGACATGCCGAAATATTATAAAAGCGAAAGTGAGTTTGTTTGTATGTTTGTTACGTCTTCACGCCTAAATGGCCAAACCGATTTTGATGAATTATAGTACAGAGATGGTTGGGACCCTGGAGACGGACATAGGCTAATTAGTTTTTTTAAAAAGTGAGAAATGAGGAAGAAAAGTAAGGGAACTGTATTACCCCGAATTTAACGAGAGCGAAGCCGCGGGCAAAACCTAGTGATAATAGAAATAAAATAATAGTCTTAAAAGTGTTATATGTTTCTTTTACGAATATCCATCAACTCCTTACAGTACCAACTGGGTTGTGGAGGTCAGATCAGATACCGCGGCCCCGAAACATAAGGGACAAAAGAAAGAACACGGGTGGGTTTTGTCAGTAAAAGTCTGACACTCCCAACCGCTCCGCCCAGAGCGGGGGAAGTTATTTGATGTTTTTCCATCCGTTAACTAGGCAGATGTTGATGAATATAAGTTCGTACTAATTGTCCATCTGCATCCAGGCGAAGCCACGAGCAAAAGCAAGTATTCCATAACAATATTCCAAGAGAATTAATATTCTAAATCCCAGTCCTCATTCTAAGGGTCTCGTCTTTAACATAAAGTTATTAATAATTTATGTTAAACATACAATAACAATCAGGCTATTATGGCGAATAGATTCAGTTATGCAAATGAGGGTTCTCGCTGCTAAAGATTTTCATGTAAACGATGAAAAATCAAAGGGTTGCGGGTTCAGCTCTGTTTAAAGAGTAATTTAAGTGTAAGACATGAGACTGCTCGACGGCGCGTTCGTGTTGCCACTGCCTGCCGGGATCGCAGGTTCTTCGAAAGAGATACCGCGGCCCCGGAACGTTAAGGGCAAAAGAAGGAACATGAAACCCACCGGTTTTAGTAAGTAAAAGTTAGACACTGCCCCCGCTCCGCCCTGTAACCGGTAGAGCTGCACCAGTTACACTACTACTATAATTAAACTTTAAAGGGGGTAAGCACCCAGGGTCGCGGGTTGTTTGAAAGAGATACCGCGGCCCCGGAACATAAAGGACATAAGTAAGATCATGGGTGGGTTTTAGTCGGTTAAAGTCTGACACTCACCCCAGCCCCCCAGAGCGGGGGGAGTTATTTGATGATTCCCAATCCGCAAAAAACAGGGGGTGAGCACATTGCAATGCTGACTGCATAAAGATATTCTAATTTCTAACGAATCCTTACTGGCGAAAGAAGATACTAAAAATGTAGATCATCATTTTCTGCCCTTGTCCTATTCTATTTGGAGTCGACGCAACACGTTTTCTTCTTCTCCCCTGTCAGACGTCACTGCATCATTTACTCCTTTCTCCTTCATATAATTTCTTACACGATCCATCCAATTTTTTTTTGGCCATCCTCTCCCTCTCCATCCGTCAACATTTATATCTATCACTCAACAAAAGAGAAGAAAATGAAATACATTTCAACTCAAAACAAATGAGTTTTAAATATAATGTTTAGCATTGGGTTATCCTGTAATGTGTGTGTGTCGTGATGGCCCAGGGGTTTAGCGCCTCGGCTCTCATGCGTGATGTTGTGGGTTCAAATTCAGGCAAATATAAATGTGAGTTTTTCATTTATTTTCTGTGTATCACAATATCGGTTTTAAATAAAAACATATATAATATCACCATTAATGAATGTACTACTGGCCAACCTTTCAAGCTTGTTCAAAATTAAATATTATCATTGAAAAACAAACAAACCTTATATTCAAATCTCCTGGGTCATGTCATGTCCCATAAAACAAGGTTATCAAACCCCATAATTAAATTTACGGAAGAAGGTATATATGCATTCACGGTAAACCAGTATTACGGCAGAACACACAGTCAATGCAAACATGGCCGACCATGATTTGTGTTGTTTACCTTGAAAGCAATATGCAAGGAAAATTGTGTTATCGTTTGTTGCCTAGGCAAATAGTAGGCATTAACACTGCACCACAAATCAGTTAATACAAGAGTGTCAGACTTGTTCTGACTACAACTCACCCATGTTTCTTATTTTGCCCTTTATGTTCCGAGGCCGGGGTATCTCTTTCGAACAACTCGCAACCCCGGAATCAGTCAATACTAACTCATTTATATAAGACTAGCTGGCGCCCACGGCTTCGCCCAAATGGTTTCAAAAAAAGTCCTATGTGTGTCCAGACCATAATCTACCTCTGTGCCAAATGTCATCAAGATCCGTTCTACCGTTTTGACGTAAAAGAGTAAGAAACATCCGTACATTCATCCATCCTCACAAACATTCACATTTAAAATATTAGTAAGATTTATATACACAATGAATACAGTAAAGGAGACAAAATAGGTACAAAAGTAATGCTTATTTCAAAAAAAATCTCTTCCAGCATACCTGCGAAAGCAGAGTAAATAAAAAGAGATGTAGACACAGTACATTCAGTCAAAAAAGTATCGGGAATGGATGATTTGTTTATGGTTCCAAATTAAAATTTTTGTTTTTTTTGTAGTTGTTAGATTGGCACAACTGTTTTCCATTTTGGCGCGGAGTTTGAGTTGCATCTGTTATTTATATTAAATACAGTGCTGGTTTTAGTAATATCATATATAGTGTCAATTGCGAATTTCATAATGGACAAAAATATCGAACAAAGAGTTTGTCTTAAATTTTGCATCGCCAATGGAATTTCGTGTTCGGAGTCACTGAAAATGTTACAGAAGGCTTACGGTGAATCGACTTTATCAAAAACTCGTGCTTATGAGTGGTTCAAAGCGTTCAAAAGCGGTCGAGATGTGATGGAAGATTTGCCTCGCTCTGGTAGGCCGTCAACGTCTGCAACTGAAGTTAACATCGCAAAAGTGAAGAAAATAGTGACTGAAAATCCCCATTCAACTCTGAGAGAGATAGCCGCCGAACTTTCTGTATCTCACGAGTCGATCCGTACCATTGTAACTAATCATTTGGGTATGAAACATGTTGCTGCTCGGCTAGTCCCAAAAGATCTGAATTTTCTCCAAAAACTCAATCGCATGAAAGTCGCTGAGGACATGCTAGAACGAGTCAGTTTGGACCCAACATTCATGAAACGCATTGTTACTGGTGACGAGACGTGGGTTTACGAGTTTGACATGCAAACTAGTCAACAAGCTTCGGAGTGGCGCCTTCCAACTGAACCGAAACCGAAAAAACCACGCCAAAGTCGATCAAAAGTCAAAGTCATGTTGACTGTTTTCTTTGACTATCGCGGTGTTGTGCACTCTGAATTCTTACCGGAAGGTCTAACGGTAAATAAAGAATATTATTTGAGCGTTATGCGGCGTTTAAGAGAGCAAATTCGACGAAAAAGGCCAGATTTGTGGAAAGAAAATTCTTGGATTTTGCCACCTCCACGACCACGACAATGCGCCTTCGCACAAGGCTATCATTGTGAACGAATTTTTGACCAAACACTCAACAAATACCATCCAGCAACCACCATATTCACCAGATATGGCTCCTGCTGACTTTTTTCTTTTTCCTAAACTCAAATTACCACTTCGTGGCACCCGTTTTCAATCGATAGAAGACATAAAGGAGAATTCGCGGCGAGAACTGAACTCAATTCCGGAAGCAGCGTTTAAAAAATGTTTTGATGAATGGATTATTCGTTGGCGCAAGTGTATCGTTTCTAAAGGAGCATACTTTGAAGGTGATAAAATAAATTTGGATGAATAACAGACATTTTGTGTATTATTGATCTTTTCCCGGTACTTTCTTGACAGAGTAGTATGTTAGAAAGAGGAGAGAAAGAGGGAAGAAAAGGGGAGAGAAAGATTGTTTTTTTCGATCATCACGCGGTTTAAAGTTAGCGTGAGCCCAAAGTAACTATGCCACGCAGACGAAGTTGCGGGCGGAAGCTAGTAAAATATAATAGTACTACTAATAAAATAATAATACTGTTAACGTTACTCTTTTAAAATAGAATACAGACTTTTTCATGTGGCGCTTTTTTGCGGATGGGAAATCATCAAATAACTTCCCCTGCTCTCGGCGGAGTGGGTGGGAGTGTCGGACCTTTACTGACTAAAACCCACCCATGTTCCTTCTTTTGCCCTTTATGTTCCGGGGCCGCGGTATCTCTTACGAACAACACGCAACCCCTTCGTGGGGCCCTTAATCAAGAATTCTACACGTGAAACTATTAGTTCGAATAAAAAACGTTGTTTTGATACATGGTGGCGTATTATAACACTAAGTTTGAGCTTAGTAGGCGTATTGTGATGAGCTTTGCTCAACATCTATAGACACGTTGAGAGGAGCTTACCACTCAATTGTTTTGGCGTCTTTCTCTGATAGGGCCACTAGAATGACGACAAATAATGATTTTAAATATGGTAAAACTAGCTTCCACCCACGACTTAGTCCGCGTGGCATAGTTACTTTGGGCTAACGCTAATTTTAACCCGCGTGATGATCGAAAAAAAATACTTTTCTGTCCCTTTTTCTTCTCTCTATCTCCCCCTTTTCTCACTTTTTTTTTAAATTAGCCTTTGTCCATCTCCATGGTCTCAACTATCTCTGTACCAAAGGTCATCAAAATCGGTTCGGCCATTTAGGCGTGAAGACGTAACAAACTAACAAACTCACTGTTGCTTTTATAATATTGCTAAAGATTAAAATAAACCGGCCGAGATTTTCGATCAAACGAACTTCCCCTGCTCTGGGCAGAGCAGGGGGGAGTGTCAGACTTTTACTGACTGAAACCCACCCATGTTAATTTTTATTGCCCTTTTTTCAACAAACCACAACACCGGAAATATTTGCTGTTTTGATCATTGATTTAAAATTCGTCGTTGTTACTAGGAAAACCAAATTCAGGTTATCATGCTAAAGAGAACTCAAAAAATATACCTACCAATGATAAGGGGTAAAATAAATCTATTAGATACTAGATTACATGGGAGCTAAATATAGCTGATGGAGAGTGGGTACTATTTAGTACACCCCTGCTTCTTCTTTTGGGATATCGTGCATGATGTTATGTTTTTAACCGAGTTCAAAAAAGGAGGAAGTTCTCTATTCGTCAGTTTATTTATATACTAGCTTTTGCCCGCGGCTTCGCTAGCAATAATTTCGGGGTAACACAGTTTCCCTTTCCTGATTTGCAGGTACTTGCTACCTGTAGTTTTGCCCTAGCGCCTTATTGATTTGTAATAGCAAAGCTAAGTTTTCCCTATTCTTCCCTCTTTCTTACACATTTCTCAATTTTTTTTTAAAATAGCCTATGTCCGTCTCCAGGGTGTCAACTATCTCTGTACCAAAATTCATAAAAATCGGTTAAGTCATTTAGGCGTGAAGACGTACCAAAAAAAAACCAACTCACTTTTGCTTTTATAATATTAGTAAGGATAACGGTAAAGAATCACGATTCTAACAACATAAAGTTTTCTTCAAGGATGAAAAATAAATTGGAAAAAATAGGTTCAATAATAAATAGTTTTATAGAATAGGAAAAATGTCAATAGGACCTTGAAAAGCGCAGTCGCAATCTCAACGTGATTGGGGTCACAGCCTTGAAAGAGAAAACCTTTGAACAAACTCGATTTGATTTTTATAGAGTTTGGTTAAAAAGACGTTGTTTGCAGTCGTTTGAATACCAAGAATACTTTTTAGATAAGAACGTTGCCTATGTTATTTTTTGTTTTATAAAATCAATGTGTATTAATGTGTAATTTATGCGATAATGTTAAAATCCTTATCCTTACTAATATTATAAAAGAGAAAGTGACTTTGTTTGTTACCTCTTCACGCCTAAATGGCTAAACCGATTTTAATGAATTTTGGTGCAGAGATAGTTGGAACCCTGGAGACGGACATAGGCATTTTTTTTAATAAAATGTAGAAATGAGGGAGAAAGAGGTAAGAAAAGGGAAAACTTAGCTTTGCTATTACAAATCAATAAGGCGCTAGGGCAAAAACTGCAGGTAGCAGGTACTGTGTAATACCGAATTTAACGCGAGCAAAGCCGCGGGAAAAAGCTAGTGTTAAAACAAAAATAACTTAAAAAACTAACTTAAAATCATCATCATTTTACTGCCCTTGTCCCATTCCATTCCATTTCGGATCGGCGCAACACGTTTTCTTCTTCCATTATCCCCTTTCAGTCGTCACGGCATCATTTACTCCTTTCTCCTTCATATCATTCCTTACACAATCCATCCTTCTTTTCTTTGGCCTTCCTCTCGCTCTCCGTCCTTCATTCAGATCCATCACTCTTTTAGTCACATGTGCTTCAGAAACTAACTTATAAATAAACTAAAAAATAACGTCCAATAATTCATCCTTAACGCTGTCAGTTGGTAATGTCCCCAAGAGACTGGCCACGTTGCCACGTTGAATGGCATTGCTTAGATTCTGGGCAAAAAAATATATCCATAAAACTTTTCTTTTTTTTTAAAAAAAAAACTACACATTAAGAAGTAAAAAATGTCTGGGCAAAAAACTCTTTTTTTATCCTAACCACAAATATTTTGAAACGTTTTTCAAACTCTCATATTAATTGGCTATTATTTAACATAATCCCCTAATTCAATTCCAAGGGTACCACATAATAATTAATAGCGTAATTACTTTCAATTCGTAGTTTTAATGGGTACACAGAACAGCCTATGGAACCCACGCGATCTCAAAGCGAGTAGGCGTCCATTTTGCCGCATTTCCTCTGTGCCGTAATATGATGCTTATAACACGTTAAACAAGGCAACTTAAATGCCAGTAAGTGCCTTATTTACCGCCGCCTTAACATTTGTTTTAAGAAAATGTCGGGAAGATTTTACTTTTCCTTACAAAAATACAGAAAGAAAATCTGAAAACTAAGCTTTAAGCGGCTTCAAAATCATCTCATAGAAACATATCGAAGCAAAAACTGCCCTGCGTCTTATATTAGATCATAGATTAGCTGTACACCACGTTTTATCAAAATGGGTTCGAAATTCAAAATATTCGTTTGTTTTTTGTTTTCTAGCCTGCTGTGTCCCACTCCTGGTCAAAAGTCTCCTTCCACTCCTTCCACCCCTCACGAACCCTCCTTCCAGCTCTTATGGAACCTATCTAGTCCGTCCAGCCGCTCCTTCGTGGCCTGCTGTGACCTCGCCTCACTGTGACAGGGAACCAGTTTTCTGCTATTATAACGTACAGTTCGTGATGCCCACGCCAATTTGTGTCGGGTACACTTTTGAGCTAGAAATACTCATACCATAAATGATCTTTTAAGAGGTTCATATCTATGAATGATACGCATTCTGCTTGTTGCAATCAATTTAAGTAAAATGTTATTCTGCGTGATCAAGTTAGGACCTCAGATTTTCTCTTACAAATTGCTCGTTATAAGTCCGGAGTGTAAAGTAGGCACGATCTATAAACTCAATATCTCAAACTCAAAGCATTTATTTCAATTAGACCATTACAGGCAATTTTGAATGTCAAGAAACAAAAGAATAAAGACACAATGCATAATAACTTGTGAAAGTACTGTGGCAAGAAACTCCATTGACACTCTTTTAAATTATAATAATTTTATAAGATCATGGTTACATCATTCATGTTAAGAGATTTAACAAATACGGTAAGTTTGTGTTTAATTATGTGAGAACAATGTATTTAATCTAACATATTAAGAGCGTCCAGAGCAAAAATGGCAATAAATATTTATGTAGATAATTAAAATAAACCGTATTACGAAGGACTAAAGAAAACTGTCAAAATATCTTTGTTTCATAGGAATAAAATGAAATCCCCATTTTTATAAGAACATTCCAAGAAGTTTGTGCAGAGAAATGGATAGTATTAGGTTTCACGATATTTTCCGTTGTAGATTTTTATTTTTAGATACCATGTTTACGTAAAAAGAGTCCTTATATAGAAATTGAGCATTTATTTCTGTCGTAAAGGATTGAGTTCGTGTATATTTAAACATGCCCTTTTTGTCCCAGTGGATCTGCCTCGTTTACTGCCTAAACAATGATCCACGTGTTTTAATAATTGTTTGAAAAAAACTTTGTTTGCAATACAAGTAATTCTTTGTAAAGTTCTTTTTTAGAGGACTTATAGCGGACAATGAAAATGTTTTTCATACAAAACTTTGGTCCCAAACATTTCGATTTTGACAGACGAATGGAACCTGACAAGTGGACTTGTGACACTAGACAGAACAATTTGCTACTAAGTAGTAACAAATATTGGATTACAATTTTCTTCACCTTGTCCCGTTGATACAAAACAAAAACAAATATATCTAGAGTAACAACTTGGTTTAATTACTCTTAAACCTATACTAATTTAAACCGCAGAACGTTCTTGCTATTGGAAACACGTCTTTATTTTCCACACAAATGCTATTTGTAGACAAGACTGAAAGTTATGGTTTTATGTTTGCTTTGAAGAAAAACATTACAAAATTATTTTAAGGTATATAATTAATAACGTGTACTACCACACTTTCTTTGTCTATTAATACGTCTATTAAATTAAATCAGCGTTTAAAAAAACCCTTTGCTACTCTTCTCTTCAAAACAAATTAATTTAAATTCTCTTAATGACAAGTACGCCTTTTTTGTATTTTCATTTATTTTCTATTAAGAAATATGTAAAAATTTAAAAATACATGCAAAAATAGATAAAGAGCGCCATTTGTGTTGTTGTTTCTAGTTCAAACTGAACATAAGTAATATTTTTTTAAGTCGCTGCATATGAGACACACAAAACAGTTTCGGATATTGTCTGATTTCCTTTTCTTTAAAAAATCATGATGTCATCTATAAACAGATGTGAAACAAAACCAGTTAGGCATTAATTCCGAAACATTTAAACATGTTTATCTAAACAAATTCAATAAAAAAAAAACCACTGACCTGCTAGCTTGGGTATTGGAGGCGTAATCGGTGCAGCCGCCGTCGTGGCCGTGTTTGGGGGATACACGGGGTCGCAGCATTCCCGCTCCGGGAACTCGCTCCCCCCCACCCATGACCCCAGCAGTACCACCACCCCCACCACGGACCATATTCCACTCAGCCTGAGACCCCCACGAGACATGGACGATGTTAAACAACTCACTTTCGATAACACACTCGATTTTGCAAATGGCCGAATTTGAGTAACTGATTTTATTGGCGCGATTTCTGCATTCAATTTTGAAATCGGATTTCGAATAGGCGCGTAAGGTGAACTGTATTTTTTGAATTCCGAATTTAGGTTACCGAATTGTTGATTGGATTGATTTTCACTTGTTTCTCTTTCTATCTCGCTCTGTTTTTGCACTTGAACAGATGTTTCGGTCTCTTTTTCACCCCGCACCGTTTTTCTTCCATTATCATCGCAGATGACCTTTTCTTCTGTCATCTGACACTTTTCACATTACACTTTTTAAACTGTTACATCAATATTTTTTCTACTTAATTTTTTAATGATATGTATTGATTTCCTTCGTCGTCCACTTAACTCATAGGTACATAATTGACTTGAAACGCACGGAGCGCTTGATTTTTTTATTGTATAATTATTTGTAATAAATATTTGTATTTATTTAAATCTGGAAGAAAAGTCAAATATGTCATGAATTTACTATATATATAAACAAAAAAATTAAGTTAACTAAATAAAAAAAGAAAACAATTTTTCAGCTGCTTACACACAAAAGTAATTTCAAAGCGTTTATTCTCCAGACATAGTTCCATAATGTGCTCATCCATAAACCATTCAGGCAGGACCCATAATTCTTGTGCCAGAGATTATAAAAAGTTTAAACTCAGGCTGTATGTAAGCGTCCTAAAGTTAAGAGGGCATTAAACAAATTGAATTCTTAATACGCTATTTAACTTTTTGTACGAAATCCTAACGCATATTACTTTTCTACCTACTTCGAAAACTTCTTCTATTTTCGTCGAAATTTCATTAAATGGGCCAAGATTTTTTTTTCTCATCCATTCCCTTTTGTTTCGCGTTGAGATGTGATAATTTATTTTAATTGTAATTCTTAGAAAGATTTTTGCTTTCTTTTTATTCGAAAGCCTTGGCTTGGAAATTGTTCTTTTAATAATGTCCCGTTTTTTAGTAATAAGACGTGATTTACGAGTCGCCAAGTTCGGCTAATGAGTGGGGATTATGTTTTGTAGTTTCATGTTTTTTCTTTTATTTTAAGATACTAACTTTATTATTCTAACTTTGTTTAAAATATTTTGATAGTAGCTACTTAGTAGAAGAGCTGAAATTGAGTTTTTTTTCTCGATTCATTAAGTTCATATAATTTTAATATACTTATATTTTTTTTAGATTAGCCAAACGAAGAATAAATTGAAAACTTGTTTTCTTGAAGTAGTTTACACAACTCTTTCATTGTTCTAGTAAGGTTAATTAATAATTGGGTGCACGTGTGCAGCGACAATAAAATTCAATTTTGAAAATGGTATTTTCAAACAAAATGTTAAATCACACTAGCCAGCTTTGTTATAAAATTGAATCAAATAATAAATCCGCCAAAGCTACACAAACAATATCTTAGTTTTTTTACACAAAAAGCACTAACAGTAGCTTATTTCGTTCAATAAAAAAATAAAAAAGATAATAAAAAAATTCTTCAGTTTGTTAAAGCACATACTTGTCATAAAAAATTCGAGACATAGTCGGGGAGTAAGATGATTTATTTTGGTTTTCATGCCCATGGAGCAAAGCCTTGACCGAGTTATGGCCAAGGTTAGGCCAAAGAAAACAGACCCAACCCAAGCTCGGTGGCATGTTTATTTCGTAAAAGTCGCGGGAAACTGTTGGATGAGAGACGCATGGAACCGGCAAGTGTAGAAGAAGGAAGGGGAGGTATAACGCTAGTAATGGGTGATTTGGCTGAAATGATGATGTGAAATGCTGCCAATATTTGAACATCAATGATGTAACTAAGGCTTTAAAACAATATTCTTATTTAGAAGAGTGTCAATGGAGTCGCTTGCCAATTCTTCTCCATACTTTGTTATGTTCTTTGGAATGGGCAACTACAGCATTTTCACATTTATTATACCTTGTGACTAGGACTGTGAGTTCATTTTATTGTTGTTTTTGTTTATGTTATTGTAACTGGCCTCAAATCAATTCAGAATATCTTTATTTGACATAGGCTTACATAGGCACATATGAAACGTCTCGAAAAAGTGCACGGTTTGAGTTGATAGACCTATGGAGAAGAACCGGCAAGAAAATCCATATTTACTCTTTTAAAAACGTTTAGTTTTACAATGTTGTTGTAACAGCGTTGGTAAGTATAAGAGGACCAAGTAGGCCTGACAATAAGTTATTGCTCATTTTACAAAACGTTAAATAAAATAAGCCTATGTACTTGAAATAAATGCTTTGATTTTATTTTGATGACAATAAAAATATTGACATACTTTAAAACACAATAATAATCTAGCTTCCAAATGCAATTATAAAAACTTTAAACTCAGTTTTTCCTCAATAAAACCGCCAGAACCAACAACACAGCTCGCTCAACAAAGAAAATAATAAAGTCTTTCGGTCTGCCAAAGCGAGCACTTGTCATAAAAACGTTCAAGACATAGTCCGGGAGTCAGACGATTTCTTTTTAGCATTAAGATCAACTCCAGCAATTAGCAATATAAAGTCATAACTGAGTTTTTTAAATAGGGTTGTCAGTTTCGGAATAATTATTATTTGAAGAAAAGTTTTGGGAGTTTGAAGCTGTTTCTTTTTCTATAACGTACGATTTTTTCCATCTATAAAATCATATTTTTTATTAACAAGAGTTATGTCACGTTAGCAACAATGTTGAGGAATTTTAGGATCCTCTGTAGTTCTTTCTTTATGAAATATGAGCAATTGTTTTTTTATAGTAGTTTTTGAAAACAAAACAAAACAGTAATAGGTATAAGATATTTTATGTTTAGAACCAAGTGCATATTGTCATCAATCAACTTTTATTTTATTTTTACTGTGATAGTTTACACGATTGAAAATAGCATTTAGTCGTAACATGTTTAGCATAACTATTCCATTTCTCAAAACAAGCTTTATTAATTACAGAATATACAGCCAGCCCTAACTCATAAAGTGAAAACATTTAATAATTCCCAGATTTTAGCATAAAATTATAATTTAGTTTACACCTCAAATTGATAGATCTTAGTGAACTTGAGTGCTAAGTCTGCTAGAATACCAAAGTTTTGTTTTTTTCAAGTTGAGTTTTGTTAACGTCTTAACTGCTTGACCGTAGGGTCAGTAAAGTAATAAATAATTGACGAGACAGACTATTGACCTATATTTTAATTAAAATAAATTATTTAAATTCTAACTGGAATGCTAGTTATTGAATAAAAGAAAAACAAAAGATTTTACTGCATAATCGTCTAAATAAACTATTCCAAAAAAAAAACACATTTAATTTTTTGTTTTAGCATTTAATTTAGTGAACTGGACTAAATGGCCGATTTTTCTTGTCTCATATTGTATGAGAATCGATTGCAAAAAAAATATTTGTCTTGCTTACCTCGGTTTGTTTTACTTTCAATCACAAATTTTTAAAAGCTAGACTATCAGGGGAATAACATTGACGTTTTGACAGCTCTTCTTAAAATAATCTTTTAAAATTATTCTTTCGTTATGAGTTGCCGATTTGAAATTGACCCAAATTCAGTGAGATTACCTTTATATTATTTTACTACCTTTTGCTCGCGGCTTAGCTCGCGTTAAATTCGGGGTAACACAGTTCCCCTTTCTTGATTTACAGGTACCTGCTACCTGTAGTTTTTGCCCTTGCGCCTTTTTTATTGTAATAGCAATGCTAAGTTTTCCCTTTTCTTCCCTCTTTCTCCCTCATATATCAATCTTTTTTTTTTAAATAGTCTATGTCTGTCTCCAGGGTCCTAACTATCTCCTGTAAAATTCATCAAAATTCATAATAATATTAGTAAGGATTTAGCTTGTAACATTTATGTTGGCCATAATTTATTTATTCGAATCACACGAAGGTAACATGTTCATGTTACCTTCGTGTGATCAGTAAAAGTGAAACTGTACTGTACCAGAAATAAAATAAACTTACATCCGCATAGCGCTTGTAGGTTTATTTGAACCAGTGACCTAACAATAGAAAACCCATTTAACAATGTGATTAGACTAAGAACTTATTTTGAGCCCCATTTTGAAATGAGAAAAACCACCAAACCACGATAAATATCACCAAACTAGCTGACTTTCAGTCGCGTCTTTAATTGCTGCCCCGCTCCCGTGGGTAGTAGCGTGATGTTGTATAGCCTATGTTATTTCCTGATAATGTAACTATTAGTGAAAAAATGGCTAAAAACGGTCTAGTAGTTTTGGAGCATATTCTATACAAACAAATCTTTTCCCTTTATAATATTAAAAGTGTAGAGTATAGATAAGTCATTTATATACATAATATATGCTTCAAATCTAAACACACAATACTACCTCCAAACTCGACTTAAACTGTTTACCAAACCTGCCCACATTCTAGCAACCTTCATATTCAAAATCAATAAGCATAAAAGGTCTTCGCTGCTATTTTTCCCGCCGACCGGTACACGTTGCTATAAATAAAATATGGCCGACTTCCGGTCAAGGCACGCACTGACCGAGGCAAAGGTAACCCTCCTGTGAGCCAAACGATCTCTGTAATAAATACAACGCTCATTCCTCATGATTTAAACTGTTTGCGGGGTTCGTTTTTTAAAAGTTCGCGGTATTTTTTTATTGGAGGTGTGTTTTGAATTTAGAATCTTAATTTTACTGAAGTTGTATTTTTTTATTTTGGATACTAACAGTTTTCTTTTTTTGGTTTACTAGTGTTATAAAATGTTTTCCAGCTATGAAAACCTTAGTAAAATAAAAAAAATCGTCAAACAGGTCGGGTCAGAAAAACATGCTTATATTTGTATTTAAAAAAGGTAAGCAGTTGCAATTTGTACGAAAAAAATACAATGACACAGTAAAACGATGTGTAAACATTTAAATAGTTGACTGAAATTATTCAGTATACATCTGCCCACCCACACATTGCGTACAAGCCTGAAGGCAAACATTTATATATATCTGAATAGGTTTTGAGAACCTAAAATTAAATAATATTTTTGTTCCCACCTACTCGCTATGATTTATCGCCTTCATTTGCCCTTTAAAATGTAAATCACACTAATTTATTACATTCTACCCTATTTTAATCAATATTATTTACCTCAAGCACTAATTTTCATATATAAGAAATATTTACGTTAAACAAAAAAGTATGACATAATATCACACTTGTTTTTTCCAAAGGGTTTGGCAGAGAGAGGTGTACAATCACAAGCACTAAGACTTGGCAGATTTCAAAATTTTTTCTATTTTGAAATTAGAATCATTTCGTGATCGTATGGCTTCCAAAATACTATATTTATGAAACCGTAAACCGTTAATCTATACAGTAGGAGGAATTCGGTTTTGAATTTTGGTAAGTGTTAACATGTTGTTTTTCGTGACAATATACCTATCAGTGTCATTTTAGTTCACACCCACTTATGGCAAGTTATGTTTATAGGGTCTGTCTGTATTGGCCATCATCTGAGTACAAAACCAAACTCCGAGTTTCTACTAAGACATTTATAATGGAAAAACCTATCAACAATTTGTCGAACCTGAAAATCCGACCTCCAAATCAAATCAGGCATGCAACCATTAGACCTACGAAATAGAAAAATAATTTACGTTTAAAAAAAGAACACCGTATTAAAAACTTAACATTTGAAAAGAGAACACAAAAAATAAACGTCGTCGCTCAGTCTGCTATCGATTACGCAATGCCCTTGCATCGAATCGATGGAACAAAACGATTCGATTATTCGCTACGACCGACTCCGAGACAATCGTGATATAGTGATTTATTTCGATTGGTTCCCGAGCAAAACTACATATTGGAAAAGTCTCGATACTTTTAACAGGCGACGTAAAAAGGGATAGGTTTTTTCTTCAGGCATCTAAGATGTATTGAGTATCGAAGTTTTCGATGTAGACCCTGTTTATTTATAAGTTTCATGGAGGATTTGTTTGGGTTAAGATAAAAGTTGTATATTCTAACGTTGGTATTTTATCGAAAATACTTAGAGACAAGACAAATTGCTTCGCTGTAAAAGGTTGGTTGTATTTAGCACTCATATTTGACCTATATTAACGTTTGATTACAAAAACTATGTATTTTAATATAACCTGCCTTGTTGGTCTCAAGCGCGACTGCAGAATATGAGGTCCCGGGTTCGATTCGCAGGTTGGGAAGAGTGTTATTGAGCTTTCCCATAAGTTTGTCACAGAAGCAGTCCTGGAGTTGGGATTTGTGTCTCATTGATGGCAATAGGGTCGCCTCCAACTACATTACATCAATCTCTGAAGGGTTAGGCAGCATTGTACTTAATAGTACACCCACAATTTGCCAGGTATATTTAAGTCCCATGTAATACGACGACGACACGGTTGACGCAGTGGCTGAGCGATCGACTGCTGCGCTGCGTGTCGCAGGTTCGATCCCCGCACGAAACAAATATTCGTATGGCCTACATATTCCGGGTCTGTTTGTGTATGTAAGTTTAAATGTTTGTAAACGCACCCACGATACAGGAGAAATCGAAGTGTGGAGCAATGTTTTAAAAAAATATTAGGGGCGAGGCTATTAACATCAACCGGCCATAAATCCAGTCTCCGTGACAGCTACTTAAAAAATCTTTATGGAAAACCCAATAATAAGTTACTACACGGAATCGAAAAAAAAAACCATAAAATAATTCCTCTATCTCAAATTCCCCACAACAATCGCAAAACGATTTAAAAATATAATTTCTAAAAGACTTCCTTATAAAGGATCATGAATACATATTTTCTTTCTTTCTTTCTTTCGATTGCCAAATCGGTACACGGCACCATTTTTACGTAATCAATGCGTGAAAGAAATCGACGGTGGCCACCATTACCCCCCAGGGTACTGTTCGGTTAAGATATTCATGCATTCCGGATAAAAATTTTACCTGTAAGAAGACCTAGATAGCGAGAGAGTATCATTTAAAAGATCGATAATTTTGTGAGGGTCTCTTTAAGCTGGTTTTCACGATTTTTGCAGTTCCGTGCCTCAAAAGGCAAAAATGAAACCCTTTTTTTTCCTATTTGTAGTTATTATATTAAATTATTACAGATGGTATAAATATTACTTGAAGTAAATTAAGTTAATATTTTTGTCAAATCATACGAAATCGATGTAAACTTTTAGAATACAATTTTCTACTTATACAATAAATGCAAAAAATCGTGAGGATTTTTGAGATTGTAGTTTAAAGTACCGGACATATGAAATTACATGAAATTAGCACACGTCAAAGTCAAAACATTTCACAGATAATTTATAACCTGGGTTAACCCAGGTTATAAATTATCTTATTCGCATATTATCGCAGAATACTTTAATCCCGATAGAACGATTTGGGACTATAAACGAACTACACGCAGGCAACGCCGCAATCATGAGCTAGTATATCTATAAAACCATCCAAGTTAGAACAAACGATTTCCGTGAGTTTTATAAAGTAAACGAAACGTATGTGTAACGTGTATGTACATCTTCCGAAAATCAAAATCAAAGGAGTCAACTAAATCAAAGGAGTCAACTAAATCAAAGACTAAGGGACTAGTTAAATAATTGAGATACCAATCTACCCATAAGACAGGTTTAACCCACCACTCCCTAACTATCCAATTTATGTCAACCATGGACTTAATTAGTCTCTCTCTCTCTCTCTCTGAAATTTACAGTAATTCTGCTATTATTTCAGAAATCCTTACTTATAAAAGCGAAAGTAAGTTTGTTTGTTACGTCTTCACGCATCAACGGCTAAACCGATTTTGGTGAATTTTGGTACAGAGAGAGTTGGGACCCTGGAGACGAACATGGGCTATTTTTTTTAAAGAGGGAAGAAAAGGGAAAACTTAGCATTGCTATTACAATCCATAAAGCGCAAAGGCAAAAACTTCAGGTAGCAGGTACCTGCAAATCAGAAAAGGGGAACTGTGTTATCCCGAATTTAAGGCAAGCGAAGCCTCGGGCAAAAGCTAGTTATTAATAAAAACGAGTGTGTAGCAATAAGCATTATAAAACTGATAGTGAACATAACGCTGAAGATCATTAAAAGAGTATAAATTAATGTTTTCAGTTTTCATTTGTAACAGTGTTCTTGGTGTATTCATACAGCTACAATATGCAAAAAAACACTATAAACACAAAAAAGTACATATTTTTTCGTATGAAACCAAAAGTGAATTATTATTTTATATTCGAATTGAGGAGTTCAGGCCTAGAGCTTAGTTTATCACATTTTATATACAAGTGTACACATATAAATAATATACAAAATAAAGATAATAATAAAACACATATATACTTTTACTAATCATAAACAACTACCCAATTACAAAGTTCGTAGCGCTACGAAACAGCTACGAACTTTCGTAGACCTTTGCTACGAGTGCGACATTTAATGTATATCTCGATAAATTTTGTCGTAAAATGTCGTAGTAAAAATAATATTTATGTTTCCCCTTTTTATGTGTATATGTTGGGGATCATCTCTAGTATTAGTAAACTAGAGGTGGGTTTGCGTAAAGGGACAGTATTGGTATAGCACTTATGTTTGAGTAGATAGGTAAATAATTTTATTGTATTTTGCCGGTTATTTTTCTTGCTATTGCAGTGAGAGTAAGTTTTTAATTAATACAATGAGACACTGCACATAGGCTTTGGTACATGCAGTTTTTTTTATAAAGTATTTAGTTATTTTAAAATTAGATTAAGGATTTTCTTTTTTTTAATTTTATATATTTAGCTTAATGACGCATTATTTTAGTTATTTTAAATTACGTATATTAGCATGCACGTAAACCACCACAATAATACAATGACTTAATCATAATTATTTATTTGATTAAAATATAGTTTTAAGCAAACAAATAATTGTAATTAAGTCAATTTTTATAGCAAAGTGATGATATTTTGTCTGAGAATAAGTTTAAAACGAAAATATAACTAGTTAAATACAATTTTAAGCAGTATACCCTTATGGATAAAATCGTCATAAAGTTTTGTTAAAAAATTTTAATCAAATTAATTTACTAGAACTTTACACAATATTCGGAAACAAATTCTATAACTCTACAAATAAAAAAGAATGATTACATAACTTTGAACGCAACCAAATATACACCAGAAATATTTTACCAAAATTAACAATAACGCTATTATCCACAAATCATTAAGTTAATGGCTCATTAACTCATCAAGCATAACAGCAATTAACGCCAAAATACTCCTCAAACCACGCTTGACATAAATTGGTAGGTCAAACAGAATGCTTATTAATATTTATAACTGAAACCTTCAATTTTGTAAGGCTTTCAGTCAAATTTTATGATTTTCTAAGAGCAGTATAAATAAACATGCTGTATAGTACAAATCTTGTAACACCCCTTTCTCGCCCATTTTTCTCTTGGGAGTCTGGAAGATTTTTACGCTTTTGTTTTAAAATCATCAACAGTAATATTTACAGTTGAATTAAACCTATCTAAATATAATCGCCACTTGTGCTAAATTACTGTGTATTTGACAAAAAGCTAAATTACCTAACATACTGAAAAAGGCATGCACTTTACATTCTATGAACGTATATAATGCTAGTGAAAAACACATGTATACATCAAAATTATAGATTTTATATTTGAATCCAATAAAAAGGTATAAATGCCACTTTAATTATTGTCGTACTTATCGTTGATTATCCGAGACTTGAATAAATTTTATTGTTGATAAAAATCTGCATCTACACACTACATTAAAATTTTTACACACACCGTTATTTAAAATTTTAAATATAAAACTGACTACTTCAGTTAAATCGCGGTCAAATAAAAAACTATAGACATTTCAAAGAATAACGTTAAACAAACACCCTGTAGGTCTTAAGGCCACAGAATTAAGACTACCTCATCTTCATCATAAACTTAGCAATAACAGGTTCCTGCTTAATATTTTAATTCCCAATTTCCCTTGAACCCAGTTCAAAAGCTTGCAGGATTACAGAACAATTTCCATTTTAAATTTCTACTTGAAATTTTAATAAGATAGCATTCTCCCTTACGCACACTTGCTACTACAATACCGTTCCCGCCATTTTTACTCGTCGTGTGTGGTTTCCCGCGCTTTCGCTAGACAGTTCTATTTTTAATTTCAAGTTTAGTATGTGGACTCGGCCCGCGCTCCATTCAGCCTTCTATTCTTTTTAAATATTGCCACCTGCACGTTTCCATAAGTACTCAAGTAGGTCATACATTCGCTGTATACCAATCGTACGTACGATCGCATCGTATCTATTAAACTCGGGACGTAGTGCAACCTCCACGGCACCCCAACACACCACTCGCGCTCACAAACAACTAATAAAGTTTAAAAACCAATAAAAAAATCATAGAAGCCGTTAGAAAAGGAGAGATGATGAAAATTACGTTTTAAAAAAATCGTAAAGCGCACGCGCGTGTTCGTGCGCGCCATCCGTGCGTACGTTACGACAGACGCGGCGGTACTAACGTAGTAGACCTGGAAAGGCTTTAGCTGCCCCTACCCCGCCCCCCGAACGCGCCAGCACCCCTTTCAGCCCTCGGCCGTGGCTACTACTTCACACACAAAACATAGTATTCCACTGAATTGCTGCAATCGAAATAGAACTCTACTACTTGCGAACAAGTTTGAATTTAGTATGATTTAGCTACGTGTCGGAAAAGCGAATGCACGCCGTCCCGCGAGTCAATAGGTTGTACAATTTATATTAATCATAATCGATTTTCGACTTAATTACACTAGCTTTAAGGACGACTTTTAATCATTAATAAGAAAGGTTACTAAAACGCGATGTATATGTGTGCGGTGTACACAAACGTCCGAATTCGATTACGGTATAATTGTGTTACGTAATAATAGTTCTTACAAGTTCCATTATAAGAGTCATTTTCGTGTTTCTTGACGGACTTTCAGAGTGTACTGTTTGCTTTCCACAGTTCATATTAGCTGGTACAGAGCTTAGGAGAATGACCGTTCGATTTTGTGATTTATTACGAATTCCGGAGAACATCATTTTGATTGTGTTCAAGTAACAAGAAAAATCGAAATTTAACACCGAGGGACTGGTATTAATGCCGACGTAGATTTTGTCAAATGAGTATCATAAGAAGTGCATTTTCTTCAGGAGGAGATGCATTTTGTCCTGAAAGGAAATTATGAGTAGCATCACGACTCTTCCTAAGAGGACTTGACAGAATACCAAGTAATAAAAAATCGCGTGTTTTAAACTTCATTATGCAGATTGGTAGCATGTTTATTTTATTATTAATAACATAATGTTGAATGACTACACGTTATATAATAATTACATTACCCTAATGAGCTTGAATATAAACTTTTAACTTGTAAAGCGCTTGCAAAGAGAGATTTAAAGAAGCTTTCTTAGAAATCCCTTTTCTTAAGAATCTTGTGTTTGTATGAGGCAGAGGGGGTGAAGTCGGGCTAGGTCATCAGTGCAGTCAACTTAGGTCTGAGCTAGATGTATCTTAATATTCTAGCTCTTTGCAAGAACGAGGTTGTAGCGCATAAGTTAGTGAGTCTGACTTTTAAAGTTGGGTCAAGAGTTCTAAGACCGTTTATTGTTAAGAACTGTTTTCCTATTTATTTTATTCTTATTACTGCTTTGTTAAGTGTCAAGAATGGATAAAGTAAGGAATGAGTATATTAGAGGAATGTTGAAAGTTGCGCCTGTTACAGAAAAAATAAAAAAGAGTCGTTTGTCTTGGTATGTCGTGGACATGTAATGAGGAGGGATGAAGCACATGTGACTAAAAGAGTGATGGATCTGAATGTTGATGGACGGAGAGCGAGAAGAAGGCCAAAGAAAAGATCGATGGATTGTGTAATAAATCAAATCATTTAAATAAATCATTTATTGGCAATAACAAGTTTTATACATAATTGTGAATCACTGGTGCCTGTGGTAGGTAGTGAAACACCTGTATTACAGATCACCAATAAGGAATGATATGAAGGGGAAAGAAGTGAATGATGCCGTGACGTCTGATAGGGGAGAATGGAAGAAGAAAACGTGTTGCACCGACCCCAAATAGAATGGGACAAGGGCGGGAAAATGATGATGACATACACACAGTAATCCTTACTAATATTATAAAAGCGAAAGTGAGTTTGTTTGTTTGTTACGTCTTCACACCTAAATGGCCAAAAAAGGGTGGCTCTTCCCTCTTTCTCCCCCTTTTCTCACATTTTTTAGCATATATCCGTCTCCAAGGTCCCAACTATCTCACCAAGTATTCGTATCAAGATTCATCAAAATCGATACCTCTAAGCGTTTCCGAGATAAAGGATCTTGATACTATAAGAGTAAAATGATGACTGCTTTGTTGAGTGTTTGCAAGCACGACTTCTGAGGATGGGGTCCTGAGTTCAATTCCCAGTCGGGCCAATTAAAACTGGGTTTTCCCGTTAGAAATTTGTCAGTAGCAACAACGGAATTTGGATTTGTTGTGCCTAGTCGATGGTAATAGACTGCCCCCCTATTACAAGTTGAACCAGCGCATCGAGGGGTCTGTACAAACTTGCGACATAATCAGCCATATCTTGACTGCGTAGACTAAGAGGGTTAATTATTTCACAGCTCCAAGGGACTTAGTAAGTTTTTGGGTAAAACTTCACGTTTTATGGTAAAACAAAACGCTATGCTGATTGATGTACTGCATCTGTAAAAAATACGTGGGTTATGGAAATATCCTACTAATATCCTACTTCCTTACTATAATCCTTACTAATATTATAAAAGCGAAAGTGAGTTTGTTTGTTTGTTTGTTACCTCTTCACGCTTTAATGGCTAAACCGATTTTGATGAATTTTGGTACAGAGATAGTTGGGAACCAGGAGACGGACATAGGCTAATTTTTATTTAAAAAAAGTGGGATATGAGGGAGAACGAGGGAAGAAAAGGGAAAACTTAGCGTTGCTATTACAAATCAATCAGGCGCAAGAGCAAAAACTGCAGGTCTGCTTGGTGTGTTATACCGAATTTAACGCGAGCGAAGCCGCGGGCGAAAGCTAGTAATATTATAAAAGTGTTTGTTTATTTGTTTGTTTGTTTGTTACGTCTTCACGCCTAAATGGCTAAACTGATTTTAATGAATTTTGGTACAGAGATAGTTGGAACCCTAGAGACGGACATGGGCTATTTTTTTTTTAAAGTGAATTTGACGGAGATAGAGGGAAATGTGAGGGAGAAAGAGGGAAGAAAAGGGAAAACTTAGCATTGCTATTACAATAATTAAGGCGCAAGGGCAAAAACTAAGGGCACGCTACAATAGTGGCGGTAAGTCCCCTCTTTGAGGAGTGGCTGGAGAGGCGTCATGGCGTTCTCACCTACCGCCTGACGCAGGTCCTCACCGGACACGGAAGTTTCGGGAGGTTCCTGCACATCATCGGGCGGGAGGAAACGCCCGGGTGTCACCATTGTGACGATCGCCCGGAGGACACGGTGGAGCACACAGTGGCGATCTGCCCAGCTTGGGCGGAGCACCGCCGTGCCCTCGTGGAGACGATCGGCGGCGGCGATCTCTCGCGTCCGGCCCTGGTTCAGGCCGTGGTCCGGAGCGAGAGGGAATGGGAAGCGGTCACCTCCTTCTGCGAAGCAGTAATGCTAGCAAAGGAGGAGGCCGGGCGTTTAAGGGAGAGAACATCTGGCCAACCCAGCCGCCGCGGGAGACGCCCAGGGCGCCGGGCACCGCGAGACGACTCCCGGCCACCGATGCGGGCCTGTGGACGGAGAGCAATGGGTAGCTCACCGTCTGCCCGTCTATTGACGACAGGCCGTGTCGACGGCGCGTTCGTGTTTCACGCGCGCCTCAAAGAGAGTCAGCAAAGCAGAGGGGCTTGCCAGGGCCTCCGCCTGCCGGGGTTGCGGGTTGTTCGAAAGAGATACCGCGGCCTCGGAACGTAAAGGGCAATAGAAGGAACATGGGTGGGTTTTAGTCAGTACAAGTCTGACATGCCCCCCCGCTCCGCCCAGAGCAGGGGAAAGTCATTGGATGATTTCCCATCCGAAAAAAAAATAAAAAAAAGGCAAAAACTATAGGTAGCAGGTACCTAGAAATCAGGAAAGGGGAACTGTGTTACCGCGAATTTAATGCGAGCGAAGAAGAGGGCAAAACCTAGTACCTAATATTATTAATGCGAATGTTTGTGAGGATGGATATATGAATGTTTTTTTTCGATATCACGCGGGCGAAGTCGCGGGTGCCAGCTAGTTTAAAATAAAGTTATAAAAGCAAAAACTTTTCGAATGGTTGGAAAATTAAAAGCACATGTACTCCCTGTACGTGTGCTTTTTAATTTTATTATGGGTACTTTTACACCTTTTTATAATATTATGTATCGTGATGGCCTAAAGGTAACGCCTGCATGCACGAGGTTGTCTGTTCAAATCCGGGCAAGTACCAATATGACTTTTTCAATTCTTATCGACGTTTCTAAGTTAAAATGGACATCACAGACATCGGTGAATACAAACATCGTGAGGAAACCTGGACTCATAATTATAAGACTGAAATCGCCAACCCATCTTGAGCAAGCGTGGAGATCAATTCTCGTGCCTTCTATATGAGAAGAGCCCTTTGCCGAGCAGTGGGGCAGTAATAAGCTAGAAACATTCATATAATCTCGTATCAGACTCGAAGAAAGTGACCTGGTTGACGTCCATGCAGACTCAATATCGACGTTTATCAGACGCCATTAGTATTTAGTATTTAGGTACGCTGAATTTTAAAAGTATTTTTTTTAACTACAGAGAGCACTAATTTGCATGTTGTGTTTGCCTGTAATTGGTTGTACAGTGAGACTTAAGACATAATAATTTGTTAATTTCATCTTTATTATTTCTGTAACAACTATTGCTGAACCTTAATTAAATAAATAAATAAGAAAGTGCCACGGAACTGTTTTAAAGTTCAAATTGACACTATTCTTAATCATAACATGTTACAATACTAGCTGCGCCCCGCAGTTTCACTCGCGTGGTCATAGAACATACAAAATATCTTTATTAATTGTAGCCTCTGTGTTATTCTGATGTATCAGTATAATATTGTAAAGTTTCATTAAAATCCATTTAGTAGCTTTTGCGTGAAAAAGTAACAAACATCCATACATCCACACAAACTTTCGCGTTTATAATATTATATATTATATTAGTAAGGTAATAATAAGTTAGAGTAAAATTGTTAATTAGCTTGTTTATGCTACATTGTAATCTATTATTTAAAACTTTAGTTATTTTTATTAATTCAAAAAAAGTATCCATACCTATCAACCAACGTTCAAAAACTGCAAATGGCGCTAAAAAAACTGAAATCACAAGTCACAGTTAGTAGTAGGCAACTTAAAGCTCATATAATTATTCCCCTTAAAACACCCCTGTATAATATTCTATCAAAAACTAAGTTACTAAACCTACAATTTCAAAAGCGCTAAAATTCGAATCCAAATAATGTTTCGCAGTTAGTAGGCCAAACATTGATAGCCTAGTTTTGACTGATTGCCAGCACATTTCCTATCTAATAGCACTAACTATAGTTACACCTTTAATCGAATTTTACGATTTGCGCAGTTTGATAACATAACATAACGTGACTTTGCACCTGGAAATGTTAAACAGAGGTGTACCTAATATTACACCCTCATTTGGTAATGTTACGGTTAAGTCCCATGTAATAGGGGGCAAACCTATTCCCATAAACCAGGCATGAATCCAGATTCTGTGGTTGCTTTTGAAAAAATCTGATTTAAAAACTCATTTCAGTCTTCCAAGACCTGGGAATCGAATCCAGAACTTCAAGCTCGCAGGACAATTCCAGGCCACTGTAGATGCGGGTCTGTGGACGGTGAGTAATGGGTAGCTCACTGTCCATCCGTCCAGTGGCGACAGACAGTGTCGGCGGCGCGTTAATGTTTTCAAAGAGATGTCAGCAAAGCAGGCCTGCCAGGGCCACCGCCTGCCGCGGTTGCGGATTGTTTGAAAGAGATATCGCGGCCCTAGAACATAAATGGCAAAAGAAAGGATATGCATTGCAAGTTAGTTCTTCCCCCGCTCCGCCACTAGCGGGGGGAAGTTAAGAAGTTATTTGAAGATTTCACATCATCCGCAAAAAAATGACCTCGAGCTTAACCCTCGCTGTGAGGAGCACTCGACCAAAAGAAAGTAATCCCTTCAAAAACAGAAACAGAATTGTTAAAAATACCTTCTTAATTTTAAACACCTTTAAATTATCAACAAGCAAAGCCTAGAATTAACAAAGTTTTCAAACATACCACTTACACCTTTCAAAGCCAGATCTAAGTAAGTCCAAAGTTAAACAAATCTTTTACCGAAATTCCATTAGAAATTTATCATAAATATAATGTGTTTAAAATGACCTCCAGACTTACTGAAAGCCTTTACCAGACTGCAGGCGCCTTTAAATGTATATTCACAAGAAATTGTAAAGGTTTCTCAATTTTTTTTTACATGATGAAATATATTATTAATAGATTATTTACTTTAATACGTGTTTCGTTTTGTGAAATCTTTCTTTTATTGGAACGAAAATATTTTGTATCAATATTGTATTTGTAATGGATTTGGTAATTCATTTTCATCAATTTTTTTCGTCGTCTTTTGTAATACAATTTTTATATTTGTGCATTTTCTGTCGTCCATCTTGTATATTGTTTTATAAAAGTACGTCTTCTACAATGTCAATAAATTATGTTACTGTCAAACTTATTTATGTCTCAGACAAATTAAATTTTTATATTTGACAAGCTGTGACACTTAACATTTTTTTTTTAATGTTGGTAAGACTGAGTACAAAAACCCAAATAATATGTACATGCTTTTTTTATAAAAAAAAAAGTGTACAATTAAATAAACGATTAAAGAATGTAAATAGTACATTTAAGCTGTTACCATTTACACCAAAATTTTTAATTATACAAAATTTAACTATAACTGCTTATTCAGCACTACGTTTTCGTAGCAAAGTCGTAAGCTACGCCGTAGCACCGTAGCCCATTTAAATGATACCGTAAATTCAAGTCATACCTACCTTCTAAGGACTTAAAGGAATACTCGGTAGGCCGCAATTCAAAGCTGACGGCCACAAGACAAGTATCTCTGTGACGCCGTCTTAAGGTATTAAATAGCTTTATTTATGGATGGAAACAAAACGATAGGGTTCTAATGTCAATTTTGTTAATGCTAAATGAAACATGACGTAACTTTGCCTGTCTCTTAACTTTATACACCTAAGCAATATATTTGGTTTTGGATAAAATTGAATAAGTATTTTTTTTAAATACGGTAATACGTTCCCACCTTGCCGGGGTTGCGGGTTGTTTGAAAGAGATACCGCGGCCCCGGAACATAAAGGGCAAAAGAAGGAGGTGGGTTTTTGTCACTAAAAGTCTGACTCTCCCCCCGCTCCGCCCAGGAGTGGCGAAAGTTATTTGATTAATTACCATCCGCAAAAAAAAAGTTACCACGGCATAATTTATGTTCTTCCTACGAATGATGCTTTAAAAAGCTTGTCTAATATCTCATGAATAAGTATAAAAATTCATACAGTTACAAATTAAAAAAAACCAGTCCATTGCAAGCCGGACTCAGGCACCGATGTCTCCAAACTGTTACAAACTTGCGACATAACCGGTCATATCTTTTGACTGCGTAAACTTTGAGAATTGATTTTTGCACAACTCTAAGGGACTACAGACTTAAATAATAAATAAATAAATATCTTGGGACAACTCACACACGGCTATCTGATCCCAAGCTAAGCAGAGCTTGTGTTATGGTAACCAGACAACTGATTTACATACTTATATAAGTTATAAATACATACATATTATAGATAAATCACACCCAGACACAGAACAAACAATCATGCTCATCACACAAAGTTTGTCCTGGGTGGGAATCGAACCCACGACCTCCGGCTCAGCAGTCAGGGCCACTAACCACTAGACCAACAGGCCCGTCAAAACTTGAGTATATGGTTTTAATTTCATGTCAATACCTTTACGCGTTCCTGAGATAAAGGGTCTTGACAGACAGACAGGCGGAGAACAAAGTGATACTGAATCGTTTTTTTCGTTTTGAGTCAAAAATCCTGTACATCTGTTACCACTTATTAAGAAGACTATAAAGAGGGATTCTCCAACTAGTAAGGCTGACAATTTCAAAAAAACTCCACGAGAATCTTTAAATTCCACCAATAACAGAAAAAAAACCCTTTACAATAACTTAACCACTCCAACTAAAAAAACAACCAGATGAGTTTCGAATATCCGTCCTAACTTTTCACTCTACTTATAGCACTTCGTTTTCAGCAAAGCAATCACGACCCTATCACACTTGTTCCAAGATACATTTTCAAGCTAAAATCAAAGCATGAAGTATATTTAAACTGTATGACCCAGACGGGTTGACCTGATTCGATCGCGAACTAATATAGAACAGATACCATTATGTGTTGGTTTACCTCGTGAGGAAACCTTATCAGTACATTTTGAACGGGTAAAATTACCTAAGACAGTACCTCAAGACGCATGCCCTGCCGTATCGACGGCGTGGTAGTGTTCCACGCGCGCCGTCGATACTATAGTAGAAGATGTCAGCAAGGCAGCCATGGTCACTACCTGCCAGGGTTGCGGGTTGTTTGAAAGAGAAACCGCAGCCCCGGAACATAAACGGCAAAAGAAGGAATATGGTTTTAGTCAGTACAAGTCTGACACTCCTCCCGCTCCACACAGAGCGGGGGAAGTTATTTGATGATATCCCATCCGCAAAAAAAATAATACATTTCTAGTATTTGTTGCAATGGCTTTCAAATGGGCATTGCCATCCAAAGTTGCAATACTACCTTCTGGGCTCTTTTCCTATTGGCACCGATGTGGACGAATTTTTTAACCCACATTTTTTTTCGATTTTAATACTTTTTCATATTTTTAGTATTATTTCAGATCTATTGCTGAGTTTAAAGATTTGTTCAGCTTAAAGCAGTCGGTTTCACTTTCTGCTCAGTTTTTTAGCATGATGTTATATTAGACTATAAAAAAAATTCAAGTCAATCCGGCCAAAGACTCGCATTCTCCCGTACAAAGGTCTTTTTGAGCACCTACGTCCTAAAATGGTACCCCATGAACTCTCTTAACACTTGTAGTTTCTCATATTTCGTAATGAGTGAATCAGTGTTCTTTTTTTATATATATAGATTTCTGTCTTTATGTATTTGTCCTTTTACTGTAATCTCATGTGTGTTTATAATATTGTGTCTATATGACACTAAAAGTACAGAACACTTTACTTATAACCTTGGTTATTCGTGGAAACGTCGTGGATTGTACATTAGAACATTTCTAGGTATAATATTAGTGTAACATACATTGTACAAGTATTTGTTTTCCCTAAATACATAAAAACAACCTTGCTTATTTAAACCTCTTTCCACCTGTGACAAATGATATTTACCAAGACACAATTATGATTGGTGGACTTTAAACGCATCCATAGCAACGTAGCTTAGCACATCAATGGTTGAAAAGCTTGTTTTTTTGCGGACGGAAAATCATCAATTAACTTCCCCCGACCTGGGCGTAGCGGTGGCTAGCGTCAGACTTTTACTGGCTAAAACCCACCCTGTGTTCCTTTTTTTGCCCATTATCTTCCGCAGCAGCGGTATCTCTGTCGAACAACCCGCAACCCTGGCTGGAAAAGCTCCCAAGACTGCTCACTTTGTGAGATGGAGAGGTCCAGAATTCATCGTGCGAGAGATCTGTTCATACATATCATTCAACGATAAATCATTCAGGTGCTCCCCGCGAAACTTCAGTTAACATTTACGTTTCGCCATAATCTGTAAACGATTAACTTGGAGGTGAATCTAAAATTAACAAGAAACTTGTTGCTTGACTTAAGGATTGGTAGATGAGGTAAAGATGGGGTTTAGCTAAGCTGAATTTGAGTTAGTATTTGTTGATTATTTTTATTATCATTCTCCTGCCCTTATCTTGAATTAATTCGAAGTCTTTTTTTCTATTTAAATTATTTTTCATGTTTCTTCTTAAAAAACAAAAAAACGTTGCCCCAAACTAGGAATTTCTCCTGTATCATAGGTGCGTTTAAAATCACATGCACAAGCAGCCAGACCCAGAACAACTATCTGTAGGCCATACAAATATTTGTTCCCTGCGGGGATCGAACCCGCGACACACAGCGCACCAGTCGATCGCTCATACACTGCGCCAACCGTGCCATCGAACCATTAAATACTCCTATTAAATACTGCCTCACCCTTCTGGGAAAACAGGATGATTGATGTAATGTATATAGTTTGGCACACAAGTCTTCTAAGTAAGACTACCTGTGTCGACCTTTATAATATCATGTACGTAACAATCGTATACAAAGACTAAGCCTTTGCCCGCGACTTCACTCGTGTTAAATTCGGGGTAACATAGTTCTCCTTTCCTGATTTGCAGGTACCTGCTACCTGTAGTTTTTGCCCGTGCACCTTATTTATTGTAATAGCAAATCTAAGTTTTCCCTTTTATTCCCTCTTTCTCCCACACCCCTGGAGACGGACATACACTTTAAAAAAAATCCTATGTCCGTCTCCAGGGTCCAAACTATCTCTGTACCAAAACTCATCAAAATCGGTTTAGCCATTTAGGCGTGAAAACGTAACAAACAAACTCACTTTCGCTTTTATAATTTTAGTAAGGATTACGTTGAAAACAATTTTTGTTGAACGTATGTTTCTAATGTTATCCAATAACCATTCTCAATATCTTAAACCTTGCTCTACCCAGTGATTTGAAACACTGTTCAGCTAAAATCAAATAGATTGCGATCGATTCACAGACCTACCGAATATACATATCAAATTTCATAAAAATCGGTCAAATCTTTTTTTCGTAGAAGTATGACAACTAAAACTGTGACACGACAATGTTATATATAAGACTAGCTGACGCAATAAAAAGTATCCTATGTGTTACTCTAGACTATAATCTACGTCTGTGACAGATTTCATCAAGACCCGTTCAGCCGTTTTGACGTGAAAGAGTAACAAAGTATAAATGCGAATGTTTGTGTGGAAGTATATCCATACATCCACACAAACATTCGCATTTATACTTAATAAATATAATAATATAATATATAATATAATATAATATATTTATAATATAATATATATACATATGTATATAGTATGATTATTCGTAAATACAAAAATATAAAAAAGTATATGAACAGAAATTGTTTAAACAAAATATAAACAAAACATATAAACAAAATCTATCTTTGCCGTATGCTAACCGAAAAAATATTTATTTTTAAAGTGGATTAAGAAACCTCCATCCATCCACTCCATTAATATTGACAGGTAGGATTACAATAAAAAATAAAAAAAAAACAAATGAAAATCCTATTAGCTAAAATTAATTTTATTTTTAGCTAACAGGATTTTCATTTGTTTTTTTTTACGGTATTACGGTATTGGCGAGCAAGTATTTTCTATTTTTGTGTTGTTGCTTTATTTTCGTTGGTATAATTTTCTTTGTTAAATAGAAGTTTCAGGTCAGTGTCAGACTTGTACTGACTAAAACCCACCCATATTCCTTCTATTGCCCTTTACGTTCTGGGGCCGTGGTATCTCTTTCGAACAACCCGCAACCCCGGCTGGCGGAGGCCCAGGCAGGCCTATGCTTTGCTGACATCTCTTTGAGCCCCGCGTCTCGCCGGCGGAACACTATCGCGCCGTCGATACGGCCTGTCGTCAATATTCGGACGGACGGTGGCCGGGAGAAGTTTCAGGGTTGTCCAATAGGGTGAATGAGCGCTATTTAGGAAATGCGAAACAGATTGTTCGCCTATTTGAGCTTACCAAAATCGTTAAGTTACCATTGACTTGTTAATAGCATAAAGCTTGTTCCCGTTTCCCGGTTGGACAGAGGCATGCCTAAGTCCAAAGGCGGTGGTACAGGTCAATGAAACAAATGAAGTCACGGCCTTCAGAAAGAGTTAAGTTTAAGAGGTTTTTTAGTATTTTTAGCTTCTGCATTCTACTTAAGAGGCAATAATTCTCAAGCATATTTTCCTCAAGTCTTTGAGGAATATTCAAGTTCAAAAATAAAACTAGCCTCGTGAGACCCAGACACATTTTGGGTTCACTACGCATTAAAACCGAACAGTCCGTTTAAATGGACAAAATTTATAGTGCTTTAAGTCCCGAGTCTTGTTGTTGAAAATTTGACATGATAGAGTAATTGGTTTGAAGTGAGACTTTAAGGGCATAGTTCATCATCTGCCTAGCCTTTTCCCAACTATGTTGGGGTCGGCTTCCAGTCTAACCGGATGCAGCTGAATATCAGTATTTTACATGGAGCGACTGCCTATCTGACCTCCACAACCCAGTTAATACTGGGTAATACGATACCCCTTGGTAAGACTGGCTGTCAGACTTTCGGAACACTGACTACCTATAACGACTGTCAAAGATCTACAAATGACAGCCGGGACCAACGGCTTAACGTGCTTTCCGAGGCACGGAGGAAACTCGGTATGTAACGGGTGGTCACCCATCCACAGACCAACCTAGGCAAGCGCGGCTTAACCTAAAGATCGACCCGAGCGGCTACTATTTATTTAGCCACGAGCTCCTCGACTTTAAGGGCATAGTTATGATAATAAATAGATGCCGTTTTATGTAAAAAAAATCTATATATACATAAATCTCTCCATTTTATTTAAATTGAAAGGAACTCTGTAGGTACAACATGAGAGAGCACTGGTACCCATAACACAAGTTAAATCTTACCTTGGGTGCCAGGGTTCATTTCACTACTTACCAGAATAATGAATGTTAAAATCTTAAAGACATTGTTAGTTTGTAAGTGGTTTTGTACAAATCTCTTTCTGGCAATAAATATTTTTATTTATTTATTTATTTATCTATATTTTTTTTTAAATATCTAAAGATTTCAGCTTAATTTAAAAAAAAAGAAATGAATGATTTCGTAAATTATGTCCATTTAAACGGCTAAGTAGGCTTTAATACGAACTCATCCCATAAAAGCTGTGGGTTTGAGTCGCCATCTCTATTTTGGGTATTTAAAGGGCGCGTCGGCCTCACGAGGCTAGACTGGACCATAGTTCTTGTACGTTAGAGGGGACGGACTTATATTCGACTGTTCCAAGTTTAGACCGACGTCCTAGATTTAGCTAACAGAGAACTCGTAACTTTAATTCAGTTGATATCTTTCTTTTCTATTTTTGTTTCAAAGAACAATGGACAAAAATGTTTTGGCAATTGCTCAATACATTTAGCACAGCTAAATATTTATTGTTACGACAAACATAGCCATAACAATATATATATATACGTCAATCCAGAACAAGTAACAAACATTGATATATAAATTGACATAAGGGTATGTATATGTTGTGGGTTGTTCGAATCTCTTTCGAACCGCGGCCCGGAACATAAGGGCAAAAGAAGGAACATGGTTGGTGTTTTATCCGTAAAAGCCTGACACTCCCCCCCGCTCCGCTCAGAGCGGGGGGGAGTAGTAATTGGATGATTACCCATACCCAAAAAAAGGAGAGCGAAGTTTGGGTGGCTTAGTTTTGGACTTAGTACACATTTTGCTTTTTTGCCATCGCTTCGCTATGACAAAGACTTCACACAAAAACTACTGAGCGAGTTTGCATGCAACACAGTTTGAAATTCATTTATTATTTGTCACAGGCGGAATATTAGTTCTTATGATTATTTCTGTTCAAGACGTGGACACGCAGCGGTCAAATCGGATACACACAGCGAAGATGTAGATTAAAGTTAAGTTTTAACAATTTAATTTAGGTGGTTATAATTAATGCTGGTTCAATATTTGTTTCACATTAAAATCATTAATCATCGTCAACGTCTATCACTCACCATCTACATGCATTAATATAAATTACTAGCTTTTGCCCGCGGCTTCGCTCGCGTAAAATTCGGGGTAACACAGTTCCCCTTTCCTGATTTGCAGGGACCTGCTACCTTTTTTGCCCTTGCGGCTTATTTAGCAAAGCTAAGTTTTCCCGTTTCTTCCCTATTTCTCCCTCATTCCTCACTTAAATAAAATAGCCTATGTCCGTCTACAACTATCTCTGTACCAAAATTCATCAAAACCGATTTAGCCATTTAGGCGTGAAGACGTAACAAACAAACATACAAAAGAACAAACGAACTCGCCTTCGCTTTTATAATATTAGTAAGAATTCACTCACAGAGAAACAGATTCAATACTAAATTGATTTCATACAAAAAAAAAGTATTTACAACCTGAATGAACACAAAACAAACACTATCGTCCACATTTCGTTCTCTTATCTCCTTTCGCAGGTCTGCTGGCAGAAATTTCTTAAGAAATAAGCAGTACCTTTGTACTCAAAATTGTACATGTTTTTTTCCTGTCGTGTCTATTGTGTGTACATAAATAAATAAAACCTGTCGAATCATTACCGAGCTCCACGTGGGCGGAGCCGCTGACATACGCTAGGCCAAAATATAAAAAAAATAATAGGTAAAGTGCGAGTCAGACTCGTGCACTGAGGGTTCTGTACAAACTTGCTACGTAAACAGACAAATAGTAGACTTAAAGGGTTGATTTTTTCAAACACACGATTTTTTCAGCAACAGCGAGTTGAATATACGGTTTTAATTTTAACTTGATACCTCCATGCGTTCCCGATATAAAGGTCTAGTAGACAGACAAAGAAACAGACAACAAAGTGATCCAATAAAGGTTCCGTACAGAACCCTAAAAAGCCATCCAACAATCCAAAACATGAGTTTCTACCAAAATTTTGAATTTACAACATGAAAATACAAGCATAAACACAAAAATTCAGTACATAAAAACTTACGTCTTATAACAAAAACCGGTGTAGCCGCGATATGAACCTGTCGTGATTGTTTCTGAGAAGTACCAACGTTGTCGACACGCACGGCTGACCAGCAACCGCCACTAACTACCACTACCTACCACTATGGTCCATCCAAATCCTTGTTTCCAATTCAAGTTATTTCCACTCAGAGTAGCCAGGGCCACCGCCTGCCGGGGTTGCGGGTTGTTCGAAAGAAATACGGCGGCCCGGAACATAAAGGGCAATAGAAGGAGCATGGGTGGGTTTTAGTCAATACAAATCTGACACTCCGTCCCACTCCACCCGGAGCGGGGGAAGTTATTTGATAATTTCCAATCCGCAGAAAAAGGGGCAGGAACGCTAATAAACTATAATATTTATTAAGGTTACTTTTCCAAAGCCGTCATATTTGTTTACGTTTTTGGAAACTAAGGTATGAGCGCGGTTTAAGTGCCACTAATTTCACTTGACCATGTAAAACTATATTGTGCCTGTAAAAGGTATGAAGAGAATTGCTGGTGACAAAGAAAACGTTGGGTGTTTAGTTATATAAGTTACTAGAACCTTCAGTTTTTGAGGTTTATTTCATTTAATACGTTGTCTCATGTGTCGTTTGTCTTGGTATGGACATGTAATGAGGACGAACCAAGCGCATATGACTAAAACAGTGATAGATATGAATGTTGATGGATGAAGAGGGAAAGGAAGGCCAAAGAAAACATGGATGGATTGTGTGGGAAACGATATGAAGGAGAAAGGAGTAAATGACGTGACGTCTGACAGGAGAGAATGGAAGAAGAAAACGTGTTGTAGCAACATTTCGAATACAGCTTGAAAGATGGTAGTGGGACTGACTGCCCAAGATCAGATGAGCGTTTATTTATTTAAATAATAAAAATTAAAAACTAAATGCTATTTAGTTTTGTAATACACGGCCAATGCACGTATATTCCAAAATTAATTCAACGTGCATAAAAATATAAAATCGAAATCAAAATATGTATAGTATTTCATATAAGCCTAGGATGATCGTTTAAAATAAATAGTGTAATTGGCCTCAGCCGTTCCATTTGCAATAAATAAATAAAATAAATAAATATGGAGAAGAACCGACAAACACCATGATTCGTCGTATCATCGTAAGCAACAGTCTACGACCATTTGCTACGAAAGCGTAGCAGTGACGTCATAGTACGACTACGTCGTAGCGTCATGCAGGTCATTGCACAGTCGACTACTAGAAGCTTCTACGTCATACTGTAGAACCATTAAGCATTTCTTCCTAAGAAAACTCTTGATTTTAAAAGGAAGCTTCAAAATACCAAAAATCTATCCCCATAAACAATTCTAAATATTATAACATTTTCTACAAAGTACGAGCTATTTCAGGTTGCATGGCGTGATTTCATAAAGTAAGCCGCCATTACAACCGCTTGTGTTTAAAACTTATATTTTTAGCTGAAAGAATTACTTTTAGGGCTATTACGCATGTTACTATAATGTGGGTGGAGTATGGATTTTTATTTACAGTTAAAGTTAAAGGTTTAAGGGCGAACACAGAACTGCGATTTTGTTTAGTGACATCGTTAAATATTATTATTGAAAGTCTGTGGTATACCACTACCTAGCAAAAGTCTACCTACTCTCTCTTCTTTCCAGTTTCCTTTATAAAACACCAGAAGACTCAACCCGCTATTTGAGCTTGCCGGGACGTCGTTTACCTTTCAGAGGGACCGATTGGATTAAGAGTTCTGCCCAATAGTCGTCTAACATTTGACAAATACAATTCCATTTTACCCAAGATGCTTAATTAGCCTGTATTGCTCTCTTACAAAGGGAGAACATCATAATCCATCATAAGGCCCTATTGTCCTGCCGGGGTTGCGGGTTGTTCGGAAGAGATACCGCGGCCCCAGAACATAAAGGGCAATAGAAGGAACATGGGTGGGTTTTAGTGAGAGAAAGTCTGACACTCCCTTCCGCTCCGCTCAGAGCGGGAGAATTTATTAGATAATTTCCCATCAGGAAAAAAAGCCCTAATGTGGATTCTTCTGTATTTTAATAAAAGAAGCATTTAACACTTTAGACAAAAATTTTAGTTCATCATTTTACCAATACATGTCACATCATTGCCAAGCGATTCTATTCTCTATTTTTTTTACAAGCTTTTATTTAACTTGCAATGTATGTAAGTATGTATGTAAGTTTGTTCGGGGAGAATCATAGAACTCAATTTTGACACAGTTATCTTCAACCGATTGAGCTAAAATTTGGCACACCTATATGACGTCGGTGACAATGCAATATTACGGTACCATGGAGCTGGTCTGATGATGGAATCGGAAGGTGGCGATAGGAACTCCTCAACGAAACAAGATAGACATGCCGTGTTTGGTGTCCCCATATTTGTCTTTACATGTGTTGTATGCCTAGGCGGTGCCCAGGGTCTGATGATGGAGCCGGAAGGTCGCGATAGGAACTCCTCAACGAAACAAGATAGACATGCCGTGTTTGGTGTCCCCATATTTGTCTTTACGTGTGTTGTACGCCTAAGCGGTGCCCAGGGTCAGATGATGGAGCTGGAAGGTCGCGATAGGAACTCCTCAACGAAACAAGATAGACATGCCGTGTTTGGTGTCGCCATATTTGTCTTTACGTGTTTTGTACGCCTAGGCGGTGCCCAGGGTCTGATGATGGAGCCGGAAGGTCGCGATAGGAACTCCTCAACGAAACAAGATAGACATGCCGTGTTTAGTGTCCCCATATTTGTCTTTACGTGTGTTGTACGCCTAAGCGGTGCCCAGGGTCAGATGATGGAGCTGGAAGGTCGCGATAGGAACTCCTCAACGAAACAAGATAGACATGCCGTGTTTGGTGTCGCCATATTTGTCTTTACGTGTGTTGTACGCCTAGGCGGTGCCCAGGGTCTGATGATGGAGCCGGAAGGTCGCGATAGGAACTCCTCAACGAAACAAGATAGACATGCCGTGTTTAGTGTCCCCATATTTGTCTTTACTTGTGTTGTACGCCTAGGCGGTGCCCAGGGTCTGATGATGGAGCCGGAAGGTCGCGATAGGAACTCCTCAACAAAACAAGATAGACATGCCGTGTTTGGTGTCCTCATATTTGTCTTTGCGTGTGTTGTACGCCTTGGCGGTGCCCAGGGTCTGATGATGGAGCCGGAAGGTTGCGATAGGAACTCCTCAACGAAACAAGATAGACAGTAATGTAAATGATGCAAGTAATGTAAATAAATAACATATAACAAATATCAAATGGATAAAAAATTTGAGACTAAAAACAATTCTTAATTTTAAAATTAGAAGTAAAAAAAAAATCTTTAAAAACAAGCTTTTATTTAAATGCGCTAAAAAGAATAGAATAACTTTTGGCTTCAAAAAAATGTTACTGCCTGCCAGCTTACTAAATAATTTGAGACTAAAAAGTGAAAAAATAAAATTGAAGTAAAAAAAGGATTTTTAAAAAACAAGCTTTTATTCCCAAAGCTTAAAAAAATTTAAAAGCTTGAGGCACTGATATTGTGTGTACGTAACTGGTACCGTACATCAGTGCCTCAAGCTTTTAAATTTTGATTGTACGCGATGTAACTTAAATTTATTTTTTTGTTTTTAGTTCCCGTTATTTCAGATTACGTTTTTATGGGAATAAAAGCTTGTTTTTTAAAAATCCTTTTTTTACTTCAATTTTTCTATTCTCTACTTAAACAACCCGAGAATTCGAATGTCATTGCAAACCAGCCTGCCCTTTTTAAGATTTAATTAATGGTATACAACCTCCACAGAACTGACGCTAACAATTATTGTTAGCGTCAGTTCTGTGGAGGTTTGCTATCATAGTATTATACTATGATAGCAAAAACGCAAATCGCATAGTCACAGATCAGTTCAAATCCTTACGCCTTACCATAAGGGGTATTTACATCGAACGTAATGGTCGCCCTGCACTCAAGATTGAAATAAGTTTACGTTAAAATTGTTAATTTACTTTAATTGAAAGCTAAACGAAAAAATCAATCTAATATTTTAGAACAATGGTGAAATCGTTTTTGTTTTGTTTGAATGTAGACTTTTAACCAATTAATTTTAAAAGAGAATATTTAATTCCATATCATCATTAAAAACATTACTGAAAAATCTGAAAGCAAAAAACAAGCTCATTTAAAATTATATTAAAGTTGCAAGCAGGCGAAACTTATTTAGGAATGGATAAAAAAACTGGGTTTAAAAATAGCGACAAAAAATCTAACGCCATTTTACACCAAACTCTTAGGCTCTTAAATAAAAAATATATTGTCGCTTTTGGCTATTTCTGAACTATATAATTATAATCTCCCTACCAAATAACATCCAAATTGGTCATATAATTTAGTCGGGAAACTTTTCTAAACCTTTTTCTGACTTTCATTTTCGATTTGACTTCCATCGCTATCGTATTAATAGTGTATCCAATATAAAATTCCAGAAACGACACCAATTCCTAAAGATCACATTCAATGCGAGACACATCGGGAATCGAACCTAAGACCGCTGGCAAGTTGCCAAATTACGACCGCTAGCAATACGACACGTTCCACGGATAAATAGCATCTTCAGTTGATTCTGAATTGAGCAATCGGGTCTAAACGAATGAGAGTCATCAATTCGAGATATCTCTTTGTATTTTTAAGTTTTTTTTTAAGGTTATAGCTGAATAACAGAATGTAATGTAAATGAAACAGATGCACGAGTCGATCTTCAAGTATTTATGGCCCGACTATGTTGACCCGCTTGTTTGTACTGCTGAAGTGAAGACGACTTTGTTCAAAAAACATTGTACATCTAAAAATGCTTTGCGTCTTCAATATAATAATGCGTTTAGTCACAGATGTTCGCCAAGTTGCAAGTAGACTGTTTTTACACGACTATGCGCAAACGGTACACATCCTTGGTGCGCAGAGTACGGGCCAGCTCCAGCGCCATCCTGAAGGTGTTCACGCGGAGATCTGGTTGCCCCTACCACAACCATTGCTGTATGGTACAATCGAAGTTTAATGTTGTCTGATTGTTGTTGGTAATGTAATGTAGCTTCCGCCCGCGACTTCGTCCGCGTGGCATAGTTACTTTGGGCTTACTTTAACCCGCGTGATGATAGAAAAAAAAATATCTTTCTCTCCACTTTTCTTCCCTCTTTCTCCCGCTTATGCCCACTTTTTTTTAAATTAGCCTTTGTCTGTCTCCCAGAGTCCCAACTATCTCTGTACAAAAAATTATCAAAATCGGTTGGGTCATTTAGGCGTGAAGACGTAACAAACTCACTTTCGCTTTTATAAAATTAATATCTAAGGATTGTATGATCCTTTATCGATTGAAACAAATTATACTATTCTATAAGTCGGTCCTTTGATAGGTGACTTTTGAATTTTGTCTAATGTATTGTCTATTTTATTTCTCGTGTCTGTATACTATATAAATAAACTGAAAAGTCAGTACCATCCCACTGAGGTTACTGGAGAACGGTTACGAAAGAAAAACCACGGCCTAGAACATTAATGACCAAAGAAGGAACATGGATGGGTATCTCCCCCTCTATGGATAGGTATCCATAGAGGGGGAGAGGGAGTGTCAGACTTACTGATTAAAACCCTTGAGTCAATAGTATAAATCAGTCAATAAGTAATGGTTTGACGACATGGTTGGTACAGTGGTTGAGCGATCGACTGCTGCGCTGCATGTCGTGGTTTGACAGGTAGTTGTTCCATGTCTGGCTGTTTGTGTATGTGAGTTTAAATGTTTGTGAACGCACCCGCGATACAGGAGAAATTCCTAGTGTGGGGCAACGTCATATAATTAAAAAAAAGTCTGTCACTTCCTCTAGTTTTTTGATGATTTCCCAACCAAAATAAATAAAATGTCACTACCATTTTTCACCTAGATGGAAAACAACCCAGACTAACATTGCTTTTGTCTAGCGTATTATTTTTAAACACGGTTGAAAAGTAAAACTATTAAAATAATAGTTTTGCTCAAGACCCATAAACACCTGTGGTCTACAAAAACTCACAAGTACCAAAACTTTGCCAAACTTAATAGAACTTAAGTATAAAAACTTAAAAGACAAGTTTATTTCAAGTTTTTGTTTACCTTTGAATATTGTTGATTCTCTAGTGAGTCCAAAATAACCGTTGTATTTATTCAAAATTTTGAGAGTAACTTGTGGGTAGATAATAACTGCCGCTCGGGTCGATCTTAAAGAACGTTTTAAGTTCCTTCATGACACACATAATAGATATCTGAGGTCATCGGAAAACCTGAGACTGGAGAGTGCATTCTACTAGCTACGATAAATCCTTAACCGTTCAAGCTGTACGTCTTTGGAATGCCCTATCCATGTCTGTAAGGAGCGCTCAAACCCTGTCCACTTTTAAAATTCTGGTCAAAAAGCATTAACTCCTTAAAAATATTGATCCTTGATATTAAATCCTTCTTTGCTCTTGATGATTATTATTTTAAATGTATATTATATGTAATTGTTGTTTTTAAGTATTTGTTTTTTTAAAGTAGCTATTAATTTTAAAAAAATGTTACACCACAGACTAAGAGAGACAGTACTGTTTCTCCTCCTTTAAATCCATCCAAAGGTTGTCTTGAAAAGATCGCTTTTAGCGATAAGACCGCCCATTGTGTCACCCTATTTATAAGTTGTTTAATGTTATTCTTGTTTTTTTGTATTGCGTACATAATAAAGAATATTCTATCTATCTTGAGGTTAAGCCATGCTTGTCTAGGTTGGTCCAAGGATGGGAGACCACCGATCACATACCTATTTTCCTCTATGTCTCAGAAAGCACGTTAAGCTGTTGGTCCCGGCTGTCATTGTAGATCTTTGACAGTCGTTACAGGTAGAGGCTGGAAAATCTGACAACCAGTTTGATCAAAGGTTGTGGAGGTCAGATAAGCAGTCGTGTCATGTAAAATACTGGTATTCAGCTGAATCTGGTAAGACTGGATGCCGACCTCGACATAGTTTGGAAAATTCTAGGCAGTTGTTGTAGTATTGGTTTACTTTTGTGATGAAATAGAAAAAAAAAACTGTTTATAAAAAAACTAGCTGGCGCCCGCGGCTCCACTAACGTAATATCGAAAAAATATGTGTTATTCCAGACCATAATCTACTTTTGTGCCAAATTTCATCAAGATCCATTCTGCCGTTTTGACTTGTAAGAGTAACAAACAACCATACATCCATACATCCATCCATCCATCGTAAATAATAGTACCAGCATATTATAAATAACTAGCTTTTGCCCGCCGCTTTGCTCGCGCTAAATTCGGGAAAACACAGGTTTGATTGATTTTCCTGATTTGCAGGTACCTGCTACCTGTAGTTTTTGCCCTTTCGCCTTATTGATTGTAATAGCTAATAATTGATTTAAATGCTAAGTTTTCCCTTTTCTTTCCTCTTTCTCCCTCATTTCTCACTTTTAAAAAAATAGCCAATATCCGTCTCCAGGGTCCCAACTACCTCTGTACCAAAATTCATCAAAATCGGTTTAGCCGTTAAGGCGTGAAGACGTAACAAACAAACAAACTCACTTTCGCTTTTATAATATTAGTAAGGATAGTAAGATAGGATGTTTCTTCGTGTGTCTGTTATAGACTTTTAAACCATCCAACTAATGTACCCCCATCGATTTCATTAAAAAGGCAATAATGCGGAAATGGTTTAAGACTACTAACAACACGCTACTACGCTACGAGACTAAGGAGCAAAGCAGGGGGTAAAACCGCCGGACACAACTACTTCTAAATGAAAAGCTAAAGTATTTTTTCTTTTTGCATTTATTTCTGACTAGAAACACTTTTTACAAATTAAAGACTTACTTAGGTAAACAGTATCACAATCATACAACATGACATACATGAAATACGACACATTTTGACGACACGGTTGGCGCAGTGGTTGAGTGATCGACTACTGCGCTGCGTGTCGCAGGTTCGATTCCCGCACGGAACAACTATCTGTTTAAATGTTTGTAAACGCACCCACGATACAGGAGAAATTCCTAGTGGAGATGTTATTTTTTTTTGAAGCACGTTTCCCGCTTCAAGTACGGGGCGTAAGTCGCTGACGAACGTTTTTATACTGTGACTGAATAATTTAGTACCGTTCAATACTAAGCTTACATTTTAAAATATCACTCGAAACTCTTTGTCTAACATTTACTCACTACTTCTATATTTACATTTATATATAACTAGCTTTCGCCCGCGGCTTCGCTCGCGTTAAATTCGGTATAACACACTAAGCAGACCTGTAGTTTTTGCTCTTGCGCCTGATTGATTTGTAATAGCAACGCTAAGTTTTCCCTTTTCTTCCCTCGTTCTCCCTCATATCCCACTCTTTTTTAATACAAAATAGCCTATGTCCGTCTCCTGGTTCCCAACTATCTCTGTACCAAAATTCATCAAAATCGGTGTAGCCATTAAAGCGTGAAGAGGTAACAAACAAACAAACAAATAAACAAACAAACAAACTCACTTTCGCTTTTATAATATTAGTAAGGATAAGGATTTATTCATGAGATCATTATTCACTATTAATTGTTTTTCATTTACCTACAAATTACTTTCAAAATTACTAATACCGACCGTATTGTCACTATCCAAAAGATGACACTCCTCAAATTCACGTTTATCATCAACCTTTTCAAAATTATTCTTACATAGAAAATCACCATCACAAACAAAATCATTCCTTCCATCTTCCATTATAGAATCTTCAAAACTGTGCTCTCTAAACCTTTTCTCATTCTCATTTTGATAATGCTGATACCTTTGTATTTCAAAATCTGGTGATATAGTTTGTCCTTCATTACCTCCATCTTTGCCAAGAATATCATCAGTTTCTATAGCTTGGACTGTTTGTATTTCATTAAAAGTTACTCTGCTTTCATTTTTGACTTCATATTTTAATTCCATATCAATATTATCTCTTGTTTCTATCAAAGGCTTGAGATTCATCAGGTTAAAATTAGGTATCATTCTAGTATCCCAGTTTGTCTGTTCTGTGGTTTCCAGGTCCAAGTGTACATCTTCGCCAATCTTCTTGAAGCTTCCTAGATTGTATTGCAGTGGTATGGAAAATGATGGGAGGTCCACCTGAGGGTTCTGTCTTGTTGGTAATGCTGATATGTGAATGGCTGGTGGTGATGGCTTCGATTTTGTAGCATAAACTTGAGTTTGAGTGTCACTTAAGTTAATCATTTGTGCTGATGACACTGTAAAAGAAAAGTTTTGTGATTATAAATCAAAATAACAATTAAAACAATTTTGTTGAACAGTCCGCCGAAATTCACAACAAAGTTATAAAAACATAATTTACGACTGGAGCAACAAGTTCGAAATATGTGTTTTATTTTTTATAAAACTTTTGCAATTCATTGAAAAGCTGTTTTTTTGGTTGAACGCCAAAAATATTAAAACCTGAATGTGTCATGTAATTAATGAAACTTTAGCAAGTATTTTAATGTCACTTTACAGTCAAATAGCGTACTATATTATAATGTCAATTTCACACATATCTGTGATCAAGTCACTTTTCAGCAAAGTGCTACTACCGGCAGAGATTTGTTTGGATTCTCAGAGTTATTTTTTAGGGTTCCGTAGTCAACTAGGAACCCTTATAGTTTCGCCATGTCTGTCTGTCCGTCCGTCCGTCCGTCCGTCCTCGCTTAATCTCTGTGACCGTTAGCACTAGAAAGCTGAAATTTGGTACCAATATGTATATCAATCACGCCGACAAAGTGGTAAAATAAAAATTGGAAAAAAATGTTTTATTAGGGTAGCCACCCTATATGTAAAGTGGGAAGTGATTTTTTTTTAAATTTCAACCCTAACGTGTGATATATTGTTGGAAAGGTATTTAAAAATGAATAGGGGTTTACTAAAATCATTTTTTGATAATGTCAATAATTTCGGAAATAATCGCTCCAAAAGTAAAAAACAATGTGTCCCTCTAACTTTTGAACCATAAGTTTAGAAAATATGAAAAAAATCTGAAAAGTAGAACTTTATAAGGACTTTCTATGAAAATCATTTTGAACTTGATTGACACAACAGTTTTTGTACAAAAAAGACAAAAAGTTGTATTTTGTACAACTTTTTGTCTTTTTTGTACAAAAACTGTTGGAGCGCCTGCCGCGCTCCACCTTTAAACTCATAAGTGGGAACACTTATTGTGACGGACGGGAAACTACGGAACCCTACACTGAGCGTGGCCCGACACGCTCTTGGCCGGTTTTTTAACATATATGCGAAAGGGCCACGGAGGTGAATATCGTTTCTCCATAACAATTTTCACAAAAACATCCTGTAGTCTAAATTCATGCCCAGTTAATGGCAACATGCACGCCCTTTAACTGGGCTAATGTAGCTGCACCTTTATATCCGTGTGCAGCTATGTATCTCAACCGTATCATAAATTGTGATGCCAAAGAAAAGATACAGGCTAGACATACCAGGTATAGTGATAAAATCTCTCATTTCCAGTGCCAGAGCTGAAGGTGACCTCTCATCAGGAGATCTTGGGCCTCTTGAAACGGAAGGGTATCCTTCACACCCGGCTTTCTGCTGCTTCCGCCATTTTGCTCGCCGGTTTTGAAACCACACCTGAAAGAGACGGAATATCAAACTAGAACCTCAATGGTTTAACACTGAATATAGATTTAAATATTATGTTCGGGGCCTAATAATAACAGCTGCACTGGTCCATCTTCAGGTTCAGCCTTGCTTGTTAAGTTTATTCTGTAGACGGGCCACCCGTTACATACGTTAAGCTGTTGGTCCCCGCTCTCATTTGTAGATCTCTAACAGTCGCTACAGATAGTCGGTGTCCCGAAAGTCTGACAAACTGTCTTACCAAGGGGTATTGTAGTATCCAGTGCTAATTGGGTTGTGAAAGTCAGTTGCTCCGGGTAAAAGACTGGTATTCCTCTGTGTCCGATTAGACTGGAAGCCGACTCCATCATAGTTGGGCAAAGATTAAGCAGGGGATGATGATAAGCGGGGGACTACATTGATCTGTTTGTCGGAATCGCCACTTCTAATCACACAAGTTTTAACACGTTTACTGTAATATCGGTTGACTGTTACTGGACTCTGGCTAGTATTAAACCGTCCAGTAGGACACCTGTGACTTCAGAGTATTAGAAACGACTTTGAGAGCCGTAGAACATATTTGAAAGAAAGAGAACACAAATCTTCCTTCTTAGAAGTCGGTTTAAAACTCTTTTTGACATAAAAGAAGTTAATTCTTTTTTTTTAGTTTTTTTTTTCAAAATCTCAAATCTGTGATCTATTTTATTATTATTATGATTACATTTTTCAAATGCAACATAAACTAAAATTATTAAACTAAACTTATAAATAAATTAAAAAATAGCGTCAAAAAATTCGTCCTCAACGCTGTCAGTTGGCAATGTCCCCAAGAGACTGGCCGCGTTGCCACGTTGTATGGCAACGCTAAGCCTCTGGCCAAAGTAAAAGCCAGCCCTTGGGTCACGGGAAGTGTCAACCAAACGTTTTGAAATTTCCTTAAAAAGGCTGTGAGCACAGCCTTTTTAAAGGGAAACTCTGGGACCCCACGGTCCCAGAGTTTCAACCCCAAACGGCTCGAAAATATAGTTCCCAATAAGGTTACTATATTTACGCCGCTTGAGGTTCTCTGCAGCCGCAGCAGCAGCGCCAGCGCAGCACGAAGAGCTAGGAAAATGAGATGGCGCAAGAGTATCGACGCACGTTGCGTCCCACACTAAAGGCCTACCCAACTTCCACGGAAACAAAGACATACCGTCCGGTCTTTTGCCATCGTCGCGGGCCAAGCCATTGGGTTCTAAGACAGCTGGAATGCCGACGGTGACAAGAGCTCGACGGATGATGTCGTTAATATTCGCGTGCCGCGCAAAACGGCCCGCACTTCGGCTGCATGATAGGCCGTGGTGTCCAAGGCTGTTGACTACTTCACCACAATGACAGCGATGAGGAGAACAACAAGGAGTACCTAAACGTAAGGTAGCAGCGAGACGGAAAGTAGTGTCGTCGAACAAAGTGCCTATGCTCGACGACGGTAGTGCGTAAAGCCAAAGACCCGACTCCCACTTGCTCACAGCCAAAAGGCGCGCACGCTCAGCAGTAGTAGCAGACGTGTTCAGTAGATTATTCTGAACTACTCTGCAGAGCGGCTCGTCCCACTGTCTCTGGGAAAATGGTTTGTTTTAGTTAGACATTAATTGCCTTTTTGATATGTATTATTCAACGAGTCATCTAAATATAGAAAAAGCTTTTGAAAAAATCAACCACCTTTCACGAAAACATTAAATAAATTATTTGTAGAAGCTGACTATTTTGACGGCTGTCTCCAGTTGGAGTCTGCGTCCTGCATAGATTCCAGAATTAAACCGGATCAATTTCAACGACCGTCTATTATTACCGGCGAATCTCTGAACGTTCGTAGAGAAAATTGTGGGTTCAGTATGTTTTGTTGCTTCGTTTTGTAGTTTTGTATTGAAATCTAAGTTTTACGAGGTCGTAAGGAACTCCAAAGAATTCCCTTGAAGTCTGTGAAGACAGCAAGGTAGGTTTTTGACGGAGGCGTCTGCCAGGACCACTGCCTGCCGGGGTTGCGGGTTGTTCGAAAGAAATACCGCGGCCCCGGAACATAAAGGGCAAAAGCAGGAATATGGGTGGGTTTTGATTTTCCATCCGCAAAAAAGTAAATACACTACAGAATATGTCTATCCTTATTTCGTATGATTTCTTTCACAATATCCCCGAAATTTCTTTGGACTTCCTCTCCGCCCATTAATCAACAATTCTAAATAACTAAATTTAACAATACCTGTACTCTAGCCTCAGTAAGATCTATCCTCATAGCTAATTCTTCCCTAAAGAACACATCAGGGTAGTGAGTCTTGTGGAAGGCTGCCTCAAGTTGCTCCAGTTGCACGTTCGAAAACGTCGTCCTGAAACAAATGGAGATTATGTTAATTTTGTACTAGGAAACTGGTTACTGGCTAGTGTGGTTCTTAGATTTTAGGTTTATGGTGAGTTTGTTAGTAGATTAGAGGGTCGTGGTCATTTTGGGCATGGACAAGACTAATAACAAAATGGTACCCACGTGACAGCAAAAGAAACAGGGGTAGGCAGACTAAGAGATGGGAATATGATCTCAAGAAAATATCGAGTCCAACGCGGAGTCGAACAGCAAGTAATAAGACAGAATGGAAATCATCAGAGGAGGGCTTTGTCGGAAAACAAGTTGAAGATTAGTTACCGTTCGCCGATTTAAATGTTATAGTAGTTAGGTTTAATTAATAGTTTATCAGCAAATAACATGTTTTTTAATAGTATAATAGTCTATTAGTTAATAATAATGTTAAAATAGTACTAGGCACACAAATAACTTGTAATCTTATAATATAAAAATGAATATAAAAATGCAAAATGTGTTGGTAAGCGCATAACTCAAGAACGCCTAGACCAATTTTACCAAATATTTTTTTAAATATTTGTTGAAGTCGAAGGATGGTTTTGACGGCGAGATAAAAAAACTTAATGCAGTATAGGTTTTTGTGTAGTTTACGTAGGTAGGATGTGCAGGGCTACCTACCCTGCATATCCTAGGTAGGGTAGAAAGATTGCATTGCAACGCATGCCGCAGAACACAGCCAGTTTAAAATAAGTTCGTTGTTTTTTATTTGTTAGTAGATATTTACTTTACGTAACATCACGCCGGTAAGCCCTATAATGATAGGCAGAGGTATACCTATTAGTATATGTTTGAAGTCTCATGTGATAGGGGTCGAGCTTATTGCCAAGCAGAAATCCAAACTCCGTAGCTGTACGGAGAAATTCCTGACAAAAAATTTGACCTTTTTATGCAAACAAGAACCAATCCACATGCGTGCCAGACTTGTGATAGAAATACAGTAAGCTTCAAAATGCACTTTCTAGTAGGTCCAAAATGATCTGACAATTTTCAATCTTTTAGTCTGTCCAGATTTTGGTTTCTGGTTGCATACATAGGTAAAATTTAGATTCTAAAGGATTCTATCTATAAACTGCAAATTGTTGATTCAATTAAAATGTTGATGTCAACAATGAATCGTGCTTATACTGCGATTCGGTGGACCAAACTTTAAATTATATGTGAGTGACTGGTCCACAACATTGCCTTCCACTCTGTCCAGAACCTACCTACCTACCTACCTACCACCTACCTACTTTTCTGGTAGTTAAAAACTCCAAAACTGATAAACAAGGCAATATGGCCTCTGCCCGATGCGAGTTGTTCGAAAGAGATACCGCGGCCCCCGAAAATACAGGGCAAAAGAAAGATGTAATTACCTGTATCGCCTCTGTTTCCGTTTTGGTATATCTCCTTTGGCATCTGCAAAGCGAAAATATCTAGGTTGATAATAACTCTTGACACGTATTTGCGAAAAGAGTACCTATTTGTGTACTGGTGCGAAGATAAGGTTGTTTCTCAAATAGTAACAACAAACATCTGCATTATGGGATAATATTAAACAAACAAAATTCTCGTGTCGCGCGCGGTGTTTGTTACCAAATCCCTCCGAAACGGTTGGATCGATTTGTATGAAATTTTGCATGCATATCTTGTAAGTCTGAGAATCGGCCAACATTATTGTTCATACCTCTAATTGAAAAAGGGACTTAAGCAGCGCAACATAAACAGCAAAAAAGGGAATGTGTGAGTACTATGTAATTTAATTGACTCGACGGTTGCCCTGGTGGTTGAGAGATTGTCATGCTCACTTAAATCTCTCGCTGATGGTGGCGTGTAAATGGTTGAGCTGAATGGGCTGATATATGCGTCATGTTCGTGAACGGGCGCTGTCAGTCGTGACTGGTCGTCTATTAGCCGCCATGGTTTGTTTTAATTAATTCATTAATCCACCTATTAAACTCTTGTTTTTGCTTTTACTCTGGACGCCTTTAATGTGTTCGTTTTTATACATCGTTCTCACATGTATGTATAATCTCAACATGAATGATGTATCCATGATTTTGTAAAATTATTATGATTTAAAAGAGTGTCCATGGAGTTTCTTGCCCATTCTTTTCCATAGATATCTACGTTTTAGAATGGGAAACTACAGTACTTTCACAAGTTATTATGTCTTGTGATTGGGACTGTAGCAGCATCTTTTTTTGTTTCCACGACATTCAAAAGTGCCTGTAGTGATCTAATTGAAATAAATGCTTTGAGTTTGAGTTTGGAACATGAATGGGTTTTAATCAGTAAAAGTCTGGCACTCCCCCCGCTCCAGCCAGAGGGGGGAAGTTATTTGATGATTTCCCATTGGAAAAAAGGTACCTATTGCAAATAGTGTAATATTACACAATTAATTCATCAGAATGGAGCAATTCTAATGTTGGTGGTGATTTCCTCATTAGTGACGTAAGACTGACTCTTAGGTCAGTCTTCTTTTATCGAATCAATAAAACAGCAAATAATTTCCTCACTAGATTTAGGAGAGTATTCCTCATCATCTTCGTACTGCTGAAGTTCAGCTGTCTCCTCTGTGGGTTCCGCGTTCGGAGTGTATGTCTCATTGGGTTCCGTATCTGGACGCTCGCATAGCACGGAGCCGGGACCCAGGCTGAAAATAAAAGGATAAGTCTTTGAAAAGTTGTTTAATAACAGGCAGAGTCATAATTGTAGTTTATAAGAACTATTTAGTACGCTTTCTCATATTTCTTTTTTCTTAACGAACCCTGTCTTTTGATATCTATATTAATGATGATAACCAACTGGTTGAGCGATAGGATCCACGCACAGAAAAAATATGATTTACAAGTAGTTGTTCCGGGTAAGGCTATTTGTGTATACGAATTCTAATCTTAATAAAAAGGAGAAATTACTACTGTAGAGCGAACTTATAAAAATCGTGATGAAAAAATCCCAAAAATTATAAATATATAATGTAGTTTAGAAGCGCACAATCATAAACAAAGTTCCCTCATAAGGAATATTCAACTTAATGTCTAGATTAGTCGAGTCTAGAAAGTTCTCGGTAAAATTCCTCAGTGACCATTAAACAGCCTAATGTTATTTGCTAGTAAAAGTTAAGGGCATAGAAAAACCTAAAGTTCAAGTTACATAACGATAAAATACCGTGCAAGTTACAAAGTCAAGGACAAAAGAGACACGAGGTGAAATAAGTCAGAATGTACGGTCGAGACAAATAGTCGAGAAGTGCACGCAAATAGATTGATGATTTTTAAAGAAAATAACGACTTTTACGTACGTAATTTAAAAGCAATCACGATTTATTCATATGAAAACGTATATTTATGTTTTTTTGAACACTGTTCTTTATAAGTAATATTAATATTGTTTTACGGCAAACTAAGTGCTGGTAATAGACCCTGCAATCGATGAAATTAATTAAACGGCGCAGGGCAAAAGTGGTTTACTCCAGGAGACAGAAAGAAGCAACAAATGACCTTAATTTAATTTTAGAAGTTTTATATTTTGCTTTTTATGTTTTGATTATAAATCCTACTGTAGTATTATATAAGCGAATGTTTGTGAGGATGGATGGATGTGTGGATGATTGTTTCTCTTTCACGTCAAAACGGCTGAACGGATCTTGGTGAAATTTGGCACAGAGTTAGATTATGGTCTGGAATAACACGTAGAATACTTTTTATTCAATCATCAAGCGGGCGAAGCCGCGGGGCGAGCTACTGAAAAAGGCTTTTTAGGGTTCCGTACCTTAAAAGAAAAAAACGGGTCTCTTATATGATCACTTTGTTCTGCGTCTGTCTGTCTGTCAAGACCCTTTATCTCAAGAAGATTTTTTCGCGTGGAGGTATCGAGTTGAAATTAAAACCACATACTCAAATCTGTGGTCCCTTGGAGCTGTGAAAAAATCAACCCTCTAAGTCTACGTAGTCAAAACATATGGCCGTTTTTGTCGCAAGTTAGTAGTTAGACACGCACTTGGTCGGTTTAATTTTATTTTATTTTAGACTCTAAACCCCAAAGCCGATAAACCCAAAGAAGGAGGAGTTTTTAAAAACCCATAGTTTCAGCTCCACGAAACAGCCAACAGAAAATGCTACAAAGAGCTCACACACATACTATTAAATTTCTTGCGAGAATTGTACCCACTACATGACAGTCAGCCGTTCTATCAAACCGAGTAATTTCAGCTTTTTATTTATTTATGCACATACAAAATACTTGACAGGACATAACATTATGACAGAAGAACAAAAAGGTACAGCTTATTTCATTAGAAGATTTCTTCCAACAGACCTGCGAGAGGAAAGTTGGATGAGATATGGAGACAAAATGTGTAGAAAAGACAAGACAGGAAAATTTAAAATAAACAATTGTACAAGTTATACTAATATAGTAAATATATACCTAAAATACATAAATATGTAGAATGTAACAATATAGGGGAGAGGTAAGGCTTCTTTATCATTTAATCAAAGTTAATCTTACACTCGTACAACTTACCTATTGAAAAGATTCGGTATATTGTAGCAGAAACTGGTGGTGGGTGATACGTCATCATTCAAAATGGCCGCCGAGTCGAACCCGCTAGCGCCTACGCCACCCTCGCGACCGTCCAGTGATTCTTCCATCTTGTTTGCAAAGAGAAAAATCACATAGTTTTTGTTATTACATAACACTATCAAAATCTATAACGGATATAAAATTATCCTTAAAAAATACTCGTTCTGCTCGTCGTCGTTGCGATTTTTTTTATTGACATATTGGGGGACAAAGTTACAACATTTTTTTTGTTTTTTTTATTGTGATTTACTTGAAATACCTCCACGATACCCGTATTATTAAATACATATGTGCAATAAGATACCGCGGCCCTGGAACACAAAGGGCAAAAGAAGGAACATGGATGGGTTTTATCCAATATAAGTCTGACACTCCCCCACACTCCGCACAGAGCGGGGGAAGTTATTTGGTACCTTCGCTAATTTGGCAAATCCGAAAAAAGGGACAGAGGGTCCGTTTACACCTTGTATATCTAATGGTGTAGGTACTTACCTACTTAAATTGAGTTTGCAAAAACTTTCATGGAAAAATAAAAGGGGCAATACATACTGTAGCCAAATTACAAAACATAACGACACGTCTGTTTTCATCGAGAGGCTAGGCAAAGACGTTGCGGGTTGTTCGAAAGAGATACCGAGGCCCCGGAACATAAAGGGCAAAAGAAGCAATGGATTGGGTGGCTAAGCTTGACACTTCCCTCGCTCTGGGCTGAGCGATGTTATTTGAAGACTTCCCATCCCCAAAAATAAAAAAGCTAGGTAATAGAAGCGAGTTTAATACTTCAGTTGTATTTTAAAGCCAGAGACAATCGTTTTTTTAAGTAAAAGCCAAGAAGAGCCGTGTGAAATATATAGTCCCGACTTTTTCCTGAGAATAAAACTAAACAGACATAACAGTGTAAGGTGCATGCTGTTTAAAAAATCCCTTTGTCTAATGGCGCTTACATTCCTACGACCTAGTTGGCTGGACTATGTTCATCCATTTTGCAAAACATGAGCCTATTGGGCTAGGCAGGTGACGATGAGCCCGTAAATATTTGACTGTTATTCTTTATGTAGAAAGTCCCATGCCATCCAAGTAGAGGACGTAAACTTATGTTGCCAGCTATCTAAATTAATTGCTGCTATTGAAGAAATAACAATACCTGATCTGAGGATTGAAGTTCCCGTAGATAACACGATCTTTTTACGGCCAGACCATAGAGACAGAATTTTAGTGCGTAAACGAATAAAAATCGTAATACGTGTAGCTGGTGTTTATCTATTAGGTTTATGTATTAGGACCTAACGTGTTTAAACATTCATATCTAATACTAAAGGGAGGAGCTCTAAGCTTCTACAGTTATAAAAGTGCATGTCAATCAGAATTAGCATCCAACAATCCAATTTACAGCAAGTTATCATAGAAAATCATATTATCGAATTAATATGCTGTGTCTGAAGTAACACAATACTCTAGCGAGGTGGTTGAACCTCCCCTCGCGACGTCCACTCACTTAAATTGAATTAAATGCCTATAATTTAGTTAAGTTTATTAAATTACCACTAAATGAGTATAATTTGTGTTGTATTTCCATTGACTTGTTGCAACAAGACGGTTTGTTCGCGTCGCGAGACACGCCATTTTTGCCGCCGAAAAGTTTTTAAGTTTGACAGGAAAAATAGCGGGAAGTGCGTTCGGAAATTGGTTTTTTAATAGTGATTGAAGTTTTGTGTTTTTGAAGAAATGTTAAATTATATCGTGGACGTTTTTAATAGCAGTTGTTAAAAGGTTTTGAGTGCGTGAATTAAAGTAACTATGAAGTGGGAATTCAGTTAACATTGTATGTACGTTTTTACATTCCAAAGTTTTATTCTGCGTTTTTCCAATTGAACCAGTATTTAATTTTTTTTGAGCAGATGAACGAAATATAAAATGGTTAAAAGTAAATTATATACAGCCAGTAGCAGTACCTAAGTATTATAATAATTAATTAAAGTTAAGTCCTACACTGGGCTTGAACCGTTAAATAAGTATATAAAAGAAATTTGCCTTCAAATCAGCCGAGATCAAAGTTATCACGGGTGATTTTGGGAACAAGAATGGTAGTGTTGTGGGCGGTACCAGATCTACGTAACGATAGAGATACTAGGGCTTTCTAAATAGAGAAAAGCCTGGTATACAATGCCAGGCAAACCCTTTTATGCGGATACGAATTCATCATTCATGAGGAGTGTCAAACTTTTAATGACTAAAACTCACCCATGTTCCTTCTTTTGCTCTTTATATTTTGGGGCCGCGGTATTTATTTCGAACAACCCGCAACCCCAACCTTGTCTAATATTTATATCATACGGTGTTACTTCTCGTCACTTCTAGCTGAGGTGCGGGGACACAATTGTATACTCCACAATCACCCCAGCAGTGCCTAGTCTAGTTTAGTAAGTTCTGGTAAAACAGATTATTCTTAAATAAAAAAAAAGAAAGGTCCGCTAAAATACAGCAATGGCCTTCAGACAACGAGTCTCCTTCGACTTTGGAAGAGTCCCTGGATATCCTCAAGATTCCAAGACCCTTATTAGATAAGGGTGCGCGGGGCGAGGTGCCATAAATATGATTTATAAACAGCTATAGACAAAGAGACATGTGAAAACTTGGGATTCAGCCTAGCTGTACGAAAAAACAGTTCCATGATGGATTTCACAAAAAAATATAAATGTTTCATCTATAAAATGAAGTCGCTTCCGCTGTCTGTTCGTTTAGATATTTTTAACTACCCAACGGATTTTAATGCAATTTTCAGCAATCGATACAGTAAAATAATATGAAAGTTTAGGTGTGTGTATAATATGAAATATCCCAGTTTGCGGGATGCAGACTGGGATGCATACGTAAGTAAAGCCAATTCAGTGCTTCTAATACTATAGCGTTTTTTGTGTATCTTTATACTTTTCATAAGATTGGATAGTTGGTTAAGATTTTACATGTAATTTCAAGAGATTTGTTTAAGAATCATTTATAGCAAACTATAATTTAAAAAATATATAATTATATAATTTAAATAAACTAGTAAATAGTAATCGTATTGCACAAATATAAAAAAATAACGTTTCAATATCCACATTCAGGTGATCGAAAACCGAATATTTTTTTATTATTGAAAAGATAATATTCATAAATGCACTTTAAATACTGCACTAAGCTGCTGATTATTTTAACGGATAATTGATTTTATGGAGGTAAACAGACTCCATAGCACATATTTAAAAACTGAACACTCAAGATTAAAAATAAACACAAAAATATGATATAAAAAAACTTACCTTCTAGAAAAATGATCAGTTTTCATCGGCACATTGAAATATGTTTTTAATTGAATTTAGTGTGTTAGTCGTATGTCACTGAAGGCTGTAACTATTGTCACGTGGTCAACTGTACTGGACGGAACGACGGGGGAAGCGCTTAGCTGTATAGAACAGGGAAATGTGTGGAGCTGTTGATGAGAAAAATATTGGTAGCGTGCCTTTTTGCTAGTTTTTTCGAACAAAATAAATAAATTGGCGGATGTTTTTCTATACTTTTATCCTTTCATTGTTTTGAGTCGCTTAAAGAAAGTGTGGCTAAGTGACTGCGAGCAGGTCTTTCACAAAAAAACTACTTCACGGACCAACATACCCCTTATTTTGCGGATGGGAAATTATAGCGATAGCCGCAGCGTCTCTCGCGGCGGCTGAGTTGATTTGAGGCATACATACCCCTTTTTCGCGCATGGGAAATCATCAACTAACTTCCCCCGAAAAAAAAAGGGAATATTTCCTAGAAACCGACGTGGGAATGCATCGGGATGTGGTTGCAGTGGACAAAGGTCTCACCCCGCTCTTCTTGGCTAAGGAGAACTGGCGCAAACCTGTAGTGCTTGACACTAACGACCTCAGGGAGGTATGGCAGAGTAAGGAGCTTCACGGACGCTTTTTCCGGGCCCTACATGGACCCGATGTAGATCAATCAGCGTCCGTAGCCTAGCTACGTTCCGGGGATCTCTTTGGAGAAACTGAAGGTTTTGTCTGTGCAATTATGGATGAAGTTATGATGACAAATAACTACCGGAGATTTATTGTGAAGGACGGCACGGTTGACATATGTCGGGCATGCCACCGTCCAGGTGAATCAATTCGACACATTATCTCCGGTTGTTCTCGTCTAGCTAACGGAGAGTACTTGCATAGACCCAACCTTGTAGCCAGGATTCATTCATCAGCAACTTGCTCTAAAATATAATCTTGTGGAATCGGAAGTGCCGTACTACAGGTATGAGCCCGACCCAGTTCTCGAACATGGAAATATCACATTGTACTGGGATCGCTCCATCATCACTGACGGGACTATTGTTGCATACAAGCCTGATATAGTGGTGGTGGATCGATGAGAGCGGCGCGCAATGATTGTTGACATAACAGTCCCGCATGATGAGAACCTCGTGAAAGCCGAGAAAGATAAGCAAATCAAGTATATTGACTTGGCTCGCGAGGTTGTCGACATGTGGGATGTGGACTCAGCGATCATTGTGCCGATAGTCGTATCTGCCAATGGCTTAATTGCCAAGAGCCTCGACCAATACCAGAGGAGGCTCTCGTTAGGCAGCTGGATCAAGGGCTTGATACAGAAAGCGGTACTCCTGGACACGGCTCGTATTGTTAGGAGGTTCCTTTCTCTGGAGCCCTGACCGCCGGTAGCTTGGACCCTGTTCCCGATACCGGTGGGCTACTATTTTTATATTTTTAAATGTTCTTTTTTGTTTTTTTTTTATTAAGAAATATTTAAAAATGTAAATAATATGGAAATTAATCAATAAATGAACGAATAAACAATATTAATAATTTTATAGCAACTTTTCCAAAAGATATGCATTATTGCCTGATATAGGACTGGCTATGTTTACAAATAGCCTATTGAAAGATAATATTCCCTCATTCCGACGATGAGCATGTAAGCCAATAGGCAAGATTAGTAAGATTCTTTGTAAGTAAAAAAACTTAAAGAAATCATTTAGTTCAAAAGTCGACTCTATACCTTTTGTCCCACCTGCCTAGAAAACTCATGACGTTTACTATTACCGACACACGTATACCGCGGGTCGTAGGTTCGTTCCTCGCTAAGCACGGCTTAGAGGGGCGAAGACCCACAAGTGCTGTTGTGTCGCTTCAGATCTATTGCGGGGTTTTTAAAGCTATACATTCCGATTCTCCAACGAATGAGGGGGATTGATTTGTTAAAAACAAAAGGAAGACTTTTTGTGTCAAGTTATGTAGAGTACCGATATCCGTTCCAACTTCAGAAAGCCATCAACAGAGACCTTTTATATAATAGCCGCTCGGATATGGCCCAGGTCGGTCCGTAGATGGGTGTGCACCCATAACAAGAGTCTTCTTCGCCTCAGTTAACACGTTAAACCGTTGGTCCCAGCTGTCATTTGATGATGTTTGACAGTCAGTCAGTGGCCCGAGAGTCTGACAATCAGTCTTACTAAGGGGAATCGATACTAACCAGATTGGGGAGGTCATCACACCATCTCAGGTCCAGTTGAAAACCGGCGTCGGTAACTAGTTGCTCGGCAGTTTGATGAACTGGGCCTGGCACAATAATTGTCTTCTTTTTGTGTTTAGTTTTAAGTTACCTATTATCATTTTCTAAATGAATGTTATGTCTTCATTTTGTTTTCTTTTTTTTGTCTGATGTTGTGTGTACTTGTGGCATGTGCAAAATAAATGTACTTTCTTTCTTTCTTAAATAAGCAGTCGCTCCATATTAACACAGGGAGACTGACCCCGACATAGTTGGGAAAAGGCTAGGCAGATCATGATGTTTGTTAAATCATCACGAATATTATAAAGGGAATGATTTGTGAGTTTGTTTTTAGGAAGAAATTTATTGAACTCTTGAACTGAATTTGAAAATTGTTTCACTACTGGGAACATACGCTATCCTTGAGTGTCATAGGCTATTTAGGATGTTTCCGTTGGATAATTTCCGAATAAAACGCAACCAAAACCGCGGGCAGTATCGGGAGTTTCCTACACATAATCGGGCCGGAGGAAACGCCCGGGTGTCACCACTGTGACAATCGCCCAGAGGACACGGTGGAGCACACTGTGGTATGTCGGCGATCGGTGGCAGCGATCTCTCGCGTCCTGCCCTGGTTCAGCCTATGGTCCGGAACGAGAGGGAATGGAAAGCGGTCACTTTCTTTTACGTAGCAGTTATGCTAGCAAAGGAGGTGGCCGGACGTTTGAGGGAGAGAACCTCAAACCAACCCAGCCGCCATAGGAGACGCTGCGTGCGTCGAGCGCAACGAGACGGCTCCCATGGTAAACAATGGGTAGCTCACCGTCCCTCCGTTTACCGGGGCCGTGGTATCTCTTTCGAACAACCGGCGATTGGCCGGGGCCGTAGTGTCTCTTCCGAACAGCCGGACGGTGAGCTGGATACCCATTGATCACCGTCCACTCTCATTTGCCCTCGACTCTTTCGGTTATGCGATATCGGCTTTCTGAAACGTCACCGTCACCGTCATCTATAAGGTTAATAAATAGTCTATTTTTATGTCTTCTCTCAATTCAACCTATGAGATTATTAGCAGCTCAACTCAACTATCCTGTTGGTGCCTGGAAGTCAAGGCCTCTAGACAGGGACAAAAACTTATAAACTAAGCGACTGCATGCTAAGGGCACCCCCTTCTAGATTGAGCTGGCTCAGGGCGTCACTGGGAGAGGACAGGAAAGGGACATGCTGAATCAGAGTTCCATTAAGTTCATCTAGAGTCGGAGGAGGGGACAGGGACGTCGTGACGGTTCTCGACGGTGAGGAACGAAAGACGGCGGTTTGTATTTGAGTTTGCGTTATGTACTTGTTTCCTACTGCTTGCTTGCAGGATGGTGGCAGGGTCATTAGCGAAAGGCTTTTCATCCAGGTAGTTTGCGGTCTACCCCTCCCTCTCTTTTTTATAACCATGGAAAAGCATTGTTTTGAAATAGTATGAGAAACCTTTTGCGAATTTTAGCGGACGTCATTGAAGCCAGTGTTTTTTTTTGGTTCAATGTTGTCTCAATAGAATTATTTATTATGTTTCATTAAAATATCTTATTTTACTTTTTGTAAAGTAAGCAATGAGTTATTGTTGTTATAAGTAGGTACTAACTCTGTAGCAACAACATTGCAATACCAAGTGATTTTAAAAGAGTAACCATGGAGTTGCTTGCTGGTTCTTCTCCATATGAAACGACCAACCCGAACCGTGTACCTTTTCTCGACGCTTTATAAGTGCCCATGTAGGGCTATGTGAAATAATAATTTGAGAATTTGAAAAAATTAAGACCAAAAGTTGTAACGACACTTTTTGCTTAAGACCAAAAGTTGTGAAGAAACTTTTTACTATAGTTGGAAGCCGGTAGGCGTGCGCGTGTTTCTCTGTCACTCTCTCTCTCTTATAGAAAGCAAGCCAGTTATTTTTGTTGCGTCTTTCTATTTCGCATTGAACAGTGTGGAACGATTATTTTTTTATTTTACTTTTTTTTTGTACATAATAACTTCCATCCGGGTGTCCTTTGAAACCGCTCAAGTTTTTTTTTAATAATTGAACTCAAAAATCTATAATACAGTCCGTATGTATGTTTATTTGTGGGGGCATATGCAGGAGTTGTAATATTATACAAATAAAACATCAAAATACTCATGAATGTTAATTCATATTTAATAAATAAATACATTCTCATTGTTTTATGTTTTAAATAAAACTATTATTAAGTGACTTAGTTGTAGCAACTCTCAACAACTTTAATATGATACAACATGTAGACGCAATCGCGTTATTGCTTATAATCTAAGTTTTTTTTAACAATTTTCAACTAAAGAATATATATTAGAAAAAAACTCTTTAATATACATACATAGCAATAAGTTAGTAAGTATATGTTACAGAACTGAAAACCACTTAAATCTAGTACAACTTAATTTAAGATTTATATAGTTTTATTCATAAATTATATATTTTTTAATATTTCAATCAGCAATAATTAATATCAAGTGACATATTTTGAATTAATTTTTAATACGTATAAATCAAAATATTTAGTTATTTTTCAAAATAAAATACCGATTAAAATACAATCAAATTTAGTAATAATATAATTATGAATAAAACTACACTTGCCATCTTGGAAATATATTCACAGTGAGGCAAATAACTCGAAAATTATTTAAATTACAAACAATGTACGATGATTGTTTAAAATTAAGGTATTCATCGAGATTGAACACAAGGATTATAACATCTTTGGCGTCAAGCGAAATCTACAGAAGCGATTCGAACATTTTAACTTCCCACACAAACGATTTGTGGTGTATTTCTTAGGTATTTAAGATATTTTATGGCAATAGTACTGAAAACTTTCTGGAAATAATGAATGAAGAAAAACATACCTTATTTATTTTGTAATTACGTAAAAAATATATTCGGAAAAATAACATATTATGGAATATTTTTTTCTAAAACGTAAATAAAATATATATATAATACGAATCTGATCTCTTTTTGAATAAGAAAGAGAAATACACCACGTCACCACAAAACCATACCATACCCTTATTAAAATAAAGACGCATCTCGCTTGAAATACGCTTACAAACATTACATTCGAGTCTCTTGACGAAACTTTATGGGATAATTATTCAAAAAGATCGTTATTACAATACACATTAGGATCAAAATCCAACGAAGAAACGTTTTTTTACATCAATTCCTTTCAATTTGTCATGCATTACATTTTAGTTTTTTAGAACTAGGAAAGATGGGTAGAACACTTTCTGGTACAGTCGTTCACACGAATACCCAAAAGTTTTTTTTAATATTAAAAAGATTTATTTGCAAAAACTTGGAACACAGAAAGCGTTTTATACCAAAACATTCTGAATTCAAAATCAATTTTACGTGTGCTCGACTGTACTTTAGTAATAAATATGAAAAACAAACACAAGAATTATGATGAAATTTAGAGATTCAGAATCAAATATATTGGACAGCTTAATTCTGGATAAATACCGAATTATAAGAATGTATTAAACTTAATATCGACATCACAATTTAAATATCTTTAATTTTATGCGACATCAGTATTAATTTTAACCATATATGGACATTTTTTAATTCTATTAATTTAAGACAGGTCCGTTATATCCCCTCCTCCACTTACAACAAGTCGTTTTATTTTTCTCTATCTACCCTCGTATCAAATAGTAGAAACAACAAGCCTAAACAACTGGTACAAAGTCAACAGTAGCTACATTAGATTAGTCAACATTTTTTTAACTTGGCCGGCCTAGGTTTTATACAAATTCATGGCTTATCATATCTGGAATGTTGAAATATGAAGCCTAAGACAGTGTCGTAAGGTTTAATTTCGGATGAGTTTGACATTACCAGATTTTCTCAACCTTTGTCAAAGACATTTGGCAGAAATGCAGTGTAAGTCAGAAGAACGAAAATAGCATTGAATATGCAGCATATATATCTGAAGCAGTCGCTCCATGTGAAATACTGGTATTCAGCTGTATCCGGCTAGACTGAAAGCCGACTCAAACATAGTTGGGAAAAGTCTAGGCAGATGATAATGAAATAACTTTGTTTGTTATCATTAAACCATTTTCCAATGAATGTCATCAAAATCAACTATTTCAAATCAACATAGCTTTAGGTTTTTAATTTCAGAAAAAAAACGTTGCATTTCTACCATTTGCAAAGAACATCGGCAAATTTGCACACAGGTATACATGGCCGGCCATTTGATTACATTACGCGCTTATACTATTTAGTTATACGTTATGGTAAAATCCAAGGAAAAGTCGAATCGGTAACGTTAGGTAATACATCATACAATGTAAAATTCACTCATACAATAAAATTTCAAAAGCAGCCTTCAACTGTAGTCGAATACAGAAAATCGTACATATTTTTGGAAGATATAAGTTTAATCTTAATATTATATACTTTCTTTTTTTGATTTTTATGGACACAATCGAAAATGCACCAATTTTGACGACAAGATTTCTTCACGCCAGGAGACAAAAAGGTACTAGCCTATTTTAAAATTCCTCAAATCGCCTAATCTAATAAAATTCATCAACAATAGTGAATAAATTCGTATTTTATTATAAATATATTTTTTAACTGTGATGTCTATGTAAGTATTGCTCTTGTGCTGAAATTAATAATATTCTGTGTACTTTAAAATCTCTATTGCATTTCGCTATTCCAAACGTATGTACAATTATTCTAAAGAAAATATCATGAATTCTAAGATATATTTTTCTTTTTTATTATTAAAGTAATCTTTATAATACTTTTCGGTTGGTAACATGCAATGAAGGTTATTTTTTTTTTATTTGAATCTAAGAAGCGAATTTTGATTTGACGCAATTTAAAATTTAATAAATTGTCTTATTTTTATAGTATCATTCCATAAACCGTTCGTTAATTCCACATTTTACTCTATCTAGATTAGAAACCACTTTACTATTCCCGAGCATATTTCTACATTATATACCAAAAAACATTTAAACTGACGAAATGTTGTCAGTTACGAAAAATAGTTTAGATACTTGCCAATTAATTAATTTCGTTGCAATAATTTTATTTATGCTTCAAACTCTTAAATATTTACTTAATAATTTCAATACGATATTAATTTAAGCAAAAATCTTTTTATAGCTACAGGAATAGTAAGTGATTATCTCCAACATCTAAGAAATATTCCTACATCCAAAATGTGGACCCAAATTATCTTCGATTCATACGAATAGCCTTTCATTTTCGTTATAAATACCTCTTTTATTACAAATGAGGCTTATTATCTTTTCTGAATTACATAATTTCCTGTTTTCTTTCCTACTGACCCTATGAACAAAATGTAATTTTTCGTCTAATATGTTTGAAAAGCTACTAATTATTTATTTATTTCTGAAGAATACGCTTACTTTTACTATATGTAGGCTATCAAAAACAAATGTATGTAGCCATTTTAGTGAAGAATTTCTTCAATGTAATATTTTTTGTTATATCCTTGTTATTTCATATCCATATCAAAGTCGAATGTATCAATGTTACATTAGTAAATTCGAGTACCATATTTAAATTGGCACTTTTGTATAATAAATACAAATTATCCAAAACCACCCAAATGCCTATCAACCGTAACCTACCCTGGTAGAACCACAAGAATACAAAATCTCAAATGTAGCTAAAATGTGACATGTAGCCAAAATTGTGACAAGTAGCCTAAAATGTCACTTGTGGCCTAAAATGTAACATGTAGCCAAAAATGTCACTTGTAGCGAAAGTCACACGTATCCAAAACTTCATGATGTCTTCATGAAGTGATAAGGGCGAATTTGTAGTCATTGATAGAGATTTTTACTGGCGTAAAAATATAATGCTTATAAAACCTTAAGCTTGGCATTGATGCGAATACTTTCAATATTCACAAAAGAGTTTACGCTACAATAAATGTCTCTTCAGGGAAACTAATGTCAAATTATAGTTTCTGAAGATACGTCATATATATTACAAACTAGAACATCGTCTAATTACCGGGATATTACCCTTCTATTATGCATAATATCATTTGTGAATATCATTACAAGGTATAATTATATCAGCTTAACAAATCAAATAACTTTGTACGAAAATTTCAATCCCGTACAAAACAGAGTGCGTTGAAAAATAAAGATGGCACTTAGAAAATGAGGTACCCGACCATTTAAATAATCAACCTATTACATTTGTAATAAAGAATTCGACAATCACCTTTCAGAGCAAGTATTTATGCTCAAAATCCCATACAATTCAAAGAAAAAACGATAATTCCCGAACCGTTCGTGAACTTTCGGGTATCTTCGGGTTGAATCCGACCAATCAGGGTTCGCAATTCGTTGGGAGTTTAAAAATTCAAAATATAACGATGTTATACCGTTGGGTTGTGTTTAGACTTCGGTGCTCTTGCCCACCTGTCCGTGCTTGGGGTCCGGGATACCGGACGCGCTAAGCTTCCGTATACGTCCGGGAAATATGCCGCTGATACCTCCAATGCCGCTGAATAGGCGACCTGGAAGATTAAAATAAACTTGATTAAATAATTATTAAGAATTCAGTTCAGAAACGTGTTGTAAGTTGTAAGTCATCAGGATCTGATGTATCTAAGATTTATCAACATTTTTTTTCTTCTAATAAAAGAGTGGTTTAATAAATTAAATTTTATTTTATTTAATTTTTATTTACAGTTTTAGTTTTTGTTGATTCATTTTAATTAGTCTGACAAAAAATATTGAAATTGGAATACATGTTCTATTTAATTTTATTATGATTAAAATAAATGAATTTGTATTGAATAACGCGCGAGATATAATTCATTCAAACCGCTAACATTTTTTTTAAACCACGTCATTGTTATTTACTAGTAAGCCATGTTTTAATCTGCCTAATTTGTCATAGGCTGAGCGCCAAAACTGAATGTTAGTTTTTCCGGCTCTGCTAAAAAAGGCCGATCTAAAATGTGTGTAACATTAACCACACAATCTTCATCTGCAGACTGGTAATTTAGGTATTTGTGAGGTAATAATCTCAGTACTCCTTCATTACTTGCAATCGATTTCTCATACACGTTTTAGTGAAGTGAAAAGTAATGGTTTACCTGGCGAGCGTTGGTCATTAGGATGTCGCGGCGAGGTGGCGTGCAGCGCGTTCCGGCTGCCGTGCTGGAACGACACCGACATGCCGCTGTCCAGCGAGCCCACCGAGCCGCGCCGCTGCAGGCGCTCGGCTGCGAGGGCCACTGCAAGTTATAGCGCCATCTTACGTCACGATGCCAACTACAGTTTCTAATTATCACAACTAGTTTGTATAGATTCTTTTAAAGGTCCATCGACCAAGACCAAGTGGCTAAGCTATTGACTGCTGCGCTGCATGTCGCGGGTTCAATTTCCGCACGGAACAAATATTTGTATGGCCTACAACTTATTGTTTCGGGTCTGGCTGTTTGTGTATGTGAATTTAAGTGTCTGTAAACGCACCCATGAAAATCCTAGTGTGGGCCAATTTTTTTTTAATAATATTATTTCTCATAAAACAACAAAATACTCGTCATTAAAGAATGTTTGACATAAATAAAAAACTGCTTAGTTAGTTCTTAATGTTCTCCCAAAATTATGAGTATTTTTTATATTGTGAATCGTGATATTTTCTGTACCTCCTGTTTAAATATCCCGTAACTAAATGACAACCCCTTGTCTCAATTTATGTCCGTTCAGTAGTAACGGAATAGCTTATTGTGCATTGAACACTGGGCTTTTACTTAATATTAGTATGTGGGTTGGTTTTTCCCCTATAATAAAAATATAAAGTTACCAGGGTCGTTGATATCCACGAGCGAGTTGCTGAGCACGTTCCGCTTGATGATGCTGGTGGGCGGCGGGTTGGAGCGGAGCGGGGCGGCGGGGGCCGGGCACGACGGGGGCGGCGGGACCACCACGCTGCACAACAAAACCAAACAGATGTCTTAAGTAATTGTTGCTTCAAGAGTTTTTCTCCATACATCGCTACATAAACTTCTTGAAGAAACGCTAAATAATGACGCAATGCTGCAGAGTCCAAATTTTAAAAGCATTTAAGTTGCAAAATAAAGCAATACTTGCGTGCATCCACACTAATTATCAAACTTATTAAACTAGATATGTTGTGGACTTACCCATGCATATGAACATGGTCCATGCACTGTTGATGATCAATTTCAACGTCAGCCACTCCACTGTCCCTGTTCTCCATCACTGTTGAATAATCAACATTATTAGGTTCAATCATTATGTAATGCGGATAAGGAACTATTTAAAAAAATAATGTGGTTGTCACTGTAGAATTTTAGGGTTTGGCAGAGTTGTACACACGACGGCAGGTCAACATATTCTAAACTATTATAACCTGATATTTCTACTACGGATCGGACACCGTAGTAGAGAGATTAGGTTATAATGGTTTTGTGTAGGTTGATGTGCCGTCGCGTGTACCTAATAGTACACTCACATTTCGCCAAAACATAACTGGCGTCAGGGTCCCGTTTTTTTATTCGGACATATGAACTTTTTTATGGAATCCTAAAAAGTCCACGTTCTAAAAAGGTCGTTTAGGTAAGCTACTGACCATTCCTGGCGTTGTTCCCGGCCCCGCGTCCCTTGCCCCGGTTGAGCTCGCCCTCGATGCGCATGGCCTCCATGTCGTCCATCTCGGCCACACTCTCGCGCAGGTCCTCCGCGAACTTGCACCGGTCGTGCTCGTTGCGCGCGTTGAACGTGGCCAGACGACGCCCGTCCACGCGACGGGACAGGCGGATGCCGAATGGGTAGTCTGGGGGAAAGAGAATCACGTTATTTACTGTTATATGAAAAACTATCTTTTGCCCGCGGCTACGCCCGCGTTAAATTCGGGGTACCACAGTTCCCCTTTCCTGATTTGCAGGTTCCTGTTACCTGTAGTTTTTGCCCTAGCGCCTTATTTATTGTAAAAGCAATGCTAAGTTTTCCCTTTTCTTCCCTCTTTCTCCCTCATATTTCATTCTTTTTTAAAAAAAAGCGTATGTCCGTCTCCAGGGTCCCAACTATCCCTGTACCAAAATTCATCTGAATCGGTTTGGCCATTTAGGCGTGAAGACGTAACAAACAAACAAACTCACTTTCGCTTTTATAATATTAGTAAGGATTAATTCAAGAGTCTTTCCAAAGGGTTTTCTCAACAAACAACAAGAACTTTAGTCGAATGCATGAGAAGAACATCATAATGAATACTCACGTGGCACAGAGAACAGGTTGACAATCATGCCACACAATGGGAACGATTGACGGAACGTGTACGTCACTGATGACTTCTTCTTGCTGAAGATCTTCGTGATCACCAGAAGGTCGTTAAAGAGGAACACCTGGAAAAAAAGAGCCAACGATAAGTCGAATATAGGAGAATGAGCATAGGTGTATATTTATATATGGGCTTCGAAGCAAGTTACAACTATAATCCTCCTGACCGTTTTTACTTTCGACCGGTGTAGATTAGCTAACTTCGCAGGAGATGCATATAGTACGATGGGACGGCAACACGACACGAGCGGAGAGAGATCAGGCGCTACTAACGGCTACACGTACACACGACGACACATCAACCTATACAAAACCAGTTTATGCTGCTCTCTCAACAACGGATCGTACACCATAGATTTCAAGTACAATGAGAGATCCGCATAAACTGGTTTTGTATAGGTTGATCTGTCGTCGTGTGTACCATCCGAGGTACGGAGGTATCATACCGCCAACTTCCAAACTCCGGGCTGTTACTGAGAACTTCCTTATGGAATAACCCAATAACACTGTAACAAACCGACCAACTACCCGGTTGTAAAGGGTGTAAAAGTACCCACCCTTAACAAAACTGAAAGGCACGGCCTCCCCATCATAGCGATATTTAACACCGTTAGAATTTTTCATGAAATGGTCATTTCTTGAGGTAAAATTAACGTACAGGGCTGTATTGATGATTTAAATTATTATAACGCTGAAAACCATATTTGTTAAGGAGGCCTAAGAAATTATTAATTTCCCTTTGACATTAAAGATAATATTTTATAATGTAAACCAGCGCAATGTTTATTTACTATATTTGTTATTTTGTGTCCTTGTCGTAATTGAGACTAATAAAAATATTTTACTAGCTTCCGCCCGCGACCTCGTCCGCGTGGCATAGTTACTTGGGCTAACGCTAACTTTAACCCGCGTGATGATCAAAAAAAAATATCTTGTTCTCCCCTTTTCTTCCCTCTTTCTCCCCCTTCCCTCACTTTTTTTTAAAATAGCCTTTCTTAAATTAAATTAAAAAAATTAAAATTCATTTTTCCGTTTAGGCGTGAAGACGTAAAAATCAAACAAACTCACTTTCGCTTTTATAATATTAGTAAGGATAAGGATTTTGTGTCCTCGTCGTAATTGAGAGTAATAAATATATTTTATTTCTTCTATTTACCTCTCTCTGATGCACCCCGGGACGCTCCTTCTTGTGTATGTCGGGGATCTCGTAGAGGCGGCAGTAGCACACCAGGCGCCGGTGCGGGAGGGCCAGGTGCGGCTTCTTGCCCACTATTGTGGCTTGCACTTTCATCACCTGGAAGAGAACAGATCAATCATTATATATTGCACCTGGACGAGAAAGCAAATGAAGTTATAGGAAGTTTGTAGGAGCAATACATGGATTTGAGTGGCTGAGAATCAAACTAGCCCAGTACGAATTCTCGGCTACTTGATCACATTAGAATTGACGGCACGGTTAGCGTAGTGGCTGGGCGATTGACTGCTGCACTGTGTGTCGCGGGATCGATCTTCTTCCGGAACAAATATTTGTATGGCCGTACAGATAGTTGTTACGGGTCTGGCTGTTTGCCTATGTGAACTTAAATGTCTGTGAACACCCCCACGATGCAGGAGAATTAAATTAAAATTTACAACGCTTAGGTTGAAGATAAGTCCATATTTGTCCAGCCTTGATGACGATTATATAACCAAACATAAACTAAATATTATATAAAAGTATTTGACATCGAACAAAGAGAAAAATGAAGTTGTAAATCTAAAATCGTAGATAGAAGCGTTAGCGTAGAATTGCTTGATAAGACCAGTCGGAAGAGAGCTCTATTTACCTGCGTCACGTGATCACTGCCAGGTCTAAACTCGCTGGACTTCACCCTATCATAGATACCGGACAACATGTCCCGGTCAATGTCCCCACAGTCGTCGATACCACGGAGGTTGCGGACGAAGTCGTCGAGGGACATCCGGGCTTCTGGCTTCAGGTTCGGTGTGTGGAGGTCTGTATTCAGCATTATTATTGCGAAGGCAAGGACGAAAATCTGTGGAGGAAACATGACGACAGGTTGAAATATGTAATTAAAGTTTAAAACTTCTAAAGGGGTTGTAATTATTACAACCCACCCTTTTTTTGGGTTTATTTAGAGGTTACTGGGTTATTGATTTGAGGTTTCCAGGGTGAAATGTGCAATTAAAGTTGGGACTTCTAAAGGGTTGTAATTATTACTACTGTCCCCCTTTATTTAGGTTTATTACGAGACTAGCTTTTCTCCGCGGTTTCGCTCGCATTAAATTCGGGATAACACTGTTCCCCTTTCCTGATTTGCAGGTACCTGCTACCTGTAGTTTTTGCACTTGCGCCTTATTGATTCTAATAGCAATGCTAAGTTTTCCCTTTTCTTTCCTCTTTCTCCCTCATTTCCCATAAATTAGCTTATGCCTGTCTCCAGGGTCCCAACTATCTTTAAGAAGACGTAACAAACAAACTCACTTTTGCTTTTATAATATTAGTAAGGATTAGCTGGCGCCCGCGGCTTCGTCGCCTGATGATCGACAAAAAAGTATCGTATGTGTTATCTATCTCTGTGCCAAATTTCATCAAGATCCGTTCAAGCGTTTTGACGTGAAAGAGTAACAAACATCCATACCATCCATCCATCCTCACAAACATTCGCACTTATAATATTTTAAGTAGGATTAGTAGGATTTAAAATTACCGTATCCTGGGTTCTCAAACGCTGCACGAAGTCAGTGTTGCAGACGCAGTATCTCCTGGCGAAGGCTTCGACCAGGCGCTCGATCTTCTGCGCCTCCCCGGGCAGACGGAAGTGCGCCTGGTAGCGACGCAGAGCCACATCCACCGCCATGCCTGACAGGTCTAGCTCGTTCACGAAGCATCTGTGGGAAGAATAAGTCGTGATGTTTGTAATAAGATCAGACTTTGCCTGGAAAACTGATCAGCAATCAGGATATCTAAATGGCGTTCTAAAAGCTGTAGTCTATCATTATCTGCTAAGCCTTTAAATTGACGGCACGTTGTGCGCAGTGGCTGCGCGATCGACTGCTGCGCTGTGAGTCACGGGTTCGATTCCCACATAATAAATATTTGTGAGATCAACAGTCTTTCATCTGGCTGTTTGTGTACACGATACAGGAGAAATTCCGAAATACCCATGTAAAGTATGAAAAAAAATTGGGGTCGTCTTCCAGCCTTACCGGATGCAGCGGGATACCAGAATTTTACATGAACTGGTTGGGCACAGACTACCGGTAACGCCTGTCAAAGATCTACAAATGACAGCAGGGACTAACGACTTAACCTGCTTTCTAGGACTCGAAGGAAACTCGGTATGAAATGGGTGGTCACCCACTATTATATTAACATTATAAGTACACGCTAGATGAAACTCACTCAAGAACAGCCATGTTGAATGGATTCTGCAAATTCCCAAGGTACTCTCCGATCATCTGCTTGCTCAATCCCTTCCTGGTGATGAGGAACCTGGCCACTCCTCGAGGGGAGTTCTCCAGGAAGCCGCGGGAAATCAGGTATGCGATGCCACGCTCCGGCTTCTTGTTGAACAGGTTCAGACCTACGCGGTATTGACGCTTGCGCACCGTTTCCGATACCTGAAATTAATAGTAGGTATTATGAGTATTTTATAATTTATGTTTGCGTTGTTGTTTGCTGAATAAAACAACTGAAGCGACAAAAGATAAGTAAACAGTCTTGTTATTTGCATATTCATTATAGTTTAAAAGAAATACTGGTGGAATACATTAAAACCTCCTTTTGTAGAAGTGAGGAATAGGTAGTTAACAAATCACAAGGATTGATGCAAATTTAGGTGTCTGAAAACGTAACGTGCTTATGAAGATTCGACAAATAAACATGATAATTGCAAAAATCTGTAATATAATTAATAAAAAGCCTCACTGCAAGGGTAAAATTTCTAATTTACGAAGACGAATGCCCAAAAAATCGTTTTTTTTATGTTACAATAGTCAAAGAAAGCCTGCCAAAATAGGTATATGTTTGCTTTGCTGCATATCAACCAAACATACGCAGCCTGCATTAATAATGAAATGTTAAGTCGTGTCGGGCGTGCACTCGTGCAGACCTTGTTCGGCTGGTGCGCGTGCGCGTGCGCATGATGGTCATGCGTGGGGCGGCAGCAGGCGGCGGGCGGCGCCTCGTAGTAGGGCGGCGCGTCCTGGCGCTTCCACACGGCGTAGCGCTCCGCCTCGTAGCCGCCCGACGCCGACGCCGTGCGCTGGTGCTGGTACGGCTCTTGGATGTGCACGTGCGGTTCCTGGGGTGGGGGTAGGGTTAGGAGGTTACCGATAACTTTTATTCAGCTTATTATTTAGACGACCCAAATTAGGGCTTTATCCTCATCAAAGAATCATACATTGAACTCCATTTTCTTTTCTCATCTTGATATTAACAATGACCAACAATAATGGCTATCATGAATTTTACACTGCTAATTTTTTCAACTCAGTCAGCTCTTAAACAAAAAAACATTTGTTTCATAAAAAAATGAATTAAAATATATGAAACAGGTGTTTTTTTTTAATGTAAGACAAATTCGCTGCCTTCTGTTAGTTAAAAATCATATTTATTGTTTAATACCTGCTTCTATTAGCACAAACTTGAGAAGTTATTCCGTTCATGAATACATTTAAGTAGTAGAATTTTCTCTTAAGCTTTTTTTTCCGAATGGAAATCATCAAATATCTTCTCCAGCTCCGGGGGGAGAGTGGGGGAATGTCAGACTTTTTTTTACTTTTCTTTTGCCCTTTGTGTTCGGAGGCCGCGGTATCTCTTTCGAACAATCCGCAACCCCGGCAGGCAGTGATCCTGGTAGGCCCCTCTCCTATTCCTGAAAGCTTAGGCTTTCATTCGATGTAACGGGTCGTTAAAAGTTAATGGTAATTCCCCAGGTGAAGGATTTAAAATCTAATAAGCGTCACGCTTTGGTCTGCTCAACTGTCAGTTGCTCATAAGCATAGATTAATAAGACATAAAGAGTAATAAGTTAAGTTTAAAATAGCAGTTGGGTTTGACCATTGCGTGTCGTTTATAAGTAAATTCGAATTGTAGAATCACTTCATAGGTTCACTTGTACAATATCATAATTATAAATGTTGCATTTATTGCATTCGGGTTCATGCCAATCATTCCATTATACAGGGTTGTTTTGTGATGAAAATCAAGTTATTCTATTCAGTGGTGTTATTTGGATTAATATAATACACGGTGTTACATTAAAAACGTATCTAAATCTTTCTTGTGTATGTGTATCTTTCTCTTTATTGTGTGTGTGGTATATTTGTTCTACGAGTTTTAAAAAATCGCAAAAAGTATGTGGACGTTCTATAGGAATTGATTCAATAAAAACATCAATATTTTTTTAATTTCCATAACTTCCACAGGACAGAATTCGTTCAGCATGTTATCATATCATTTTCTTTTTCTTCTACATAGGCCACATTTTTACCGTACGAAGGCATATAAAACATCGGGAAAAGGTGCACGGTTCGAGTCTTTGTTGTTTCCTGTGGAGAAAAACCGGCAGGAAACTCCATAGTAACGCTTTTAAATTCAAAATCATGGTCTAAATAACACGAGAAGTTGCGTTTATTATGTAACACCTTGTATGATTGATCGCCTTTGTTTTCTAAAACATATTTTTGAGGAATCTTTTTACATGGAGCTGATCCATATAACAGATCCTCTCTGTAGAGGAGCTAGACTGTAAACCACCACGAAGGTCAAGGGTAGATCGATTCTTATGCTAGAAATAAAAAACTGTACTCACCGGAGCCCTAGGCTGATAGGGCTGGTGGTAATGATGGCGGTGTTCCTGCGAGGAGGACGACGATGAGGACTGCACGGAGGACATAGAACCGCCGCGGACAACTGCACCTCCGCATTCTGCACGACGGAGGGAGACTGGACTTTCAGCACTGAGGAAAAATTATTAAGTTTTTGACTGAGCATGTTCAATTCGTCATCTTTATCTGGCCTAGTCTTTTTTCCAATTATGTAGGGGTCGGCTTCCTGACCAAGCGGATGCAGCTGAATACCAGTATTTTACATGGAGCGACTGCCTTTCTCACCTCCACAACCCAGTAAGTACTGGGTATTATGAGAACCCTTGGTAAGACTGTGTGTCAGGCATCGGACTATTTGTGACGACTGTCAAAGATCTACAAATGACAGCCGGTACCAACAGCTTAACGTGCTTTCCGAAGCACGGAGGAAACTCGGTATGTGGTCATCCATTCTCAGATCTCAATTCTATGGTACCTTAGAGCTGTGAAAAAATCAACCCTCAAAGTCCACACAATCAAAAGATATGGCTGTTTATATCGCAAGTTAGCATGTAACCTTCAATGCGCGAATGTGACTCGTACTTGGCCAGTTTTTTTTTTATTCGTACATATACATCGGAAACTTACTTGAGTGTAATACTGCTAGTCCTCTTAGGTACTTCTGGTGGGAGCCGCCTGGCGTTGGCGGCTTGTATTGCAGCCAGTTGCTGCTGTTGTCGCGCCGTTGGTGATGAGAGCGGTTTGCCGCCGGATGATAGCAGGTTGCCGTATATTGGACCTGGGGAAAGAAGTGGACGTCACATATTAGATAATAAGGTAATAAAAACTAGTTTAGATGCTGTATAATTACTGTATAATATTTTAAAAGCGAAAGTGAGTTTGTTTGTTACGTCTTTACGCCTAAATGGCTAAACCGATTTTGATTATTTTTGGTACAGAGACAGTTTGGACCCTGGAAACGGACAAAGGCTATTTTTTTAAGTGAGAAAAAGGAGAGAAAGGGGAGAGAAAAATACATTTTTTTTTATTATCACGCGGGTTAAAGTTAGCGTTAGCCCAAAGTAACTATGCCACGCGGACGAAGTCGCGGGTGGAAGCTAGTATACAATAAAATAAAACATCTTAACAATCAATCAATCAAAAAATAGGGCACAGTTGCTTATTTGCCTAAACCAGGTTGGAATGTGGATGTACTATTAGGTACCTCCGCATAACCCTACACTAGGAGGTGGCGAAGGGACGTTTTGTGGGAGAAATTTGACTTTCACAAGGTGCTTATTATCAGCCTGTTTTGAATAAATAAGTTTTCATACTTTTCCTGCCGATTAAAAGCATTGAAAAACAACTGTATTTCATCTATTCATTAATATAACTAGGACTAGTTTTTTTCAAGTTGTTCTAGTCATTTACAAGTAGATAAACTAAAGATTCCACAGTTCACTAAACCGTGGAATGGAAACGGCAAAGATGTCACGCTGTGGGCATGCTTAAGTAGATCTGTTTGCTCGTTTCGTCATATCTAATAGTAAACAAGTCCCAGTTCTCGAGAAAACGTCTGCGCAAGATAAAATTCTCCTACGATAATGCAATATTTACTTTATGATGACGATTAATTTTGCGGAAAATTATAAAAATATATGACATTGGAAACAAATTCGAATGTATTTTGCAATGTAAACAAGGGTTATTTTCTTATTTTAATTGAGATTCAGTTCTATTGTAACGGAAGCAACTTATTTATCTTTGGAAGTATAAATGTGTAAGTCTGTTTCAAGGTGGATCTTTGATCTTTGGCGACACGATTGGCGCAGTGGTTGAGTGATTAACTGCTGCGCTGCGTGCCGCAGGTTCGATCCCCGCACGGAACAAATATTTGTATGACCTGCAGATAGTTGTTTTGGGTCTCGCTGTATGTGTATGTGAGTTTAAATGTTTGTAAACGCACCCACGATACAGGAGAAATTCCTAGTGTGGGGCAATGTTCTTTTTTTAAAAAAAACTTTTACTGGATTTCTTCGGTTTCCCCACTGTAATTAGAAAGTGTTTGGGAGGTGCACGTTATCACCATGGTAATTTACAAAGGAATTTGGGAAACTTCATGTTTGTCTGTGATAACTAAAAATAAACAACCTGGATTTCACAAAACTCCAGAGGGTCCAAAGTGCTGCTTTAGCAGAACCATAATACGAATATAATACGCATTAATTAATTTCTTATGAATATTAAAAACTTAAGAGTTTAGTTTACCTGTATTATTCAGCAACTGATGGTTATGTAGAGATTCATTGTGCGACGATGACGTCGATATGTTCGTGACAGACCCGCTTACAGAACAGCTGCAAACCTGCATAAGATAAACGATAATATGTTATAAAAACTAGTTTCTGTATATGTCATACAAGCACCTCGCCTCTCATGTATGAGGTTATTGATTAAAATCCGGGCAAGTACATACCAATGTGTCTTTTTCAATTCATAAGTACTTTCTAAAGTTTATCTAAGACATCACAAACAACGATAAAGGAAAACATCGTGAGGAAACCTAGACTTATAAGTAATATAGGTCTAAAATCGCCAACCCGTCTTGAGCAAGCGCGGTGATCAATGCTCGTGCAATTTCTGTATGAGAAGAGGCTTTGGCCCAGCAGTGAAGCAGTGGGACAGTTAAAAGCTGGTATTTTACGTATTATCCTATGGAAGCATCAGCGATTGGCCAGCCAGAGAATTAAAAATAATATATAATAAAAAAAATATAATATAAAATTATGGCTAAGCAAATTAACATCCTATGTCAAATTGTGGAGTTAACCAATTGTGGAGTTAATTACAACTGTTGTAATTTGAATATTTACAACTAGCTGAGCCCAACGTAGCCTGGGATATTATAAGTACATATACACCGGCCTCCTGAATCACTCTATATATTGCTAAAAGGTGCATTTAAATCCGTTCAGTAGTTTAATGGATCTAAGCGAACAGACAGCGGAAGCGACTTCATTTTATACTATGTAAAGATGGACAATGACAACTTGCTAAGTTATTAATTTTTGACTTGACTAGTCACATTTTTTTATATTGCTTTGTATAAATGCACACAAGTTAGTTACGAGAAGATTACTAGTGTTTTTATAAAATAGAATGGTAAGGGTGGCCGATCTTTTAAATCTTACAAATCCACTTAAATAAAAAATGTATATTATGAGACATGGATGTTTGGAGACTGACTATTTTGCAACTTGAACGTTATGAGACTGAAGGATAAATTGTTAGTAAAGCCTGAGTTTATCTGCATAACCAGAGGCCTTCAGGTAAGTTGCTTGGTCAGTTGTGACTCAATAAAATCATAATTATCAGATGTCATGCACCTTAATTACTACAAAAAGTAATAAGCTAAGATAATGTATCACGTAAAACATATCTATATTTTTTATTACAATAGGCACTTACTTTATTGATTGTCAAAACGAACTTTTTTATAGGAAAACAAAGTCACAACTATTTTATTTAACATGATTGTTATCAAATTGTTTGCTTATGACGTATTCATTATGTCATGTTTACACACAACGCCGATAATTGCGATAAATCTGTCTGATAAATCTTTATAAGTGCAAAAAAAGAGTATGTAAAAATGTTGGTTAACCTGTAATTGGCAACTGTATAAGTCCAATACTGTAATTTTTATTTTTTAAGATATTTTTAAACAGAAGCTGTTGGTGACCTTTTTTTAATAAAAAATAAATTTAAAAAAATCGCACAAAATTATTGCAAGTGAGCGATTACATATTGTAAAATCTATAAAAAATATTCATATAATATATACATGTATTTATAAAATAAATATATTTATATACACGATCATAATTTACACCACCTCTAAATAAATTGACACCATTTCCCTATTAATTAACGTTTATACATTAAAATACACACACTTTGTATTTTCCAGTGAGACCCCAAAGTTTCAGCTTTTTCACTTTTATTAACATCACATTTCTATTTTTCACTATACTTCTAATTATGTCTTTAGTTCTGGAATGGTCCATTTTTACCAGAATACCCCGGAAAGGTAACTTTTTAGGGTACCGCAGTAAAATAAGAAAACTCTTTGATTTTTTTGCACGGACGTTGCTCCGAGTCAACGCCAAAAGTAACAATGATAACAACTATCAGATAATTTATAATAATTAGTTAGGCAATGTTGTTTTATAGAGGCTGTTATCAGGGATGTGATAACCGTGTATTTATTTATTGTGATAGGCATGTTATGAATGAGCTTTCAGAAATTCTTTTCTTATTTATTTTTGGTAAAGTTTGTGTTTGATTATGGTGTTGATACTTCGCAAAATGATAATGTTTAGTTGGAAAAACTAACTACAAAAATCATCAATATTTGCGAAATCTCTACCATTTCCTTGTTACTTACTTTGTAAGAGGAAATATTAAAACAAATCCCAAGAAAACACGCTTTTTTACGGATGGGTGATCATCAAATAACTTCCTCGCTCTGGGCGAAGTGGGGGAGAGTGTCAGACTTTTACTGACTAAAACCCACCCATGTTCTTTCTTTTGCCCTTTATGTTCCGGGGCCGTTCGTCTGTTCAAACCCGAAGAAAACACGCCTATTTCACTGTTATAATTTGAAGTTTAATAACATTTACCGTCAAATAACATTGATATGAATGATATCAGGTATAAGTTTACTTATCAACCAATGTTTTTGTAATCTAATCATTGCATTCCAATATTCTTTGAATGAAACATAGCACTATTGACATCATCAACTTACCATATTGATAAAAATTTGCATAGGATATTAACATATTTACAAGTTTAAAAGTGCAAAAATATGTAGATTTGTGCCCAAGAGTCCTCATTGCCTGCCTAGCCTTTTCCCGACAATGTTGGGGTGTGTTTCTAGTCTAACCGGATGCAGCTAAATACCAGTATTTTACATGGACCTCCACAAGCCTCTGTTAGTACTGGGATATGACCCTTTGGTAAGACAGGTTGTCAGACTAAATAATAAGAGTGAAGTTCCCACTGTTACTATGATTAAAGAAAAAATATCATATCAATTGACATTCTGATTCATTACATCCTACTATGTTAGCTGAGATACTTTTTTAGAACTTTTGTAGCTGTCTGTACTAGCGAGAACACTGACGCCTGACTTTTCAACCTTATTACTCAGAGCATAAGGGTAAAAATTGTAAGGCGTGTCCACGATGGACCTGACTACAATCTTTTTGACTGGTAGGTATTCGTGATAGACACAGCAGAAACCTTATCTAACACAATTTGTGACTTTTTTAGAGAAAGAATAAGGGTGAGTTTTAGTTAAACAAAATATTTCCAAGTCTTACTCACCCCACTGTCGGCATCCCCGCGGTGTAGAGGCGGCATGTCGGCTGCAATCATGTGGATCTGATGGGCTGATTGCTGCACCCTGGCCACCATGGCTTCCACCTCGCTCTGAGGGTCACAGACCATGTGGTTGCTGGAAAAAACAAAACAGGTTATTAGTACCACGTATTTTTGTGATGACTGGATCATGAGATTAACAGGGCTGCCAAGCCTGTAATTATCGAGAGGTAAGGCAGAGGTGTGTGGGTGTGCCTAATAAATAGTACACCCACAATTTGCTGGTTTTGTTTGCATAAGTCCCATGTAATAGGAGACGGGCCTATTGCCATTAATGGGGCACAAATCTAGACTTCGTGACTACTGAGAAATTTCTGATGGAAAAACCCAATCACACTTTGCTTGACGAGGGAATCGAACCCAGGTCGTCATGCTCAGCAGTCGCGCGTTCGATCACTACACCAATGAGGCAGTCCATTTAAGCTACAAATATGTTGAAGGATATTGCCATATCTCGTACTTGATAGGTATCAGTGGAATTTATTTAGATAATCTATGTCTGCCGAGGTATTTATTAGCCATTACTAAAGAATGTTTGTGTAAGTACCTACTATTTAATTACTTTCAAATTAACTTGAGGTGTTCGTGGATAAATAATAACAACCGGTCGGGTCGATCATTAAATTCAGCCGTACTCGTCTAGGTTGGTTCGTGAATATTTGAATCTTTTGTTTCTGACAATTGTTATAGAACGAGATGATGTTCTAAATATGTTAAACATTAGACGCTAAACACGTTTAACGTTGAAGTTGTGTTGCGATACAATCTAAATATTTAATCTACTAGCTGTGCCCAGCGGTTTCACCCGCTGCTCAGCTTAAAATAATAAAAAAAATATATTAAAACCGATTCTCAGACCTACGGAAAATACATAAAAAATCGTAAGGAGGTTCGGAAGAGTATGGCAACTAAAACTGTGACATGAGTTTTTTTCTAAAACTTTGCCCTACACTAGGAATTTCTTTAGTATCGTGGGTGCGTTTACAAACATTTAAACTCACATACACAAACAGCCAGACCCGAAACAACTACCTGTAGGCCATAGAAATATTTGTTCCGTGCGAGGGAATCGAACTCGCAACCGCTTCGCAGCAGTCAATCGCTCAGCTACTGCGCCAATCGTGCTGTCAAGTGGGATGTGAGCGTCATGTACTTTCTCGTTAATTGGAGATAAGAGGCACAGCATCGAGAAAATTGGAAGGATTGTGGAGGAGGTCTCTCTGTCAGCTGATCTGTCTAAAGTGGATGAAAAGACCCAGGAGTGACACAGATCAGACTAACAAAAACACGTTACACACAAATGAACTACCTATTAATCACAATTCTCAACAGATAACCCTTATTACTTCAAATATAAACAAACCCAATGATCAAATGCTTAAAAAAACCCGAACATTTCCTTTAGGACCCAGGACGTACACCTTTTTACTAACTTAATAGCGAAATAAATTGTAATAAAAGACTTTCAGACTGAATTGGACTTTAAGGCCTGCGAAATAAAATCTCAAATTGGTTGTTAGTAGGGTAGAAGGTTTAATATTGAAATGTGTACGATTGTAGGCTTCACACGGAATTGAACTTGATTTTCTAGAACATAAAGTTTGAAATTGGTTGGTACTAGTAAGGGAGTTAAAACATTGAAATGTGTGCGCCACTTTCAGGCCGTAAAGATAACGGTTACGACACCTGATTATAAATTAACGATACAACCTTCTATTACGCATTATTGGTTGTCTTTTAGTATTCACGGTGATCGCCAATCGGTGGGAAAACAATGAGATTGTTTTGTGTTGCGATAAACTATTTATTAACACCCCACTAGGAATTTCTCCTGTAACGTGGGTGCGTTTACAAACATCTACACTCACATACTCAAACAGCCAGACCCGAAACAACTACCTGTAGGTCATACAAATATTTGTTCCGTGCGGGAATCGAACCCGCGACACGCACCGTAGCAGTCGAACGCTCACCCACTGCGCCAACCGTGTCGTCAGCGATAACACTAGCGACCCGCACGGGTGCAATGTAGTATGTAGGTACTAATATTATACATACAAACCTAACTCTTTAATCACTCTATATATGCTGAAAACTGCTTTAAATCGTTGAGTAGTTTATAAGATCTAAGCGAAGAGACATCGGAAGCGACTTCATTTTAAAGTTATATAACCTTTTTAAGAGGCAGCACATCTCAATAGCTAGTTTGTATGTGTTGAAAAATATAAATGTTAAACTAGACCATATCTACCATAATTTGATATACGAATATCTAATTTGATTTTCGTAAAACTTTGTGTAATTTATTTGTTAAAGTTAGGTCTACCGCGGTGAAAAGCGACGATCAGGCAAAAACAATTGGGTAGGTATATGTTTAAGAAAACTTTCAGAGTCTACAAGATAATTAAATTGCTAACCTTTTGAAATACGGTTTTTATTCAAACTGTGGATTGATAAATGAAGGTCTCAATATTCGATCGGTTCGGTCGGTCGGAATCTTATTCATATATTTTTATTTTTGTTGGTAAAAACGGACGCTAGGCGTTCGTCTAGGTGGCACTTAACGTTGGTTTAAACGGGCGCTAGTCGTTCGTTTAGGTGGCACTTAACGTTGGTGAAAAGAAGAACGAAGACTGGAAGTCTAGCCCAACATAGTTGAGAAAAGGCTAGGCAGATGGTTGTTTCCTTACCTCATGTCCATATCGTGTCGTTCTCGTAATGACATGGAACGCATGGGCCTGGTGAGAGCTAGGACCTTCTCAGCGCCGCCAGGACTCTTCTGTAGTAGCGTGTTTGCGTATATATCGTTCCCTGGAAATTAAAAGAAAGTGGTTAAGATTGAATGACTATTTCATGAAAAAGTCGTTAAAGAATAACAATAATCTTTATTACACAAGAAGTATATACATTGTTTGTGAAGTCCCTGACTCCTGTGCTAGGTGAAAAACCTGTGTTACAGGAGCCAGTGCCCTCTCCCAAAGGAGGTTTTACAGTGGTATAAATGAGCTTAATGAATGGGATTAGTGATAAGAATGGTAGTAATTCTGTAATACCATATTTGTTATGGTCACTAACATTATGTTTAATCAAAATTCGATAGTGACCCGCAACTGCAAGAAAACGCATGGATTTCGCGGGCTACCTTAGCGCATCCTCTTTTAATTGGCCATAGGCGAGGAAATCTTAAACTTTAATCTAATCGATAACTTTAAAATGTTCAGTTTTACTGGCCGAAAAATAATAATTACTACATTATATCCCCATTGGTACACAAGCCTCCTCGCTAGAGGGACTTGCCTGTAAAACAACGTGATGTGCATTATTTTCGCATAGGAAAGCTTACGCTCTGGGGGGAGCGGAAGGGAGAGTCAGACTGTACTGACTAAAACCCATCCATATTCCTTCTTTTGCTCTTTGTGTTCAGGGTCCGCGGTATCTCTTTCCAGCTAATCCGCAGCCCCCGGCAGTGTCCTAAAGGACCCTTCAGATTTGCTGACAACTCTTTGAGGCGCGCGTGGAACACGAACGCGCCGTCGACACGACCTGTTGTCGCTAGGCGGACGGACGGTGAGCAATAAGTAGCTAACCAGTCAAGCCAGAGAATTAAAGACCATTGGAGGACCATTTACTTGCAAATAGACCTTCATCTACTCTATTTTTCCGAAATTTGCTTAAAAAATATGAAGAATATCTTACCATTGACTAGTTGGCCATGATCAGGGCCATCCTGCATCCTCCTCGCGTTAGAATCTGCTGCTTTCGCCATCGCTGTGATGGCACTGAACTTCTTCAACAGTTGTCGTCTCCTAAACGCCCTTTGAATGGTGACAGCTGCCCTCCTCGCCCGTAATCCTCCGTACCTTCGCTCTAAGATCTCCGTCTGTTTATCCAGGAGGTCTTGGGACATCTCATAACGGCTGGAAGGTGGAATTTCCCGTGAATATGGAATGGTTTGAGGTTGTGGAGGTAAAATGAACATCTGGAAGTTTAAGCCAAGGTGTGGTCCATGCCAGAATAACGATTGAAATTCTAAATATTGTGAGCGAGTTAAATATGAAAGGAATGAAGTGAACGATTACTTTTAAAGGGCAGGTTTTATTGTATAAAAATGAAGTGTGCCTATTGGAGGTTGGTCATTCAATTGATTGATAACTAGGACAGTTTTGTGGCTTGCATTATATGATAGGTGTTTGAAAGAGTGATGTTCATTTTACCGTAAGCAGGGTTGAAAAAAGTTTAATGTTTCAATCAAGTGATTAGGCTGCTGTAGGGTTAAGTTTTATTTTATTATTTTTAATTGATTAATTTGGATGTTTAATTGATATTTATAAATCAAGGGAACACATTTGATCTTTAGTATTCTTTATCATGGGATAAGTTATGGAAAAAAAAGACTATATATACAGAAAGTTGTGTGTATTAATTTTACTTTCGTGTATAAACTGAACGATTACTAATTAAGTTTTTATAAAAATTCTTAAAGACAGTTTTATTGCTGGAAAAAGACAGTGATTGCCAATATAATGAATGAATCCAAGTCTAGAAGAAGCTTAATATCAAATTACGAGTCAAACTTTTAGTAACTACATGCTGTTAACAGTTAAAACTTTGAAGATTCTTTGATTAACAAAATTTAATTAAGTTAGTTTCCTGGTTGTGGTCCACTTTAACTACATGCTTCTGTTTATCAAATCGAAGAGTTTTAGTCAAGAATGAAATAATTTCGCCTATTTTTACGAATGGTGAAGGCAGAGTGTACTTTATAAACAGTCATTATACCCTAGTTATGTTGGTCTGTCTATAAATATCGCAATATTAAATATTCATGAAACTAAAAGTACAATCATTAATATTGTTTCTCTAAAATCGTGAGAGAATGCAGTTTTCAATGACATTGTCTGAACGTGGACAGTATACAATGACTGCATTACGTAAGTGACAATAGTTGTAATTAATATTTTCTAAAAATAATTGAATATAATAATTAATTTGTTATTTCAATTAACTTATTCTGCAAAACATTACAGTTTTTGTAAATTTGCACTGCACCTTATTTTATGTTAAATCGGTTAAAAAGTTATTTTCAAAAAACAAGCAAAGACTAGTGTAGAAACTTTGAGACCTTTTAATCAAAGTGACCTAACTTACAGCGTATAAAATTTAAAAACATGCGTAAAAGTGGACCAGGGCCTTAAAACTATTCTTAAAAGTCATGCCTTGAATATACAGGTAATTGTTAAATAACTTATGATCTGGTACAAATTACAATTGGACAAGGCTACGTCCACTGAGGTGAGAGCTTTATCTTATATAAAATTGAATAGGACCAAATAATTTCGTATGGAAAGACTACTACTTATTAATTGGTTGTCGTTATCAAGAAACTGTTTTAATTGGATACGATAACCAATAAATGCTTGATCAAGAGTACGCTGGACTAGACAGGTCCAGTTAAATCTGTGTAGTTCTTTCTTTAAATACCATCATAGACACTAATCTGCATAGTCCACGTGTAAGTTAACCAAGATAATGTTTGGACCTTAAAAGATACCTTGAGAAGAGTTCGTTTCGGTTGTTTCTTCTCAGAGTAGTCCAGTAAGAAACACCGGCCTCATTTAGTTAAAAATATAACGACGTGTCTTTGTAAAAATGAATGTGCAAAATAAACATCATTTATTAATTGAAAGATGAAGAAGCACGTAGCAATGGAGACAGTATGTTTAAGTGCCAATTAAAGATAATGATTGGCTGAAGTGGAACGCTTAAGAAATCTAAAGTGGTTCTTTTGAAATCGTGTCTATTGATAGACTGTCACATTTAACTTAGCTAGATGAAGCTGGCTTTAATTCCTCTCAATAGACTTAACTTTAGTAGTGTTTTTTTTTTGTTAGAATATAGACATAACCAAACCATGTAATTTGCATCAGTAGTGATTCGAAATACGATCTTTCACATTTTAATGAAAGAAGGAACAAGAAGATTTATTTTCGAGTTTAGATAGGAGTTAAGTGTTATCTAAGTGTTAAAGGGCACACAATACACATTCCTGAGGTTCACGACATACCCTCTAGTCAATTTACCCCGTTTTTGGGGTAATGTGGGATCTTTTTGGGTCATTCCCGACGAACCCATTCCCATGATGGACACATCTGTGCCTCGCCTATGGAAGGAATTAAAAAGTAAAGAAAACATAAAATACACACGTTAGTAATACAATATTCCCATAGAACCAAACCCTTATTTACATTCAATCATGATTATTATTTACAAATATTGCAACAAATATAAATCACTGAACAAATCTGTAATATCAACACCCAGACCACATATTTAAAAATACAAATGCTGCTGTCGTCCCCAGTACCAATATTCACAGAAGCGACTATTCCACCACGTTTGCTTTCCACTGACCTGTTTGTATGAACGGCGTGCCCAAAGCCCTCTGGCGGGGCGGCGATGTACAACGGCGGCGCCGGCTCGGCTGCGCCTACGCACAGCCCCGCCCCCGTGGACGCGTTCGACGCCGACGAGCATGACGAGTTCGAGTGATTCAGAGCTGGAATCACGTTATATGGTTATCATTTGTATTATAACTGGTCAATGAGAGACATTCAAAAGACAGTGTGATCAGATTTTGTCAAGTCAAAGGTTTTACAAGACTGTGATGTGACAAGAGATAACCCTCACGCGAGAAACTACTGACAAGATGATAGATAGTATAAACCTAAGAATAAAACAACACTAGATGTTATGCCAGTATTGATTGTTTCAAAGTGCCTAGTCAGAGGTTGTGATTTGAGACAATACATATTTATCGAACGATCTAGCTGTCAACGTGTTGATAAGTAGTTCCCATTAGGACATATCAATCAATAGCAACAAAATATATTCTCGTGTTCAATTTAACCGGTCCTTTGAAATTGGAGGTGGTTATTTTCAGACACTTCTTCATTAAATTATTGCAGTACAATTTTTTTTAGCATGTAGTCATAGTCATCTCTATATGAAATATTTTGAAATTACAAGACTATGATTATTGTTTTAAAATGCTTACCAGGTAATGGTCGATGAACAGCAGTGACGTATCGATTGCCTTCCATGTATCCTCGATCGGGTTCCGCAGTGTGGGCATGATGGGCGTGGATCGAATGCTGGTGGGTATAGAAGCCGTCGGGGGGATGTAGAGCCACCCCACCCGTCCCCTCTTCTTCGTCTACCTTCTGAGAGAAGCTGTGGACAAAGAAAAAAATGGTTAAAGAAGTTGTTTCATGAAATCGCATGTATTCGGCTTGAAAGACCAAATATTTTTTTGCTTTAAAGTTGTAATTACTTTTACAAAAACACATACGTTTTTAAGATAATTGTCACAGTATAACCTGGCATAGCAGTTACTACACCTTTATCAAATAAAAACGCACAATTAATCTTCCTTCTCTCCAAAATACACAAAATAAAATACGACATCTCAGTTCTAAAGACTAGTCTCAAGTATCAAGGCAGTCAACATTTTCCTCGTAGCTATCCCGGTCTTTTGTAACTCCGTTTAGTAAATATTTCCACTATCTTAGTTAAATATTTGCTTACACGGACGTTTTTGGGACGCTTTTGCAACTCTTGTAAATAGAGCTCCCGTGTTGGGTAGGAAAGCGATGGAATATTGTCTATCTCGCTTGTGTTTATGAATGTTTTCATCTTGAATTAGGTTAATGAAGAATACAGAGGGTCAAGTATATATTTTGATGGTTGGAACTCCCTTAAGTTAATTAGAAATACCTACTCCGATTCGATATCCTATTCGGTCAACAGAAATTCGTCAATGAATAAAACTGAGTCATCAGGTCATTATGATACCCTTGATGCTATCATCGATTTATTGCTTATCCATACACTTCTCACATAAATAACTGCACTTAAGTATAAGAAAGAATATCGCTAATAAACTGTAAACGGACTTGATGAGTATCTCGATCAAGAATATCTTGATTTCTGTGGAGCAGGATAAGTCTTTTATTCTGTTGATGAGGCGACATTTCTTGGCTACTCGACATTATGCCTATGTCGAGTAGTGAAAGTCTTTTGGCTGATATGATGATGAAGTAATACAGGTTACATAATTGTTGATAACGGTATTTAAGTTCATATGATTCATTCGTTGCCAAAAGCCAACTTGCCAAATAAACTGACATATTAACCCAATAACCCTGTTTCTTGTATTTATTCTATGGCGCCCTATTTCTCTGATTTTTACACTTCCATTGGTTACGGACAGCAAATGAGATTACTGAAGATCCTATTATTAATAATGTTTTAAACGCGAATGTTTTTGAGGATGGAATGGTAGATGTTTGTTACTCTTTCAAGCTAAAACTACTGAAGGATTTTGATGAAATTTGGAACACAGACAGTTTATAACCTAGATTAAGACATAGTATTAACACGTATACTTTTTATTTAAGTCTACGCAGGTAAAACCGCAAGGAGAATAGACTAGACGGACAGATGGCGGAAGATGTCGCGGCAAAATCTACGACCAGTGGTCTACACTGGTCGTAAATAGAAACAATGAAGCGGATATGAGGAAAGGGCAGTTGCGGGAAGAAGCAGGCTTACAGTATTAGTATCAAGACGAGACAAAGAAACAACTCGGAAGACGACTTTCAAGTTCTACTAAGCTTTAAGTAATAGCCTTAACTTTGCTCCAGTGCAGAAACAAACAAAAATTTTAATTAGATATTACAGTTTAAAGTTTCTGTATAATTTGTAGGAAAATGAAAGTAGGTGGTTGTACGAAAGGCAAACGTTTGTTTTAGGTATTACATTAGATAGTTTACTTAATGCTTAGTTACTAGTTTGTGTTAGCCACTTTCAGAAGGTAACTGGGTAGGTAAGTGATTAAATGTTTGTTGAAGAAATTGTTTATTTTTCCTACTTTATGTACTTTTAAGTATTTAGATAGCGGGAGTGCTTTATCACCAAGCCTTTTCTTAACTATATTAGCGTCGGCTTCCAGTGTAACCGGGTGCAGCTGAATACCCGCATTTTACATATAGCTACTGACTATCTGACTTTCAAAACCCAGGTATCAAGGGGTAATACGATTCCTCTTAAATTGTAAGACTTTCAGGCCACTGCCTACTAGTAATGACTTACAAAGATCTATAAAAAATAACCGGTAGTAAAGGTATTAAGTGTTTTCCGAGTGTCACCCTATTTATAAGTTGTATACCTACTGTTATTTGTGTACATAATAAAGAATATTCTATCTATCTATCCGAGTCACGGAAGAAACTTGGTATATAATCGATAGTCACCGATCCACAGTCCAACCCAGGCAAGCGCGGCTTAACCTGAAGATCGACCGGAGCGGCTGTTATTATTTAGTCGCTACCTTCTCCAGCCTCCAACGTGGAAGGGTGTATAACTGTGTAAAACATAACAGGATACAGGTTACTATAACTTGGTCATACAAAAAAAATCGTAAAAAGAATCGAATAACAATGACTAAAATCGATTACAATCATTAATTTTATCCATAGATAATGACAGAATTTGCCAAGCCAAGTACTCTAATAACACGTGCTTTTTATTTATAAAATATAGCTATCGGCGACATACGTAATTAATCGTTATTATTATTTTAACCTTACAGCATATTTTTATCAAAATGCGATAACATAGTTGTGACTTTTATGACGTAGAAACAGATGATTACTGAGATTACAATAGACGACACGGTTGGCGGAGTAGTTGAGCGATCGACTGCTGCGCTGCGTCTCACGGGTTCGATTCCCGCACGGAACAAATATTTGTATAACCTGCAGATAGTTGTTCCGGGTCTGGCTGTTTGTGTATGTGAGTTTAAATGTTTGTAAACGCACCCACGATGCAGGAGAAATTCCTAGTGTGGGGCAACGTTTTTATTTTAAAAAAAAAGATTGCGTACCATACCCTCACGCCATCGTACCATACCCTCACGCCATCGTACCATAGCATCACGCCATCGTACCATAGCATCACGCCATTAATCCCCAAAGAGGTGGCCTTCATCTAAAGTAAAGCAATTGATAATTTTACAACGTTTCATTCTCATATTTCCTTTTGCAGGTCTGCTGGCAGAAATTTCTTAAGAAATAAGTCTTGTCTCGCCGCAAATTTAAATTACAACCAATTGAATAATTTTATTCGATGTTTTGTACTATATAACTGTAATATAACCAATAACAGCACAGTATTGTATTATTATGATTATGTGGGTCTTTCGCGTATAATTTGTTTACGTTTATAAATAAAATTAGATAAAATTGCAGTGGCCACCTATTACCCAGCCTGTCGCTAAGGGGGAGAGGGTCATGACCCCCATGACCCCCCCCTGGATCCGCCCTTGTATCTACTGTGTGTTAATAAATAAATAATAAGTAAATAAAATAAAAACACGCACATTAATTAGAAAAATCAGTGGTCAGTCTTGGGTTTGAACTCCTGACATATGACTTGGCAGTCCAACGATCATACCAATGGCTAAAGTAGATTAAGTATGAATTCAAATAAATAATATCCTGTTAAGTTTTTCGTTCAATATCAATTTCCGGTAAACATACAACGCAAAATAAAAGACACTTTCTAAATTGTAATCTGTTAATGTCGAACACTGAACCCAATTACATATTAAAACGTCTGATAAAAACGGGTTACTATTACGTGGTAGCATGTTCATGTTGGCAATAGTTTCCTTTACGTGTAAAAGTGATACAAACAAAATAGTTGTCCATACAGGCATTGAACTTTTCTAGAAGAAATTTTTAAACATACAATTTTTGATCCTTTCATCCGCAATCTTTTGGTAGTGTAATATTATATAACATAACATAACGCCTGTGGTCGCCGAAGGTTGAGCAGACGTGTATTTAATAGCGCACATCCATTCATCCATTTCACCAAATTAAATTTTAAGTCCCATGTAATAGGGTCTATTGCCATCAAACGAACGCTAATCCAGATTTTGTAGCTGCGATGTCGACGGCGCGTTTGTGTTCCAAGCGCGCCTCAATGAGATGTTGGCAAAAACGAGGGGCCAGGGTCAATGCCTGCCTGAGTTGCGGGTTGTTTGAAAGATACGGCGGCCCGGAAGACAAATGTAAAAAGAAGGAACATGGATGGGTTTTGGTCAGCACAAGTCTGACATTCTTTCCCGCTCTGCCCAGACGGAAAAAGGTAATTTTCTGATTTCTCATACGAAAAAAAAGGACTCATGGTTGCTACTGAGAAATTAAATAAAAATAAGTACCTACTTGTTTAGAAAGCATACATCTTCATTATGTAGTTATGCAACCTGAACCGCAACGAGTGATCACCGTGAGAGCATAAAATGCACGATTGCAGTTTAGGGTGGCCCTTCGAGACGGTTCTCGCATTTTTGTCAATTTAGCATTTTAAGTAGCAGTAAGTCCATGTAACCATAGGCTAGTTTTGAAGACATTACATTAGAGCATGCGCTTCTGCTCACACGTATTCCTATTTTTATTATTTAACGCTCCCCATAATTTGACTGGCGCAGCCGGTACGATCGCCGAATAGAGCTGCGCTGTCCTTCGCGTTGTTTCCGAAATAAAACTTTTTCGTGTTACGCGTTCGGGTGGCCCTGAGCAGCTGTGGTGATTGATTCTACGAACCAAAGAAATTTGTCAAGTTGGACTTGGAGCTGAAAATGAGAAAGGCGAGCTGGTGAGTCCAAATTTTCACCTTCCTTTCCCATTTCCTTTGTTTGTTATTTTGCGATTAGACGTCTCGTGTTATAACGTTATCTGGTTTTGCATAAAATCTGTAAGGCTAGTTTAGTAATAGAATAAGTTATTTAAAGTGATTTACATTTTAAAAAATATTGAAATATTGTTGTATGTATGAACTAAATTTCTAAAGTTTTATTTGATTAATTGAACTGCATTATTGTGCTAAAAAGTGTTTAAAGGAACTCTATTATACTTTTTGCTTAGTATTTTCTTTGTATTATAGACTATTATTGTGTGTTAGAATATATCATAGTATTAAAAATGGTAGATGAAGTAAAAATTATCATGATTCCAAACGAAATGATTAAAATTATTCCGGTGTTTGATGGCGATAAGCGCCATTTAAATCTTTTTATTCGTAAAAGTGAATATATTATAAATAAATACAGGGGAAGTGACGAGCAAAACTTGTATGTAATGCATGCTATAACGAGTAGATTAGCGGGGAATGCAGCCGCGCTTATCAGTGAGCGCGAGGATATTGTTACATGGGAAGAATTTAAAGAGTTGCTAATACAGCATTTTGGAGACCCGAGAAGTGAAGAGTGTTTAGCTATTGAATTGGAAACTTTGCGCATAAGAAATGGTGAATCATTTTTGGATTTTTGCAATCGTATTCAATCGGTGCGTAGTATTTTAATATCAAAAGTTAATAGATTATCGAGTGGTATGCGGGAAAGTAAAATAACTATTTATAATAACACGTCATTAAATGTGTTTCTTTATAATCTACCGGAAAATATGGTGCGTATTGTGAGATTAAAAGCGCCGTCCACTTTGGAACAGGCTTTATCTTTTGTATTAGAAGAGGTTAATTTCCATGACCAATATAATGCCCGAAATAAAATACTGCTGACGTCCTCCAGTAAGCAAGTTGTACCAAATAATACACCAACTTTTAAATTCGGCACAAATAATTATAATACCCCTATTAATAATAATAAACCTATTTTTACGCAATCAAATACACAACCCAAATTATATTTCGGTAACCCCCAAGGTCAACAATTTAGGATGCGTCCTCCACAATTTGGATCTCAAGGTCAAACATTTGGTTACCGTCCGCAACAATTTGGGACACGTCCTCCACAATTTGGATCTCAAGGTCAAACATATGGTTACCGCCCGCAACAATTTGGGATGCGTCCGCTACAATTTGGGATGCGCCCTCAACAGCTTGGAAATCAACAGCAAATAAATAATAAACCTTTACAGCCATTTGGTAACCAGAACCAATCGTTCAATAGACCTTTACAGTCAGTAGGTATTCGGGAACCTCAAACTCAATCTAGTGACGTCACAATGCGTACTGCACCTCCGGCCAAGGTCTATATAAAAGGATTTAAATTAAATGAGCTTGACCTTGACCACAGCGATAACAGTCAGTTTCTCTGCGACTACCAATGTAACGATGATTATGATCAGTATTACGATTATCCCTCTTTTATCGAAAATCAAGACGAGAATCATTCGGAAGAAATTATTAAGGAAATTTTAACGGAAAATAATGAGGATTTTCAATTAGTGGCCTCGGAGAACATAGAGAAATAATAAATTTGAATTGCGATTTATGCATTAAATTGCCGTACATATATATTCCAGAAATAGATGCCAAATTTATGCTAGACACGGGTAGTACTAAATCATTTATTAACCCGGAAAAAGCTTATTACTATTTTAACGAATATATTTATCACGACCCATTTGAAGTTAGAAGCACTCATAGTACTAGTCAACACGAACTAGTACTTTCAATTCCAGCACTTCCGATTTTTAATACTAATGAAATTCATAAATTTCATATATATGAAGTCGACCCTAGCTTCGACGGTCTACTAGGCAATGATATTCTACATAGTGTAGAGGCAGTAATAGATTTAAAAAATGAGATCCTGAGAACTAAAACTACGGTGATACCAATTATGCGCGATAAAAATAAATATATATTAGAGTTAGCGCCTCGATCGGAACAAAGAGTTAAAATTCCTGCTAATTATCATTCTGGTAATGCTGTAGTGGATTTTAGAGAATTTACTGAAGGCGTGCGTATGCCCAGCGCTCTAGTCAAATGCAAAGACGGTTACTTTACTACTATTATTCAAAATACCCTTGACAAACCAATTAAATTAGCTATTAAGAAACCATTTGAAGTAGAACCGTATGAAAATTATGAAAATGATTGTGATGTCAATAATTTAAAAGACATTGAAATAGAAAAATTATTAACCGATAACTTACAAAAGCTTCGTCTGAGTCACATGTCAGCTGAAGAAAGCAATGCCATAAGTGCATTATGTCTAGAATACAAAGATATTTTCTATTGTGATGGCATTCCATTAAGTTTCACGAACCAAGTCAAACATTGTATTAGGACGAAAAACGAAGATCCTATTTATGTCAAGCCATACCGACAACCCCCTAGTCAGTCACAAGAAATAAAAAACCAAATCGAAAAGTTACTTAAGGAAAATGTTATCCAGGAATCTCATTCACCTTGGTCAGCTCCGGTTCATTTAGTCCCTAAAAAGAAAGATGCATCAGGAGAAATAAAATATAGGATGGTAATTGACTACAGACGGCTAAACGAAATAACAGTCGACGATAGATACCCACTTCCGAATATCACTGATCTATTCGATAAATTAGGTAAAAGTTCATACTTCACGACATTAGATTTAGCAAGCGGTTATCATCAAATTGAGGTTAACGAAAATGACAGACAGAAAACAGCGTTCAGCACTGAAAACGGACACTTTGAATTTTTAAGAATGCCGTTTGGCCTCAAAACTGCTCCAGCGACCTTCCAGCGAGCAATGGACAGTGTTCTAAGAGGGTTGCATGGAATCCATTGCCTAGTTTATTTAGATGACATTATAGTCTTTTCAAATTCTCTCGCAGAACATATCCAGAAATTAAGGGCAGTTTTTGTTCGTTTAAAGGCCAATAACCTCAAAATTCAGCTTGATAAATCCGAATTTCTCCGGAAAGAAGTTTTATACTTAGGTCATGTTATAACTAAGGATGGCCTTAAACCTAATGATGATAAAATTAAAGCAGTGCTAGACTACCCATTGCCAAAAACCGTGACAGAAATAAAAAGTTTTTTGGGCCTGATAGGTTATTACAGGCGATTTATTAAAGATTTTGCCAAGGTAACACAACCACTAACTAGTTGCTTAAAAAAAAGGAACAAAATTATTATAAATCAACCATACATAGATGCTTTCCAAAAATGTAAGGAGCTTCTTACTAATGCCCCTTTACTCCAGTATCCCGATCCAGATAAGCCTTATATCTTAACTACAGACGCTTCGTTAAATGCCTTAGGCGCAGTACTATCACAAGGCACTGTAGGGTCTGATAAACCGGTAGCTTACGCCAGTAGAACCTTAAGTGATACAGAGACCAGATACAGTACTATAGAACGTGAACTTTTAGCAATCATTTGGGCCGTAAAACATTTCCGCCCATACCTTTATGGTAATAAATTCATCATTTATACTGACCATAGACCCTTAGCCTGGCTCTATTCCCTTAAAGAACCGAATAGCAAACTAACCCGTTGGCGACTTCGTCTCCAAGAATATGATTTTGAAATTAAATATAAAAATGGCAAGCAGAATACAAACGCTGATGCCTTGTCTCGTATTAAATTAAATGCATTAGGCTCAGATGAGAATAACTTATCACTGGTAGTTAATTTAGATGAGAAGGAACAACGACCGGAAAAATTACAAACTACCAAGCAAATAGATAATTTAAATGATACCGACAGTGACAACTCTAAAACAATTTCCATCTCAGATTTGTCTGCAACTGTAACAGCCAGCTCGGAAAATGATGCAAATGAACCCATTCCACTTATTCCTGCCAAAGATAAAACATTCACAGTACATTCAGCTGAAGATATGGAATCAATTGGCATTCCAATATTACAAGAAGCAGTAGACACTAAACCCAACCAGATATTAGTCTTTACATGGCATAAAAACGACATCCAAGTTAATGATCTTTCTCGCGAAAAACAAAAAATCCTCGAAGTATTCCTACCATTAAATAATGATGAATTAATTAGACAGTTTTTAAAAGAATATATCAAATATAAAACTAAATACTTTATATATTTTGAAAGCAGAGAGCATAAAAAACAATTTAGTAAAATTATTATACAGTTATTCAAAAAAGGAATGGTTGAATTCGTGGAATGTACAGAGCGTGTAGTTTTTGTTGAAGATGAAAATGAACAAAAGGATATCACCTTACAGCATCATGAAGGAAAAACGTGTCATAGAGGTATAAAAGAAACCATGTCTAGGATAAGGAGAAATTATTTTTGGAATAACATGCAAGAGACGATTTCAGCAGTAATAAATAATTGTGAAGCATGTCGTAAAACCAAATATGACAGAAAACCCATAAAGCCTTTTCTACAGTTAACTCAAACACAAAATGCACCATTTCAGGAAATTTTCATAGACCTCTTCGCTATAGAATCTGTATACTATCTTACATTAGTCGACGCGTTCAGTAAATTAGGGCAAGCAATAGAAATATCCAATCGATCTACACCCGAAGTAATACGTGCACTTATTAAATATTTTTCCATTTACGGAACCCCCAAAAAAATTAGTTGCGATCCGGGCAGTGAATTTAATAACGAATTAATGAAGGAATTAATGCTAATGTACAACATACAATTACATATTAGTACACCTAATAACCCTAACTCAACAGGCATTGTAGAACGTTTCCATTCGACTATAATAGAAATATATCGTTTGGCCAAGTACGATCGAAAATGTACTGATGCAGCCTCCGTTATGACCTACGCAATAATGGCTTACAATCATACTATACATACAACAACTGGTCTGACACCATTTGAAGTGGTTTTCGGTCATACTGATTCAAATACTGTATTAAATGCAAATTTTGAGAAATTATATACTCAACAATTGCTAAAAGATCATGCGAAGCGCACTAAACGACTCTATACTTACATATCAGATAAAATGATAGAAACAAAGCAAAAGATTAGAAATAGCAAGGGTGGTGAGATAAGTAAGAAATTTGAAATAGGCGACATAATTTATGCAAAAGAGGTTAATACCAGATTAAGTAAAGACAAGCCACGTTATAGAAAGGCAACTGTTAGCGGTGGCGTAGAACATAATGTAATACCGGTAAAAATTGGAACTAGACTCACAAAAGTCCCCGTTAAAAATATTAAACGTCCTCCGCAGGTGGTGCCTCCCGCTATTGGCAGTAGCGCAAATAACATGGGCCCTTCAACTTCAAAAGGTTGAGAAAAACCCCGGTATCCTTCCCGTAAAACAAGGACAGGCGTTTAAACAAGTAGATAAGTGGTTAATTATAAAACTTTTAAATTTAGATAGTTTAGGTAATGATTTAGAATTAAGTTTAATTAAATATAATGAATTCCGTAAATTGGTAGATGTTAACAAACCTTACAGACATGAGTTCTTAGGCATTCGCACTCAAACAGATTATTTAAAGGATAGAACTATCGAAAAATTCCAGCAACTTGTACCAGCTAAAAGATTTAAGCGAGGACTAATCGATCCACTTGGGTCTATGATTAAAATTGTTACAGGTAATTTAGATCACAGTGACGCAATCCGATATGATTCCCTCATTTCTCAGTTAAAAAGCAACCAAATAATAATAGATAGGAAAATAACTTTGGTCTCTAAAATGTTAAATGGTTTTGTTAACAGTACAGAAATCTTACATAACAATACATTAATTTTAGATGAACGTTTAAAAAGAATTGAGAGATTGGTTAAGAATATAATTACTAAAGAAGAAAATTCTATTTACTCTACTTACATTTTAGGAATGTTTAATATGTTTCTAACAAACTTTAGAACAATTAATATAATTTTAAGTGAGATTGAAACGGCCTTAGCCTTTAGTAAGGTGTCTGTACTGCATCGAGCAATTGTTAATTCTACTGAACTATTACACATGTTACAATCTATAGCCAAGACAGAAAATCTGTTATATGATGTGAACGAAAATAATTTAGTTAAATTTGAAGATTGTTTAACTGTTAAAGCCTTTATTAAACAAAACCAGATTACGTTTATAATAGAGATTCCATTAATTGAAAATAGTACTTACAGTTATTTTAAACTTTATTCTTTACCTATTATTAACACAGATTTAAACAAAACTGTAATAGTAGTTCCTAAATATCCCTACCTTTTGGTGAAAGACTCAGATTACTTACCAGTCGTGAGAGCCTGTAAGCAGGTTGCAACAGAAGACAAATTTTTATGCACCACTGATGATGTGTTGACCCATCTAGAGCCATTATGTGAAGAACAGTTGATGAAGTTCCATTCTAATGCTAGTGCATGTGAGCAGCACATAGTTGACATAGAAGATTTGAAAGTTCAACGAATTGGACACGGAAGTTGGATCCTATATACAAAGGATAACGTTATAGCCAGTAAAAAATGCCATGATGACGTCATGACCCATGAGTCTCTACAAGGAACGTACATAGTGACCCTGGACGATGCCTGTAAAGTTAACATCGGGCACATACATCTACAAAATTACCAATTTTCTTATACACATCTGAATTATCCAATAACCCCGATATTCATCCTACCAGCGTTGAAGCAAGAAAAACGTACCCCCAGTGTCAGTGCAGTGAATATGAAAGGTATAAATCTAGATGAGCTGAAAGAGTTAGCTCAAGTAGTGAAAATGAGCAAAGTGAAATACAGTGAAAATGATAGTGCGGTTAACACTAAGAACATTAGTTTAGGTACGATAATTCTGTATGTAATTCTACCTTTAGGATTTATAACCTTTCTTGTTTTTAGATATAAGATAAAATTATTAAACTGTTTGCGAAATCATCAGAATCTTAACAACCCTGATAATTTCGCTCTTGAGGAGGGAAGAGTTATGCAACCTGAACCGCAACGAGTGATCACCGTGAGAGCATAAAATGCACGATTGCAGTTTAGGGTGGCCCTTCGAGACGGTTCTCGCATTTTTGTCAATTTAGCATTTTAAGTAGCAGTAAGTCCATGTAACCATAGGCTAGTTTTGAAGACATTACATTAGAGCATGCGCTTCTGCTCACACGTATTCCTATTTTTATTATTTAACGCTCCCCATAATTTGACTATGTACCTGGCATTGCTTTTGTCAATATTGGGTGCCTCCCTAAGTCATCATGGTACATAAATATACAATCTATGTTGACTAAATTAATAAAACCTACTGATTCTATACAACGATTCTCACTTATCACAACAAGGAAAACAAGATTAAAAGATCAATTAACAAATCTATGTCAAGTAATAAAGACTATATCCAACAAAAGCACAGATCAGTCTTCCACACAACAATATAGATACTATGACAAGGAACTCACGATGAAATCATCGTGATTCTACATTTAGCACTAGAGTACAATCAAGTGCACCAATATGTATACACTTGGGTTGCATGACTTGTAAACTTAAGACCCTGCTTATCCGCAGTTCCGGGTTGTTCGAAAGAGATACCGCGGCCCCGGAACGTAAAGGGCAATAGAAGGAACATGGGTGAGTTTTAGTCAGTACAAGTCTGACACTTTCCCACCCCAAAAAAAAGACCCTGCTTATAAAAAAAAAATATTATGGTACGTTGATATCAAACACAATTTTTTATCGAGTATTAATTTTCCATTGTTACTAAAAGATTAGCAGATCATCCATATAGACAGAAGAAAAAATATGTAGGTAATATAGACGTTAACTAATTACTTCCCAAGCTACATTAAACAAAATAAAAAAAAGAATTATAAAAATCGGTCCACATTTGGCCGAGTAATCCGATTTAACATATTTTTTTTAATGCGGTCTAACATAGAACCTCCTCCTTTTGTAGTTGGTTAAAAAATACGTGTAAAAATATTTTTAATAACCTGCTTACATAAATTATCATTTCATATTGGTGCCCCTGAGTGTACATCAATCAGCGGTTGTCACGAACCCAGAGAAAGTTCGAGAAACACCACAATTTTCTATAGTTAGATATCTTAGGTTAGCTGAATAACTAAATAATGGGCATTGAAACGCGTGGTTAGAAAACGGAACATAGGTCTGAACCGGAACTGAGATAATTGAGGAGGAATCGAAGAATTGTTATCAATTTGACGCTTGAGGCGGGAAAAGTGGCTATGACAGTTTATTGTGACAACCGCTGTTCGTGAATATCATGAAGACTGTTATTTCAGTTGGTTAATAAGCGGTCCTGTAAAGTCTTAACTTGTTTTTATTCTTTTATTAAAGTACTAGCTTTTGCCCGCGGCTTCGCTCGCGTTAAAGTCGGTATAACACAGTACCTGCAGTTTTTGCCCTTGCGCCTTATTGATTTGTAATAGCAACGATAATTTTCCCTTTTCTTCCCTCGTTCTCCCTCTTATCCCACTTTTTTTTAATAAAAAATATATGTTGTAAAATTCATCAAAACCGGTTTAGCCATTAAAGCGTGAAAAGGTAACAAACAAACAAAGAAACTCACTTTCGCATTTATAATATTAAGTAAGGATTTCTAGAATACCTACTTAGTCTATTTAGCGTTTTAGCTTCTAGTCACACAACAAAACCCTTGCTGGGATAAGTACAAATAAAATAGCTAAAAATGCTTGAGCCTAGTAAAGGATAAAAACCACTATTTATAAAACAGGTTGTCCAAAATAAAAGCATCTAAAAATGAAAGTAAAAGCGGACTAGTTTTTCAAAAACCGGCCAAGTGCGAGACGCTTTCCGAGGGTTCTATACAAACATCCTACTTCCTACTTTCCTACTAATATTATAAATGTGAATGTTTGTGAGGATGGATGGATGGATGAATGGATGTATAGATGTTTGTTACTCTTTCACGTCAAAACAGCTAAACGGATCTTGATGAAATTTGGCACAGGATATTTTTTCGATATTACACGGGCGAAACCGCGGGTGCCACCTAGTGAGACATAAACGCGCATATCTTTTGACAACCGTCCATTTTTTTTTTATTTTAACTCGTTACCTTCATGTCTTCCAAACGCCCACGCTCAAAGCATCTCCAAACTTCTACATACAACACAAAGCATAAAGAACCAAAAGCCTGACACTCAAAAGACCAGTTTCCGAAAACAAGTATGCAATGAAACTAAAATGTATGTAATGTCATATCTCATCCAACTTTCCTCTCGCAGGTCTGCTAGAAGAAGTTTCTTATGAAATAAGCTGTACCTTTGTGCTCCTCTGTCTTAATGTAATGTCCTGTCATGTAGTTTGTGTGTGCATAAATAAATAAATAAGTAAATAAATAAAATGTGAATTTACATGGAGATTTCACAAAGACGATATAAACTTCTATCCAGAGTTTGTAAGATATTATTTTCACAAATTCAACTGCTGAAAACTGATACCAGCAGATATTTGTAACGACATGTCGTTGTTAATTAAACCAGCATGGAAATACAGACGTTTTAACAACGAGGATATTATTTTTTAAGTAATATTATATTTTACACAGTATTATTATCATTTTAAAGGGTAGTTAAGCTTTTGAGCATTATTACCATAGTCTGATATCCTTTTAAAAAATATAAGTAAATTCTTTATTTCAGACCCAGTAGAATTCATAATTTGTTAGTAGATTAGTAACAGAATATGCTTGTTTTTTTTTTAATAGAGCCACTCACAGTTCAACGCTCTGTTGAGTTCTTATTTTGCTCAACCGGACACATGCTTGTTTATTATGTTAGTGTTACTAATACCTACTACTTACTACTTTTCACAACTGTTTTGAGTTTCCAGTTTACCCGGATGCAGTGGAATACCAGTTTTTTTACATGGAGCGACTGGCTATCTGACCTCAATGACCCATTTACTAATATATACCCCTCCCTCATCATTTGGTAAAACTAGTTAGCCTTTACAATAACATTTCAGCTTTATTATTTTGCCATAAAAACGACAAGTACTATCTACCTACACAGTACACCTACATAATATTTCAAAACGTTTATAAATGTCACGTTTTTACTTGGCAAGACTGTAAAAATATTTGTTTGTCAGCCGTGTTACCTGATAAAACACTCGGAAGCTTGTAATAACAGGGTCGGAAAGGAGGTCCTTGTTCGGCGTCAAGGACTCCCTTAGCTCCTTCTATAAGAAAAACCAACATTTCGAACACAGTACTTACTATAGGAAACTATTAACTTCACAGATCTTAAGGGGAAAAAGCATTTGAGTGTATATTTTCTGCTACAGTCAAAACAGAGACAATAGTCATTGATTGTTTTAAACACAAATTACAAATGTTTTAGTTTGCAACACAACCGCAAAATTAAGGTAGAATTGCGCTAGCAACATCTGCCGCATTTCGCAACACAATTTGGCCAAAGTAGCAACTAATTGGGTTCCGAAAAACAGGACCCGGCGACGCGGTAGGCCTAGAAAAAGACGGCGTATTTAACGAGCTGGATTTTTACAAATCGGATTGGGCCGAAATAGCAAACGACAAGCTTTACGGGATAACGGGAAACGGGAGGCCTTTGCCCTGCAGTGGGGCACATTGAGCTAATAATAATTAGCAAAACACAGAATCTTACTAATACTCTTTCTATCATAAGAAACAGCCAATAAAATCTGCTGGCAAGGAAAACTGTTCAAAACTCGTATCAAGCTCAGCACAAACTTTAAATGTTTGCAAAACTGTACGATTGCAGTAAACAAATCGCCTCGTGCATAAAATCAATATATAAACTCTATATTAGTACGAAAACTAAACGCTCCGACCGATATCAGATACCAATGCCGATATCAGACGCTTCAGTTTTAAAACTATTTTGCATACTGAATGAAATGCAAAATAGAATGAAAACTTTCTTTCTTTTTGTTAATGTTTACTCAAACTGTACACAAAATTAAAAGAGAAAAAGTAATTAAACGGATCCATCGTTGTTCAATTTCGGCACTCATTACCAAATACGCCCCTACCAATTAATGATCTTTAAAACTTAATAATGACATGAACGTCCATTAAAGTCCGTCAATATATCATTCTTTATTATACGTACATAGAAGGAATGATAAGCACAAAAAAACGGTGTCGGTCGTGTGAACATTGAACAAAACAAAAATGAACAAACTCCCGAGTGAATAGTTCACTCGAGTGAAGCGTCTGTTATAGGCTTTAGTGACGTGGTGGTTTCCGCAGCTACCGCGAAAATCACTGATGTAGAGATGTGGCAATTTCCGAGCAGGCGAACCGCTTCGGTTCCGACTGGAATCGAGAGATTTTAAGCTCGATACGTTGGTTTACGTAGGGGATTATCTGGAAAATCCTTATTCGAGCATTTTCTATAAAATGCAACGGCTCTCTCTTCGGTTACTGGGCTTATAACTTAAGAAGTTCTTAAACGTTTTATTTTTAATTTGATTGAAGATAATAATGTTCTAGATAATTTGTTTTCTGGCTTCGTATTGGATTACAATGTTTTGTTACGTAAGATATCACCTACAGCAACAATTATTTGGGCTTTAGTATCAAAAACATCGAATTATGCTATATTTCCCAATATCAGAAAAGCGTACCAGAATTTATTGATAATATTGTCAATACTCTCAAAACCTTCCCGAATCATTATACGTCTTTGCGTTTGGATTATTTTACTATTTCCACAAATAAGCCTTTTTTATTTTTATTTACCCAAAACCCCAGATGTACCATCGATATCATTTGCGCCTGACCACTTTTCACTCTTATGTGTTAAGTAATAAGGATTGAAAAGAGGTCAAGCGTCCTCGCAAGAAGACGTAACTACCCTCAGCACGCGAGCTCTCCCAACATCAAAAATTTTTAGTTCCAAACAGCTTTTCCTACATTTTGCCAGGTAATTGAAATAAACATTCTGCATGCAACATGTAGACAGTGAACATAGCTGAAACTTCTAGAACAGTTATCGTTTGTAATTGAAAATTCTAGAGGATTAGTTTTATAGCCTAAGAATTTTTAAGTTATCGCGAATTTTATTGGACATAATTTTTTGTATGGGTGAACCTAACAGACACTTCTGCCTAAATCTTTGTGCCGACACAGGCATTACGATTATGATGTTATTGATGCCAGTCAAATCTTCAGAACACAACTGAAAAAATATCACAATATCTCGATTCCTTCTGTGGAAATTGTAAAACTTTGGTTGTCTTGAAATCATTTTATATATTTTATCTTATTATGAGCGAATCTTTTCAATAGATACTATGTGTGAAAATATCATATAGTGATCCACTTAGTCTATAAATAATATTAGCTAGAGAACTAGTTGCCTCATTTAAATAATTTTAATATTATAATTACTTCCGTTCTGAATATTAAGTCTGAGAACCGGGTTTTTTTGTTTGTACGGTTTATTTTATTAGTAGTGTGATCTTCTTCATCATCATCCTGTCTAGCCTTTTCACAACCATGTTGGGATCGGCTTCTAATCTTACTGGATGCAGCTAAATACCAGTATATTATATAGAGCGGCTGTCTATCGGACCTCCACAACCCAATTTGTACTGGGTAATTAGATACCTCTTGTTAACACTGGTTGTCAGACTTTCGGAATACTGACTACCTGTGACGACTGTGAAAGATCTACAAACAACAACAGCTTAACGTACTTTCCGAGTCACGGAGAAAACTCGGTATGTAACGAATGGTCACCCATCTACAGACTAACCTAAGCTTGCGCGGCTTAACCTAAATATCGACCCGAGCGGCTGGTATGATTTAGCCACGAGCTGCTAATGATCGTCTTCATAGTCTGTATAAAAAACAACTTGTTTAATGGATTTCAAACCATGATTATCTAGCCCTTTTCCCAGTTTATTTGGGGTTAGTGCAGCAGTTTCTATGTTTATAGTTCTCCAATGGTCATGGGACCTTTATTTATATTTTTTTAACAGTTAATTCGTCTCTGTCACATAACATGCTGATATCTCAGTTACAAGACCAATCTTATAAATCAACAACTTAATAATAATTTTACCGAGAAACATCATCTTTGCCTTCCGAAAATCAACAAACAGCTGTTGATTAATTCCTAACGTGCCACTCACGGCACAAGTTGAGAGAAACAAATATTTCTTAAATAACAAACTGATAATTACAGTCAACATCACCGTACATGTTCATTTGTAAACACTTGTTGACAAAGAACTCCAACTTTCGGCAATTTAAACACTTTCAGCCAGTAGTCAATTTGTGAAGGTATTATAGACCCAACCGACTCTCCAGAAATTCAGCCTAACATCTGAGCGACTTTACGGTCCTCTTACAATAAAAACGGAGTGCTTCCTAAAGATTTGCCATTCAGTGTCGACTGGCCCAATGTTAATGGTCGTAATTTTTTATTGCACGTTTAATTTTCGCGATAAAGCTTGCCAATTAGTCCGTTAGGCTTTCTCGTTGCTGGCGCCTTGCCAAGTATTGCCTCGCGGAACTATCCCTGGAGTAACTAACAATGACTCTTATGAGGAGATTCTATGTGTCAGCAACATGCTTGCCATCTTACAAACTGAACGTCCGCATCTTTTTTGAAAGAAGGCACTTAATTTTTTGCAAGTCAGTCCAAGGTAGGTAACTAGAGGCCGAAAAGGAAGATAATTTGAAATGAAACAGCCGTTTTACAAAACAAAGAACAAAGCGCTTCAACTTACAAATTACACAAGTCATTAGCTCGCGAGCGGACTCCCTAAAACATCAATTTTTCATACCGCCAACTAGCTGAACTGCGGGAGCACTAAGTGTTTCAAGTGCAGTTTATTTGTCAAATGGAGCGGGACATTCTCCCATTGTCATCGAGGGGGAAACGCGGGGAGTCGGGGGAGTTGGGAGATCCTCTATTCAGTTGCACCGACTTGATTAATACGCCTGAATGCGCGCGCTCGTTGCAGAAACGACCCAGTTTCTGGGCCCAGCGAAAAATTGTAGGTTATTAGACTGGGCAATGCCTACTAGCCTGCGAGGCAGCGAGAGGCCGAGATTGCGCGGTTTCAAAAACAAAATGGGAGCTCTTGCTTTCATCATCCGCCTTTTAACCGAGCACAATACAGCGAGTGTGAATTTTAAAATCCTACGTTATTGTTTTTGTTGTCTAAACAATAATTTGCATTTTTCGTATATTAATATTTATTGAGCTGGCCATTCTGGTGTAGGGTTTTGACATACGGTTTGGGCGTGCTGTGGCAGTTTTTTTTGGCGATTATAATCACACAGACTAATTACATAAGGACCTTGTAAATCTGCTATTGTGTGCAAATTCGTTGTGAACAAAGCAAATCGTAAATGATAGCATCTAGGGTCCAGTTTAAGAAAAGATTTTAAGGAAAAAAGTTCTAAAGAGCAGGAGAATTTTCTTCGGCTGTTACGATAAATTGCCAGCATCCCGCGTGAAAGCATGAAATTTTAAAACTTAGTTGCGTCCGTTGGCACACGTCCAAACGGCGAGCCATACTAAGCCTTTCTGGGAAGCGATCTGGTTTGTCAGAGTGGATTTACAATACCAGATCAAGATGAGAGCTACATGTCCCATCTAGGTCATGTTAGACTGAAGTGAATGACATGCGATTTCAGACTCCGAGGCATGTTTCTCTTTGAAACCGCTGAGTTTGTTTCTCGAAATCCTTCCTGATTTTGTAATAACATGTTTAGCAGCTAGTCCGAATGCTTGCCAAGTTTTGTCTTAAATATTACACCAGGAAACTGGGTGTTGCGGTTGAAGTTATTACTTAGAATATTCTAGAGATGTATTTCTGTGGCCTAAAGCCAACTTTTGCTTTGGAATGCAACTTTAGGATGTGTTGATATGGGAATACTTATTAGGTACCGCAGTGTTGGCTTATCTCTGTTAACCTGGCTATTCGTTGACTTATGAAAAAAAACGGAGCAACACCTGAATGAGACTAGCTTAAACCAAGAAAGTATGAGACAAAAAGGAAGAGCTTTGAACACAGCAGTAGATAAGAGGAATAAAGTCGACACTGATGATAACGATGCCATCTAGCCGATTTCGACCACAATGACTGGCATTCGATGGTTTTTTAGGAGCTTTGGTGAGCCACTCTTTTATGTTCCCGCTCTCAAGTGGCTAGCATGTTAAACTTTGTCCGAAAAACTCAGAGCTCAAAGTGGTGATGATAATTATATTAACAGTACAAGCTAAGCTGCAGAAATATCGGCGTATTCGTGTTTCACGCGCGCCTCAAAGAGATGTCAGCAAAGCAGAGAGGCCTGCCGGGGCTGCGGGTTGTTCGAAAGAGATACCGCGGCCCCGAAATATAAAGGGCAAAAGAAGAAACATGGGTGGGTTTTAGCCAGTAACAGTCTGACATCCCCCCCCCCTCCACTCCGCCCAGAGCGGGAGAAGTTTTTTGATGATTTCCAATCCGCAGAAAAATCTGCAGAAATATTACGTCAACGAAAAATTAATGGAACTTTAGTTTAAAATAAAACATTTTCTATCTAAATTAGTGTCGGTTTCATAATCGGTCGTTCCAATGTTTTAATCGTTTTTTATATTACGAACGAGATATCATTCGTGTTGAATTATGATAGTGCATTTATCTGTGCCAGTATCTGAGTACATAATGCACTCTCTGAGCACAAAGATATGAGCACCACGCGCCATTTTGAAATTATTACTTTTTCACATTTCTTTTAATGGATGTAGGGGAAAAGAGTGAAAATGTTAAAGTATCTGTAATGTCACAAAGGTTTTAGTGATAATTACGCTTTAAGCCGGATTTTGTAAAACAAAGTGTTTGGAAGGTCTGTTAAGGATTAAGGAAATATATGTTTGTTGTGTTTTTGTCTGGCTTTTGCGCTGACATTCATACATACGCCACGTATCTTTATTTTTGCGGGTGGGATATCATCAAAAAGCCCATGTTCTTTCTTTTGCCCTTTGTGTTACGGGGTCGCGGAATCTCTTTCGAACCCAGAACGCTGACAGGCGGTGGCCCTGGCAAGCCCCTCAACAATGCTGACATCTCTTTGAAGAGCGCGTAGAACACGAACGCGCCGTCGACACGGCACGCCTCGTACCTGACAGTATTTAAATCGGTTCAATCGCGTATTCAATAATGGGACACACAACTACTCCATTCAACTACTAATAATATAAATACAACAGTTAGTAAGGATCTATGAATCTTTGTTACTCTTACCTGCACAAAACTACTGGCAGTATTTGAATGGAATTTGGTACACAAATAACCAGTAAACCTGAATAAGGACAGGATACTTTTATCCGGGTAGGAGAAATACCGAGCTCGACGCGGGTGAAACCGCGAGCATATGCTAGTAAAGCTAAAGTTTAGTTCGAGTAGGTTTTTTTCAGTGATAGCAACTTGCACTAGGCTAGACTTTACAAGCTTGATTACAGTGTCCAGGTAAAATAAATTGCTCATTTGACTCAAGTCAAAGTTTCCATCAAACAGCCAAAGTTATGGAGACACCTAGGCATAAAAACGGGGAAATAGCAATTTCATTTCCTTTGACGTATTTCTAGCTAAGTTTGAAGTTCTGACGGGGTTTAATTACTTTTCCAAGTACATATGAAAAGAAGGTGGTAACCCTACTGCTGGATAGGTACAACTTTCGGATTCTCAACGAGTTTCCTAATTTTATTCATGTCTCAAGAAAATTTCCATATTGGCTTAGTTGGGTAATAATATTAATTTGGGAATGTTGAGAGGAATTTGAATTACAGTTTAAGTAAGTAAGTTCTTGTTTCCTGCCGGGTTGCGGGTTATTCGAAAAAGATACTGCGGCCCCGGAACGACAAATACAATAGAAGAAACACGGGTGAGTTTTTGTCAGTACAAGACTGACACTTCCCCCACTGTGGGCGGAGCGGGGTACGTCAAAGGTTATTTGATGATATCCCAACCACAAAAAAAAGACAGGGATTGTTGGCTTTGTGATGAAGATTCGTCATGTGTGAGATGAGATTTGAAGATGATTATTTTGGTGGTATTGTATTGAAGAATAGACCATATTGTGTTGCCTTTAGAATAGCATACACATAACATCACGCTTGTACCTAATCTCCGTAGGTTTAGGAATTTCGCCAGTTTTGTTTTTAAATCACAAGTAAAAGAGGGTGAGACTATTGCCTCTGACTGGGACTACTAAGAAGAAATTACTGATAGAAAACTCAAGAACACTTTGTCTAACCTAGGAATCGAACCCCATGATCAGCATTCGCGACTAATAGATCAAAGAGGCAATAGAAGAGTACACTCCAAAAAAATGACAGAACACAAGAACGATGTTCTACTAACATAAAAATGAAAGCTAAAACAAACAATTTCAACAACTGTTTAATAACAACCACATAAAAAACTTAAACACCCTTAAAAGGAGGCCATTCCCACTGTCCCGGAGGTGGTTTAGCAATCAAAGGTTCCCATGGTTTCCAATTCAGCATTTTCCTTGCCAAATTCAATTCATTCTCTGCCTGGATTATCAGCTCTTCAGCTTGGCCAGCGTTCATCTTCACTTCTATCTGGAAAGTGTCCCTTGTTTCTTTTAAGACTCCAGCCCTAGCATTGACGATCATTTCAGTATAGTATCGATACGCAGAACTTTTTGGCATCTTACATAGGACCCTGAGAATTTTCCCGTACAGGGATTCCAGGGTGTGATGGGGGTTTGGGTGGACGGCCATACCCACGATGCCCGTTGATGTTTTTATAAATGCCATGATTACACGATTTATTTAAAATTATCACTGTGCAAAAAAACAATAACAATCGAATGACTTGATTTATTTGCTTGTCAGTGAAAAAATCATATAGATTCTGACAGGATTTTGACAGTGATATATTTTTAAATAATACTTCGCCAGACAGTACTACTAAAACCTCTGTTGTCCGTTGACACTGTTTTACTTTTAAAACCGTTAATCAAAATCAACAAAACTCCACTATTAAAGATGACAACTCACCCGTATCCAGGCTTCTGACAGAACCAGGATCTGGTAAGCTTTGCAGCTTCGAGCAACACGCCTCCAAGGTCACCGATCCTCATGCCAGCGCAGGAGCAGCATCCATCACCTTCTCCATCACCCACTAGCACAACTCGCGACTCGGATTTCGCCACTTTGGACATCAATCGCGCATTGCCCGCAAAAACGCAAATTTAGAAACTATTTTGTCATTTATATCGCTTCCATCTGTCGTTTCTTTGTTGTTTTCTGGATAATCTGGGATATCACTAATCACACCTTCGTTTAGTACAGTCAAAGCTTTATGTTGGTATTCTCAAGTTTGTATAAGGTTGAGAACTGTAGTTACACTTTTATTAATGGATCTATAAAATAAGAAATAAATTTAAAATTAACGCCATCGACACGCGGAGGTAATAAGTCGATATTGCTAACAATAAACGCGATTGTATTCGTAATGAGCCTCGATATTAACGATCAAATAAACTGAGAGAACCATTTGCGGTTACAATGTTATGAGGTAATGAATTACCTTTTAAGGTTTGAAGAGGCGTTTAGATTTATGTCACGCTATAAGGTTTTGAACTCAGAGATGTAACGGAGCTTCGATTCCGGTTCCGTTAAGTCGGAACTTCCGATTATTATTACACTTTCGGTTCCGACTTCGGTTCCGATACTTTTGTATCGGATGTTAATCGGAGGTCGAACAAAACAAAGCGGGCGGCGCGCGACGGCCTGTGCCGAACAGGTTCATACATGTCGCGCGGGGAATCCCCCGACCCCCACTACGTGCACTCTATCATCAATTATTTTTTCACTTGTTATTATTTGTTACGCCCATGACACGTTTATAGGTTATAGATAATTGTTTTGATTTTTGCGGCTTATTATCAATGAAAGTGATCTGTTTTTGTGTGGGATAATGAAACCTAAATCCAGTTGTATTTGGAACTACTTCAATGAAGTTAATTCAGATTCGGCAAAGTGTAAACTGTGTATGAATAATGTAACCAAATGTAACACGCTACTTTGGGTTTTAATTTTAATTAAACTTTAAATTCATTAATTTTATCTTTTGTTTATTTGGAGTTATGCCAATTTTTTTTCACAGTTGTTTTTTATTTTATAATAAAAAATAAAAATGAAAAGAATTGACTATAAATCATGTTTTATTTGTCCTTAAGGTGAAAGCTCCAACCTACCCGCGAAATTCAAATTTTCTTACGTTTTTTGCAATTTTCAGGCCAGTGCTAGGTTGTATGTTGATTAAAATATTATTCGCGGCTGTAAGACGTATGTAATTATAGAATTATAATCATCAAAATCACCAATACAACCCTCCAAGTTCATAAAGCTGTAGGAAAGACTTTTTCTGTTTTTTTTTTGTTCCTACGCCTTTATGAACTTGGAGGGTTGTATTGGTGATTTTGATGATTATAATTCTATAATTACATACGTCTTACAGCCGCGAATAATATTTTAATCAACATACAACCTAGCACTGGCCTGAAAATTGCAAAAAACGTAAGAAAATTTGAATTTCGCGGGTAGGTTGGAGCTTTCACCTTAAACAAACTGACCCTGCCTCCGATTTCGATTCCGATTTCGATTCCGATTCCGATAAACCAAATTTGAAAACTCCGATTCCGATTTCGGTTCCGATAAAACTACCTCCGTTACATCCCTGTTTTGAACCATAAAACCTTCAAAGGAGAACAAGATGCTTGATGATGGTTTTCACAAAAAATAACATGTATCGGTGAGGCCATATAGCAAAATGACGAAACTGACAAGTTTAAAACTTTACGACTTTTACCGATAGCTACCTTGCAAATATAATATTATTATGACTTGTACGTGTTGTTACGTTTATCGTAAACGTACTTTAATGTATTCGTACACAACAAATAAAAACACGACGACGACGAAACGAATACAAAAGTCGTTACAAAAGTAGAACATAAGAAAATTCTAGAAGAAAAACGTCAAAGAACTCAAGATACATTAGACAGGGATAATATAAAACGCTAACGAACAATGAAGCAGAAACACATCAACTTAACATTATCCAATAGAAATAATACAGAACGTAGATGTATGTACATTCATCTCCAACATTACCATACAGTAAATATGACATGGCATGAGATACTGACCAAGATAACTATAATGATCCAAGTATAGCTATCGAAAGATGTTTTCACTATTCGAAGATATTGGAATTTATGCAAAGTTAGCAACTGAGATATCTTACGATGTCTACTCTCTCCTTTATGCGTTTGTAAGCAATGTAATACCATCGTATTAAATATTATTTGAAGTAAATGTTTTATTTATTCCTTTAGTTTAGAAACCGATGACTTTAATGTTACTTTCTACAAGGAATTTAAGCAGATGATTTTGAAAATTGAAATCTAAAATATCCGATTCATCAAAAACATGTCTCTGGAGAATTACATAAAACGAAAAGCATACTTTAAAAGGAAATTATACAGAAAAAAAGGTAAAAGAACAAAATAATGCAAATTTAAGCATCGTTGGACCCTTGGAGGCTCTCTCGAGGAGCCTTAAGGAGCATCAAGACGTATCCGAAACAGGTACGGCGTAAATAAAGTTACCGATATCCGTTCCTTGGATTTCGCTAAGCCTTGGATTAATTGGCTTCGTCGGGAATTCGGGTTTTCCACATGTATTGTGATTTTCTTGTGTTAGATTTTCATCTCCCTGGGAATATTTTAGATTAGTCAGGCGTGAATAATCCTTACTAATATTGTAAAAGCGAAAGTGAGTTTGTTTGTTTGTTACCTCTTCACGCTTTAATGGCTACACCGATTTTGATGAATTTTGGTACAGAGATAGTTGGGAACCAGGAGACGGACATAGGCTATTATTTTTTTTAAAATAGTGGGATACGAGGGAGAAAGAGGGAAGAAACGGTAAAACTTAGCGTTGCTATTACAAATCAATAAGGCGCTACCGAATTTAACGCGAGCGAAGCCGCGGGCAAAAGCTAGTGAATTATATGTTCCTTAATGTTGAACGTTGTTTTGTAGTCTTTATCTGGATTGATAAGGGTTTTAGTAGTCAATGAAACGTAATTGATAGCGTGACAGCAGACTGCCGTTGGTTGTATGGTCGCAAGCGCGAATGCTGACCATCTCCTGGGTTCGATACCCGGGCAGGCGATCGATGGCAATAGGCTTGCGACTTGGGACTTTGAATATAGTCTTTTGGGGCAATACTATTATGAGTATTATGAGCTTTAAGACGTATGAAATTATGTTCCTTTCTCAATGTATTTTTATTATACCTTACTCGGTCTAGTATCGAATAAAAATGACTTTACCTGACAAAATTGCGTAAAACTTCGAAACATTGCCGTCACAGCTGTCCTTTGTAAACATAATAGTCGACTAGAAATTGTATTTGTTCAACAGTTATTGTATATTCCGTGAAGTACGTTAAATGTAAAATAAATGTGTAAATAGTATAATAACAGTAATGCAATAACAAGTTAGTAATGTCATGCACGTTGCCCACGTTTCTATCTTATTTTCTATCCTACAAAACGTGACTAGATCCATTTTAAGACACTAAATGGAAAGTGAAGACAATTCAGTAGAATTAGAATAATTATAATAATGTTTCTGACTTGAACAGTGCATTTAATATTAGGTCCTTACATATGAAATTGGCGTTTTTCGTACTGGCCACTTTAATCACGAATTTCTCCTCTTTGGTAAGGAATTCCAAATTCAAATTTGTACAGCTATTTACTCATGTATTTGTGCTTCGATGACCGTCATTCATTTGTTTTTTTTCTTCTGTTTTTTCTGTTTGCGTCACTCATTTTACAAAATGGAAAATTTAAAATATCGCATTATTTACGAGTACGAGTTCCGCCGTGGCACTAGTGCTGCGGAAACGACTCGAAGGGTGAATGATGTGTATGGCGGTCATGTTGCAAAAGAAAACACAGTTCGTTTTTGGTTCCAACGTTTTCGTTCTGGAAATTTCGACCTGCAGAACAAGCCCCGTGGACGGCCTGAGACCCAAGTTGATAATGGAGAATTGAAGGCTATTGTGGAAGCGGACCCATCGCAAACCACGTCCGAGTTAGCTGCAGGCTTCGATGTTAGTGATAAAACTGTTTTAATTCACTTGAAGCAAATTGGGAAGATTAAAAAGCTTGAAAGGTGGGTACCTCACGAATTGACTGAAGCAAACCGGCAAACGCGCGTCGACTGCTGCGTTACATTACTGAACCGGCACAACAATGAAGGTATTTTAAACCGAATCATTACCTGTGATGAAAAATGGATTCTTTACGATAATCGGAAGCGCTCAGCGCAATGGTTGGATCCTGGCCAGCCAGCCAAATCCTGCCCCAAGCGAAAATTAACCCCAAAAAAGTTACTTGTAAGCGTTTGGTGGACTAGTGCCGGTATTGTTCATTACAGTTTTCTCAAATCTGGCCAGACTATTACAGCTGATGTCTATTGTCAGCAATTACAAACCATGATGGAAAAGCTAGCGGCTAAACAACCAAGGCTGGTCAATCGCTCCACGCCACTGCTGCTTCACGACAACGCCAGACCACACACTGCGCAACAGACGGCTACCAAATTAGAAGAGCTTGAATTGGAATGTCTTAGACATCCTCCGTACTCCCCGGACCTTGCTCCAACAGATTACCATTTTTTTCGCAATTTGGATAACTTTTTGCAAGGGAAAAAATTCAACTCCGATGGGGCAGTCCAAATCGCCTTCAAAGATTTTATTGATTCCCGTCCGACTGGTTTTTTTAGTAAAGGGATCAATGAACTACCTATAAGATGGCAAAAGTGCATTGAAAACAATGGTTCATACTTTGATTAATTAAATATATTATATTAAAAAATATTCGACTTTTTGTTCCTTCCATACAAAACGCCAATTTCATATGTAAGGACCTAATATCTTGCGGATTTCATCACGTATGCGGTATTTCCCCGCATGCATAAAACTTCCCATCATCTGCCTAGCCTTTTCCCAACTATGTTGGGGTCGGCTTCCAGTCTAACCGGATGCAGCTGAATATCAGTATTTTACATGGAGCGACTGCCTATCTGACCTCCACAACCCAGTTAATACTGGGTAATACGATACCCCTTGGTAAGACTGGTTGTCAGACTTTCGGAACACTGACTACCTGTAACGACTGTCAAAGATCTACAAATGACAGCCGGGATCAACGGCTTAACGTGCTTTCCGAGGCACGGAGGAAACTCGGTAACGGGTGGTCACATCGACCCGAGCGGCTGCTGTTTATTTAGCCATGAGCTCCTCCAGAAAACTTCCCGCAGCGTAATTTTTTTTTTTTGAGATAGTCTGTGTACTGTAAGTCTGACAACTAGTTACCAAGAGGTATCGTATTACCCGGTACTAACAGGGTTGTGGAGGTCAGATGCAGTCAGTAGATAGAGTAACTGGTAAAACGCTTTGTCAACTGCTTAGCCTTTCTCCGATTCATCTTTTCTTTTAACTGTGTACTGGTCTTGAATTTATTTTATATGTATTTTTTTTTAATTCTCTATCTTACGACTATCTTATGTTGCTACTATTTATGTTGCTATTGACTATTTAATGTTGCTATTTCATTACGTATAGAAACTAGACTACATTTTCATCTCTACATTTTTAATTTCCTTGATCGCATCCACATTATTTTGTAGTATATATGTTTGTCTTTTATGTTAACATAATCCAAATAACAAAACGAGTATAACAAACAAAGCGGTCAGTCGGTTTTTTTTTTCGGAAAACCCAGTGTCGACGAAACGACACGTTCAAATTCGCACTAAATGAATACAACAGTAGCGTGCACGCCGATCGCTTTAGCTAGTATGTGGCTTGATACGGTAAACAAATAACGGACCCATAATTCATAATTACAACAAAACAGGGCACTTAGCAACAATTATTGAAAATAATTCAATAGCTAATAGAACACGTTTCAATCGACTTAACACAGATTACGCACGCCCAAACTCCTGGCGTGTAACTAATGAATACGTTTCATTGTTTCAAAACGGTTTTTTTTTTAATTTTGAATAACATCATTACTTTCTACTACAGTTGTTTTGAAGCGCGAGTAAGTTTTTGCAGTTTTAATTTCAGCTTCCTCGTTTAAATTAAAATCCCAAATAGAAACAATAAATGGACATGTGAAGGACGAATAGCTTATAAGAAGATACAATAGATAATAATTATATTCTTCTTTCTTTTTTTCATAAACTTTGCCCCACACTCGGAATTTCTCCAGTATCGTGGGTGCGTTTACAAACATTTAAACTCAACTATCTGTACATTTAAACTCAAGAATCTGATCAACTAGCTGTAAGCAATAAAAATTTTTGTTCCGTGCGGGCATCGAACCCGCATCACGAAGCGCAGCAGTCGATCGCTGGGCCACTGCACAACCGTGTCGTCGAAATGTTGAACTGTTGAGATAACCAGTAAAAGAGAAGTATGCAAGAAGAAGACGTGCTGCGCTGACCCTCCTGATGACTCACTCGAACTCACAAAGCTATTTACAGCTTCAAAAACATTTACTACTACTGTATCTGGAGTTACATTGAGCAGTTCATAGATTTTACCAAAACATTTAGAAATAAGAAGATCAAAAACATTTACACTGCCAACATCACGTCGATTTTACAAACATTTGTTTCCAATAAATTGAGCAGAAAAGGTCGTTGAACGTCTCAGAGAGCAAACAATGTTGATCTCCGAAACTAGGGGCGTATATTACAATCTAATTTGGAGACAAACAAAAACGAGACTTTTCCTTACAGAAAATACTATTAACGGGATGGTCACTGAATAAATTTTCTCAGTCATTATACTAGTTGAAGGAAATAATAATATATCAGAACCTATAAGGCGTGTAGTTGCTGGATTGAAGCCAAGCTACTGTTTTTTTTTTCTTAGGAAGTTTCATTTAATATTAATGCTATGTATTATGGTCTTGCTTTTTGTTCTCTTTTCCAGCGATATTATTATTGAGAACCAAGATATCGAACAGAAATAAATCAATGTCTATTCTTATTTGTCTAGTCGAATTTCCCAAAAGATTAGTTTTAGAATATTAAAAAACAAGCTTTTGCCCGCGACTTCGCTCGCGTAAAATCGGGGTAGCACAGTTCCCCTTTCCTAATTTGCAGGTACCTCCTACCTGTAGTTTTTGCCCTTATTTATTGTAATAGCAAAGCTAAGTTTTCCCTTTTCTATTTCTCCCTCATTTCACACTTAAAAAAAATCCTATGTCCGTCTCCAGGGTCCCAACTATCTCTATACCTTAATTCATCAAAATCGGTTTAGCAATTAAGGCGTGAAGACATAACAAACAAACTCACTTTCGCTTTTATAATAATATTAGTAAGGATAACACACGAGAGCAATCAAGCTGCTATAATACATTGTTCATCATATCCTATGCGACATGTAACAATTTTAATTAAATCATCGAAATATTCTCCCGTAGGCTAAAAGTCCGTAGCACAAACTAAGGTAAACTGTGCTGTAACACTAAAAAAATACAGCATGTTCTCGTGTTTTCGTTCCCAAAATCAGTAAAAACAAGTAGCATAGTATTACAGCCGTACAAAAACCGGTATTCTGCTTTGATAGTTTGTCGAGAGCAACGGCGCGTGAATCGGAATGATCACAATAGGTCGTATCTCGTTGCCGAAATTTGAAAGGGAAACCTAGTGTTTGTTTATATTGTGTCGTTCTTTATTTTTGCGTGTCCAAAACAAAGGTCTTTTCGATGTCACTGTTGTTGTTGCTTTCACGTAGTGTTATGTAATGTCGTGTATGTAATTTGGGTATATTGTGATATTCAGCCATTTTATTTGTTCGATCATTATGCTACGTACTACTTATCTATCTCCGGTCTAGAACCTCGTTGCTTCTGTAAGTATATTTGCAACTTCAATCACCATTGTGTCATATATTAACAATGGATTATTACAAATATGATCACGACCGGTAAAATATATGGAAAACAAACGCCTTGTGTAATGATCCAAACACAACCGTGCTTTGCTGTAGATTCCATCCCTCGTCTATACCAAAATTATGATGAGGAAAGAGTTTTTGTTTGAATCGAATTGGCTCCAAAACCATTTTTTCACTAATAGGAAGCTACATTATCTAGAAGTAACATAGGCTATACAACATCACGCTATGATCCTCGGGAGCGGAGTAGCAACTGAAGACGCGGATGAAACCGCGCAGAACAGCTAGTCTGTTATACAGACAGTTTCTGAAACAGTTCTAAATCCATCAAGTAAAGCGAAAATGCCATTAATCAAGTCAATTTTGCAGTCCTAATTCAGGATAACGACCATTTAAATAACAAGATACAGGAAAGCTATAAGAATGGCAATGTTTTACGTTTTGGTATGTAGGTATTGGCGTATTTTGCCGCCTCCCTAAACGGCTGAAACGATTTAGACAAATGGCCTACTATTGGATTCGGTTCAGTATTCGCTCTCACTCACTGTAATGCTTTAAAAATCAAATATGTTGGAAATAAAGTAAAACACGTGATTTACAAGACTTGGGGTGTAAGTGATGGTGGTAAATGTCTTGGAAAGCAATATCGATGGTGTTTTGGTAGCAAATACGGTTGGACACTTTAGTGACCGGAGTTTGAGGGAGATTGGCAGTGAATATGAAATTTTATCTCAAGCAGAGGAACATTGTCACGCACGATACGATAAGCACCTATGAGCGGGTAGTTAAACTATAAAGTATAAGCAGTATAGTAGAAGATATAAGGCAGTTAAGAGATTAGTGGTTAGGTAGATTATAAGATAGTTTGATGGTTAAGTATGTATTGCCGTACTATACACGAGCGCGACCTTTACTCCTGTAGTGTAATTTTTAATAAAAATACTACATAATATTTTCATTTCGTAATATGTATGCATACATTATGTCATGTATTAATTTTGGTGTGTTTTTCTGCTTCATTAAAAAACATAGTAGTAGTAATTGGTAGATCACACAGGGTTTCATCCGTAACACAAATCTTGGATCTATTCAAGTTGGCCACCCCTGCTATACAATTGCTATACCTAATAGCTTTAGCTGAACCTCCAAAGATCACAAACGTCTCAACTACCTAACAAGCGAATCCAAGCAAAACTACCCACATTTCGACAAAACCAGGCCTCCACCAATCGAGGGCATCCAAAATCCGTCACAGTCACTAACCACAATTACCCAAATCAAATGTGGCAGGTACATACAACTTGTTACTCGTAAAGCCGAGTGTATATTTCAACCGTGTCTTGTTATGGGGCAAATCTCTTTTGTTACAATCCAATTTGCACTTTGTGTTTTTGGATGTAAGTGTTAATTTTGTTTAGCATTTCAAATTATTTGGTTGGTGTCGTTCGGAACGGATCTAGTTGTGATTGGAATTGTTTAACCTCAATAGTCATTCCTTGAGATATTTAGCGTTATTGATTTGTTTCTTGGTAACATTATCTGTTGTAGTGTCAACATGGTGGTGTTGAATACTTAATGGATGCTTGTTTACAAGAAAAGGTATTCATGCAATACCATTCTGGCAGCAGGACTTTCCTCCCATTATAAGTCAAAGCAATTGAAACCTTAATAGTTTTTCTGATTCTTTGATCGTAAAGAAAATTAACTTGTTATAGAAATTTGACGTGTAAATCAAGGCCGCTTGGATTAATCTTTAGGTTAAGCCACGCTTTAGGTATGCCTCACTTAGGAATGTCTAACTCAGGGATGCGTAACTTATGAATGTTAGGCATTTCTAAGTTAGGGATGCGTAACTTAGTCATATAATACCATTTTAATGACACCATTGTACAACAAAAATAAGCAATAAGCTATCATAACGTCAAGATCAAAAAAGTTTTAAAGGTGTAATTTTTTTACACACACAACCCAGTAGTGGGCGACCTTTATAAATGTATGTGATTTGTCTAATTGTCTTTGGGTCAATCTAACTTCTTCATCATCTTATAATTTTTTTGATGTATGTCTTTTTTCTTAGTTTGATACAATTTATCTATCCATCCATCTATCTACCTATCTTTACTGTTACAAAACATGATTCTAGAAATAGATTATATATTTCCTAGAAACGCCTGAGATACAAGGAAAGGATCCAGTCAAGGAATGTGGTCGGCTTTCTACGAGAAAGTTATCTAGAGAAATACTATTTTTATACACAAACTTTTAATTGGGTTCCATTAAATATTTGAATAAATTATTAAGTTTCGCGTTCACGAAGTGCAATATATTTGCTGAAGACAAAAGTTTATGGAGGAAGTTCGTGCAATAAAACCATGAAATAAAAAGAGCAAGAGTTTTTACAAAAGTTGGAGGAAGAAACTGGAACCTGAGCAATATCAGAGGATGTAGTTTAAAATGTTTATTTTAATAGATCCTTTGCAGTTATAACAGTGTATCTTCGACGGCACGGTTGGCGCAGTGGCTGAGCGATCGACCGCTGCGCTGTGTGTCGCGGATTCGATTCCCGCACGGAACAAATATTTGTATGACCTGCAGATAGTTGTTTCGGGTCTGGCTGTTTGTGACTTTAAATGTTTGTAAACGCACTCACGATACAGGAGAAATTCCTAGTGAGGGGCAACGATTTTTTTCTAAAAAAAAATTTTTTTTTGAAAAAAATCTTTTCATAGTATTATAAGAATTCGCTTCCGCTGTCTGTTTGCTTAGATCTTTTAAACTACTCAGCTGATTTTAATGCAGTTTTCAGCAATAAGGAAACTAGGGGAAGGTTTACTTATGTGTGTAATATTGGTATCTATATTGCACTTGTGCGAAGCAAACTAGGTGGGTCGCCTGTTTTTCAAAAAATCAGTAAGTAATTGACTGACAAACAATTAACAGAAAAATAAAAATACAATTATTATGGAATTATGAAATTTTAAACAAGAGTTTCCCATCGCTTGGGAGCTGCAACTAAATACCATTATCTTACATGTGTTCTGGGCAATCCATGGTTGTTAGACTTTAGCGACCCGAGAAAAACAGAAATAAATAAAATAATTAAAAAATTAAAAAACACGACTGCCGTGTCAAAATAATGAACTAAAAAGAAAAAAACCTGATGTTAGTTTCAACAAAAAATTTCATCGCAGTCGGGACCAATCTGTAGAATACTTTCTTGCATAAAAAGTACCCCGACTGCGATGAAATTTTTTGTATACTTTTTAGCCTATTTTACTCGGGACGATGCAAGGATTCTAACGATACCCCATACATGTAAATCGGTTCAGGCGTTTAGAAGTTATGATGGAATAAAGAAACTCACATACATACAAACATCATACATGAACCCTAAAAACATAACACTCATTTTTTAGGGCAGTCGTGTAAAAAGGGATAAATTTTTAGATCACGTTGTAGTCCGTCTGTCTGTCTGTCAAGACCCTTTATCTCGGGGACGCGTAAAGGTATCGAGTTAAAATTGAACCATATACTTAAGTCAGTGGTCTCTTTGTGCTGTGAAAAAATTAAAAGATATGACTGTTTATGTGGCTAGTTTGATCGGAACCCTCGGTGCGGGAGTCTGACTCGCTCCTGGCCGTTTTTTTTACATCATCCCCTATCCCCTATGGGTGTTGAAATGGGATGGAGAATTTGTATAGAAGTTTGTTAAGGGCAGAGTAAATCTCATTAGCTTCACGGCTTCTAATTAATAAAAAACATAATTACAACTATCATGCATCACGCATAAATAACATCAAAAACTAACGCAACAACAGAAAAGAAACAGGGCTAATAGCAAAAAACAAAACAATATCGCGTGCCGATTACTTGTAAAGTTCTAATGATTAAGTAATCCAGTACAAAGCCAGATTCAGGTCATAATGACCCAAGTGAAACGGGGAAGTTAATGCAAGGCCATCGGATTATGTCAATTGTTCAATCAGCTGATCGTTGATCGCCATTTTTGTTTTATACACTATGGTCACGTGTAGGTGATTGTGGAAAGTCAGGGTTAATTTAAAAGTGTTGGCTATGGACGATAAGATTGTGTTTTGGTTGCAAAGCGTGACAATGTTTTTGTTTAATTATGATTTTGTTACTGGTTTTGTTTTAAAGGTTTTTCATCGATTTGCTTGTAAGTTATGGAATTAACGGTTTTGGAATTGTTTCGAACGTGTGGTAAAGCTTAGAGACCTGAATATATCAAGACTGTAGCGTTATTGAATACCTTTGACATAAATATTTGTATAAAACTATTGTATTGATTTTGCCATAATATGACACCACTTGTGATATTATTTTAATTTAGTTTTCTGAACTATTGTTGTAACAAGATGCTATTTGCTATTCACTATCATATATTTAAAAATGATATCGTCAGAAAATGATTCGTTTACCCAACACCATTGCGTTTCTGAGACTAGTCCCAAAAAGTAAATGAAAACAAATAAAAAATAACGATACTATGGATGGGCGAACGATAAAATTTAAAAGATATAGGTAATCTACGAATGAATAACGAACGAAAAGCAATAAATAAAGCTGAGAAAGTTCAAAACAATTTCAACGCATTGGAAAGCAGTTCCGTTTATAAACACAAAACAATTACTAGAAAACTTTCATACATTTTGATGGAGATATAACACTGAAATATCGACTAACTGTGATAGACAGAAATCATGTCATTCTAAAAAGACTAAAAGAAAGTATGAGCCAAAATCGACATGCAGTTTCTCTTCATCTATTCGAAATAGCATTGACCTCAAACGTGGATGCCAAGTATTAAAATTAAATAACCACAAAGACAGAAATAGAAATGATAGTAATACATATTTTACCATCGATTTTTTAAGCAGACCTATGTAAATCACTATTATTTTATTCGAAGCACAATTTTTCTTTGTATTTCACTGATCATTTCACACTATTTTACAAAGATAAGAAAATAGATTTTTATTTAGAATTTTTTTAACAACACATTTTTTTATCCCACAAAAAAAATATTATGATTTTTCAAAAAACAATAAATAATAATTTTTGCCAACACTACTTTATAACGTCACTGACAGGTTAACCTGAGTTAAAGGCTCTCAACTGGCCTTCGCAAGGCCTTCGTCTTGGATTAAGTTGCAAGCGTGAAAAATGTGGTCAATTTGCCGTAAAGATTAGCTGTAATAAAAAATGTTTTGTTAATCAATCAGCTTACTCGGTGTAGTCACGTGTAAAAATGGTTTTCCGCATTTGTAAAATAATCCCTGCTTAAAATGGTCAATTAAAGTTGCAGTGTGCCTTGTTGAATTGCTTATCGTGTAAATAATTTCTACATGGTAACTTACAAGATTTGAAAAACAAAATGCCAGTTATTGGTTCGTGTGGATGCAGAAATGTTCATGTCAAGACATTGTGATTAATTTCTCAAAGGACCAAATTAATCAGACAGAAATTAAAAATCGCTTTCGCTTATAACTTAGAGTATATTAGCTTATGTCACATTGAAGTGTAATCAGGTAAAGCGATACTGGCCGCAACGGAGATGTCGCTGCCTTACACAGTACACGATCAACTCAAAACAAACCTTACACAACGAACAATAAAGACCAAATCCCAAATAACAAAACCACGGTCACGTTTGTGCAACTTAGAGACCAAACGTCAACCACCAATAAAAATTATTTTACACTATCGCGTATCAAAATGGCAATCGATATTCAAATCTAACACCTTTCTAATAAGTCTCATTATTGCTTAGGTTGATTTCTAAGTGTAAATCTATTTTAGGACTTACAAACCGGTTTTCAGATTTTAATTTCGCACAAACTTGGTCGACATGTGTATAATTGAAATCCGTTTGCAGTAGTTAAGTGTGATTTAATTAAAATTTTAATTACTGCGAACTAAGCCGTGTATTATATTGTGGTAAACGGAAAAATCAAAGCAAATATTTCGTGTAATTACGAATGGTGGTGCTGTATGAAATTGCATTAATTTCAGGCTGTAATGGCAAAATGGAGATGTCTAATGAGATAAAGTTTTAGAGAAATATGAAAAAAGAAGACATGTTGACCCCAGATAAATGGGGATAAGGGCAGGAGAATGACGATGATAGAACTGCCTCATTAGTGCACCTCATCACCTCATTAGTAGTCTTCATTGCACCTTCTATGTTTTCGTCTCTGCATCACCCTAAGGTTGACGGGTAGAAAATGCCCAAGGCATTAAGTCCGCCTTTGTACAATGATTTTTAACTGTGCATGAAGATGTTTTATTAAAGAAATACATAAATTAGTTGAAAGTAAAACACTCTGAATTATAATTATAGATCACTTGTCGTCTTATCCCAATAATCTTTGAATTCAATCTTTCCATAGAATTTGCAATTTCTATAGAACAGTTGTGTTGCAATTTTTATTTTTGGTGTTCAATAAAGTATACTTATTGTACCTATTCTTTGTGAATATTGGAACCTGATTTCCACTATCTGTTAGGCTAGATATTATGTAATAAGAGTTGCCATGTGAAGCTCTGATATAATATTAAAAACCTGTTTATGGTAAAAACTTGTTTATAGATAAGGATGTGGAGCAATAACAATAATGAAAATGGCGAACCGGATTTGTATTTTAGTAGATTGTTTCAATGTTTGTATGTTTAGTAACACCCTGATATTTATTAAAATGCGGGTTGTTTGAAAGAGATACCGCGGCCCGGAACATAATAGGCAAAAGAAGGAACATGGGTGGGATTTGATCTGTACAAGTCTGACACTCCCCCCCCCCCGCTCCGCACAGAGCGGGGGAAGTTATTTGATAATTTCCCATCCACAAAAAAGGGGTCACACTGAACATGCAATTATTTATTTAAAAAGTAACATGCATGCGACGTTTTTAAAATTCGAATTACTTCTTTCACATATTTTAAGAATTTAGTTTTCATCGTTTCGTGTCGATGAAACTCACATTGTGTTAGACCAGTATGTAGCCACCTGCACACCTCTAGCATTTAGGTACTTAGTTTAAATCGCGATCGGTGCAAGTGGTTGCGCATGATGGGCAGGAAAGGTGGGGCATATCCTGCAAAGGGGCACCACATTGACATTGTGTTTGGGATGGTCAATGATACCCCATTTGGCCTATCGTATTTATATAATTTATTTACTGAATGTGCTTGTTGCAAATGAATACTATAGGATAATTGTATTTTCGATCATCAAAAGTGCTAGCGACTCCGTTTCACGACTATCTATGCAGGGGCTCAAAAGTCCTGAATCTACCAATTGAATATAATCTTTGATGAAAATAATTAAGGTTGATTTTCTGTTCCAAATTTCACACAGAAGCCCGTTTGAAACACAAGGCAAAACCACCACCAGAACCCATACATACAGTATTGCAATCAAACCATTTCATCATCTAATATATCAAGATCCATATCTCATTACATAGTTAGGCAACTTGACACCTTAACGTAAACAGGTTAAGGTGTAAAATTACCAGTCAACGGTTGGTCAAACATCGCAATGAATGCAATAGAGATGTGATTAACTGGAATATTATTCGATTAAAACCACTCGAGTGTGAATGGGATGTTTGTCTAGGCTTAAGTAAAAGTTCATATCTCGATAATTAGATCATAAATTATACTGATATCATATGGATCGACTTTCAAATGCTTTGAGTATGGAATGTGTCGATCGATCAAATCAATCAGATTCTATCAATCGCTTTGAGATATTTGTTCAATCGTTTCATATAATGAGCATGTATTGCAAGTCATAAGTAGGTATCACTCACTTTAGACCAAGAAATTAGCGTAACATAGTTTTTTTGACGTCATAGTAGAACAATAAGTGCCATTTTGAATATGACAATAGCTGTTTCTTGTCTAGATTTTAATGACGTGGTTTTATAATCACGTGAATTCGTCGTATACTAAGTTTTTACTATATCTGCAAGCTTAAACACATGACCCTCTTTATTATTCACACTGTGACTTTAGCGGAACTCGAGGATATCTTGTGTCGCCATTTCCGCAATTTAATTTTATTTATAAACTGCATCCGTGAACTTATGTAACGTTTTAGTTCATTCTATTGACCTAGACGACGAAATTTATGTAGAGCATGTTCACATAATGTATTTAAATAACACTTCTTTTTTTAAATTATTTTCTCATACTTCTTGGTTTTCAATGAAAGAAATCGATACCGAGTGCAATTTAGTAATTCACAATCGAATAAAAAAAGTGTCATTTGCACAACACTAATTTATTTGCACAGTTTGTCGAGTCCATAATAATAATATAACAAACGTTTTCCAATAAAATTCACGTTTTATTTCATACAAATTAAGGTTTATAGTTGAATAAAAATATGTCGTTTACTGAACAAAGTTAAGTTTCAAGGTGAATTCATCTGTTTATTTTTTCATGGTGTCGGTAGCATGTTTTAAGTCAGCAAACACTTTACGGTTTTCCTGTTACAACAATTATGGTTGGAAATCTGTTTTTTTACCAGCTGTTTGCTGACGACAAAATGACTAATGGGCGTAAACAGTACTTAGTCTGCATAGTCCTCATGTAAGTTGATCAAGATTTAGTCTGGACCTTAAAAAAGACTATGAGTTTGTTTCGGCTTCTTTTCAGAGTAATCGGTTATGAAACACCGGCTTCAGCTAGTTTAAAGAAAAAAAAAGACGATTTAAAGTGTTTGTCTAAACCTACTTGCAATATAAACGTCATTTATATTAAAATCATTTATATTTAGATAGTTGTTTCGGGTCTGGCTGTTTGTGTATGTGAGTTTATATGTTTGTAAACGCAACCACGATACAGGAGAAATTCCTAGTGTGGGGTAAAGTTTTTTTTTTTTTAAATAATAATAATAGCAATTAGTCAGATAGCAGGAAAATAACTAAAAGGCAATGTGACGTTTCAGACTGTGGATTTTAATTTTAAAAGTTTTAATTTAAATCGATTTGTATTCCCCTTTATATATCCTTTCACTATTCCATTACTGTTAGGTCAATATAGCCTATTTAAATTATATATAAACTCTGATCAAGTCTTCAACCTTAAGGGCGTCGTTTTCAAAAACCTGTCCCTAATGCTCTGACACCTCCTTTCTTGCCTTAACACAGTCCATCCATCGTATATTTGAGGAAAGAAGATAGGAGGAAGAGGACGTAGAGGATTTATGTTTTAAGTATGTAAGGTGTCACATGAGGTTGTCGACATATGGAATGTGAACTCGGCTATCATTGTGCCGATTGTCGTAACTGCCAATGGTCTGATAGCCAAGAGTCTCGGCGACCATCTGTCGGAGCTCTCCTTAGGCGATTGGATCAAGGGCTTGATTCGGAAGGCAGTACTCCTCGATATGGCCCGCAATGTGAGGAGGTTCCCGTTCTGGAGCCTTAACCAACGCTTGCTCGGACCCTGCTCCCGATACCGGCGGACTAGTATTTTTTTTTCGTTTTTATATGTAATATTATGATATAAAAATGTAAAAAAAATGAGTACTTATACGACTAAATAAAGAAATAGCAAGTGACTAAATAAAATAAAAATTACGTCAAATATAATATATTCAACACGACGTGTTATATTACGACTACTTATATCATTCCGAACGTGTAAAAACAAGTACTAATAAATAACAACAATTAAAATTTATAACTCTTTCGTGACATCAAAAATCAATTAAATTATTTATTACCCAACACGAAGAAGATGTAATGTGTTAGCAATAGTACAGTAAACTGTTTAATTTATGTTATCAAAACATAATTTAGTCTGGAAATAATTTATTTTATCTGTCGTAAAATGAACGTTAGGCTTATCAATAGAAGTGGTTTATTTATAGTCAAGTGCAACCACCTATTAAATGTGGCAGTGGAAAACTTTATGAAAGAGTTTGATTGTCAAGGCAAATCCAAAAGACCTATCGCATCAATCCTTATGAAAGGCATTCCACTCAAAAATATAACAGCTTTATTTGCTCTAAATTTTTTGAACGGTGAAAAAAATCAAAACGAATAAAGCGGAATTCCCTAGAACTTTAAATTAATCAAATTTCAAATTAAGCTGTTGGTCCCGGCTGTAATTGTAAGATCTTTGACAGTCGTTACAGGTAGTCTGTGTCCCGAAATTCTGACAACCAGTCTTATCAAAGGGTATCGTATTACCCAGTAGTAACTGGTTTAGTCAGATAAGCAATCGCTTCAAGTAAATTAGACTGAAAACCGACCCCAAAATAGTTGGAAAAAGGCTAAACTTCAAATTTAAAGACGCTTGGGTGAGACAACCATCATCGATTCGCACTGGGCAGGGTTGATTACGACCAAAGACCATTTAAACATTTACCAGCTATGGAAAAACAATCGAAAGAAATCTTTATCCAATGCTTGTCATTACTTTTTAGCAAGTCTGTCAAGCCGTTTCGGAGGACTTTGGCAACAAACACCGCGACACGAGAATTTTATATATTTGATTTTAAAGTCATACTTTTTGCTGCTCGCATCTTTAAACGTAAACTAAGTGTTCAAATTTTAAAACCAAACACAATATTGCAGGAAGCTTCATGTTGCAGCCACATGAAGAAAAGTAGCAATTAAAAATAAAAACAGATAGTACATTCTCAAGCAAGAGCATGTGAAAGATCTGGATGTAGATATACTAACGATCTAAGCGATGTGAAATTGTAATTACTTACTATCCCCCCATCAAGAAGTTTATTTGAAAGCCAATAAAAAGTTGGTAAACTTGCCAGAGATTTGCTAATGGGTTGATAGAGGTAAGTTGAGTTGGTGTATATTTTTCCCAAGAGAACTTTGAAAGTAGAACTACTGCTGGCTCAGAAGTGGTTTTAATCTCTCATTACTGCTGTCAAAGTTATTATAACGGATACTATGAAATTAAGGTTGTCACTAGAAAATGGTAATGGTTAGTTTTATTAAATACAACTTGCCCTGCAATGGGATTGAGGTTATAAATATATTTATGAAAACGGTTGGCGCACTGGCTGAGCGATTGTCTGATGCGCTGCGTGACACACCGGTTCAATTCTTGCACGGAAAACAAATGTATGGCATACAGTTGTTCTGGGTCTGGGTGTTTGTGTATGTGAGTTAGAATGCAGAGGAGAAATTCTCAGTAAGTAAACGTTACCCGTTTAAAAAAGAAATGCAATTAATAATGATTGTAACTATAGCTTCATCATATTGTTTCTTGACATTCAAAATTGTCTGTAAAGGTCTAATTAATTGAATTACCGTCTGCCCGGGTGGCGAGTTGTTAGAAAGAGATACCACGGCCCCGAAACAAAAACGTCAATAGAACGAACCATGGGTGGGTTTTAGTCAGTACAAATCTGACACTCCCCCGTGCTCCGCCCAGAGCGGGGGAAGTTATTTGATGATTTCTAATCCGCAAAAAAAAGGTCTAATTGAAATAAATGCTTTGAGTTTAAATGTATCTTCTATGTATCGTCAATAAGATCTTGATTGTTTGCGTTTCGGGATTAACCCAAAATACTCACTCCGTTATCATGACCTCGTCACCTCGCCCGACATCAGCTTATGAATAGATAAGGGTGCCGTTCAATTCCGAAACTATTTGGGATATCCCAAAACATTGACGTAAACCCGTAACATTGACGTAAACTCGTAAGTGATGTTTGTGATAGCAAACATCACTTTACCTACCCTAAAAGTTTTAGCCTAGTATAAAAATCGGTACTTTAATCTGAATTACTTGTCTACCTACAACCTCGTTATTACAAACATGAATTCATATTTATGTAGTAGTGTTATTTTAATATACTACCATTATACGCGCGGTTTCACCCGCGTTTAATAGTCACGACAGGATGTATGGATTTTATTAAAATTCTGACACGGACTGTGTTAAACCTGGAAAAACACATAGGTAAATTTTAATCCTGGTACTATGAAACACGTCATAATTTATCCCATGGGTGTTCCCAAACGCAGATGAAGCCGCGGGCAACAGCTAGTAGGCCAATAATGTCTAACTTCCATGTAATATGGAAAAATATGGAGTTTATTGCCATTATCTGGGCCTGAAACCAGACTCCTGGTAGCAATGAGAAATGTTAGTTGCAATAACCGAAAAACACTACCTCACCTGGGAATCGAATCCAAGACCACCTGCTTAGCAGAACCGCTTGTGGTTACTATCCTAAACGAGGCAGTCAAAATGATGTTAATATAGACTTCCAAATACTTACAAGCGAAACGAACAAACTTAACTCTCATAATTATTTACCGCCAATAAATGCAGCATACAGTATTCATATATTTCACACCGGGTATAATTATCGGGCACGTTTTCCCTGCGCATACGCACGCGTCGAGTCGCGTGAGTATCGCAGGCGCAGCGTTTCGGTCTACTTGCGACTTTCAAAGTGTTTACGACCTTTACAGGTTGAAATGATGATTGGTGGGTGCGGTATGGGTTGTTTGTAAGGTGATCATCATCTGTTTAGCTTTTTTTTTCGTGTGGAAATTCTCGATGGATGTACTCCGCCATGGAGCGGCGGAAGGGTCTGTCATGCTCCTACTGACTAAAACCACACGGTGTTCCTTCTCGGCACTTTTGGCTGGGGACACAATTGCATTCTACACAATTATTTCTCACTTTTATCGTCTCAAGAAAAAGATATACGTGATTGTCACTATAGTTGAGATCGGCTTCCAGTCTACCTGGATGCAGCTGAATACCACTATTTTACATGGAGCGACTGCCTATCTGACCTCCACAACCCAAGTAGTAGGTACTAAGGTATCACGATATCCCTTGATAAGACTGGTTGTCAGTTTCTTATTTTTCACACTAGGATTTCTCCTGCATCGTAAACAGCCAGACCCGGAACAACTAACTGTAGGCCAAACAAATATTTGGTTACATAGTTTCGGGCCACAGATTACCTATAACGAATGACAAAGATTTATAAATGACAGTCGCGAACAACGACTTAAAGTGCTTTCCGGGGCACGGAGGAAACTCGGTGCATAATGGGTGTTCACCCATCCACGGAACAACCTAGGCAAGCGCGGTTTGACCTAAAGATGGACCCATTCGGCTGTTTTGTTTAGCCACCAGCTGCTTCTTTAGTGACACTCGTAACTGAATCCTGAAAATGATTGCTGGTAGGCCCGACTGCCCCATTCAGAGGCACTGGGTAAAATTAGCTATAGGTTCATGTAATTAAGTAGTACTAATAACACTAACATAGAAGCATATTCTGTTACTAATTCACTAACAAATTATGGATTCTACTAGTTTAATTTTTTAATACATATTCATTTGTTTATTTTCTATGTAACTTAAGGCTGATAGAACGCAATCAGCCAATGCAATGTAAGCAAGCGCTTGTGGATCAGGTCATCAGGTCTTAGCTTCGATTCTAAAATCAGGTAAAATGGTATAAGGCTTCACACCAGGCTTTTTTTCCGTAGCAGCCCTGATTTTGGATTAGTTCTCGGATGATAAAAATAAAATTGGTGTTAGAAGTACATGTCACTGAAACAAACTGGCGAAATATAGACGCCTCTGCTGTATCATTGGAGACTTACAGGCGTGATGGTATGAATGCAGTTTTATTAGGTGGTAAATAATGATGTAAATTTGATTCGTTTCGCTTGTGTATTTGGCAGGTGTTTATTTTGCGCGCAAACTGTGTAAATAGCTTGGTCACGGTTCAGGGTGATAAGGAAGAAGTTTTTGCTGTAATGTATTAATTTCAGTGTAATTCAGGAAAAAAGATAGCTAATGAATCCACTCACAATTTATTATTCTTTACAAATTGCAAAGGCGTAGTAATAATGTAGTTTGGGTATTTTTTTTTTTTGAGTTTTGAGGCAATCGTTCATGTCCCTCTAAACGATACCACAATAAAAATAATGTAGAGAGTTATGTGACAGATAATAATAAAGGACCCACTACAGGTTTGTTATTTCGTTTATTTGTACAGCCCCAAAGGTAGACCCTATGAACAACAAGAATAAAACAATTTAATATGATGTAACAGTCATGAGGACCTTTAGAAGGAGGTAACTATCAAAATCTTAATAAGTTCACAACAAACCTTTACACCGGTATTATAGCAATATTTTAAAACTTCACTCGAGTTGAAGGAAGCACATAACTAGGATTGTTTAAAAATGAAGCAGCTTTTAAAAATAAGATATTTCAACAGGTGCAGCTGCTATCCGTGATAAAATTGTACTAAGCAAGAAAGAGTTGAAGATGACGCAAATGACAGAATGAAATTCGAAATATAAATATTCAAAAATTTAAAAATCGATATTGATCCAGAAGGAAAGAGGTTGAGGTAAAAGCGGAGGTGGAATACCCAATCTGTTACAGTTTTTTTTTGTAGTCCATGGACCTCTGACTTAGCTTTGCATGCCGTTGATAAATAAATCTTTATAACATCACGCCTGTTATTTCCTAGAGGGTAAGTTGTAGCCATCCACATTTTAAATTTTCTTTAATAAAATAGAAACGTGTTACATTTTTCCTTCTGTACCCAGCCAAGAACATCAAATTGACATACAACAAAAACCATGACTCAAAACTATATTCTGATGTAAATATTACACATAATATTTAGTAAAGAAAAAAGATATTGAGTATTAAATGCAAGCTGCAGTACAGTCAACCCCAAGTCATGTCAGGAATTAAGATTCAAAGCACCTTAACACTTAGTGTGTTACTGATGTGCAGTGACCTGTACATTTTTCAATACAAAAACTATGTTAAGCAATTTTAAGACACTACTGAAGCATTTAAATACAGGTATTATCTCATAATACGTGTTGTTGAAGTAAAAACATTACTTTTGCTCAATATTTGTGTAGCGTGTACTTTTTGAAAACGTGTTCATACATGTTTCCATTTAAAACAATAGTGTTTTAAATAGTTTTACAAACATGGAAGAGATTCATACTAAAATTTTATATATTATACAACTGGGTGGGTTATGATGTTATAATTACTTACATTCTTGTATTTCAGCAAAACTCCTTCAAAATTCATTAAATACAACGTTAATCACTGTTCAATTTTGTATTCCACTGTTAAATCAATATCAAAACTTACTTCACCAAAATAACTACAGAGGTATTTGACATTTTCAGCTGTAATATCCTTCCCTTCTAAATTACGTTCCTAGGTATTTAATTGTCGTCAGTAATGTCATAATTATTATTATTGTTTCCTTAAGTTAATATTTTATAATTATTATAAAGTGCGTTATACAACACGTAAGTCTGCGCAAATTTAATGTACTTAACTTTATTAGTCGGTATGAATGAAAGTTATGCTACCAAACATTCACAATAAAAAAGGTGTTTTTTTTTAAAAAAAAAAACGTTGCCCCATTCTAGGAATTTCTCCTGTATCGTGGGTGCGTTTATAAACATTTAAATTCACATACACAATTAGCCAGACCCGAAACAACTATCTGCAGGCCATACAAATATTTGTTCCGTGCGGGTATCGAACCCGCGACACGCAGCGTAGCAGTCGATCGCTTAGCCACTGCGCCAACCGTGTCGTCAAAAATAACATTCTCACCAATAGATACACTATTAGCAAAACAGAGCAATGGCAGCTGTGGATGACGTCCCGATAAAAAATTACATTGCAAAAATCCTTACGATCAACTATAGGGGACGAAGGAGGCGGTTCTAATGTTTTAGTACCACTATGTTCTGTCATGGCTCCTAAATTGGACCTACATGATGTTTCATTCAGTGCCATATACGAGGTATGAGTCACGTATTAGAATAGAACCTACTAGAATGGCTACTAGGCAAGCAAGGTCATGATGGTATCTAGATTATACATCTGAGCAGAATTGTGACAACGCTTTGTGCTCTAAATCGAGCTCAAGTAATGTTCATTTCAAAATGCATGAGAAGCTGGCAGATTCGTCTCCTAATTAAATTGTTGTTCGTTTTTCTCCATGTATTTATGTATTTTTAACTTGTATGTTTGTATATAAGTAATTATCGTTATATTTTATTTGTAAATATTTTCTTCAAAACTTTCCGTTATGCATCCTGCACCTTGCATCACCCTAAGGTAGACCCGGTAGAAAATGCCCAAGGCATTAAGTCCGCCTTTAAAGTTTTAATAAATGAAATAAATAGGTCTGGCTGAAAATAAGACAGGTTTAGTAAGACATAAAATTAAGAAAGAAAAGACTATTTCAAAGACTTTAACAATGTTTATCATAAGCAACGGCCTTGCCTTCCAATAACCTGGCAAAATATGCTTCATTGAGCAAACTCTTGGGAAAACATTTGAAGATTTTTCAAAACGTGATGTTGAAACAACAATTCATAATGATGTATAAATAATTTGATTGAACCACGAACTATGTATGAAGGATAAGTTACATAACGATAATTACATGGAAGTAAGAAATGTCAAGGTGGTTAAACTGCCCATCTTTAAATACAGCCTTGTGATAAGGTTGTAAGTGATTTGCCACATCACACATTATGGAAGTTGCAGAATATTGTCGAAACCGCATCAATAATTTAGATATAAGCAAAGCTAACAAAACTCTCAGGTTCGGTCAATTTTAACTGAAATAAAAGAATCATTGACACGACGGAGAAAAGCAAATTCCAAATTAATCAATTTTTACAGGCATCAAAGGGCAACTCATACAATACAGAATATAATTTAATCTACAAATTAATAAACTAATACATATTATATAAAAATAAAAACTATTGCACACTAATAAAGTCATAATGAAGACAGAGGTATACCGATGGGCGTTAACGGTTTTACGATACATTAAACCTTTGGCAGAGTCGACCATATTGACTCTGTTGTTTGGAATTTTAAAGCTGAACATCCGTTATATTTGTGTCGGACTTGGGACTCGACTTAAGGAAAACGAAGAAACTAGCACTTGTTCACGAAACACATAAAACAGACGAGTCCATGAGTTACAAGATCCCAGATATCATTGGGCAAAATTCAAGCAAGACACTTGTCGCGGTTGACGATAGTGGATATTATACTTGCTAGTCACGCCTGACATCACGGCCACTAGACCAAGGAGGCCTAGCAGAGACACTTGATCGATCTAATGCAATCGATACAGAAGCAATGTATCGATTTAAATAGAACGATATTGGAGTTATTACTGCAGTATAAATTAACAGCATACCAATTGATTTCATAACATTAATGCACGGAAAATGGTAGTTTTCCTTCCCCTCTAGTTTGATAATACGAGTGCTTGTTGCTCAATTACTTCCTATAGTTAATTAAAATTTTATTTGCCTTGATATTTTAGATTTTACTAAAGTTGGAAACAAATCAAACATGAACAAAGACGTTGTTCTTGATAAAAGTCCTTCTTTGATAGAAATCGATTGAGCGATAGAAATGTCAATGCGAAACACATTGACACTGAAGCTATCCGGTGATAATCAAATGTTTGAAAAAGTAATGTCAATAATTTTACTACCTATGTTTTCAGCTTAATGTAGACTTCCTACTGAAAAGACTTTATCTTTAAGCATCATTGTCTTTGACAAGAGTCTAAGAAAAAGAAACAAAGATTTTAGTATTAAATTCAACAAGAACCATTATCATAGTGATAAGAATGACAAGTCAAGTGTGAAGTGTCGTGTCAAACATAATAAATTCGCAAGATAATAACATAATTGTTAAAGAGACGATAACATCGATGATAACAATCAACTAACAACAGTACATTAAGAGTAAAATAATGACCCTTTCGCACGAACTGTTCCTCATTGTTTTGAGTTCACACTTGACACGGGCAAATCGCGTAACAGCCATGAGAAGCTCACGATACTAAAAATTGTGTAACAAGAAATATGAACATGGTGCTATTAAATTTAGCAATGCAGTACCAAAACTGTCTATTGTTGTGCAGTATGTAGGTATGGGTCAATTCTGTTGTGTAACTGTAATTACTGTAAAGCGGGAAGTGGACTGTATTAGTCAGTTAGCTAACTGATCAAAGTCTACGTAAGTCTGATGCAAATTCTTGATAATTGCGAGCAAAGGATTGGAGAGATTGGTAAAGAAAATCGATTTATAGCGGGCAATAATAAATTGAAAAGTCTATGCGTAAATTAATGAAGTAAGTTACCCAACAACTTGTAACTTGGGAGTCTTTTGAGAGTTTATGAATATTGTAACAGTAAACATTATTTATCTGATAAACAAAAAATGAGTAATTTTATCAGGTCCTCCTATAATTTATACTCGTCATCACAACTTGCTAGATAGTATCCGATAGATGTTATCAATATAAACATGATGAAAATATCAGCCCTTAAATATCATAAAAAAAGCTGTGAGTCACGCAAACACAGTCATAATTTAATCTATTCAAACATACGGCAGTGAAAGTTTAATGAGTTTAAAGTTTACAAAAAAATGTAAACATCGAGTACTTCGAGTCCATTAAATAACACTTTCCTTGCTTATTACGGTAAAAGCTAAATAAACCATGCACAAAATACGGCACGTCCGCACTCGGCGAGTGTTAGAACAGAAATAGCAGCCTATTAACCCGAATCTCACGCATGCGCGGTAGACGCCATATCGCGAGCACCTGCGTGCGCGCAATGTAAGGTGCTATGTTGATTACGTGTTTTGGTTTACGAATTAACGTAAATAAACTTTTTCTGGGTAGCATGGAGTGTATGAAAATAAGTCCAAAGTGAGCAAGCAATGCTTTTGCTTACGTAAATGCAGTTATTTTTCAATTGCGTGAAACGCGGTGTTTGTGCTGTGTTTAGCAAACACCACCGGAAGATGGCGATGAAACATGCATTTGTTTTGGTTTTCGAAAAGCCTGAAATTATTTTGCCCTTAATTTTCAATAATGTGGTAACAATTTAGAAATAGCTAATTCAACAAGCACCTCTATGTACGGTTTCAAAATATACTAACTTTTAAAATCTATAATTTTCAGAGCAATACAAATATTTCAACATGATGAGAAATTTTACTACTAACTACATATATTTGACCGAGAAAAATGTCGCGTATAAGCAACGTTACAATAACCTTTAATACTGAAAAAGATATCAAAGATAGAGAAGAGATAAATCTGTCAGAAATAATCGAAAAAAATGCGTAATACACAGCTAAACATTCTTAAATTCTCATAGCTGTCACAAAAGAGATATCGAAAGTAGGTGATAAATACCAATGTGGACCATCTAAAGAAATAAGAATAATAAAGAAAGAAAATATCAAAGGAAAGTTTTAGCATTTTTTGTTTACATAACAATAATAAAAACCAACGAAGTGGATTGATACGAAAATAATCTCTGACATTAATAAGTTTAGGAAGATCAAGTTGGTTTTTTGACAGATATTGGACTACTTATCATTATTGTAGTTGCTTGGTGCTCTTTATTTGGGTTGTTTGATTTTGTATTTTTTAAGAGTAATATTGAATATTGTAATTTATGTAGCTGCTTAATAAAACATTCTCGTCTACATTGGTGAGTTCTAGCTTAGACTAAAGTTGAACAAACTGGATTAACACAAATTGTAAAATAGAGTAAATTTTGAGAACTATAAAGTGAAAATGACTGCCTTGCTGATCTTGCGACTACTAGTCGCAAACATACCTGCTGAGGGTTCGATTCCTATGCCGGACAAAGTGTTATTGGGTTTCTCCATAGATACAAAAATATGGGTTTTTTCTATCAGGAATCTCTTAGTAGCAGCCACGGAGTATGGATTTGAACCCGTTTGATGACAATTGGCTTGCACCCTATTTCATGTGTCTTAACCGATCTGGTAAAATGTGGATGTAGGTACCATTATTGGTTATTATTACTATTGCGTTTACGTTCGCTGCTGAACGAATGAAAGTGGTTAACCAAGGACACACACTCATACATTACTATAATTAAAAAGAAAATAACAAAGAAACGTAGTGGAATCTGCACAATAATTCACATCGTAATTTTAATAGAATGGTTCCACATTTTTCCATTCCTTTATAGCTTAACATAAATTCCGTAGCCGCAGAATTATGTTCGTTCCGTTATGGAAAGTGTAGCGAAACAAATAGAAATGTATCAGAATCGTTATAACGCTATTCTTTGATACCCGTAGCCATTTTATTGCAATCGTCATCATCATCAACTAAGCCTTCTATGGCTTTCAAATTATATTTTTACTTTACAATAATAAAATTTCTTTTGGTTTTGCTTTAGTTTCCGTTACGCTTTTCGTTATGGAGCGATAATCTGTTTTTATCATTTACAACAAAAACTGAAAGAGGAGATTCTCAATTCAATACATTTTTTTTGCATCGAAATCATCTCTATTTTGAGCAGTATTTGCACCTACTAAATTACAACTTTCTCCTCAGCTTGGTTGAGCAACCAGCAAGCAATGGACTGCTGATGATGATGATCACTTTTTACATGAATTTATTGGCTTCATCTGATGTAAAAATCAAAATTTAAATAATTGAATTTGTTTGTTTGCTGCTTCCCTGATTTTGATTAAGCTGAAATTTTGCACACATGCATAAAATTTAGTTAAAACATAGGTACACAGTTTTGCTAAGTTTTCCATACAAATTTTAGATAAGAATGCGTTGTTACCTAAGTTACGACATTCTAAATCTAATTTGGTGGACTAATATCTTAAATTACAATATTAAAAAAACTTATATATTATACATTTCCATAATATGGGTATAAAAGGTTTTATGAGAAGAATGCGATAAAGCGTGTTTTTAGTCATTAATTCTGCTTGATAGGAACTGACACTATAGCAATTTCGCGCGTGCACAATATTGATGCATAGCAATATCTTAACATTCTCCTTTGATCTACCAGATTGCATATCATACACCAGAGATAGAAGCACAGTACATGCATATCTTATTTAAATTTGGTTTCATAGCTGAACACGCTGGCAATATGAAGGTAAATGAAATGCAAATAAGACACGTTGACGTTCGTGCTACCAGTATAATAAGTAGATTTATTGTAAGCCCACACGTTGCTCGTATTAAAGTTTTGTTCAGACAAGAATAACGTTAGGAATCTGAATTTGTTGAGGAACTTATTTTCAGGGAACACTAAGGATTTTTTCTGTAGGCTGTCTAAGTTCTTGTTCTGAGATTTTGTTTGTTAAGTAAATATTGGCAGCAATGATATCGTCATTATTATGATCCCTAGCCTGACTTTCAACCACTCGTTCATCTATGAACCTCATCTACATTTCTACGGCGATAACAATAACTTCATCTCACCGAACCTTTTTTTTGGGGTGGGAAATCATCAAATGACTTCCCCCGCTCTGGACGGAGCGGGGGGGTGTGTCAGACTTTTACTGAATAAAACCCACCCATGTTCCTTCTATTGCCCTTTATGTTCCGGGGCCACGGTATCTCTTTCAAACAACCCGCAACCCCGGCAGATCTCACCGAACCTGACAACGCTTTGTATGAATTTCTTTTACAATGACAGATCAGTACAAATACAATACAAAAATATTTATTTCATCTAAAACATTGTTTCATACATAAATTGAGGCAGCCCTAGTAAGTTACAATAGAACTTGTGAGTGAGTGAGTTTAGCTTACGTTTTGCATAGCTTGGTTGTTCATCGTGCGTACTAATTTATACAATATATATTAAATATATTACAGTAATCTATTCCAATATTATAAAGAGGAAATATTTTTTTGTTTGTATCGAATAGGCTCCAAAACTACTGGACCGATGTTAACCATTTTTTCACTAATAGGAAGTTACATTATCAGGAAATAACATCGGCAGTCGGCTATACAACATCACGCTACTACCCTCGGGAACGGGGCAGCAACTAAAGACGCAACCGAAACCGCGCAGGACAACTAGTATAATTTATATATATATACTAACAATCATTTATCTTTGTAAGGCGCTAATTCATTTTTTTTCAACATTTATACAGACATCAATCACGTAATTATTAATTGCAATGCGTTGTCAATCACAGCAGTTTCTCTAGTCTTACCTCACCACACAATCATTTCGTCTTTTTCTCAGATTTCATACAACTAGACTGCGCCGTTGGTTTAGTGGTTGCAAGCACGACTGCTGAGCATGAGAGAGGTATTGGGTTCGATTCCCATGTCGAGCATGGTGTTATTAAGTTTTCCATCAAGAGTTCCCCAAAGCAACTATGGACTCTGAATTTGTGCCCAGTTGTTGGCAATAGGCTCGCTCCATATTACATGGTACTTGGACATATCTGGCGAAATGTGGGTGTACTATTAGGTATACCTCTGCCTAACCCTTTAAGGATTATAGCGTGATGTTATGTTACATGAAACTAACTTTAAAGATTACTTTATGGTACCAAGTGACGGGCACCCAGTTTCGCGCCCACGATCCGCCTACAAGAAACAAGGTAACCTTTTGATGTTTTTACTTGAAATAACATAGACAAAATATTGCTCACAATAGGGCCTTGTTTGTAAACAAATACTTGTTTGGATGTTATTGTTTGTGCTTCTAAGGGCACGTGTTGGCTGAACAGAGGTTGTAGAAAATAGCAGTTGATTTGGAATTGTTTTGGTTGGGTGCCATCCTATAAAATTATGTGAGGGTTTTACACTACCCCTCCTCCCTCCGGCCAGTATCACGTGTATTTTTTACTAACTTTCGCCCGCGGCTTCGCCCGCGTTAAATTCGGGATAAGACAGTTCCCCTTTCCTGATTTGCAGGTACCTGCCACCTGTAGTTTTGCCCTAGCGCCTTATTTATTGTAATAGCAAAGCTAAGTTTTCCCTTTTCTTCCCTCTTTCTCCCCCATTTCTCACTTTAAAAGAAAAAAGTTGTCCGTCTCCAGGGTCCCAACTATCTCTATACCAAAATTCATCAAAATCGGATTAGACATGTAGGCGTGAAGACGTAATAAACTAACAAACAAACTCACTTTCGCTTTTATAATATTAGTAAGGATTATAGAAAAGATATTTTTTAGATTCTGTTCTAATTCAGTTTTTAGATAAAACATCGCTAGCTCGGGCTTAATTCGTTATTAATAAATAATATTTTATTTATTTCTCACTTTTGATTCATTTATATCGTCTCAAGAAAAATATACGTGATTGTCACATTATAATTGAGATCGGCTTCCAGTCTAAGTGGATGCAGCTGAATACCACTATTTTACATGGAGCGACTGCCTATCTGACCTCCACAAACAAATCAGTACTGGGTGATACTATACCCCTTGGTAAGACTGGTTGTCAGACTTTTGGAACACTGACTATCTGTAACAACTGTCAAAGATCTACAATTGACAGGCGGGACCAAAAATCCATAGACTAACCTAGGCAACCGCGGCTAAAGATCGACGAGAGCGGCTTTTATTATTTAGCCACGAGCTTCTTGTGCATATGTAAATATGCATAAAAACTGCTTCCCAAAGAGCAAGGCCCGAGACTGCTACTGTGTATGACTTGGTCAGGAACTGGTTTTGAAGTTCGGCGAGCCACCGAGGTCGTGGAAGGTCACACCGGCAATGACCTCTACAATGGTTCCGTATACACGAGACGTGATGCGTTCGCCATGCATGGAGGTAAAAAAAAGCAATGTGTCTATGATACTATTTTTGAATTTGGAACTGACACCTCTATCACGTAACTCACACACCTCAATTTTTTTTAAATGCTGGCTGAATTTAAATCTTGCCGCTGGTTTGAGCCAATTCCGTGAACCCATTTTCTTTTAAAAAATATATTTTAGAAGGTAATCTGTTGTATTAAACTTTGTTTTTTTTTGGACAAAGAGCGTTGCGCACTCATTGGTAGTCACTTTCTCGGGCCTCAGAAGTTTCATTAGAAAATAATATTCTACTAGATACTCAATAAAATACTAAATTTTTTAAATCTGTTTTAAAATGCATATAAAAATATATTATCCTCGTTTGTGCATTTTGATGCAAAAGGTAAATTTTACGAAATTCATTTCGTTGAATTTTGTTGTGTTTTCAAAATGTAGTTTAGGTCGTTCTGGTTCATAGCTAGGCACATTATTAAAATTATTCAATAAAAAGTGTATACTATACACGAAAGATACTCTAGTGTAATTTTACGGCAACCAAAATAAACTGCCAAGTTTAACAAGAAATTAATTGAAAAGGTCGACTAAAGTGCTACCTACTAATTTATTTAAAAGGCACCCTTGATAAATACTTTAAAGTCGCGTAAAATCTCATTGCAAGGCAAAGATTTATTATTCACCATCACTCCGACGGAGGTCTTGAGTCGTGATGTTTTGACCTCTTGCAAAAAAAGAAACAATAATTCCTCATGATAAGGAAATGATGAGGTGTCCTCGTAAGAATCAGCTTTCCTACTAAATGCAATGGCCATTAAACATGTTTAAGATTTACGAAACGTGTATTTCAACCCAAATGTCAAAGGTTTCGTATCTAGCAATTAACAAACAGCTACTGACCATAAAAATAAACAATAATTGAACACGATAAAAAAGTAATTGCTTTCGAAACGCATTATACGGAATGAAAATTTAATTAAAGAAAAAAAAACTTAATCCAAAGATAAACTTTCATCAACAAAAACGTAGAAACCGCTGCAAAAAGTATTAAACAAATGGTACCGAATTTAAAAAATGATATTATTCGAACGCGACCCGATCACGCCCGCCGATTGGTCAGGTGAAAGTGAGAGCGCCATCTATGAGACTAGCTGTGACGTAACGTAACCAATCGGCCATTGTCCGTTTTATCTGTGGGTTACAATTACAACAGCCAGTGATTGGCTAATGAGTGTTTCAAGATTGTAGACTAAGCCGTTGCAGCTTTTGTATGTGATTAATAGTCCTTAACTAATACCTTAGTGATGATTACATGGCTATTTAACACGGACATATTGCAGGCTTTAGTTAAACATAAGGAACCAATTGGGATTTGGAATGTATGTCATAAGTCTTAATCTTAAAATCTGCGTTCACGGTTTATGAATATGGGTGAGGTAGAAACATTTAAACAAGCGAAACTGTGCAACTAAAGGCGCAACAGCTATTTACGGTGACAACGATAACCACAGTAGCAATAGATCCCACCTTTTATTCTGTCTGTGGTTCAAAACATATAGTGACCTCTGCCAAAGATGGCTTCGTAGAAATGGTAAAGTATGTCGAGCTAGCGACTACGAAGGAGAGTAGCAATATTGAGCGACCTCTTTAACAAGACAAACCGAGCTTCAATCTATAAAAGTCGCATCCTTCCTGTCTTCAATAAAATATGCAGCAGTCTAGAAACTACATTGCCAATAACGAGGACAATATTTCCGATTTCATTGATGCGAACATCACTTAAAGTTGTAACGATAAAAAAGCTCCGTTGCGTTTCACAATTTGTATTCCTGTCAGCCACCAGCCGGTTTTATTGTCTTCCGTAGAAAGGACTTTGAACTGTCTGAAATTTTACGCACACTGCACCCCGAATAATAATATAATTTGCATAGTTAAAGTAAAGAAAGACAGATGACGGAATAGAGTGTCTGTGTCGTGCTGTGACCGCAAGTGTCACTTTCACGAAAAAGATGGCGTGAATTTTAAATAGTGTTGTGTTGAGAACCTTGTAACTGATTCCGTCAATATTCTGTTTCGTGCCGTTATTATTTTTCAGTTGTTATTACAAATATTATATTATATCCGTTATTGCGAGCGTGTCATTATTTTATGTTACTTTATACGCCGGATTTAAAGTTGGAGTGTGCATTATAACGTTTTACTTTCTCCTTTTTCTGCAATTATGTCAAGCCAAGTGCTAGTCGTAACTTTATTGTTATCAGTTTCTTAATTTCCTTACTAACTATTACTTTTAATGACTGCAGTTTGATTATCATTTGTATGGATGTCAATCGACCGAACGGCTGGCATATTGAATATTTAATTGGTTGCTCGTGACATGGATAGCCTTTAGAAACCCGAAGGTCTCCTGCCTTTATCTATTTTTAGGGTTCCGTACCTCTAAAGGAAAAAAAACGGAGCCCTTATTGGATCATTTTGAGTCTGTCTGTCCCTTTATCTCGGGAATGCGTGGAGGTATCCAGTTGAAATTAAAACTATATGTTCGGTTTTCTTTTGCGTTAGGGTCGGCACGTGCATATCTTGGTCTTCCAAGTTTCTCTATTTCTCGTTATCTTAGCAGTCACCGCCTTTCTAACCATATCATCATTCCTTTGACAATCTTTTCTTCATTTCTCTGGTCTACTAGTTTCCTCAAAAAGACAATCTAACTGCATCTATCTATCTAAATATAGTCTTATTTAAATTTCCCAAAAGACAAACCACACTCAACTTAAGGGCGCATTTACAATTCGGACGAAATTATGCTGTTTTTTGGTACATTTTATGACTAAACTGAACCAAATCAAATGTATCTTATAACTACCACAAATAGATTGGTTCTTTAGCTTTAAACGGAGGAAACTGTTTTCTTGTTAATAATAGTTTTTGATACTGTAAAAACGATCGGCCGTTGCCATTAACCACAATTTTTTCGATACCGGGTTGTATTTAGGTACATTTTTTGTTCTACTAAAAACACATTTTAAGATTTCTAAAAATACTACAAGTAGGCAAATATAGTCTATTTTAAATCTAGGAAAAAAAATTATGTCGCAGTGTCATAAATACTCGCAAAAAAAATAAAATAAGAAACTTATTTTTCCATATATTTTGCTATTATGGGTGAATCTTAAGAGATTGCAATAAGGGTTATTTTATTTTTTGTTCCTGTTTTGATTTATTGCACAAACATTCCGTATGAAATCTCAATCCGCACTCGGCTGCCGTTGTGAGTGGACGCTGTATCGCCTGTCAGAAGCAGTTTGTGTTGAAAAGATCGCTGTATAAATACGAAATAGTGGATAAATCAAATTTGATACTTGACAAGATAAGATTTTTCTAAATGACAATATTTATTTCAAATGCTTATTCGTCAAGAACTTGTTGGAGTGATCTGAAGTTCTACTTCGGTGACTGCTACTAGAACTCTTTGACGGATCAAACTAGATGTGTCGAGTTTGGGCTCGTTTTGTTAGTTATGACGAAACCTTACCACCGGACTTGATGGAGTGACCTGAAGGTCTACTTCGGTGACTGCTACTGGAACTCCTCGACGGATCGAACTAGATGTGTCGAGTTTGGGCTCGTTTTGTTAGTTATGATGAGAGCTTACCTCCGGACTTGATGGAGTAACCTGAAAGTCTACTTCGGTGACTGCTACTGGAACTCCTCAACGGATTGAACTAGATGTGTTGAGATTGGGCTCGTTTTGTTACTTATGATGAGACCTTACCTGCGGACTTGATGAAGTGACCTGAAGGTCTACTTCGGTGGCTGCTACTGGAACTCCTCGACGGATCGAACTAGATGTGTCGAGTTTGGACTCGTTTTGTTAGTTATGATGAGAGCTTACCTCCGGACTTGATGGAGTGACCTGAAGGTCTACTTCGGTGACTACTACTGGAACTCCTCGAGCGGTCGAACTAGATGTGCCGAGTTTGGGCTCGTTTTGTTAGTTATGATGAGAGCTTACCTCCGGACTTGATGGAGTGACCTGAAGGTCTACTTCGGTGGCTGCTACTGGAACTCCTCGACGGATCGAACTAGATGTGTCGAGATTGGGCTCGTTTTGTTACTTATGATGAGACCTTACCTCCGGACTTGATGGAGTGACCTGAAGGTCTACTTCGGTGACTGCTACTGAAACTCCTCGACGGATCGAACTAGATGTGTCGAGTTTGGGCTCGTTTTGTTAGTTATGATGAGAGCTTACCTCCGGACTTGATGGAGTGTTCTGAAGGTCTACTTCGGTGACTGCTACTGGAACTCTTCGACGGATCAAACTAGATGTGTCGAGTTTGGACTCGTTTTGTTAGTTATGATAAGACTTTACTCCGGACTTGATAAAGTGACCTGAATGTCTACTTCGGTGACTGCTACTGGAACTCCTCGACGGATCGAACTAGATGTGTCAAGTTTGGGCTCGTTTTATAAGTTATGACGTGATCTTACCTCTGGACTTGATGGAGTGACCGATACACTGACATGAGGATGTACAGACGCCATTATAACTTATAAAACGAGCACAAACTCGACACATCTAGTTCGATCCGTCGAAGAGTTCCAGTAGCAGTCACCGAAGTAGACCTTCAGGTCACTCCATACTCCATCAAGTCCGGAAGTAAGGTCTCATCATAAGTAACAAAACGAGCACAATCTCTACACATTTAGTCCAATCCATCGAGGAGTTCCAGTAGCAGTCAGTGAAGTAGACCTTCAGGTCACTCCATCAAGTCCGGAGGGAAGGTCTCATCATAACTAACAAAACGAGCCCAAACTCGACACATCTAGTTCAATCCGTCGAGGAGTTCCAGTAGCAGTCACCAAAGTAGACCTTCAGGTCACTCCATCAAGTCCAGAGGTAAGGTCTCATCATAAGTAACAAAATGAGCCCAAACTCGACACATCTAGTTCAATCCGTCGAGGAGTTCCAGTAGCAGTCACCAAAGTAGACCTTCAGGTCACGCCATCAAGTCCGGAGGGAAGGTCTCATCATAAATAACAAAATGAGCCCAAACTCGACACATCTAGTTCAATCCGTCGAGGAGTTCCAGTAGCAGTCACCGAAGTAGACCTTCAGGTCACTCCATCAAGTCCGGTGGGAAGGTCTAATCATAACTTACAAAATGAGCCCAAACTCGACATATCTAGTTTCATCCGTCGAGGAGTTCCATTAGCAGTCACCGAAGTAGACCTTCAGGTCACTCCATCAAGTCCAGAGGTAAGGTCTCATCATAACAAAATGAGCCCAAACTCGACACATCTAGTTCAATCCGTCGAGGAGTTCCAGTAGCAGTCACCAAAGTAGACCTTCAGGTCACTCCATCAAGTCCAGAGGTAAGGTCTCATCATAACTAACAAAATGAGCCCAAACTCGACACATCTAGTTCAATCCGTCGAGGAGTTCCAGTAGCAGTCACCAAAGTAGACCTTCAGGTCACTCCATCAAGTCCAGAGGTAAGGTCTCATCATAAGTAACAAAATGAGCCCAAACTCAACACATCTAGTTCAATCCGTCGAGGAGTTCCAGTAGCAGTCAGTGAAGTAGACCTTCAGGTCACTCCATCAAGTCCGGAGGGAAGGTCTCATCATAACTAACAAAACGAGCCCAAACTCGACACATCTAGTTCAATCCGTCGAGGAGTTCCAGTAGCAGTCACCAAAGTAGACCTTCAGGTTACTCCATCAAGTCCAGAGGTAAGGTCTCATCATAAGTAACAAAATGAGCCCAAACTCGACACATCTAGTTCAATCCGTCGAGGAGTTCCAGTAGCAGTCACCGAAGTAGACCTTCAGGTCACTCCATCAAGTCCGGAGGGAAGGTCTCATCATAAATAACAAAATGAGCCCAAACTCGACACATCTAGTTCAATCCGTCGAGGAGTTCCAGTAGCAGTCACCAAAGTAGACCTTCAGGTCACTCCATCAAGTCCGGAGGGAAGGTCTAATCATAACTAACAAAATGAGCCCAAACTCGACATATCTAGTTTCATCCGTCGAGGAGTTCCATTAGCAGTCACCGAAGTAGACCTTCAGGTCACTCCATCAAGTCCAGAGGTAAGGTCTCATCATAACAAAATGAGCCCAAACTCGACACATCTAGTTCAATCCGTCGAGGAGTTCCAGTAGCAGTCACCAAAGTAGACCTTCAGGTCACTCCATCAAGTCCAGAGGTAAGGTCTCATCATAACTAACAAAATGAGCCCAAACTCGACACATCTAGTTCAATCCGTCGAGGAGTTCCAGTAGCAGTCACCAAAGTACACCTTCAGGTCACTCCATCAAGTCCAGAGGTAAGGTCTCATCATAACTAACAAAATGAGCCCAAACTCGACACATCTAGTTCAATCCGTCGAGGAGTTCCAGTAGCAGTCACCGAAGTACACCTTCAAGTCACTCCGTCAAGTCCGGAGGTAAGGTCTCATAATATCTCAAAAATATGAAATATTTTTTGATGGTACGAAGAATTACGAAAAAAAAACTATTCAATGTATCAAAATGAGTTCACTTGACTAATATTTCCGTGCCTACTTTAGTGTGCGTGACTTTGTCAATGTAGTAGTTCGATTCTATGCCTATCAATTTTGCAAACGCGTCCTTAATACAAACAAAAACGCCCATTGTACTTTAATTAAAATCTATTAAGCCTAGCGAAATGTCAGTATCTCCCGAGGGACTTCGCCCACGCTGGCCCACGTTGGTCCATGATGGGCGTGGGCGCATAACGTGTATAAAGGAACTGTAGATGGCGGTACCTGAAAACAGTTGACGAGCTTTGTCTTCCTTCCTTTGCCCTACTGATTAGTACGGCGCTTGTTCGGATTGTGATATAAAAGATGGCCTAGATGTTATCTCCTTTGGTGTTCTTAATTAGATTTGAACGATAGTATGAAGTGTCGTTTACATTTTTTGGCGGTCTTTCTTTTGGAGCGGTTGTCTTAATTTTTTTGCGAGGTTAATTTGACAGTTTAATTTTAAGTCTTTATAATCTCAATCACAAAGTTTTGTTTTATCTCAAAAATATCTGTACATCTCCATTAAATTAATTTGGTCGCTTCTGACAAAACTGGACACCAAATTATGTTCCTATTTGTGTACAAAAATCCAATATTCCGTTTAATATAATTTTATTTTACGTCCAAATCGTCCTCAAAACTATGAAGAGATTCAGTAACTTCCTTCACAGATACCCACATGGGTCCACGTATCATACAATTAGATCACAAAGGCAGCTTGGGACAGTAAGGACAATCTATGGTAACATAAATCATTTCTACTTCATGAGCCACATGCTCCTTACTAATGGAAAAAATCGATGAGTTTGACATTTAGTTACATTTTTGCGTAAACGGTGCCTATACTAATAGTGTCTGTACCAAGACGATTAGATACGCTACATGAAGTTTCCTGTTCCTTCTTAAGGATGGAACTGCCTTAATGATACATAACTTCAAAAGTAGGTACCTGTGCAAATGTCTTAATTAAGTAAAAGCTAAAAAATTTAACCATCACTCAGTATACGTTAAAAACATCACGCCTTTTAATGTTTGTAGGGATACACGGAGGTGTAACTAAAAAGTCCACTCACATTTCGACAGATAAGTTTAAGGCTCAAGTAATAGGGGATGAACCTATTACCATCAAAAAAGCACAAATCTAGACCCTGCAGTTGCTACTGATAATTTCCTAATGGGAGAGGACAATAACAATGAATAAATACAAATGAATAAATGATTATGATTATTATAACACTTGGTCCGATTTGGGAACCCAGGATCACATGCTTTGCAGTCGCGCTTGTGACCTCTGGACCAACAATGGTGTTAAAAAAATGTACGTATTCAAACTTGGTCAATGATAATAATGATTAATGACATTCACGCCCTTACTAACGTCCTATGACACAAATACGATACTTAAGTCGTTAGTTAATTGTTATTATTCTCTTGTTAAAACACTGACATTGTTCTTTGATTTAATAAAAGCAAATCATGCAACACAAATTATAGTTTTACAAATAGGAGAAAAATACAAAACAATAACGATAATAGCTTAGTTGCAATAATAACGTGTGTTATCAATGTAATAGGCACTTCACTTTTAGTACGAATGATTAGAGGTCAAGAAAGGCAAGAATCATGCGATCAGGTGCATGACCCCTGCTTACGCATGTGTAAAATTGAAGAGTTGCTATGCACTGTTATTTTAGTAAGAACTAGCCCTACACACAAATCTAATCCACTGCAATTCCTAAAAGCCTGAATTAAGTGACAATGACGCTCGACGAAGACCGAAAGAAACAATTAAGCATCCTTGGATCTCACAGCTAAATAAATCAGAAAATAATAGCACAGGAGTAGGAAGTTCCTCAAAGAGATGTCAGCAAAGCAAAGGGGCTTGCTAGGGCCACCGCCTGCCGGAGTTGCAGGTTTTTCGAAAGAGATACCTCGACCCGGAACATAAAGGGCAGATGAAGGAACAAGGGTGGGTTTTAGTTAGTAAAAGTCTGACACTGTCTGGGCGAAGCGGGGGGGGGGGGGGGGAGTCTAGAAGATATTTGATGATTTCGTAGAAAAATCTTAAACATACCTAATGATTTAAAAAAACAAAAGCGGCCATTTTGCCCAGAAAAACACTTCAATGTCATTGACTACAAATAAGTGACTCCCGATGTGAAGTAACCGAAACACACTGCTCTATCAGCGAATGTAAAATTATTTAGATGCTAGTATTACACATCATCATCCCCCAAAAAACGGACACCCTTCATGAGGGTGAAGAAATCTCACCAAAAACTCACGTATTCTCCATTTTCAGGAGTTTCCCTTAGTAAGATCTCCATGAAATTTATCATGCTGATGTGTACGGAAAACTGTATATTTATAATAATAGTTCGTTAACCTGTAAAGGTATTCACACAATGGCCTATGATCGTAATTGTTTCATCAACAATTCCAACCAGGCTGCTGCAATCAGCAAAAATTGGAAAATAAATGAACTTAGGTAAGCCTTTACTTAATGCTTCTCTTCTTTTTCCTAAGTTAGGCCACAATACTCACGTACCCAGGCAATGGTTTAAATCAGTATAAACGAGTAGGTATAAACTTAGCTGTGCCCAGCTCTTTCACCCAATGCTCCGCTGATTAGTACCGTAGCATGATGTTATAAAGTCTATTTTATTTCGTAAAATAATACCTATGCAAATTTTCAAGTCAATCCGGCCAAAGAATCGCATGCTCCCATACTAACTTTGCCACCCTGTTTTACACTCTTAGGTGTTGAATTTTGCAAAATCCCGTCTCCTCCTCCTTTTAGTTTTTTACACTAGTGATTTTCTATATCGTGTTTTATATATTATGTATTTAGATGGTCATTTTGCCGCGCCTACTGTTTATGGCGTTCATTAGTCCTGTAATTTACTCATTAAGAATGAAATTAATGGATACCTACCCAGTGTGTAATATACGTAAAACAACAACTTTTTCATTCTTTTTAGAGGTTTTATCCTTAAAGGCAAAAGTCAGCCTCGTTATAACTTAATATAGATTTTAAACTTTGAAATGTTCAGCCTCCATAGTTACAGGACATTACTTCAAGAAACTTGTACCTACCCGAGTTACAAAGTTAAGTTTAGACGTCTGTAATACTTACGTCAGTTTGTGTGCATAAATACTTAGTGGCAGCCATTTTGCTTTAGCGAAAAATGGACGCAAACTTGGTCTTTAGGTACATGACAAATAGGTAGTGTCTTATAAATTTATTTTTAAAATAATTGTTTTTTGGAACAAAGTAACATGTTACACACTGGTTCTGGTTGACACTATGCAGTATATCTGTTCTGCGACATCGAATTTAAGTTTGGGAAGGGTCTATCTTGAAGGTTCAGCCGCGCTTGCCTAGGTCGGTCTGTGGATGGGGTAACCATTTAAATATCGAGATCCCCGTACCTCGGAAAGCACTATAAGCCGTTGGTTCCGGCTGTCATTTGTAGGTAAATAATTGATTTCTAATAATCGTGACTTGAAAGTCCGACAAGTAGTCACTACTTGTTAAATACTGGTATTCACTTGCATCCGGTTAGACTGGAAACCGATCCAGGCATAGTGGGGAAAAGGTTTAGCAGAAAATGATGATATGATCAGGAAAGTTAGGGCATTTTTTTGCGGATGGGAAATCATTAAATAACTTTCCCCGCTCTGGGCCCCTTTACGTTCCGGGGCCGCGGTATATCTTTCGAACAACCCGCAACCCCAGCAGTCTTTGGCCCTGGCAGGCCCCTAAGCTTTGCTGACATCTGCAAGGCTTAGCCGCATTATTGCTTGCTAACAAGGTTCACAGAAGAGTGTCGTTATTCGGCTCGTTACTACAAATATCTATGTCTAGATAGTTACTTCAGGGTTTTATTGTTTAACAAAACTGCGCCGATTCACACTTGAGAAAACTCAATTTTTACGAATAGTTCATCACTTCATTGTTTTGCAACAATGAGTTATAAACAATCGATTCTCAATAAGTGCTTTTCCACTCGGATTCATTTTATCGATAACGTTTAACTGCATCGGTACTAAAGCGTACTGATAGCATAAATTCAGCTATAAAGGTCTATCGATTTCAAAATCGATACTCGTTAAACGTATTGGCAAACCATTACAATTAGTGCTAATGTTAAATCAATGATGGACGCGGATGATTGCGTGAGAATAAAAATGCTTACCATTGTCAAAAGCCTATGTCAAATCCATTAGGTAACACAAAAAAAAAATATAACTAGCGAAATAAAGGTAAAATCACAGTTCTGCTGCACTTTCGGGGATTACAGTCGTAATGTTAATATATATGTATATGAATTATATTTATATAAACATTTAATAAGAGACAGCTATAAAAAAAGAAATATGAAGTGAAAGTGAACCACGGCCATGCCAGGAACAAGCCTCTTAATTACCACGAAGGACACTTTCTTTGAAGATAAAACCTCATTTTGATAGCCGAGGCTCAAAAGACGTTAGGTAACGTGCCTTACCATAAAGAACAATGGCGATGATTAAGAGAATAATAGAAGTGGGATCAAAAAAGACGGAAACGATATGAACAGTGCACTAATTGGATTTATTTTCGTTGGATCCCAGTTTTTGATCCCATTTTTTAGGTATTAACGATGGGTCCCATTTGATATTACCATTGAATCCCATTTTATGACAACATGTGTACATTTCAGAAGAAAAGTGATTTACTTTTATTAAATATTTCAAAAACACCGTGTGTGTATTTTGGATTTTTTAGGATTGTTGCCACTGGGGAATAAATGAGACAAATGATGTACTCCAAATAGTACTAGACTGGCATGAGTTAAAAATGATCAGGTTTATTTGTGATGTTTATAAATAAATAAATATGAACGCCTTCAAAACAAGCGCCTCTAAGCTCAAAAAAAAATACTGCCGTCATAATTTTTCCATATTTTTTTTTTATATAATGTGGCCGTTTCTGGCACACAGGTCACAGTTTTAACCTAACCTTTTTTTTGTAAATAAGTAATTATCCTAATCTAAATAGTTCAGTTCCGGGTAAACAACTAAAAACAATCTCTTTTTTCTATAAATGCAAGTCGTTTGTGGCACTCGCCGGCCGCTGCCGCGGCACCGCTCGCTCCGCTCGCTCGGCTCGTGCGTAGGAGGTCACAGTTTTAACCTAACCAAACCTAGTTCCCGGTTCCTATAATTTGTTTGGGTAATGAAATTTTGTCCAAATCTTTTCGGAAAAACGGCAGGCACCCGTTATTCTAACATAACCTATCCACATACCTAAATTTCATCCAAATCAGTCTAGAAGTTTGAGCGTGTTGGAATAACAAACATACATACAAAATTTCGCCTTAAAATATTATTGTGATTTTGTTGTTGGATGTACCCGCATTCAGATGTTTTTAAACATCTGGGATCCAACGGAAATAGTTTTTGGGATTCAGTGGCAATAAAACGTATTTTTTTAGTATTTTTCAAATTTGGGATTCAACGGAAATATATAATAATGTTTTGTGGGATCCAACGCCAAAAATATTAAAGTGGGATCAAAAACTGGGATCCAACGAAAATAAGCGACTAATTGTACATTGTACACCTACAGCAGCTGGTATTCTATTGTCACAGATTGTTAGGTAAGTGTTTTTAAGTTCACGGTCAGAAATGTAGATACAGACATAATAGTAGGTTTAAAGGTAGATCTAGAATAAAGTACGGAAAGATACATGCATGATTGTTGTGTAACTTTCCATGTTTGATGACCTTAGGAATATCCATGATGCTGCAATGAACATGAACTTAATTATTGACATGTATTACAAAAAACATATATTATATGTAAACCTACAACTGAGAAAGAACAATGCGAAAATGAACACCGAACATAAAACAGAATTCTGCTTCAAAAGTTGTGGTCAGAGCTATAACATTTCTAAGAATAGTAAACCATGAAAAGGTCACTTCGTCTTGCCGTACCTGCCTTAAAGAGCGAATAATCGATTATACTAAGCGACTGGGCGGCTAAACCTTTACATTAATAACTTTATACTACAATCCCATCAATAATCCACTCACAAAATAATATCAACATTTTCTCGAAAGACCCAATTCGGTAATACAAAAACAGTGACGAAATAGCCACTTTGTCATTTCATAATCCATCCATCAATTATTTTTAATGAACTGTGAATTTTGACAATAAAGATAAATTACTGAAAAGACAACAGAAAATTACCTCTTTTTCTCTCAAAGTCGGCCATAACTAGTTTATTTGTGGCATAGACGACATCATTATAAGCTCGAGTAGACTTTTATAATACGACTTACGTCACACCTGACGCGTTTAGAGGTATTAAAAATAAATCTGAAGCTAGAAGTGAGGTTTTATCGTCATACTTTATGGTACATTGTATGAAAAACGATAAATTTAAAAAAATCTGTTTCATAACAGTTTTGGAAGAATGCAATTTTGAAACAGAAGCGGAGTATAAAAGAGTTAAAGCAAAATCTATACCAATCCTACTCACAGACAATCAGCTCTTTCCTCATCCGAAGCGGTCTGGTTTAACAATAAGTAAAGTAAATACTTCAAAGATACCTAACAACAAAACTATTCCCACTTAATGTTACAGTAAGTTACAAAACAAAGAGTTCTCAATCACGCCACGAACGTTTGAAACACTGTCAATTTCGTAATCAGAAGTTTCAAAATTAAATGAAATATCATCACGTTTGTCGTCTAAATAAACAGCGATTTTTTCAAAAGTCCATCCATTTGAAACTCCCACAGAGCGAGACGAAGCTGTATTATTAAAAACTAGCCAATAAATGAACAAAAACGGTTTCCGTCTCGAGTTCTCGACCGACACTGGTGTTTTTTTCTATGTTGGCTTTGAGACAGTCGGAAATACACGATTGGAGACCACGATCCTCATAAATCAATTCTAATGTTATAAAATTTAACAAGGAAAAGAAGTATTGATTCTACTTGTTCAAGTTCAAATAGCAATCGCGTTAATTTTGCATGAGCAAGAATACTGAATTACGGATTATATTTCAGGACCGACAAAAGCAAAACTTAGTCTTACATTTCGAGTCTTCATCATTAACATTACAACGTTTGTGTCATCGGTAACCATTTAGCCTCATCGCCGAAACTGACAAAAAGTCGGAAGCTAAAAATTATTCAATGCCACACCTTTGTATTCTAACAATTTGTTACAAATAGATTATACATATAAAAGAAAGAAAGAAAGAAAAATTTTTATTTGCGACTCGCACAAAACAAGTAAAACAGTAACAAAATAAAATAGTACAGACGAGGTTATTGTCTGTGCGAGGCCAAAAAGCCAAGCCCTTATTAAATAATGTACTATAAATCTGAATCATAGACTGTTCCTTAAGGAGGAATGTAGCACAACACCCCATAAATACATGACATAACTTCAAGTAATAACGGGGTTCTTGCTGCCGCTAAGACTGGCGCTTACCCCATAAAGGAAAAGAGCGTGACGATAAATCAATTAGCAATATGAAACTCAACAAGGAAGGTGCATTACACCATATAAGTGAAATATGTGAGCCGGCTCCATAAAACACGAGCTAACTACAGCAAACAGAATAAAAACATCAATTTGTTGATGGGAAACTACTAATTACGCTGGAGAAACAACGAGAAAGTGTGTACGAGCAAGAAAAACATCATGTCCAAGAGGTGATTGAACGGGTTGGTAGGAAAACACGAACATGTCTTTCGACTTAAGAGACGAGGAAAATTGTTGGTCACATGAATGTAATAGCTGCGACAGAAACCCAAAGACAAATGATACCAGTAATTTTAAACAAGGCGTATGACGTCAAAGACTCGCCAGATTCGACAAAGATAAGTTTCTGAAATTGATGTCGCGTATATGGAAAAACGACAGCAATTGTGATTTAGGTAGCAAAATTAAAATCCCTGAAGAAGTATTCATAATAATGTTTTTCGACATAACCTGATTATGAAAGCGAGAAGATGTTTACAACAAGGTAACGTTAACTTTCTTTACGAGTTCCAAAGTACAGCCGTTATAATTTTATTAAAACTCTTAAAGAAGTATTTTTGAGGATTCTTTATGCCCCAAATCTTTAAGTTAACTGAGCGGTAAAAGCTCCGCAGGAGCCGCCTTTTGTGGGTGTAATCTGTTTCAGAAATTGTTTGAGTTGGAACCCTCAAAAGATATCGCTTTATCAAAGAGAATTTGTTGATATTTTGATACTTTTATTTCGATCACTTTCCTCTCAGTCTGGCCTAATACTGCTATATCTGTGGATCAGGAAGCATTTTACTTTCCTTGTTTATCTCTCCTACATCTCAGAACTGACCTATTTTCAAAACTTTGTGTAAATAAGTATTTCTGTGTATCATTTTGGTCTCTTTATCTCATGTATTTCAGATTGTGGTATATGACAAAATGTTTCGATAAGCCGTGAGAAAATTGATATCGACTTTATCTTCCAGATAATTTTGTGACAAATTTTGTGGACGACTATCTTAAATTACCTCTTGGATGTGCGGTTCCGCGGTAAAGTGTGTTATTAGTTAAAACAATTACGATTTTCTTATCAGATTCACGTTCATTTTGCGTGATATATTAATGTTATGATAATTAATATGATGTGTTTACGTCAGGACTCGAGTTATTAGTAGTTTCAATCTGCCCTGATTTCATATATAGTCTTCCTGAGAAGTTTCATTGCTATCCTTAATAGGAACTACTTTCTGAAATCACAGATGCCTACAAATAAAATAATAACTCGGTTAATGAACAGATTTATGTTAATCGTTTCACTTTCAACTGCTTCAAATTTGTGTGATACCGGATCTCAAGGTAATTTAGTGCTGAGATACAGCTTCCTACTCGATTCTCGTTTTAAGCAGGTAAATGAAAATGACGCATGCAACGATAAAGATACGATGCCTAAGGCATTAAGTTCGCCTTTGTACAGTTTTTTACTTGTGCATAAAGTTTTAATAAATAAATAAAATAAAGCCAGATTAATTTCGAAAATGTATTAAAGCATGATCTAGACAATAACCTGGAAATTGATAACAAAGGTAATGAGAAATCGAGAGATCATCAATCTGGAACGTCCTTAGGTCAATCAAGAATAATTACGAATACAATTACAGAAACACATAAATAAGAAACCTACATAAAAACGACCTGTAAGCGCGTGACGATGGCTGAGAAAAAATATATACACTTGAGATCCTCCTGTTTTTGCCACACAACACTGCTAACCTTGGTAAGTTCCAAGTGTTTAATCACAAAATATTTGTTTTTGCACTGTCGACACTTTGACACCACTGACGTAAAGACGGCGGAACGACCCGCCGACTGTTCGAATCGCGAATTGCTGATGCACCGACGCGTGCGGCCTCACTGAACGGCCGTGAGCGACTGGCTTGGTTCATGCGTAGTCAGCGACGCGTCGCTTGAGAGAAAGCAACACTCTTGCGCATATAACCGTTGGATACAAGCATTAAAAGCGCTCTTTTTGCTGAAAGACTGAAGAAATGCTTTCTAAGAGGAGGTCAGTTTCTTTGCTCGATGGACAGTAAACACGTACATATTGATAAGGGAAAAGCAGATCTGTCTGACAGGTAATCAAGTGGGTTGTTGTTAGCGGTAACCACATTCATATATATTTAGCTTCATTATGACAAACACAAAGTTAAATGCCTCAGGACAAGACCGTCTGCCATCTGGTCTTCCTGTCGGCTTTAAAAATGAAGCCTTACAACTTGGACAACATGACCACCTGTCATACAAAACGCTAGTGTTCGTGCGTCATTTCAAACAAACAGCCTGGAACAGCTGTGAATCGGGTACAATAGAGGCTCAAGGTGATTTGTTTGCTTACGAAGGTCAATGGCACGGTAATAATACTGCTGATGAGACTCACGCACGTACATAAACACCTGATCGCCATAATGATGGAGGTTATTAGCAAGACATTTAAGTACGGACAAAGATTTGTCGACACTAAAAAAAAATCCTTGAGAACATTAAAGCTGCTAAGAGGATTGTAGAAAACCGACCGAAACACCAGTCACCATAATGGTACAAAACGACCAATAAACAAATGTTACGAAGCCTCAATCTATAGATCAGTAAGTGAACGTGCGCGGACGCAAGGTCGTTTGTGAACCGGTCCTGCGCTGACCGAATGCGACTGAACGATCGCTTTTTAATAACATTGTACATTTTATTGACCAATATAGAACATGTCAAGCGACATTTTAATTGTTTTTGTTTGTTTATTGGCTGAGAGTAATTGTGGTACGAGTTTGGAATATTGGTATGTGGGTGTTCAAATAATTTCAATAACGTTGGTGATTGTCGGTCATTGTCATTGGATTGGACGGTAGGACTGACTATTTTTGGGCGTTTTCTTTTATTTTATGATGGGCAAAGTAGTGGAGATACGCGGTGTTCGCCGAAGAAAAATCTTGGACTTGAAACATTTGCGAATGACCGGTCCATTCGTTAATGTTTAAACAAGGAAACAAAAGGTGCTACTGAGCTGTTCTACTTCCAAATGGACAAAGAAGAATATTAAGATTTGACGACCAACCGAAAAAGAAGTATGTTCCAAAAGGCTTCCGTATTTTCCTTTCACATCATTCTGTCCAGGGAAACTAAAGAAAAGGAAGCGAAGGAGCCCAACAAATCGCTTTGAACATTATAATACGAAGTCATTACGCCTTGATGATTACGGTAACGCAAAGGATGTTGTTAGTCCACGCACAAGTGATTCAAACGATTGAAAACATTTATACGGCGCCGGTGCAGCGGACTGCGGTTGACCCACTGCTACAGTTACCCGTTTGAGTAGCAACCGTGTAGATCGTGTCGGACCAAGCGGTTGTCTGTCTAGTCACAGTAGAGATATCAGTATTAACATACAGTATTTCAAGTAGCAGATAGCGTGATATATGGATAAGGAAAGCGTGGATAAATTCCGTAAGAACTATAAGGAAGCGGGTTCACGAGAAGCGGGTTCACGAGGAGGACTTTTACCAGGAGTAGGATTGAATGACCTAAAAAAAGAAGCAAATGATTGGAATCGGGTTCGACACAAATGCACCGCATTTGGACGATTTATATGCATGCTTCAGGTGACACCTTGCTTAGGAGCAGGTAGGAGCTGTCGCATCTATACAAGTATAGTACGGCCAACGAGAAGCGATACGAAAGGTCATTAACCTAAAGAACAACTGTGGCGTTGACAATCTAATATTTATCTCTTTCCATCTTGTGCCTTTGTCGTAATGTCTCGTTCTCCCGGCAAAAACATGACAACGTTAAGACGGGTTCGCCAACATTCGGGCGGCCATTTTAGATGGGGTTTTAGCATGGGTTTTGTTTACATTTGGTATCGCTTCTCGTTGGCCGTACTTTAGTTAGTCAACATAAAGTCTAGCTAACTGAAAGAGCCTAGTTAATTAACTGGTTATTTTTATAGTGTGGTCTAGTCTTACAGGTGGACAGTAGGATTCGAGTTTGGTAACAAATATATAACTCGTTTGATTGTAACAAGTAATGGCAGGATGTCGTGATGGCCCAGATGTTAAGCGCCTCGCGTCTCATGCTCATGGTTGTGGGTCCAAATCCGAGCAAGTACCAATGTGACTTTTTCAATATGTACTTTTCTTAAGTTTATCTAAGATATAATAGACATCGGTGAAGAAAAACATCTTGAGGAAACCTGGTCTTATCCGTCTTTAACAAGAGTGAATCGTCACAGAATTGTTTTATTTTAACCAAGTTGTTAATGAGGCCTCCAAGTAATTTAAACAATAATTAATTTTGTACAGTTAAACATTAACGTCGTTCAACTAGTAATGGCATAACTATTGATTTAAAATTCGATCGCGAGTAATATGATATTTGTTACAGTTATTTTAATGAGAATTAATGATTTAGTAATGGATAATATTTTTGTGTTCACCAAAAATACTGATCGTGCACCAAATATTCTTTCCTGAATGTTAAAAAAATGCGTAGGTTAGGTTAGGTTAAAACTGTGACCCCCAACGACTTGCATTAATAGAAAATGGATAAAGGTATAACACTTTTTTATTGTAGTGCGCTGATGCTCGTTATGACATATTTTAATTAACATATTTTGGTGCACATTCAGTATATTTGATGGAACACAGGTAAAATTAGGTAAATGAAATGGGAATAAATTGAAGTACTTTTAAATACCATCCATTAGTAATTATGTGAGGGATACAAATTGAACACAAACTATGCTTTAATTGTAACATAATTTGATTCGGTAGCTCTTGTTTTTGGCAACCGCCGAGATAGCTACGTCCAGACTCAAAATTATGATTTACTCAATTCAAGGTCACATCCGCCCTACGTTGCCACATCCCGCAGGTAAACGACAGGAAGAAGGCTGCTGCGCTGCGTGTCGCGAAATCGATTCCCATACGAAACAAATAATTTGTATAACATTTGTATTAAACCGGAACAACTACCCACACACAGTCAGTTGTTCCGGTTTCGGCTGTTTATGTATGTGATTTTAAATGTTTTGTAAGTGCACCCACGCTACTGGAGAAAATCCTAGTGTGGGTAAAAGATTTTAAAAACAAAAACAATTTTTGAGTAGATTTGTTCCAGGTTGCATACGAATAAATAACTCTGCAGAAAAGAAAATGACGCATGATACTTTACATGCCACAAGGAGTCACGCATGTGCCCACCAACTAGATTACTAGAACACCATCAGTTACCCTACATCGCTATCAATCAAAACTCATCTCAAGACTATCAAGTTATTTAGATCCAGTAGTTAATTCCATCACTTATGTATGCATGTCGCGTTCCACTAAACTGGACTGGACGGTAACTGCTGACTGCTAACGGCAAGCGGTGCTTTCATGCTACCAAGGTCTTTAAGGCTCAGTTTACATTGCCACAGAATAGAATGGAAGCAAAACAAAATGAAAATATTTCGTTTGACATAATGCCTGCATGAGCGCATATAAAACATCGAGAAAAGGTGCATGGTTTAGGTTGATCGTTTCCTATGTAGAAGAACCGGCAAGAAACTCTATGGTTACTCTTTTAAAATCATTTGGTTTTACTGTGTTATTGTTATTACTTAAGTATAAGAAGAACAGTAAGTCATTGCTTACTTTACAAAACGTAAAATAAGATTAAAAGTAAAGCGATTTATTGAACAAATTAAAGACGTTTAATAATCTTTGTATGATATACTAACTACATGAGATCTGAACGATGGGAATTTCGGAGAATGCGTGAGAATTCGCTGGAATTGAGCATATGATGCGGAGGAATTAGCGAGAATTCTCAGAAGGCTTAATTTTTAGCTCGTATCTAGTCAGTACGTTATACAATTACCATAAAGTTCATTATGATTTGTATCTAACAAAACATTCGTTACAAAAAATCGCTTACATATTATTCCGCGGTAATGTAAATTAAGTCTTAACGGCAAGTGGTGCTTTGATGCTTGCAAGGCCTTTAACTGTGTTATCTTTAGTTACTGTTCTTACTATGTGCATGTATTGATAAATAGAAGCCAGATCTTTGAGGCTGAGTGATATGTTGATGGTATTACGAAAGGGGTCGCTGAAAAAGAAAAAACGTTGCATCAGTCTTAGTAATCAGTTTGTTTATCCAAAATCTCATTGAACTCTTTCTAAATTAAGCAGTGTTGTTTACTTTGAACGAAAAATGGAGCATGATTAGTAAGATAATTCTTTGTACGTTGATTTATTAATTAAGACTGCAAGAAACAAACATGGCAGATCAGTTTCGGCTATTATTCAATTTAGTTCAGACAGAATTTACATTTCTGGGAACGCTCATAAATTGGTGCTACTAACATCTGATTCATATAACGTAGTCATTATAAACAAAAAGCTTACAGGCACAAGAAAAAAAATACTATAACATACCAAAAACACCAACCCGCAGGGAAATACATCGTCAAAAACTAATATTTTCGCGTAGTTGTACCAGTTTCACCTGTATTTTCTACTCGTACAAAGTTGTTTCTTGAAACGACCTTAACATAAACAAACCCTTACATTACTGCGGGGTTGTTTTGTGCCCTTTTGATGTACCCCTGTGTTTGTAACCGTGACATTCCAGAAACTAGACACGTTACGCATGAGAGCGCTGCTAGTTTTTACACAGAGTGAGGATCAAGTGTCGTTGACATGTGCGAATCTTGGTACATTGTCCTGCGGAGAAGGCCGGGAAAGAAGAACAAGTTGAGAAGATGGACCCGAGGCCCGTTTGATGTACACTGAGGAAGAGGATGCATGGAAATCAGCCGACGAAGTCGTATTTTTTGGTCCCTTATTGTAATTTCTATAAGTTGTTGCAGAGCAAGGATACACAAATAAATGACGTGTACAGAGAAGATACTCGTAGCGCGAGTTTGAAAAGTAACACAATTAATAATTTAGAAGAATGAAGTACCTCATCTTTTTAAAGTCGGTTATAATTAGTGGCATTAAAAAACGACCGTTATAAGAAAAAAAGTTAGGCAAAATACGATTATATTTTAATTCCAGAGGCAAACAACCTACTAGAGAATAAAATACATATTTGAAAAGAAAAATTCACACGTTATATAATCATTAGAATTATTTAAGTATATAATAAAGAAATGTTTAGCTCCTAAATTAATATTATATTTGTGAATATTCATAAGTGCTCAGTATTCATAAAGAGCTACTTTGAATTCTCTGTGATCTTTGAGCCTGTAATATTCAATGACCAAAAATATTATTTCTGTTTAAGATGGCCTCTTACTTACAATTTCTAAAATATACGATGCTTTTTTGAGAAACATATCTTTGCTGCTCAATTTGTGCGTATGCCGTAGATGAGAATAAATTAAAGATTTTTTTTATTATGAGCTATTATAAAAGTTAAAAGAAGAAAAAATAGTTTATCTATTAACATAGAACATGAGCATAAAGTTTCGTGTCCTTCCTACTAAACGTTTTATTTTTTATTAAGGATGGTAAATCGTCAAATAACTTCCCCCGCTCTGGGCGGAGTGGGGGGGGGGGGGGGGGGGGAGTGTCAGACTTCAACTGACTAAAATCCATCCATGTTCCTTCTATTGCTCTGTGTGTTCCGGTAGGGCTATAAACCTTTGAGGAGTTCTTTCGTGAGGATGCCATCATGGCTGCAGTATTAAGGTATGTCTGTCATAAAACTATATTGTCACAAACACCAAGGATTAAAATAATTTTAATTAATAATAATTTCAGCTCATTCTGTTCCGGGTTTGAAATTCGGTTGCAAGATTTGGCCAATACTGACAAGGCAAGTTAATTAACAGCTTATAAAAACTGGCAGTCTTTTTATGTACTTAATTATAATTCATATCTCACATAACGACACACTTGCTTTCCAGAAAGACAGTAGTGTACTATACCCAGTACAACCACAATCTGCCAGTACCATTTAATATGGTGCGAACTTATTGCCATCGGCAACATATCTTGACTCAGATCTTTCTAACAAGACAATCCTAATAAGATATTGCCTGACATGAAATCAATCCTAGGATCACAATTCAGAAGTTGAGTTTAGGACAACTATACTATTCAACATTTTCCGGCCCAGTATTCTGACCCATACAGTACGACAGCTCTACGGACTTGTATATAAAAGCACAACTATACTATTAAGGCAGTCTTAATGCAGCACTCCCAAAATCTGATAATTCCTTTATCTTAATTAAAAGACTTATGAATCAGATTAGCCAGTAATTTAAATACTTAAACATTATATATCTTAAATCAATATCAGAAATGGCATTCGAATAGAACCTTGGCAGCACCCACGTCCTATTTTTCTATACCTAGCAACCTACCTTGGGAATTCCAAAGCTGTAGGATGTAGATTCATCGGAATATTCTGTACTAGTTAACTCGTTTACTACTTAAAACTAGTCAATATTGACCGCAGTAGCACAAAAGTGATTAACTTACATTTTCTGCTCCGTAGCTTACCGCAACTTTGTGATTTTGTGACAAAGATATAATCTATAAGCCTTCATCGTGCTAAAAGTACGTTCCGTACTGGGGAGAGTGCGCTCACACATCTCGGAAGCAGCGATAGATACGATATCCAGTATCAGTGGGCGAGACAATACTACTCAAAGAAGAAACATGTAACCATCTTTTTACGCGGTAGGGTGAATCAAATGATATAAATCTTTTTCTTTAGTGCATTTGTGTAGTTTGTCTGTGGTGTCCGCAAAATGAGCTTCACTAAAAAAGTTATAAAGCAGACAATGGCTAAACGCGGTCTTAAAACACTACATAAAAAGTATCTCTTTGGCTTTCATTTCACATTTTGTGGAGCATCTTTCACTAAATTCTAAGATAAAAAGACGGCCCTGGTTTGAATAAAACATAACTCCGAAATACAGAAAAATATCTTATTTCTCAATCCCAGTTTATTATAGAAATAAGCTTTATTACCGAAAGGTTTATTACCAATTTACAAAATTATTAACAAATCCTCTTGATCCCTTAGAAAATGATGTCCGAAGATTAACTATGAATAAAATAAAACTAATATGCTTTAAAATTCTGATTGGTGATTTACATAAAGGACTATGATCGCCTTCAGGCTTGGAATTATTTAGAAGATTATTCATGAAATTATGAACATTCAAATTTGACCTTTGCTTTGTAGATTTAATTCAACGTACGCTTTGACGCCTACGAATGAAAACCTAACATCTTTTGAAAAGTTTTTACAATTTGTTTAACCTCTTTTAAAATTCAGTCGCTTTAGGGAATCCACGGGATACTAGAACCACAGCATCAGACGTGCGTACACGTAGTAACGCTAGGGAGAATACCCATCGGTGGACGAATTTTGGCTATTATAATGATTTTGGGAGGAGCTAAAAGAACACAAGAATTAAGTGAAATTGTGTTAGTCTTTTAAGCGTTTCGTACCTAAAAATGAAAGAAACGGAACCCTTATTAGATCACTTTGTTGTCCGTCTGTCTATTTCAAAACGCGGGAGTTGAAATCAAAACCATATACATACTCAACTCTGTGGTCCCTTTGTGCTGTAAATCAACTCTCTAAGTCTACGCACTCAAAAGATATGGCCGTTTATGTCGTAAGTTTGTACAGAACCCTCAGTGCACGAGTCTGATTCGCTCTTGGCCCGTTTTTTACAACAAATAGGCTTGCGTTTGGCCGCAATTCACCAGGATGTGAATCGATGGTGCGGCCTAAGATGGAGTCAAGATCTGGGATCTACAGAGAAGCTAACAGTGAATTCCACTGATTGGAAATGTTCTGAATGTAGACCAAAGTTCTTCTTTACCACTTACTGTTACACTGGTCCTCCGTTATAAATCAAGCGTACCTACAAAAGTATGTCAAACTTCATCACACCTACGAAACGAACGTGCATTCGTGTAATCCAAGAATTTCTAGCGGAAACTGTACGAAAACTGTCTCGAATAACAGAATATTCGAGAACGGAGTATTCGTGATCGTTACTAACTATCAGAATTCAAACCACATGGCACGGTGCATTAAGTTATTACCCAACGGTAGTGTTGCTAATATACTGTGTACAGGCGACAGCACTTTAGAGGTAACACTTTGCAACTGAAGTGGCGAAGCGTTGTACGGAATTCCAATAGGATCTGATATAACATCGCGTCTGTTTTCCCCAAAGGTGATTACAGGGCACAGGTGACCTATAATAGTAAGTGCCAAAAATCAACAGCATAACTGTAGAAATTTTGCGTTGTATTTTTCAAGTAATAGGCAAGATAACGCCGTAAATTTAGTACAATTCTAGACTTGGGCTGCATCTGAGAAATGCCTTATGGAAAAAATCGGCCAAAAGCAAGTCGCGCACCGAGGGTTCCGTACAAACTTGCAACATAAACGGTCATATCTTTTGAATGCGTAGAACTGAGAGGTTTGTTTTTCACAGCTGCAAGGGATCTCAGACATATGGTTTTAATTTCAACTCGATTCCTCCACACGTTCCCGAGATAAAGGGTCTTGACAGACAGACAGACGAGACAACAAAGTGATCCAATAAGGATTCCGTTTTTTTCCTTTGAGGTACGGACCCTAAAAACAGAATAGCACAGCATAGCAAATCCAGCATGGAAAAGCGATAAGAGCAATACAGGATGTCTAGCGCCTAGAGAGTAGTAATACTGCGTCAAGACTTCATGATAACCCCACAACTTTTACCGGTTTTGTTACCACTGTTGGTGAACTGTACAAAAGTATAGATTTATTCTCAGTTAGAAACTACTCGTGCGTTCATTACAGAACTGTATCTAATTTCAAGTATTAATTAGATGACATTGAAGTTTCTGAGGGATCGAAATTCGATCAGAGTTTGAAGGTAAGACTGCATTGGACTTGCGGTTCACATTCAAATGTACTGTTATAACATTGGCAGTATTTGGATTAACTTTAGAGAAGTATTTAGTTCCTTAACTGTACTTCATTGAATATGTGTAAGTCGAACTGGTCATTTACCATCCTTAGGATGAATGTAATTCGCACGTCTAAAAGTATTATTTGTCTATTATTATTAGACCTCGTGGCTACACAATAACAGTCGCTCGTGTATATTTTCAAGTTAAGCCAGGCTTGCTTAGGTTGGTATGGATGGGTGACCACTTGTTACCGAGTTTTTTCCGTGCCTCGAAAGGCAAGTCAAGCCGCTGGTCCTGGCCGTCATTCGGATTTACAGTCAGCGGAGTACGGGTAGCTGAGTTTTGGGCTAAACAACCAGTCTTACAAAGGGGTATCGTAGACCCAGTACTAACTAGGTAGTGGAGGTCAGATTCCTGGCAGTCACTCAATGTAAAATACAGGTATTCAGCTGGTAAGACTGAAAGCCGACCTGAACAAACTTAGAAACAGATTAAGCAGAAAATGTGGTAGTCAGATAAGTTGCAACCTTACCGGAGTTTCATATGACTACTGTTTCATAAGTACTTACAAACTCCCGAAAAATACGTTTTGTTTTCTAAAAAATATATAGAGGTTTCCAACACTAAAATGTTTCCGGTTTCTGAACTTCATTTCCTCGGGGACATTGGAAATAGACTCGTGAATATCTACTCTATCCCCAAAGTTTATGACGCTAACTTCAGAACATTTCTCCAATGTATAAATGTGAATGCAAGTTACAAAAGTTTTAATTCCTTCAGCATACCCGGGGGAGACAAGTGTATGCGGAAGCATTTCTTCTGTATTAAAGGGTGTACGTGCATTTTATTCAGAGATGACGCAGTCTGAAGAAGATAAGCCCAAGAAAGGTGCTGTGAATACAAAATTAATAGGTTAAAATGACTCCGATCAAGAAAGGAAGACAGATCCCAGATCTTCACCTGATTAAAACTAAAATCAATTGCACTTTTAGTAACGAAGAGGTAAGAGGGTTGGACGAATTTGATTACGATGAGGTGCTGCAAGGTAACAATGATTTAAAACCTGGTACCTCTAGATTTACCACCGACAGTTCAGACTTTGGATGTCCCTGACAAGTCCCACTAGAGTTCAAAGCTTCAAACAGTCAACAATATTTTTATTACGAACAACACGGAAATTAAACGAACAAGAATTAAGCCTCCGTCTCTGTCGGCATTACGTCTTGCAACGACATTTATGGTGTAAAGTAATCTCTTAAGATAAAAGTTAAAGCTTGACATAAATTACATAAAGCCAGGTTTACATTGGACGAGTAATTAGTGGTGAGTACCAGCAAGAGGAGGTTGGTTAATGTAGCGTTGGAGGCTAGTTTGAAGGCAAATTACTTTTAAATGCAACTTGAAAAGTCTAGTTCAGGCAGTAACTGTTGAGTGAATAACATCAATAGCTGACACAATTATTGCTGATCAGCCGTAGATGCGACGCGCTGCAACGACGAGACTTTATTGAAATCTCAAATTCTTTACTCTTGGTAGAAAGTACAGAAATTGGAAGAAAGTTTCGTGAACAATAATTTTTTTGGTACACATGTACGTCTATCTGCCTAGCCATTTCCTGACTATGTATGTAAGGGTCGGATGCAGCTGAATACTAGTAAAAAAAAAAATAGAGCGACTGCCTATCTGACCTCCACAACCCAGTAAGTACAGGGCAATACAAAACAAGCAAGCAAGACTGCAATCTTTGCACACGTATATGTTACATAATGACGTCATATTCCCAGTGGTAGAACCCCCTGCTGAGATCACCACGTTTACATTTTTTGTTTAGTTCACGTTCATGGACGTAAGGTAAATACATGGAAGTGCCGACCTTTCTGAAAATTTGTCCAAACGCATCTTTTTTTTGCCAAACCGTCCAGCCTCATTCTCATAAGCGTCAGTCAGGCAATCAGTGGCCAAAATTTCAAAAAGTTTAGCCTCAGGTTTGCGAACTTCGCTCGATGGGTAAAAATACAGCAGGACAGAGAACAACATGAGCCCTTTTGCCTATGGGTGGGTTTTAGTCAGTAAAAGCTAACACTACCCGTTATTTGATGATTTCCCATCCGCAAAAAAAAACATCATTTTAAATAGTGAAATCAGAACTGTCGCTCATGTTACAATGTAAACTAAGCCTTAAAACTTGACTTATGTTACGTGTCTTAAACTACCATAAGGCACATTACCGTTCTAGTTATATACGAACAGGTTTCAATCTGTATTACGTAAGTAAATACTTGTGGTATACTTATAATAAAGGACACTATTATTTACTAGCTTACTCTACCCCACTTCTGATCAAAGTCCGTCTTCTATTTTTTCCTCTACACTTGTTCTAGGTAATCTGTAAGGTTTGTGTTTTAGCCTTTCGCAATGTTTTCCTTGATGTTGTTCAAAGTGTTGATGTTGTTCAAGTGTTTTTCTAAGTGTTGGCTTCTATGAAGGACAGGGCCGTGGACAATGTTTTTATTAACTCAATTGTGTGAGAAGCTACATGAAGGTGATGAGGTTACAAACGTTAAATTAATTATATTCTAAACGCCTGTTACAGATTAAGGCAGAGGTGTAGATTCCTAATAGTACCTACACCCAGACTTCGAAGGTATTGTCATCGACCCGGGAATTGAACCCGTGCTCAGCAGCTGTACTTGCGACTGCGAGACTAGCAATTGAGCCTGTACTTACGTCATCATCTGCCTAGCCTTTTCCCAACTATTGGGGTCTATTGGGGTCGGCTTCCAGTCTAACCGGATGCAGCTGAATATCAGTATTTTACTGTGTTTTGTAGTGTTTAATCAGTGTTTTTTTGAGCCTGTACGTACGTAAAGTTTAAAAGAGTTTTTCGTAATTTAAACAGTTTTAGCAGGACCAATACTATTTCATATTGTCCAACAAGTTTATCTGCAAACCTAGGCATAAGCGAAGTAGTACTTATAGATGCACAAAGTGATCTGATTTACATGTATGCGACTAGAAAGTTGTTTTACGGAACTAAAGAACCAGGGTTCCGTAATCGGAGAAGAAGTGTTGAAATTATCTTGTACAGAAGGAACCACATAAATCTATGCATTTCCAGTATAACATGGCCTCGCTTTGTATAGTATTGTCGAACAATGAGAGATCCGCATTAACAGGTTTTTTTATAGCTGGGTGGTCGTTTGCGTTCGATGTCATCAGTGATCGAGTGTATGGGAAGTAACGGATATATTAATAAATAAAGATTAATTGTGTTAGTTATCAGTTCTGCTTCTATTACGTATTTGTCGTCTAGACGGGATGACCTTCGACTTCTTATAATTATGTAAAACTAAAAAAACGTCGCGAAAGTAAAATCCATACCGAAATTAAAACAATAGAAACTGTACGAATACGTTACAAGACTAACGATAGACCAAAAATAAAAAATACGTGTGGCACTCGGGGACTGCCGCGGTAAAGCTATTGCATAGCATTTTTTATCAACTTATGCAATAAATAAAAACAATCTAAATAAAATATTTAAAAAGTACTTCCAATGAAAAGAAGTCGCAAAAAAAACATTTTTTTATCAACTTAGACAATAAATAAAAAAAATAAAAACTAAATATAATATTTAAAAAGTACTTCCAATGAAAAGAAGTCGCAAAAAGAAAAACAAGACCTTGGGTTTGATGCAGCGTAATGTCGATTGACTATCCGATTCTCTACCAAACACGCTATTAGAACATTAGAATCGGGATTGAAGTAACTGACCGTATTGTGTAAACGACGTTAGAAAATGCACGGCCTTCAAGCCACACCTCCGTGCCCGTCGGAGTGGGGAGCGTCAGGTTTTTTTCGTTACGGAATTTCTGAATTCGATCCCCGAGCTCAAGGCCCGCGATAGAAGCTATGCAATAGCTTAAAAAGTTGATTTACTTTAAAAAAATAAAATTAAATGTACGAACCCACTGCAAGGAAAATGACTCATTGTTATGCATAGAAATGAACATTGATCATTACGCTTAGCAAATTAATTTATAATATAATATCTTCCGCCTGCGACTTCGTCCGCGTGGCATAGTTACTTTGGGCTATCACAAGCTTTAACTTTCTCTCCCCTTTTCTTCCCTCTTTCTCCCTCATATCCCACTTTTTTTAAATAAGAAAAAAATGAATTAAAAAGTGGGAAATTAGCCTATGTCCGTCTCCAGGGTCCCAACTATCTCTGTACCAAAATTCATCAAAATCGGTTTGGCCATTTAGGCGTGAAGACGTAACAAACAAACTCACTTTCGATTTTATAATATTACTAGCTTTCGCCCGCGGCTTCGCTCGCGTTAAATTCGGTATAACACACCAAGCAGACCAGCAGTTTTTGCTCTTGCGCCTGATTGATTTGTAATTGCAACGCTAAGTTTTCCCTTTTCTTCCCTCGTTCTCCCTCATATCCCACTTTTTTTAAATAAAAATTAGCCTATGTCCGTCTCCTGGTTCCCAACTATCTCTGTACCAAAACTCATCAAAATCAGTTTAGCCATTAAAGCGTGAAGAGGTAACAAACAAACAAACAAACTCACTTTCGCTTTTATAATATTACTAGCTTTCGCCCGCGGCTTCGCTCGCGTTAAATTCGGTATAACACAGTACCTGCAGTTTTTGCTCTTGCGCCTGATTGATTTGTTATAGCAACGCTAAGTTTTCCCTTTTCTTCCCTCGTTCTCCCTCATATTCCACTTTTTTTTAATAAAAAATAGCCTATGTCCGTCTCCTGTTTCCCAACTATCTCTGTACCAAAATTCATCAAAATCGGTTTAGCCATTAAAGCGTGAAGAGGTAACAAACAAACAAACAAACTCACTTTCGCTTTTATAATATTAGTAAGGATTAGTAAGTATAATAAGGATCCATCACCATCTTCCTATCCTATTGTACCATTCTATTCGGAGTCGGCGGAACAAGATAACAACAAATTAATAGACCTATCTCATTTAAACTACATATCCGCATCCAATATTGTAAAAGGCCAGTTCTAAATCGTGAATAGGGGATATTACTGCAAAATTCTGGCGCAAGGGCGCAGCACTAGCGTAAGCAGTAAAAAGTTTTTTGCCGAGACGTTCAAAGTGTAAAATATTGTTTAAGTTTATCTTTAAATTGAGTGTAAAATTGGAAAAAGTATATTAGTATTAATTAATATACAATAATGCATCAGTGCTGTGTATTTGGATGCAAGAGTAAAGGGAATCATTCATTTCCCAAAGAAAATGATGTTCGAAAGCTATGGGAAGCTACTAATATTGAGCTGAATTGGAGCTAGGAACTATTAATATTGAGCTGAATTGATTAAAAAATTAGCACAGTTCAGTTAATTATTTTTATCATCGTACCTTTCCACCAAATCCTTTTTTTTTTCCTTTAAGCTCGCACCGCGTTCTCTAAGCAGTTTTTTTAAATCATCCACTTTTAAATGGCCGTAGGACGCCATAATATATATAATTAAAGTACAGATAGGTAAGTTATACCAAAATAATTAACACTTCGACATATTTTCACAGAATATCTGGCGGTTACAATTAAATACCGAGAATACGCGATTGCGCACATGACGGTTTGTTTACTGCATGTGCTAGTGGCGCCCTCTGCGCCGAGGTTTGCGTAATATTCCCTATAACCAACCATCCTGCAACTGGTCTTCCTTTTTCAAATAAAAGGTGGAGGTTCTATTTTCAAACGGATTTAAAAATTACTCCGCCACCTGTGAACCCATTTTCATAACTCTGTTCTTGTAAGAAAAGGCATACTTCCGAGATGGTCCCATATCAATTTTATTTATATTGCTTATTTAGTTTATGAGTTATCGTCTATAACACATAATATATTTTCTTCTATGTCTATTTGGATGATTTGCTAATCATTAAATGACTTCTCCCGCTCTGGGCAGAAGAGTGTCAGACTTGTACTGACTAAAACCTATCCATTTTCCTTCTTTTGTTGTGTTGTGTAACCGTTTATGTTTTATATAACCGAAGCCAATGATATTATGCACATGAATCAGAAAAATCAGAGGTGCATGCATGTCTTGGGTTCAAACTTAGAGACCTTAGACTTGGCAGCACGACGGTCAGACCACTAGGCTATCACTGCCTAGACTGCACTAGTTTCAATTTCAAAAGTGAACAATAATAAAACGCTTTATTGTTCTAGAGAGCATAACACAAGCTGAATATCACCAGCCTACACAATAAGATTCCCTGAGTCGTCTTACAAGAGTATACACTCTAAAACCCAAAACAAAAAAAAACAATCTGTACGAGCATCGCCACATGATATTAATTGTTTTAGTTTTTACCTGAACAAGCAGTGGCTAACTCACCGATTTACGTATATTCGCTGACTAGGCTATTACGCCCGCCACAATTCACCTACTTTAGCTATTATATATTTTAATGTTTACATAATAAACGGTCAATCATTTACGGACACAAAACAGTGATTTTATTTTCCTGTACACATCCCGTGTGATTCGTCCACCTACATACTACATCTCAGTGTGCGGAGCTGCTGCCCGTACATTTTTGGTCCTTCGAGCCGGATTTGAACCAGCGACCTATGGATATCGATTCCGATCGATTCCGGTTTTAGTTTTTACCTCAAGCAGTCGCACCTTCCCTCTCGAAGGGGCAGAAGATGCAGCACCTGAAAGGGAAGCTAAAAGGGGAGGCTGAACGCCTTGTGCAACATTTGCCTGTTTCCGAGAGCAACTACGACTCCTGCTGGGAAATTCTCCACCATAGGTACAATAACTTGCAGCTGCTCTTCACCAAACAAATGCATGTTCTGATGAGTCAACATACGATTCAACATCAAAACGCTTACGAGTTGAAGCGCCTACACGACACCAGTCTCGAAACCGTGCACGCGTTGCGTAATTTGGGCATCGACACGACATCATGGGACCCGATTTTGGTTCATATCCTGACGGGAAAACTGGACACTCAGACCTATTCTGATTACATGGAGGCAAGGAAAAGTCCAAGAGGGCTTCCGGATTTCAAAGAATTTATCCAATTCATCGAAGGAAAGTTCACGGCGCTGGAATCAGTGGTGAAGAAAACAAGCAAACCAAACAAACAAACAGATGCCGACGCGTCTCCAAACAAAGGGAGTCCGACGACAACAGTACAAAGGGATGCGTACAACAGATACAGACGCTATCCCAAGGCAAATCATACAAGCTCTGACAGAAATTGTCCCGTCTGCAAAACCAATCACATCTTGCTCTACTGCAAAGCATTTCAAGATATGACGCCAGACATAAAAATTAGGACAATTGAGCAATTGAATATTTGCAAAAATTGCATGTATCCGCACAACGGAAAGAAATGCAACTCGCAAAAAAGGTGCAAAGTATGCAACGGCGCACATCACACCACGCTTCATGACCTAACCCGTGATACTACGTCAGCGACACTGTCGTCAAGTCAACTGACCGACAACGTGACTAACTCGCAGCGAAAAACTAATCACGTGTCAGGAAATTTTAACGAAGTTCTACTAGCTACAGTACAACTCAAAGTAAAGGCCGCAGATGGAACTTACCCCGTACTCAGATGTCTTCTAGATCAAGGCTCCCAACTAAACCTTATAACAGAATCTGCTGTGCAACGACTTGGCCTTCCGCGACGCAACCACAACTCAACGGTGTCGGGAATCGGAACATTTGCCAGCCAGAGCAACGGGACCGTTCAGCTGGACTGTCAGTCCCTTTACGGAGATTACGAGTTTTCAACGCCGGCACTAGTAATGGCTAAACTACTCAACAACCTACCTAACTACTCCTTCGAAAAACAAGATTGGCCTCACATAGAAAATATTAACCTGGCCGACCCACATTTCAACTTATCAAGGCCAATCGACATTCTGCTTGATGCCGGAGTATATGGCGACATAGTCATGAGCAGCATCATTCGAGGAAACATATACGCACCTATAGCACAACAAACTAAGCTCGGCTGGGTATTAGTTGGAAACACGAACACGTTCAACTGTCATGTCGTGGTAGACACTAACGATATCTCTCGCTTTTGGGAAATTGAAGAGATAACATCGGACAACAAGTCTACAAGTGTCGAAGAGGAGTACTGCGAGAGACTGTACACTGACACAACAAAAAGACTAGAAGACGGGCGATACGAAGTTAGAATCCCCATGAAGACCAACTTCGAACACAATTTGGGACGATCAAAACCTCAAGCAGTCGCACAATTCAAGCAAATGGAAAAACGTTTAGCTAGAGACGAAACCCTCGCTTCTAACTACAAGGCTTTCATCGACGAATACAAAGCTCTACAACATATGAAAAAGTGCACAGAGCCGGACACACCGAGCTGTTTTCTACCCCATCATGGAGTAATGAGACCTGATTCAACGACAACCAAACTGCGAGTGGTGTTCAATGCATCAGCAACCACTAGCACGGGACACAGTCTAAACCAATTGATGGAATGCGGGCCTAACTTACAACAAGACTTGCAAGCTATGATTCTACGATGGAGGGCGTTTGAATACGTGTACACAGCGGATATTGAGAAATTCTACCGACAAATACGTATTCAAGAAAAAGACCAACACTTGCAAAAAATAGTGTGGAGAGATGCAGTAACAGAGCCGTTACAAGAGTTCCAACTGACTACAGTAACATACGGCACCAAGTCCGCACCCTTTCTGGCAATGCGAACCATAAAGCAATTGGTCAAGGATGATGGCGCGCAGTACCCTTTGGCGGCGGCTATTCTCTCCAATCAACTATACATGGACGACTTACTAGGCGGATGTCACGACTTCACAACAGCACAGAAAGCTCAGGGTGAACTTATAACAATGCTGAAGGGCGGTGGGTTCAACTTACGAAAGTGGGCTAGCAACAAAACGCGCCTACTCGAAGGCTTGCCAGAAGAATTGATAAGCCAAAAAATGTTCGACTTCAAAGACGCAGACACAAACAAAACTCTAGGCATCACTTGGAACCCGCGCACAGATCAGTTTACTTACAAACAAATATCACTCTGCAACAAACGTGACGTCAACACGAAACGCACACTCCTGTCGGACATATCAAAACTGTACGACCCACTTGGCTGGCTATCACCGGTTACAGTGAAAGCCAAGCTTATATTTCAACATGCTTGGACAACAGCAATGAGCTGGGATGATCACCTCCCACCAAATATACAGCAAGAATGGGAGCAATTCCGCAATCAGCTCGCACACATCCACGACATAACCATTCCACGCTGGGTCGGCGACACCCAACAACCCTTCGAACTTCATGGCTTCTGTGATGCATCCGAGAGAGCTTACGGATGCGTCATATATTGCAAGTCCACCGATAAAGAAGGTCAACAGTTGATCAGGCTAGTAGCAGCTAAAACAAAATTAGCCCCACAGAAAAACCCTCTTTCTCTGCCACGACTCGAGTTATGTGGCGCATTATTACTAGCTCGACTGATCGAAAAAGTTAAAACCTCGATTAACTCGCAGACAGCCACCATACATTGCTGGACAGACTCCATGGTGGTGCTTGGCTGGCTACATGGAGACGTGAGTCGCTGGAAGAGTTTTGTAGCCAACAGAGTCACACAAATAATTCAAATCACTCCATCCAACTTCTGGAAACATGTCAAGTCCGAAGATAATCCAGCGGACTGCGCCAGCAGAGGAATCTCACCATCAGACTTAATAGGGCACGAACTGTGGTGGAAAGCCCCTTCTTGGCTCCAAAACAACAACATACCCAAACAAGGAATATTTACAACGAACGAAGAATACAAGAAACTAGGTCAAACTTGCGCAACACAAACAATACATGCGCCACTCATCGAGCAACTACTGCAAAAATATAGCTCAATGACCTATGCAACACGAGTCATCAGCTGGATCATACGATTCATAAACAACTCGCGTGACGCAACACGAGCCAACCGTATGTCACACTTAACTACAGCAGACATAGTGCACACTCAAAACCTGCTCGTCAAAACTGCACAGAACAATACCTTTGGCGATGAAATAGCGTACCTATACAAACACAATAAGGTACGGGCCACAAGCAAACTGTTGAGTTTGAGCCCAATACTAGACGCACAAGGCATTCTTCGAGTGGGAGGAAGACTTGAACATGCCGAGTTAAGCAACTCCCAAAAACATCCGATAATTTTACCAAGCAACCACAAGCTATCAGAACTCTTGATTGACCAAGCCCACAAGAACACTCTCCACGGCGGTGCCAGGCTCACTTTGGGACACCTTCGTAACAAATACTGGATACTTGGCGGGATGAAACCAATCAAGAAGCAACTTAATAAATGTGTCACCTGTCATCGCTACAAAACGCTACGCAGCAATCAGCAAATGGCAGACTTACCTACACCTCGAGTTACACCGTCACGGCCATTCACACACACAGGCGTGGATTTCACGGGACACGTTGAAATAAAGGCTAACAAAGGTCGCGGCATTAAAACAGTTAAGGCCTACATCGCGATCTTCATTTGTCTATGTACAAAAGCTATACACCTCGAACTGGTGTCAGATCTCAGCACTGTAACATTCCTCGCAGCATTGAAGCGGCTATGCTCACGACGAGGAACGCCAAAACACAAGTACAGTGACAACGGAACAAACTTTGTCGGAGCAGCAAAAGCACTAGCCAAAGAACGCCAGGAGGCTATGCAGCTTCTAATCAACGACGACATCATGAACAGCACTTCCGAGAGTGGCATTGAATGGCACTTTAACGCCCCATCTTGGCCAACAGCGGGAGGATTGTGGGAAGCTGCAGTCAAGAGCATGAAACACCATCTTAAACGAGTTCTTGGTGAACAAAAGCTAACGTACGAAGAATTTAATACTTTGCTAGTACAAATTGAAGCCTGCCTCAACTCGAGGCCACTTGTCGCTCTAACAAATGACCTCGACGACATCGATTACTTGACACCAGGCCACTTTTTAGTCGGTGGACCGGTTCTGGCACCTCCCATGACGTCAGAGGGTGATAACAGCCAGTTAACTTTACGATGGCGCTTGACAGAAAACATGTACAAGGAATTTTGGAAGAAATGGTCCAAAGACTACCTACAAACGTTACAACTACGAGGAAAATGGCAAACCCCAACACACAACATTGAAGTGGACGACGTCGTCCTTATAAAAGAAGAACAAGTGGCTCCCACCCGATGGTTATTAGGGCGAGTTATAGACACGCACCCTGGACCAGACAACTTAGTCCGAGTCGTCACACTCAAAACTAAATCCAACATAATGAAGAGACCCGTAACAAAATTGTCCCGGTTACCCATTGAAACAGGGAATAATACCGAAAACAGACCAACAAAACTCTCGAACAATAAACAACCAGAGGCGAATTCATCAACATCACAACAACAACGTCGGGGGAACCCTAGACAGGAACGGAAGGGTGTTTCCAGCTGTAACGTCCTCAAGTACCTAAGCACGTTACTAGTACTCATGGGGACGTGTGTGACACCGTCCATGCAACAACTCGTCAATGTAACAACCCTAGACCCTACCCGTCTTGTATACTTTGACAAAGCCGCAGACTTACAGATAATACAAGACGAATGGAGACTAGTGGTGTACTACAACATGTCGACGTACTGGAAAAGCATTTCTGCCGTTGAACAATACGTCCAGCAACTACATGGACTTTGCCAGCGAAATATAGCGTACTTGACTATATCCACACAACTAGAGCACGAACTAAACGAGCTCAACCACTACAACGAAGTACTACAATCTGACCATGGAAGACGCAGTAAGCGAGGCTTCATAAACGGAATTGGAAACATTGCCAACTCTCTCTTTGGTGTACTTGATGACAAATTTGCCGAAAAATACCACAACGACATCAAACTACTACACAGTAATGAAGACCACTTGTTCAATCTCTACAAACAACATACTTCAATAATCGAAGGGGAATACAACCTCCTGAAGAGGAACGAGAAAGTAATGAACCGACAATTCATCGTCATCAACAAAAGTCTCAGAGACTCGCTGCAACAGCTGAAATCTGAACAAGACCAAGCTACTTTCCTTACTGCAACTGCACTTGCCGCAAACATGATGGTAGCAAACTTGCGGAGAATACAAGACATGCTGATTAACCTAGTTACAGATCTTCGCCACGGCAAAGTCGACACTCACTTGCTGAAACCCGATGCATTCGAAAAACAGTTGAACATCATATCGGGACAAGTACCAAAAGGATTATCTCTACCCTGCTCAAACAAATTCAAGTGCATCCGAGAAATGTATAAACTAGCAAGTGTGCAAGGAAAACTAACCGAAGATTTTATTATTTTCGAAGTGAAAATCCCTTTAGTAGCAGACGAACAATATGAACTAACCGAAGTCATCCCAATCCGCAACATAAAGGGAGCCTCCATGATTAATATATTACCAACAACTCAATACATAGCCGTCAACTTGAAAATGGACATGATGATACCACTGGATCAACAACATCTTTCATCATGCACACAAGTAAACACAAATCAGCTGCTGCTATGGAACCTTGACCTACCGATATATGGTATCAAAACAGCCACAAAAATGTGCGAAGCTGACATAATAAACAATCGAGGAGTATCAAACTGCCGCACTGAGGTATCAAGTTGCAGCAATGAATGGAAAAAACTGCACAGCAAGGGGGCTTGGTTGTTTACGTGTTGCGAGGAATGCACTATGCGCATTTTCTGTCCAGCTGGTATTACGTCACAGAAACTACAAAATACAGGCATAATCACCTTAGCAACAGGTTGCATGATGCGCGGCGATAAGCATCTAATTCATTCGCACTACAATATGCAAAGCACAATGGATTTAGGAAATGAGCAAGAGATCTACTTACCAGAGATAAACCTAAACGAACTAGTAAGAAGCAACAGTCAAATTACAAACATAACAGACATGGAAATTGAAACACATGAAGAACAAATAAAGAGTCTTAAGAGAAAAATTGAGCTGGTTAAAGAACAACAGGACGTCCAACTAGCTAACACCGTGGAGGCGGAGCAACATCACTACGTCCTATACGGCTGTATGATAACCTCTGCCACAATATTCAGCATATGGGTATATTTTCAAATAAAAGCACGCTGCCTCCATCTACCTCAAGGAAGCAGAACAGCAACGCAGGCGCACACGGAAGACATAGAGATGGTACCAAGTCATACTCAACGGGACCTTCCTGGGAGAGGACAAACACAGGCAGATACACTAGAAGAGGTATCCGGACATCTTCCTAACAGCAACCAGGTGGATCGCGAAACGTCGCCAATACCAGTTAGAAGCGAGCGTAGAACCTGCTAATAACTTACATACTTTACTTACTTTTTGATAATGTATTTTTACTTGTTATTTGTACTTTTATAGTTGGCAGGATGTACGAGCATCGCCACATGATATTAATTGTTTTAGTTTTTACCTGAACAAGCAGTGGCTAACTCACCGATTTACGTATATTCGCTGACTAGGCTATTACGCCCGCCACAATTCACCTACTTTAGCTATTATATATTTTAATGTTTACATAATAAACGGTCAATCATTTACGGACACAAAACAGTGATTTTATTTTCCTGTGGCGTTACAGATTCGAAGGAATCTCTCCGTACGATATTGAGCGCCTTCTCAATCTGACTGGGGCGATCCGGAAAAATCATTTACGGACACAAAACAGTGATTTTATTTTCCTGTACACATCCCGTGTGATTCGTCCACCTACATACTACATCTCAGTGTGCGGAGCTGCTGCCCGTACATTTTTGGTCCTTCGAGCCGGATCGCCACTCCTGGAGCAAACAGTACTACAAGCCGTACAGGAACGAAGTGTTTCTACTTACGATAGCGAATCGGTTTGACTGGTCTTCCACAAGCGGATCGCCCCAGTCAGATTGAGAAGGCGCTCAATATCGTACGGAGAGATTCCTTCGAATCTGTAACGCCACAGGAAACATCAACATTTGGTGGTTCGGGAACTACATCCTAACAATTCAACAGTGAAGTTAACAGGGCTAACGTCCATCAACAATACGCATACATACTCGTATAACAACTATGGACGCTAGACAACAAGAACTTCTGAAGCGGCAGGGAATCATCGCAGAGGGCATCCGTAAAATTGGTGTCAACTTCGGAAAGGATGGCCCTGGCCGCAAAACCGCAACATACATCCGAGGTAGACTGGATACCCTCCAGGCGCACTGGAACGAGTTTGAGATGAACCATGGCGTACTACAAGGCGCCACAGACCAGACCGACATATATTACACTACAAAGGTGTATGACATGGTCAAGGCGGAATACTCAAGCATACAACGTAAGCTGCAAACATGGCCTACCTGCACTTCGGAACTCGCGAGTCACCAAGGTGAAGAGAACAAGAACACTGGAGTCCTTTCAAAATCAGACGAGCTCAAAAATCAACAAGCAACCAACTTCCGAGCCTTCTCTCGTTTCACCAGCAATTTGTGTATTGCTGACATTATCGAAAAATGGGATATAGAAGACAAGCTCAGGACCCTCGAATCTCGATGGAGGGTGATTGACGAGGTACACTGGCAGCTCGACAACATTCTCGTCGGTAGCGACGTCAACTACGAGCTTGAATTCTCGCAGTATGAAGAAACGTACGAGTGCACAAAGCGAGACCTAAACCGCAAGCTCAACCTCACTGTCCAACAACGGGACAGCGCGCCGAGGATCGAAATACCAGTATTCTCTGGTAATTACACACAATGGCCGTCATTCCTTGATCTATACATTGCGGCTATCCACAACAACCCTTCCCTCTCGAAGGGGCAGAAGATGCAGCACCTGAAAGGGAAGCTAAAAGGGGAGGCTGAACGCCTTGTGCAACATTTGCCTGTTTCCGAGAGCAACTACGACTCCTGCTGGGAAATTCTCCACCATAGGTACAATAACTTGCAGCTGCTCTTCACCAAACAAATGCATGTTCTGATGAGTCAACATACGATTCAACATCAAAACGCTTACGAGTTGAAGCGCCTACACGACACCAGTCTCGAAACCGTGCACGCGTTGCGTAATTTGGGCATCGACACGACATCATGGGACCCGATTTTGGTTCATATCCTGACGGGAAAACTGGACACTCAGACCTATTCTGATTACATGGAGGCAAGGAAAAGTCCAAGAGGGCTTCCGGATTTCAAAGAATTTATCCAATTCATCGAAGGAAAGTTCACGGCGCTGGAATCAGTGGTGAAGAAAACAAGCAAACCAAACAAACAAACAGATGCCGACGCGTCTCCAAACAAAGGGAGTCCGACGACAACAGTACAAAGGGATGCGTACAACAGATACGGACGCTATCCCAAGGCAAATCATACAAGCTCTGACAGAAATTGTCCCGTCTGCAAAACCAATCACATCTTGCTCTACTGCAAAGCATTTCAAGATATGACGCCAGACATAAAAATTAGGACAATTGAGCAATTGAATATTTGCAAAAATTGCATGTATCCGCACAACGGAAAGAAATGCAACTCGCAAAAAAGGTGCAAAGTATGCAACGGCGCACATCACACCACGCTTCATGACCTAACCCGTGATACTACGTCAGCGACACTGTCGTCAAGTCAACTGACCGACAACGTGACTAACTCGCAGCGAAAAACTAATCACGTGTCAGGAAATTTTAACGAAGTTCTACTAGCTACAGTACAACTCAAAGTAAAGGCCGCAGATGGAACTTACACCGTACTCAGATGTCTTCTAGATCAAGGCTCCCAACTAAACCTTATAACAGAATCTGCTGTGCAACGACTTGGCCTTCCGCGACGCAACCACAACTCAACGGTGTCGGGAATCGGAACATTTGCCAGCCAGAGCAACGGGACCGTTCAGCTGGACTGTCAGTCCCTTTACGGAGATTACGAGTTTTCAACGCCGGCACTAGTAATGGCTAAACTACTCAACAACCTACCTAACTACTCCTTCGAAAAACAAGATTGGCCTCACATAGAAAATATTAACCTGGCCGACCCACATTTCAACATATCAAGGCCAATCGACATTCTGCTTGATGCCGGAGTATATGGCGACATAGTCATGAGCAGCATCATTCGAGGAAACATATACGCACCTATAGCACAACAAACTAAGCTCGGCTGGGTATTAGTTGGAAACACGAACACGTTCAACTGTCATGTCGTGGTAGACACTAACGATATCTCTCGCTTTTGGGAAATTGAAGAGATAACATCGGACAACAAGTCTACAAGTGTCGAAGAGGAGTACTGCGAGAGACTGTACACTGACACAACAAAAAGACTAGAAGACGGGCGATACGAAGTTAGAATCCCCATGAAGACCAACTTCGAACACAATTTGGGACGATCAAAACCTCAAGCAGTCGCACAATTCAAGCAAATGGAAAAACGTTTAGCTAGAGACGAAACCCTCGCTTCTAACTACAAGGCTTTCATCGACGAATACAAAGCTCTACAACATATGAAAAAGTGCACAGAGCCGGACACACCGAGCTGTTTTCTACCCCATCATGGAGTAATGAGACCTGATTCAACGACAACCAAACTGCGAGTGGTGTTCAATGCATCAGCAACCACTAGCACGGGACACAGTCTAAACCAATTGATGGAATGCGGGCCTAACTTACAACAAGACTTGCAAGCTATGATTCTACGATGGAGGGCGTTTGAATACGTGTACACAGCGGATATTGAGAAATTCTACCGACAAATACGTATTCAAGAAAAAGACCAACACTTGCAAAAAATAGTGTGGAGAGATGCAGTAACAGAGCCGTTACAAGAGTTCCAACTGACTACAGTAACATACGGCACCAAGTCCGCACCCTTTCTGGCAATGCGAACCATAAAGCAATTGGTCAAGGATGATGGCGCGCAGTACCCTTTGGCGGCGGCTATTCTCTCCAATCAACTATACATGGACGACTTACTAGGCGGATGTCACGACTTCACAACAGCACAGAAAGCTCAGGGTGAACTTATAACAATGCTGAAGGGCGGTGGGTTCAACTTACGAAAGTGGGCTAGCAACAAAACGCGCCTACTCGAAGGCTTGCCAGAAGAATTGATAAGCCAGAAAATGTTCGACTTCAAAGACGCAGACACAAACAAAACTCTAGGCATCACTTGGAACCCGCGCACAGATCAGTTTACTTACAAACAAATATCACTCTGCAACAAACGTGACGTCAACACGAAACGCACACTCCTGTCGGACATATCAAAACTGTACGACCCACTTGGCTGGCTATCACCGGTTACAGTGAAAGCCAAGCTTATATTTCAACATGCTTGGACAACAGCAATGAGCTGGGATGATCACCTCCCACCAAATATACAGCAAGAATGGGAGCAATTCCGCAATCAGCTCGCACACATCCACGACATAACCATTCCACGCTGGGTCGGCGACACCCAACAACCCTTCGAACTTCATGGCTTCTGTGATGCATCCGAGAGAGCTTACGGATGCGTCATATATTGCAAGTCCACCGATAAAGAAGGTCAACAGTTGATCAGGCTAGTAGCAGCTAAAACAAAATTAGCCCCACAGAAAAACCCTCTTTCTCTGCCACGACTGGAGTTATGTGGCGCATTATTACTAGCTCGACTGATCGAAAAAGTTAAAACCTCGATTAACTCGCAGACAGCCACCATACATTGCTGGACAGACTCCATGGTGGTGCTTGGCTGGCTACATGGAGACGTGAGTCGCTGGAAGAGTTTTGTAGCCAACAGAGTCACACAAATAATTCAAATCACTCCATCCAACTTCTGGAAACATGTCAAGTCCGAAGATAATCCAGCGGACTGCGCCAGCAGAGGAATCTCACCATCAGACTTAATAGGGCACGAACTGTGGTGGAAAGCCCCTTCTTGGCTCCAAAACAACAACATACCCAGACAAGGAATATTTACAACGAACGAAGAATACAAGAAACTAGGTCAAACTTGCGCAACACAAACAATACATGCGCCACTCATCGAGCAACTACTGCAAAAATATAGCTCAATGACCTATGCAACACGAGTCATCAGCTGGATCATACGATTCATAAACAACTCGCGTGACGCAACACGAGCCAACCGTATGTCACACTTAACTACAGCAGACATAGTGCACACTCAAAACCTGCTCGTCAAAACTGCACAGAACAATACCTTTGGCGATGAAATAGCGTACCTATACAAACACAATAAGGTACGGGCCACAAGCAAACTGTTGAGTTTGAGCCCAATACTAGACGCACAAGGCATTCTTCGAGTGGGAGGAAGACTTGAACATGCCGAGTTAAGCAACTCCCAAAAACATCCGATAATTTTACCAAGCAACCACAAGCTATCAGAACTCTTGATTGACCAAGCCCACAAGAACACTCTCCACGGCGGTGCCAGGCTCACTTTGGGACACCTTCGTAACAAATACTGGATACTTGGCGGGATGAAACCAATCAAGAAGCAACTTAATAAATGTGTCACCTGTCATCGCTACAAAACGCTACGCAGCAATCAGCAAATGGCAGACTTACCTACACCTCGAGTTACACCGTCACGGCCATTCACACACACAGGCGTGGATTTCACGGGACACGTTGAAATAAAGGCTAACAAAGGTCGCGGCATTAAAACAGTTAAGGCCTACATCGCGATCTTCATTTGTCTATGTACAAAAGCTATACACCTCGAACTGGTGTCAGATCTCAGCACTGTAACATTCCTCGCAGCATTGAAGCGGCTATGCTCACGACGAGGAACGCCAAAACACATGTACAGTGACAACGGAACAAACTTTGTCGGAGCAGCAAAAGCACTAGCCAAAGAACGCCAGGAGGCTATGCAGCTTCTAATCAACGACGACATCATGAACAGCACTTCCGAGAGTGGCATTGAATGGCACTTTAACGCCCCATCTTGGCCAACAGCGGGAGGATTGTGGGAAGCTGCAGTCAAGAGCATGAAACACCATCTTAAACGAGTTCTTGGTGAACAAAAGCTAACGTACGAAGAATTTAATACTTTGCTAGTACAAATTGAAGCCTGCCTCAACTCGAGGCCACTTGTCGCTCTAACAAATGACCTCGACGACATCGATTACTTGACACCAGGCCACTTTTTAGTCGGTGGACCGGTTCTGGCACCTCCCATGACGTCAGAGGGTGATAACAGCCAGTTAACTTTACGATGGCGCTTGACAGAAAACATGTACAAGGAATTTTGGAAGAAATGGTCCAAAGACTACCTACAAACGTTACAACTACGAGGAAAATGGCAAACCCCAACACACAACATTGAAGTGGACGACGTCGTCCTTATAAAAGAAGAACAAGTGGCTCCCACCCGATGGTTATTAGGGCGAGTTATAGACACGCACCCTGGACCAGACAACTTAGTCCGAGTCGTCACACTCAAAACTAAATCCAACATAATGAAGAGACCCGTAACAAAATTGTCCCGGTTACCCATTGAAACAGGGAATAATACCGAAAACAGACCAACAAAACTCTCGAACAATAAACAACCAGAGGCGAATTCATCAACATCACAACAACAACGTCGGGGGAACCCTAGACAGGAACGGAAGGGTGTTTCCAGCTGTAACGTCCTCAAGTACCTAAGCACGTTACTAGTACTCATGGGGACGTGTGGGACACCGTCCATGCAACAACTCGTCAATGTAACAACCCTAGACCCTACCCGTCTTGTATACTTTGACAAAGCCGCAGACTTACAGATAATACAAGACGAATGGAGACTAGTGGTGTACTACAACATGTCGACGTACTGGAAAAGCATTTCTGCCGTTGAACAATACGTCCAGCAACTACATGGACTTTGCCAGCGAAATATAGCGTACTTGACTATATCCACACAACTAGAGCACGAACTAAACGAGCTCAACCACTACAACGAAGTACTACAATCTGACCATGGAAGACGCAGTAAGCGAGGCTTCATAAACGGAATTGGAAACATTGCCAACTCTCTCTTTGGTGTACTTGATGACAAATTTGCCGAAAAATACCACAACGACATCAAACTACTACACAGTAATGAAGACCACTTGTTCAATCTCTACAAACAACATACTTCAATAATCGAAGGGGAATACAACCTCCTGAAGAGGAACGAGAAAGTAATGAACCGACAATTCATCGTCATCAACAAAAGTCTCAGAGACTCGCTGCAACAGCTGAAATCTGAACAAGACCAAGCTACTTTCCTTACTGCAACTGCACTTGCCGCAAACATGATGGTAGCAAACTTGCGGAGAATACAAGACATGCTGATTAACCTAGTTACAGATCTTCGCCACGGCAAAGTCGACACTCACTTGCTGAAACCCGATGCATTCGAAAAACAGTTGAACATCATATCGGGACAAGTACCAAAAGGATTATCTCTACCCTGCTCAAACAAATTCAAGTGCATCCGAGAAATGTATAAACTAGCAAGTGTGCAAGGAAAACTAACCGAAGATTTTATTATTTTCGAAGTGAAAATCCCTTTAGTAGCAGACGAACAATATGAACTAACCGAAGTCATCCCAATCCGCAACATAAAGGGAGCCTCCATGATTAATATATTACCAACAACTCAATACATAGCCGTCAACTTGAAAATGGACATGATGATACCACTGGATCAACAACATCTTTCATCATGCACACAAGTAAACACAAATCAGCTGCTGCTATGGAACCTTGACCTACCGATATATGGTATCAAAACAGCCACAAAAATGTGCGAAGCTGACATAATAAACAATCGAGGAGTATCAAACTGCCGCACTGAGGTATCAAGTTGCAGCAATGAATGGAAAAAACTGCACAGCAAGGGGGCTTGGTTGTTTACGTGTTGCGAGGAATGCACTATGCGCATTTTCTGTCCAGCTGGTATTACGTCACAGAAACTACAAAATACAGGCATAATCACCTTAGCAACAGGTTGCATGATGCGCGGCGATAAGCATCTAATTCATTCGCACTACAATATGCAAAGCACAATGGATTTAGGAAATGAGCAAGAGATCTACTTACCAGAGATAAACCTAAACGAACTAGTAAGAAGCAACAGTCAAATTACAAACATAACAGACATGGAAATTGAAACACATGAAGAACAAATAAAGAGTCTTAAGAGAAAAATTGAGCTGGTTAAAGAACAACAGGACGTCCAACTAGCTAACACCGTGGAGGCGGAGCAACATCACTACGTCCTATACGGCTGTATGATAACCTCTGCCACAATATTCAGCATATGGGTATATTTTCAAATAAAAGCACGCTGCCTCCATCTACCTCAAGGAAGCAGAACAGCAACGCAGGCGCACACGGAAGACATAGAGATGGTACCAAGTCATACTCAACGGGACCTTCCTGGGAGAGGACAAACACAGGCAGATACACTAGAAGAGGTATCCGGACATCTTCCTAACAGCAACCAGGTGGATCGCGAAACGTCGCCAATACCAGTTAGAAGCGAGCGTAGAACCTGCTAATAACTTACATACTTTACTTACTTTTTGATAATGTATTTTTACTTGTTATTTGTACTTTTATAGTTGGCAGGATGTACGAGCATCGCCACATGATATTAATTGTTTTAGTTTTTACCTGAACAAGCAGTGGCTAACTCACCGATTTACGTATATTCGCTGACTAGGCTATTACGCCCGCCACAATTCACCTACTTTAGCTATTATATATTTTAATGTTTACATAATAAACGGTCAATCATTTACGGACACAAAACAGTGATTTTATTTTCCTGTACACATCCCGTGTGATTCGTCCACCTACATACTACATCTCAGTGTGCGGAGCTGCTGCCCGTACACAATCACTTACCTCTTATAACCACATTCGCACTCCTTCGTGACACACACAAACGGCAAACATTTATTCGCCTTTATTTTCATACTACGAACACTTATTTTTACTTATCACACAAAATTTACACTGTTCCACGAAAGAACACACCTTTTATTTAAGCTACAGTCTCTTTTAAGTCTAGTGAGCATATGGTAGGAAAACTCCATACAGTTTGCTATATTCCACATCCGATTTCAGTGTTTAACTGCGAGAAAGACAAACCAGTTGGTTTGAATAAAATCAATAACTGTTTATAATTAAGTGGGTGGATATGTCTGTGTGCAGACGTCATTGCTAGTGGGCGGTTCCCTATCAGGAGATAACGTTGCATCCTTATCAGTAGCAGTTCTTTATTTGCGGATTTATTGTTTGTGAGGATTTTGAGAAGGAATGTCTCCTGGATTGGATTTTAGCTACCGTGCAATGACAAAATCTGAATATCGACCAGTTTTGAAAATAGGGATATTCTGTTTTCTTCGAAAGTAGTTTTAATTCAATCAAAATTCTTGATAAGCCAACCTATTTCATTTATGTTTTCCTAATCCTGGGTTGTTATTTTCTGATTAATTTAGTTTCGGGATCCCAAATAGTAAAATTGATTCTCTGGGACTTACTTCGTCAAGCTTTAGTGCCAGCTAGTATGATAATAATGTAGTGTAACTAACTAAAATAAATACAAAAGGGTAAAACAATTACAAGGGGTCAAAAAATTTAAAAAAGAAAATCTGACTGTAAATAAGCATAATTCAGAGAATGCTAACTGCTCATCCAAGTGATAAAAAACCGTTTAGCCTCACCACGAAAGGAACCATTCAGGTGGCCCATTTTAGCTTACTGCACTGAATATTTTTCACAGCACATTAGACCTTTCCCACAAGAGGAACAGTAAAAAACTGAAGTTTATTTTTACCTCGGAAGTCGTTAAAGTTAATAAATTAAATTCTTTAATGTTAGTTTCAAAGAACCTTGTGCTCTCATTTCCGAGGAAACTTACTATCCGATCGGAGGGTCCGGCGAAATTTCATTTCGCTTAAAGTTGTAATTTGTCTCCTGCAACGCTGCGCAGTTTTGAATTTATTATATTGATTTGAACAATAATTAAAATATTCTGTTGAAATTAGTGAATTATAACAATAAGGGTAAATTGATCGGAAGAAATGATGACAACTACAGTACATTCACAAGTTATTATGTGTTGTGGCTGGGACTGTAGCGGCATATTTTTTTTGTTTTTATGACTTTCAAAAGTGCCTGTAATGGTCTAATTGAAAAAATGCTTTGAGTTTGAGTTTGTTGAATCTTCTTAGAGTATTGATGACACAAAATTCAAACATGCGTAGCCCAAGACTCAGCCAGCCACTCCATTGACAGATGCAGTACATATCTGTAGATCATCAAGTGCGCAGACGATTGTGCATGAATAATGAAAATCCGTTTAGTAGTGCTGAAGTGATATAAACCCGTTTTGGTATATTTTCAAAAGAGGGTTTAACTGTTGACCCATCGGCCACCGTAGACAGCGGGTCAGTGGACGGTGAGCAATGAGTAGCTCACCGTTCGTCCTTCTAGTGGCGACAGGTCATGTTGATGTTCGTGTTCCACGCGTGCCTCAGGTGTCAGCAAAGCAGAGGGGCCTGCCATTACCATATACTAAGCGAGTCCTACTATTAATATTATAAGTGAAGATGGACGGATGTCTGGATGTTTGTTACTCTTTCACGTCGAAACGGCTGAACGGATCTTGTTGAAATTTGGCACAGCGGTAGATTATAGTCTGGAATAACACATAGGATATATAATTTTTTTTCGATATCACGCCGGCGAAGCCGCGGGCGCCAGCTAGTTTAATATATTTTCAGTTCAATATGTTTGTGTTAAGATAAGGTCTTGAATAGTAACACAAGATCGGTAGACAATCTTTCAATACCTTTCATCTTTATTCTTGCACAAGAAGCTGTTTTATATTATTGCAAGTTTGGTCGATGGACATTAATGAATATACAGTATCTAATGATAAATACGTTGAGGCAGAAATAAATTACATTTTGTGCGTTTTCGGCTTCCTTACTTAAGGGCGCATTTACAATTCGGACGAAATTATGCTGTTTTTTGGTACATTTTCTGACTAAACTGAACCAAATCAAATGTAGCTTATAACTACCACAAATAGATTGGTTCTTTAGCTTTAAACGGAGGAAACTGTTTTCTTGTTAATAATAGTTTTTGATACTGTAAAAACGATCGGCCGTTGCCATTAACCACAATTTTTTCGATACCGGGTTGTGTTTAGGTACATTTTTTGTTCTACTAAAAACACATTTTAAGATTTCTAAAAATACTACGAGTAGGCAAATATAGTCTATTTTAAATCTAGGAAAAAAAATTATGTCGCAGTGTCATAAATACTCGCACAAAAAATAAAATAAGAAACTTATTTTTACATATATTTTGCTATTATGGGTGAATCTTAAGAGATTGCAATAAGGGTTATTTTATTTTTTGTTCCTGTTTTGATTTATTGCACAAACATTCCGGATGAAATCTCAATCCGCACTCGGCTGCCGTTGTGAGTGGACGCTGTATCGCCTGTCAGAAGCAGTTTGTGTTGAAAAGATCGCTGTATAAATACGAAATATTGGATAAATCAAATTTGATACTTGACAAGATAAGATTTTTCTAAATGACAATATTTTATTTCGCTAAAACAAATGCTTATTCGTCAAGAACTTGTTGGAGTGATCTGAAGTTCTACTTCGGTGACTGCTTCTGGAACTCTTTGACGGATCAAACTAGATGTGTCGAGTTTGGGCTCGTTTTGTTAGTTATGACGAAACCTTACCTCCGGACTTGATGGAGTGACCTGAAGGTCTACTTCGGTGACTGCTACTGGAACTCCTCGACGGATCGAACTAGATGTGTCGAGTTTGGGCTCGTTTTGTTAGTTATGATAAGAGCTTACCTCCGGACTTGATGAAGTGACCTGAAGGTCTACTTCGGTGACTGCTACTGGAACTCCTCAACGGATTGAACTAGATGTGTTGAGATTGGGCTCGTTTTGTTACTTATGATGAGACCTTACCTGCGGACTTGATGGAGTGACCTGAAGGTCTACTTCGGTGGCTGCTACTGGAACTCCTCGACGGATCGAACTAGATGTGTCGAGTTTGGGCTCGTTTTGTTAGTTATGATGAGAGCTTAAATCAAGACTTGATGGAGTGACCTGAAGGTCTACTTCGGTGGCTGCTACTGGAACTCCTCGACGGATCGAACTAGATGTGTCGAGATTGGGCTCGTTTTGTTACTAATGATGAGACTTTACCTCCGGACTTGATGGAGTGACCTGAAGGTCTACTTCGGTGACTGCTACTGGAACTCTTCGACGGGTCGAACTAGATGTGTCGAGTTTGGGCTCGTTTTGTTAGTTATGATGAGAGCTTACCTCCGGACTTGATGGAGTGACCTGAAGGTCTACTTCGGTGACTGCTACTGGAACTCCTCAATGGATTGAACTAGATGTGTTGAGATTGGGCTCGTTTTGTTACTTATGATGAGACCTTACCTGCGGACTTGATGGAGTGACCTGAAGGTCTACTTCGGTGGCTGCTACTGGAACTCCTCGACGGATCGAACTAGATGTGTCGAGATTGGGCTCGTTTTGTTACTAATGATGAGACTTTACCTCCGGACTTGATGGAGTGACCTGAAGGTCTACTTCGGTGACTGCTACTGGAACTCTTCGACGGGTCGAACTAGATGTGTCGAGTTTGGGCTCGTTTTGTTAGTTATGATGAGAGCTTACCTCCGGACTTGATGGAGTGACCTGAAGGTCTACTTCGGTGACTGCTACTGGAACTCCTCAATGGATTGAACTAGATGTGTTGAGATTGGGCTCGTTTTGTTACTTATAATGAGACCTTACCTGCGGACTTGATGGAGTGACCTGAAGGTCTACTTCGGTGGCTGCTACTGGAACTCCTCGACGGATCAAATTAGATGTGTCGAGTTTGGGCTCGTTTTGTTAGTTATGATAAGAGCTTACCTCCGGACTTGATGGAGTGACCTGAAGGTCTACTTCGGTGGCTGCTACTGGAACTCCTCGACGGATCGAACTAGATGTGTCGAGTTTGGGCTCGTTTTGTTAGTTATGATGAGACCTTACCTCCGGACTTGATGAAGTGACCTGAAGGTCTACTTCGGTGACTGCTACTGGAACTCCTCGACGGATCGAACGTAGATGTTTCAAGTTTGGGCTCGTTTTATAAGTTATGACGTGATCTTACCTCAGCGGTGTGCGCTGGGTCTAAACGTGTACTGTTTTGAATGCTTTTGCTAACTGGTATAAATTCTCTTTATTTTTAATTATCATCGAACTAAACTGGCAAGCACATTATTATAATGGCGTCTGTATATCCTCATGTCAGTGTATCGGTCACTCCGTCAAGTCTGGAGATGGGGTCTCATCATAACTAACAAAACGAGTCTAAACTCGTCACATCTAGTTCAATCCGTTGAGGAGTTCCTGTCATCTAGTTCATCAAGTCCGGAGGTAAGGTCTCATCATAACTAACAAAACGAGCCCAAACTCGACACATCTAGTTTGATCCGTCAAAGAGTTCCAGTAGCAGTCACCGAAGTAAAACTTCAGATCACTCCAACAAGTTCTTGACGAATGAGCATTTGTTTTAGCGAAATAAAATATTGTCATTTACATCACATCACACACACCCCACATCTAGTTCAATCCGTCGAGGAGTTCCAGTAGCAGTCACCGAAGTAGACCTTCAGGTCACTCCATCAAGTCTGGAGACAAGGTTTCATCATAACTAACAAAACGAGCACAATCTCTACACATCTAGTTCAATCCGTCGAGGAGTTCCAGTAGCAGTCACCGAAGTAGACCTTCAGGTCACTCCATCAAGTCTGGAGGCAAGGTTTCATCATAACTAACAAAATGAGCCCAAACTCGACACATCTAGTTCAATCCGTCGAGGAGTTCTAGTAGCAGTCACCAAAGTAGACCTTCAGGTCACTCCATCAAGTCCAGAGGTAAGGTCTCATCATAACTAACAAAATGAGCTTAAACTCGACATATCTAGTTCCATCCGTCGAGGAGTTCCAGCAGTATTCACCAAAGTAGACCTTTAAGTCACTCCATCAAGTCCAGAGGTAAGATCTTATCATAACTTATAAAACGAACCCAAACTCGAGACATCTAGTTCGACCCGTCGAGGAGTTCCAGTAGCAGTCACCGAAGTAGACCTTCAGGTCACTCCATCAAGTCCAGAGGTAAGGTCTTATCATAACTAACAAAACGAGCCCAAACTCGACACATCTAGTTCAATCCGTCGAGGAGTTCCAGTAGCAGTCACCAAAGTAGACCTTCAGGTCACTCCATCAAGTCCAGAGTTAAGGTCTCATCATAACTAACAAAACGAGCCCAAACTCGACACATCCAGTTCAATCCGTCGAGGAGTTCCAGTAGCAGTCACCGAAGTAGACCTTCAGGTCACTCCATCAAGTCCAGAGGTAAGGTCTCATTATAACTAACAAAATGAGCCCAAACTCGACACATCTAGTTCAATCCGTCGAGGAGTTCCAGTAGCAGTCACCGAAGTAGACCTTCAGGTCACTCCATCAAGTCCAGAGGTAAGGTCTCATCATAACTAACAAAATGAGCCCAAACTCGACACATCTAGTTCAATCCGTCGAGGAGTTCCAGTAGCAGTCACCAAAGTAGACCTTCAGTTCACTCCATCAAGTCCAGAGGTAAGGTCTCATCATAACTAACAAAATGAGCCCAAACTCGACATATCTGGTTCCATCCGTCGAGGAGTTCCAGCAGTATTCACCAAAGTAGACCTTCAAGTCACTCCATCAAGTCCAGAGGTAAGATCTTATCATAACTAACAAAATGAGCCCAAACACGACACATCTAGTTCAATCCGTCGAGGAGTTCCAGTAACAGTCACCGAAGTACACCTTCAAGTCACTCCGTCAAGTCCGGAGGTAAGGTCTCATAATATCTCAAAAATATGAAATATTTTTTGATGGTACGAAGAATTACGAAAAATAACTATTCAATGTATCAAAATGAGTTCACTTGACTAATATTTCGGTGCCTACTTTAGTGTGTGTGACTTTGTCAATGTAGTAGTTCGATTCTATGCCTATCAATTTTGCAAACGCGTCCTTAACACGAACGACTATCTTGTGAAATCAACTTTTACCGGCGATGTTTCCGAACCGTCCCGATTTAGGGACCCTAAAGAAAGAGCATTCACATGAAAAGGTCCGGTAACACAACCGCGCCTCTCGTGGTCTGTGGGCGGCGGTATTCACCTCGGTGACCTGCTTGCTTGTTTGCCCTCTCTCATATTAAAAAAAAAAACAAAACAAGTATCTTTGATCACAATCACAATTCATTATGGATACTGAACAATGCGCTAAGCTATCCATTCATCATCTCATTCAAGTAGCAATAAAATAATCAGAAGTGGGATGAGAATTAATTAAGGCGGAGGAAAAAGACGATGATGTAAGAAACGTTATGCATCAAAGGATACGATGAGTAATAACGAAGAACCAATTCCTGGATGAGATGTGCCTTTTAATGTTCAGAAGAATTTAAAAACTAGACACTTAGTGTACAGATTTGATATCAGGATGTATACGAAGGAAATGTTAGAACTGTGCAGGTTCTTATCTAAGCTTTATTTTTCTGTTCAAGACAGGAACAGAAAAAATAGGTACCAAAGACAATGCTCATTTCTGAAGAAATCTCTAAAGAAAGAAGAGTAAACAAAAAGAGATGTAGACACTGTATGTTAAAAAGAAGAGAAAAACATAAAAAGTAAATATGACATTTAAATTAAGTGCTTATGGATTGCGACTTCTGCTGCCCCGAACTAGCCTGCTTGACTTACAGGGGGGGGGGGGGGGAGCGAGGTGTAACCTGTAAGCCACCCTTTTCCTAGGTAAATGACAACCCTACCGTTATCCTTTTTGTGTTGATATGAAATCGTTTAACAACTCCCACCGCTCTGGGCGGAGCGGGGAGAGTGCCAGACTTTTACTGACTAAAACCCACCCATGTTCCTTCTGTTGCCCTTTACGTTCCGGGGCCGCGGTATCTCTTTCGAACAACCCGCAACCCCGGCAGGCGGAGGCCCTGGCAAGCCCCTCTGCTTTGCTGACTCTCTTTGAGGCGCGCGTGAAACACGAACGCGCCGTCGACCCGGCCTGTCGTCAATAGACGGACGGACGGTGAGCTACCCTTTGCTCACCGTCCACAGGCCCGTGTAAGCTACCCTTACTTATAGTGGACTAACGCAATATGAGTTTCATCCACACGTAAAGAAGATGTTACAGTAATTACGATTTCAAGAACGGTTAAGTACTGGATGCAAATTGGTATTGCACATAAAAGGTGCAAAAACTCTGATGAAAATGATATTATCAAGTGTGATGACATCACAGATTATGTAGATGCTTAAGAGTTCTTATCAAAAACAAGTAAAAATACGACCTTTTCGTATAAAATGACGTAAGGTAATTTGCTGGTGACGGGGGGGATCGACGGTCCAAGGACCAACGTACTCGTACTATGACGGAGTCTTGCTCATTACAATACTATAATAACACGAAGAAAATGAGGTACTAGGTAATTTAAATCTTATTTCCAGAAGTACAAACGACAAGTTTTTTTTATTTTTTATTTAAAAAAAACGTTGCCCCACACTAGGAACTTCTCCTGTATCGTGGGTGCGTTTACAAACATTTAAACTCACATACACAAACAGCCATACCCGGAACAACTATCTGTAGGCCATACAAATATGTTTCATGCGGGGATCTAACCCGCGACACGCAGTGCTGTGGAGCAGTCGATCGCTCAGCCACTACGCAAACAGTGTCGTCAAGTTCTGACTAACAAATAGCTAACCTCACGCGTTTTTTATGTGAGGATATGCAGAAACTACAAAACACTAGATTAACATGTAGCTATAAAGTCAACCAACCGGGATCCGGGGTTGCGGGTTGTTCGAAAGAGATACCGCGATCCACGAAAATAAAGGGCAAAAGAAGGTAAATAGGTGGGTTTTAGTCAGTAAAAGTCTGGCACTCCCCCCGCTCCGCCCAGAGCGTTGTTTAACGATTTCACATCCAAAAAAAGGGGTAACCATAGGATTATTGACGAGCCTGTTGGTCTAGTGGTTAGTGGCCCTGACTGCTGAGCCGGAGGTCGTGGGTTCGATTCCCACCCTGAACAAACTTTGTGTGATGAGCATGATTGTTTGTTCTGTGTCTGGGTGTGATTTATCTATAATATACGTATGTATTTATTAATTATATAAGTATGTATATCAGTTGTCTGGTTACCATAACACAAGCTCTGCTTAGCTTGGGATCAGATAGCCGTGTGTTAGTTCTCCCAAGATATTTATTTATTATTATTTATTATGTCATTTACCTAGGAACTGTTCTATCTAGTTTCGTCATCCTCTATCTATATATATCCCAAAGGAAAGACAAAAAGACTAATAATGTTGGTTGGAACAAATACGAGAAGCTGCCTTTCAATCTTTTAAAACGTTTTATTTGAACAGATTTTGAATATTCGTGCGCTTCAAGGTAAATATTGGTTTCTTTTGACTTTTGAGGTCGTCTAAAATTTCGCCAAAACTCTTGACCTTCAAATACTTGTCATTTATAACCTTTCCTTGTAATGTGTACGGTTTTTAACCGACTTCAAAAATCAAGAGGTTCTCAATTCGTCAGAATCTTTTTTTTGTTTTTTTTTTATGTATGTTTACCGATTACTCAAAGACGCCAGGACCGATTTGCATAATTCGTTTTTTGCTTTGCTTCCCAGGTGGTCACGTATCAATTTTATTATAATGCTTAGGTAGTTAATGAGTTATTGTCTATAATATTTACAAGACCTACATATTTTTTCCGCTAGGTCTAGGTATATGGATGATTTGCTAATATTTTAGTAACAATGGATAAAAAAAAATCTGCAAATGGTTGCAAAAATGTTAACGAAACCAAAAAAATTCACCGACTTCCGGAAGTAAAGTTATTTTCCAAGTTTTTTTTTAAGGTTTTATTGTTACAAAAAAGTTTTTTTTTTGTACATTTTTAGTTATGGTAAGTATATCACATATTTTTATCGAGTATTCATTTTTATTTTACAAATAAGTTTTAATGTAAGAGGTTAGTAAAGTAGGACACTGTTATAATTGCTGCTGACATGACAAGTAATTGAAAAGTATGGAAGAAATTGACGTGCAGAGCCGACCCCAAAGAAAACTGGGATAAGGGTACGAGAATTATGATGAACATAACAACTCGTTTCGCATGCCCGAAAGGTGGAAGAAATCCTATGTAATAGGGAGCGACCCTCTTCCTTTTTATTACACGGTTGGCGCAGTGGCTGAGCAATCCACTGTTACGCTGCGTGTCGCTGATTTGATCCCCGCACGGAACAAATATTTGTATGGCTTACAAATAGTTGTTCCGGGTCTGGCTGTTTGTGTATGTGAGTTTAAATGTTTGTAAACGCACCCACGATACAGGAGAAAATCCTAGTGTGGGGCAACGTTTACAAAAGGCTCAGTGGTAACTACTGAAAAAATCGTGATGAAAAACCTAATAACACTTTGCCCCACTCGTGAACTCAGTACTTCATGCTTAGCGGTCACGCTTGAGGTCACTTAACTAACAAGGCAGTCAAATGAGGCCTTAGTTCAAAATGTTATAATACCTTTTTGCCCGAAGTTACACATCAATAGGGATAATTAAGTTTCCATGGTAACGTAAGGGTTAGGTAATAATGATGTTAACAGTCAAGTAACTAATAGGCAATATATTTGCCAATTATATTAACAATTAAATCCCCTGATACACCACACTACAAGGTCACGTTAACAAGTACCACTGATTCGTGACATTTTAAGTAATTACGTGGACCTTTAACACAAAACTTAAACACTTTTAACACAAAATACGTTGAGCCGGCTTCCAGTCTAACCGTATGCAGCTGAAATACCAGTACTTTACACGGAGCGACTGCCTATCTGACTTTCACAACCCAGTTAGTACTAGGTAGTACGAAATCTCTTGGTAGGACTGGTTGTCAGACTTTTGGGACACTGACTACCTGTAACGACTGTCGAAGATCTACAAATGGCCGGTGCTACGTGCTTTCCGAGGTACGGAGGAAACTAGGTAAGTTATGGACCAACCAGTACTACTGTTATTTATTCAGCCAACATCGGGCAAATAACCAACAGTTACATAATAGTTCTGAAGAACTTATTTAACCAACCCAGCAAGGGCCTTTATGTACTTAAATACTAACATTCATTCTCCCACTTATGCAACTTCCAACAATACCGAATACAAAACATTTAATTCGGCAAAGTTAATTTAACAAGAAAATCATATACGAAGCGCCATATTAGCTACTATTATGATTGCGTGGGTATTCTGCTTACGTAGCTTGTTTGAGAGCAAAGGAGCAAGCCCTGGGGAATGTTTTTGACGAAACCCGGGGTCGAAGCAACATAATGTTTTTATTATGCCCCGGGCAATTTATGGAGTTCTTGTTGGACACAGAGAGAAGGCTTTCTGGAGTTAGAATTTTTGTTAGATTGAATTTTAGTTTCATAATGGATGACTTGAGTGGGCATCGGTCAAAAAATAGACGCGATTTTGTTTGTGTCTTTTGACCAAACACAGGTAAAAGGAGAGTTTTTAGTTTCTTTCTAAATATTATTGTACACCCTAAAGATACGTTTTTTCAGGTTTTATCAACTTTATTTGTAAGCCACCTGAAAAAACATTAAATATTATTCTGGTAGATGTGCTTATCGATTTCACCCACTGCTCAGCTCCTAAGCGCCGTAGCGTGTTAGTATATAGCCTATAACCTGCCTCGATAAAAAGGCTATTTAACACTAAAAAAAAAATTTAAATTCGAATCGGTAGTCTTTGAGTTTTTAATACTAGTTGTGCCCAGTAGTTTCACTTGCTGCTCAGGTCGCCTTCTTAAGAGGATTCTATTTCTGATCCCCTTCTCGACTAATTCTCAGACCCACCGTAATCGGCCATACCGTTTCGGGTGAGTATGGCAACTAAAACAGTGACACGAGATTTTTATTTAAAAGAAGAGATAGATTTTATTTTTCATTTTCTTAGAAAAATGACATCGTGCTTTTAAAACTGAGCGTGCAAAAGCAGCTAGATGCTCCACATAAAATAGTACGACGATTCTTGAAGTAATTTGACTTAGCAACAGGTCGAGAAAATGTTAAGAAAATAAGTTGCGGCTCTCCAGACGGACATCTTGAATATTTCATCTTGTAATTTCAAGATGTTAGTTTTCGTCTCATTAATAAAGATGGCTCAATATTCTAATTTCAAGGTTAGACATTACAATATTTAACAGACGGGAACCTCCCAATTGCTTTAACTTTTAATATCCTGCAATAATTCAATCAATGCAATATTTGCACCGCGCATAGATCAACAACATTGCGACATCAGAGAGGTCGATAGGCACAAAAGGCGATGAAACTGCGGGCAGTGGAGGTCAGGCGAGTCTTTAGCAAATGCCGCAAAGGCCGTGGACTGTAGAAAGATGGTCACTTGCCACACTTCTGTCACAACTTTAATACATCATCATCATCAATAAATGGTTTGCCGCCTTTATAAAGTTTATAATAAGGATATTGCCATTAAGATTTCGTAAGAAGACGGGTAAACGACAAAGTAGTATTAGAGTCGGAATTATTAATGAGTTTTGTTGTTGACTTTTAAGATTAACTGAGCTTGAGTAGTGCTTAGGCTTTCAGAGGTCGTTTTTTGTTTTACTTTTTAAGATTTATGACGTCAAATGGAAAGATAGTGCTAATCAGTCTGTAAAGAGTGGCTGGTAGTGGAAATTTTTATTCTGTTTTTTTTTACGGTGACGTTCAAAAGCCGACATTAAGAGAAAATTCTCTTCAAATAGTTTTATAGAAATCCTTTCTTGACTGCCTCGTTGGTCTAGTAGTCGCAAGCGCAACTGCTGAGCATAAGGTCCGGGATTCAATAACGGTCGGGTCGCGCCAAGTGTGTACGATTTTCTTTATAACAGCCACAGATTTTGCCCGGTTAATGGCAATAAATTGCAATTTGTGTAAAAAAAAAACATAACTGACGAAATGTGTGTACAGTAGGTATAGGCTGCGTTCACATGAAAACCGCCCGCTAAGCGCGTCGTAATTTGAGTCTTATGACACATCAATATACATATTGCATTTATCGAAGACGTTGCACCCACCCGTAAGGTGCGTAACACATTGAATACGCTGATTTTGCGCATGCCGAGCGCGGGTGTAAGGTCGGCAGATCGCGGGTATGAGGCGAGCATAACGCGTATGCGTGGTCGCCACGGCTCATTTGAACACGACCACCGCACACCTATGCTTAACCTTTCAGAGATAGTTTTCATCTGCTGTTTTATTACTTTCCCATTTATTTAAGACGTTTTAAAGCCAAAAACCGAAGATCTACTTTTGACTTTGTAATTGGCTGGTTCGAGGTGGCGCAGGAAAGGAAACCTGGAAAGATATAGGGAAGGCCGTCGCTCTGCAGTGGGACATACTAGGCTAAATAAAAAAAAAGACTAAGCCAAAGGACCAAATCAAAATATATTTTTTTTGTGACTTGACAAATCAGACCTCTTTAAATTAAATTTATCCCACCAAACAATGCCAAAGCCCGCATGTTTCACATTCCCTGATACTTACTTATTTAAATTGTTCTCAAGTTGTGATTACATTTTGGGTTTTAAACTGTGTCGACTCTAGGGTTCCCAAATCTGTATTATAATTTTTGAGGAAAAATCTGTCATTTAAAAAACAAAACGGTTTGATCTATTGGCAACACAACATTTTAGTCTATGATTTGTCTCTGCACTAAAGAGAACATTTAAGGAAGCAAACCTTTTATCTCGATTCAAGTTACCCAACATGATCCGGCTCGAAGGACCATGTTGGGTAACTTGAATGGGTTAAACACAATAATGTAGATCGCATACAAAAGCACATGTTTTCGTAAAATGTTCTATTTAGTACAGTAACATTTAAAATTAGTGACATTGTCTCAACGGCCACCACTAAAACAGGCACCAGTGGTGGCCGTTGGATCAGTGCATTATTTTTATCCCAACGGCCACCAGTGGCGGACGTTGGAACATTCCAACTAAATTTGTCTCAACGGCCACCACTAAATGGCCACCACTAAATTGCCACCACTGGGGGCCGTTAGGATGAATATTATTTATTGTGTTAACTGCCCCTGCCATTGGTGGCAGTTACAGTCAGACCAATCGAGATCGAATTGTAGGTGGAATGTGATACAAATGGAATGCAATAGTAAGTACCTAAAGTAAACTGCAATAACAATACCACCGAGCCCCGCCCCTTCCAATATTGGTTTAATTTTTTATTGTTTGTCTCTCTTTACCTCGGTAAAAATAAATCAAAGTGGACCGCATTAGTAGGTAGGATTAAAAAGTTTATGACACCCTTCCGTCTCGTAGCCGTTTATTATCGTTCGTAGTTACTTATCTCCCTTGAATTCCGAGAACTGCTAGTGTGATTATTGTTTTTCTATGCAAATAAATAGTAAAATGAATGAAATGATATTAAGTAGTAAAGCGAATAAAATGAGTAGGTTTCAAATTGTTGAATTAACATTATTTAGAAATTCACCATATATATGTATGTATGTACCTATATCTGTAAGCAATCAATCTGTTAGTTAAATTATAGGTACATTTGCTATAGTTCGATTACATTGACAAAACACTTAAAATAAGTATTATTTGGAATGTTCGAAGTTCCAACGTCCGCCACTCGTGGCCGTTGGGACAAAAAATAATGCACTGATCCAACGGCCACCACTGGTGCCCGTTTTAGTGGTGGCCGTTGGGAGTAAACCGGCAAAATTAGTATGTGAGGATCGTAGCGCATGGCGCTCTATGGTTACTGCCTAGCCCTAAGTGAACTAAGCGTGGGTTTATGTATAGTGTGTTGTATGTTTGTGTATGTGTTTTTCCTTAGAATTACCCTGTATAATATTAGTTTATCATTTAACATAACAACGTGCACCTAAAGTACCTACACCCACATTTCAACAATGATATTTGTCCCATATAATAAGGGGTAAGCCTATAGACTTCAACCGGCCAAAAATCCAGACACCGTGGCTGCTACTAAATAAATCCTGATGGAAGAAAACACAATAATACTTTGCCCGACCCTGGAATCGGACCGAGGACCATCATGCTCAGTAGTCGCGCTGGCAAGTACTGGACCAACGAAGCAGTCACTTAGACACTTAAAGGTACACATGACGGCAGGTCAACATATTCTAAACTATTATAACCTGATCTCTCTACTACGGATCGCACACCGTGGTTAAAATGGTTTTGTGTAGGTTGATGTGCCGTCGTGTGTACTTTTCTTATTATTAGGTGAAAATTATGGAGGTAATCTTAGTTAAAAAAATCGAATGTTTGGCAACCCTAGCCGAGTCTCGCAAGGACATTTACGTGTGGGTGGTCATATTTGCAAATCTTTGTTAGACACACCTTTTAGCTACTTCTTATTAGGAATGGAAACAAGATATCAATTATGTTCGTAGTGTTTTTGTATTGGCATCTTGTGAAACATTGTGGCTTGTTTGGTTGATTGTGTAGTAGGTTTGTTTTTTTTTTCGTTAATGTTGAGTAATTCGACTAAAACTGTGTTTAAGTGTTCTGTACCTTCGAAAGAAAACATGGAACCTTTATAGGATAACTTTGTTTTCCGTCTGTCTGTCTGTCAAGCCCACTTATCTCGGGAACTCGTGGAGGTATCGAGTTAAAATTAAAACCATACACTCTGTGGTCCCTTAGAACTGTAAAAAACATCCCTTTAAGTCTACGTAGTCAAAAGATATGGCCGTTTATGTCGCAAGTTTGTACGGAACCCTCTGTGCGCGAGTCCGACTCGCACTTGGCCGGTTTTCTTTTATGTTATCAGATTTATAGCAATCAGTAATCGAGACACCAGCACGACCACGCGGTGCAAACGTAGGGTAAAGTCGGGATAGATGCCACACTACAAAAATCTAAAATTTTCTTTTTAAAACTGGCATATACTTTGGTTTTTTATCTACAAACTCATGAAAAGTAAAAGTCATTATCTTTGATATTGCTAGAGTAGCAGCGATTTTTGCGGACCTCTACTTTTAGGGATGCTCAGTCAACATAAATTACGTTTAGTATAGACGACTTACTGAAAAGAAAGGCCCTTTGATCACACCTTGCTCTCCCATGCAATCGCACAGACCCAAAAGACACGGTCCATTTAGTAGTAACCGGAAAAGCTTATCGATAGATAAATAAAATAGTAAGCAATTCAATCGATGAATCAAGTTATTACAAACGGGGCATGTATTCTCCGGAGCATAAAACCCGAAAATACGGCACAAGTTATTTGTCATAGTGATGTCCTAACTCAGAATTTATTTGGTCCACGAAACGTCGATATTTGTAGAAAACAAGTCGTTTTTGGAAAATATATTGAAAACTTCAACGAAACGAAACTGCAGTTTACAGAATCAATCATCGAAAACCGATCGAAACTGACCAATACACAAGGTCGCAACGAATGACGCAATAAAGAAACCTGCCCACGTTGGAACATGCGTTATGACGTCACGCTCGGGGGCGGTCGGACTCGTTGCCATAACATGCATCAAAGGTACAGAAGTCATTTCTGACTTTTGCATCAGCTCCTAAGAGTCGTAGCGTGATTATACATAAAGTCATAGTAATTACTGTTAAGTAAGTAAGTTTTCATATTTTTTTAAATGTATTCATTAGTTTATTTTATTTTTATATGTGTACCTATGTAAGTATGTAAATGTAAAATACTGATATTCAGCTGCATCCGGTTAGACTGGAAGCCGACCCCAACATAGTTGGGAAAAGGCTAGGCAGATGATGATGTGTATGTAAGTATGTATAACTTCTCGAAAATAAATAGGTAGTTTTATATTTTGTACCCTATCACAATGTTGTCGTATTTAACCCAAAGGTAGAAAATTCCTTGTGGTATTAAGGCCGCCTATGTAAATGAAGTTTATATGTATATATACATAGCCCCACCTGCTTCTGGTATTGATACGCACATAAAAACAGACTTTAGAGAGACATCATTAAAATTTCTCTTCTTCTCAGCAAACCCTTTCATTTGATACCATTAATTACCATAGGAGTGAATAAAAAAATACCATGCCGCCATTTTTGAGAGTCAGCAAAATTTTGACAGTCTGCCATATTGGATTTAGAATGACGTCAGTGAGTTCAGCTCAATCGGAGACCGGGAAGTGAGTCAAACGTAATTTCTAAGATAGTTTTACATGTAATGTTGGTTAGGATGTGAGGCTGAAGCTAATGAGCGCGTTAAAAAAAACATTTTATAATAAAAAAAAACACGCTTACTCGCATTCTTCTCAGCAAACCTTTAATTTCATACTCATTCAAATGATGATTATGGTGTATTGGGCGCTTTTGTCTCACTAACTATCGGTTTATTCTAAACAAGCGTGCTCCAACCTCGGCTTCATCATCACTTCTCAACAGGCAAGTTGCGGCGAAACGCAAACCTCTTTACTTTAAAAAAAAAACTTTCAAAATGGCCATCTAGTTGGTTTAGAACAAACCTTCTATATTGTCTCTGTCCCTTTTCAGCCATCTATTAGTTCAGAAGTGGGTAGTCGAATTAATTTTATAGCTTATACACGCCCACTGTTAAAATTTTATGGGTTGCCTAGTAATATTTGTAACCAAAATCACACGGTTTTGTAAAGTAGGTACTTTATGTCTCAATATTTAAAGCATTGAATCCATTTAGCTTCTGTAGCGAACCGGAGGACCAATTGACAATTATTTAATAGGTTCATAAATTTACCTTGTAAAAATTAAATTATTTATATAATCTGGTTCTTCTAACCTGACAGACAGATGTGTGTGTGGCTGGGGGTTTGTTCCGCCACTTATTCATCCCAGCTAAATAATAGGGAATTGTGATGGCCGGGCGTTTTGGAGGACTGTATATTGTAGGTACTTACTTGACTGTGTATTGTTTCGGTTCAAAAAGTGCTGATTAGCAGCCTAATATTGATAAATGAATTTTGGTTTTCAATAAGTGTAGGTACCAAAAAATCTGAAAAAAAAATTAAAAATCAGAAAAGTACCTAATTTATGATTTACTTACATAAGAAATCAAATATGACATCACCGAAACTAATCATTTCTATTCTGTGTTTTTTTTGGCAAGTAATGCTAACTCTTTTTCTGGTTGGCTCATTTTGATTTGACAGTATTTGTTGAACAACAAACGCGACACGAAGCAATTAGGTACGCTCACCTATAAAATTGCATGAATATCTTAGTGTTTGTTTAGCTGTGAACGTTTGAGAGTTCAAGAGTGTTCGAAAATAAACTACATGACGGTTCTTGCTCCACTCGATTTTATTACTAAACATGGACTTTTGTAGCTCTTTGTACATATTAAGTTGGATTGAAAGATCCAACTTAATACCCGTCTGTCCTAATTCTTAATTTAGTTTGAAAGTCCTGTTGAGGGCCTTTGGTTTTTCTTTTTGTGGATGAAAATCATCAAATAACTTCCCCCGCTCTGGGCGGAGCTTGGGGAGTGTCAGACTTGTACAGGCTAAAACCCATCCATGTTCCTTTTGGGGGACCCGAAACCCCGGCAGGTGTCTTAAATTAATTTGAGGCCACCACAGGACCACAGGCTGTTTAAGCAGTAAGAACTTTTTAGAGTTGAAAGGAAAGTGGCCAGGTCTTAAAAAGAAACCCAGTTATTTGTACCGATTAATACCGGGACAAGAACATAAGGAAGAACCTCAGAAAGCATTTCATACCCTCATGTATTTACTTGTACCTTCCTAGGAGTGATATTTTTGTTCTAAATATATTTTCTTAGTTATGTTTGTATGTGAGCTAATGCCTTGCATCATCTGTTTTAACAGACAACTTGTATTAAACCAGCAAATAAATAAAACAAAATGAAATCTGTCATGCTACCTCATATAAACTTCATCTTACAAGCAAACTTAGATCCACAAATGTCATGAGAAATGCCAAGAAATTCATGATTACGACTCAAATGCTTTTATTTGTAACACTTTCTTGATACAGCTACCGTGACGATAATTACCGGTGAAGTACTCTTATAAAATACCCATTTCTACAATGACATTATTAGTATTACGTGACATAGTGGCACAGCATAACACCATATAGTTTCACTTTCACGAGGTAGCTATGCAAATCAGTAACTGTGTACATCGCTGTAGAAAGTCTTTGGCTACTATTTATTTAAATAGTTATATGTATGCAATATGCATTCATCACGTTTATTGTAGCGCAGGTTAAGTGGATCCCTTTTAAAACTTCTCGACACCACGTTTGGATATATCATTTCATTCACCGTTGGTTGGTGACTCGTCATTTAGTCGAAAAAACATAAGGATTAAGTTTATCAAAGATAATAATGACGATGAGGAAAAATACCTTCTTGACCAAATTTTGTTGGCAGCAAATACAGCAGAGTTTATGTAGCAAGCTTGAATCTTGAAAACTTTGAGATGATGACAATCCTTTTTCGAATGTTTTTATTCGATGTCGTGTCACAAATTTTAAAATTAATTATTGATGCGTTTACAAATTGCCGATCTAAAAAATAAGATACCAATGGAATACATAACCTTCCATTTTTTAGAAGTTGGTTATAAATGAGCCGAATAACAAAAGTTAAACATTAATAATTAGATAGGCACTTACGTACATACAGCGTAAGCGAACTACTTCTATGACGTCATAAGGATCAAATTCTTAAACTCAGTTTAACTACAGATTACAGAATAGTTAACTCGCAAGTAACTAACGCTATAATGTTAGCAAGATTTTGTTTGTTTTTCACAGAGGCCGATAATCTTGCACAGTCACGTAATACTGGCATAGTTGGCATTTTTGTGTGCAATCGGCTTTACTGAGCACGGGAAACGTGCAATACAACTACGAATGTGGTACAGTAAAATTGTTGCAAGTGGAATGCAGTTTAGAAAAATGTTTAGAATCTCTGTTGGTTCCCCTGATGTGATGGGGAAGTGTTTTTTTTTGGAACAGGTAAGTTATTAACTGTTTTAAGTTTTTACGGATTTATTCATCATCATCATGTAGCTGTTCATGGCTGTTTCTTCTCAGAGTAGTAGGATACGAAACACCGGCCTCATCAATTTTTTTTTAAAAAGACGTGTTAAAGTGTTTGTGAAAACCTACTAGCAAAATAAACATAATGTATCATTATCATTTATCATCTTCTTGATCCATCCCATTTTATTTGTGATCGGCGCAAATGTTTTCTTCTTCCATTCTCCCCTATCAGACGACACGGCATCATTTACTCCGTTCTCCTTCATATCGTTCCTTACACAATTTATCCATATTTTCTTTGGCCTTTCTCTCCCTCTCCATTCTCATGCGTGTCGTTCCTCAATACATGTTATATTAAGAACATCTGAAACGGGTTGTTTATCATGTTTATTACTTGTATTGAGTTCTCATCATCAGTTAATGGTTTTAATTTCAACTCGATATCTCCACGCATTCTTGAGACAAAGGGTCTTGACAGTCAAACAGACAGACAGGGGTTCCGTTTTTGCCTTATTACCTCATAAGGCAAAAACGGACCCCTGTCTCTCGGAACCCTAAAAATCAATCCTTACTAATATTATAAAAGCGAAAGTGAGTTTGTTTGTTACCTCTTCACGCTTTAATGGCTAAACCGAATTTGATGAATTTTGGTACAGAGATAGTTGGGAACCAGGAGACGGACATAGGCTCATTTCTTTTTTAAAGTGGGATGTGAGGAAGAAAGAGCGAAGAAAAGGGAAAACTTAGCGTTGCTATTACAAGTCAATAAGGCGCAGGGGGAACTGTGTTAGCCCGAATTTAACGCGAACAGAATTTAACGTTTTTTTTTTCCTTCGTGTCGCTAGCACGATAGATTTTGTATTTTGCAAGCCCTGAACTTTATTCTAAAGTCAAAGTCAAAGTAATTTATTTGTCAAAAACATGGTGTGAAGGATGGTACCTACAATAATGGAATGTCCAACATGTATCACCAGTGCTAGGTATACAAATATTGGATATGTTATTTAAAATTCGACGGCACGGTTGGCGCAGTGGCTGAGCGATCGACTGCTGCGCTGCGTGTCGCGGGTTCGATTCCCGCACGGAACAAATATTTGTATGATCTGCAGATAGTTGTTACGGGTCTGGCTGTTTGTGTATGTGTTTAAGTGTTTGTAAACGCACCCACGATTCAGGAGGAATTCCTAGTGTGGGGTAACGTTTTTTTTTTTAAGCTATTGCATAGCTTCTATCGCGGGCCTTGAGCGCGGGGACCGAATACAGAAATTCCGTAACGAAAAAACACCCGACGCTCCCCACTCCGACGGGCACGGACACGGAGGTGTGGCTTGAAGGCCGTGCATTGTCTAACGTCGTTTACACAATACGGTCAGTTATTTCAATCCCGATTCTAATGTTCTAATAGCGTGTTTGGTAGAGAATCGGATAGTCAATCGACATTACGCTGGAACAAACCCAAGGTCTTGTTTTTCTTTTTGCGACTTCTTTTCATTGGAAGTACTTTTTAAATATTATATTTAGGTTTTTATTTATTGTTTAAGTTGATAAAAAAATGTTTCTTTTTGCGACTTCTTTTCATTGGAAGTACTTTTTAAATATTTTATTTAGATTGATTTTATTTATTGCATAAGTTGATAAAAAATGCTATGCAATAGCTTTACCGCGGCAGTCCCCGAGTGCCACACGTATTTTTTTTAAATATACTATCTATCTATTCTATATCATTATAGCCATTCATAAATCTTTGTAGAGCTATTTAAAGCTGACACCAATGAACCACAACGCATGTTATTATGCAGTATCTTCCCATGCAATAATGACTCAACTGAGGAAAATAACTCAACTAGGCAACGTACATACGACGACCAATCAAGGTATACAAAACCAGTTTATGTGGATCTCTCATAGCACGGGAAATTTATTTAAAGCGAGGTCATATTATACTGGAAATGTATGGGGATGTGTCGCCGTGTGTACTGCATGTGACAAGCTGTTATTATTTCTAAATTATGACCTTTACTCTGGACTAATGGTACTAACTTTTGCCCGCGGCTTCGCTCGCGTTGAATTCAGGGTAACACAGTTCCCCTTTCCTGTTTCGCAGGTATCTTCTACCTGCAGTTTTTGCCCTTGCGCCTTATTTATTGTAATAGCAATGCTAAGTTTTCTCTTTTCTTCCCTCGTTCTCCCTCATAACCCACTTTTTTTTTAAATAGCCTATGTTCGTCTCCAGGGTCCCAGCTATCTCTGTACCAAAATTCATCAAAATCGGTTTAGCCATTAAAGCGTGAAGAGGTAACAAGCAAACAAACAAACAAACTCACTTTCGCTTTTATAATATTACTTAGTAAGGATTGCAGTGGGCAGGAAAGTGTTTCTTAAACTACACAAACATATAATTATAACGCCTGTAATGCCTGAAGGGTTGGGCAGAGGTGTTCCTTAATGCCCCATGTAATAGGGTACGAGCCTATTGCCACTAACCTTAAATTTCTGATGGAATAACCTAATAACACTTTGCGCGACCGGATATCGAACCTTCCCTAGTTCAAAAGTCGCCACAAGCCTAACAAGACAGTCGTTCCTTAATTACTTATTTAAGAAATAATATCTGAAATATATGCCAGGGAAATAATCATAACCGCATTCTATTTTTTGGCAAAAACAAAAAAAGGTCGAATACAAAAATACAAATAGACTCACTCAACAGGTGAACGGCATAGAATATCGTCCCGTTTTAATTACCCGACTGCCGAAAAGCGACGCGTTAGGTGTTTTTTTATTTATTTATGTACCTACACACAGTAGACAAGACACGAAAAAAAACACATAAAACTTGATTACAAAGGTACTGCTTATTTCTTAAGAAATTTCTGCCAGCAGACCTGTGAAAGGAGATATGACGAAATGTAGACGATAGTGTGTGAGAGAGTACGAGAGAAATATGTGTGTGCCCTAACCTATTATAACTTTTTTGTAATAGTTCCTTTCATCAAAAATCGCCACAATGATTATTCTGCGTTGTCTACAACGTACTTGCGAGAACTTATACCCTCAAAAACTCATACGAATCTCTAAAACATTGCGATCAGAGTTATAAATCATGTAGTTTTTGTATTCCTAAATAGAGCTCTCGTGTAAAGATACACGGTCACGTCAACGTCTCCTTTATTCACTGCTCGTCGTCGACTCGTGTAAAAGGGCCTTTTGAAAGAGCGCGGAGGACCTTCTGACGTCACCGTCGACGGAAACCTCCCGAACAATGGGAGTAATAGGCACGCGTGTAGATGGGTTAAGGTGTGAGGAACAGCGGTTTTGATATTCTATCTCGTCTGAATTAGATCGACATTTCTTTGAACGCATGCATTATATTATTTCGAGAGTAGAAAATTCGATAAGGTTGTGGATAAATAAGAGAATATATAACTGAAAATCAAACGGGTTACAAAAAACTATGATCAAAATATTGACACAATTTGAGCTTTTAGTGCCACTAAGTTTTGTACGTCGATATAAAACAAAGACGCAAGTGGAGTTGAGTACGTCACTTGGACCTCATCATTGTCTGTGGTACGAGAGGTCCCCGACGAACTGTCGAGCTTTTGAAAGGACCTACAAGACGTAGGCACCCTTTGTTTGCTCGGAAACGGTTGTTATGTACAAAGATTGTATATGGAGCGCTATCTTCTATGTAAAGTAACCTTCTGAGACCGTTTTATTAAATAATTTAACATAAGGCTTACCTGACGTCGTCTTGCAAGTGTTTCAACTCGCTCAGTTCCAGCTCCCGCCTCAGGTTGGAGACTTCACAGAGGAGCATGTCTCGCTCTGAGGATACCTTTTCCAACTCGGCCCGCAAGCGGACCACCTCATTGGTGAGATCCATCGACGCCATCTTGACAACTAACGATAACCACTATCGACACAGCACATCACTAATCACAATGACACTCGGCGCAAAAGCCAATCACCATCGCGCCTTTTAAATTTAGAACATCACTCAACGCTCACGTCACAACACAAACAAGGATGGTAATTTCGAACTGTTCACTTGTGCAGAAATACGTCAAACTTTTTCACCGTTCCAATGTTTTGAACTCGCTCAGTCTACATCGCTGGCATCTGAAACAATAAATCATTCCGTTAGGGTCGAGCGAAAAAGAAAATTGCTCTGTTGGTATGAGAACCCGAAATATTCCGTTCATAAACTGAGCGCAATACAATGGCAGGCGTATGAAGTTACAACTACGCCGAGCATGATAATACAGCGCTATGAATAACTGAAATTGTTCTCCCTTATTGGTTGTTTTCAACAGTTATAGTTGTTTCTTTACATAACTTTCTTTTATTGCGCCCGAGCGAATGGTTTAAGCATGTTTGTAATAATCCAGGCAAGCCTGATCCTTCAAGTAGATGTTTGTATTTACATATTTTTGAGTAAGTTACTGTATGTTCGCATTTTTACCGTTTTCTATTTTTGGTGTCGAATCTTATCTTGTTTTTGTTTAACTTGGTAAGCATTCTATTTATAGTACTTCAAGTGCTCTACACTTGAAGTACTATAAATGGAATGCTTTTGGTGATTCATCAATATGAAAGACATCTAAAAACATCACCTGTTTTATTTTAATTCAATCTAATCTAAACATCTAAAATGCCTAAAGTGACTAAGCATATGGCGCTAAAGTGAATTTCATCACCCAAATATTATTTTGTGGTGAAATTCACAAGTTAGCTTACAATAGGTACCAGTTTTGAGTCCAGGGGTCCATAAAACCATGTACAGCTTAAAAATAATGGTAGGGTTAGGTACCAGGGTGTTGGTGGTCCTATGTCTACAGTTCACATGTATTGCAACACGTAATTCCTACTCGCTGATTAATACGGATTCAGGATGTGCTGACACAACACACTAATCAAATTATCAAATTGTTTTATCATCCTCATTAAATGAAGTCATTAAAATTAATGACTTCAGACATTCTCTCAGAAGTTTTTCGTGGTAACATACCGAGCTACCTCCGGAAAACACGTTTAGCCGTTGGTCCCGGCTGTCATTGTATATATATGTGACAGTCATTACAGGTAGTCTGTGACGTCAAAGTTTGACAACTAGTGGCCGCATTCCGGCTAGCCGCATAGTGTGTAGGTGCCCTTACCGAGGATTATCGCATTACCCAGTATTGACTGGGTTGTGGTGGTCAGATGGGCAATCGCTCCATGTAAAATTATCATGAGTTGGGAAAGGCTAGATAGATGAAAAGACACATTCAAATGACATCAAACAGTTTATTTAATAATTTTCCATAACTTTTTGTGTACATTTCGCATGACTTGTGGTTGTGTTCCATAAAACGCTTCTTTCAATTCTTACGTAGTTCAGAAATAAAAAGGTCAAATATCAGATATAATTATTAGAGAGAAATTATCTTTGTTTATCTTTCTTTAAAGACTTTGTCTCCATCTACATAGTATTGTTGGCCACATCTATTCCAAATGTGCTTCAAATGTTATGATGTTCTAGTGATAATTTATGTGGATACAAATAGATATAGGTGCTTAAGAGACAAAGCCTTAAGACCCAGCCCGACTATAGGATAAACTAGTTTGTCTTAGACCAAAGTAGTCTCCTTCAAAGCGCCTTAGGAACTTAGGACAAATTTCCTTAGCCTACGCTAAACTAGTTTACCCTTAACACGGGTTTGGACCGTTTGTTCGGTAACTTAAACCAGCCAAAGCAGAAACGGTAAAAGGTTTTGATTTTCTCTCTTCCCACTAGTTTAATCATTGCAAGGGCGGCTACTGCTTACTGGTCTTGGGTTCAAACCCCAGGTTTGGCAAAGTGTTTTTGTTTTTTCCAGTAACAGCCAAGAGACTGGATTTGAACCAGATTGTCGGTAAATACGGTTGCCCCCTATTACATTACAACTCTGCTATTTCATTCGGGGATTACAGGAAATATGTTGTGTTCTGTAATACATGAATATATTGTATACATGTAATACATGTGTACAATATTATAATTATTTATATTAATATTTTTTTTTGCCGTCAATGCCGTTTGGTTAGCGCAGTGTGGATGAGCGCGACTGCTGCGATGCGTGTCGCGGGTGCGATCCCCGCACGGAACAAATATTTCTACGACCTACAGGTAGTTGTTTCGGGTCTGGGGCCTTAGTCTGCTATTACAATAGTGTCAGAATGGTCGATCACTGATCGCATAATGGTTGATTTTGACAAGTTTAGTATGTAGTAGATTACCAAACTTGTCAAAATTAACCATTATGCGATCAGTGGTCGACCATTCTGACACTATTGTAATAGCAGACTAAGGCCCCTGGCCGTTTGCGTATGTGAGCTTAAATGTTTGTAAAACGCTACCCACGATACAGCAGAAATTCTTAGTTGTTGGCGCAGTCTTTTTTTTTAATCTCTTCCTCACAATCTCATTTTAAAATCGACTTCCTCATGCACTTCCCAACTAAATTCGTCTCATATATTTAAATTTGTGTTCGAGACAGCTATTAATTAGCCCCACAATCTAGTCGTCGGTGTGATTTTATAATTAATTCTCTCTTAACTCGGTTAGCGACGCATCAGTTACATTGCCGGCCGGAAGAATACGTGATAAATGTTACTGATTTGTGGTGCAAGTTACAAGTTTTGCGCGGGTATTGCAAGGCTTTATATAATACTAGCTTTCGCCCGCGACTTCTTCCGCGTGGCATAGTTTCTTTGCCAACGGCTAACGCTAACTTTAACCCGCGTGATGATTGAAAAAAAATATCTTTCTCTCACCTTTTCTTCCCTCTTACCCCCCCTTTTCTCACTTTTTTCTCACCAAAATTCATAAAAATCGGCTTTTGAATTATAATAATAGTAGTAAGGATGTATTTAAAGTTAATTATAATCATGGCATTAGGTTGGATTACGACTCAATGAGTCCTTGAGGCAAGTGAGATCGCGACATGCCCAGGTGGAGATGTAGGGATGACTAGCTGGAGTCACTTTAATAAGAACTGGTGAAAAAGGAAAACTGGATGGATATACAATGGCTTTGCCGTTTTCTTGCGGATGGAATACCAACAAATAACTTCCCCCACTCTAGGCAGAGCGGGGGGAGTTTCAGACTTCTACAAGTCACAGTCGATACCTCCACGCGTTCCTGAGATAAATGGTCTTGACAGACAGACGGACAACTAAGTGATCCAATAAGGGTTCCAGTTTTCCTTTTGAGGAAACCTAAAGAAAACAAGAAAAACACTTAGCTGTCGCTATAATCGCTTGGCTTGTACCACAGAACGACTTTGATTCCGGGTGTCGTTCGCCTTGGCTGGACTCAGATGAATGAGTCGACAACTGACTGTCGCTGAGAAATTACTTAATTTTACAATTAACTTCGCTCTGGACGTGATGCGCGTGAAGATCCGTCGTGTCCAATTCGAAAAGTTTCACTATCGATTTCAATAAGTGGTAGAGCGACTGTCTCGCCTGTTACAACTTGTTTCTTTGGTTTTTTTTTAATGGAAACACTAGCTGTCTTGCGCGGTTTCACCCGCGTTTTAACTTGCTGCCCCGCTCCCGTAGCGTGATGATGTGTAGCCTATAATGTTACTTTCTGATATGTAGCTTCCTATTTGTGAAAAAATGGTTAAAATTGGTCCAGTAGTTTTGGAGCCTATTCGATACAAACAAACAAACAAACCTTTCCTCTTTATAATACTAGACTAAATAACGACTGATAGTATAATTTTGTTATAACTAACTTATTACATTCGTAGGTCAAAATAAACAAATCGAAGTAATTCAGTAAAAGTATTTTTTTTAAGATACGATTATTATACGTATAGTTTAGTTACCTATGTGGGTTTGATGTAATGTTATTGTTTCCTGACATTCTATTTATCATATTATTAAATTAATTACTATATAATATACAACATATAAATAGACACAAACTAAAAATAAAAAATATACAAGTAAAAAATGGAAAATTACAGGTCGTCAAAAAATTCGTCCGTATCGCAGTCAACAGGAAAAGAGCCCAGAAGGCTGGCAGCATTATTTTTTGTGCAAAAAACAGGCCAGTTACCTATTGATTAAAGTTAGAACTGTCAAAAGGTAGAATTATTAGATTAGCTTGGATTAATTCGTTTAAATTATTATCGACTAACTGTCCGGTTCGGATTCACTCGCGTCTTTGGTTACTGCCCCGCTCCTGTGGGTAGTAGTGTGAAGTTATATAGCCTATGTTACTCAGTGATAATGTAGCTTTCTAATGGCAAAAGAATTTTTGAAATCGGTCCAGTAGTTTTTGGGTTTATTCGTTACATACAAAACTCAAGAAATTAATTACTTTAACTTCACTATAGATTCGAGTGTAAGGGCCGATTTTTCAATCGTTAGATAACTTTTATCTAAAGAGTAAATGCGACGTTTTGACATAGTGTCCATACACAAACTGTCAAAATGTCAGACTTATTCGTCGGATAAAACTTAACTGGCGATTGAAAAATCGGCTCTTAGTATTCTATTTTATCCTACTGATCTGAGAGAACGATTTCATACAAAAAAAAGAAGACTTATGAAAGGATTTCTTATTGGATATCTATATTTATAGTTTCGGCGGAAAACGGCAAGTAAATTTCTGCCTGTTTTAAGACTTTTAAGCCTCGGGTTTTCCAACCTAGTTTAGTTCACTTATGGGCTTATGGTGGGGTTTCATTAAAATAGAATAGACCGAAACAATAAGTGTATAAGTCCTCTTTTGCAAATCTCTCAATCGCATAGTAAGGTTTGATGTAAGAAAACCCAATTCATGGTTAAGCTCGCCATTGTATTTACATGAACTATACATTCAGTCAAAAAAGTATCGGGAATGGATGATTTGTTTATGGTTCCAAATTATTTTTTTTGTTTTTTTTGTAGTTGTTAGATTGGCACAACTGTTTTCCATTTTGGCGCGGAGTTTGAGTTGCATCTGTTATTTATATTAAATACAGTGCTGGTTTTAGTAATATCATATATAGTGTGTATTGCGAATTTCATAATGGACAAAAATATCGAACAAAGAGTTTGTCTTAAATTTTGCATCGCCAATGGAATTTCGTGTTCGGAGTCACTGAAAATGTTACAGAAGGCTTACGGTGAATCGACTTTATCAAAAACTCGTGCTTATGAGTGGTTCAAAGCGTTCAAAAGCGGTCGAGATGTGATGGAAGATTTGCCTAGCTCTGGTAGGCCGTCAACGTCTGCAACTGAAGTTAACATCGCAAAAGTGAAGAAAATAGTGACTGAAAATCCCCATTCAACTCTGAGAGAGATAGCCGCCGAACTTTCTGTATCTCACGAGTCGATCCGTACCATTGTAACTAATCATTTGGGTATGAAACATGTTGCTGCTCGGCTAGTCCCAAAAGATCTGAATTTTCTCTAAAAACTCAATCGCATGAAAGTCGCTGAGGACATGCTAGAACGAGTCAGTTCGGACCCAACATTCATGAAACGCATTGTTACTGTGACGAGACGTGGGTTTACGAGTTTGACATGCAAACTAGTCAACAAGCTTCGGAGTGGCGCCTTCCAACTGAACCGAAACCGAAAAAACTACGCCAAAGTCGATCAAAAGTCAAAGTCATGCTGACTGTTTTCTTTGACTATCGCGGTGTTGTGCACTCTGAATTCTTACCGGAAGGTCTAACGGTAAATAAAGAATATTATTTGAGCGTTATGCGGCGTTTAAGAGAGCAAATTCGACGAAAAAGGCCAGATTTGTGGAAAGAAAATTCTTGGATTTTGCACCACGACAATGCGCCTTCGCACAAGGCTATCATTGTGAACGAATTTTTGACCAAACACTCAACAAATACCATCCAGCAACCACCATATTCACCAGATATGGCTCCTGCTGACTTTTTTCTTTTTCCTAAACTCAAATTACCACTTCGTGGCACCCGTTTTCAATCGATAGAAGACATAAAGGAGAATTCGCGGCGAGAACTGAACTCAATTCCGGAAGCAGCGTTTAAAAAATGTTTTGATGAATGGATTATTCGTTGGCGCAAGTGTATCGTTTCTAAAGGAGCATACTTTGAAGGTGATAAAATAAATTTGGATGAATAACAGACATTTTGTGTATTATTGATCTTTTCCCGGTACTTTCTTGACAGAGTAGTAAATAGCAATTTGTGTGTACTTTTTACATGTGCGATAAAGAATATGAATATAGAAATAAGTAGATCCTTTTGGAAACTTGTGTGGTTGTAAAACTCAGGGGCGTTGACAGGCATAAACCCATTTTATCCTTCCTCAAACTAAATAGTCCATTTCCTTCGAATCATTGATACCAATTCAATTTGGTCAATCACAATTTCATCCTTTGAAGAAAGACCGCGTTTACTGATGTTCATTCGGACCCTAAGTTGTCACTCGGAGCCGACTAAAAAAGTCGGCTCCGAGTGATAACTTACGTCATTCGAACGAAAAACCAACGAGAAGAAATTATTTCAGTTTTGTTGCATTGCTTAAGGCTTTTACAATTCGGCTCAAGTCGATTCTACGTCGCCAGGTGATCACTCCTTTTTATGAGGGTGGGAAATCATCAAATAACTTCCCCCGTTCTAGGCGGAGTGGGGGAGGAGGGATTTTCAGACTTTTTCTGAATAAAACCCACCCATGTTCCTTCTTTTGCCGCGGTATCTCTTTCGAACAACCCGCAACCCCGGAGGTGATCACTCCTTTGTTCTACTCTAACAGCCAATAGAAAGTAAAAATAAGTATAGACATCTTCTAATAATAGTTCTGCTACTAATTACAACTTACAACTGATCATTTTAACAGTTCCGGTTTTAAAACCTTTAATTTTCCGTGGGAACGAGTCTTTTGATTGATGGTTCACAATTGAGAAGCAAGTGTGGTCTTTCACGCAGTTAATTTAGCAATTTGAGGTTACTAACCTGTGGTCAAATACTTTAATTAACGCAAGAAACTGCTGATATATAATGTCGTTGTGTGTTTGAACTTTTGACAAAAGATCAGCATAATTTCCTTGAGATTTCTTCACGGTTTTTCGAGTCCAGTGAACTATACAATCCTGCATAGTGAATGTTCTTATAAGTTCGTAACGGTTAAAACTCAGACAGTAATTTAATCTTTGCTTAGTTTTTTAAAGCCAAAGAGTTGTCAGTGTACCAAATTAAAATAAAATAAAATATTAAATGTCAAAGATAGAAATTGAATTACAAAAATAGGATGTCAAACATAAAATAAAAATACAAATTTATGGCAATACACTTAAGATGTCAAAGATAAAATTAATAATAATTACAAACAAAGATTTGAACAAAGATAAAATAAAATAGTGAACATTATAATTATCACCAAATACATTTAATAGAAATAAACAAAATTAAAACGAATTAATAAAACGACTATTTTCTTCAGGTAAAAATCTAATACTGTTTGTTATTTAGGAACTCATCAATACTGTAGCCTTTAGCTTAGTAGTGTTGCCTTCCTCAATACATGGTCTATCCATTACGAACAAGTCTTTTTTTTTGTTCCTGAGATTAGCGCGTTCAACCAAACAAATTCGTCAGCTTCATAACATTTATACAGATTTGTAATCGAGGTTCAAGTTTCCCTTGATCCCAATATTTTCCCTAAACAATCCTTACTAATATTATAAAAGCGAAAGTGAGTTTGTTTGTTTGTTACCTCTTCACGCTTTAATGGCTGAACCGATTTTAATGAATTTTAGTACAGAGATAGTTGGGAACCAGGAGACGGACATAGGCTATTTTTTTTTAAAGTGGGATATGAGGGAGAAAGAGGGAAGAAAAGGGAAAACTTAGCGTTGCTATTACAAATCAATAAGGCGCTAGGACAAATACTGCAGGTAGCAGGTACTGTGTTATACCGAATTAAACGCGAGCGAAGCCGCGGGCAAAAACTAGTAATTTCATAAAGATCCTGAAAAAAGGAAAAGTGTTATGAACCTCCTATTTGTTTGTCAGTTAGTAGATTATGTAACAGTCAGATCGTTAGCGTCAGCAAAAACAGGAAAACGAATGAAAAACCGTTTCCATTTTATTTTTAGGGGCGAATCAACATAGTTAGTTCAACTTCCAATTAGCAAACTGTAAAAAAAACATTTGACAATTACAAAAATCGGCCAATAGTGAGTCGGGCTCGTTTTCGTTTGGTTGGCATAATAATTCAAGACCAAGACTATACACCTTAATGATATGATTGACGACACGGTTGGCGCAGTGGCTGAGCGATCGACTGCTGCGCTGCGTGTCGCGGGTTCGATTCCCGCACGGAACAAATATTTGTATGGCCTACAAATAGTTGTTCCGGGTCTGGCTGTTTGTGTATGTGAGGTTAAATGTTTGTAAACGTACCCCCGATACAGGAGAAATTCCTAGTGGCGGCAACGTTTTGTAAAAACAAAAAAAATAAAATTAACTATGGACAGAATTATATAAAACATGGCGTGTGCAACTGCGTCTGAATATCGAAAACTCAAAAACAATCATGGTAAATATCCCGTTTTAAATGTTATTAATAATATCAGTGACCATGTCAGTTTAAAAACTTATTTAGACATGTTGAGCTTAACAGCGTCGACATTCAGGTGGTCATAACAAATGGAAATTAAGGAAGATTATCTATTATTCACTACTGATTAAATAATACAGAGTGTTTCTTAAATTGTAGTACAACTTAGGGGCGGGTTCAGTATTAATAAGGAAACACAAAAAAAAAGAAAAAATATTTACTTACAGATCGCGTGAAAAAACCTCAGTGACAGACGGACGAAACAAATATTTGAAAGGTTTTTTTATTGTTTGGATCTTTAAAGCTACTAATAAAAGCAAACAAAACGTGATTTAATTAAAATGTTCAAAAGCGACGTCAGTTGCTAATTAAGTTAGTTCTGGTAACTAAATTCCTACACCTGAGTTAATTCGACATACAGTGCTGAAATTCGTCTCTGGTTGCAGTTAAAATGTGAGTTTTTGGACTGAATGCATTTAGTTTTTGCTAAAAGTTTTTTAGGTATTTGTCAAATTTAAGTTGTCAAAAAGGTGTGTTTAAAAGTCTTATGCAAATATCATTGCCATGCATTAATTTTACATTGTTAATGTTGTAGATGTTGTGTGAAGTCGCTGCAAGCTAGCGCGCAAATGTGTCGGTACTCATACCTCACTTCAGTGGAATAAATACGCTTGATTCGAACACACGTCTTTTATTTAGCAGTGGCGACGAGGATTAAAAATATTAAATAAAAGGGAACTTTTCGGGGCAGATTAGTTCATATAAGTATAGTGTCGTGTAGTCGTGAACAATGTCGGTGGGCAAAATCAAAGACTTTGATGTGAAAACCGGTAATTGGTCAGCATATGTCGAGCGACTGGAAATGTACTTCATAGTCAACAATATAACGGACGATTTAAAATTACCAACCTTGATCGCGATAATCGGGGAACAAGCATATGAATTGTTGTCGACATTAGCAAGTCCTAAGAAACCATCAAGCTTGTCATACACAGTCGCGGTGGATCTACTGCGAGCACATCTACAACCGACACCCTCAATTTTAGCAGAAAGATATAGATTTCGGCAAAGACGACAAATGGCGGGCGAATTGATAGCGGACTACGTAGCCGACTTGAAAAAGATGGCCAGGTACTGTGAGTTTAAAACTAACCTAGAAGAAAACTTACGGGATCAGTTTGTATGCGGTCTGCGTAGCGATGTTATTCGGCAGAGGTTATTCGCGGAAAATGACCTGAGCTACAATAAAGCGCTACAGTTAGCCAATACCCTGGAAGCAGCCGAGCGGGATGCCGGGGCTGTCGAGGGCACGCGGGAACAAGTTTCGGACCGGGAACTTAGCGAGAAGATGCACAAGCTTGAGGTCAGGAATTGTTCAGCATGTGGTGGCAATGGACACACACCCCAAAACTGCAGGTACGCAAATTTTGAATGCAGTTACTGTGGAAAAATGGGCCATTTAAGAAGAGTATGCAAGAAAAAAGAACTCGATCGCCGTATGACAGCGGCAAGCCCAATGTCAAACAGCACGCGGGGAAGGTCACGCAGAGGTCGCGCGCCCGTAGCGAGCGGCGGCGGCGACCGCACGGCGGACGACCGCGATGGCGCGAAGCGACGAAGCGGCGCGGCAGCGGCGGCACGTGGCGCGCGCGTCCGAGGGAGCGCCGCCGCGGGCGCCGCGCACTGGCTACGTGAACCAGCGGCGGGGGACAGCTCCGGGGAGGAACGGGACGTGTCGGGTGATGACGAGGAGGCAATGTACCAGATGTCGTTAGCGAGCTATAGACCGGTGTGTATGATACTTGATGTAAATAATAAACCTCTGAAAATGGAAGTCGATACCGGTTCGGCATTATCTTGCGTTAGCTATTCGACTTATAGTCATTTGTTTAGAGACTTACCTTTACAAACATGTAAATTAAAGTTAAAATTTTATGATGGCTCAGCTGTTTACCCTATAGGTTACTTGGAGACAAATGTAAAATATAAAAACAAAGTGAAAAGGTTAGATCTATATGTAATAAATAAGGGTAGTACCAGTTTATTAGGAAGACAGTGGTTATCTGAATTGTGTATACAAATACCTACACCAAGCAAGTGTACAGAAATGCATAATTTAGTAACAAGTAAAAATAACTTGCTAAATGATATTATCTCCAGGCATGAGAAGCTATTTGACGGCACATTGGGCAAGTATACCGGGGAAGAGGTGAAACTGTACCGTGCGGGACGGAGCGCAGCCGATTTACTGCCGCGCGCGCCCCGTGCCGTACGCGCTGCTCCCGCGAGTGGACGCCGAGTTGGACGCGATGTTGCGTGCCGGCGTCGTCGAGCCCGTTGACCGGTCCGATTGGGCCACGCCGCTGGTCATAGCGAGGAAAGCGGACGGCGGAATACGACTGTGCGCGGATTATAAGGTGACACTTAACAAAGCTTTGTTGGTTGATAGGTATCCGGTTCCAAGGGTAGAGGATCTATTTAGTAACCTGAGTGGTAATAATTATTTTACCAAGATAGATCTGTCACAAGCTTATAATCAATTAGTTTTAAACGAAACATCGAGAAACTACATGTCGGCGCTGAGAAGACAAACACAGCTGCAACGGCGCACGTGCGTCGTGCACGTGCGCAATGTGACATCATCGTACCACTCCACGAGTCAGGCGAGGTGGGGGACGAGTAATATAAGGCGGCGCGCTAGCGGGCACAAGTCAGTTTTACCGAAGCAGTCGCAGTGTCAACACCTCGGAATTGTGATGCGGATCACACCTGAGTCATAAATACAATTTATTGTGAAAGTTTATTAGTGAAACGATTAGTTGATTGTAATTTTGTATTAATAAATCAGTTATCAACAATATACTGAGGTTTTTGATACAACATGTCCGAGAATCGGTCAAGGTCCTGCCCGGATGACCTCATGAGGCCACTTGCCTTCACCAAGTCCTGGCTCCAGCCGAAATCAGAAGCGGGATGGACCTCGGAGCTTCCTCGGCTCCGAGTGCTCACATGGAGGAGGGTACCGGTGCCTTTGGCGACAACCGGGCCCCTGTCTGGAGACGGGTCATTGATGGTGACAAGGACGGGGATGCTGTGGGGGCCATGATTGGCTGCGTCAACGATGAGTTCCTTAGATTGCGTTTGTTGTCTGGTTAATGTTCCTCAGTTCCCGAATTGGTTTCGGTGGCGGCTGCAGTCGAACAACGAGAGCTTCGACGGGATGAAACCCCTGCAAAGCGACCGGGATTGAGAAGCATTGGAGACGGTCATATGCTTTGTTTTGGGTGTAGGAAGCAGGACATCTTCTTTTTCTTCATGTGGACTCCGCCTCTTGGAGGGGGGTCCGGTTTCCACACCTAGTCCTTGCAATGGCCCATTGTGCGTATGCCATGCACCTGATGGCCGCTACTCTACGCATACTCTAGCCAGCCCACCTCCTTCCAGAAGCAGATGGGTTCTTGAGGGCGTCCGCAAGTGACCCTAGTATATCCAGTGTCACTTTCCGGATTTCAGTGATTCCTGTACATTCGAAAAGGTGTGTTCCTTCAGCCAGCTGCGTATCTGGCTGAAAGGGATGGGTTCAATTGGCTCCGGTCCTAGTGCTGGAGAGATGGACGCCCGTCTGACGAGTTCATTCGCTGCGTCGTTGCCTAGGGAGCCACTGTGTCCTTTGATCCATTGTAAGGTTAATGTATTGCGGTTGTGTGCGGTCATTCGTTCTAGTAGGTTGTGGCATTCGTATATTAGAGCTGTGTTGAAGCAGCTATTGTTTAGGGACTGAAGAACAGAGGCACTGTCGGAGAGTATTCGGTTGTTGGTGTCCGCGACTCCTCTGGCCTCGATGGCTACGACGGCCTGAATAATGCCCATACATTCAGCCTGGTAGACTGTGTTGAGCGTTCCGAGTGGTTTAGAAATTTTAATGTTTAGGTCGTAGAAGACCCCAACCCTTGTTCCCGTTCTGGTTTTCGAGCCATCTGTATTATATTCTCAGTTTGTTTGATCCCGTGTATTCTCATGGTTCCTCCGTGAGCTGTATGTCGTAATGTTTTTGGAGGCAATGTATCTTGGTGATCTTATCGGTCGGTGCTGCTTACACAGGTTGCCTTTAGACGGCTCCTGCTTTGATTTTGGTGTGCTTTATCCTGGAGTCATTACTCAGTGTGCCAGAGACTTCTAGTCTGAAGCCGCAAGAGCCGCTTCCTCCTGTACCGTGAGATGTAGGGGCGAGAGCCCTAGCATTGTTTGTAGGGCTGCTGTTGGTGCGGTTTCCCATGCTACTGGTGATCGCTACACGGGCAAGGCGTTGCAGTTTTTCTAGGTCTTTTTGGGTCGTGCTCAGTTCTGTTCTGGGCCATCATCATCAGCCGTATGTTATTATGGGTCTGATGACTGTGGGGTACAGCCTGCGCATAATTTTGGGGCTTATACCCCAATTCCTGCCGAGTAGTCTTTTGTACTGCTATAGGGATATGCTAGCTTTGGTGGTGATATAGTCCGTGTGTTGCCCAATTTAGTTGTTTGTCCAGATAAACGACCAGGTACTTGGTTTCAGTTGCTAGGCTTAGCGTGGTGCCGAAGAAAATCGGTAGCTGTAGTGTTGTCAGTTTCCTCTTCTAGTAAAAAGGACTAGTTCGGTTTTGGAGGGGTTTACGGTTAGCTCGTATTCTTCGTACCATTTTTCCATTATTCTTAGGGCTTGGCGCATCAGGTAGCGATGTCGTCGGCGTAGCCTATGGTGTAAAAGCCTTCGGCGTTTAGGCATCGGATTAGGCTATCCGCTATTAGGTTCCATAGTAGGGGCGAGAGGACGCCCCCTAGAGGGCAGCCCTTCGCTACAATGGCTCTTGTGGTCTCATTTATTGTGACTAAGCCAGGACATGTACGGGCACATTGTGGCAGGGGCGGTGGGAGGACGCGGTCGGGCGGTCTTGGGCCGTTGGTTCCAGCGAGTCCTTGAGCCGCGCAGAGCGTCCGGAGCCCGGGGGTAATTGCTGTGGCGGGACTGGACATGTTGAGTCGTCCTGCTTCGGGAGGATGGCAGATGAGGCTGAGAGGGTTAATTTGGCCGAGGAGCGGGAGGAGGTATTAACGCCAGTAGCTTTGCAGCATTCTGTGATGGTGGTACAGCAAGTCAGTAATGCCAGCGGTACGCTGATGAATTCTGGTGAGTCGTATCCATTTTTACGATTCTGGTGCCGAATGCTCTCTCATCAAAGATTATGTTAAAATTATGTTGACAGCTGTAAAGACTAGTCGTGACGGCTCTTGGCAGGAACCATTGGGAGAGGTTCAGTTGGCCATTTACTCCACTATTAATAGGGTGACTGAATCTGGCCCTTTTGAGTTAATGATCGTAGGGGTAGCACGTCCTCTTGGCGTAGTGACCGTTGATAATGACGTGACTGACGTTAATTTAGATGAGATGAGACACAGAATTTTACAAAAAAAAAAAAATATGCTAATTACGATAAAAACGATTTCATAAAAATAAGGTTCACGTTTCTAAATTAGTTGTTAATGATTATTTTAATTAAATTGAGGGAAAAGACTCCAACAAAATTAGTTCCTAAATTCAAAGGCCCATTCGAGATCATTGAAGTGTTAGACGGGGATAGATACCGACTAAAGGCGCTTGACTCTAAGCGAATATACAAATACCTTCATGATCGTGTGAGGGCGATCCCCGATCACAAAGTTTCTCGAGAATTAGATTTGAGTATGCGTTGCTTATGAACTATGATAAAAAGTAATAAAATTGTTAGATACTTTGTTTTGTAACTTGTTGATCGGATTTCTTTTCAATGAATTATGTGGAGCAGGGAGTACTGTGACAGGGCATAGTAAAACCATTAAAGTTGATAACTATACCCAGATACCTTTTGTTTTTATTGGCAGGAAAGCCGAGCTAGATTACTCTTTGAGCATATTTTGTCCACAGGAACTACATCCGAGGACGGGTGCTAGTCAGGGATGGCCGTGTCGTGGATTGATGGCACAATGCAAACAGCGCCATCTAAGAATTCGTCTTCGCGCGCGCGCTTGGACACGCTCGTAGAAGGGGTGAAGCTAACTAGTAACTAGCGGAACAACCGAGTGTAGACAGACTACACCGTCCAACTCTGTCAGTCTTGGCAGTCTTATTGCTAACTTCGACTCAACTTCTGGAGGAAAGTCTACAGTAGTAAAGGTAAAAAACTTCATTACTCCATAACTGTTCTAAAAGTATTGCATAACTTGTTCATAATATAAATTAAGGACAGTTGCCTCCTTATTTTTGCAATATATATTGGACGTAAGTTGAGGACAGGGGCCTCCTTACTTTGCGATATGTATTAAACGTAAGTTGAGGACAGGGGCCTCCTTACTTTGTGATATATACTGGACGTAAGTTGAGGACAGGGGCCTCCTTATGGTTGCAGTATGTGTGTTGAGCGTAAGTTGAGGACAGGGGCCTCCTTACTTTGTGGTATATACTGGACGTAAGTTGAGGACAGGGGCCTCCTTATGGTTGCAGTATGTGTGTTGAGTGTAAGTTGAGGACAGGGGCCTCCTTACTTTGTGGTGTATACTGGACGTAAGTTGAGGACAGGGGCCTCCTTATGTTTGCAAGTATGTGTGTTGAGTGTAAGTTGAGGACAGGGGCCTCCTTACTTTGTGGTATGTACTGGACGTAAGTTGAGGACAGGGGCCTCCTTATGTTTGCAAGTATGCTTTATCCGTAAGTTGAGGACAGGGGCCTCCTTACTTCCCAATGTGTATCGTATGTGAGATGAGGACGGGAGCCTCCTTACGTTTGTAATGTGTGACATAGTTGAACCTTGATATTCTGCGCAGTTTTTCTTTGTTTAAGGTCGAGGGCGACCTTTGTGCAGAATGGCCGTGTCGGCGCTGAGAAGACAAACACAGCTGCAACGGCGCACGTGCGTCGTGCACGTGCGCAATGTGACATCATCGTACCACTCCATGAGTCAGGCGAGGTGGGGGACGAGTAATATAAGGCGGCGCGCTAGCGGGCACAAGTCAGTTTTACCGAAGCAGTCGCAGTGTCAACACCTCGGAATTGTGATGCGGATCACACCTGAGTCATAAATACAATTTATTGTGAAAGTTTATTAGTGAAACGATTAGTTGATTGTAATTTTGTATTAATAAATCAGTTATCAACAATATACTGAGGTTTTTGATACAACATGTCCGAGAATCGGTCAAGGTCCTGCCCGGATGACCTCATGAGGCCACTTGCCTTCACCAAGTCCTGGCTCCAGCCGAAATACACGGTTATTAACACACATAGAGGACTGTTTAAATACAACCGATTAGTGTATGGTCTCTCTTCTAGTCCAGGAATTTTTCAAAAATTAATGACAAACCTTTTTAAAAATGTTTCCGACGTTGTAGTATTTTATGACGATATTTTAATAAAAAGTAAATCGTTGGATTCTCATTTAAAAAGCGTAGAACAAGTATTTATGATTTTGGAAACGAATGGCTTGAAAATTAAAAAGGAAAAATGTGAGTTTATAGCTGACCAAGTGAAATATTTAGGGTTCATAATAAATAAAAAAGGAGTTCGAGTTAATCCGGAAAAGTTAAAACCAATATTAGATATGCCACATCCAACTAATATATCGGAATTAAAATCGTTTTTGGGGATGGTCAATTTCTATGGAAAATTTATAAAAAATTTAAACTCTCATATTCACCCACTTTATGACTTACTTAAAAAGGGAAAGCACTGGAAATGGACAATGTCACATACAAAGGTGTTTAATGTAATTAAAAAGCTTTTGTGTAGCGCGGAAGTTCTAAAACATTTTGATATGTCGTTGGAGAGTATAGTAACATGCGACGCGAGTTCGCGCGGGCTCGGTGCCGTACTGGCGCAGCGCGCGCTCGGCGGCGGCAGCGAGCATGTGGTGGCGTACGCGTCGCGCTCGCTCACCGCGGCCGAGCAACACTATAGTCAGATTCATAAAGAAGCTCTCGCGATAATATTTGCAATGGACAAATTTCACCAATATTTGTTTGGGAGGAAGTTCACTTTACGTACGGACCATAAGCCTTTGGTAACAATATTTGGACCTCATGCCGGTATTCCCAGCACGGCGGCTAGTCGGCTTCAGAGATGGGCTATTAAATTATCAGCCTATGATTTCAATATAGAGTATATTCGCACGGACAAAAACACAGCGGATGTTTTGTCTAGGTTGATTAGTGAGCATAAAGAGGGGGTTTGTAAAGAAGAATTAGACACGCCGGAACAAACATATTTACATTTTGCTGCAGAAGCATTACTCTTAGACTCAAACAAATTAAAAAAAGAAACGGCTGCGGATTGCATATTAAACAGAGTAGCCAGATATATTAATGACGGATGGCCGGACGATGTCGAAATGAGAGAACTAAAACCATACAATAATAGAAAAAAAGAGCTATATCTAGAATTAGGTTGTGTGATGTGGGGACATAGGGTCGTTATTCCAAACTCTTGCAGGGATAAAGTAATATCAGAGCTTCATGAGGGTCACATGGGTGTAGTGAAAACAAAAGCATTGGCTCGGAGCTATGTGTGGTGGCCGGGCATAGACGAAGCTGTAGAAGCAGCGTGTCGCGCCTGCACCATATGCGCCGCTGTCGCCGACGCACCTCCGGCGCATGCACCGTGCGCATGGCCATGGCCGGACCGCCCATGGACCAGAATACACATTGATTTTTTAGGGCCGATTGCGGGACAAACGTATCTTATTGTAGTGGACGCTCATTCAAAGTGGAAAGAGGCAGTTAAAATGACTAGCACTACCGCGAAAGCCGTAATAAAAGAGTTGCGGGAAATGTGGGCGAGATTCGGGTTGCCAAAACAAGTGGTTAGTGACAATGGTCCACCATTTTTCAGTGCTGAATTCAGACAATTTTTAAGTACCAATGGAATTGAACAAATTTTTTCAGCCCCTTATCTTCCAGCTTCAAATGGGGCGGCGGAAAATGCCGTTAAAATATGTAAACGCAATATAAAAAAAGCAATCAAATCCAACACAGATATACACGCTTCTTTGTGTAGATTCCTACTGGCTTATAGAAACACACCACACTATACAACCGGCGAAAGTCCGGCAAAGATGTGCATAGGGCGCAGTCTGCGCATGCGTCTAGACTGTTTAAAACCTGATCAGAAAGAATTGGTAAAGGCTCGACAGAAACAGGCGGAAAAGTCAGCTGGGGGAACGGTTAGACAATTTACATCAGGGGACAAGATCTGGTTTAGAGACTACCGGGGTTTTGATAAGTGGACGGCAGGTACAGTGATAGATAGGACAGGTAGTACGGATTACAAAGTTAGATCTATAAATGGAACCGATGAACACAGACATGTCGACCAACTAAAGCTTAGAGTGTCAAGAGATGTTACTAACATAGTAAACTGTGACAGTCACCCTGTACACGAGAGACCGGTAAAACGATTCCGCCCTTCGCTAATTTTTCCAGTAGACAACGACCAACCGTCCGGCACACCGGTCACGGGCCCCAGCGCCCATGAGCCGTTGTTAGCCGAGGGCGCAACCCCAACAGCAACCGATGATAGGGACACTGTGTTAACAGCAACTCCGTTAAAAACATCTAACGTGCCCAATGTGCGGGAAATAGATAATCATGGCTCGAATAATAACCAGGTACCTAAGGATATGCCTAATGTTCGGCGTGTACGTAAACCTGTGAAACGATATGGTTTCGAGGACGGTTACAAGTAGATTAGTAAATATTATTACTGTCATAAGTTAGTTGATAAGTTAGTATGTAAGTTTAGTTATTCAACAAGTAATTTGTATGTTAAGTTGTCTGGCAACGATTGGTTGCATTGTTATAATACTGATTCTCATATCTGTCTCATAACGGTCCAACAGGATTACCTACGTATTAGTAATTAGATAATTGAGTTGTGTTAGTAATAACTGTAGTAGAAATTAAGGGTGAAGGTGTTGTATATGTTGTGTGAAGTCGCTGCAAGCTAGCGCGCAAATGTGTCGGTACTCGTACCTCACTTCAGTGGAATAAATACGCTTGATTCGAACACACGTCTTTTATTTAGCAGTTAATAATAATGCTCAATACGTGAGGAGCCTCTCATTAGAGGGCTGGATCAAGGGTTTGATACAGAAACCGGTGCTCCTGGACACGGCTCGTATCGTTAGGTGGTTCCGCTCTCTGGAGCCCTAACCACCGCTGCACCGGTAGCTTGGACCCTGCTCCCGATACCTACCGAAGGAAACCTATTTTTAAGTTTTTCTTTATTTTTTAAGAAATATTTAAAAGTTAACGATTAGTGTGAAAAATGAATAAAGAGTATAAATGTCATGGCATGACATGCTGCGCTGCGTGTCGCGGGTTCGATTACCGCACAGAACAAATATTTGTATGATCTGCAGATAGTTGTTTCGGGTCTGGCTGTATGTGTATGTGAGCTAAGTTTTTGTAAACGCATCCACGATACAGGAGAAATTTCAAATGTGGGGTAACGTTTTTTAAAAACAGAAAGAAGAAATATCTGGCGAAATTCGGGATACGGACGTAATGATACGTTCGATAAGCATTATTTACATGATTCCAGTATATAATACATATCCAAGCGATTGCCGCAAACAAGAGAGAGAGATTTGCTCTTACTTATTGAAGAATTCCGTTGTATTTCTGCGAAAGTCATCATCAGATCAATACAACCATTTCGGAATAAACATCTTTTCAAACAAAAAATAAAAACTTTGAAATCTGTCTGCAAATAACGGAGTTATGCTTGAAAAAAATAAACATAGAATTTGAGAACTTTCTTGTTTGGAAGTCGGTTAAAAACACAACTGTTCTGTTAAATTTAAATGGGTAGCAATATAATGATAGATATTAAACATATTTACACAACAGCCTATGCAGTATAAATTAATAAATAATTAAGGCAACACCACAAAATGTAGTAAAATAAGAGCTTTAACATGTAAATTGGTGTAGGTCTTGTTGGTTGGTCCTAAAATAAATAAACAGCAAAAACACACAAGTCTCCAACAAAATATGACATTAACAAGATGAAGTTAAACGAAATCCGTACAAAAAGACCAACTTTTTATGCTACACAGTATTTTTTAGAATTTTGTACAATACTGGAATACATACAAATGTCAACAGATGATGAAACTTTACACAAAAGGGGAAAGGGTAGCTGTACCGAATATTTTTTATATAACCCGGATAGTCAGTTCCTTCCTTAGGGACATAAAAGTGAAATAAGGTTTCATCTCGTTAACCAACCACGTCTTGAAAGTGAAGTCACGTTTATATGTTAGTGATTCAATCATTTGTCATGTTAGAAACTTTTTGTTTTTGTCAAAAAGGTTATAAGAGTTAGGGAACTTCGCGCATCAAACACAAAGATTTTTTAAGGTATCGTACCCAAAGGGTAAAACTGGACCCTATTACTAAGACTCCGCTGTCCGTCCGTCTGCCGATCTGTCACCAGGCTGTACCTCATGAACCGTGATGGTCATTGAATTTTTTACAGATGGTGTATTGCTGTTGCCGCTATAACAACAAATACAAAAAAAAAAAGATTTGAATAAATATTAAAGGGGGTTCCCATCGGAAAACGCCTTAGGTGTCGGTAGATGCGGGCCTGTGAACGGTGAGCAATGGGTAGTTCACCGTCCGACCGTCTATTGACCACGCACGCCTCAAAGAGATGTTAGCAAAGCAGAGGGGTCTGCTAGGGCTACCGCCTACCGGAGTTGCGGGTTGTTCAAAAGAGATATCGCGGCCCCGGAACATAAAGGGCAATAGAAGGAACATGGGCGGGTTTTAGTCAGTACAAGTCTGACACTCCCCCCCGCTCCGCCCGGAGCGGGGGGGAGTGTCAAGTTATTTGATGATATCCCATCCGGAAAAAAGGGGTTTCCCATACAACAAACATGTTTTTTGCCGTTTTTAGGGTTCCAAGTGGGCCCTATTACTAAGACTCAGCTGTACTTCCGTCAGTCCCGTTTTTTACCAGGCTGTATCTTATGAATCGTATCGCGACACGACACTACATACAAATATTATGAAATGTATGAATCCGATAGCTTCTGGCGCGTCACGACACGCCATGAAACATAAGTATGGATCATTGGGTGGTAAGGTTTCGCTTAGAAAATAAGATAATGATGATTAGGCATCATATGAATACTGCTAAGAACATTTTTAGGGACCGGACCTCAAAAGGAATAAACTACCGTACGTACCTAAAATGAGGAGCTCGTGGCTAAATAATAGCAGCCGCTCAGTTCGATCTTTAGGTTAAGCCGCGCTTGCCTAGGTTGGTCTGTGGATGGGTGACCACCCGTTACATACCGAGTTTCCTCCGTGCCTCGGAAAGCACGTTAAGCTGTTGGTCCCGGCTGTCATTTGTAGATCTTTGACAGTCGTTACAGTAGTCAGTGTACCGAAAGTCTGACAACCAGTCTTACCAAGGGGTATCGTATTACCCAGTATTAACTGGGTTATGGAGGTCAGATAGGCAGTCGCTCCAAGTAAAATACTGGTATTCAGCTGCATCCGGTAAAACTGGAAGCCGACCCCAACTTAGTTGGGAAAAGGCTAGGCAGGTGATGATGGAGGAATCCTCAAAAGGAATAAACGAAACCCTTATAGAATCACTTTGTTGACCGTCTGTCACGACCCCTTATCTCGGGAACGCGTGGAGGTATACTGATTCTGGGGTCCCTTGGATCTGTGAATAAAAAACTAACCCTCTAAGTCTACGCAATCAAAACATATTGCCGTTTATGTCGCGAGTTAGTACGAAACCTTCGGTGTGCGAGCCCGACTCGCATCTGACCGATTTTTTTTTTCTCTTTTATGCCTTAATTTTGTAAGTATTTACTGTCTGTAATCTTAAATCGGAGGTTACCAGCTTAAAATGTATTTCCTCCCGCCGCCGTTCGTATTAAAACAAGCCTCTCTCCAAATGATGAATCTGATTCGGCTTCAAAGACACAATCCAAATAGGACTTTAAAGCGATAGTAATTGAGGTTAAATCAGTTCAGCAGGTCACACGCCTTGCTAATGAAATTATCTTACAAGCTGCAGCTGTAATTATATTTTGGAAGACAGGGGAGACATAAGGGATATTAAGAAATGGTGCATTGCAGCATTTCAATTTTGTTTCAGTTTCAGGAAATTAATTAGACAAATGTTTTGCATTTGTTGCTTTAAGTTTGAGTGGTTAGATGTGGTGAAATAGTCTCGGTGGTTGTTCTATTAAAATCCCAGAAATCACACGAATGGAATATGGGATCTAAGAGTTCACAGGAAGTAAGTGTTTTAATCTCAGTAACCACCATTCGGGTACGACTGACGATTAAATGCTGTAAATATGTAATCGACGGCTCCATACAAAATGTTTAGTACCTACTATTTTACACACGTTTTAAGCATAATATCAATTACAGTGCAAGTTAAGACTGGAATAATCCTACTTCCTAATAATATTATAAACGCGACAGTTTGTATGGATGTATGGGTGTGTGGATGTGTGGATGTATGGATGTGTGGATGTGTGGATTTATGGATGTGTCGGATGTATGGATGTTTGTTACTTTTTCACGTCAAAACGGCTGAACGGATCTTGATGAAATTTGGCACAGAGGTAGATTATAGTCTGGAATAACACATAGGATACTTTATTTCGTAATCACGCGGGCAAAGCCACGGGCACCAGCTAGTAATATAATAATTTAGGTTTAGACTACTACTAACGCCATCTATGAACGATCTACGGCAACGCGCAACAATCAGCTGATACGTCAAATGAAAGTGAATGTTAAAGCTAACAGATGTCGCTAGCAGTACTGTACGATCTATAAACGTCAAACAGATTTATTTACTACACGGAAAGAGTAGCAAAACTGTTAGTCGTGCTGTTTGAGTCTGAAACGACAGTTAAAGCATTTGTAAGGAAAGCCATATTTATTTAGGATGTATGTAAGGGATTTTTATTGACCTGTTTGTATTTTCGGAAGTAGAGGAGTTGACATTGAGAATATGATATCCGGTTAGCTTACGTCATATATCATCCGGTTGTGTTACAACCGGGCTCTGGAGCTCGGTACTACTTTGTTTATCCTTACTAATATTATTAAAGCGAAAGTGAGTTTGTTACGTCTTCACGTCTAAATGGCCAAACCGATTTTGATGAATTTTGGTACAGAGATAGTTGGGACCCTGGAGACGGACATAGGCTAAAAAAAAGTGAGAAAAGGGGGAGAAAGAGGGAAGAAAAGGGGAGAGATTTGAAAGAAAGACAGTTTGATCATCACGCGGGTTAAAGTTGGCGTTAGCCCAAAGTAACTATGCCACGCGGACGAAGTCGCGGGTGGAAGCTAGTTATTAAATAATTCTGCCGTATAACAATAGCATATAATCTTGACTTTACTATTTTCTTATTGTTAAATCCAGTAGAAACGTACTATCTTCAGAAAACATTATTTTCTTGACAAGAAAAACGTGAATAAATTATTGTTATCTAATAAGATTGACTCAATAAAAATAGCTTGATAATAAAATAGCCTACCTTAATCGTAAATACCCAACAATGTTTGTGATATTATAGATAGACTAAGAACAAACCGACGTCTTTATACTCTTTTAATAAAGATCATTACATCCATCTTACATGAGGGTTGCCATCTTTAAAATTTGGAAACCAGGATAAAACGCGTGAAAACCCCGGATTTCTTAGTCCAGAACCCGGACAAGAGTCGAAGTGCTCACGGGGGGTGGGAGGACGGAAAAGTTTGCGTGGACATGAGTCGAAGTGCGCACGGGGACTGGGAGGACGGTGAAGTGTACATATCACGGGCGGTGCAATTTAATTAATTAAATCGCCCAAATTAATCATGGGGGTTTTAAACTTCAAATTTTAAAAACCCGGGCAACAAATGAAAACCCTCCCGGACGCTCCCCGGACGCCCTCTGAACTAGGACAAATCCGGGGAAACCCGGACGGATGGCAACCCTAAATTCTTACATCGACGCTGTATTTTAAAAGTATTTCTTTAACTACTACTTACTTTATTTCACTCGACACGCCCATTAGTGTTCTTCATCATAGGTTTTATTAAACGCTTTTTTTGGATTGGAAATCATCGAATATCATCCACTCTAGACGGAGCGAAAGGGAGTGTCAGACTTGTACTGACTAAAACCCACCCATGTTCCTTCTTTTGCGCTTTATGTTCCGGGGCCGCAGTAACTCGTTCAGACAACCCGAAACCTCTGCAGGCATGGAGGTCCCCTCTACTTTGCTGACATCTCTTTGAGGCACGCCTGGAACATAAACGCGTCGTCGACACGGCCTATGTTCACTAGACGGACGGACGGTGAGCTACCCATTGCTCACAGTCCACAGGACCACAGACCTACGGTCATCAAATGCTGACGTCAATATTACGACGAGTGATAGCCTCTCCAGCGGCTAACCAGCTGACTAGCTCATCTGTCTACCACGACATAATTGAATATTCTCGTTCCTATAACTCGTAACAATAGGGTGAAAAAGTGAATCTCAGTTCCGATATACACTTTCATACATTATCTGTTTCTACAGTTCATCTTACATTTTGAATGCCCAGCTGTTTTGCCAACCAGCTGACTAACTTACCCTTTTAACAAGGCATAATTCCCGTAGACAAGACACTATACAAAGCCGAAAGACATAATTTACTTCAAATACCTCCATAATACTATTCACCTGTGTCTGAGCACATACTTGTGCACTATAATATTTTTTTTCCATGTGGTATAAAAAAGCTGAAAGCAAATTGCCTTTTAAAAGAAAAAAATCGTAACCACGATTTAGGTCCGATTCCAAATTAAACACCATAGAAATTACTGTTAAGTTTTTTTTGGTATTTTTTAAATGTATTTGTTAGTTTACTTCATTTGTATATGTGTATTAGCTTCTGTAAGTACCTAGCTATACAAGTTTTTCTAAAAAAACATTATTTATAACCTCACATAAAGCAAAATCGTTTCGAGGCCATAACTTCTGATAATTTACTTAGATTGAAGTACAGCATTCTGGGTTGTCGGTGAACTAAAGGGTTCGCTTATATCTCGTGTAGAACAAGAAGTTCCCAGTTCCGTCACATACTTTCAGTCAAGTAGCCCCGGCTACTTTAAACAAGTGACCCTCCGGGATTCGCTTCTCATGACCGATTGATCCCATCGGTAGTAAGCCGGTTTTACGAGATCCCCTTTACAAACAAACAAATAAACTTTCCTTTCTGTCTGTAGTATTTCTATTTGCATGATGTGTTGCGTTTTTATTAAAGTTTCTTTCGTAATCTGATTATATTTGTTTTCTCGTATCTTCCTTAAAGGATTATATTTACGCCGTTGTTTCGTGTTTACAAAAACCTTAACTACAATCTTAAATTAAACTCAAAACAAAAGTTAAATCTTCTAATATATAAAATTCTCGTGTCACAATGTTCGTTCCCATACTCCTCCGAAACGGCTCGACCGATTCTTATGCAAGCATATACAGTAAGTCTGAGAATCGGCTACTATCTATCTTTCAAACCCCTAAGAGAGACGGGGAACTAAGCAGGGGGGAAACCGCTGGGCACCGCTAGTAATTCTATAAATATAGACCACGATATGAAGACTTTCATTCAAATATAAAATGAAAAGTAAACCAAGACCAATTAATCCATAAAAGGAAACCTAAAAAAACAGCTGAACCTCCAACAAATGGAATTAAACAAAAAAAATCTAGTATGCCGCAAAACTAACCGAACCCGACCAAAACTAATCTAGGCTAGTCAAACAAAAAAAGCTGTAGCTAGCACGAAGGCCGCAAATATCAAAATGGCTGACGACATTCTCGATCGAGAACCAATTAAAAAAGACCCATTTAACAGGTAGAAAAGTGAAATTGTGTGGACTCCACCTCCCGCCCACTTTCCGATCGACAAAGTAAACATTGTCGAACTATGGGAAATTCTGGAACAAGTGTTATAAGGAACTCACGCTTTTACAGTTTCATAGAAAATGTTTTTGATGTGAAATATATCCGATATTAGTTTTAATGGAAGCGTTGCTGATTTTGATTAGGTTTTGTTGGTTATTAGAATTTTGATTACTTTTCTTAATAATTTGGACTGATCATATTAGTAATAAAAATTACACGCGTATAATTATAAGATGTTGTTTGTGAAACCAACTGCCGCCGAAAGAAAAGTTTTCCAAAGTTGTCTACGATGTCAAACTGAACTTGGACGAATCCCTTGTCTACAAGCCTATTGCTTGGAGTCAAATGAGGATCAACATTCTCCTGGCCTTCTTCCAATATACTTGAGGTCGGCGTAGCATGTTTTTTCCATACTTCTCTAATACTCGTCATTTTATCAGACACCTCATTTCATTTCTCTTTCAGACGCCCACAGGTCGAGCTGATCAACTCTTTGCTCACTCAGATCTTAGATCTGGATATAATATCTTCCATGATAAACCTTATGAAATTTGTAAATATATAAATTCACTAGCTTCCGCCCGCGACTTCGTGCGCGTGGCTTAGTTACTTTGGGTTAACGCTAACTTTACCCGCGTGATGATCAAATAAAAAAAATCTCTTTCCTCTTTCTCCTCCTTTTCTCACTTTTTTTACATTAGCCTATGTCCGTCTCCAAGGTCCCAACTATCTCTGTACCAAAATTCATCAAAAGCGAATTGGCCATTTAGGCGTGAAGACGTAACAGACAAACTCACTTTCGCTTTTATAATATTAGTAAGGATTTTTAAGTTATTGTACTTAACTTAACTTGGAACATAAGTGTGTTGGTTGCATTGCTAACTTTTCTTTTTTAAAATGAATAAACTACAATATCATCCTTCACACACTATCCATCGTTTCTCTGGTCTTCCTCTACTCTTATAGCCACCCACATTCATACGCATATATTTCACATACATCATTCCTCACAAAATTTCCCTCATTCCTCCGCATTACTGAATACAAATTCCACAACTAATGCCGCTGATTGTAATAAATGTGGGTACTAGATTTTTATTCTTATTCCCACACAGTGCAATGTACTAGGAACAAGCGATTAGATAATCTTGAATAATGACCACCAAACAAGATTGCAATCTCGATAAATTTGAATAAAACAAACGTTATTTAGCAGAAATAAAAGCTAATGAAGCTATAAAACTTTCAAAACACGGCAAGTAATGTAACTACATTGAAGCAGGAGCAGTGAAAAGAGTTTCAATTGTGTGGGGAGCGTTAGTAACAGTGAAAGGAATGAACTATAAGTTCTAGGTGCAGCTAAATGGTCAATTAAAGCCGAGCTTGGAAACTTTGTTCTAGCTATTAGCACTAGTACTTGAAGTGGGAAGAAACAATCAAACAACATTTTTACTTAGGTAGTTCTTTGTAATAAAAACTCAGTGCAAGTTCTACCGGGGTTGCAGGTTGTTCGAAAGAGACACGACCGTGGCCCCGTAACATAAAGGACAAAAGAAGGAACATGTGTGGGTTTTAGTCAGTAAAAGTCTGACACTCGCCCCGCTCCGTCTAGAGCGGGATTTGGATTATTGGATGATTTCCCATCCGCAAAAAAGAGTAAGTTTTCATCCAGATCTGCCCATCAGCGGTAACTAAACAAAATCGTTGTCAATATGCTGTAGAAAGTATAAATTGGCATCTATATCGCACACCTATTACTAGGACAAATCTAAAGAGGTAATTTTTCAGAAGACGAAAAAAAACCTATTACTGTTCGTATGGGAAGTCATGAACATAACATTTATTTTAGACTAGCTGGCGCCCGCGGCTTCGCACTCGTGATATCTAAAAAATATAAATCATATGTGTTATTCCAGACTATAATCTACCACTGTGCCAAATTTCATCAAAATGCGTTCAGCCGTTTTGACGTGAAAGAGTAACAAACATCCATACATCCTCACAAACATTCGCATTGATACTATTAGTAGGATCATAAATAGGTCTCAATTTAGATGTGATTTTTAAAGCGTAGTTCTCTAATTACAACATAGATAGTGATGTATTTTTAAACTAAGCCCATTTTATTGTATATTTTTCAAAAAACTCTTTTAATAACAACAAAGCCACCCCAAAGCTCCCCACTCTACCGACTTCTACTCCTACTCCTTTACTGTTCACGCTGTACGGTTGTGGAATTCGCTTCCGCCTGACATTAGGGACTGCAAAACTGTTTCAGTTTTTAAGCGAAGAGTGAAAGAACATTATCTTTCTATTTCACCATAGTTGCATAGGTATTTATTATTATATTTTATATTGTATTTATGTTATATATTTGTCTTTGTATTTGTATGTATTTAGTATATTCTTACATTGTATTTAGTCATTATTTGCTTATGTTTTTATGTAGGTATTCTTTTTTTTCCCTTTTTTTTCACGCACTGTGTCTACATCTCTTTTTATTTACTTTCCTTTCGCGGGTATGCTGGAAGAGATTTCTGTAGAAATAAGCATTACCTTTGTACCTATTTTCTGTTCCTTTGTTTTATTTTTCTGTATTCAGTGTGTATGTACATAAATAGTTAAATAAATAAATAAAGCTTGCACGTATACCCATACCAGTAATAAACCGAACTTCTAAAAAGTTAAATAAAAATTCAATAACGAGTTTTTTTTAACTCTAGAGCCTTCCACTACTCTTATGCACAGTAACTTCGTTCGACCCAATTAATAATTACTGGCACGCCACATGATTGGCCATACAATATTCACGAACGAATTAATACTTAATTTTTATTTCTAACAGTTTCAGTAATTGAGTTAGTAACGAAACTTGAGAAAAGTGCTTTCTTTTCTTTGATCACTTTTCTTGTTTTAATGGTTTGGTTTTGAACTTTGAAATGAACTGTCTTTTTTCTTGAGAGGTTTTTTAGGTGTAGATGAGACTAAATTGGATTTTTCCACGTCTACTTGTAAGTCACTGCACCAACCAACGCAATCTGCAAACGTAAGCCAATTTGGTTAAGTGGAAGTACCTTGACGAAGCGACTATGTACTACCTCATTCCTTTCTGATGCCATGGAAGTCATCATTTCCTTGGTCTTCCTCTCCCTCTACAACAATTATATGCATCACTCCTTTATTGGCAGATAAATGATTATAAGGAGCAACTTAGGGTTCCGTGGAAGAAATTAAAATCTATTAAATTCTTACTGAAATAAGATTCGAATGGGCAATAATAATATATGTAGTATTTTTTTAAATAATTTTACGCGAACAAACTGTCAAGTGCAACAATAAGTCATAGATTTGTTTCCCGATATTTTACTTGTTATTTATGTTTTGGCGGGCACCACACGGCAGTTTTCAAGCATCCGGTAATAAAAATACCTAGCCATAATTCTTCAAAAATGTAGCACAGCATGCCATAATCAAATTGATGTGCTTACGTCAGTTTAACACGGATTTAATTGATACATCGGATGCGCACGCGATACCTACTAAATGTACGCGTGTAGGTAAGCACGACGATCAATCAAGCTATGAAAAACCAATACAAGCGGATCTCTCATTGTAAGGGATATCTATACAACGCGAGGCTATGTTGTACTGGAAATGTATAGCTTCATATGTCGCTGTGTGTACAACAATGAATTGAGCAGTTCAAGGCTACGTATCAATTGACATGCCCTTATTTAATGAAACAATAAGATTAACTGACCAGAACGAATCACGCGCTTATTGTTCTGGGGGCTTTAGAATTTTTGGGTTGTCAATTGAATTAGGGGTTTCGTTTAAATCAATTATATCGTTAGGTACTTTTATTTTAACTTGCATGGACTTGATTTTGATGATAGTTCTTCATTACAAACAGGATCAAGAACTTATTCTTCCTTTTCTATTATTACTCGACGTAAAATATTTATAGGAGAAGATTGAGAAGAGCTCGTGGCTAAATAAATAGTAGCCGCTCGGGTCGATCTTTAGGTTAAGCCGCGCTTGCCTAGGTTGGTCTGTGGATGGGTGACCACCCGTTACATACCGAGTTTCCTCCGTGCCTCGGAAAGCACGTTAAGCCGTTGGTCCCGGCTGTCATTTGTAGATCTTTGACAGTCGTTACAGGTAGTCAGTGTCCCGCAAGTTTGACAACCAGTCTAACCAAGGGGTATCGTATTACCCAGTACTAACTGGGTTGTGGAGGTCAGATAGGCAGTCGCTCCATGTAAAATACTGATATTCAGCTGCATCCGGTTAGACTGGAAGCCGACCCTTGGGAAAAGGCTAGGCAGATGACTCGACGTAAAATATTTCAAACTGAAACCATTTATTTCAATTAGATCATTTTTTTGCGGATGGTTAATCATCAAATAACTTACCCCGCTCTGGGCTGCGTTGGGGGGGGAGTGTCCCGACTTTTATTGACTAAAACCCACCCATGTTCCTTCTTTCGCTCTTTATGTTCCGCGGCCGCGGTATCTCTTTCGAAGAACCCGCAACACAATTATACCATTACAGGCACTTTTGAATGTCAAAAATATGAAGCTACAGTCCCAGTCACAAGCCATAATAACTTGTGTAAGTACTGTAGTTGCCCTTTCCAAACCTTTGCTATCTTTGGAGAAAAATGAGAATGAAACTCCAAAAACATAATATTTTTACAAGATCAGAGGTTACATCATTCGAAGTTGATATTATGCATATATTATGTGAGAAAGATATTAAAAATGTGTACATTAAGAGGGTCTAGAGTAAAAGCAAAAATATCCATTAAGAAATAAATAAATAAAAATAAACCACGGCAGCTGAGAAATGATCAGTCCGAACTGACAGCGCCCATTCACGAACATTTTACTTCCAGTCATGTATATTAATTTATTGTATGAAAGTTATTACCTGCTTTACTCTTTACTTCTATGGAAACACCTACATTAATATTAGGCAAAAATTTTTTGTTTATCTTACTTCGTAAAGCGACCGGAGAAGAGCCACGTCGAACAGTGATCGTATTGGCCTCGCAAGAATCCTTACTAATATTATAAAAGCGAAAGTGAGTTTGTTTGTTTGTTACCTCTTCACGCTTTAACAGCTAAACCGATTTTGATGAATTTTGGTACAGAGATAGTTGGGAACCAGGAGACATAGGCTAATTTTTATTTAAAAAAAGTGGGTATATGAGGGAGAACGAGGGAAGTAAAGGGAAAACTTAGCGTTGCTATTACAAATCAATCAGGCGCAAGAGCAAAAACTGCAGGTCTGCATAGTGTGTTATATCGAATTTAACGCGAGCGAAGCCGCGGGTGAAAGCTAGTCTTGTATAAAAATGTTTTTGTTACCTACACTATTATTTTCTTCAGAACCATCTTCAATTAAGTCCGATTTCCTATCAAATTAACGTCTTTTTTATCCTACTGTAATATCCTACTAATACACTCACCGGCACGGAATCTTGGCCAAGCGCGTATTTCGCGATAACAAGAGCTTTAAGTGTTTCCTATGATTATTTATTATGAAGGTTGGTCTAAAAAATGTTTACCCTTAGTTCAAGAGGGTAATTTATCATGTTTGAGTGCAATATGACGTTATTTTTAAGTTTTAGTTGAACCCGGTCATCTGAGCGATTAAGTTGCTGTTTTAAATTTGTGTTTTGTGAAAGTTTATTGTTAAGTTATTCAAATATTGTGTTATCGTACTGTTACTTCAATAACAAAAGGTGATTTAATTCCAATAAAAATGCCATTAACACCATCACAGGTTGCACAAGCTGTAGCATTGATCGAACAAGGGCTGACACAGCGAGAAGTTGCTGTTATTCTGAATGTACCACGTTCATCGATGCAGTATGCGCTGAAACGATACCAGGAGACAGGCCGCTACTCCCGCAGACCAGGCAGCGGTGGCATCAGATCCACATCAGCCCGGGATGACCGCTTTATTGTCCTAGAAATTTTGAGAAACCGCTACCTCACCGCTGTTGAGATACGCCAGCGACTCCAGTTCACAAGAGGTGTCAATGTTAGTGAACGTACAGTGAGAAGACGAATGGAGGAAGTGAATTTAAAAGCTCGTAGACCAGCACGCGGCCCAGAACTTCTCAGAAGTCACCGAGTAGCTCGACTTCGATTCGCACGAGAACACGTCAACTGGACCCATGAGCAGTGGGCTCGAGTACTGTTTACAGACGAGTGTCGAATCGCTTTACGAGCTCCAGATGGTCGGGAGCGAGTGTGGAGAAGAAGAGGAGTGCGGTTTTTACCCATTACCACCACACAAACTGTTAGTTTTCATGGAGGCTCTATAATGGTTTGGGTAGGAATAAGTTCCGATGCACGTACGGAGTTAGTTATCGTCGATAACCGATTAACGGCAACACGATACATCGAGGAGATTCTTCAGGAACACGTGTTACCATATTCAGGGTTTATTGGGTTCGATGAATTCCTCCTAACGCACGATAACGCGCGCCCACACGTTGCACATTGCGTGGAGGAATACCTTACAGAGGTTGGTATTCAAAAATTGCAGTGGCCAGCTCGTAGTCCAGACTTAAATCCAATAGAGCATATCTGGGACAAGCTTAAAAGAAAAATAAAATCCTCCTCCAACCCGCCTGAAACTCTGAACCAGCTTCGAAATGCAGCACTGACCGCTTGGGAAAGCATACCACAAGTTGAGATCCGAAACATCATCCAAAGTATGCCAGAACGAATGCAAGCTGTTATCAGGGCTAGGGGAGGAAACACCCGATATTAAAATGAAAGCACAACTTAGACTTTTTGGTTATTTTTCATTTTGTGGTCTTTTTAAATTGACAGTGTTAAAACCAATATTTTTGTGAAACTGCTTATTTTTTAAAAGATTACTGCTGGTGCATCAATTTTTCAATAACTGAGTTACAAAACCATAAATAAACCCTAATTTAGTGCATAAACCCATAATATAGTGACAATTAAATATTTAAATAGAAATTATCGGCAAGTTATTGGTGGCCAAGTTTCCGTGCCGGTGAGTGTATTATAGATGTGAAAGTTAGTGAGTATGGATGTATGTTTGGATCCTCTTTCACGAAAAAACTACTGTGCGAACATTGATGAAATTTGGCACAGAGGTAGATTATAGTCTGGAATAACACATAGGATACTTTTTTTCCGATCATCACGCAGGCGAAGCCGTAGGCGCCAGCTAGTTTAAAATATAGGACCGTCCCCCAACTCTCCACCAGTATGGCGCCTCTACAGCAGCGTCTGGACACTTTTACTCGCATTCCTAATACAGCAGCCACGAACAGTTTTCACTCGCCACGGCTTGCATACCAAGATGGTCGTGATTTACTACCGATGGCACGCTGCAGTTATTTGTAAGGGCGCTTATGGATTGTTTTTATTGCTTTTAAATTGTGACTGTTTTGAAGTCATTTGTGCTTATTTAATTTGTTGGGTTTCGTGATTTATTGTAATCATAACTATTGCTTGATTAATGGTCGTTGATTAGAATATTTAGATGCAAATATGTTTAATCTAAACTTCACTGAGCTTTAATTTGAAAATTTGTCACACTGGTTCATCCTATTTGGCGGTTCATCAATTCGGGTATAACTAGACTAGTTCATGACACCAAATTGATGGTGTGACGTCCACGCCAACCATCAATAAAGGAATAACAATCGATCATATCACAAAATTGTAGTTCCCTTACGCCTTACGGTATCAAGAGCTAAAACTGTAGCAAAAAATCTGATTACAAAACTTTTTTTTTTACAACGTTCAAGTACGACATCATGAACGTGATGATGGACGAATGTAGTATTCAACATAACATTACTCTAGGGCCGTGGGTTCTAAGTGCTTACAGCTTTAAAGGATATTTTACAAAAGGCTAATTTAAAAAAAAAATTGTTCGCCTTTTATATGCTGCATTTTTTCGCAACGAGTGACGTCACACGTAACTAATAGGCTATATCTTTGTCATTTTTGTGCTAATTAACAAATACAAAAAAAAATACGTGTCCCTTATACATATTTGAATAATCTAAAAGACGGACTAAATAGAATGTAATTACTTTGACCCTGGAAACTACCCTATTGCTAGATGACGCTACCAGTGAACCAAGAGCTGGCTTTTACATCTCCCAGAGGCTAAGCGTTGCCATAAACTTGGCAACACCGTTAGTCTCCTAGGCACATTAGTAGGTAGGTAGTTTAGTTTATTTAATCGTTTTAAAACAAATAACACAATGTAAAAATGTTGTATCATTGTATAAACAAAGAAAAACACAAACTCACAGAATTGCTTAGAACTATACCTAGTTCATCTATCAAAGGAGTACTGACGCTAATTGAAGCTATTAAACCAGATGAATCATACCCACGTGCGCCGGATCATAATCCATCAACAAACGCCACTTCACCAACAATAGTCAATCATCGCAATATATTCAGGTGTGTCACTGACGATTAATCACCTCATCACATGTATGGTGATACTAAGGAACCTATGGGCATCAACAATGGAGTTTTTATCGTCATTATGGTCATCGGTATGCTTCAAACGATTCGTTACTGTGACTAGATTACTGAATAGTATTGTGTTTCTATTTGCGTGTCGTTTCACTTTCGTCAAATTAAAGAAGCTAAACTTATTTAAGAAGTTTTTAAAATTTGTTGCGAGTTTTTATGCTTTGACCTTTGCAAGTATCGCCTTTCTAATTGAGTTTGACCTTTGTCTTGGCTTATGTAATTTGAATTAGCCAGTTTTTTGTTACATTGCGTAACAGTGCGCCTGTAATTCCTAAAGGGTCAGGCAGTGGGGTATTTATTGTACACCCACAAACCCCTCTGGCCGTTTATTACAAAGGACTTGATTCAAACTGTCAAAATTTGGGTTTACTATATTTAGAAGTTTAGTTATTTTCGAATTCATCACTAGAGACGGTTTTTAGGCTTGAAACACATTGCATTGCGTTCACTTAGAATATCTCTCTAATCTCATTCATTCAGTTTAAACTAAAATTATAACCGTATGTGTGCAAAATCGAAAATATACAAGATTTTTTCACGTCTAAAACAGGAGACACATCGTGTCAGATTTCGACCATATCTATCTTGAAGATAAAATCGAGCAAATCTGCACTTAACAGTTGAAATTGTATGTCGGCAAATCCACTGCATAAGAGGACGAATCTCGGTGACATTGACAAACGACAGAACTGGAGACGACGACGTTGTTCTGCGAAGATTATGACCCTTGACACTTGGGAGGGATAGAATATTCTCGCTTCCTACCACGTCTCACATTATTCATTCAGAGCATAACTTAATATCATGCTTATGAGATCTGTCGGAGCTTGCAGATGTGGGTGAAATGTGAATCTTAAGTTAGCAAACAAGTCTAAATTATATGTCTTATTATTGTACATATTGTTGTTTGTGTCTACAATATGCACAGCCTATTCGTATTCTTCTGATAAACAAGATCTTTCTCGAAGACCATGATATATTGTTAACAGTACCTTAAAAGAATCTCCTCATCTATCTCTATATAAAGATCCGTCAAGCTAGCAATGTTCACCACGTCTTCTTAAAAGTGTGTGTCCCTTTGAAATAGTATTCTATATTCTTAGAAAGAACATTAAATATAAATTGACTCCTGCCATAACATCTCCAAACTATCTCAAACCACAAACACTAAACAGCCTATAAAACCTCACAAACACTTGTACCAATAAACGCGACAAAGCCTTGAAAGTTGCTCTACAACCTCCTCAATAGATAATTCAAAAAGGTTACGTGCCAAAAGGTACTAACCACGAAGTTCATAAAATTGTAACCGCTTTTAGCACTTCCGTTTTCATTTTACAAATTCAGCACGGTTTTCCTGTACCAAGCCTATCAAGGCTGATATGAAAGATAAACAAAAAAACATGCTTTCTATTTAATATTGTTATTTTTTGATGAATTGTGATTTTGTTGCCAGATTGTTTAGCTTATTTTGGTCTTAGGTTTGTTGTCTTGGAATTTATAAGTTAAAATCAATTTTGACATCGAAATTTCCTTATTGCTGGTTGGAATTGCACGCTTTACGTTCATCGTTAAGGAAAGTTAGACCGTTGTTTTACATTTCATGACGACTTTATTAAAGTAGCCAAAACCCTTCGGGGATCCTACTGGTTAGGCACAAGCCAGTTACATTCAAGTTTCATTAAGTAACAGGGGGTACGCCTATTGCCAATAACCGGGCATTTATCCTGACTGAGAAATTTCTGTTGGAAATAACCAATAATACAATCCACACTTGGAAGTGGTACCCAGAGCCTGATGCGACCATAATATCAACGAGGCAGTCAAATTGCTGCTAGGTGTCATTAGGAAATATTTGCATGTCATTACGGGTGGTCAGAGACCAAAAGTCTGACAACCAGTCTTACCAGGGGAACTATGTTGTTGAGCTTAGATAGATAGTCGCTCTATGAAAACTAAGGGTTTTCGGTTCTTTCCGGTTAGACTCAAAGCCGTCTCCAAGAAAGTAAAGGGTTAGGTAAATGACAAGTGTACGAGTAAACGCCGACAGACTGAACACCAACAAGACTTTACTTCGACGGGACTCTTCGCCGACAGGACACTTCGCCGACAGGACTCTTCGCCGACAGGGCTCATCAGCGACGCAATTTATCTCCGATAATCAGATACTTATCCGCATGCAACTAAACATGTATCAACTATTCAGATTAGGTAGGTTAAATTCTTAAAAAAAATGTGTAGGTTAGGTAAGGTTAAAACAGTGACCTCCTACGCACGAGCCGAGCGAGCCGAGCGAGCGGAGCGAGCGGTGCCGCGGCAGCGACCGGCGAGTGTCAGAAACGACTTGCATTAATAGAAAAAAGAGATGACATTTTTAGCAAAATTTTGACGATCAATTAATATGGGATGAGTTACATTTTAAACGTACTGAGTTATTATTTCCAAAGTATCTGATTATCGGAGATAAATTGCGTCGCTAATAAGCCCTGTCGGCGAAGAGTCCTGTCGGCGAAGTGTCCTGTCGGCGAAGAGTCCCGTCGAAGTAAAGTCTTGTCGGTGTTCAGTCTGTCGGCGTAGTGTCTGTCGGCGTTTAGTCGTACACTCGTAAATGACAATGCATTATACCAAGATCACCAAGAAGTTGTTGTAGAAGACCAAGTCGCGAGAATGCAGCTGCTGGAGTCACGCCGCAGCGTCAACATAACGGTGTCTGTGGTACGAATATTAACCTGTTATCTGCACCTCTAATTATTCTAGAAGAGGACTTTTGAAGTTGTATTCCAACGATTTCAAGGGCAAGTGCCAGAGTGAACGAATATGACAAAGTGCAGAAGTGAAGTGATATTAATATCGTTTTAAATGGTTTAGCTGGCGCTTCCCATGACTTATGGGCTGCCTTTTACCTTGGCCAAAGACTAAGTGTCGTACACTGTGGCAACGCGGCCAGTCTCTTGTGTACATTAACAGCTTGAGGAGGACTTTTTTGATGCCCTTATTTTATTAGTTTATTTAATTGTATAGTTTGTTTAAAGGATCTATTTACACACACAAATTGTATTTTTGTCATATTTCTGTTGGTTTGAAAGGGGTAAACTATAAACCAAAGTGCAATAACTTTGCATATTTTTTATGTTATGTTATTTGTTGCTAGTTAGCTAGTGATATAGTTTACCCTTCTGGGGTTTCATCAGTTTTTCCATCCAACATCCTCATTGCTCGAGACAGTCACGACAGCATAAAGGCAGGCTATTTTAAGCCAATGTTACATGGACAAAATAAACCGGTAAGCGTTAGTTATAAGATGATATCTAACTATAGATATATAACTAGTTACAAGATGATGTCGATCACACCTCATTTGTAACAAAACCGCCTTTACTGGTCTTTCGAACTTTATAACGGACAAATTATGAGATTTAGCTTTTGTCATGGGGTGTATCTGTGTTTATTAGATCATCATTAAAATCAATGTTTTTATTTTCGCTGATGTTTGTAACAACAGTTATTTTTACAATATAACATCCTAGAGACTTAAGAGAGGTGACTGCTGTGATGAAGAGAAATAAGGAACTATAGAAGAACAAGACATGCTGCACCGACTCCAAATAAATCAAGATAAGGGCAGTTGAATCATGATGGCATCCCAGAGACTTACACAGAGTTAACATTTTATTAAAGATAGAGATGATCGAACAATCTAGAATGTGTTGACCTCATAAACTATCGGAAGGCTTCTGTTAAGCGTTTTGAAAATCATCGCAGTTAAACAAAAAAAATTGAAAGCAACTGCCTCTCATTTTGACACTTAACAGTACATACAAGGGCATAGTCTAGAACAATCTGTTTTTTTTTTTCTTGCATGAATTATGAAGATGATGTCATCGAGACAATGTAGGCCACGACTGGCACTCGTCTTTCATTTGCTCTGGAACGCCTAGCATTTTCAACTTTACCCGTAAAAACTCAAGTTAAAAGTCAACATTTCAGAACACCATTAGTGACATTTCTTAATTCCTTCATACGAAAACGACAAAGTAAATAACGTTGCTGAATTTCATATCGCTATAATCCATAACTGTCGTTCCAACTCACTTCGAGATATTGATATTTCGTTGTCATCGCTTATTCACAGAAGTTTTCTTTCGTGTACTTAAACATCTACAACCAATTGTCCCCTAAATCGACGTTTACCATTAGTACTAGCGTGGTTAAGAACTGACCATAAAAATTATGTGGCTTTAACAGTCTGTTGATACTTAGCGGTAAATCTGAGCAAGCGAGTGTTTACCTTAATGGTTTACGAGCATCAAGGGAATCGGATTCAATTGAGTGGCCATTAAAGTGCTGTAATGCATACTTGCCTTTAGTAGAACTGTGGTTTGTTATGCTGCTTTGACCTCCGGAGTACCTGCAAATGAAGAAAATGATTTGGTTAGTGTTTTGCTAAGGTTTTTTGTGCCCATGGGAATGCGATTGATTGCTGCGCTACGTGTCGCTGGTTCGATCCCCGCACGGAACAAATATTTGTCTACAGACAGGTAGTTATTTCAGGTTTGGCTGTTTGTGTATGTCAGTTTAAATGTTTGTAAACGCATCCATGATACAGGAAAACTTACTGTTAAAACCTTTTTTTTAAAAAAGGAAACAAAAGGCTACCGATTTGGTGGGCCTTATACTTTCGTATATCTATACAACACTTATTTGATCGTGAGCTTAGTTCCTGGCGTCAGTTTATATGGGCCTCTGATTTGACTTAACATGCTGTCGAGAAATATTTCTCAGGCATCATGCTGGTTTACCGAGTCGAAGGCGCCTTCGTTTTCCACTCACGACTCAAAGAGATGTCAGCAAAGTAGAGGGGACACTGTATGCTGTGGTCGCGGGTTGTTCGAAACAGATACCTCGAAACATAAAGGGCAAAAGAAAGAACATAGATGATAAGTTTTAGTCAGTTAAAGTCTGACACGGCTTTCCGTTCCGCCCAGAGCGGGAGAAGGTATTTGATGAATTCCTATCCGCAAAAAGAAGGCATGCTTGTTAGTTGTTTACTTACTACTTCACAGAAGCAAGTTATATCCTTACTAATATTTTAAAAGCAAAAGTGAGTTTGTTTGTTACGTCTTCACGCCTAAATGGCTAAAATGATTTTGATGAATTTTGACAGAGATAGTTGGGATCCTGGAGACGGAAATATGCATTTTTTTAAAGTGTGATATTAGGAAAAAAAGGGAAAACTAAGCTTTGCTATTACAATCAATAAGGCGCAAGGGCAAAAACTACAGGTAGCAGGTACCTGCAAATCAGGAAAGGGGAACTGTGGTACCCCGCGCGAAGCCACGAGCAAAAGCTATACAATAAGAACACGAATCCTTTTTTTCGAAATTGGTTTTAAACTCGAGGCCTATGGACTTGCCAGTCCGATGGTCTAATCTAACCACTAGGCTATCACAATCCCTTGGTATATCTATAATGCAAAAGCTACCACAGGTGCATTGACTCCTTTGTTATTAATTTCTCAAGCTTATATCTAGGATCAAAATAAAATATTTCATGCACTTTATGATTTTATTCAGAAGCTTGGATGTTACGAAGCTGCATATTATGTAGATTAGTTGACACAGTTCGTTATACAGCATTAGATTGTGTGGTCTTAAGGCGCGGTAACAAGCTAATCCTTAGGTATTCGCGGAAGTGAGGCTAGCTGCAGACTGGGCATGGTCTGACACAAGTACACGACAGTAGTGCATCGAAAGAATATAAATAAGGTCGAAAATATTTCGGCGTTTGATTTTATTGAATATTTGAATATCATGTCCGCCAAAATGTAGGTCATTTTGCAGTTTTAATTGGATATAAAAAAATACAGTTCCGTGTTTGAAAAATTTTAGATATCTCTTTAGTCTATAAAATTTCCTTTGTTATAGATATAAAAAATATGATGGTTGTCGCAGAAAAAACTGAGAATTTCGAGACGAAAAAAATTTTTTCGTTGTCTTTTTAAACATTTTTTTTTCGTAGTACTAGACCACTTTTGTAAACTGGTTTAGTTTAAGTCTTTACTTTATGTATTTGACTATACACGGTAAAAACATGTACAGATACGGCTAACTTTGCGGCAAAAATCTAGACGGTTTACGAAGTGTTTGCTTTGTACAGCGCCTTAAGATTATACCTTGTGTTTGAGCTTCCTCTCGCTAACGTTATGAAAGTAGCATTAAATTCACATGGGAACCGAATAATTAGGTCTGTAAATTCAGATTACATGTCCATGTTGAGCTAGTTTTTAGATTAGCAATACTGTGATTGCTGTCTCATGCATTATTTCGGTTACCTTTAGTCATTTTGGTTAGTATTTTAGGTTTAAAAAGGTTTACGCCTTTTCGATGTTTTATCAGATCGATACTAAGTATATTTTTGTTTTAAAAATTGCGCTACGTCAAGTCATAACAGAGGATGTATATTACTAATATTATAAATCCTACTTATATATCATATATAATATTATAAATGCAAATGTTTGTGAAGATGGATGTATGGATGCTTGTAACTCTTTCACGTCAAAACGGTTAAACGGATCTTGATGAAATTTGGCACAGACTTAGATTATAGTCTGGAATAACACATAGGACACTTTTTTATCATCATGCGCCAGCTAGTCATTCATATTTTTAATGTCCATGTCCTGGGTTTGATGACCAAATCAGGCAGGCGAACTGGAAATGGTTTTTTTTTTTAATAATGTAGTATACTTAGTAGCAGCCATGTTGTTTGAGTTTGTGCCCACTTGGCAATAGGCTAAAAAGGTGGGTGTCCAGTATAGGTACTTACTGTTCGATATAACTCTTCCTACACGTGATACTATATTTTATTAGTATGTAGTTTCTCCTTCCACACAAATAGCAAATAATGAAAGTTCTATTTGCATATATTTATCGATATTCTCTCTTCATAACGAATTGAATAGTCCACACACATTGATTGTTCATTGTTTGTCAACAACACGAGTTTGTTTACGATAAACTGCAATAGTTAAAGTGATTGTACAATAACACACATGATATTGTGCCCTGGCGTGACCTGACCTAATTTATTTAATCAATTTGTGCAAGAACAAAGCTAGTCTAGATCTTGTTCTACTACTCCTAGATAAAGTCAACGATCGTCATTTTCTCATATGTCTCAGATTCTAGACAACCAGCGTAGGTCATTAGCTTCTCAGCAGTGCCTAACTAAGCCTTTTTGGCGTAGCTGTGTGACATCCAAAATGATGGCCTAGAGCCGTGGCTCGCCTCTCATTCATGAGGTTGTGGGTTGAAATCCAGGCACGTACCAATAGGACCTTTGTAATTCATTTGTACTTTTTAAAGTTTATCAAAGACATCAGACACGGGTGAAGGAAAATATCGTCTGAAAAACTGGCTTTATAATTAACTAGCTTCCGCCCGCGACTTCGTCTGCGTGGCAGTTACTTTGGGCTAACCCTAACTTGAACCCGCGTGACGATCGAAGAAAAATATTTTTCTCTTCTCTCTTGTCCACCTTTTCTCACTTAAAAAAAAGACCATTTTGCATTGCAACTGCACAAAGCAATTCACGTTCGTCACGACATATTCATGACACAATGGATAAAAAATATACTTTAGTCTTATCAAGTTTTCTTCCTTTGTCAGAACCCACGTATTTAATTTTCTAATTTAGTAACTACCAATAATCTTCCTTAAGTTGGGGTTTTTCCGCCCATTTACCAAAATATTCTAACTTAAGTTAGCAACAAACAATCTGCTTTGGATTTTTTTCTATAAAACTCATCAACACGATGGGGCGGTCAAATTACGCCACTTGGCTGCCTTTAGGGCGTAACCTAATTGTTTATTAGAAAGAAGATGGGGATTTTAGAGGGCAGTAACAAAGCATTTTTAGAATTGTTGTAGATTGTAATTAAATTTCGGCTTAATAAGTTACCTTATCAATATCAGCCTTTTTTTTAATGATGAAAAATCATCACATAACTTCCTACGCTCTGGGTGGAGCGGGGAGTAGGGTCACACTTACTGACTAAAACCCACCCATTTTCTTTCTTTTGCCCTTTATGTTCCGGGGCCGCGATATCTCTTTCGATCAAACCGCAACCCCGACAGGCGGTGGCCCTAGCAGGCCCCTTTGCTTTGCTGACATCTCCATGAGGCGCACGTGGAACATTAAAGCGCCGTCGACGCGGCCTATTGTCACTGGATGGACGGACGGTGAGGAACCCATTGCTCACCGTTCGCAGAGCCGTCTCTACGGTGGCAGAGAGTCGTCTAGGGGCGCCCGACGCCCGGAGCGTCTCCCGCGGCGGCTGGGTTGGTTTGAGGTTCTTTCCCTCAAACGCCCGACCACCTCTTTCGCCAAATATCAGCGTCTTAATAAGAGAATCAAGAGGCAGACCAATGGCCAGTCCAGGGTTATAATCTAACCCTTGAATGTGGTCTGACATGTATTAACTATGGCCGTAGCAAATGCATTTTATCTAGATAGATCCAAAAGTTTGCTAACTATTAGTATAACTATTAACCAATTTGCATAACAATGTACAAAAGTATGTTGCCATCCGATTCCATTATAATACCTAATTAGGACTTAATTTTGCGTCAAACCTACTTTGAATACCAAGAAGGTGCGCTTCTTTGACAAGTTCCCGATCACATATTAATGTATTTCCTATGACCATCGATAGCATTAATATTAACATCGATAGTTTAATATTTCCTGTCTTTTAAATAAAGCTATCCCATATTATGAAACTGCTACATGTATTTGTGTACATTTATGTTTACAGAAGAACTTTCTAGTGTGGGACAAACTAGTCCTTCTAAAAAAAAACCGGCCAAATGATAATCGGACTCGCTCATCAAGGGGTACAAACTTGCGACATAAACGGCCATAATTATCTTTAGACTTAGAGGGTTAATTTCACAGCTCCAAGGGACCACAGACTTTAAGTACTCGTATATGGTTTTAATTTCAATTGACACCTCCACGCGTTTTGGAGATAAAGGGTGTTGACAGACAGACAGACGCGACAACAAAGTGATCCTTTAAGGTGAAAGCTCCAACCTACCCGCTGCCCGCTAAGCTGTAGGAAAGACTTTTTCTGTTTTTTTTTTGTTCCTACGCCTTTATGAACTTGGAGGGTTGTATTGGTGATTTTGATGATTATAATTCTATAATTACATACGTCTTACAGCCGCGAATAATATTTTAATCAACATACAACCTAGCACTGGCCTGAAAATTGCAAAAAACGTAAGAAAATTTGAATTTCGCGGGTAGGTTGGAGCTTTCACCTTAAGGGCTTCCCTTGAGGTACGGAACCCTTAACCAATTTGTAAATCATTATTTTTGTGTGGCAAGGCAGGATATGAATTAAGGTTTGTATCATATCATCTCACAAAACAGGACTAAAAGAATGAGGTTGAAAAACGACAAGTAGGTAATGTAAACAGAAGAAAAACACCATTTCATTTCTTGGTCACTCACATTTATTACTAGCCTTTGCCCGCGGCTTCCCTCGCGTTAAATTCGGGGTAAAACAGTTCCCCTTTCCTGATTTGCAGTTATCTGCTACTTGTAGGCTTCGCCCTTGCGCCTTATTTACTGTAATAGCAAAGTTAAGTTTTCCGTTTTCTTACCTCTTTCTCCCCTTCTATCTATTATTTTTTATCCTATGTCCGTCTCCAGAGTCCCAACTATCTCTGTACCAAAATTTATCAAAATCGGTTTAGCCATTTAGGCGTGAAGACGTAACAAACAAACTCACTCTCGCTTTTATAATATTAGTAAGGATTGCGTTTGTGTGTGCTCAAGATCTTTAAAGTCTGGCCACTTCACAGCTTAAGTGCGGTATAAGCACATCTAAAGGCGTAAATCTCGAACCTGGTTCCTCACATTCCTTCGTCCAATGATATTAATACCATTCCAGCGAAGACTAAAATAATATTTCCTCGTCTGCATATCACTGTCATGTGCTCTATAGCTCTACCTACCTCTTGTACAAAATTCATTTACATTTGAAATGTCTTAACCGAGCTGTCATCTTTGATCTTCTTAACACTCGGGTACGGTGTTCAGTAACCTGTGTTTAATTCTACTGAACGTAAGAAATGAATTTTGAGTAGGATTTCAACCTGTGGGGTAGGTTAAACCGAGTTACAATACAAGTGAGGGCACGAAACGGTTGGCGCACTGACTAAGCGTTCGACTCTGCTCTGCGTGTCGCGGGTTCGATGCCCGCACGGAACAAATATTTGTTTCGGGTGTTTGTAAGCGCGCCCACGATACAAGAGAAATTCCTAGCGAATAGCAACGTTTTCTTAAAAAAAAAAGTTGTTCGTTTAATCATATATAAACTGTCATTCTTAGACCGGTGTGTGAAATGGTTGTAGTTTGGCTATTTGACAAATACTTGAACTAAAGTTTAAATTTCTTGACTGCACGGCACCCCATCTTTCCCTACCCCATGTAGGTACATGAATTATTTCTTAAACATAATTACGTTACTCATTTAAATAATTAATTGCTCGGTAGCTCACAAAGAGCTCACATTTAAGAGCTAAGCTCATGGGCAGCCTAACACATTTTTTTACATACAATCATCAATGCTTAGAAACGAAGTCACATTAAGAATTTTGGCTCAACTCTTTACTTCACACGACACCTAATTTCTACTAACCAGTGTAAAATACCCTTCCATTGTAAAGAGAATCGTTACAATGCGAGGTCAACTTATACTGGGAGTTACAGATTGGTGCGTCCTCAAGTCTACCTCAGCTAAAACTGCCTAAGCATCGTATTCCTGATGATTTATTATGTATGCGACACCGAAAAAAACAAGACAATAAGGTAAACAAAAATCCACATATCCCCGAAAGATTCTCGCTTCACAAACACAGACTAATAACATTATGCAAGGATGTCTGACAGGAAAATCAAACTGTCCTATGACATAACATGGATATTTTGGCTAAGTTAATCGTGTTAACTTGCTTTCCTATAAAAAATCTCGAATTTTCACTAACATAACCCAACAATCGATGCTATTCAATCTCGAAATATCCTCTGCAATTACTTATCTGGAGCTGTATGGGATTATCTCATGCCGTGGAGTGACCAGGGTTGATGGAACCTTGTGTGAATCGAAGTTATCAGCTTGGTATCTTCGGTGTTTACTGAATCCAGGGAATAAAGAGGAATATTGCTAAAGTGGTTTAAACTAAAAAGTACGCGAAACCGACAACCAAATCATCAAATAAGTTCCCCCGCTCTGGGCGGAGCAGGGAGGCGTGTCAGACTTGTACTGACTAAAATCTCACCTAGGTTCCTTCTATTTCCCTTTATTTTTAGGGGCTGCGGTATCTCTTTCGAACAACCCGCAACCCCGGCTACAACCCGCAACCCCGCGACCAACAACCAGTAATAGCAAGGTTTTTGTGCTACTCGGATACTGACGTGGAAGGTCATAATTATGTCAGTAGGCATTGACTACCCCAGTTGTATTTTTATATTCGTACAGTCCATCCCAAGGTTGTCTGGAAGATATCGCTATCAGCGATAAGACCGCCATTGTAACCATAGAAATAGCATTTTTTGTAAAACAGTCGTGTTTCAAGTTTGATGTGCAATAAAGTATTATGTATTCTAAATTATTCATAGAGACTATGCAAAATAATGGTTTAGAGTAGCATCTGTAATTCTTTTCTGATTTATTCAGTTGCGGGATCTAAGACATTTAAATTGTTTCCCGGGGACTTCATCGCCGTTTACTGCCTCGATGCTGAACGCCAGTGATCATTCTAGCTTTTAGGAGTTGCAGTGGTTTGGGTGCTGTGGAGTGGGCTTGCCCCTAAACAATACAGCTGTATCCGATTGACCTGGAAATGGGACAAGGCGAGGCAGATGATGTTGGCAAGGAATTGAGGTTTTTCTTTCTCTTCCATAAACTTTATTTTCCCAAGTAACGTGTAACTGATGAGGTGACAAAGTGAACATGAAGTTTTAATATTTTATTTATGAAAGGAGTTAGACACTTAGTCATGATGAAAAAAAACTTAAGCGGTGTCAAGGAACATCCGGATGAAACGAAGTTATTATTTATTATGTACAAAAAACCTGTATACACTCAACAAAAATAATCGTCGTGACACCACACTGTTGTCAATGCGAAATAGAAAGACGAAACGAAAATAACTGGCGTGCTTTCTATGAGAGAGAGAGAGAGACAGAGACAGAGAAACACGCACAAGCCTTAAAACTATAGCAAAAAGTGTCGTTACAAGTTTTGGCCTTAATTTTTTCCGTCTAGCCCCCTTTCGCAACGCGCGATAAGGAACTTCATTCAAATAATGACTAGAGATCAAAATTTTGACAACTAAAAAAGTGAACTAAAGAGTGAATATCTCATTAGCTGAAAGTAAACCCGACTGCAATGCAACAAATAATAAATAATTAAACACATAACATGTATTTTACATAATTACAACGCGCTGTTATAATAAATCGTGGTGGAAGGTTGTTTGTACTCATAAATAACTCTTTATCTCAATTAATTCCCAGGATTATGGTAAATTGAGCAGTGTGGAGTCATTGGCTTCGCAGTAGCCCATCACATACTGTTATCTTAGTGCTTTAAATTTACCTGGATTTTCAGTAATTATAAAAAAAACAAAAGAGAACAAAACACACAACATTTAAACTCATAAACAGCCAGACCCGAAACAGTCACTCAAATATTTGTTCCGTGCGGGGATCGAACCCGCGACACGCGGCGTAACAACCAATCGTTTAACCACCGCGCCAACTGTTCTGTCAATTCATCATTCGTCATTTGGTTTCTGGATGATTAAAAAAAACAGTACCAATAACCTTTTATTTCGTTTGGAAATATCTGCATGTAAAATTGAAAATATATCCGTTCTCCGACTGGGGAGAATAGAGAGGTTATGTTGTACTCTTACCAAGCAAAACCCCACTATTTCATCTACAGCCACATGAGCTGGGGGCCAAGGACATTACCGCCATACTAAAATAACCTACTAGTTGGGTTATGTAAATTTGAGAAAATTTTCCGAAAAGACGAATGATTGTTCTAGATTTGTCGTATGGCATGGCATTTGTTTAAATAAAAACAATCAAAGAACATAATTTATAACATTGAAATAAATCTATACTATGTTATTTTGTGTTCTGCGACTTATTCATTGTCTTCTAAATAATAAAACCAGCGGGGATTCCTATAATGATATTAAAAGAAACACATTTTTTATGTTTATATATGTCATTTATTATCTCGTTTTAAGTCTCTACACCGGTTCGCAAGCCTACCCGTATCTGAGAAGAACCGGCAAGAAACTCAGCGGGCCTAACTTCAATTATTTTTATTTATTTGAGAGAAGCTGAATAACATAGTGTTTAATATTGTATAAGGTGTCATAATAACGTACACAAGAAACCTGTAAGAGGGGTATGGCATCGATCATTATGAACAATATAGCTTTATAGATTTGGCGGTCTTACAGTAGGTAACTCAACTCAACAATTTTTTTTTTGTATCTAGTCTTGATCGGACACTAAAACTCGTTCACAGTGATGAATAGAATGCTTATTTTAGTAGTGTTAAGTCATTCCAACCTATATAATTAACATTTCTGTAAAAAAAACTATGCAGTTGGCTTTGCTTAGATTTAAGTAAGTAAGATATGGAATGCTTATATGGTGATTGTTGGAAACAGATATAAAAATCACAAGACGAAGAGGGAAGCAAAGAGCTTACCATAGTGTTACAAAACCATGCACCATGACAACCTCTTTGCTTTGCTAACTCGACCATCAAATACATTTGCTTCAACAGTTAGTACAAAAAATAAACATAGGCTCAGTAATGAGTTGACCAACAGTTTTAATGAAGAACAGCTTAATAAACATACTAAAACGGATCGTATTATACAGGTTTGAGATCACAAAATCAATCGATCATTGTGTGAATAGATGAGATAATCGGATGTATTATTATCTACCTAAAATTAGTTTTTGACTAACAAAGTATGGGAGCGTTTTGTTATATTATTTTATCAAAATGAAACCCCGAGATAATTGATTAATTATCAATTCTTAATTTACTTAATTTCCCTTTTTACTTTAATAGGCACAATTTCACATTGGTTCAAATCTCGTAAAAAAAGTGGGGAACAGCAACCATATACAAATGTCCTTTTTTTGGTATTGTTCATCGTGTCGTTGAGCTCCTTGGGTTATGAGTTGAGCTACACGATAACTGACAAATGCTTGCACTGACTGGACAGGTCCACTCAATCTGTGTGGTGCTTTCTTAAAAAGACCATTTCAGACACTATCTGCATAGTCCTCATGTAAGTTAACCAAGATTTTTTTTGTCTGGACCTTAAAAGAGACTATGACCGCTGAGTTTGTTTCGGCTGTTTCTTCTCAGAGTAGTCGGGTACGAAACACCGGCCTCATCTAGTTTTAAAAAAAATTACGTGTAAAAGTGTTTGTGAAAACCTACTTGCAAAATAAACATCATTTATCATTTATATTACGTTTTAACCGAGCAACAGTAATTTGTGTCAGATTAAGTTTACTATAATCTCACGGAATAAACACTTAAATTCAATGTCCCGAAATCGCGGGATTTTTTCGCCAAAAAAAACTGTTTCCTTTATTAACCAACATCTTAACTTTAGGTAATCATGCATACGAATCTCCCATCTCGAGTTATTACAAAGTTGCGATTCGGTTTTATACACTCTTAGAGTTACATATATGTAAAGAGGGCGTGGGTCGAGGCGCCAACAGCCCGAGGTCAGTAAACCTTAAGGAACATCAACAAAGAACGGACCTTGAAACCTTTCGCATTAACAACATACCGTTATTTAAAATCACATGCAGCATTGATTACAAAGTAACTGTTATAAAGCTAGTAGAGCACAGTTCCACACAATTTATGCATGACAAAAGAAAAGGTAGAGCATCTTCCGAAGTATTTAATCATCGTAGTCTCTACAGCAGTAATTAATTTATCGATAACACAACGGCAAAATTAACAACTCCTGGTTAGTCTATGAATGAAAACGTCTTCGTAGTAAAATGAATGTTTTGTTTTAAAGATTAATTCCTGGTCAAGATGATCTTATTCAGGAATTCGAATTTCGTCTGAACAAAACTCTAGAAAATTCGAGAATGTATAATAACATTGAATACGTTTAGTGGGTTGTAAGTACTATAACATCAGTGAGTCATATTAGTCGTATACTTCATTTCTACTAAAACTAGAAATCATCTATCTTAATTCGTTTATAATATCTAAACAAAAGTGCGTGAGGCCTAACTTAAGTGTGAGGTAAATGAACAGTATACATTTGAAATAGGTACGTAAAAGATATATTAATCATTCAAAATAAAATAAGCCCTGCTGCCTTATAATTTAGGTGCGCATTGCAATGTTGTTACAAAAATATCGAAACTTCTTCTTGTTACGTACCAAAAAAAAATACGTGTGGCACTCGGGGACTGCCGCGGTAAAGCTATTGCATAGCATTTTTTATCAACTTATGCAATAAATAAAAACAATCTAAATAAAATATTTAAAAAGTACTTCCAATGAAAAGAAGTCGCAAAAAGAAACATTTTTTTATCAACTTAGACAATTAATAAAAAAAATAAAAAACTAAAAATATTATTTAAAAAGTAGGTACTTCCAATGAAAAGAAGTCGCAAAAAGAAAAACAAGACCTTGGGTTTGATCCAGCGTAATGTCGATTGACTATCCGATTCTCTACCAAACACGCTATTAAAACATTAGAATCGGGATTGAAATAACTGACCGTATTGTGTAAACGACAAGCCACACCTCCGTGCCCGTCGGAGTGGGGAGCGTCATTTTTTTCTTCGTTACGGAATTTCTGGATTCGGTCCCCGCGCTCAAGGCCCGCGATAGAAGCTATGCAATAGCTTAAAAGTACAAACGTGATTAGCCCAAAACTCAGCCACTAGTACCTCGCTGTCAGACGCAGTATATAGAGCAAGTAAGCAGGTGATTGGGCATGCGATGCTAGATGGAAGGTTGGCCATTGTCTGTGGGGAGACGGCTTATACGCACTTGTGATCCTATGAACTCCTATCTGTAAAGGTTGTCTTTGCTACGATCGCCTTGGGTTCGAAGCCTGCTTAGAGATTTCCAAGTCACGCACGGAAACGCGTGCTCAGGTGGAAAGTTTAATATTAAAACTAAAAAAGAAAAAAATACAAGTCAAATGAAAATGTGCGAAGAAGGAATTTGGGATCGAAATTAAAACAAATTTGAAAAAAGAATTGTGTGGTTTTATGAAACCACAGTAAAAGTGAAACTTTATTTCACATTATAGACATTTAGACGTCCCTACTCCGCGGCCGACCGTCACGCGACATGCAACACACAGACGAAAAAGTTTGAGACGATGTAATAAAAGTTTCACTTTAATAAAACTTTAAAAACACTTCAAACTAAAAAAACAACGACGACGACAACATAAGACTCCCTGCTACAAAATGAAGATAAAAAATGGCAACATGCGTCTCAAAGCTAGATCACAAAATAACTTGACTATTTTTTACCTACTATTTATACCTGCACTAGCAGAACCGAATTAGAAGCACGACTGCGTATACATATTTTTACAATGGATATTTACTGGTAACAAAAAATATACGCCATACCGCGGAAAAAAATAACTACCGGGCCTTAGCAACGTCACAACCAAAACACGTATTTAATTCACTACTGATCTGATAACGGAAGACAGCAAGTCTATCTTACTAAACTTGGTACATAAAGAACCAAAACGCAAAGATTTCTAGCTCAACAGTAACATATTAAGCGAAGACGTCGACTGCCCCAAGAAGACTGTGACTCATGTTGAATCTGTCACAATGATGTTATGACGAAACTAGAGATAACAACACCATCAATAACAACGTTGTAGCAAAAACACCATGAGTAAAGAAATACTGTCGCAATGTCTACCGATAGCTAACTAACAAAAATAAAAAAAATTACCAATTAATGATAACAGTCCGAAGATTGAGGAACACATTTAGGTACTTGCTCAGTAGTGGATCGAAACTCAACTAATTCGCTACTGTCAGGTACCTTAAAGTGAGCTCAAATACGACTAAACATCATCTAATACATGTTGCTCTAACGAATAATACAAAAACGGCTGCAAGAGATCCTTACACTTTGGCACTGTTGTTTGTCAGTATTATTTCTTAATGCGATATTTCCCAAATACTCCAGCCACGAAGTGGAAGAATTTGAGGTTAAAACGATAGTACAGTTATTATCATAAAATAACTGATGCAAAAGTATAAGGCGGTAATTCGGAGTTAAAAATTGGATATTATCAGATGGTTGAACTACCTAGTTGGCTCGAGAGTATCAGGGACAAAATGCACACACAATAAAATAGGACTTGTGACGTTGCTAAGAACGAGGTAGGGCATGCACTTAATCGTCAAAACGTGAATTATAAAAATCTTGCAGTGTGCAGAGGAATTAAAGGCAAAAAATATTTAGATGATAACATTATTCAGGAAGACTAATAAAAAAAAGTGAATGGCATGCTTTTTGTTGAGTAATCAATTAGATGCTAGACAGATAAAAATATGAATCGAACACATGCATCACATGCGACTACTACTGAGATTTAACATGATTGAACGAAAGAAAACAAAGTTCAAAATAACACTCAAGATTAGTTTCGCATCGTCATCTGCCTGGTCTTTTCCTAGCATCTGATTCCTAGATCTAATTTGATATAAGAAACGTGTCTTGGATGTAAAAGGAATGAAGTTAAAGAAAGATTTAAGTTTTTTTTTTGTTTTCCTTCTTTGTTTGGTTAATGCTGTGTGCACTTGTGGCATGTGCTTTTTTATTTTTTCTTTCTTTCTAAATGGCCACACATGTGGGACATGAAGGATTGAAGAAGAATGCCATTTAGCGTGCTTAATCAAGCTGCAAAATTATCTACAGTAAAACAGTAGCTTTGCTAACAAGACAACTCATTAGAAGAAAATCGACTAAAAACACTATCTAACATAAAGTACAGAACATTTAATATGGCACGCGCGAGTCCGTCGACCCTAATGTCCGTTTGTTATGGTGCCGATTCACTAGACTGGAAAATCTATAGGAGGTAAATACCTATCGTATCGATTTTTAATTACGAGACAGAAAAACGTTTGTAGAGAGAAACAGGAAGAGAGACTATTCGTTTAGCAGCATTAGGCAGGTGTTTTTAGAGATCCGTACCTCAAAAGGGAAAAACGGAACCCTTATTTGATCATTACTTTGTCGTCCATCTGTCTGTCTGTCAAAACCTTTTATCTTAGTAACGTGGAGGTATCGAGTTGAAATAAAAACCATATACTCAAATCCCTTAGAGAAGTCAAAAATCAACTCTCTAAGTTTACGCAGTCAAAAAATGGCTGTTTATGTCGCAAGATTCAATCTGTTGTCTGACTTGGCTCTTTTACTAAATATTAAAGTGATTTTTGTACAAGTTTAATATTCTTGAGTAGCTTACAAAGATTTGAAAACATTGTTTTAATAACGTAAAAGATCGTTATTAAAACTTGAAATGAGTAGTGAAAAACATACCTCTTGATTTATTTGGGCTTTCGTGCAATGGTTTTAGATAATTAGAAGCAATTATTTAAATGCCTAAAAAAATAAAATCAAAATAACTTGGACATTTATCAGTGTTTCCAACATTTAAAAACAACAGGAAAATGAGAAATTTAGGGAGACCGCACATAATATAATCATGAAACAACAAAATTATGATAAAAAATATACGCGTCGCACGTTTTCACACTGACCTAATCTGCTAACGGTTTTATTTAATTGTAACTATAATTTAAAAAATATATATATTTTCATATTTCTCTATGTCCGAGTTATTATAAAGCTGCAATGAAAGGCACAATTCCATATTTGATTCCAACAGTACCTTTGTGTATTTAAATTGACTAGGAACAAAATTGATTTCTTGGCTCATGAAATACTCAGACTTTTATCAAGGTATTCATTTAAGTGTCATCCTGCCTAAAAAATCTTTTTGCATTTCAAATCTGCCATACTTAGCTGCTTTAATGCTTTTTTGTTAGGGCGTTTATAAAAATATCAAAACATTTTTACAACTGCGCATATATTCATAATCTTATAGGATCACAGAGTAACATAAAATGTCCAGCACAATGGCACACGTGCGATCTCCGCGAACAGGCAGATGCGCAAGCGCACCTGGCGTGGCGAAGACACCGCGCATGAGACTCCAGAAATAGTTTAATCCATATTTAAATCCTTGGTTCCAAATGATTTTATTTCAAAATCAACTTTGCAAAAGTGTAAATTAAGTTGATTTCAGAGTAACTGGTACTATTGACAAAGATGTAGCGCAAACTGGACTTTACGTATAAGTTTTACAGAGTTTTACTCAAAACCGCGTTTGGTTTTATTTTCCGAAACTAAATTGCGAACGCAGGAGGTAACATTTAGCGATCGCGTTGACTGATTTTTCTCCAAATGGATATAAACAGTTTTTTAGTTTTGTTTACTTAGAGATTGCGTTACATTGATAAAAATAAATATTTACAAGCTGTCAATTAACCTGTATTATAGTATTTCGTAATCAACTAAGGATATCATAGTTTTATCATTAAACTTTGTTCGATTAGCTCTTAATGATTCGGTTTGAAATACCTTTAAGCTAATTTGAAAATAGCCGAGTTATTTTAAGGGTTTCATACGTCCGAATGAAAGAACGGAACCCTTATGGGATTATTTTGTTGTTCTTCCGTTTGTACGCCTGTCATTTTTTAAATATGAGGTGTCAGACAGGAAGGCGTGTAAGTATCAAGCTGAAATTATTATTAAATAATGACGACTGCAATCTCCTATTTTCTCTAATGGACGACTTTATATTTTCCTACGGTTCCATGAAAAAAAAAACCAGTAAAAATATGTTAACGTAATCAATGCATTTTTAAAGGAATTGACAGTGCAATAAAGTTTTCTATTTAAAAGAAAAAAAACATGTGAAACGATTCAAAACACATACACATTATGTATAGCACAGGTATTACACGTAATAATCAGTACAAACACGAGATTAAGATTCAACAACATAATTAGGACATGTTATCAGTTTATCATACAATGATTCATCAGATAGGTATTTACAATCTTATATTAGTAGACCAAGTACACAATTTGAAACTTAACCCATTAAAGATTGGATTTAGGTATTCTTCAAGTCAGTTGTTGAAACACATTTATTTACCAAATAATTTAAATCTTAAGGGTTATACCAGAGGGTACTAAACATGTTCGGTTCGAATTGATTCGGCAAGTCGGGCGGCAAAACCGAATGTGTGTAAATAAAAGTTTTAGTAAAAAGCGGAACGGCTGAATGGGGCTTGGTTAAATTGTACTGATCTCACCTAAAGTTGAATCAGTGATGCGAGATGCCGAACGAGGTTTGCCGATCGGTACAAACCCGAAATGTGTTGGAATTGTTTAACAAATACTGACAACACGAATGTGCCGACCGGAACAAAGTGTATTTAACCCCTGATGAAAAACTTTCAGTTTCAAACGGTCTTAAAAATCTTCCAGACCTTCTATTGCTTAGCTAGCACAATATATGAATGCTAGATTTAACTAACAAAGCATAATAAAGTAATCGGTTTACGGTACGTTACTGAGAACTTTTTGAACTAAAGATTATAATCAAGATTACGTACAATGGCGGGCAAAATGATGCTATTGAGATGTGAATTAAGTAAGGTTTTAGACTTGAACGCTTTGACCGCATCTAGGTATAAAGAGTAAAATAAAAAACGGAAAAAATATCATTTTGTATTGAATGCAACAAACATATTATTTTTTTCCGTTTGGGACATCCGGAAGTATTATTTTCCACTTTTTAGTGTTTATTTGAAAGTCGTTTTTTTGTCTACTTAAAATGTGTTTATTTTTGAAGACAAATTGTTTAATTTGACAAATAAACATTGATTAACTATGCTCTTGGAGTAGAGACATTTGCTAGTTTCTTTTATTGTAAAATTAAGTTTGCAAAAATACAGACAGCTAAGAAGCAAGTTTTTATGAGTTTATGAAGTTTTCAACTGTTCTCTTTGCCGTTTTGTTAAATATTAAATGTAGTTTACACGAAAGTTTTCTTTCACTTTAAGATTAGCTTACCTATTATTTAAAATATATATTATTATATATATTATTTATTTATTTCAAATATTAGTTAAGCATTTTCTTAATACTTCTCTTAAGACCATTTTCCTGTAGCTGCAACAGTTAAATTACCCGCCAGTGGCGTTACCATCATTTAAACCCAAAAGCTTGGCTTGCCATAATGGTGAGATCAAGGCACGCCACTGTATAAGCCTGTCTCAAAAATCGCACCTGGTATTTGTGACATAAGCACGTGATTATTATTATTAGTAATAGGAAAAAGATATACCGATCACAAAACGGTACACATGTTAGCTAATGATAATATTTGATCAAACCTATTGTAAGAACGCACCTGGCGTAAACAATGTTATCTTATGTAGCTTCTAACGTATAAAACTGTTCGTTTTATCCTTATATAAGTTTACTTGGGAACTTGGGAGAATAGTAAGCGTTTGATATTAAGTTGCATGTTGGGTTTTTTATTTGTCGAATATTGAATTTAATAATTTTCCCAATATTAATAGATACTTTTATTGAAGACACTCTTGGTTTTGGTAATATTTAATAAATCAATGGATAAAATATTTATATTTAAAAAACTGACCCTATGGATTGCCAAAACTGTGACCTATGGATAGATATGGATAATTTTAATTTGGGATGAATGATGATGAATTCATCTACAATCTCTACTTTATTCACTTATCATCTTATGAGCCTAACCTGCAGTGGGACAATACACGCCTACCTTCCCTCCTTCCACTTCTCGCGGTCTAGTGCGAATGTAAAAGCAAGCTTTGAGCAAGAGTCCAGCTAATTATCTCACTATCTTCTGGGTCTGCTGCGTTGTTGTTTGGGCAGCTCACATAAAAAACCACAAGCAGGACAGTCAGCCGCGACACCGTCAGAGTCTCTGGACAGTAGTACCTTGTGCTCTGCACAGAACCTGTGCATTTTTAATAAACATGTTGCGTGATGAATGCTTAAATATAAGTCACTTAATATGTGGCTTGAGCAAAGACCAGGAGAGTCAAAGCCAGGGACCTAGCGACGAGCCTCGGCGGTGAGGACGGAATGACGGTGGGTTATATAAGTGAATAGTGCTAGTTTTCGTACTGCTTTCCTAGTGGAGGGTGTTACCGTCATAGGAAGTGACGAGGGTATGGTTGGCGACGCGAGAAGGCTTGTATCGTGCGGCCGACGCGGTCAGAGGATTACGATGGCTGAGTTAAAGACACGTTGATGACGAAGAGAGAGAATGATGTTTTTTATTAATATTTAGTTATTTGCGATGCAAGAAGGCTTTAAATCGTTGCTAGATAATTATGGCACCACTAAGAATATGTGTGTGCTGCACACCATTAGGATAGTCTATTGATGCAGACATAAGGATCTACATTCAAAGGTGTCCCCGCGAGCTTTCTGTCTTCTTTGCCCTGGAGTTTTCAGACACAAGCACGCGCAATGCACGCAAGGCACTGCGCAAGTCTGTTATAATAAGGACATCCCCCATTGGTACTAGCAATCTGGGTGACCTAGATTTAGCCTGGGCAATGCGCACTGGATCACTGCGCAACGGGTATTCTGTTACGTAACACAAAGATGGCGACGATGCCTTGTAAAACGCAAAAAAAAAATTATAGTTACACAAGAACTCTCTACACTCACTAATCAAGCTGCAGTTTTAGAAAAAAAAATGTGGTACGATCATCATCATCATGGTCAACACCAGCCTTTCTTCAAACATAAGGCGAAAATGTCCACTGGCTTCGTTCCTAGAGGAAGGAATCAAACACAACATCCAGTAAAAAATAAATTATTGCAACGACACACATTTAAACTGAACCAAGCCACAAATCTTGCACAATCTGAAATGAAGAAATCTAAATTGTATTAAGTTATATAGTGACAAAGCAACTTGAGCCGATGGTACGGGCTCTGGAAAGGAAAGAGTGTATAACTGTGCAAAATTCGGAACTCTCCTCTCCTTTTTTGGAGAACTCATTACTGTATTTTGGCAGGAAAAAATACAATTCACTTATTAAATAAATATCCTTACAGTACTAGAAATATTAAAAATACGGTCTAAAAAGCGATGAGACTGTTCTAAGCACTGGAGCCAAATGTAAGTTTTTTTTTTTTAAATACAAAAAGTCATTGAGACTTCCAATTGAAAACTAAATGACTGTAAATTAGAATATTGAATTTAAAATCCTTACACTGAGTTTCAAGTCCACTATTTTACACAAAGGATTTCCAAAAAAAAGCTAAACCGCACTGAAATTTTGGAAAACCGCATGAAACACTGCACAATACATATTCACAAAATCACTTTTACAATACTTCTTCGGATTGACTGACTTGACATTATTTATTACTGAATATTTACTGAGCAATGCAACGTCAGTTGGGTTCGACAGTTAGTGAGCTATTAGTCCCGGGGGCTGTCTGGTCTGCAAGGCTTTGCCTGGGCCGTTCGATGCAGCCCCCGAACGCACCTTGTACCAAAGTATCATAGCGAAAATCATGGTACACAGTAATAAATAAAGCTGCGTCCATACATTTCCCAAAACTGTTACGAAGAAGGTAAAAGGAGTATTTTATCGGCTGGGAATATTCGATATTCGATGTACCAATTATTTGCGACATGTTGTCATTCGTTAAAATGATAGAACGCGAACACAACAAAACCAAAGGTGACAAAAACCAACTTTGTAAAATAACTATCCTTTTTACAACGAATGCAACAAAAGTTTCAGTTTAGAGAAGACAATTAAAACGAGGACTGATTAGTTAAAAATTCAGTAACAAGCAACAAAAGTTTCCATATATGAGTAACGATGAAACTTTAAAGCATTTCTGTGGCGATTTACAAGCACTTGCGAAACCATACTTCCTTGCAAGTGTCAATGAAGAAGATTATTCATAATGAAAGAGGGGGATACTAAAACGACGTAGAATGTTGTGTTAAGTTAAATTCCGGACACATAGAGTAAAATGTTAGTTGCAATAAGTTATTTTTGCTGAAGGTAAAAACGACCAAAGACAAACATTCAATTTATAGCACAGAACACATCAGCTGTAAGAAAAGTAAAAGACTACTAAAACGAATATTAGAATTTGCCAAATATTGACACACAGAATGAAAGCTCAATCTGAAGATACAGTATACGCATCTCAAGAAGGCATTTGAAAGGTTCATGTTGGTCAATTTGTAAGCGATATTAGTAGGCCTGAATATAAGGCTGATAGAAAGAATAAACCTTAAAGAATTGAATACGTTACTAGGACAACAACGAAACTAAAATGTAATAATCAATTATGTAAAATACTGATAATGACAGTTAAGATTAATATGAAGATACCTGATGAGTAACCATTTTCATCGAAAATGTCAAAACTATTCAATTTTTTTATTTGGTTTTTGCTGGTAGAACTTTCCAAATTGCACTAAATCACTTCCGCATATTGTGAATGAATCTTAATTATCGCTCGGTTGAGCTACGAGTTCCGGTCAACCGGGGCCCAGATTTTCTCCATAAATACTAAATAAACCTTACTCTTTGAAAATACAGTTGGTTTTCAGTTTGTGATATGAATGGAGTTTCAGCCTTTATGTTGGGAGTGGCGTTTGGGATGCGTGGCTTCGACACTAGTTGCTTCTCGTAGTACAGGGGCGCATTCGATCAAGTAATTTTCCGGGAATTTTAGACTCATACCCTTGCATTGATAGAGCGAGATGCAATATTACAATTATGTAGGAAGAGTGAGGGCAAGTGTTATTGATTTTTGGTATCATAGCATTCATTTAGATGAGATTGGTATCTACCCAGAAATAAAATTTTATGTTACAGAAGACCATATTTTTAGTTATTTTAGGTATTTGTGTCATTTTTTTAATCGACGTATATTGTTATATGTGTGCTAAACTTTCATCTATTATTAGCAGTATGTACGACATTCACAATTTTTCTTTTACGTGTTAAAATTAAAATGTAAATGATTCAAAAATTTATTTTTTAATACGCGTCCGTATTGAAAAATACATTTTTGATACATTTTCTAATATTCCTTTAGAAATCTTTCCTAAGATTTAACAGGAACCGTTCCAATAGTCTTGATTTCAAAGGGCTGTGATCAACTCCTCAGAAGAAGGGCACTTAAAGACGGTTGCTCAGGACTTTGAGGTATTAGCAGACAGAAGTAGTGCTTGAGACGGCACGTATTGTGAAGATGTTCCTCTCTCAAGAGCCCTAATTCCCGGTACATTGAGCGTACAAAATATTCACAATGCTGACTGAGAGTACAATTTTGAATACTAAAAGGTTAAACTGTTCAAACTCCTTCAATGAAATCTGCTAAATCTGTAAAGTAATATCATCTTGATGCAATTTATCGATTTATTTTGCAGGATTTTATATTTTTATTTTTCAGGGTTTGATTTGGAAGGCAGTAAGTACTCTTCGATACGGCCCGCATTGTGAGGAGGTTCTTGTCTCTGGAGCCCAAACCACTGGTAGCTTGGAGTTGCTTTCGATACCAGCAGACTACATTTTTTTATGTAATTTTATGAAATATTAAAAAAATGTATTAAATAAATAAAGAAATATTTTTTATTAATAAGCAGGACGAAAATGCAATTTATTTCCGTTTAAATTAATTGTTTGACTCGTCCTTGGGTAATGTAACATAAAAGTTAGTATTGTTAACATACAAGAATCCTACATACATTTAATTAACACCAATATTAACATAAACTATGTGCAGGCTAAACAAACATTTGATTTAATCAAGGCGGTTCTATTTAAGCTTTGTAAGGTAGTTCAACTTTGAACCTGGTTCAATTTCTCTAACGAGAATGAGGAAGGATTTTCACCACGTTTTTGTAAATAATCATAGACCACCAAAAATAAAACAACCAAAAGTCTAAAAAAATCAAGAGTAAACCCACTGAATATTTGAATAGTAATTAACAACCAGGTAAAGCTGTCTTTGAGGACGCACTAAATTCAGGCAACCAGGGCCGTACTCGGGCCCTTTGATGTACACCTAGCCGCAAAATTGGCCGCTACCCATCTCCGCGTGAAAGCGTTGTCACGTCAAACGGCTTTATTTTTGTGCACGTCCAAAAATAATACGAGTTAATTAAGCGCGCATCAAGGAGCATTAGTGTGAAGGGTAATGGGGAATACTGAGTGGAAACGGATACCGTTGGTATAGCTACTACACTTTTCAACTAAATAAATAAAAGAGCGCAGCGAGAGGTAAGTATATATATGTAGGTGACTCACTGGTATCAGGCGAAACTTAGATAGTAGATTGGATGTCATCCAGACACTTTTCACTAGAATTATTATTGGTAGCATATATTTCACAGCTGGGTAAAGGTCTCCCTCGATTCGTTCCTACGATCACGAGACACTTTACTTTGCCTAATTAATTTCATCCCCATTGGTCTTAAACTGGTGAAGGAAAACATCGTGAGAAAACCGGAATGTCTTAAAACTACAAAATCCAAGACATGTAACATATACTAACCCAAACCCAGACCAACGTGGTGGATTACAGCTAGTGGCGGTACTTTCATACAAGCATAAAAGCTTGGCTTGCTCTTATAACTTACTCTTAAAGATGTTAAGGTGTCTGAACAGTCAGCTCTCATTATGGACTAGCCATAGTGTTGGCCCTTAGGCACGTCACTGAATTTACAGCCCTTTCCCTCTTAACGAGAGGATGCCTATGTCCCCACACAAACGAGCGTCATTAGCTGATTATTATGTGTATTATGAAAATAAAGCTTATCAGTAGCAAATGCGCCCCGGGCGTAGGGCGCCGCGAGATGACTCTCGGTCACCGTAGATGCGGGCCTGTGGACGGTGAGCAATAGGTAGCTCACCGTCCGTCCGTGTATTGGCCACAGGCCGTATCGATGGCGCGTTAATGTACCACGCGCGCCTCAAAGAGATATCAGCAAAGCAGAAGGGTCTGCCAGGGCCACCGCCTGCCGGGGTTGCGGGTTGTTCGAAAAATATACTGCGGCCCCAGACCGTAAAAGGCAATAGAAGGAACATGGGTGAGTTTCAGTCAGTACAAGACTGACACTTCCTCCCGCTCCGCTCAAAGAGGGGAAGTTATTTGATGATTTCCCATCCGCAAAAATCTTACATAATCTTCTCCCGTGCACACAGATTTCGCAAGTTTTGGCTTAAAATCGGATGCGTATTGTTGGTTTAATTTATCCAAAGGTAGACCTTACGTAACTTTACAGCAGTAACTTGGGGAAATTGCTTTACCCTGGGTAAATTTATGGATATCTGATTACATCCCAGATTCATTTACCAGAGGTGTTAACAAGTTCCATCATTAACAGCCTTATAAGTTAAAGCTGTTGTTGGCGGAACTCTGATTAAAGTGAATTTCAAACACGTCGAGGTAGTAGTAATGTATCAAATTATTTCAACATATTTTTAGATGATTTTCATCACGAATTAACTTAGCCTCATTAGACCTTTTACATCATCAATTCATTTAAAATGCACAGCATATCTTTTTCCACGCGACTTTATGAGCATTCGTGTCAAATTATCTTAGTTTTCATCCAACTCATTTATCGTCTTTCTCTAAGCTATTTCAGTAGAAAGACACCTTGTCGGATATAGGCCTGCCCTATGCGTCACCACGTCGTTCGTTTCTATGTTTCTCACATCAAGCAGATTCGCTCTATCTTCACTAGGTCTTTTTTGTTGCGGATAGGAAATCATCAAATAACTTCCCCCGCTCTGCGCGGAGCGGGGGAGTGTCAGACTTGTACTGACCAAAACCCACCCATGTTCCTTCTATTGCCCTTTACTTTCTGGGGCCGCGGTATCTCTTTCGAACAACCCGCAACCCCGGCAGACGGTGGCCCTGGCAGGCCCCTCTACTTTGCTAAAATCTCTTTGAGGATGTTCACTAGGTCTTCCGTTCATATTGTTCTTTAATCCACCATCATTACTTGATCTATATCTGTGTATACTATCAATATTATACCAAACCTGAACCATACAACCCGCAGTCCACATGAACAAACACTACCAATTACGATCCTGTACAACCCGCAAAGCCGTAATAGACTCAGATCAAACACAACGTGTGTGATAGATACCAGAGATTCCGATAGCATTTTCTATATGTATCTCCATAATGATACACATTCGTAGTTTTGCTTTTATTTAAATAAATATGGACTGAATTTGGTTTAATGGATTTTTCAGTATCTGGTGTTTGCTGTACTATATCAATTTCATCATTTCATTTATTACATTCTTGTTGCATTGTGATGATGTTTGATGTTTGAGTTTTATAATTTAACCAAGGTTGTATTTAATGGTTTGCCACAGAATAAATATATTACCTAGTTTTCATTACGATTAATATTTTGATTTGCTAACTCCTTGGTTGGCTTAGCTTTCTATTTTTTTAATCGAATACATGTTATTTTACGTGATTATGCATGCATATGCATCTAAATAATTCTGCTCTATAGAAAAACAGTTTTTTATTTTATGTTTGTACTGGTCGTGGATGGATTTCAGTAAGCCATTGCTCTCGTTTGACTGTCGTTAATGATAGGCTGAAACCCGAAGGCCTTACCAAGTAGTATCATTTCCCAGTATCCGGTTATATAAAACACTGCATTCCGTTAGACTGGAAGCCTAACCCAACACAGTTGAGAAAAGGCTGATGTTATGACATGCCGGTGTATGTTATCATCTGCCTAACCTCTTCTTATTTTTACTTCCTTGTATCGGTGTCCAGGCTAACCCGATGGGATGAATGACATGAATGATGAAATGACACCGATCCGATGAAGAATGCTCTATTTCATCTTAACTGCTACGAATAGAAGAAAACATAATATCTTCACAGCAGTGAATCATAGCCAAATAACTTAGCACGCAATTCCTCGCTTCACGTTAATAGATTACACTCGTCGCAGTCATAAAACTTACGTGTTCAACTTTATCACTTATTTCATGGTTGATTATGGAAACATACCTGGAAAAGAGAAAATAATATAAATTATACTTTATTTAACAATTACTGTTCCTTTCGTATTTTATTGGTTTTACTTGGAAATTAGAGAAAATTATTACAAGCTTGTCCATAAGGAAGGAAGGCTTGTCTATAAGGGTCATAACGAAGGCCGTGTTACGTTTTATTTGCTCTCTGATAAGAGATTATGCTATTTTTTTTTTGTGGTGTTACTGCTAACAAGTTAAAAGGTTTTCGTAATAAACGGATGGTCAGGTCAAAATCAGAAGAATAAATATGTCAAAGGCTACAAAAACACATTAACTTGAAGGCTTTAAATTGGCAGCTTGGCACACTGTAGTGCCATTCACCAGCTTTATTTCTAGTGTTTCTGCCAAAAGACTTGTCGAGTACTGGCTGTTTGGCAAGATATGCATATGAAACCTAAGGTTAGGATTTTATGTCAAGAATCTTTCTCTTTTGTGATGTGACTAATTTCTAATTAAAGTATGTACAGACTAAAACAGACAAAGAACAATTAACGTACGAAAAGTTAGACATATGCTGTATAATTAACGCCTAATTCACCGAAATAACTGACTAATTTCTTCCAGGCACTTTCAATTTGATTAAAAAAGTTAAAATTTTCGTAAGGCAAAGAATAATTGTAGTCTGTTAACCTAATTAGCGATATAAAACGGGTAAAAGGTTACATTGTTATTACAGTGAAACTAAAAGTTATGCCTAGAGCGAAATATGTAGTTTAGAAAATGGACATGAGTCAGACGTTGTTTTACCATTAACATTGAATGGTGACGACAGCATCGTTAAAAGAAGATGGAATTTCTGTCTTAGTCAAGTCTGTCAAAAAAGGCCAATTACAATTAGATGTTTAATTTTTTTTTTCTAACTACGAGAGAAGTTCGTGGCTAAATCAGAACAGCCTCCTATCTTCAGATTAAGCCAAACTTGCCGAGGCCGGTCAAGTTCAGCACTTTATATCATCGGTACCAAATGATCTTTGATAGTCATTACAAGTGGCCCAAAGCTACAAGGGGTATCGTATTACTCAGTACTAACTGGGTTGTGGTGGTCAGAAAGAAAGTCACTCCAGTAAAATATTGGTATTCAGCTGTATCCGGTTAGGCTGGAAACCAACCCCAACATAGTTAGGAAAAGGCTAGGCAGATGATGTTTATGATATTCCTGGTGAAGATACAAAATTGATAAATGATAAACCAAAACTAAGTATTGTATTCTAGCTTAATCCATTTGCTTTAATTAAACTCAGCGTCAAGGAAATTAGAACAACTATACAGCTCAGAAACAAGACAGACAGACCTACTCGGTAACCACATTAACCTATTTACTCTTGGAGGCTCACAACCAAACAATATAAAATAAAGTTCACGAACGCTGCGAAATTAGCCTTAATGCCGGAAACTATTGGGTGAAATTTTGGCAGTATTCACCGCTACTTAAAACTTTTTCAAGGTTTTTGGGGTATCTGTTAGATTTGGTTTTAAGCCGAAAGGTACGACAAACTGTTGTGTCCAGGCAGATTTAAATCTTCACGAGGTTAGAGTGGTAACGCTGAGTTTTTTTTACTACTTAATGCCTGTAACTTACCAAGTGATATTGTCTCTTCTATGTCATTTGTTTCATAAAGTTCTTTTTACCAATTCTTTGTGAATGACTGGACATTGTGGGTCTTGTAGATTCCTAGACGCTTGTAATTTCTTATCTTATTTCACGTTTTGTAAAGTAAGCAATGACTTATTATCGGGCCTGCGCTGTCCTCTCATACTTAAGTACTAACGCTGTAAAAACAACATTGCAAAACCAAATCATTTAAAAAGTAAAGAAGTGATGTAAAGAAATTATTTAAAAAAGAGATTTTCTCCATAAAAAAACGACCAACCCGAACCGTGCACCTTTTCTCGAAGTTTTATAAGTGCCCATGTAGGCCAATGTGGAATAAAAATATTTCGATTTGATTTGCCTGAATTACTGAGTTTTCAGTGTCTGTTATCTATTCTATTGAGCGGTCATTATATTTAAAGTTTATTTTAATAGCGTAGAACAAAGTTCATTTCTGTTCTATTTTATCCCGAAATAAATCTCCAAAGTCCATTACATAGTTTTTAAAGCCCTACAATATGATTTTGCACATTATTTTGTGCACAAAGATAAGCTGTGTTAATTCAACCAAGCGTCATAGTAAGTCATTATTATTCGTATTAAGCTAGTCTGTTTGCAAACGGTTTAATTTATTAATGACAGAAATTGGAACGCCATCCCAGTTAGCTCAGCCCGACTATGAAATGAATGGGCCGTTTCTAGCGTTTAATTAATTAAGCTGCAGTCGCGTTAAAACTGAACGATTTTCGCAAAATAAATAAAGCTTTAAAACTGACTTAAAATACTGGGTAAAATTTACTTCAAGATTTAATTAACGATGTAAAATAATCATTTCTCCAAATATTTTCATAAAATCTCTGCTCTCTGCTTACATTTTGGAATTTCTTCACACACAAATTCAGATACCAATTACCAAATCCAAACAAAGCTATTATTCCGTCGTTTTCTCTTCACAGACATAAAGAACCGATTCTGGATAACGAAACAGCTTTTGCAAGACTAGACAAAACCATTCAATTTCGCAATTTTGCCGCAACAAAAGAATATATATACAGGCCCAAGTTGCCGTTGTTCAGTAAATCTGGACTGCACAAATTACCTGTCGCCTGCATTTATTGGCAATGTGGTTGAGGCTGTGTCTATCAATTCAACGTGACCTGAATTCTGAATTTTGATACGACTGCCGCTGACATAGTAATAATTGAATACACTGCTCGCGTTGCCTTTTCTCCGTAGTTGTTTTAAGTCTTTGTATTGGACCATGTTATTTATAAAAGTTTTCTTTCCCTTGTCCTGCGCTTTTGTTTCATTCTGTTTTGATGACTTCCTCTTTTGTATTGAAACAGTAGACTGATACTGGTTTGTTTATAAAGTATTGATAAAGTTATTTTCTGATGATGTTATGAAAACTAGATACAAAACACATACACTAGATTTATCAAACGGGTTTCACCATGTTATCCTTCGCAGCGTGAAAATAAAACAATAAAGCGTAGTCATGGTTAATGCATGGCATGTTTCCAGGTGTCACTTATAGATGATATGATATCCGAGATAGCAGGTGCCACTTATAGACCAGGGTAGAAGCCTTGAAAAATAATTAAAAGTGAAAAAAAATTACAGTAGGATGAAACCCATTAGAAAAGGAGGGGAATATGATCAAAATGAAAGGAAAAATAAATTACGGTCGATCCGAGTTCGGGAAGGGGATGGGGGGGGTGTTTAAGGGTAAAAAACGGTTTTTCTCTATTTCCGGCAAAACTAAAAGTCCTATCGAAAAAAGTCAAATAGCAAAGTTGTAGGTAATAAAAAGATCTAAAACTTTTGCATTCACACTTTTTTCACATAACCTCAAAATTTATGTGAAAAATTCAAAAAACCAAGTTTTTGGTTTTTTATTTTTATCTTTTACAAAAATTGTTTTTTTATAACGAAATTTGGTGAAAACTTACTTTTTTATGTCCCAAATACGCTGTAATTTATTTGATTAAAAATATTTATTTTTTCACCTTATATTAAATTAATATCGAAAAAGCAGCCTCATTTTCAATCGAAAATTCTGACGTCAAAATATCAGCTTTTTTCAAAAAGTTGGTATGTTTTCTGTTCGTTGAAATCTCTACTTTCCGATGGTGAAAAAAAATATATATGTTACAATAGTAAATCTTCTCAGAAAATGCAAAAAATCTAATTCGATTTTTTTATTATTATAAATAATTTTAAGCTATTTATTAAAATTTACACTTTAATTACTCGAAAAACGTTAGATTACATGCTACATTGATAAAAAAATTGGAAATCAAAATATACTACTAAAATTAACAAACAAATAAGTTAATAAAATTAATATTTAATAAGACATCTACAATATTTGGATTCTGGATCATCTACAACTTTGGATTTTCTGAGAAGATTTACTATTGTAACATATATATTTTTTTCACCATCGGAAAGTAGAGATTTCAACGAACAGAAAACATACCAACTTTTTGAAAAAAGCTGATATTTTGACGTCAGAATTTTCGATTGAAAATGAGGCTGCTTTTTCGATATTAATTTAATATAAGGTGAAAAAATAAATATTTTTAATCAAATAAATTACAGCGTATTTGGGACATAAAAAAGTAAGTTTTCACCAAATTTCGTTATAAAAAAACAATTTTTGTAAAAGATAAAAATAAAAAACCAAAAACTTGGTTTTTTGAATTTTTCACATAAATTTTGAGGTTATGTGAAAAAAGTGTGAATGCAAAAGTTTTAGATCTTTTTATTACCTACAACTTTTCCATTTGACTTTTTTCGATAGGACTTTTAGTTTTGCCGGAAATAGAGAAAAACCGTTTTTTACCCTTAAACACCCCCCCCCATCCCCTTCCCGAACTCGGATCGACCGTAATTTATTTTTCCTTTCATTTTGATCATATTCCCCTCCTTTTCTAATGGGTTTCATCCTACTATTATTTTTTTTGGTTTTAAAAATTAATGACCCTGGTCTATTACATTCTCAAGAAATTACCACATCAAAAATTATTACCGATACGTTTTCTTGTCTCGTTTATATTGATGAAATCATTGTGTTTATTTTTTGTGTAATTTGGGCTTGGACTTAAAACTAACTATTGAATTAGAATTAAGTGAAATTGTATTTACGCGTACTTTAATGTAGGTACTAGGCAGCTTTTGTTTGAAAGTGGAAGTCTAGACAACGATTGTATTTTTAATGTATGTACAAAGCATGGAATGAATTCAAAAGCGACCACTAAGCCATTCACGTCGAAGTATTAATCGATTTCATTGCTAGATTTTCCGTCAAAATACCGGCTGACATTTGTAGATCTTTGACCGTCATTACTGGTAGTCAGTCTCCCTGAAAGACCAGATAGGCAGTCGCTCCATGTAAAATACTGGTTTACAGCTGCACGGTAAGGCAGGAAGCCTAACCCAATCAAGATAGGAAAGGGGCTGGCAGGCAATATCTCCAAAAACTAGCAATAGATGATTGCTAGATTTCTGGACAATATTAAAAAGACAATTATGCAAAATTCGATTCACCTTCTCGACTACACATATTTTTGCTCAACTCTAAACCTTAATTTTTGTAACAAGATACCAAATCATGAATAAAATAACTTGAGTTATTGCAAATTGTTTTCCATAAGCTCCAAACCCTCCCATATAAAGCCATGACTGTCCCATTACACCGTGAAGATAGCAATCCAAGAATATTGTGACAACACACAGATGACTACAGACTTCATACCTATGCTGTAGGTGATAGACATAAAATTCGCGTTTTATGTGAATCTACATGACATGAAGCCGTAAATGTGCGTGTAACTTAAGGGTTAAGTAAAGTTTGTGTAGTATCGCAATAATGTTTTAAGTATTTAGCGAAGTTAAGAGTTAAAGGATTGTTGGGTTCAAGCTTCAGAATTAAAGGAAATTTGTTTAGTTTAGATTTTTGTGTTATTACGCTGGTGTCATTAAGTTTTTTGGGGAGAAAATTCTAATAATAAATTAGGATTTTGTTAGCTAACATTAGCGTGGCGTTGAAAAAAGAATATGTAAGTTTCAAGAGTCCGCAACTCTTATTTTCAAACCAAAACTTATACTTCAAATTGATAATGTTAATAATTGAAAATGCATAATATATATAAACATAGACGAGTGCAATCAATAGCAGTATCATCTAGTAACCAATAATGGAATTAAAATCCCGTGTAGCTACACACAAATTTCGTGAAATAACTTAATACAAATAGAGTGTGCATAGAATTGCAACCCTCGATACACCTGACAGTTTCCGTTATATCTGCTAGATGGCATTGGCAGTAAAACATCGCTAGTGCTCAATATATTTTTTTTTCTGAAATTGAGGCCTTTGAGGATTTACGCATCGTATTTGCCTTTAATTAAAATAATACAATAATTGATTGCATTAAAACGTTGATAGACACTTTTAAACGTAGCCAAAACTACATACGTGTTGTTGAATTTTATTGTTCCTGCACTATTTAAACCAATACTGTTCTCGAAATTCGTATTAGCTGTTTTAGTGTCTATTTGCGTAGTCTGTTTTGGCTTTGTAAACACGTAATTAATAATGCAGAGGAGTTGAGGGGTTAAAGCCTGCGGGTGTTAATTATTGGCATAATGCTCAGTGCCGCGTTGAAATGGAACCTGATATTAAATTGGTATTATGTGGACGGAATATAGGGCTGAAAGATGAAGGTTATTTACATATTAGGTTACGGTTTATATCCGGGAAGGGAATAATCCTTCGGGTAAACGGATCTAAGATTTGTGCAAAGCTTTTCCTCAACTTGGGTGTGGCTTAACAGTAGCTTAAAGTTAAGGTATGTAGTGACGCCATTTAAAATTATATCATACTGTACCACAGCAGCAAATCTTTCGTGACCATGGACTTTCGAGGCAAGAAAGAAAGATAAGAATGGATGTCTTTTATCCTAAGTTACGGTCCACACACTAAGTGGAAAAGGTAGTATTTCGGAGAAATAGAGAGTGTGATATCCATTCTACTCGAATATCAGAATGGTGGAAAGATTTTCCTTTATTTAGAGGTCTGGATCGTAATAATAAATCTGAAAGACGAAACGACATGCATTACACCACGGTTGTTTCAACAAACATCTAAATAAAACCGGACAACCCAGAGTCGAACTAGCGCACCGAGGGTTCCGTACAGACTTGCGATAAACGGGCATATCTTTTGACTGCGAAAACTTAGAGGGTTGATTTTTCACAGCTCTCCACACCACATATTTGAATTTTAACTCGAAACCTCCACGCGTTCCCGAGATAAAAGATTTTGGCAGATAGACGGAAAACAAAGTGATCCTATGAATATAAAGGTTCCGTATTTTTCTTTTGAGGTAAGGAACCCTAAAAATACCCTCCAAAAAGCATAAACTGACAAACAAACAAAACCAGATACGAATTTAAACAGGCAAATAAAATAACATAATACTTTACAAAAACAAATTTCACAGTTTGTTACACATTAACCCGAGCCGGGTTGAAGTGACGACTCGGGGAGTTGGGGTTGACCTTACGTGTTTTCTGCAGATAAAAATAAAAGGATAAAACATGTCCACGGGTTTAGAAGGGGTTGATTATGAATTGTAAGTGATATTTGGACGTAATTGTATTGAAACCGGTTGTATCCGATTTGGGTGGTTTATTTTTGTCTGTAGCGGAGATTTTGGGTTTTTTCGATGGTGACCTGTTTTTAGCAAGGAAATGTGTAGAAAAGAACATTAAACTACGTGTTTCATTGTAGAACGAATTCAACAAGAAAAATCTCTTATAAGAACCTTAAAGGCCAATCAAAGTGAGTGGAATAAATGGTTTAAAGATTTTCGTGCTCGTTTGACAAGAGGACATATATCTTGATATCTTCCATGATAAACCGTAACAAATTTGTAAATTTATATATTCGTTAGCTGGCGCCTGCGGCTTCGACCTATCGAAAAAAAAGTATCCTATGTGTTATTCAGCCGTTTTGACGTGAAAGAGTAACAAACATCCATACATCCATCCATTCTCACAAACATTCGCATTTATAATATTAGTAGGATTTTCAAGTTATTGTACGAAGATTATTTTTAATATTAGTGTAATTTTAGAATATAAGTGTTTTGGTCGGACTGTTAACTTATATTCTTTTTAGAGGTTTCGCGATGTATGTTCTTTTATTCATGAAATATAAACTAATAGTTTATAGTACGAGAGCCCACGACCAAAACCATGTCTCATAGCAATACGGCAAAAACCCTATAAAATCGTTAGATTGTATGATTCTGAACCCGACTAGGTGTGTAGTAACGGTCGAAAGTGTAGCAACTGCGTGGGAGGCCATTTCTGCTGTGTCAAAAAAAAAGACAGTCGGTATTATAGCAATACGTCTGATAGTGAAAATGTACATAGATTTTATAATTGTATTACGAAAAAGTTTGTTTTCAGACATTTTGCGCGTAGCATATAGCCTGAGCGCATTTTTGAAAATGTCAACAAATTTAGACGACCTGTATCATAGCAATACGGATAATTTTTTTTTTCAACTTTTCGTATTGCTGCCATGATTACCAAAAACCTGTTTTCAGACACTTTAAGTGTAGCATATACTCCCAAAAACGAAAATAACGTTTCGGAGTCGCCTGGCCGACGCCTCTGTTAAATGTTTTTTTAAATTTACAGCCTTCATAGATATTCAACAGCCTCAGCGCTTGTTACGCTCCTGCCCCTTTCTTACTATTATATATTATTATTAAATTCAAGATGCCTCAATACGATTTTTAAATGATATCTGAGTATCGAAAAGTTGTCTGATAGAGAAGGTGCTACACTTAATTTGTCTGATATAAATTTTTTGCACATGTGGACAACTTATTTTATCATGTCCAACAATTTTCAGACATATTGCTATGATACCGATCGGTAGAATTTATTAACATTTTCAAAACGGTCTCAAAATTTAATGCGTTCACATTTCCGTCTGAAAATTGTTTTGTTCGCATCAAATAACCAAAATTTACTAATAAAAAAGATTTTCAGACGTATTGCTATGAGAATTTTTTTTTGTCTCATTTTTAATTTTCTTAAGTGATTTTACGGGTTTGCGCTACACCACTAACGTCTGAAAAATATGTTTCCGGTATCTCAGAACTATCATTCAACTACAGTCTGCAAATCAGACATATTGCTATGATGCAGTTCGGTAAAATTCTTTGACAATTTTGAAAATTCGGTCAGATCAAACGCTACGCGGAAAATGTCTGATATTGGTATTTTCGAGTTCAGGATAATCGTATCTATCGATTTGATGCGGTTTTGGCCGTATTGCTATGAGACAAAAATTTTGGTCGTGGGCTCTCGTACTATTATACTAAATCGCTTCTATATCTATGATAATTTTATAAAATTGCATTACAGTGTTAACTAAAAATTTTATAGACTTAAAACCTTCTATACAGCGTGTTGTTTTGCATCCTCGTCAAATTCAAGGACGTAACTATGCTAATGATTCTCGACCCGAATCGATAATAAAATAAGTAGGTTTTTTTTTTTTACTTTTTTCGTATTTTCAGAAATCGGTAAGTGCACACAGGTGCGTGCATGCCGCTGTATGATACGTATGCGCCGACGCTCACGCACACTGTTCTGTGTGTTCTGTAGGTGATTCTCTACTTTTGAAGTGAAATATTCAGTAATACTGTTAAATTTAAACACACAGAGACAGATCATAAAAGCGCCGTATATTATTATTGATCAGGTACCGTAATTTTCATTGATTATCTAAGACTTTTACTAGCACCTCCTAAATTTTGACGAGGATGCAAATCAACATATTGTATACAATTAGATACTATACAATTATTGCTTCATACAATTTTACTAGTTGTCCTGCGCGGTTTCATCCGCGTCTTTAGTTGGTGCCCTGCTCCCGTGGGTAGTAGCGTGATGTGGTATAGTCTATGTTACTTCCAGATAATGTAGCTTCCTATTAGTGAAATAATGGTTAAAATGGGTCCAGTAGTTTTGGAGCATATTCGATACAAACAAACAAATCTTTCCTATTTATACGTGGACGAATTGCTATAGATATACGTGGACGAAGCAAAAGACGACGTATGTAAGAACAGTAGCAGGTTAACTTTTGTGCTCTCTGTCAACTCCCATGGGGAAAAAAGCGAGCATTTATGTTTATACTTAGTAGAAAAGGAAAGTTTGAAACATCTAACACAAGTTATAACCCTAATAGATGTCACTAACTTCGATGTGATGTCACCCAAGTAGCTACTAGTAATGCAAATAGTTCAGCAAAGTTATTGCTTCCGATAAATTGCGACAGATGGCGCTAGTCAGTCTCTTCCATAAAAACCTTTAGTTTCTGTATTAATTTAATCGACGGGACTTTACCAATTCTGTGTTCTTTGAAAAGTGAGAGGGAATTAAGTGAACAGCGCTCTGAAAATAATGAAACGCGGTCAGGGGGTCTGTAATGGCTGCTTGCGTTAAAAGTTCCCCTTTCCTAATTTGCAGGTACCTGCTACCTGTAGTTTTGCCCTAGCGCCTTATTTATTGTAATAGCAAAGCTAAATATTCCTTTTCTTCCATCTTTCTCACTCATTTCTTTAAAAAAAAAACAGCCTATGTCCGTCTCCAGGGTCCCAACTATCTCTGTACCAAAATTCATCAAAATCGGTTTAGCCATTCAGGCGTAACAAACAAACAAACTCACTTTCGCTTTTATAATAGTTATTAGTAAGGACTACGTTACCATTCATAAAATGGTCACATATTGACAATTCACAATATTAACTGCGTCTGTGACCATTTTAAGAATTTTAACGTCATTCATATTATTAACCTATTATTATTCTGCTAAAGCGGCCATTTTAAACCCCCAGGTCGTTACATAAATACAGGAACTTTATGGTATGTCATTTTTGTAGAAATTTTATACTACACTACAACAAGTAGGTACGTGCTAGGTGGCACTGTCCATATAAAATGTTGGGCGGAAGTCTTTAATAAGTTTCGAAAATCTTTTTTCAGAAGCAAAAATATAACTGCGGCTGGAATGAAAGCCTTTTACAAAACGTCTGTCCCAAAGTGACTAGTGAATGGAGACGATGCATTTAAGGCTACTCCGCCGTCCTCGAAACTGGCTCCGTAGTTCAACTATAGGGATCTTGAGACGACGGTAATGACCGTTTTCTTAACCGTCTCTAAAATTAAAGGCAAGGCATAAGTTTCGGCATAGGGGCCTGATATGGGACACCGCCTGCCGGGGTTGCAGGTTATTCCAAAGAGATACCGCGGCCTTGGAACATAAAAGGCAGTAGAAGGAATATGGGTGGGTTTTAGTTAGCAAATAAAAGTCTGAAACTCCCCCACCACACCGCCTCGAGCGGGGGAAGTTATTTCCAAAAGGCTAGTATCCGATGGATTTCATAAAGGTAAAGAAAATATGGAAGGATTGTGTAAGGAATGATATGAAGGCGTAAGGAGTAAATGATGCCAGGGACGAATGGGACAAAGGCAGGAAAATGATGGATCTCATAATTCAGATTGATGGTCTAGTGGTCGCAATCGCGACTGCAGAGCTTGAGGTACCAGGTGCAATTCTCGATACACTAAACATAGGACTTGAACAACTCGCGAAAAGTGGTTGCACTGTAAAGTACACCTCTGCCGAATCCTTCGAGAATAACAGGCGTGATTTTATGTGAAATACTTAAATCTCGCAATTTTGGGGATTGTAAATATACTATATATAGAAGTAATATCTACCTCGCAAATAAAGAATGAAGTGAAGACGAAAACAGCCGTTTTTTGCGGATGGGAAATCAACAAATAACTTCCCCCGCTCTGAAGCGGGGGGGGGGGAGTGTCAGACTTTTACTGACTAAAACCCACCCATGTTCCTTCTTTTGTCCTTTTTGCTCCTGGGCCCGCGGTATCTCTTTCGAAAAACCCGCAACCCCAGCAGGAAGAAAACAGCCTGGAAAGCTCAGCTTTAAAATAAATAAGGCGCAAGGGCAACAACTACAGGTAGCAGGTACCTGCAAATCAGGAAAGGGGAACTGTGTTACCCGAAATTTAACGCGAGCAAAGCCGCGGGCAAAAGCTAGTATTCTATACAATAATGGCAGTGTGGTCTCGAGTTCAAGACACAGATTTTTTGAATACATTGAGATATATATGTAAATATATCTATTGTTTTGAGATAAAAAAAATAAGTACTTACACTAGATACTTTTAATCGTTTGTGCAGCAGTTTAAGCGTGATAAGTTCAAAGACAAAAATATAGACATGAAAATTTGCATTTATAAGATTGGATGTCCATCGGAAATGAACTCAATTTCCCGTTCCAAAATTTTATGTCCCAGTCAACTGCAGACATTTACCAGATACATTTTCATGTTCCTCGCTTTGTGCTGAAAAGCTATATTTATGACAGACGGCCCATATCTTCGTTGGCTACGAAACAAAGTGCTATTTATCGTTTTTATTGCCAAAAGTCATGATATATTGGCTGTTTCCCCTTACAACATAACATATTGGATATCGAGATATTACGTCAATAAGACAAAGTGTTATTTACTATCATGTTGTTATAGTAACTTGCAGCTTGTAGCTAAATAATAACAGCCCCACATGTCAATTTTCAACGTTTAGAAGCGCATGCCAGGGTCGGTCTATGGATGGGTAACCACCCATAACATACCGAGTTTCCCGCTTGCCTCGGAAAGCATGTCAAGCCGTTGGTGACGACTGTCATTTGTAGATCTTTGACAGTAGTTACAGGTAGTCAGGGGCGCCAAAGTCTGTCAACCAATTTTAGCAAGGGGTTTCGTTATATCTTATAACCTAGTTTACCTAGTACTAACTGGGTTGTGGAGGTCAGATAGGCAGCTCCATTTAAATTACTGATTTAGCTGCAACCGCTTAGACTGGAATCCGACCCCAACATAATTCGGAAAAGGCTATGCAAATGATGACGATTTTTTTCTGGTGTCAACCTACCAAATTGTATCCAAGATAGTTCGTTTAGGTCTATCTTGACTTGTTACAAAAGAAATTGAGGGGCTTAATTTTGACCAAAGAGAACCTAAAGCTCAACGGAACAAGTTTTAAAGAACCAGCTTAGCTTAATTCCTTGAGAAAATCTTAGGACGTTCTGGAACGCTAGTTTTCCTATTTATTTCTGCACACCTATAAGGACAACTGGTCTGTCCGTATCAGCATTGTCTTAACTCGAGCTAATGACCATAATTTTTTATGAAATTACGTACTGTGACACACATTTTAAGCATCTTAACGGTACGGCCTTTCATCGGGATAAAGTAATTAACAAGATGTGTACATACATTCGTGTGCTGTAGGCGCACAGCACACGAATGTAATTTCTTTTAGCTAGAGCCACTCCGTTCTAATTGCAAGTGCGTCTATGTTCTTGAAGCTTGAACTGTATTTCTTATTTCATGATACTATAAGTATAAATTTGTAGTGTCGTTGGAATCCTGAACGAGTTTCTACGGCACCTTTTGAAATAAAATTACAATAGTGTCAATAACGAAGCGGGTAAAACTGAAATAGTCGTTGAATTTTGACGGCAATTTGGAATGGAAGCGGGGAAACAGAAACGGGACAGATTAAACAGATCTATACAGACATAAACATGATGATTCAAATAAAGACTCAAGAATACGCAAAAGAAATAAATAGAATTTCTATTATGAAGAGTTGAAGACATTCATAAGAGGCTAACAAAATCCAAAGGACAAAGCTACTTCAAGAAGATTTAAAATACGGTAGAACTTAGATTCTAATAAAGGTGTCTTCTAAAGAAAAATCAGAATTGCTAAACAGCTAACACTGCTTGTCTTCGAAATCCAAGGATCTGCTAGAAAAAAGTTAGCTTTGATAAAATGGTTCCAATAAAAATAAACATTGGTACCAGGTACCTCCATAATGAATGTGGTACTACTCCCGAAGGCAATCAAGGTGGCAATAGTCTAGTTTCTACAGACAAAAGTTTTCTCTCTCTGTACTATTTTCCTTGAAGTCGAGTCTTTATTACGTGACAGATCTAGTAGACTTTAATAAGTTATATCATCATTCGTTTCACAGACGGAATATGATATTACTTTTTTTTAATTTGTTACGTGTTATTATTGTAATACGCCTTCGTGAAATACTTTTTGGCTTGGAAACTGGTAAAGTATTTTTTGTGAAGACTGGAATAATTTGAATTTGACCTTTCTTTTTCTTTCTACAACCACTTGTAATATCGTCATCGGCCTAGTTTTCACCAATATGTTGGGGTCTGTTTCATGTCTAACCAGGTGCACTTTTACCAACATTTTGTAAGGAGCGACTGCCTATCCGACCTATACCATCATCATCATCATTTTCCTGCCCTTGTCCCTTTCTATTTGGGGTCGGCGCAGGACGTTTTCTTCTTCCATTCTACCCTATCAGACTTCACGGCATCATTTACTCCTTTCTCCTTCATATCATTCCTTACACAATCCATATCTGACCTATACGGACGAAATATTTTTGTTTTTCCAAACCGTTTGGGATTTACACTCGGGCCATGGGCCACACCCTTTTCAAGAAATTTCTAAATGCCTAGTTGACGTTTCCAGTGACTTAAGCGCTGGTGTTTCTTGGCCAGGAGCTAAGTGTTGTCATGCAGCGTGGCAACACCGCTATAGTCTCTTGGGCACAGTATCAGCTGACAATGTCGAGGAGCAGTGTTTTGATGGCCTTTTATAGTTTAATGTTAATTTAGTTTATTTAATCGTTTTACATCCATCTGCATAGTTGGAACATAATCACTTGTCCAAGACCAAGACCGTTCTTTCGTAGTCCGATCTAATCTTACCCAGACGACTGTGTAAAAAACTGTTGAATTTACTTCGCGAAGATTTGCTGCAATCTCTTCTGCAATAGGCATGACGACAGTATAAAAAAATCGCTGATTCAGTGATGACAGGGGAGAAGTCATATTAAAAAAAAGTAAACACAGGTTTAGTTTTATTTAAAAATAACAGATTATTAAGATTTTCAATAAAATAAAACATTAAAATACTGCAATCGGCCATTTTGACTGAAACACCGATCACAGCTTATGACGTCACGGTTATGTGATTTATGGGACGTTGTTATAGAAACAATGTCATTTTTATTTAACTGTGACGTCATGCCGACGCCATGACACATGCGAGCTGTTTTCGGACACTATTGAAAATTTATGAAAAAAATGGCTTCAAACTTTGTTAAACTTAAGTTTATTACCGAAATAAAGCCTTTTTTGTAAATAGTAAAAGTGTTTACCACATTATGGAAGAGGATTTTAAAATCTTTCGTCACGCCTATTACAGTTATTCTTGAGTTCCAATTCTTTGACCTATTTTCTTTAATTCTTTGCTCGAATATCAAAGAGTGTTGTAGATCGATTGTTTTAACTACAACTTAGCATGACTTCGCCGGCTTCCAAGTATTTTGCTTCCGAATTTCAAGTTACATTAACTGATTACTTTGGATATTTGTTTGATAAGACCAAGATTGATTGCTTTGTTTAGCAATTTTTATTTTATTTCGTTGTAAAGCTGAACGGATCGGAATTACATTGGCTAATGTTTCGAACCTACAGTAGTTTTAGGAAAAGGAAAGATAAATTGACTCTAAATTTCTAAAACAATTAGGGACAAAAGCTGTCGTTTAGAATGTCGATTAGTTTTTCGTCAGTTGTCTACTTATGTACTTAACTATCCCAGAATCCATTATATACTTTATCCCAGGACACCTCGGGAGAGACATTGACTGACGTGTTTACTTTAAATTATGCAAAAACAATGTCTGCCAGCCTAAGTTGCGTAAAATTCGTTTACTATTTTCAACTTTCCACCTGAGAGAAAAAATGTTTCTGTTAAAGATAAGACACTATAACGTGGTATGGTGTCTGTCGGAAGACGCATTTAATCAATTTCTATTATATATTTTTTGGCTTCCTAAGTACTAAAATGAAGTAAGTAGTTTAAGATGAGGTTATATTTACCTTCTTTGAACTTTTATGGACGAAAACACCCCTGGAAATCCACAAATATAAGAAAGAATGCCATGATAAATTATTCTTTAATTATTGAACATATGAGGCTGTGTGAAAGTCAAAACATAATATAAATTAGTTGGATCAATAAAAAAAACACACATGTGACACTAACTTACGATTTCAAACATGCATTTCTATAAAATGATGTATCAGAGAAGTATTAGAAAATAACATAAAATAATAAAGCTTGTTTTCTTAAAAGAGGTAGGTGATAAAATAATTTTTGAATAGGCTCTAATAATTATTTTTTATATAATCAGAACTACTATTTCGGGTCTACGAACCCGACTTACACCCGACCAATCGACCAATGCTCGCTGAGAATAAACGTCGCGGTAAAGGAAGGCCTCAATTAAAAGGCGTAAATTGTAATTGGCGTTTACGAGAACATCTGTACAGATTGGGTATTAAGCTAGTTCCTACTATTGAAAGATGGTAGAGTAATTATCTGTTGACAAGGGTTGAATAAGAATGAATCAAACCTTATGTAAAGAACTAGTCAAGTCAGCACGACATAGTACGCACATCCCTTTGCAATGAAAGAAAGTAATGATGGTGAGGTATTCAATAAGATTTCATCTATTAAAATATTTAGGGCTTTCCACTAAACCGCTAAGTCGAAATGAACGCTTAAAATATATCACGAAGCTAAGTTCAAAAGCTAATATAATATCTAAAATCAGAAAATTAAGTTACTAAATTGTCTATTACCCCACTAAGAAACTTGTGGACTTAAATGGAAAGCTAAATAGAGACAAGATGATAAAAACTAAGTTAAATTTAACAATCTTTTGCAAGGAATAAAACTGTAAGACGATTACATATGGTCACCTGTAACTAAGTGAAAAATGTACCCTATTCCCGGTTTTCGATTATTTGAAAATTTTGCATACATGTTTAGTTCTGATGACAATTCATGGTCGTCTGAGTGACGTCATTTTAAATCTAACAAGTCGGACTCCCGAAGATGAATACTTCAAATAGCAAACAGAGAAGGGCAAGAATATAATGATTAAAACTTTTTACAACAAGTTGTTTCTAGATGAACATGTTTTAATAAAGCTAAATAAACAAAGTTGTTAGTGAAAATAATAATTGTGGGGCTTTACATAAACGAATTTGGGTTCTATTATGAGTTGTTGGTAATTACCCTGCAAATTAACTGTTACGCATCCGATTACGTACAAATACAGATTTTAAGTCTAAATTGTAAATGTAATTAAACTTGTTCAATCTTGTTCTTCAAATTACTCTTGATGAGTCCAATTAAAAACATAAATTGGACTAGCACACATGATTTTAAAGGTGACTTTAATTTACAGCCTCCGAATATAGTAAGCCTTCCCATGAGTACAGTGAGGGACGATTAAGGGATTGTATGATGACGTAGGGCATACCCAGGAGACCAGCAGACTTTTTGCAAGTAGTTTTGTCCTTAATTTGCTGCCCACAGACTTTCAAACTATCCGACAACCTTGTTTAGTAGTTTCAGAGGACAGGCTGTAAAATAGTTCCCAATGAATCAATTACAACAACGGTTAGACTGATTCTCCTATCGAAAATATTTTGTAGGCAAACCTCAGGTTGGCCAACTTAACAGCGGTAAATAAATTAAAAATTGAAAGTACTCATTGTGATAACCCTATCCTCTACCCCCTTACCCTACCTACCCTATACCCTATGTCTATTATCATGTGATTCCAAGGAAATTGTCCCAGACAAAGTACTAGGAGCGCACAAGGATGCAGCAGATAATGCTAAATAGGTAGAACTTACTTAATCCGTCGCCAGAGAATAGCAACTAGAGGGGAAGGGTAAACACTGGCAACTTGAACGGCAAGATAAGGTATACATATGTACCTTGTAGCTTGCGGTACTGGAAGCTGAACTATTAAAAGCTAATGAAGAGAAAATGCACACAATAACAATTTTGAACCACTCTCGAAATATGGTGGTTAATTAAATTAATGACAATTTAGAAAAAACTAAAGCAGAACTTAAATCCTTGCAAATTAATTTTATGCTGGAGCCTGTAAACAAAACAAAAAATTACAGCTTTAATTTAAGTAATGTAGAAAAGCAACTGCTAAAACCGTCACTGCAATGCTTTTTTCTTCATATGCACAACTGAATATACTCGTCGGGCATACAATTTAAATTTTTCTAACGTACAGAATTTCTGTAACGATCGTACAGGATGCGTAGCAGGATACGAACGCGGAAACGCACGAGACAAAGGTCGTATGGGATAAAAGGGGGGCATGGAAGAGAGTGGGGTTAGGGGCCACCCCTATCCTCCTTCCAGACGGTTTCCATCGTTCCCAAGACGACGTTTCTGAGTTACTTGACGTAGTTCAAAACATGTTATTGGTTGGAACTCACAAGTTTAGTGGTGTTGTTACGCTTCCAAGGATTATTGGCAATCACATTGACGATTTCGCTGATCTTTACCTTTACGATATTGTGAACTCTGGAATCGGCTGTTGTGCAAAAGTCGTTTTCCTGTGTATCAAAATTTCTTGAAGCTTTCAGTTTCGGATACCTCTCTACGAGTGAAGGAGCAACCTAAGTAATAGTATATAGAAGGATTACAGAAACTAGTTTAGTCAAATCTATTAAGCTGATAATTCGTGATGATGATTCTTGGAAGAAAATAATAGTTAGAGGAACAATGGCATAGAAACCATTGTTTATATGAGAACTGTTAAAAGTTAAGCCAATATTTTTAAAATATTTATAGAAAAGTAGAAAAGACCCATTTTAACTCTTATGGATGGATTGTGTAAAATGGCAAAGGCTATAATAGTATTTTACGATATTATCCACAGGATTTAAAGGGGGGTGGTATGTTACATATTCGCAACTATCTAACATGTTTGTACTTAGTCCTCGAATAGTTCTGTCTGTTTACCAGGAGAACAAGACAGTAAAGTTGCCGAACTAATATCGTTGCGGAACAATGATTATAGTATTTAACATGAATTGAACATATTTCAGAAATGTGTTTTAGCATGTAGTTTTTGAGTCTGTGATCGATGCCATAAAGATAATTAAAAGAATACCTGGTGTGAAATAAAACTGCCGAAATAATCCTGTTTAAAGGGAGGACAGACTCAGCAAAAGATGGAATAAGTCTACCGATGAAGATGACATAAATGATTTTGGGATAACACATCAGTTCACATGCATATTTTTGACCCGTATGAACAGTGAGATTGAGATTAAAAGAGTGATAGATATGAATGTTGATGGGTGGAGAGGGAAAGGAAGGCCAAAGACAAGATGGATAGATTGTGTAAGGAATGATATGAAGAAGAAAGAAGTAAATGATGGCGTAACAAAGGAGAATTGAAAATGAGACAAGGGCAGGAAGATGATGATGATGAACAGTGAGATTTTGACGTGTGATTTTAACGATTTACCGTAATTGAATCATATTGTAGTGATTATAGCCGCGTGAATGGAGCCCAGTCCACATATTTATCATGAAATCGAGACAGGCCATAATGCAAAAAAAACTACCCATACAATTCGATGAAAAATTATCAATGTGTACTGGTCGTTATTAAACTTTTAGTTTGTGGCTGTTCACTCTTGACCTCAAAACATACAACTGACCAGACAGACAGATAACTCATTTCACATGTGGGCGATTTCAATAATAATGTTGTCGATTACTTAATTTATAAACTGCCAAGTTGATCAATCATTTATCACTTTCAAAATATGTCAAGTAGTTCGTTCAGTACTTGAATTAAATTAATATATACAACAATGTTTGTTTTCAATATTTATTTCTATGATAGGAATCTTTGCGTTTCATATAAGCTCCATAAAATTAAATTTTGTAGTTCAATGCAGTTTGATAGCAAATGTTTTACTACGTTTTTTGTTTATGTTACATAATCAACAGTAACTAGATTAACACCACCATCCATAATCACATTAATAAGATAATCAACAACTAACAAAGTGAAACACGTCCGTTTCCAACTCAAGTCGGGCACATAATGATCAATAGATCATGAGTACGGAGTACCGTACCCGTACCTATTGCGGTAGCTACGTCACATCCTACGGAACTGCGCGCACGCATGTCTTCTTGTCTAGGCGTGTCGGCGCGCACTATATTGACAGCCGATGACAAGACTGATGGGTGAGAGTAAAAAATCTTAAGTCTGTTTACATACAAAGGATACCGTACGTTAATTCTAAGAATTTTAACTAGACGAAAAAATACTACAAAAGTAGTTTTTAAAACATATATTACATCGGGTGAGTCAGATAATAATGACATCAGAGATGCAACACTTGGTCGTAAATAAATCGTTTTTACACAGTAGCAATCTTTTAAATTCTTCGAAGAACTTGCTGCTTTTAAAAAACTTTTTTTTCCAAAACGTCGAACAGGTGTATTTTAAAGGTCTCTTAAGATTCGTGGTTAAATTAAGTGGTCGGTAATGTTTCGCCGGATACAATAATCAAGTAACGGTCTGTTTCCGTGCGTCGCGATTTGTTGGAAGACTTCGTTGATGTATAGCTGTTGACTCTCAGTGTGGGAACACTGTGTCGAGCTAAATTACAGGTATCAGGCATTGAGTTTTTGTTAGAACTGTATTTATCCTCTTAGAAATGGTTTTAGTTTATCAGAATTCCAACCGCATCGCTTAAGATAACTTATAAGTTTTGTCTTGTATCAACCTGAATGAAAATGTGACATAGTTCTTAATCTATGCAAAAAACTTAGGGATGATCATGATAGAAAAACCACCTTCAAGTGAAGAACAGATAGGTACTTAGCTTTCTCCATACACCAAATTAAACATAACTTCACGCTTGTAATCCACGAAGGCGTACCTGATAGTAGACCAACATTTCGCCAGTTATATTTATACCCATGTAGAGAGAGAGCCTTTTGGTTATCAACCGGGTACAAGTCTAGACTCCGTGGGTACTACTAAGAAACTTCTGATGGAAAAACCCAACAGCCATTTGCCCGAACCAAATCATTTGGAAGAGCCTACCAAATTTACCTTCAAGAATATCTTGTCCAATAGAAAATCCTCACTTATAAATAGATTTAATAACATTGCAAACCCAACATCAATAACACCTACTACAAACGTCAAAACTAAACAATATTGAGGCACTTAAAATCATCTCCTCCCCCGCAATCGTTCACTCTTCCTTTCATTCATTCAATCACTCTAACACCGCCATTACGCTAACGGAACCATGAGTATTTTTTACAGCTGTCTACCAAAACAACGTCAGTAATAAGGTCGAGCACCGAACCCCGCCCACGACAGACGCAGCCCACATTACGTCACTACAGAACAGTTTAGATAAGCTACCAGTTTCTATAAATGATAAGATAAGGATGAAGTGGTTTTTTTTTGTAAGATTGAAGGGAAAGAGGTCAAAGTATTGAAAGGTGGGGTTCTTGCGTACTCTTGAATGAGTCCTTATATAAGATAGATGGCTTCGTGATTTAAGTTAGAAATGTGGGGAAGTAAATTCTGAAGAAACTAGTAGAGAGCAACAGGATTCTAAAAAGTTGATAGTGTAACGATGAAATTAAACTCAACGTAATTAAACACTTAAATATATGTTCCAACATTTATATTAAAAAAAAACGTATATTTCAGAAAAAAAAACCATCATCATTTTCCTGCCCTTGTCCCATTCTATTTGGGGTCGGCGCAACACGTTTTCTTCTTCCATTCTCCCCTATCAGACGTCCCGGCATCATTTACTCCTTTCTCCTTCATATCATTCCTTACACAATCCATCCATCTTTTCTTTGGCCTTCCTCTCGCTCTCCGTCCATCAACATTCAGATCCATCACTCTTTTAGTTACATGTCCTTCATCCCTCCTCATTACATGTCCATACCAAGACAAAAAAAAACCATAAAACAGAAATAATAGTTGGTAAATTAGTCAGCAAAAAACACAGACGGTACAGAATCAAAATAACATTATATAATAAAAATAAAGCAGATAAAATCGAAATATCATAATATAATAATGATTATTTTTCCGACCCAAATATCGACCAATAGAATTGCACCATTCGACGTCACGTGGTACAACCTACATGGTATTATACTGAAAATTTTTTGAAAATTTTCTCTGGTCGTTGTTATGCATAAAAAACAAAACATGGTGCAATTCTATTGGCCGACATTTGGGACGGAAAAATAATCACTTATAATACCACAAGAGCTTCAAAATTATCGGGTATTTTCCGATAGGTTCGTTGCAAACAAATGAAGGAGTCAAGTTTTTCTCTTCAGGTTAAAAAATCACGAGCGCGAAGCGCGAGTGATTTTTCCTGAAAAACTTGACGATTTTATTTGTTTGCAGGGAACCTATCGGAAAATACCCGATAATTTTGAAGCTCTTGCATTGCGCCATGTTTTGTTTTTGATGACCAGAGAAAATTTTCAAAAAATTTTCAGTATAATACCATGTAGGTTGTACCACGTGACGTCGAATGGTGCAATTCTATTGGTCGATATTTGGGTCGGAAAAATAATCCCCCGAATACCACACGAGCTTCAAAATTATCTGGCATTTCCCGATAGGTTCCCTGCAAACAAATAAAATCGTCAAGTTTTTCAGGAAAAATCACTCGCGCTTCGCGCTCGTGATTTTTTAACCTGAAAAGTAAAACTTGACTCCTTCATTTGTTTGCAACGAACCTATCGGAAAATACCCGATAATTTGGAAGCTCTTGTGGTATTATAAGTGAATATAACATTGAAAATTTTCATATTAAACCCACTAAAAAAACCATCAAAATCATTCCAAGCGGCCGACATGCAAACTATTTAGGGCATGGATATTTTCTTTTCGATCAAACAAAAGACAGTCATCGAGTAGAGAGTTAGTTCGCCTTGATAAAGTTTACGGAAGATGGAAAACTGCTAAGTAATCTAGTCTAGTAGTAACATTGCGAGAAAGCTATTTAAAACTTTTACAGTACACAGGGAGTTCTAAAGAGAAAATATATCAAAGCCTAAGCACAAAGTTGTTCATAATAAAAACAGCGGTCAATCGAGGGAGTTTATTTCAGAGTGCTTGAACAAAACAGTTTTGAATATCGGCAAAATTGAGCGAACACTTTTGTTGCTAGGACCCCGGTCAATTTGAGCGACAGCAAACCGGCCTCCATCAATTTTATCCGGAACCCGGTAAACGTAAAATGAATGAGTATATTTTTTGGCCATTGTATTTGTAACTGAATTTGATAGGAATATTTACGAAGCGGAATCTGAATAAATGTTATTATAAATGTTCTGATTCATATTTAAAACTCGGACTGGAATATGTTTTGGATATCTGTAGGTGGTAGGAGTGGGATTAACTCAAAAGAGCATTTATAAATTATTTAATACTTTTATTTCAGGACCATTTTATTTTTCACAGTTTTGGGAAGAACAAATAATTAATTAGAGAGTCCGTTTTTAAAGTTATAATTAGAGTATTTCATCACAGATAAATTATAAGGATAATACCAGCTTACAGGTTTGTAGGATTTGTATTTTCGAAGGAGAATTCCTGTCAGTAACAGATGCATTATATCATTCAGGAAAAAGAATGGTGCGAGTGTCTAGGAAAATTTATATCACGAAATACTCGTTTAAATATAGATTTACTTAATTGGAGGATTAAATCTTAACAACAGTTTTAGAATAATATTTGAAACTGAGCTTCTTGACTTTGCAAAACAAACTATTCTTTCGATAGAACGGAAGAGACTGATTCATTGCAGACACTTAGCACTTAGTTCTCTTCAAAATATGCCAAATTTATAATGAGAAGCACAAGTTTAACATCTATTAACATAATAATTGATTGCGTTTTCATTTACTTAATGAAGGGAAACCAGCTGTTAGACGATCGTACAACAAGAGTGAAGAGAATAAGCATAAGCATAATAATATGTTCTCACAACACGTTGGTTCATAAAACACGCCTCCTCTCTACGAGATTCCGAGTGAGCCGTAAAGCCTACAAATCTGTAATCATTGAATACTTTGACAAATAATGTTGTAGTGATACCACAAAAAAGTTCTGTAGCAGTTTTCTAACTCTACTGTTGCGTTCGTCAATATGAGGCAGCATTTTATGTGACAATCACTTGTATTTTTTCGTGAGAGGACTAAAATGATTGCATGTACGAATATGTAATAATTTATTTAATGATTTATGTACTGTAAGATAGTTTGAGATTGATGTGACATGTATTGGTGAAATATTAACTAAAAATATAACATTGAAGTATGTTATGCTTCTTTTAATTACGAATATTACTAACCCCCTACAGTTCACACTGAATACAGTAAAGAAGACAGGAACAGAAAAATAGCTACAAATGTAATGCTTATTTCTAAAGAAATCTCTACTATACATGCGAAAGGAAACTATTTTCTTTACAAGTGTAAGGAAGAGAAAATATAATACATAAAAAACATAAAGCAAATAATGAATTAAAATACTATACAGGGTGGAATTTTGTAATGCCACCTGAAGGGGAAGTAGTACTCTTAATACTTTAGATAGAAAATTTTACTCAAAGAAAACATTCCTTTATTTTTGAAAAGAAAGAAAACGTCATTCAAAGATTTTTTTAAATTCGCTTGCCGCACACGGTAATCGAACCGACTAAAATCTGTAAAAGTTGCACCCTGTACTTTTATATTGCATCGATCGTTAGGGTCAGGTCCCCTGAATCAACATCGACCTAGCCTTTCTTTTCATTATCTTTTACTTTTCCTTACATTACAAATATCTTTTATGCTTTAAAAATAACCGAAATCGTAATTTCTCATACAATTAAAAGCACTTTAAACAATCTCATGACACCGTTAAACTAGTAAATTTTCAATTAGTATGACGCACTAAAGATACAGCTAGAAGATCTACTTCAATACTATTCGTAGTTAGTTGTCCATCATTGATTTTTTTACTTGTCTCCCAGTTTCCATTACTTATGATCTAAATTAGAATATTCAAAATTATATTTTGTGGCAGCAGCCATAAGCACCAGTTCTTCAACATTAAGTTGATGCACATTCCCACAGAGTAAACGTTCCGCAAATATATATATACTAGCTTTCGCCCGCAGCTTCGCTCGCGTTAAATTCGGTATAACACACCAAGCAGACCTGCAGTTTTTGCTCTTGCGCCTGATTGATTTGTAATAGCAACGCTAAGTTTTCCCTTTTCTTCCCTCGTTTTCCCTCATATCCCACTTTTTTAAAATAAAAATTAGCCTATGTCCGTCTCCTGGTTCCCAACTATCTCTGTACCAAAATTCATCAAATTCGGTTAAGCCATTAAAGCGTGAAGAGGTAACAAACAAACAAACAAACAAATAAACAAACAAACAAACTCACTTTCGCTTTTATAATATTAGTAAGGATAAGGATAGTAAGGATTCGTACACTATAGAACAGTACTTAATATCGTGGTAAGCGTGTTCTGTTGCCTGTACTATTTAGAACGCTACTTAAGGTCTCAAAATTTCGGCCCTACAAACTCGAAGCATTTATTTCAATTAGACCATTACAGGCACTTTTGAATGTCATAAAAACAAAAAAAAGATGCAGTCCCAATCATAACACATAATAACTTTTGAAACTACTGTTGTTGCCCATTCCAAAGCGTAGATCTCTATGAAGAAAAATGGACAAGAAACTCCATGGATATTCGATTTAATCATAATATTTTTACAAAATCATGGATAACTCGTTCATGTTGAGATTATACATTATATATGTGTAGAACGAATATTAACTAATAGATAAATTGGCGACATGGTTGGCGCAGTAGCTGAGCGATCGACTGCTGCGCTGCGTGTCGCGGGTTCGATTACCGCAAGGAACAAATATTTGTATGGCCTACAGATAGTTGTTCCGGGTCTGGTTGTTTGTGTATGTGAGTTTAAATGTTTGTAAACGCTCTCACGATACAGAAGACATTCCTAGTGTGGGGCAACGTTTTTTTTTTTTAAAAAAAACAAACTGTGGCAGCTAAGAGATGGCCAGTCCAGACTGGCAGCACTCGTTCACGGACATGACGCATGTATCAGCCCCATTCAGCTCAACCATTTTCACTTTGTAGAAGTTCAAAATTCATCGCGCTCAGAGTCAATCAGTCATCCTGAGCCTCGTCATACAAATTGGCCCTTTTGCGTGTTTCATTTTGTAGTGTGCCCGCGGCAATCTTTCAATTGCTTCACGGACGGCGCGCGCGCATACACGCACTGTAGTTTCAACTGGGCAATTTGCGTCCCAGGTTGTGATTGAGTGATCACTAAGTTATTGTTATACTGCTACTGTTGCCCACTAATTTATAAAACATGTTTTAACATTTAATGATTCTTTCAAACCAGCTTCTTTTGAACTAAAGTGCGAGTTTCGTTTGGTTTGGGAAGTGGCGATTGACAGCTTATTTTTGGACATCAATGACTTATTGCGAGAAAACTAGCGCAGCACTGAATTACCTGCGACGTGGGTTGAAGTTCCGTGATGGTTTATGCTTGTTTCTATGAGAAGAACATGGAAGAGTTTAATGTGTAGTAAGGCAGAAACAGGATTGTAAATCCTTACTAATATTATAAAAGCGAAAGTGAGTTTGTTTGTTTGTTACGTCTTCACGCCTACATGGCTGAACCGATTTTGATGAATTTTGGTACAGAGATAGTTGGGACCCTGGAGACGGACATAGGCTAACTTTTTTAAAAATAAAAGTGAAAAATGAGGGAGAAAGAGGGGAAAAAAAGGAAAATTTAGCTTTGCTATTACAATAAATAAGGCGCTAGGGCAAAAACTACAAGTAGCAGGTACCTGCAAACCAGGAAACGGGAACTGTGTTATCCCGAATTAAACGCGATCGAAGCCGCGGGCAATAGCTAGTGAAATATATTTGTTGTCTTGTCGACTCGATCTATTCGGGAATCGAACCTCAGGACCTTTCCTGAGTTCCTGTTCCAAAGTGGTATTAGGTATTTCCAGGCAGCCACGGATGTTGGATTTGTGCCCGGTTGATGGCATTAAGCCCGCTCCTTATTACTTACAACATGGCACTTAATCATAACTGGCGAAATGAGGGTTTAATATCAGTACACCTCTGCCTTCGAAGATTACAAGCGTCATGTTATGTAATATTTAGTTAATGTTAAAGTTGACATCATGGAACCGGGATGTCTACACCAAATTAGTTGCCTACTTTAACAGGATGACAGACAGGGACAGCCTGACAGCGGAAATGGAATGAGACCCCCAAGCACATTGCAGACTTGCTCGGGTTGCCGTTCGATTTCCGTATCCGAACAAATATTTGTATGGTCCGCAGATGCTTTGAAGATCGGTGTTTGTATATGTAAATTGTGTGTGCAATAACACCCACGGAGCCAGTACAGGGAGAATCCTGGTGGGTGTTTACAAATATCAAATAACTCAGATAAATTGAAAATATTTTGCCCACAGCTTCTCGTCTATTCGCGTATATGGTGGAAATTATTCCACAGAAACGTAGGTACCGGGATAAGAATATAGTGTTGTCGATCCTGTTGTTACAATCCAAACTAAAACTACTCTAAAAATCACTAAATTTAGTTTATTCCTTTCAACAACGTTACCTATTCTCAAATTTGATTAATGTGACACAATTTAACTATATAGTTTGACAGCATTAATGATAGTTAAGTTACTCAAATTAGAGAAAATCGCAATCTCATTATTCTGGAATTGACGTTTGTCACCAAAAATAGTGGTTGTCAAGCTAAACCGGACTATGGTTAGTCGAGACTAAAATGGTGTGGATTAAAATTACATGTGATTAGGTATGTCTTTTTGATCTTAGTCTAGTTTAATCCGGTGGTTCATCAGAATCAGCAGCAATATCTATGTTTTAATCTAAGTTATGGTGTGTATGTCAGTCAAACTCTAGCAATCAAACGTCCAAATAGACAGAGTTATTATCATACTAGCGTGAAATTAACCAGCGTGATGATCGACAAAGAAATATCTTTAGGTCCCCTTCTCTTCCCTCTTTCTCCCCCTTTTCTAGCCTATGTCCGTTTCCAGGGTCCCAACTACATAATATCTATGTACCAAAATTCATCAAAATCGCTTTGGCCATTTAGGCGTGAAGACGTGACAAACAAGCAAACAAACACACTCACCTTCGCTTTTATAATATTAGTAAGGATTAGTAATAATTTGAAGGTGAATTTCATAAATATTTTTAGGAAAGTAAACCTACATAAATGATGAAAGGTTTCATGAAATTGTGGAGACGAAATATTCTGAAGTTATGAAACCGGCGGTCTACCTCGTGCAAGTTATAACAAAGAGGTGCATTACTTTTCCTTTTCAGCAGCTTTCTTGAATTTCCATCTCGTAATTCAGCCTTGTAAAATGTTGCTTGAATTTTAGATCTTTTGAGAAAACTTACTTACTGAAAGTGTTAATGCCATTTCCAAGCGAATGTTGAGGACTGTATCTTCTCCAAGCGAATGTTGAGGACTGTATCTTCTCGACTTGGTAATTCAATTCTTGAAACGTATAAAAAATAGGTTGTTTACAATTTTAGGGTGAGACCGCACATCGCTGCGGAATCGGGTTTAAACGTCCAGATAGAGTTAAATGTCCTTGATAATGAAAATTAGTAAGTTTCACGCGTAATGCTCGCGCTGACACCGTATAATAACAGCAAGCACTGAGATAATATTACAATAAGTATTTACAAATCCTACCCCTTTTCAACCAGGTTAGCTAACCATATCCTACACTCTATCCACTTCATTAATAAGAATCTTACACCGTCTACTAAAGATTCATCTCCTTTTTAGGGATGGGAAATCATCAAATAACTTCCCACACCTTGGGCGGAGCGGGGGGAGTGTCAGACTTTTACTGTCTAAAAACCATCCATGTTTCTTCTTTTGCCCCCTATGTTCCGGGACCGCGGTATATCTTTCGAACGACCCGCAACCCAGATTCATCCCCTTTACATCACGTTAACAGTTGTGTAAAGACTATCGACCATGAGTCCGGCCTTCATCGATCGATTAGCTGCTTAGATGTACGTTCGTATACAGTAGACATTCAAGGCCTCATTTGCACAAAGTTGCCTCGAAAACTCCCCTATTTCCACAGGGAAATACTCAACAACATGAAGTTTGAACTAGCAGTTTCATTCATTGCGGAACATATCTTGCATGTGATAATTATTCCCTATTCTTCTTCTCTGTCGTGTAGTTTTACACTAATTACGGTTTTGTTTTTCGGATGGGAAATCATCCCATAATTTCTTCTGCTCTGGGCGGAACGTCAGACTTGTTAATTAGGCTTGCGATTGGCTTCAACTCTCTTCATGTGATGAATCGATGATGAGGGTTTGGAGCACACTTGCCTAAAAGAAGCCGTTTTAATCGAACTTTGGAAAGATCAAAATAGTTTTGAATAATATAACCATAACCAGTAGACGATAACATTAGCCACTTTACAATTCCTTAAATACATTATGGTATAAGTTTATCCGTGAGAGAGTAATCTATACAATATCAATAACCAATTCAAGGCAATAAACATTTAAAATGGAGACGATTGCAATTAGGAGTGTCATACGCCATAAGGCTTCTTGAAGTTCTACGTCCAAACGGTCTTTGACTTAAGCATAGGATTCAAATAGAAGCACTAATGATGAGGGCGTTTGAAGACCATCATTAAGGTTTTAAAGTTAAAACTCTAAGACCGTAGGTACAGTACACATCTTAACGAAGATATGAATAGTAACTTAAGCATCCGGTTTTCCAGTGCATCATTCATTCAGACTTTCTGTTCGGTGAAAAGCTGAGCAACAGGTAAAACGCCACATTAGCAAGTAAAGAGGTCACCATATGACATGCAAGAAACACGTTAAATTTTGCTCCCGTATAAAATTTTCTTCTTTGCTCCTTTTGGAGACAGTGATAAAAGAGGAAAAGCGGTAGCAAAAGAAACTGTAGAATAAATTTAGTGTATGGTAAACTGTCCAACAGATTTTAACTATGAATGAAAAGAAAGAATTTTGTCGAACTTTAACTTCTTAAATGATGAAGCATAGCGTACAGTTTTAAAAGACGATTTAGAGTTTTATACTAAGACTGATTTACTCTTTGATTATTGAAAAAAATATCAGTCTTACAATAATTGATACTACATTTTAAAGTGATCTGCTCATGCTACTTTTCCTCTATCACTCCTAACCCTTTCTCAAGCAAGAACTTATGTTAAGGTCGCTTTCTAGTTTAACCAGAGATTAAACATCAGTATGTAACTCACGTACATGACATAATTATTAAGCATAAAGGCTTATCCCTACCTCGTGTACGCCTACATAATATAGCACCATGACCTGATTTTACGGTTGAATAAAGTAAACGATTATTTTAATTGAACTTCCAAAATGTTTCGTAAAATAGGTTGTCAGCTACAGAAGCGCCAAGTTTAGTTGTCAGATTGTTACTAGTACAATTTCGTAAAGTAATATGTCACCTGAAGGTATCATTGTCATAATTTAGAAGTAGCATCATTAGGATTTAGCTTATTATTATAATGGATTTTAAACAGTGCGAAATTACAGCTACAATTTTGGAAGTATATTTTTTTTACTGATATTTTGTTTTGTCTTGCCAAATATTTTATTATCAGCTTTGGTACTAAACTTGGTTCGCAAACAATCCTATTGAAATTAACAATATTTACCCATCGACCGAGCTTCAAATAATGTGTTAGGGTCGGTTTCCAGCCTAACTCACGGCGGAATATTGTCATTATATCCCTGGAGGGTAGTTCTACTTCTAAATGTGTTCATTAAAAAGTATTATTACACGTGGCAAAGGAAAATCAATATCCGACTCTGTCTCCACTCTATATGGGTCATCGGGCGGTAGTCAGCAGAAAAAGACGTAACAGAAGAAACTTTAGCTGTTTTTATGGCATATATTTTATCACCTTCAACTTATATGAACATGTTACTTCTTTATTGGTCAATGTAATGCTCTTTATGTTTGTGTTTAGGATATTTGTAATTTTGAGCTTTGGCCTTGACTTCGTAAAATATGTTTTTGTTTGTAACTTCTTGATAGCTTGTTAGATGAAATAAACCCAATGTTTTAACTTTTATGGTGGTTCGGATATTAGCTGGTCTGCGCAGCTATTACGGTTCAAAATTTGTGACTGCTCGGAACAACTAACATAAAGCTGCGCACACAATTTACGGGTATCAGCGAAGCGCAGAGGACGAATCAATCGACTTGACTGTATTATGCGCAGAACGTCATTTCTTGCTAACTTCCGAGGCGACATAAAGTTTGAACAGACCGATACCAACATGCAAGGGCTTAATTTAATAAAGATAGGTTGAACTTGGCATCCAAGAAGTTGCACATTTCACAACTTTACGGAATTTAGCTCCTAGCAACAAACTTAAGCAATTGGCTATAGTGGGATGTCACAGTATCGGAAGTTCCAAACTAACTACAGGAGACACTTTGTCAATACAAGTTCAAGCCAGATCAAAATTGATCTTTCGCGTTCACACCACGGCACTCTTGACATTTCGCAATAAATTTTAATTTAGAAACCAATTTATATTTCCTTATGCAAGCACAGTTGTATAGCGTCAGTGAACGAATTGATTATCTATTTACAACATTAAACTCATAAATGCGTTTTCACGCAATATTATTAAAAGATTAAACAGTTTACTTTCTAAAAATGATTGGCATACAGATAAAGATATCAAAACGATCGAAGCTGATAAAAACGTCAGCAAAAACGAGAGAAAATGGATTTTTCACACTCCACCGATTACTGCAGAAGTAAAATAGCAAAAGAATATTTTAAAAACGTTATGGAAAGATCACATTTCTACTAACCGTACTCTTTTCAACTACGTAGGTAACCGCTTCGCCTTGGAAAACTACGTCTTTAATATGCTCTTTTTCAAGCCCACGTTCGCTTGACAGGTCTTTACGACTGTTTCAAATAAGCAATTACATTCCACTTTCCACTTTCGTGTTTTGCAAATGACATAAGTAATCCAAATTATCATAAGAGAAATGGAGTATGTGTAATGTCTGACAAATAATGAGCATGTAAAGACTAAATTAACGCTGTGTGAATATGTAGTATCTATTACGAATATATTATTATTCATAATAGTAGAGAATTAGACACATAAAGCCGACATTCTGAAACAGTCAAATGTTACCTAATGATATAAATGTTTGATTCTCTAAAAGCCTTTTACCGCTTTGCTTTGTTTGAAGCCGAAACTCAAAGCAAACTTCTATAATTGAGTACCACGATATTCAGTCAGTCTGCGATCGATCTACCTGACAAAATCCACAAATCTTCTCTGACGACACCCATGGGAAATAACAGATCGCCCCATCCCAAAGGCCAAAAAGGACAGCAGATGAGAAAAAAAAGTTCAATAAAAGACAAAATATATTAAAACCGGATGTCCCAGTGTAATTGTAACACGATAAGATACGCTTGAATGAAATTGATTTGATTGGCACTGGAGTTTAACGACCAGATGCGACAGTGAAGCATTCTGAAGACGAAGCTTCATTACACGAGAATGTTCTCTATTCTGTAAGCGAAAAGAAAATTGCGGATTCATACGAGACGCGATGTTAGTCGTAGAAAGGTATCGAAGAATTTGTGGTTCAGTCAGCATGTGCAAAAACTGCTGGCTGTTTCTGAAAAAATGTTAAAGACAGAAGCAAAGCAAAAGCGTGAATCTATGAATAGTCGAGTTTTGAATCTTGACTTCGTTAATACTCGGATCGTTTTACAGCATAATTGATACTCCAGGATCGATTCAATATTGCAAGCCACCCTAACCCATTATGGAAATCAAGCGCTTAGGCCTATGATCAATAGCGAACCCTTCTAGACGGGAACGCCAGTAATAATAATAACAGCCACGTGGACGATAGAAGAGGTTCTGGACTATTAATAAGTCTTATTTAATATGTGGTTGCAAAAATACAGCAAGTTCTAATAATACAGTTCACCTACATCCCAAGCGAAGCAGGAAATAACTAATAAACAAGGTAATATTCACTTATTTGCGGTTTTAACGCAGTGTTACATTTTATTGCGGCCATGTTAATTAGCAGACTACCGTCCTTATGGAAAATTTTATGTAATTCGCATTCATAAATTTATTGGATGAAAAATGTCGTGTGCATTGCATAATACTCGGTGGGAAGAGGCGGTATTAATATATTAAAATATACGTGGATTTTTACGGTTATGTGGAACATGAATTTAATATAAGCTGGTTTTTACATGAAACTAGTTCATTTATTTGTGACGAGGTAAGATTTATGTTAGAAGCTGCTGTTGTACTAAAGAAAGTGTAAGTCTTCGAGTGTCCTCAGTTATTTATTCAACAGTCTATTTTCTTTAAAACAAAGATCGTCGTACTTTTTCGGATTGCTTATCAGGAGATTATTTGGATTTGTCTCCAGATTGTCACATCAAGGCTTATCCTGATCTTGAAACCGTTATCTGTAGTGCGTTATTGACTGATATTGGGTAATATGTATGTTAATACACCTAAATGTTCTAGTTTAAGACGTATTTTTGCGAAATTCACAATGAAATAATTCAGTTGGATCCGAATGAATTCAAGTTTCCAATATAATTACAATAATAAAATAGTTAAGACAAGATTAGATGCTTTGGATATACGGCAGAATTATTTAATAACTAGCTTCCGCCTGCGACTTCGTCCGCGTGGCATAGTTACTTTGGGCTAACGCTTACTTTACTCCGTGTGATGATCAAAAAAAAATATTTCTCTCCCCTTTTCTTCCCTCTCTCTCCCCCTTATCTCACTTTTATTTTTTTAAATTAGCCTGTGTATGTCTCCAGGGTGCCAACTATCTCTGTACCAAAATTCATCAAAATCGGTTAGGCCATTTAGGCGTCAAGACGTAACAAACAAACTCGCTTTCGCTTTTATGACATTAGTAAGGATTCTTTCACCGCAAAACCAAATTCTGGCGATGTGCTCTCAGTTATATACACTTGATTTAACTTCTAACAATTGAAGCGTTGAAGCAGATCGACATACGGATGACTTATCGGAATCATGACGTGATTATGTAGTACAATGTAACGAAACTGATACAATACAAAAATATATGGTGAAGCTTACTCAGGACTACATAGTACATACGAAAGTAATTGAAAAATTTAGATTGCATCGATACTTTAAGATAAAATAAACTGAGTTATGAGTAGTTCAAAGATTGTTAAATCTAGACATGGATCTGGAGTAACACTAATCGTAGATTTTAGAGTAACCATGGAGTTGCTTGTCGGTTCTTCTCGATAACAGATTTAAACAGATTTAACTCAGTACCTTCAACTTCTGCTTGCGAATGGAATTACCGCACAAATCGTTAATTCTATTAATTAAAAGTACGTATATTGTTTTTAGTAATTAGTTTATGAATGTGAGTACCGATACAAACCATTTATTAGTTTAATGGTGTAAAATCAACTTGTAACTATATTGTAACTATATTTCAAATTCTGTATGAAAATCACGTTTTGATAATAAAAGAGTAGGTACTATTATTCGATTTCAAAGAAGTTGTTGCGGTTTAGATGTCAAAAGCTTCATCCAAATCTCCTCATTGATTTGTAACATCCGTCGAAACTTGTACAAGCAGTTTAGGAGTTTGTAATTGTGTACGACACGAACTTTGTCATCTCTCTTGTCGAGCTTGCACTTAAGAATATTCTGTTGCAAATTCTATTCAAATAATACAGATTTTGGTGAAGTTGCCACAACCCCAAAAGTTTCCCGAGCAATAAACTTTAACCTATTACATTCGGCTTCGAAGTCACGGAAATACATTACAAACGCAATACAAGGGGTTTTTATTGAAAATGTTACGAAAGAAAACATGTTTGAACCAACGGGACTTAAAACACGTAAAACGAATTATAGCGAAGCAATTCAAAATAAAGACAGAATCATTTGTATTGTGCTTGACACTAGGTAAAGCAACAAGTGGCAAAGAAACAAGAGAACACAACATAATAGTTCTCAAATAAAAGCTCTTGTTTAAATAAGAATACCAGTTTCGTAAGATACCATTTTGCTAAATCGAATTCACTAAAACCTAATACTTAAACACCCGTAGAGGGATCTTTTTGCATACTGATTAAATAACGCTTTTTGTAGAAACGAAACCTTTGGAATTCTATAACTGTCGTGCATAACGTTAAAAAGAGCGTTACAAATTGAGTCTCCAATTTAATTTCCAATGACAAAAGAGTCCAGTTAAATGAAACAGCTGTTTTCAAAAAAATCCGTTATAAACCAATCCAAGTCGTTGCTAAGGAAGTGTTAACAAACGTTCATTTCTCATAAATTGTCCCTTGGCACCTCATAACTGGCGCCCGACGTGGGGCCGCGAGCCGCACCTAAACCAATTTTCTATTACGTTTTCTGTACGTCTGTAAGAGCGAGACAAAACCCTAAACATCATTACATTAAAGATCAACCTCCTTTGTTTAGCCGTCAATGTCTGTGATTACGTTTGGTTGTCGAAGCAAAATGAACTTTGAATATGAACAGGAAAGAGTCGATATTGTTTGTCCCAAGTTCTAATAGGAAAGGGCCTATGTGTACTAGGCAGGGGGAGTTAGTAGGGCCATGAAAAACGGGAACACAACACAGGGAAAGTTGAAGCCGTCGCGACAGTCTGGAGTGAAGAACTAAAGGCTTTTGTTTAGCTAGCGAGAATAAACCTCGTAAACAAAATTTACCAAAGAGAGTTGGATAAGAAGTTATTGGCGAGAACAGAGTTGCGGTAAGCAACAAAAGGAGTAATGAATACAAGTTGGTTTTGCCGTAATTTATCGTACCTTACTCGAACTGTTTATGTAACCTTATTTGGCTTAGTAACCCAAAAGATTTACGACTTCTTGTATTGCTAGGTGTTATTATAATTAAAAACTTGATAAGTTGGTTACACAGAAAAAACGCTTCAAACGTTTGCAAAAATCCATTAAAGGCGTCCACCTTTATATTCAAAACATTTCGTTTTATTTATAAATCTTATAAGAAATCCCCAAAGCTGCGTAACCCACGGTAGCAGTGCCATTAAATCCAATAAATATATCGAAAAATCCACTCCCTAAGGCTATAGAGACCCCCAGTCTTATATCTAGCATGTTCGCATTCACGGCCCTCCGTCTGGCTTTAGGGCAATTTGTCAAGCCCCGGACCTACCCTTACGTCCCCTCGTATAAAAAGCATTTGAATAATCGAAATGATGACGTAGCCCTCGATATTGGCAATAGTACAGGTGCAGTAGCTATTCAGGAAATAGAGGTCGGCACTTTATGAGGACATGGCACGTAAGTTTGCATTTTAGGCGAATATATTGGAGAGCCTTGACGGCCATCTTGTTTTATGTCGTGGCTTTAATTCATTAATGAACTACTACAAAAGTTATGTAAGGTAGAAGCTCAGAAAATATTGTTTAGAGGAAGTTTCGCTCATGATTTTCATTGGAGGATGCTTCCAATCTAGCTTACTACAGATACCACATATTATGTCTTCTCAGTCTATGTAATCTCAGTCGGTGGAATCGATTACACAGCTCAAAGAGAAACCTAGACATAAAAAGATCTGTAATATTAAATATCAGACACGGCTCCTTTATTAATATATCTGGATCTACCCCTATGTATGAGTCACCAACTACGCGGAGGGTGGCCGTTAGAGCTAACAGAGGTGGTATTTATAGAATTTATCGTTATTTTATATCGAACCACTGCACAGACTATTAAAATGTTGAGAATCATCAACAGCCCGTTCATCAGTTTTATGTTGTACTGTTTTGTTGGACTCCGCTATCAAAATCAGATCATCGTCTTTTATGGCAACCGCAATATAACTTTTATTTTTCATAATTTTATTTTGAGGGTAGTTGTGTTTTTTAGAGATGATTTGGCGCCATTTTAGTTTAATACTTATAGTGTTAATAGCTTTAACTGGAAAGGTATTTTTTATGAAACAAGTTTTTGTGTTTATTGCCTCGCTGGTCAAGTAGTCACAAGACTAACTGCTAAGCATGAGGTCTTGAGTTCGATTCCCAGGGGAAGTGTTATTGTTTTTTTTTTCAAAAGGTTTTTTTTTTGTGGCAGCCACAGAGTCTGGATTGGTGCCGGCCTGATGGCAATAGGCTCCACCTATTGCATGGGACATAAACATAACAGGTGAATAACGAGGCATAATGTTATCTATGTGATTTTACATTACGTTTTTGATAACGAAATGTAATTAAAATTTGTAGCTCAAAGGCCTGAATTCATTTGTGTGTCAAATTAAATAACAGCTGCACTTAACAAAGTACACACAACAAAACCAATTTTCACTAATGCTATTTATTTACACACTTCGGCACGTGTTTACTGAACCTACAAACAATCAGATAATTAGTACCGAGTGCATAAAAGTCCGCTGCAGTATATTTTTCCCTTAGGAACATTTATTCTAGCAGTCAGGGGAGGCACGCGTCCAGCATCGAAGCATTTACGAGCCGTAATAGTTATGGTTCATATAAATTTGATAAACACCTGTTAAACCACTTTTTGCACTCTAGAGAAATCATGTTCGTCAAAACACGTCAATGTTTTCTCCGTACATAAAGTTGAAAATCGCCTAAATAAAAACCTTTTTACCTTTACTCGTGACTGTATAGTCCTTGGTCAGTGCTGAGAAATGGTTTTCGATTCCGACCTTTATGTCTAATGTATCGAAAACTGGCGTGCGAATAGACGGTTAGAGATAACGCAAACCCACGATTATTGAGTCGATATATTTGGTCATGATGTAGTATATTTTGGGAGCCATTGTTCTACAAATGATCTTAAACGTTTGATTATGGTCAATCGGAAATCAAACGCTTGGGTGTATTTTAGAAGTATTTGACTTCCTTTAATTACCTTATAAATCTATTATAAATATTTACTCGCTGTGCCCAGCGGCTTCACCTGCTTTGAGCTGCTATGGGGTATGAAATATAGATATTGGCCGATCCTCAGACAAAACTTCATACAAATCGGTCGAGCCGTTTCGGAGGAGTATGGGAACGAACATTGTGACGCGGAAATATTATTAGATTAACTCAACTGAATTGTTTCCCAATTTGGATTGAAAGCTCTTCGAAGACCATCATCATCAGCCTAGTCATTATTGGGTTGGCTTTTAGTCAAAACAGAAACTGCTCAATAAAGTATTTTTAGGTAGAGCGACTAAAACAAGGAAATTAAGTTTATTGGCATTATATCAAACAGAAACACATTTCAAATTAACCAAAATAAAAAAAATCGTTTTAGCACTGGCAAATCATCAAATAACTTCCCCCGCTCTGGGCAGAGCGGGAGGAGTGTCAGACTTTTACTGTCTAAAAACCATCCATGTTCCTTCTTTTGCCCTCTATGTTTCGGGACCGCGGTATATCTTTCGAACAACCCGCAACCCCGAAGCAACGACTGATCTTCAGACATTATGGAATGCAATAAAGATATGAATATGAATAAGATCTGCTTATTGCCAGACGGCAACAAACTTGACGTCCTGACGATGATTTTCAACTACACCTTACTGCCTATTTAACGCCATACTGTTATACTAATATTATAAAAGCGAAAGTGAGTTTGTTTGTTGGTTTGTTACGTCTTCACGCCTACATGCCTAAACCGATTTTGATAAATTTTGGTACAGAGATAGTTGGGAGGGACCCTGAAGACGGACATAGGCTATTTTTTAAAAAGAGTGAGATATGAGGAAGAAAGAGGGAAGAAAAGGGAAACTTACCTTTGCTATTACAATAAATAAGGCGCTAGGGCAAAAACTACAAGTAGCAGGTACCTGCAAATCAGGAAAGGGGAACTGTGTTACCCCAAATTAACGCGAGCGAAGCCGCGGGCAAGAGCTAGTGAATTTATAATCATAATCTTCATAGCCCACAGATTATAAAACCACCAACGTAACACCATCGATTAAAAGTCGCAAGTGAGCCCCAACTCTTACCACAACAAACATTGCCCAGCGCTTTGAAAAGTTTTCAAGGCGTGACTAAAAAGCCATTGTTTTGAACGAGACGCCATGTTATATCAGCAACATTGTGCTGTATGATGTGTTTCGCTGTTTCGCAATGAGAAAATCGCTTAGTTGACTTCCTTGTTGATAAGCAGTCTTTTGTTTAGGTACTATGTTATGGGCGGTTGACATCATGAAGGGAAATGTATTATTGTTACCTTATATCTTAGAATAGATTCTCATAGAGAATTGATGACTAGCTTCTGTACGCGAATTAGTCCGCCATTCGGTATACAAAATAACTTCACGCTTTTCATCACCGAAGGTTTAGGCAGAGGTATACCAGTTATATTTTTGTCTCATGTAATAGGGGACGAGCCTATTGCCATCATCATCTGCCTAGCCTTTTCTAACTATGTTAAGGTCGGGTTCCAGTCTTACCGGATGCAACTGAATACCAGTACTTTACATGGAGCGACTGCCTATCTGACCTCCACAACCCAGTTAGTACTGGGTAATACTGGTAAGACTAGTTGCTAGTGTTTCGGAACACATTGCCCGATCTGGGAATCGAACCTAGGGCCTCATGCTAAGCAGTCGCGCTGGTTAAGACTAGATCTATGTGGTAATAACTAGGCAATAGTGTCGAAATCGTATGTTTAGTTTCGGAGATAGCAAATCTCATATTATATTCTACATCTATTATAAACTTTGTCTCGTAGTATAATAACACAAACGCAGACAATGATGGACAAAGCCTCATATAAGTTAATGAATATTCATCATTCCACACAAAGCGTAGTCTCATATCGAATTCATGATCCAATAGAAGTCGAAATAGCACTCGGATATGGAATCAATAGTTCGGGAGAGCTACACGACGCAATGCACGCAGAATACTGCATTGTACAAAATGAGCTTGGTATGAGGTCCGTACTCCAGTACTAAAAAAAGGAACTCCAGTTTCTTTGAAATGGAGAGTATGGGAAAAGTTACGAAGTTTATACGATGCTTATTTATCTGTTCGAAGCTCTACTTAACCTTTTTGACTAGGATCACCGTTACGAGAAATATAATGTAAAGTTTGAAATTATTTTAGCAGCGAAAACCAATTTAAAGTTGTGAAATAAAATACCTGTCGAAAAGGTAGTGTCTCTAACGTTAAAAATGGTGCAAAGCTTTTAAAAGTCGAGCTGGAGTGGCCCTACAGCTACTTAAAAATGAGGAAAACAAATAAATTCCTTCTCCGATTCTAAAAGAATTTCAAATAGAATTTTACACCGGAAAATTTTAGAAACAGCTTGCTGATCTGACGTTAAGTTGCAAAGCTAAAGTAGGAATACGAAGGACACGCCCAAATATATTTTGGTGCGAAGCAAGAAAACTTTCCGAGCACTCCAAAAGTATTAAAGTCTACACATAATGTAAGTTATCACAAAGGCAATCTTAATAGTATCTCGGAAATGGTAACATGCTCGTTACGGGACTACCAACGGTAATGAAAAAAAGCGATTCATTCATTGAAGCTACTGTCTGGACACATTCTCACTGACTGTTATTTAAATAAATTTCACATATAAAAGTAACAGAACGCATGGTCACTGATGTTAAGTAAACTGTATGTACGTTAGTTGCTTTCTAAAGCAGACTAAATGTTTGTGGAAAGGATTTCGACAATGCAAATCGGATTGCGAATTGCATTATTACTTTATTTGTACAGAAAATTCTTCACGTTTCGGAAACGTGTGCAATGTTTTAGTAGCAGACAAAGAATTTATCGAACAAATTCAAACTGTTGGTAATGTAAATGTTCGAGATGGAACGGAAATTAAAGATGGTTATGATTTATCAATTGTAAATGTTATGGTTAAAATGGGGTCTAACACATGTGACACCAATGCCCCCATAATATGTATAACAAACTTTACAGCACACTTATTAGCCAATTAAAACACTATTTGTCTTCGTATACAATTTGTATGTGTGTGTCCCACACAAAATCACCGGTTCTGAAGAAGAACTTGTTCCCCCTATATCAATTAGTCATTCATAGCCAGTGAGTGAGGGGTTTTTTATTACTACTACTTCGGAAGCCAAGCATCGTTGAGATCCAGTGGACCAGAAAATAACAGTTATTCTGAAACAATCCTGGAATGTATTCTAGATGAAGACATTCGCACAACATAGATAAAGTAAGCGCCAGTGTCAGAAGACTCCTTAGAAATGATGGATCGATCTTATTAAGGCATAATTGAAGAAATGTCGGAGAAATGCTCCAAGAACATTAATGTAAAAATAACAATGAATGAAGCTATATTAGTAACAGTAGAGGTTATGAAAACTACGTCTAAAATGCTTGATATGAAAGCGAGCCCGCAGGAGGCGAAACGAATTGATGGTAAACAGATATATGTACCTAATGTTTATTCGTTGAAATGGAATAAACGAATAAGTTACCGTACATGAAATAACCTGCCGTGGGCGGTCAATGTTCACTGAATACACGAATATTATGATAAAAGACTAGAACAACCTAAATAACAAAATGGATGATTATGGTAATAAGACGTACGTAAAGCCCAATTTAAATGGAAACAGTAACAATCTCCAAGTCTTCAGCTTGTTTAACATGATCCTGTTCAGATAGTTTACTGTTAAAGTAACATTCAAAATTAATATTAGCTTTATCTACGTTTGAACTTCAAATTTGAATTTCAAATTGAGTAGAAAGATAGCTAATTGTTGCCCGGTTGCTTATCATTAAAATCAAAAGGTCTAAAACAATGATATAAAAGAAAACAAAAACGTTTATCGGTAGCGGCCCAAAGTTGATGTTGAGTTACAGAGAGTTTGAGAATTGTTTGTGTTAAATTCTTATTAGGTTTGTATAAATTTTCAAAGGGAATTTAGCAAGCTTCCTTGGGGTAAACATTAAGAAGATTAGAGGCTAGTTGTTGCTCGGTTTTAATTAAAAGGTTTTACCTTTTGTAATCGAATAACGTAATTAGGACACCTGCTGGTATTTTTGTTATTAATTAAGGTGTATCCTTAATTAATAACGAAGACGATATTCGATGGCCACCTACAATTATAAGAGTTATTTATAAAACTGAACTTACCAAAAGGAATCCAACAGCATTTCCTGCAACAGACGAAAAACAATCAGAATATGAGACCTATACAAAATATTAAATGATAGGTAAACACAAACCAAGCACGTACAATGTTAAGTCAATAAAAGCAGATGATTTTAAATTAAGAATAAGCCAAACGTCTGATTCGTTTGTGCCGCTCACGGCAATATTTGTTTAATAAGCGAAGAGAACGAGTACTGCGGGGGTCGTAGCCTCGTAGCATACACGAATATGATTGGAGTAGCGTGTTACAAAGGAAAATAATGTTTTAATGGTTCAATGTAGTGGAAATTCTATCATTTTAATAGAAACATATTTGGAAAATGGCGATTTTGTAATGGTTGGGAAGCAATTTGGACCCACTACGGGAAGCAATTTGTACGCTAATGTGAATGAAGGAATTTTAAAAGCTTACTATCTTAGACTGATGATGATCAAACAAAACTTGGTTATTTTTATTTTGTTGTTATGGATGACATCGTTACGAAACTGCTTCCAATTTGGAATATTCTTGTATATTGTCAGATTACAGACAATACCTCGTTAGCACTTCGAAGCTCGGAAACAGATATACGCCAGCTTGTATGTGTAGTAGATTTATGGAAGTTTCGGTTTACATCATACATTTTGAGGTCAAATTGAATTAAGGTTTGATAGTATTTCGGTATAAGCTTTCGACCGAAAATGGACGTATCATATCGTAGTAGCAATCAGTAGAAAGGTATTTGTTATAGATGGTATAATAATTATTATTTATTTATTATTATATTAAAATTTCACTTTACACTATATCGTAATGAGACTTTAAAATCAAGCAAAATATGGACGGTCGATGTTTGTTGTCGTAGAGGATATAAAATGATATTACACACGGATATTAATATAGTCTACGATGAGGAAATGGCAACAGAAGCAGGAAACAATACAAACACAACAACCAATCAAGTAACTATTACAAATACTTACGTGAACAGTTGATCATTTATCGCAGAGAATGAACATGTTAAAAAAAGTAAACTTGTTAAATCGAATGAAAACAAAACAGCTACGTTTGATATAATTAATACGTGTATTTTGTACCGTGTTATTGTACAAGTTGAAATTCAATTGACTGTTCCCGGCGCACGGTGGGCTGAAAATCGGCTTTCATAGACTTAGGGATTTCAATTTGTAAGTGCTTGTTTTTATGCCGGATATCGCTTCTATTAGTCATTACTATGTACAAAAATGACACCCGAGTTAATTCTACCCAAAAACGAAGGAAATATAATTTTTTTACGAAAAATTTGTATGAAGCTAGTATGAAAAATCGAATTATCTCCTAAACGGCATGTTTAACCGTAATATCCTTGGAGATGGTCATAGTGCTAATTATTTATGATTTTTTGGTTGGCGATTGGACGAAAAATTTAATGCCGTTTTTTTTTTAAAAATCGTCAAAATATTTTTATTTATTTTTACATGTAAAACGATCCCTTTTAGTGTCTAAGTTAAAAAGTTCGATATGTTATTAACCCAAATATTAAGAACACACGAAACAAGAAAAATAAAATAAAAAAATTGCTGTTTTTGACACATTTATATTAATTTAAATAAAAAAAGATTTATATTGAAGTAACATATGAAGTTATATTTTATACAAAATAAGTTAATTTAAGGAATTAATACTAAGCATTCGTAAAATAAAGTAAAATAAATAAAAAAAATAAAACATCATTAAATATTACAAAAAAACCCAAACACACTCAAATATAAATTTACAAATATGTACATATATATCTTTTTTACAAATTTTCCTTATCACTCTCGTTGTCAGACTCCAATTCTGAGTCAGCATCCAGATTGGATATATCCAAAAATTCGAACTCAGTTTCCTGAAATTGAATTAAGTCGAGAGTTTCAGCAAAAAAGTTCTGCTTTTTCTTGGCATCTAACTTAGGCCTTTGTGCACTTAGCAAAGGGTCCGAAGAAACAACAAGCATATTTAAAATGTCTTGATTGGAATCCTGCCTGCTTCTTTTCCGCGAATGATGTTCTCGAAACCTCCTAAAATCTTTGTTTCGAGACTCTGAGGCTTCTTCCGAGAGAGTCCCAATCGGCACAATATTATTTTTCTCGATTATGTCAGCCCCATGGATTAGTAACTTATGAACGGTTGACGACATGTAGTACCAGTCGTATAGTAATACGTACTTTTCTGCTGTTTTGCGAGCATAATCTCTAAATTTTATTATATCGATCTGCTCTCCAGATGTAATTGCTTGTAAAATTACAGCAAATCTTTTGATGAGGTCTTCATCCAAACCGGTTATAGCTGCGGTTTTATTAGGAAACTCAAAGAATTTTCTTGCAGTATTCCCGTCATTGGTGGTTCCCGAGCCTTGTTTTACTATATCAATCAACAGATTGAGCTCATCTTTGAATTTATTTTGAATTATTTTCTTTCTTGTCTGTAGCATTTCTTTGTACTCATCACTTCTCGCTGCCCACCGTTTGAAGTCCAGTCTGTATGCAATGTGTAACAGACATTCCATACAATTTATACGGGCGTGTAGGGATGACAAGCCAAACTCATACAGGTCCAAACACACAATTTTTGATGTTACAGCATCTAAGCGGTTCATTTCTGTAGGCTTTGCTAAGCACAGGTAGCACGATGCATTTGATCTAGCTTCAGAAAGGTAAGTACAGACTTTAGCGTCGATCATCGTCATCATTAGTTGATGAGTCACCCTATTATTATTATTGCACTCTGTGGGGATAAGGGCCTCAATTTCTTCATCCATTTGTTTTTTCAGCCCAAGGACAACTGCTTCACTCTCCTTTACAAAAGTAAACTGAACTGGACGACAATACAAAACTGAGCATGGTTTTGGGTTCGTCCATAAAATGTTGTCTCCATCTGTCAGTTTTAGTGGCACCAAGGAGGTCATGAAAATGCTTGAATCATCTTCCTCACCCTCAATTTTCTGCTTGTATCGGCTTTGGTTAGAAGCACCGTCAAATCCCCACTTGGATATCAGCTTCAACTGCTTGTTATGCTCTTCGTTAGAAAGGCTTTGAAGGATTCTTGTAACCGTGATATCAAGTAAAGCTTGAAGTGTAATCCTAGCCGATGAATCAGTAACTGTCACTGATTGCTTCGGAGGGTAGCAATCAAGCTTAGTTTGTTGCACTTTATAGTAAGATGGATAAATATCTTTAGCACCTTCTCGAATGGCAGCCTCACGCAACGTAATATATTGCCACTTTGAGAGTTTTAGCGAAAGAAGCAATCCAAGCGCCTTTTCTGGCGTAAATATGATTGTTTTCGCTGGTTTCTTAAGCGTTTCATTTAATTTAGCGGCTGCTTCAGGATTTTTCATCATGTATTCGATGACAGAGGCGATATCTCCATGCCCTTCTTCTTTTAAACGTGCTGCAGCTGCATATGCCAATTCACTGGAACCTTCGCTTGTGTGTTCATCAGATCTTCTCTTTTTTTGTTTACTACCCAGGTCTTCGAATGGTTTACGGGATCTTTTCGTCATTGTTCCAATGGACGTTGATGTCGACGGTTCTGGAGAGACTGAGGGCGCTCTTGGTATCTCATCAACACTTGGTTCTTGATTAACTAAAGTTTGCACAAAACTCGGCCAATCAATATTTGCTCCCAACCAATTCTCGTACTTTCTCCTGAAATTATCAAGGAATCGGTTGGATTTCTCCCACCTTTGTAAAGCGGCTCGCGTAAATCTCCGACAAAATTCTTTGAGAACAACATAATCTTCGTCAGACAGGCAATCGCCTATGCGGGATACAACTGCACTAAACAATACTTCATGATCAAATGAAGTACTCTCACTTCGTAGAAGAACAAACAAGTCTAAATTGGTCATTAAACTTTCCATTTTAAGATTTTATAATCGCAGATTTAGTGTTAGCAGTTACACAGTTGTGAACAAATTAAATTATAAAACAAAACTTTAGCCCTTTTATTGCAAAACGACAATAATTAGGTAACTACCCTCATTAGTTATCTCCTCATTAGCTAATGAAAATCTATAATTGTCACTAACTATTCTTAGAACTCATAGCACTGCTAATTAACAAATTAGCTTACTTATCAGGAAATGTTAAATATAATCCATTGTCGTCGTCGAGATATTGAAAATCATTAAATCACCTATTAAGACTCATTAGAAGACCTAATCAGTGTAGTTACTTAATCAGTTCTTTTTGGACTCATTAGAAGACAATTGGTAATTTGGTTGTATGAAAAGTTTTAAAACTCATTTTGTGTTGATAAATATCTAGCTCAAACATAGTTGGCTACGTGTGGGTGTACTATAAACCTCTGCCAACTCCTTCGGAAATATAGGAGTGATGCTATTTTATGTTATGTGTAGTTAAAAGTCCGTGTTCTTCAACATAAACACCAAAAGGAATCGTTTCATACGTAAAAACAAATAAAAATATTTTGACGATTTTTAAAAAAAAAACGGCATTAAAATTTTTGTCCAATCGTCAACCAAAAAATCATAAATAATTAGCACTATGACCATCTCTAAGGATATTACGGTTAAACATGCCGTTTAGGAGATAATTCGATTTTTCATACTAGCTTCATACAAATTTTTCGTAAAAAAATTATATTTCCTTCGGTTTTGAGCAGAATTAACTCGGGTGTCATTTTTGTACATAATAATGACTAATAGAAGCGATATCCGGCATAAAAACAAGCACTTGCAAATTGAAATCCCTAAGTCTATGAAAGCCAATTTTCAGCCCACCGTGCGGCGCCACTTACACCATCGAACATCCACAAAAAAAAAATGGGATCACGCAATAATGGCTGTAACACGTGGGTCAAACCCCTTACTTAAATCCCCTTCAACTTTCAATATTAGACCTTACTGCTGTTAACATAAGGGTGGTTAGATACGACTGCAATACGAAACTCCCCTTCCACTATAAATGACTGCAAGCAATGCAAGTCCAGGGTGCAGTGGATCGATCGAGCTGCGAAATATTCCAGTCCCCAGTTAGCCAGTAATTGCTAACGAAATGTATGAGAATATCGATTTCTATCGCAATTTAGATTCTTGCAAATATATTCAAGTCTGTAATATGACTGAAGTGATATTTATTCCAAATGTGTTCTGACATATTTTGTGAATATTGCGTTACATAGGAAATTTGGAACAATACTCAATTGATGCTTCTTTTGACACTTATAATGTTCATAAAAGCTCTCTAAGTTAAATAAGAATGGGTAAAATTGGCACAAAATTATACGCAATGACACATTCATACTAGATTAACTTCGTGTGACTCAACACAACTGTTTCGTTTCTTTTAAACAGTATTTTTAACATACTAGCGACCGCTCCGTTTCGCAAATAAGCGGCTCCACTTATTGGGTTCGAAACTATCCTATCTTTCAAGCTGGAACCAAGTGACACGTGTTTTTTAGGGTTCCGTAGTCAACTAGGAACCCTTATAGTTTCGCCATGTCTGTCTGTCCGTCCGTCCGTCCGTCCTCGCTTAATCTCTGTGACCGTTAGCACTAGAAAGCTGAAATTTGGTACCAATATGTATATCAATCACGCCGACAAAGTGATAAAATAAAAATTGGAAAAAAATGTTTTATTAGGGTAGCCACCCTATATGTAAAGTGGGAAGTGATTTTTTTTTTAATTTCAACCCTAACGTGTGATATATTGTTGGAAAGGTATTTAAAAATGAATAGGGGTTTACTAAAATCATTTTTTGATAATGTCTATAATTTCGGAAATAATCGCTCCAAAAGTAAAAAACAATGTGTCCCCCCCCCTCTAACTTTTGAACCATAAGTTTAGAAAATATGAAAAAAATCTGAAAAGTAGAACTTTATAAGGACTTTCTATGAAAATTATTTTGAACTTGATTGACACAACAGTTTTTGTACAAAAAAGACAAAAAGTTGTACAAAATATTTTCCTCCTCCACCTTTAAACTCATAAGTGGGAACACTTATTGTGACGGACGGGAAACTATGGAACCCTACACTGAGCGTGGCCCGACACGCTCTTGGCCGGTTTTTTTATATTGGAACCAACCACAGTAACACGTGTTTTTTATACATTAAGATTTATCTAATATGTTTATAAAATTCTCGTGTCACAATGTCCGTTCCCATACTGTTCCGAAACGACTCGACTGATTCTTATGATTTTTTAAATGCATATTCAGTAAGTCTGAGAATCGGCTACTATCTTTCAAACCCCTAAGTGAGAAAGGGACCTAAGCTGCGGGTAAAACCGCTGGGCACAGCTAGTTATATGTATTCAACCTCAATCGAGCGTAGTAGTTCGGCCAAATTCACATCAAGTTTTTTACAGAAATCTTTTCTAAACATGTTTTGGGTGTATGACAATGAGACAGATAGTACTGAAAATGAAATACTACATTCAGAATGTTTGAATAAGAGCAGGAGAATGATGATATTGATTTTAAAAATTAGGTTAGTTGGTGTGGCCACTGTGGGTTGGCTCATTTTAGCAAATCAACGTCCAAGTAATATTACCCATTTCCTGAAAGCATGGCTATGAGTCACGCCATAACTTGATTATTATTCATATTCTATTAGCGACAGTGTCATATGTAGGTACTTCAAATAGCGAGAGGCTGAACATCAGACATAGCTGGAGCATTACGGATCAATTGAATGCCAAGCGTTCATCAAGATGACTGACAGGTACAACAGGCATTGCTGACTCCGGAATAGATGTAAGGTCAATGACATTCAAGCTGCATACAATGATAGTAATCGTATAGACCTTAGTGGAGATAAAGCTGAAATCGCTTTTCCCGTTTTAGTTGTAATAGGTGAACGGTAAGTAGCTTTTAAACCAGCTGTTACAAAGAATGATAAGAATAGGTAGTATTTAACTTAAAAAAAAACCGGCCAAATGCGGGTCAGACTCACGCACCGAGGGTTCCGTACAAACTTTTGTCTCTGTATCTTGTGACTGCGTAGGCTCAGATGATTGATTTTTACATAGCCCCAAGGGACCACAGACATGAGTGGGTTTAATTTCAACTCGATACCTCCACGGGACGCGAGATAAAGGTTTTTAGTTTTTTCTTTTGAGGTTTTAATATTTTTTTGAGGTCCTGTTATTACGGCACTGTTACAAACATCATGATCACGGATGATCGGGTTTACAGTGTAGAAATACTAAACATGGTAAAGATCCCTTATTAAGTGTTAATGACAGTGTTAGCAATCAAGTCAGTTATACAAATAATGATGAGAAAATAAAACCGACTTCCAAAAAAAAAAGTGGAAAATAACTTTATTTCCGGAAGTCGGTGGCTTTTGTTGGTTTCGTTGACTTTTTTGCCACCGACTTCCGGAAATAAAGTTATTTTCCACTTTTTTTTTTGGAAGTCGGTTTTATTTTTTGCAAAAAAGTTTTTTATTTCAGCATTTTTAGTTATAGTATTATGATATAATTCGCAAACACGGTTATTTTTAGCTTTTTAGTGCGTAGGTCCCGTCTTAAATACAAGCTTTAGGCAGTTGTCTCACCAACGACGAGAAAACGACTAACTATCGGCTATTTTCTCGCTCAAGAAACGTACAATAGAATACTTTCCGTGTGAATAAAAGAGATGCATATACAAACAGTTGATCGCTGACTGTTCACACTGCCGGCGAGCACTCGCTTCACTAGTTTGTCGCTGAGCGACAAGAGCTATGAAAGATAACACTCACTCGGCGATACTCGCCAAGCGATTAGAAATCACGCCGAGAGAGCAACCAGTGGTCATGTCATTTGGTCGCGTATGAGGCCGCAAGACTGACTGTACGCTTGACTGCCGCGAGCGAGTGATGCGAGTAATCGCCCGCCTCACTCGCACACTCGCTTATAGCCGAGCTACACAAATATCGGAACTACGCACTTGCTCCCCACGTCTCGCTAACTCGTTTCTAGTTCTAGCTCTACTCGTTAATCGTTGCCGGTGAGACAAGTGCCTTAGTTCCACATCACGCTATAGTATTTAATACTATCTAAATTATGCTTTAGTTTAAAACCAATTCAGAAATCATATGCATCATCGCCTAGGGGATACAGCTGATACCTACTTGATCTAATGATTGATTATGTTTCTTAATGACTGGGTGAGGGGAGGGGAGGGGGTACGGGCACCCTGCTCCCACTCGCCTGCCTACCCTGGCGAAACCCATACTTATACATGTGATTGCAGCAATCACGGCAGATTTGCGGTCATTTATTGAAGAGTTCCGTTGTATATCACTGAAGATCTATCACCAAATTAAAATACAATCACCTCAAAAAACTGCGATGACCTTCCAAATCATAGTGCATAGCGTTTTTTGTTCATTTGTCTTCGACAACCTCTAAAATTATATCATCAACGTAGACGAAGTCAATCTAATACGCATTATTAAAGATAACTCAAAAACTACTGGCCGGATCTTGATATTTTTTTTATGGGACCAAACGACAACCACCAGCTTTCGAATAAAAAAAGAATCATCAAAATCTGTTCACCCAGACCAGAGTTATGAGGTAACAAACACAAAAAAAAAAAAAAAAAAAAAAAAAAAAAAAAAAAAAAAAAAAAAAACATACAGTCGAATTGAGAACCTCCTCCTTTTTTGAAGTCGGTTAAAAACACTTTTAGCAGCACTAGTACTACAATTTGGATGTAATGAAGATAGCTTCAGCAAACTATAGAAGATTAGGAATGATTTCGGATATAGTTACAAAAAAACTTTAACAACAACCCGCAGTAAGCAGTTTATAACGCTCTACTTCTCATTTAAATGGAAAACTGAGCAATAAATTACTGCGAAGGTTACATGGTTATACGAGCTCCTAGCAACAGTGAGAGTAGACATTAGAATAATTACATGGCTCACAAGCTGTAACAGTTGAGGTTAAAATTCTCTGTTTCATATAATTTGGTTTTAGGAAATGCTCAGATAAATCCGTTGCGGTAAACTAAAGCTTGATTTTGGTTATACGTCTGATAAAGTCCGTGTGAGCGTACGTTAGAGTAATTACTTTGCTATTTCGCAATGTTATAGCTTTGAGTCACTGGTGACGTGCCTTTTTCGTTGTGAAAATTTCCAGTATAGCGTCTTTTTCTAATTACTTAGTACATATACGGTCAGCGTTTCATGAACCATGTGGTTTCTTCCTGGCAATGCGGGAACGCAAACTGACGTTACGAAAGATATAAGACCTTTGTGTAATAAATATATCTGTGGACTGATTTAAGAAATGGAGGAAGCCTGACACAAAGCTGAAGCATTATAAAGTAAGAAGCTAGAAGCTCATGTTATACCCTTAATACTAAAAGCTTTCCTAACGATACGACGCCAAAAATCCATCAATACAAGTAATTTGGTAATGCGTCGATTCCCAAACTACATTACCACTATTACCAGCCTATCACAGCCGATAAGTCAATAACCCTAAGCACACACAATATCGAATCAAACTAAAACACAACAAACAAAAGGCTGGGCATTCCGCAAAACAATTCCATAACGTAATACAATACAAGTTGGCCTTCCCCTCAATGAACTTCTATCGATTTTCAGACGAGGGCAACGACCAAACCTAACATTTTTGACACTCGCAGGTCTGATGTTAGTTTCAGTGTTTGAACTAATAAAACAAACGTCAATAAATACTGCTGAGTGCCGTTAATGCCCTCGTAAAACATCAGTTTCAAAGATTTTCAAACACAGATCTTGGTTAAAATCAATTCGTTTTACTTTAAAACGACTTTGGATATAGGACTCAAATTGGTGCTGACGGCAATTGTGTTTGTAATCAAGTCTGTTCAAAGCTTGTCATTTTATTGGCTGGTTCTACAAATAAAAAGGCTAAACGTTAAAGGGGAAAGTGGACAGAGAAGTGTCACGGCTAATTTGAGGCTCATGAAGGTCTTTTGTTTAGGTGTGTTTGTTCTCCCGGTCGAAAAACAGGATTTTGACGATTATTCCCGTTTAGATAAAAAACATTTTAATTTGGATTCATGGAAAATTTAGGCGTGTTGTCCGATATCTCTGGGGTTTTTGGTAAACATAAAATGTTCCTTGAAATCGTTCATTATTCTCACATAAATTTTAATTCTGCCGGAACTTGCGCAATAAATCAAACAAGGCTCAATAACAGTTACGGCCACAACAAATATAATTTTAACTTTGCCATGGCAAGACAAAAATTTAATGAAGTCCCGGAAAAGTGTTCGGATACCAGGTTATAAATGTAACCCAGATGACACGTAATAAAAATACTGCTGGCTAAGTCGGAATTTAAGTTGAAATTCAGAGCGAAATTTAAAATGTATGCAAATTCAACATCCAATGTGCTAGACAGGGCCGAGGACAAATTTAGTATTTGATTCAGTAAAACCGGGGCCACGACCTGTTTCCTTTTACTGCAAAATAAAATTAGCAGGACGCATAATTAAGATGACCTTTCTGGAAATTTAAAGCGAAAAACGAACTTAATTTAGTGACAGCTGTTAAAATACTGTGGTGCAGTGCAGATGGTTTTGCTAAAACATTTTTACTTCCTCAGCATTATTTCACGGACTGAATGACAAACAAATCTGCAGCATGAAATGTACCGAAAAGCATATCAGGAATCAATTTAGTTTTTTTCATATTTTTTGGTTAGCTGATTTTTCTTTCTATTTCATCAAGTAGTTCGGCAAGAAAATATATCAGGAATAATTCCAGATTTTATTTACTCTTTAGGATAATCTAGATGACATGAACTTCGAACATAAATATTCCGAAGAGAATCTGACAATTTTAGCTTACAAAATGAACACGATTTTACTGACGCTGTTATACCAGTTTGTTGAACCGTAGAATAATCGGGAGACGCGTGTAGCAAAACATCTGACATTTGGGACAGCTCGCCTCTCGGGAACTATTAATTAATATTATGCCAGAGGTCCTTGTCAGTCTTTGGGTAATGGAGAGGAACGGTTTCATGTTTGGTCCGAAAACAATATGTCACTAATGGCGTCATCCAATCTGGCCATTATAATTAACAGGAAGTAAAAAATTGGCAACAGAGTAGACGCCCCAGAAGGACACAAACTGAGCGTATTGGTGACGTTCCTCAGAAAGGTGCGAAGTACTTGCAAGTGTAACCGACGAGCGAATATGACCAGATGTACGAAGGAGGACGCGGCAAAAAAGTATGTATGGATCGTTATTTTCTTTAGTTTCTGCCCTTGAAAAAAAGGTCGTTATTTTATGTTTATATGTACAGGAAGCAAAAACAAAACCTTGGATATATCTGGATGCATTCCAAGAGAATTCTGCCAGGCTGCAACACAGACTTCCCTTGAATTGAATACATTAGAATATTTAGCAACTTTCACGTTGATCTGAAAGTAATGGGACAGCTCAGAATGCTGCAGCTTATCATCCCGAGGAAACTATACAAGCTGCTCGAGGAAAGGGGTTTGATGGTACTTTTACTTAATTTAGCATCCCGTAACTCCTAGGATAAGCTAATTGGAGTGGCAATAAGTGGAAGACACTGTGAAGGAAAACCACAGTTGCGTAATGTCTCTTTAGATAAACATGTTAGGTCTAAAATTCGTATGTAAGCAAGCGTAAAACTATTCTCAAATTCTAGTGAATGGAATACGTCGTCACGATAATTCCTTATCTAAGACTTAAGTCGCACTCACTTAATATCCCTAACAGACATGAGCTTTGAAACGTTTATAGCCAAATGACTATAAACGTTTGTCTCATGTCAGGAATATGGAGTTATCGGACGAATTGCTTTCATTTGAACCAATGCCAGCGACACATATCCTTTATAGCATCACGATTTAGAATCAATTCAATCCTTCGCTCGTAGTTTTATTTTAACACGGTCATCATCCGACCCTCATGTGTTCTATCAAGTGTCGGTTGGACTCCAGATACTTCCGCTTCTAACAACCACTGATTTATGGTGAGCCTTTTACTATTTATCAACCGAGACGAATCCTAATCAGTACAGTTTTGGATCTTTGTAAGAGACTGTGAAATTGGATTCTCACAAAATTTATTACAACGACAAAGATTCTTTTAAGTAGATCGGAAGCACGAGTTTGAATGCGTAATGAAGACACAATGTGGAATAACGAGAGTGTCGAAGTGGATTATAAGCTCTTTACCGACCAGAATATTAAAAGCAACCTAAAACTTGTAACCTAAAAAGCGAAGTTTATTTTTATATTGTTTTGTTTGAGAGATCAACAGCCGTTGCGCGAACATGTACTCGTAAGTTCGATCCAATGAACGGTTTCACCGTATGTGATAAATGTTAACGGAGAATTTTACGCTACGATTAAAGTTACGAAGCTCGAATTAAAAATAACAATCCGTAATTCTTTGAAACTGGAACATTATGCGTTGTGTTTACGGAAAGATTTAAAGATCCTTTATTTTATTAAAAATGAGCATATTAACTTAATAAAAGAGATTTATATCATCAACGAATAATTTCACAATAACACCAAGTAAAAAATGTAGCAGTAAACAGTCCTCAGTGATATGAGGAGTAACATACATAACAACGCGAGCGTATAACAGTATACCAAATCATAACAAAACCTCAGTCGGAGTGCAGTGGCCGTGTGCGACCGTGACTCATCCATCAAGTGCATGCGCTTGCGCCGATGCCACCGAATTAGACCGCGATCGCATACGTTATGCGGCTTAGTTTTACGCTTTTCGTTTTCTGAGAACCGTGTTTATCGTAACAAATTAAAATGGGGAGATAGGATTCGGTGCGTTTTTAGATTCGGATTCTGAATAAGGAATTTGTTTATTGGATGTGGTGGTAAATATTGAAAACAATCTATATTCGAAGATAAGTAAAGAAATAACTGAAAGAGATTTAACAACTAATTGACCATTTTTTCCAAAATTAACATTTACAAAAGCATGATGATGAACTGCATCCAACAGCAGAGACGCCTGTACATAATAATCCTAAAATTATAACGATAACCAGACACGCAGTTTCCAACTCTGTCAAAAATTAGAAATGTATTTTAGACAAGTTACGGCTACGCTAAGTGCCAGTGGGAGCGAGCCAGCTAAATATGGAAACACCAACGCGAAGAACAGATTTGACCTTTTTGCAAGATGATGACGAAGATGCGAATGGTCGTTCGTCATTTTCCGATACTAAATTCGAAGAAGACACTTCTTAAATGGAAGCAATATGTTCTGCAGCATTTAAAGCAAGTTCTTGATGGCTTTATGATTTGTAATAGCCATTTGGGAGATACAGCTCAAATAATTCAATTTGGAAAATCCACTTTCGGATTGAGTCATGCATGTAACGAATTTGCAACTTTTAACACTGAAATAAAAATGTTTAAATCTGAGAAAGATGAAATGGTTTTTGGTTGACAAAATCTGAAAATATGAAAGGATTTAGAGTAAGGTCAGACTCAATATTACAGTTATTATATTTTTATTACATTAGGAAGTTACGTTGTGAGTTTAATACAATTTATCGGAACCGACAAGGTCGACCACGAACATTGAACAATAACTTCATTGTTTTTAAGTAATGTTCTCTTAAATTAAATTCGCGCAAGTGAACTTGGCAGCAGGAGTAATTGGTACTTAAAGGCTTTATGCGTGACTATTATGTTAATTAAGCAATTTAGTTAAATAAAACACGAGTAAATTAACTTTAAGTACGAAGTTAGAGAAAAAGAAAAGTTACACCGACATTGGGGTCTCGATAACTAATCTGTTGTTTAAAAAAGAACCAACTGGAAGTAAAGTGGAAGAACCAAAAGGGTATGGAACCGGTCTTAACGCCTGATTAAACCCCGACACGGGTACACTTAGGATTTGTTGAAGATTTAGAGACATCGAACATTTCCACCAATTCTTTCGTAGATGGGATCGGGAATTATCACTAAGACGAGACAAAGAGAGAAACGGTTTTGTTTCTTTTAGACTTGGATCACAAAGAAATCCAAGCACGAAGACTAGTTTTTATAAAGAAATGTGTTAATTGGAACGAAATGAAATTGCAAAAAGTACTTGCTAAGAGATTCTCGACAGTTAACAAATAACAGTAAAGGCTTTAAATAACAATGCTTCTGAAATGTAAATTCATCGTCTTGTGAAAACAAATGCAATGAACTGCAGCATGAACATTAACTTCAAGTGCAACATAATATTGCAAGTTTAGTTGGTAGGAATTCAAATGATGAACCAGTTAAAAAGTAAGCAGTATTCAATCATAATAATAATCCCAGACGATATGATATCATTGTTGTTAGTACTAACAGGAACGCATACCACATTCAGATGTTACGTTTACCGAACACCAATTAGAAGTCACGCAAGTGATTTATTTTTATTTCTTTTTCGTCCTTAACATACATACATAAAATTACGCTCACGAGTTTGATTTAAGCAGTGTGTGTACAATTATTGTTAAAACACTACTTAACATAGTATTTGGAATATTGTGGGTTAAATATTGATGATATTGTGAAATTCTGGCTGCCTGCCAATAATCTCGATACTGCTGCATGCAAGCCTTTCCCTTGGTCTAAATGTTTTATTTTGGGTTTTGGTTTTGGTTTATCCTTGTCTGACCATGTTGTGGCTGTTTTCAATTGCGATTATTTTGTTTTATTTGTATCTCTGGAGGGTGGAAAAAGTTGTTACAAAAAAACAAGCCATCTAAAAAAATAAAACGTTTTTGCAACTTGATCTGGTGCAACGATTTCCTCTTTCTTTAGTACTATCTATACCTGTTTAACCAAAAATAAACTGACTTTAATGACCAACTTTATTCCTCGTCACATCTACATATTCCATGATAATGGTTTTTCAATCAATACTATACGTAAGAATAGCCACATAATATGCGAAGTTAATAAAGATGTTTGGTATTACTCATAATGTGATAACATTTTCACCACTATAAAATATGGCAATTATTGTTGCACGTACGTCCTACGTGTTGTTTCTAATACCTGAATGGATAGTGTGGATTAATAGATGAGCTCAGCTTATAATGGTTTTACAGAGGATTTTTTTCTAGCAGTTATTTTATTAGATGAACCCACAGACTTCCTGCCCCTAAACTTAATTTCAAATTCAAACTAATTTGATTTGTTTTTTGTCTATACTAATATTATAAAGTGGAAAGATTTGTTTGTTTGTATCGTATAGGCTTCAAAACTACTGGACCGAATTTAACCATTTTTTCACTAATAGGAAGCTACATTATCAGAAAGTAACATAGGCTAACCAACTACGCTACTACCCACAGGAGCGGGGCAGCAACTAAAGATGCGAGTGAAACCGAGCAAGACAGCTAGTAGTACGTAATAAACTTAATTTTTAGATTAATTGTGCTCGAGAAACAGTTTTCTCGAGCAGTAATGTAAATTAATTAATTAGTTGTGTAATGGAAATTATTGTTTGACAGTTCAAACAATAATTTCCATTAATTATGAAATGAAATAACTGGGAGCAGACATCAAGACGAGAGGAGGCCCTTGCCCAGCGCCAGGTTAATGCCATGCTGGCATTTTTTTTCTGATAGGACATCATCAAAATACTTCTCCCGCTTTGGACGTACCGGAAGGGACTGTCAGACTTGTAGGTACTTGTTCCTCCTTTTGCCCTTTGTGTTGTAAACCAACAGCCGCAGCTCCAGAGAATAATGCTGGCTCAGAGAAACCTGCTAAACATTAGTCCAATTAACAACATGATCATCAAGCCATGCAGGGTAATTGATGATTACTGCAGTATCAAGTTCTCGTGTTATGAATTCATGAAACAAAATACAAATGCTTTGTCGGTGTCTGCATCTAACCGTTGTTGGATCCACAGTTCTTGTTTTTGTTCGCATTTTAGCATGTAGAAACTCGGCTGCTGATAGAATGGGCGTACAAACGTAGTCGACAGTATTACACTAACATCACAGATAGTATTTTTTGTTTCATTGTCAGTTGCAGAATGTTGTAAATTGAATTTTGGCGCAATGTACTAAAATTGACGAAATCATCTCAGCATTTTAGTTGGTATTGCTGTTTTGGGCAACCGAACACTTGTAAATAACCTGTAATTGAATAAATATTATATAATTTATTAAATAAAGATAAAAAATAAAAACACACGTTTTGTGCTAGACATTTTGTGTACGCAAAGAGATCTATCTTTTTTATAATTGGAAGATTAGAATAGCTTGACCTAGCTAAATATGCAATGACAGTCAAACATGCATGCAAAATTTCAGCTCAATCCGGAAATCGCGATATGGATCAAATTTAACTTCTAAAATTTGTATACATACATAGTTATTTTAAAAAGATGGCACTCGCAGGAGTCAAAAGTTACCAATTAGTGGGAACGAAACCCTTTCATACTTATAATAAAAACACAGCATTTCAGAACTACGAACAACAAACAGGCTTACAACCACAAAAAAAAAACCAGTTGTCATCGAAAAGCAGTTCAAACAACATCAAATAAACCGAAGACCTTTTAACTGAACAAAAAGGCCTTAACAAAGAATTCAAATACCAATCAATTCACACTTTACCACAAGTCCTTAACAGCGACGCCTTTTAAATCAAATAAAACGTTAAAGCTTGTGTCACGAATTCCCGAAATCATTTTTGGCTTGTTAAATTCGTCAGAGTCAGAGAAATAATCTGATTTCGGCTACTTGCTGGCAGACTGGTGGACCACGCTCGACAACTTTACTTAATGAGCTTAAAAACATATTAAATTGTAATATTGTTTCTTTTTTACCGCGTCATTGATCTATTGTTTCTTACTAATCGCTTCTTTGGTCGATTGGTTACGAATTTCGTTCCAGATCGTGAATGACGGCATTTATTGTAGCTCAAGTACTGTTCAAAGCTAGCGTCGGGTACTACCTGCTCAGTAGTTTGCTGAACTGAGCCTTTTTGGCGCAGCTGTGAGACAAAATATAATATTTTTATATTGTTTAAATTTAAATATTTTGCGCTTGTGGCATGTGCCAAATAAACATTACAATAAGTTAAACATTAGGTCCTGCTACCCTACCATGACGTCTTAAAGCAGAACTTATTCCACTGAGGGAAAGAGACAGAGCTACACAGGGTGTCTAGCACCATCTCTTTCCCTTAGTGGAATAAGTTTTGCTTTAAGACGTCATGGTAGGCCTACTGGTCCTAAAAAGGAAAAACAGAACTCTTATTGGATCGCCTTGTTATCCGTCTGTCTGTCAAGACCCTTTATCTCGGGAACGCGTCGTTAAATTAAAGCCATATACTCAACTCTGGGGTTCCTTTGTGCTGTAAGTCTACGCGGTCAAAAGGTATGACTGTTTATGTCGCAAGTTGGTACAGGAACCCTCGGTGCGCGAGTTTGACAAGCTCTTGGCCAGTTTTCAGTTTTATACATCATAACCTGCTTGACATTTTTCAAATATGGATTCCAAATCAAATACAGATGATCACGAGAATTTTACATGGAATGGCTGCCTTCCATCACGTAACATATTTACATAAACTCAACCTTTTTCTCATGGGGGTTGACGGAAACCTATTGCTACCTACTACGATCCTTTTTTTTTTCAGAGAGTGTGAGACTTGTACTGACTAAAACCCACCCATGTTCCTTCTGTTGCCCTTTACGTTCGGGGGCCGCGGTATCTCTTTCGAACAACCCGCAACCCCGGCAGGCGGGGGCCCTGGCTGACCCCTCTGCTTTGCTGACATCTCGTTGAGGCGCGCGTGAAACACTAAGAGGACCCATACACCTACAATAATATTGCGCAATATTGATGATTGCACAATATTATTGAACATAATTATAGGGATAGTATTGAAGATTGCGCAATGATTGAGTAAAAGATTGAGGACTTTTAAATTTTATTGCACAATATTTATTTATTGTGTCTTGTGTATGGTATATTGCCCAATATTTATTAGTCTATAGTTCGGAGCGGTCGTGTACGCACGCGTGTATTTTTGGAGCGAAAATGGCACAAAAAAACTTCAGCGAAAGAAAAGGAACGAGAATTCATTATCGAGTGCATTCAATTATATCGTGATTTACCTGCTTTGTGGAATGTTAAAAGTAAATTGTACCATGACCGGGACAAAAGGAGTATGGGTTATGATTTGTTGCTTAGCAAGTACCAAGAGATGTTTCCTAAAGCAAATAAAGACGACTTGAAAAAAAAAATTAATGCTCTGAGAAATCTTTCAATTTAGTTAATAATTCTAGATCCTTTAACAGGTGTTTGTTATTGTAGATTGGCCTTTTGATCAACCAGCCCTTAGTCCAGATTCGGCGTTTTCGTTTTTCCGTTTCGCTACAATTAAACACACGATAGCTGCAGCCAAATCTTTATCAGACATGGTGCACTGAAGAAAGGTATGACGAGAATGCTTGTTCAATTATATTGTCTCAATTTAATTGTACCGTGTGGGTTTCGGAGCTAATCAATCATATTGTGCAATCATCAACATTGCGCAATATTATTGTAGGTGTATGGGTCCTCTAACGCGCCGTCGACACGGCCTGTCGTCAATAGACGGACGGACGGTGAGCTACCCATTGCTCACCGTCCACAGGTCCGCATCTACTGTGGCCGGGAGTCGTCTCGCGGCGCCCGACGTCCGGGGCGTCCTACTACGATCCTTAATACTCCTTTTAACTCGTCCACATTCTTACATCTGATCATACCGCAAACACGCCGGTTGCGTGTTTTTGGCACCTGACCTTTCTGCTTTCCATCATAGGATCTTTAAATGATATAATTAAGGAACCAAATAGAAATGCCAGTTTGTTGATAAGCAATTCACGCGTAAGACGCAGATGTTCTTTCTCAAGCAATTCCGTACTTATCAAATTATTGAGAAAGTTATCTTCAAGTACCTAAAATATAGAAGAATATTTGATTAATTTCCAAATAAATAATTAATGTCATCTCCGTGTGGACATTTCAGTGCCTAATTAATGAAGTTGAGCGTTAAAATTTATGACTTGACGTAATGAATAAATTACTTTGGTTGTTAATCAGGGCAGGGCAGAATAGGCGATCGAGGCGAAGGATAAAAGCAGAATGTTTTATAATTTTTTTTTAAGATATTTACGTTTAACAGCAGTAGGTAGTAGGAAGAACTAGTTATTCAATCATTAACAAAAAGCGAAGGTTTTATTTCTAACTTCATAGGTCTAAACGGAAAAAATCATGAAATAATAATTTGTTTTTTTAGCTTGGTTAACCTTAAATAAAATATGCAGGTTTAACCATATGAAAGAATAACATGTAACTATTAGACATAATTCTCCAAGACATAAAGAACTTCAGAGGAAAAATTTCCACACCTTGTAATCTTTTTTTCTTTCTTTTTCTTTTTTAAATAAAAACGTTGCCCCACACTAGGATTTCTCCTGTATCGTGGGTGCGTTTACAAACATTTAAACTCACATACACAAACAGCTAGACCCGGAACAATTACCTGTACCTAGGTCATACAAATATTTGTTCCGTGCAGGAATCGAACCCGCGACACGCAGCACAGCAGTCGATCGCTCAGCCACTGCGCCAACCATGTCGTCAAATCTAATATATAAAATTCTCGTGTCACAATGTTCGCTCCCAAACTCCTCCGAAACGTCTCGACCGATTCTTATGATTTTTTTTATGCATATTATATTCAGTAAGTCTGAGAATCGGCCAACATCTATTTTTCATATCCCTAAGTGAGCAGCGGGTGAAACCGCTGGGCACAGCTAGTGATTCTGTATAAATGTCGTCTCAGCAACTAGAATTGACCGTAACATCGCTTCACACCAGGCGAGTTGCGGCCAAGCAATTAGTATAAAAAAACCGACCAGGAGCGAGTCAGACTCGCGCACCAGCAAGGGTTCCGTACAAACTTGCGACATAAACAGCCATATCTTTTAACTGCGTACTTAGAGGTTTGTTTTTTTTAAGGTGCCACAGAGTTTCAATAAATAAAATAAAATAAATATCTTGGGACAACTCACACACGGCTATCTGATCCCAAGCTAAGCAGAGCTTGTGTTATGGTAACCAGACAACTGATATACATACTTATATAATTTATAAATACATACATATTATAGATAAATCACACCCAGACACAGAACAAACAATCATGCTCATCACACAAAGTTTGTCCTGGGTGGGAATCGAACCCACGACCTCCGGCTCAGCAGTCAGGGCCACTAACCACTAGACCAACAGGCCCGTCAATGGTTTTAATGTCAACTCAATAAGTATCTTCACGAGTTCCCGAGATAAAGGGTCTTGACAAACAAACAGACGGACAACAAAGTGATCCAATAAGGGTCCCGTTTTTCCATTTGAGGTACGAAACCCTAAAAACACATTGAAGAAATTACATTTGTCAAACATGTCTCCAGCACAAAGAGTCTTAACAAATTTCTAAACACGCCTAATGTAACATGGTAAAGTTGACGATAAGGCAATTTCTCTATCGTTTCAAATGACTTAACAAATCAAGAACCTGATAAAGATTAAGCAATCTTTATCAAAAATGTCAAGTGCATTACATGATCTGAATATTGCAAAACTTTGCCTACTTTACACAATAGTTATCTACACAATTTTACTTGGAAAAGCAGAAATTACGGGTATTTTAGGGACAAAGTAAGAGCACTATGCAAGCCGATCCAAAGTTTCTTGTTAATTGTGGGCTGCGGGTTGGTCCGAAAGAGATGAGACTGCAACCCCTGAACACTAAGGGCAAAATAAGGAACATAATTATGTACATGGGATTTAATCGGTATAAGTCTGACACTCTTCCTCTCCGCCCAGAGCGGGAATAGAAAATTCATGACTTCACACCCGAAGTTTATTATTAACTAGCTTTTGCCCGCGGTTTCACTCGCGTTAAATTCGGGGTAACACAGTTCCCCTTTGCTGATTTTCAGGTACCTGTAGTTTTTGCCCATTCGCCTTATTTATTGTAATAGCAAAGCTAAGCTAAGTTTTCCTTTTTCTTCCCTCTATCTTCCTCATTTCCCAATTAAAAAAAAATAGCCTATGTCCGTCTCCAGGGTCCCAACTATCTCTGTACCAAAATTCATCAAAATCGGTTCAGCCATTTAGGCGTGAAGACGTAACAAACAAACAAACTCACTTTCGCTTTTATAATATTAGTAAGGATTGTACATTAGAATACTTCACCATGTACGCATGAAATTCTTATCAGAATTGAGTAATTCTGTGGCTTTAATAATTATATATAATTTATAATTTACACTCAAGCCAAACCAGAACGATAGCACCTCACTAAAATTCACTTGAGCAGATCAACAAACAAGCCACTAAAATCTAAACGAGAATATCATGCCACAGACGCAGAATACCAGAAAATCTTTAAACAAATGCCCCGTTCAGAAACTCATGAAAGTTTAAACATTACTTGTTAAACATTCAATGTTGCAAAAGTCATCTATAGCTTAGGAAGAGTTCTGAGGAATAGTTTCATGAGTGCTTAGCTGCGGGAGTCGCGGGAAAAACTAAGTGCACATTAAAGCAGACTTACTTAACGCTCTTCCTTATTTGGGTCCCTTTTTGGCGAGGTGCAAAGATGGCGGAACTTACAATGACACAGTTGCCATTTTCTTATACTTCGTGTCCGTGGATTTGAAAAGAGAGGCGCCAGTGAGATGGCCAGACGATGTTGATATTATTGCGGGTAAATCTGGATGAGGCTCGCACAGCAACATGGATATTGGCAGAATCGAGTACCCAGCAGTGGGTGAAGTCGGGCTGATGACAAAAATTAAGTGAATATATGGACGGAATTCCAATAAATTAAGTTTCTTTTTGCAGAGCCCGGTCCGCATAAAAACTACCCATGTTCCTTTTTTTAGCCCTTTATGTTCCGGGGCCGCAATATCTCTTTCGAACGACCCGCAACCCTGGCAGGCAGCCCTCTGCTTTGCTGACATCTCTTAAAGGCGGGCGTGGAACACGAACGCGCCGTCGACACGGCCTGTCGTCACTAAACGGATGAACGGTGAGTTACCCATTGCTCATCGTCCACAGACCCGTTTTTACGGTGGTCGGGAGTCGTCCCGACGCCCAGAGTGTTTCCTGCGGCGGCTGGGTTGGTTTCAGGAATAAATTGGGATTATGAACGTCAAAATCCATAATCCCGAAACTTCACGATTTTATTTTATTTCCTGCATTATAAAAATGCCGGAAATATCCACCATATCCACAATATTACTGCAAACCACACCTACCATGAGTTTTTAACCCCTGTCGTATATTCTGTGTTACCTTCTCATTTGTTTTACTTAGCAATGCCGACTTCCAACGATCGGTTTTTAATGGACGTTACATTTTATGCTTAGGCAGTTTCTGTCTCTACTTTCTGCAAGGCGCCGGTTTTAATATCTTTTAGACTTGTTTTCCCTATCTATTTGTTTATCTGATTGAGGTATGAAGATGGTTATTTTATTTGGAGTTTTATGTCCGTGCTGTGAAGCAGTCGGAACCGCAACGAGGCGAATTAGGACTTATTCGCTTTTGTTTTGGCAATGCTTTTTGTTTGGCTCAAACCAATAAATAGGAACAACTTCTTAACCTTCTTATGCGACAATTTTGTCCATAAGTGATAAAATCTTGAGTTGTCCAAATCTGTAAGCTAGTAAGATACTTCTTGCGCTGAAAGCGGAACTATTTTGCTCATAAAACACACAAATATATGCCTCTTCACCATAAACACTATCTAAAAGTAAGAACCTATAAATAAAACTAACACCTACAAAGAAAACGAGAAATCAACGCACAGTATCTCACAAAAAGATACACAACCATTTCTATAAAAAACTTCTAATTAATAATCGTTACGCATAACAATGCCCATCCAACGGCAACGTGAAGATAGTTATTATTGGTATATCGTGTCTCGATTGGAAATCATCTGTCCGAGGCATTTAATAATGACGTCCATAATACTGCAGTTTTGGATAGCGTGGTAACACCATTTTCTGTTAAACCTATAATTAAGATAGACTTAAAATTCACACCGTTAATATTGGCGATGCAATGATATGAATAATTAATTGTATGTAAAGTAATTTTCGCACGGTTTAATTTAGTCGTTGCATGATTTACGAGTACGTGCAAGCATTGATTTTTTTCTGTCTAGACCCCTTTTCGTGTTTTGTCTATACAAAAATCATGTCATTATACGAAAAGCAATCCATAACTGAGAGAGATTCTTGCTATTTAGCCGATCATAATTACTTCATCAGCTGTTGACCGAAACTATATTGACTCTCGATATTGATCCAGCAGATTGAGCACTAACCGCCACAATTTGCTAGTCCCAACAGATGTCCCTGAATGGCGTCGCTCAAGCAGATTTCCCAGTGTTCCCGATCACAATAGTCCGGCTGTGCAGTTGCATTCACCCGCATGGGGGCAGTAGAAATTTAGTAGAGTCTAGCTACACTTCGGCGAAGGCCTAGTATATAAGAGCGTAATGTCCTACTACATATTTATGAGAGACTATTTTTTCGGATGGGAAATCATCAAATAACTTCAGGTGAGTGTCAAGACTTTTACTGACTAAAACACACCCATGTTCCTTCTTTTGCCCTTTATGCTCCGGGGCCGCGGTGTCTCTTTAGAAAAACCCGCAACCCTGGCAGACAGTGGCCCTGGCTGGTCCCTTTGCTTAGCTGACATCTTTATGAGGCGCGCGTGGAACACGAACGCGCCGTCGACACAGCGTTTATGAGAGCCTTGACATGAATTTCTTGATCGTTCTACTCCACAGAGATCTTCGTTATAGAACGGGCAGCATGTTTCAACTTACTAAGTAAATGGTTTAATTGATATAAACAAATTGGGTTTGAGTTTTGATGAAAAAGTGCAAAAAGAAATGCACCAACCATGTGACTTATCCACATACATGTCTCTGTCCCAATTAATTTGTGGTCAGTATTTACAACTTTTTATCCATTAGCCGTAATCACAGAATTTACTTCCTTAGCCATCTCATCACAAGGCTTACTTCCTTTTGAATATTATTTTCCTGACTTCAATTTAGATCAATTTTTAAAATCGGTTAATTATGATCAAACGTCCAGAAATTGAAAACATCACGAAAGCAACCCTAAATGATCATTGGACCGTGACACAATCACCATGTCCAGACTACAACAGCACACCACTATTACCTACGCCTTTACCTAGTATCAACAGCTAACGTCACGATGTTTTATCTAGGATCAGCGGTTTCCCAGCGAACTCTGATTAACTTATGTTTGGTGACCTTAATTTGCGGTTTCGCAAAGCGAGAGTTAGCTACTTCAAGTTAAAGTAAAGTTGCTGAGGACTTGAAGAGTTTTGGAGAAAGAAATAGGGCACATGACAGGAATTTGTGAGTAGCAGGCAAATTGGTTTTTACCTGAATTGTCACTCGAATAAGAACCTAAAGAGCTCAGCACGTTACGCAATGGCCGTCATGTCAACTAGCCGTAATTTTATTGATATTGAATTGAAATCGACGGGATCCTGTCGCAGTTACAAGCCATGGTAATAATATCGATTATATTCGTTATGATGTAAACATTTGAACTAAGGGTCTGGTCGTTAAAATCTTTAACTAAAAAATAGAAGAGAAGAATTCTTAAAGCGCTTTAGGCAATATTGGTTGCAGCGCAATTGGAATGCGGTATTCGCACGAGAATTTCTCCTCATGCATTTTCCGGATAGCTTCGCTATTTAAACGATCTAGCCGTTTAAAGTAGCATTTTAATAGAGGAGCCATCTTCTTGAGAAAATGTTTACAGGCATTTGTTGTCAAAAAGCTAAAAAGTACTCAAGAGGGATATTTGAAAAAAAAAGCGTCCAAGTGCTAGTCGGACTCACGCAACCAGGATTTCGTACAAACCTGTGACATTACATTAACAGCCATAGCTTGACTGCGGAGGTTTAGAGGGTTGATTTTTTCACAGCTCCAAGGGACCACAGACATGAGTATATGGTTTTAATTTTAATTTGTTACCTCCACGCGTTCCCGAGATAAAGAGTCTTCAAAGACAGATAGACGGGCATACGGACAACAAAGTCCTATATGAGGGTTTCTTTTTTCTTTTTGAGGTGAGGACCTTAAAACAAACAAAATACAGAACTAGGTGCCACCAATAAACATAATATCATACCTGTCATTCCTGAAAGGTAAAACAAAATCGTCAGCAGTAGCTACACCTCATTTATCCAGTTATATTTAAGTTCCATTTAATAGGGGTAAGACTATTGCCATCATCCAGGCTCGAATCATAACCTAAGACTCCACAAATCCATTACTCAAGTTTGATAATATAGACGTAACAAACCATTAAAGCAGAAATATGACGCTTTCCCCAAAAGTTATTATTTTCCACAACTCCAATTACATGGTAATTAACCAATTTGTACATGAATGGGCCACACAACTGAACTAACAACAAACGCTAACAATTGAATGACCCGTGATGCAACAGTCATTATCATTACTGCTGCTGCAGTATTGTTATTGTCAACGACCACCATCATTATAAGATCCCCCCTGATTATAACAATGAGAATAAATTGGCGAAATGCAGTGGATCTTGTTAGGTTGGTCACATAAAACACCTGCCCCAGTTCTGCTTGACCTACGATGCCTCCCACGTGTTTTTCTGCATCAGGAACATTTTCGATGTCTCCCAGGGTTCAGGTTAAGGTGGTCGATGTGCACCGTTTACTGTCGCACTTGGCCTGTTTCGCAGAAACAGAAAACAGAGGTTACATTATCAAGATTGTGCCGATTCTATTCCATTGTTTTCTTGACGGTGGATTCACATAAGTTTTTGCTGTTTATTTTGATGTGAAAACTTTTCGGAAATTACTTTTATGTTTAGATTGTATCATAGTCATCAGCTTTGATGATCATAATCATTTTATCAATCTATTAAGTGCAGAGCAACGTATTGTTGTCATTTGCCTTTTATTTCCCAGTATATTCAACTTGACCCATATTCTATCAGCACATTTATCAATCACTACAACATCGATGGACGCATTATTTTTAAACGGTTTTATTTAGCTCACCCCGTTTGTTTTATTTTTTTTATTCAACTAGCATTCCCCATTTTTATCGAGTTCACTGACTCTTCTAGCGTTTAATTTCCACATGAACGGTTTATTTGTCGTGTCGACCTATGAGTGTGGCCGAGTTAAAATACGACAGCTACTTACGCAAAACATGACGCAAAAGATCTGGTAAACAAACACCCTGACTGGTTACTTTGTGGCAAAATAGGCTTTGGATAGATGGACAGTAGAATCACATATATTCTCTTTCGAAGAACAATAGCTACCGATAGCGTCTTCAATAATTCAGCCTGGCTTCAACGCCGGAAACGGTCATTCCCTAAAGACAGTAGCATGTAAATACATCAACATGTTAGATGACAGATTCGAAATTGCAGTTAGATGTAGGATCCACCGAGTATCCACTTGATACAAAGAGTTAGCTCCGAGCAATGCTCACTGGCACGTTGTCTTCGCACTAGCGTACATGACAATCTACACGAAGCGTCAAGTTATGCTACCATAACTTCGCTTGAACCAATACCATAAAGGTCTGTAATATTTTAACCACTCCATGTCGTCAAAACCTTTCAAATTATCGCCTCCAATGAAGTCATCTTGCATAAAAGGAAGAACAACTTATTACGTGGTACTCGACAAATAAACTTTACTAAAACTGTCTATCCATGTATGGCTCGTTACGGCATGATGGCGACGGTAAAAGCAGTTCCATGACCCAATCTGAATGACAATGGCCGAGATTTCAATCCTTTTCTCCTTTGAGATCATCGTTTCGAAACGACGCACGTTTCTTTAGTGTGTCAAACTGCATTTACGATTTGGGAAAAGGCGGATCAAATTCAAAGTCCGTGTCATGACTTTTTCATTGCATTGGTCTCACCTCGGAATTGATGGCAGACAGTCACTTTCGGAGATGAGACCAGCTCAATTAATCTTTTTCCGTTCAGTTGGTGATCCTGTGCCCTCCGATGTCGTTTAGTTCTTATGGTTGAGGAAACATCATTTGCAAGCGGCAACTATTGCGAACATGTTCCGGTGAGTGAATAGTTTTTTATGATTGATTTCTTAAGTTCGTAATCTGAAACGTTAGCCGTCTAGATTTTACGTAAGCCGAGTTTGTTTACTCAAGAGTGTCAGGAACGCAATAAAACCTGTAATGGCCTTGTTTTTCTCAGATGGTACTGTTTTATTAGTTTTTGTGATTTGTCATAGTTTTTTACATATTTTGAATACGGCGTCCGCTCTGATTCAGTTTTAGTCATTCATCTTAAAATAGTAAGTAGGTTTACTTGCCTATTAAACTTAAGATGATCAGAGTTTTTCGTCGTCGGTAGTAAATTATCCCAATCCACCAAAAAATGAAAATACTGCTCGGCTGTTTCTTCTCCTTGCCGAGCGTAGCAGAAAATACAAAGATAAACGTTTTATCAAAACGTTACCACATAGCAGAAAATCCGTTCTATATTTCGACACCTAAACGCCATAAAATTGCCATGTCACCATTCCCGGGACCGTGCGTCAGTTTCCTTACAGCAAAGTACCTCAGATACCCATGTTTTATAGTGTCGTTACATCACTGCCTTCAGACGTTCCAGATGTGTCGATAGCATTGTTTGGGTGCGTATTTATGACGTGGTCGCCGCATGTGTGATCATGCCCTAAAGAATCATAAAGATCGCGGGGAATAAAATTGTGAACGGGGTAGGGAGGGCGTTGCCCCGCACATGTTCTGATGTGATCTTGATCTTTTGATGTAGTTTACAGTACTTTTTGTTTAGATTTTGTTAGAGAATAGATTTAAGGAGTGGGTTCAATGCAAAGTGGGGTGATGAATGATGGTTGAATGAGTAGGACAGACCCAAATAAATGAGTGTCTTTAAGTTTGTTGTAGCTAAACATGATATGGCTGGATGGTAGAATTAATTGGAGTATAAACGCATGTTGATTCGATCTACAAAAGGATCGGTTTGCCGGTTTGTTTCCCATCACTGGTCGCTTAAATTGGCCCTTGCCTTTAAAGCGAGTTTACATTGTAATACCTGTTTTCAAGAACGAAACGGTCTCATGTTATCCTAACCGACTCCAAGACTCCAAAGTTTTACAAGACTTTGGAGCCTTTCTTTACATAGTAATGGAGTTCACAAAGGCAATGTCAGTTATAACCAATTGCAATTACACTTGAGAATGGGAAATCAGGGGCACCAAATCACGACATCACTCCTGTAAATTCCTCGTAGTGTAATGCTGTGGTGTTATGAAGTTACACCACATTTCGCCAGTCATGTTTAAGTCCCACATTCGCACACATTCGGACTCCGGAGACTGAATGTGTGCCCGGTTGCCGACAACAGCAGTCCTGGCTACAACTCAGAAATTCCTTCCTAAACTATTAAATCTACAATTTAAAAATTCCACTTTCCATCTTGAGCAACTTAATCGAAGTGTTCGAAGACTTATTGAACAAAGATCCATCTATTAAACGTCATAGTTGGCAGTTGCTTCTCTGCATATTTCTCAAGGGACACGGCTCTCGGTTACAAAGCTGGCAATAACTTACCTACTCGTATTGAAAACAATAGATATCGTGTTCAGTTTAATATGGCAGTTTGTGTTTAGTATTCTAACCCGTCTGTAAATATGACAATTGTATGACAAGCATGATACAATTCGCCATAAACTGGTTGAAAAGTTCTCAGAGAAAGACGAAGAAATGTTAAGTAATTTGAAAATTACTAGTTTTTAAGTAGGCTAAAAATGACAGCCGCAGCCGCGCCGTGCCGTGCCGTGACGGGGCAGCAGTTTTCAAGTCAAGCTGATCTTCCATGATCGGTCCGTCGGTGGGGGAACACCTATTACATAATATGAGTTTCCTTCGTTTCTCGCAAAGCACGTTAGCTCCTGGTTGTCATTTAAAGATCTCTGACAGTCGCAACAGGTACTCAGTGGCCTGAAAGTGAAAACTAATCTTGAGAATATTCTACTACTTCTAGTTGACCATTAAGGGGTTGATTTGTGTCGACGGCGCGTTCGTGTTCCACGCGCGTCTCAAAAAGAGATGTCAGCAAAGCAGAGGGGCGTGCCAGGGCCACAGCCACAGGGGTTGAGTGTTATTCGAAAGAGATACCCCGGCCCCGGAACATAAAGGGCAAAAGAAGGAACATGGGTGAGTTTTAATCCGGAAAAGTCTGATAATCCCCCCCGCTCCGCCCAGCACAGGTTATGTTATTCGATGATATCCGCAAAAAAAGAGGTTGATATATTTTCTTTTATGAATTAAACTAAACTTGAAGTTTATCATTGATAGCTTGGACGAGGTACCTACTTACTTTTAAAACAAGATTAATATTAATCCATTTGAATCACAGAGGTAGGTACTTGACAACAGTCATACGGTGCTATAGACAGTAGGTATTTGTTACTTTTATCTTACACTCGGCGTGCAGTAGGTAGTTCACAATAGGTAATAGTGACGTAAGCATAGGTGTTAATTACAAGTCTAGCAAGCTATTATATTATCACTAGTGGTCCAAGTTTCTAATATCAAGCGAATGGATTTTACCGTGACTTACGGGAAATTAATGGTTGTTAGCGTGAGGCCGTAGGTTTGAAAGCCAAGTTGGGCAAAGCATGAAATGCCTATTGCGTCCATTATTTAGAATTTAAGTTTTCTGTTTGAATTTTTTCTATTCAAGTTCTTTTTTTGTGTAATTAATCTTTTTTGTCCCAGAAGGTCTCCAGGACCTTTCTGGACAATCTCTTAATCGCATCTAAGTCAATTCCAGTTACTGGAAAGAAAATTAATAAAAATAAGACACCTATTTACTTAGGTAATTTTTTTTGAAGTGAGTGTCAAAAATACCCACTGTTAGGTGGTAGGAAATAAATAAAAATATACAACTTTTCATAATGAAACCTACCAACTTGATTCAATAAAATACCATGAAGTGATAAACTAGATTTATAATTAAGTAAGTATGTTGTTACATTAATCAAAATCACACAACATTATTTATTTATTTAAGTACCTATTAAACCTTTTTACACAAGAAATTAACAAAATAGTTTATGTCCTAAAATCAAACATACTAAGTATCAGAGCCATTTTTACCAGCAAACCTTATAAGAAATACAATTCAATCTGACTCAGGAAAAATCTCACAGTATTTTCAAATCATCAAACACTAAATAAACTTCCTATAATACATCATTGTAAACTCTCCACTTACAAGTTTAATTACACTACTAATTCACTAAACAATGTTTTTGATCTTATTATAACTCTGAAAGTAGCACCCCATCTAATGAATGGGGTGGTTAAGAAAAACAACCATACGTATTTTGATGACAGCTCCGTTACAAAGAGTTGGTGTTAGAGTAAGTGTAAGAAGGATTTATTAATAAAGAATACTTTTTGTTTAGTGTAATTAAAACTTACATTATAGGTTTTTTTTATATATTGCACACCTATTACATATATCGAAAGTGAGACCACTGAACAAGGTTGTAAGGTGAACTAATTATTTTAAATTTTTGAGTAGTCTTAGCTAAGTTCTAGGTCTGTGAATGTTAAATGAGCCTACACATGACCTCAATCTTGTCCTCAAAAGAGATGAAGTTGGCTATAGAATAAGCTAACACAAAAGGTGCCTCATATACCTAGTTAGTTAAATTATATTGTTTTTTAGTTTTGTAAGTATTCTTTCCTTTTTTCATGGATACAAAGTCCTTCAGTCGAAATAATAAAATACAGTTAAAGTAACATTCAAATAAAGAAAGCTTAACAATTGTAGGTATTCAATATTACAATGCTGCCAGCTTTTGGGCACTTTTATTATTGACAGGGATGTGGATATTTTTTCGAGGCCCTATAATTTTTTTTTTTCCTTTTTGGTATTTGTAGATATTTTAGTTAGTTGGTAACACTAAATAAGTATAGATTGAATATTTGTTTGATAAATCAAATGCCAATTTTAAAATATAATTCATTAATTAAGGACACAAGGATGTATTAATTGGTTTCATCAGTACTTCCTCGGTGTTTAGTTTTGATAAGTGAAGCCTTCAGTTTGTATTGTGTGGTGATTTACCCAGAAGAGTATGCTTTTAGAAATTGTTGTGGGTTTATATAGATGATCTAGAATTTATTTCCAAATTTTAATCTAGAGATCTATGAAATTGTTCAAATTAAAATTGGTAGACAATAATTAAATTTTAAAAATCTGGCTGAGCTGCTGCAGTCTAATCCAGTCCCGATGCGTGATACAAATTTTTACTTTACAGGTACCGATTGCGTATCCCCAGATCTGTTTAAATAAACATAACACTGGCCACAATTTTTGGTTCAGTTCATACGAAAATATTGTAGGTAGGAACTATGGCACTTACTTGTATGCAGTGTTTGTTAAAATAAACGGAAGCAGAAAGATTCTAATTAAAGAATAACTGAACGAGTTTTCATGCACTCAAGCAACCTACCCCACATAGGATTTAAATAAAACATGTAAACAATCCTAATGTGATCCAACAAACGGAAAAATAATTTAATTCACGTCCAGTAAGCATCTAATTGGCCGTAACTTAGAACAAATGCAAATACTTAGACAATACTATAAGCTTCTTTACGAAACCAGAAAAAGCAACACCGTTTAAAACTTTGAAATTACGGAGAATAACGTCTAAAAAACTCGATTTACTTGAATCAAATCTTACTATAAACGTGCGACATTGAATTTTAATAACAAAAAGGAACCAAAACGAAGAATAAAAGGGGGTAAATATCGATCATACACTCACCACAACAAGATAAGCCGGCGAACTCGAAGTAATCGCACCAATCTACAGCTTTACGGCACGATTTTACACAAAAACGTCCACTAAAAATCACAAATGAACACTACACTTTGTTTTTCAGCCCTCAAATTTATTATTCCATATAATTTTCAGTCACCAATTTATGTAAAAAACACTTTCACAGCATTTTCACGATGAATTCAATCCGACAACTGACACATCCACCTTTCATAGAAACGCGGCAACAGACTGCCAAACGGATTCGTTTGTTAGCCCATAGACACGAGCTTTGTCTGTTATTGACTCCATTACTTTTACTACTAACCGGCTAAATTGAAAACGACATTGACGTCGTTACAATCTTGCACGAACGCCATACTTTCTATGTGGCCGTATAATATTAGCGCCATCTATCAGCTGGGGAAAAAACTTGAAGCATTCAATTTCAACACACACGTTCGTAAGTAACGCCATCTAGACAAAACGCATAAAATCTTTTGCACCGCCACCTATGAATAAAAACATAAAACTTTTAGATTGGCAGTTTTCTCATCTTGTAAGCGCTATGTTGAAGTGATTAATAGATGGCGCTTCAACCAATTAATTCTTCGTCACTCCGCGATCATTGCATTGCACTAGTAGCTTGGAAAATCGGGAGCTCTAATAATAAAAATGACGACCGTAAGTGTCAGTTTCAATACAATTAATTCTTAGTTACAAATTCATTAATTGTAATCCAACACAACAATCAAGGAGGTCCTCAAGGCGATGAGTAATTCTTTTAGTTAACTTGGCTGATTTAAATTTCAAGTTTCAGACGGTTGACATACCTCAGATCCGGAAAGAAATACTAATTGAAAATGTTTGTGCTCTTCAGTAGGAACACATCTACCTCTTATTTACATTATTTCAGATTAAAATGTTAATGTTTACCCATCCACATTTATTTATTACAATGACATTCCAGACTAAACCAAATAAATTCACATTTCGACTTCCAAAAGGGAGCGTTCCCATAGAGAGGGCATAGAGATCAGCTTTTTTGTGAAGCCTTTTTTAAAAGCCATAAACTTTCTGGGAAGAGGTGAGTGGAAAAAAAATCTGGGAGTTGGCTCGGAGCTCGAAATGAACGGTTTTGGTACACTTCCGCCTGATGACCGCTGGCGACGAGGGCATTAGGGTGCACACAGGGAAAACCATAGAGTCTATATTTTTTTTTGTTGAGAGAAGTACCTATCGGGTCATCGCATACAGTTGAAATTTTCTTAAATATCCATATTTGTATTCGTATTTAGTTAGGTTTATTTGAACTGTTTGTTTTCTACAAAGAGTTCATTAAATAAATTAAATTTGAGTTGAACACTTCCACCTGTTTTTAAGAAAACTTCAACAACTGTGGAAATAGTAGAATAATTAGGTTCTAATTAAATCTGTAATTGTACCTTTTGGGCAAGTATTTAGTAAAGCTCCAGAAAGGTAGGTGGTACCTTGATAGAAACTTAAACTTAAATCAATTAGTAAGTAGATCCTTATCTCAAAACGAAAAGAACTCTTATTGGATCACATTGTCGTCCGTCCGCGTCTGTCTGTCTGTTTGTTAAGACCTCTCTATATCAGGAACGTGCGAAGACATCGTGAAGATTCAAGTTTTTTTTTTAATGTTGTGAGTACTTGTGGCATGATGTGGCAAATTAACTTGTGTTCTTTCTTTTTCTAAAACCATATAGTTACTTCAGTCCTGGAGTTCCTTATAGCAAAATAAACCTCTAAGTATCCGCAGTCAAAAGATATAGCAGTTGATGTCGCAAGTTTGTAGTATGATTCGCTTTTTTTTTAATGCAACCCGTTGCTTAATTTGACTTATGGTCTTAAAATAAGCTAGTTATTGCTTCCAGCAAATAATATATAAGTAACAGCTGCTCCACAGCCTTATATTCCTCAGCGTGAAGAATGTTATTAAGTGGATAAGAAGTAAAAAAACAAAAATATCTCTATCGGCCGCCTTATACGTGATAATTAGTAGATAGCCCGTTCGGATACATCGTCACGGACAAACACGTTTTTCTAATAGTATTTATGGAAAGCTGTTGGTTTTAAACCATTTTTATAATGGTTCGGCTATGGGGTGGCAATTTGTAGGTGTCCAGAGGGTGTGGGAGGGACATGGGCAGTTCATTATAGAAAGATGATGGGTTGTTCTACAGTTATTTTGGTTGAAAATTTGTGTCATAGACAATGAACTCCTATCTTACTTTAGTTTGTTCTTCTGACATACATACCTATGTGTCATTATTGACTTTAAGTATATTATTTATTTGAGAAAACATACCTACTAACAGACATAACTCCAAACTAATTCACAGTTAAAGAAAAATATTTAAAGTTTTGATGTTGTAGTTACAACTAAGGGTGCTCTAGAAGTTCATACTTCGGTGTGCGCGTCCGACTCGTACTTGACCGTTTTTTTTTATTGCAAGGCCAATATAGAACCAATTGAAACATCAGTAGTAAACAATATGTAGGTCTAAAACCAAAAATAGTTGACATATCGCAGACCTAGATCTAAACGGAGACAACTCAAAAATCGTAAATTTTTAGTCACCCTTGTATTCGAATGCTCAGTGATCAAGCGCGAGTATTTAACATAACAGAATTTACCAACAGTGAAATTTTACAACCTATTTATGACCTTAAATAAATTTAATGTTCATAACTTCCTATACAAACAGTATTACGTATTAAAAAAAAAAAAATTTTTTTGAGTTGTGCCAGTTTAGTTTTGTGTGCGATATGACAACCCTCAACACAAACTGGCCACGTAGTGATTAATAACCCAGAAACTCACTAATCTGGGGCCTTTTTTTCCGGCCGGGATATCTCAAAGTGACTTCTCCCGCTCCAGGCGGAGCAGCACGGAGTGTCAGACTGATTAAAACCCATCCATGTTCCTTCTTTTGCCCTTTGTGTTCCGGGGCTGCGGTATCACTTTCGAACAACCTGCGCTTCCTTAGTAGGCTGGTTCCAAAGTTATTTTAGTCTACAAACTAGTTTACATACGGTTACAAACACAAATAAAACAGTTACATTTAAAATTCCAGACTTACTTAGTAATATTTTTTTACTATACATAGTTGTATCGTTTTATAAGGGACACCTGTGCCGGATAAGTTCTATGAAGTAGTATTAGTAAAGAATCGTTACATTTGAATAGACCTAAGAATGTTTAGATGCGCAAGGTTTTAATACTACTGCCTAATAGTATTATATGTATAATTATATATAAATGCGAATGTTTCTGAGGATGCGTGTATGGATGTTTGTTACTCTTTCTCGTCAAAACGGCTTAACGGATCTTGATGAAATTTGGCACAGTGGTAGATTATGGTCTGGAATAACACATAGGATACTTTTTTTTAGACATCACGTGGGCGAAGCCGCGGGCGCCAGCACAAAAATGCCAGCTATCTTACTAAAATTATGTTACTATTTCACGCCAAAACGGCTGAACGGATCTTGATGAAATTTGGCACAGAGGTAGATTATAGTCTGGAATGATATGGTCTGATAAAGCTGCGGGCGCCAGCTAGTACTTGATAAATTCTATCTGCTGGGCCCCAGGACCCTGCCGGGGCCGCGGGTTGGTTCAAAAGAAATATCTACTGCGGCAACTGGCCCATTACTGTTCAACATTCATAAACATAATAATATAACAAAATAAATAACATTAAAATAATAACAACATTGACCTTGTAATAAAAAATACCGGCCAAGTGCGGGTTGGAATCACGCACCGCGGGTTCCGTACAAATTTGCGACATAAACGGCCATATCTTTTGACTGCGTAGATTTAGAGGGTTGATTTTGTCACAGCTTTGAGGGACCATAGACTTGAGTATATGGTTTTAGTATCAAATTGATACCTCAACACCTTCCCGAGATAAAAGGTCAAACAGACAGACAACGAAATGATCCTATAAGGATTCCGTTTTTACCTTTCAAGGTCCGAAACCATAAAAAGAAGCTTTTCTATTGACTAGTTTCACACACATCCCTCGCTACCAATCCTCGCTCATCTCCGGTAGAAACGCAGCTTTATACTGGTCTTTCCACCATCAGCGACGTGATGCTTACTGTGCAAAGAAGGTCCTACGTGTGTTTACCTCGTAGCTCGGGCGTAGCATGAGCAGCTTCAATATCGAATTACTACGTAAACGTTCTAATAGAGCGCTACGGGAGTGCTACGCACAATATTACTATTACTTATTTATTCTATCCTACTATACATAAATTATAAATGCGAAAGTTTGTGAGTATGGATGTATGTTTGATCGTCTTTCACGAAAAAACTTCTGAACGGATCTTGATGGTTGGCACAGAGATATATTATAGTCTGGAATAATACATATGATACTTTTTTATCATCAAAGCCGCGAAGCGCAGCTAGTAATATTATAAATGCGAATGTTTGTGGAAGGATGAATGGATGTTTGTTTGTTACTCTTTCACGTCAAAACGGCTGGACGGATCTTGATGAAACTTGGCACAGAGGTAGATTATGGTCTGGAATAACACATAGGATAAATATATATATTTTTGTCGATATCACGAGGGCGAAGCCGCGGTCACCAGCTAGTCCATACATAATTAATGTAAGTGGACGGATTCGTACTGCTTTAGAAAAACTTCAGATAGGTTGTAGGATTCATTACATATTTACGTCCAGGTGTGTGAGATGTCCTAAGATTTGGTGCTCACAGTTTTTAGGGTTCCGTACCTCAAAAGGAAAGATTGGAACCCTTAGCCTCATAGGATTACTTTGTTAGTCCTCTGACTATTTGCCTGTCAAGACTCTTTATCTCAGGAATGCCTCGAAGTATCGAGTTGAAATTAAAGTACCTTGGAGCTGCGAAAATGTCAACCCTCTAAGTATACACAGTCAATGGGTTGAAGTCGCAAGTTTGTACGGAACCCTCGAACGACTCCAAATCGGACTTGGCTGGTTTTTTTATCAGGCCCCAAATACCTATGCGTCACTGTTGCTAATAATTGTATTTTTTTAAATTATCTTTTAAATATTTGGTTTTATGCTTATAATGTTTATTTTTACGAAAAGATAATCTACCCACTAATGAGATTTTTATTTGTTATTGAAACTGATGCTTTTAGCTCGGATACAACATCAATAGTTTATAATCTCTACAAGTAGACGTGATAATAATAATCTATTAAATCTAATAAATACTGTTACTGTCGGCCCACATTATCCCACAGCTGGGCAAAGGCCTCTCCTCCGACTTCCAGTTCTTCCGATCCAGGGCTTACATCTATCTCATAATTACTTGTTACCTTTATCTTAAACCACTCTATATTTTGCTGAAAACTGGATTAAAATCCGTTGTATAGTTTTAAAGATCTAAGCGAACAGACAGTAGAAGCGAATTCATTTTGTACCATGTTAAGATGAACTAAATAACGAAATATAAACTAGCTTAACAAACAACAGAATAGTTAGCCGTCGAAATACTCCTCAACATAGCAGTCATCGAGAAACGTGCCCAGAAGACTAGCAGCATTGCCACGTTGAATGGCAATGCTAATTTTAACAGTCTTAAATTCCCTATGCTAAACGAATGTCTCATTTCAGTTCAACCGTACTACAAAAGTCGTGATTTCTCCGGGTCGACCCGCCGGCCATACATTGTACCTACAGTATATAAACCTCATAATATATCTAAGCGAACACGAAGTTCTACTTATGAAGTTATGACTCAAATGCATACCGGAAGAATTTTGCGCAAAATGTCAAGAGTCAAGCTTGTTTGTGGTTGAGGTGGATATAAGAAGTATCCATGCCAAGACTGGTATGTAAGTTGTTTGAAAATGAATTGTTAATGAATAGGAAGTGTTTAATTTAGAATGGGTGACTACTTACAATATACGTAAGAGACCTGAGATTGTAAATTCTTTTCTGAATAGCAGGACGGCCACCAGTCGGTTTACATTTAAGTTTAAGTCTCAAAATTAATGTGTTGTCAGTTTTTCATCATATTTTGTGTTTTTAGTTGTCTATATATCTAATTATTATTATTAAAACTGTTTTTTTTTCTGTCACATTGCACCTACTATTTTTTTGTCTCTGCCTCACCCTAAAGTTGACTGGTAGAAAATGCCCAAGGCATTAACTCCGCCTTTGTACGATGTTTTTTTTTACTTGTGCATGAAATTTTAATAAATAAATAAATGATGATAATTACAGGGTGTAAACGATTGATTTCCGAAGCCGTCAACTATGCATTAATCTGTACATCAAACATTGATTACATGAGACTTCAACATAACTGGTGATTTGTAGGGGTCTTATTTGGTACTGTTTACCTCGTTGCGGATTACAGGCGTGATGTTATGTGTTCCAGTAGAAGTAGTCTTTGATTTTTACAGTAGATCCTTACACATTATAAAAGCGAAAGTGAGTTTGTTTGTTTGTTAGGCGCCTAAATGGCTAAACAGATTTTGATGAATTTTGGTACAGAGCTAGTTGGGACCCTGGAGACGGACATAGGCTATTTTTTTAAAAATACGCTATTACGACAAATAAGGCGCAAGGGCAAAAACTACAGGTAGCAGGTACCTGTAAATCAGGAAAGGGGAACTGTGTTACCCCGAATTTAACGCGAGCGAAGCCGCGGGCAAAAGCTAGCTCTACTAAATTAGTGTCCTTTCCTAACTCTGCGCTATATGTATTACTGACCAATATCCTCGCATAACGAAGTACAAGAGCGCGCGCTTAAGAACAAGATCTCATTAAAACGTTTAGTTTATATTGAAGTCCATTTGTTAAGAATTTATTGATCAACTTCTATGTAGAAATAACACCTGCTAGATTTTTTATTCATCATCTGCCTAGCCTTTTCCAAGGATTGTGTAAGGAATGATATGAAGGAGAAATGAGTAAATGATGCGCTGACGTCTGATAAGGGAGAATGGAAGAAGAAAACGTGTTGCGCCGACCCCAAATAGTATGGGACAAGGGCAGGAAAATGATGATTATCTACCTAGCCTTTTCCCAACTATTTTGGGGTCGGCTTACAGTCTAACCGGATGTAGCTTATTACAAGTATTTTACATTGAGCGACTATTTGACCTCCACAACCCAGTTAGTACTGCGTAATACGATACCCCTTGGTAAGATTGGTAACGACTGTCAAAGATCTACAAATGACAGCCAGGTAGATTATGGTCTGGAATAAAACATAGGATACTTTTTTCGATATCACGTGGGCGAAGCCGCGGGCGCCAGCTAGTTTATATTATATTAATTTACTCCATATTATTTAGCGGTGAGCGAGGTTTTATTAAAATCAAAACAAAGATTTAGGAAACAAATGAAAATCGGAAAAAGAATAACCTACTATTTTCTAGAAAAATCTGTAGAAATAAATTGTTACGTTGCCACCTAGTAGTAGAAATAGTCGAAAATTAGATGTTACATACATAGGTCCATAAACTCACGCTTGTTGACCATTGTATATAGGCAGATGCTATAATAGAACGCCCCCTGCTCCGATTCTTACCTATGCTTCGTTGAAACTGAGAACAGTAATCAATGTTTAGAAAACTGTGGGTGTTTATGATAGACGTACAAATGACATCGTACGACTTTGAAACCAAAAAAAATGACGATGATAGCTTACCAAAAGTATAACTCCAGATATCTTTATTGATTCATCTCAAAATTTGAAATATACATTACCAATATACACTCAGGCACCGAAACCGAAACGCAATCGTAGATAACAGCGGGCGGATTGAGAGAAAGAGACAAAACTATATCCTGAAGCTGAGAAAGAAAGAGTCAGAAAGATATAAAGTCATAAATATCACGCAGCTGGATTCTTACCCGATGCTTTTTTCTCCAAAAACGAAGTTCTGTGCGTCTTTAACGAGTAAATACAGTCGCGGGCACAAGTTGTTCTTCAATTCTCGGAAGAAACACATTATTTTTATGAAAGTCATTGGACTGGCTATGGTGAACGGTCCTTGAGAGACATGTTTTTTTTACGATTGTACAATTCGCGAGAAAAAACGAAGAAAGCCTGATTAATATATTATAATGAAACGGTACAATATTGTTTCAATTTTGGCAGCTTTTGAGTTCATTGCAGGTTGTGTGGTGTCATCTTGTTGTTTTCGCGGCTTCTTTTGCTTGATTTATTAATGTTGTTTAATGAAGATGTTTCTGTTTAGTGTTGAGAACTGGGATCTTTTTGATTATAGGAGAGATTAATGATGACATTATCTTTTAGTCTAGTTACAAGAAAACAACCCTACCCTTAACAAGTACCCTTTCAATTGTAAATTGATTTAGAATTTCGCCAATTTTGTGACTCATGAGAAACCGTCCTATCCAAACGTTTTTTCTGTGTTCAAATGAGCGAATGTTAATTGAATCCAATAGTATTATTGGAATTCACTCAGATGTTTTAAACATGCGACAAATAAAAACCAAGAAACAAAATCTCTACTTACTACTTGCATAGGTTTTCTTTCACTGAGTTTTCTTATTCTTACAAATCTAGGACCACAATGAAAGCTAAGTAATTGCAAATTTATAAAATTCCTTAATTTAATATAGTAGAAAAAGAAATCATAACATCTCTGTCCCCGCCAGTACATTTAGACCTCACCAATAAATTCAAATAGGCTTTATTGGGATCCCTACGGAGGCATCCGACACCGCCATATCAATATAGTATGTTTTATTAATTATATCTGGTACCTCATCGATTACTCACTGCATTATCGGGTTAAGAAGTTATTTGTCATTTCTGAGGCTCAACCCTAAACTGGGAGCCATCTTTTTTTTGTTATGAGTATTTTCTACTTGACTTGACTTGACTGAGTTGAAAGGTCGGAGAAGTGACTGCTGAGGACTATCTTGGATTCATTATCATCATTCTGCTATGTTAGGCCCTGCATTGGAATTAGGGTCGTCCCTTATAACAGCCCAGTATTTTCCCAATTATGTTAGGCCGGCTTCTAGTCGAATCGGATTTGCTAAATACCAGAATTTTATATGGAGCGACTGCCTATCTGACCTCCACAACCCAGTTAATAACTAGTTAATCTTTGGTAAGACTGGTTTTCAGACTTTCGAGTCACTGACTATCTGTAACAACTGTCAAAGATCTATGACAGCCGGGGATCAACGGCTTAACTTGCTTTTCGGGGTACCGAGAGGTAAGTCGGTATGCTTGTTCTATATATTACAAGTGGCCTAAATTTGGCAGGTTAATAAATACAATTGGTGCTTAAGTACTGTTGTGGACAACTATACCGCCGCATTAGAAACAATCTAAGGATCCTCTGGTTTTCTCCATGTATGGTATGAAACTTTCCACCCTGTTCCTCAAACACCTTTGCGAAACCATCGTTATCTGCCCATTTTTTTTCTAGAATTTTGGGTTTGGTTTCCAGTCTAGCTTGATGCAGCTGAATGTAGTTTTGATGTTTGTTTTTATTTACATGATCATAGTGTAGCTAAATCTACACTGCTAGCTTGTTTATGACAATTCAGCTTGACCTACACTGTGAACCGTTTGTATATAATTAAAGATTTGGTTTCGGGAGAATATTGTTTAACAGTTTCATGTTTGTTTACAAGTGTTGGTTGAAGTCGCACGTTCTATAAGAACGTGATATTTTAAGCTATGGTTTAATTAAGTTTATTGACTTTGCGAGAAGACATCTTCATTTCGATGTCTTTTTCGGAGCGTGGATTCTTCATTCGGGTCTTTAAATTCAAGCGCACTTGTCCACTTGCAAGATAGGAAAGCTCTTAGTGATTGATTATTAACATCAATATGTCCTTAGTCCCTGCATAAATCATCTAAAATTTGCTTTAGTGAGTTCAAGATTTTTTCCAAATCTCCCGAGATTTTATTTCCCTATGTCCAGATAATTCGTTTTATCACACGAATTAATTTGAAATACATCATTCCTCTCACAAAGGAATTCATGGGAGCCGGGTATTTTGTGCCCTGTCCCCATATGATTAACATAAATTCCATAGACCAAGATTCTAACGGGTAACGGTGCATTTTTCAGTTCCTGTTTAATATAAAAATGCTTATCCTTTTATCGGCTTTTGATGTTTTTGTATCGTCAGATTATTTTCACACCGTACATCAATTTTTTTTTTGCGGATGGGAAATCATCAAGTAACTTCCCCCGCTCTGGGCAGATCGGGGGGAGTGTCAGACTTGTACTGACTAAAACCCACGCATGATCCTTCTATTGCCCTTAATGTTCCGGGACCGCGGTATCTCTTTCGAACAACGCGCAACCCCGGCAGGCGGAGGCTCTGGCAAGCCCCTTTGCTTTGCTGACATCTCTTTGAGGCGCGCGTGGAACACTAACGCACCGTCGACACAGCCTGTCGTCAATAGACGGACAGACGGTGAGCTACCCATTGCTTACCGTCCACAGGCCTGCATCTACGGTGGCCGGGAGTCGTCTCGCGGTCGGTCATCTCGTCTTTATTCTCCTGCCCAAGTTATTTGGAGTTGGCGCAGGGTGTCATCAGACATCTCCTTTATACAATCCATCCATCGTTTCTTTGACCTTCATCTTCTACTATACACATCAACATTTATACTCAAAACTTTGTTCACGTCATTTTTCTCGAGGAAGGTTATGTTAAGAGTATGAAGTATCCACAGATACTCAAGTACCAGATAAAATAATCGACCTTGTTTGTTCTGTCTCCTGCTGATAAGGAGGGTATTGGAAATTATGTTTTTACTTATCCTCCGCTTTGATTCTGGCTATCAACAGTTGCAATGCACTGGTTTGGGAATAATTTTTGGAGTTTGTACCTATACCTACCAGATAAAATAAAAACAAAGTTGTTTGTCAAATAGTCATAATTTTTTGGTCCTTTGCCAGACAGTGAATCAAGGAATTTATTGTTTTCGTTTCGTTGTAAGCCGCTCGTTATTGGCAACAAAACCAATATAAGCTGACATCTTTATACTATTGACACTCCATGCTACGCTAGCCCAGGTTAAGGTGTCAGATCGACGTGTGATTAACTGTACCTCCTTAAACGATCAAAGACTTGGGCATACCAAACATTTGGCACAAAATCAACCTCCGTTTCTAATGTAACCGGAAGTATGGTATCATTAATTAACTAAGTAGGTAATTAAAACACAAAGTGTAATGTTGAAAAAACTCGTGGTTGCCAAGACTTACGCTCGGCAAAGTGCCTAAAATGTATTTTGTAATTCGTGCTTCTGAAACAGTTTCCTACTAACCGCATTGTTGGGAAAATTAAAGAAAAACATGAGCGTTACTTTAAATTGATGAGTTTAGTATGGTAATGAAGTGATGACATCCTTGGCAGAATTATAGTACAGCCAAAGCCAGCATATCCCTAAAACCAATCGCCGCGGGAGAAGCTCCATCCATCAGTTTAGTGAAGGCAGGCCGTGTCGACGGCGCGTTCGTGATCCACGCGCGACTCAAAGAAACTTCAGCAAACCAATGGGGCCTGCCTGTGCCACCGCGTTGTTCGAAAAAGATACCGCGGCCCCGAAACATAAAGGGCAAAAGAGGAACATGGATGGGTTCTAGTAAGTAAAGGCAGAAGTACACTTAGCCCAGCCAGACAGTGTCTGGCTGGGCTAAGTGTATGTTCAACTTTAATATGATTCATAATCTCTAATGAAAACTAAACAGTTTTAGTTTAGTTAGGGTTACCACACCGGTATTTTATTCCATTATTCCTGCATCTGTGGCAGGAATAATGATGCTGCAAGTAAAATACCCGATTCATTTGAGGTCGGCGCAGTATGTCTTGTTCTTCCTTACTACTCGTCAGGTCATTAATCGCCTCCTTTTTAGCTATAGCATGCGAATGTTTGTGAGGGTGGATGATGTGCATAAACAAACATCGATACATCCATATGTATGGATGTTTGTTACCCTTTCACGTCAAAACGGCTGAACGGATCTTGATGAAATTTGGCAAAGAGGTAGATTAGAGTCTGGAATAACACATAGGATACTTTTTTAAGATATCACGCGGGCGAAGCCAAATTTCATCAAGATCTGTTTAGCCGTTTTGACGTATACATATACATACATCCATACATCCTTACAAACATTCGCATTTATAATATAACTAGCTTCCGCTTAACGCTAACTTTAACCCGCGTCATGATCGAAAAAAAAATATCTTTCTCTCACCTTTTCTTCCCTCTTTCACCCCCTTTTCTCACTTTGGGGCCCAACTATTTCTGTACCAAAATTCATCAAAATCGGTTTGGCCATTTAGGCGTGAAGACGTAACAAACTCACTTTCGCTTTTACAATATTAGTAAGGTTATGTAGGAAGTAGGATAGTATGATAAATCTGGGAACCCTAGTTTTACATAATTTGTAACTGTAAGCAGATACATGAAGCAATGTCCGTGTTAATCTGCGAGGTTGTAAACAGTCCCACGATACTCATCGTTTCTAGCGCGGCGTCAGCAGAACTGCAGGTGTTGTTAGTTCATTATTTTACTTCAAGGTATTCGAAAGATTTGATGACATTTGATGAAACAAAATGTTGATTTCTCCATCATCTGTTTCCTTACATATATTATAAAAGCGAAAGTGAGTTTGTTTGTTTGTTACGTCTTCACGCCTAAATAGCTTAAGCGATTTTGACAATTTTTGGTACAGAGATTGGGACAGGACAGTTGGGACCCTGGAGACGGACATAGGCAATTTTTTTATATAAAATTGAAAAATGAGGGAGAAAGAGGGAAGAAAAGGATAAACTTAGCTTTGCTATTACAATAAATAAGGCGCAAGGGCAAAAAGTACAGGTAGCAGGTACCTGCAAATCAGGAAAGGGGAACTGTGTTACCCCGAATTTAACGCGAGCGAAGCCGCGGACAAAAGCTAGTTTTTATATACATTTGAGTCAGTTAGTCAACATTTTTTTTTTGGATGATGTGAAATCTTTAAATGACATCTCCAGCACTGGATGGAAAGGGAGGGTGTCAAACTTTTACTGACTAAAACCCACTCATGTTTAATTTTTTGCCCTTTGTGTTCCGGTGCTGCGGTATCTCTTTCGAACATCTAACCTAATCCAATATCTCTTTCCCCCCACTGGACCCATAGAGGGGGAAGTTATTTGATGATTAATAAAATACCAGCAAGAAGTATTTTCTCGAGATTTAAATATAATCCACTCAGTTTCAACAAAAACCTCACGCACTTGGCACAAAGATTTCTTTCATACATTCATACAGCGTGTTTTATTTTTAGAATATAACGTTATGACAGAGCAATAACAATATATCATATAATAACCGCAAGACCGATTCGCACAGTAAAGCTCAGTTTACACTGCTACGACGTGGAATCCACCTATTATAACATGGGACTTAAGGCGCGGTAACAAGCTAATCTTTAGGTATTCGCGGGAGTGAGGCTAGCTGCATACTGGGCATGGTCTGACACAAGTACACGACAGTATTGCATCGAAAGAATAGAAATAAGGTCGAAAATATTTCGGTGTTTGATTTTACTTGAATATCATGTCCGCCAAAATGTAGGTCATTTTGCAGTTTTAATTGAATATAAAAAAATACAGTTCCGTGTTTGAAAAATTTTAGATATCTCTTTAGTATATACAATTTTCTTTGTTATACAATATGTTGATTTGCATCCTCATCAAAATTTAGGAGGTGCTAGTAAAAGTCATAAATAATCAATGAAAATTACGGTACCTGATCAATAATAATATACGGCGCTTTTATGATCTGTCTCTGTGTGTTTAAATTTAACAGTATTACAGAATATTTCACTTCAAAAGTAGAGAATCACCTACAGAACACACAGAACAGTGTGCGTGAGCGTCGGCGCATACGTATCATACAGCGGCATGCACGCACCTGTGTGCACTTACCGATTTCTGAAAATACGAAAAAAGTAAAAAAAAAAAAAACTACTTATTTTATTAGGTATCGGTTCGGGTCGAGAATCATTAGCATAGTTACGTCCTTGAATTTGACGAGGATGCAAAACAACACGCTGTAGATATAAAAACTATGATGGTTGTCGCTGAAAAAATTGAGAATTTCGAGACGAAAGAAATTTTTTCGTGGTCTTTTTAAACATTTTTTGTTCGTAGTACTAGAGCACTTTTGTAAACTGATTTTGTTTAAGTCTTTTATTTATGTATTGAACTATATACGGTATTTTTTTTTGGCTTGTGGCATGTACAGATACGGCTAACTTTGCGACGAAAATCTAGACGTTTTACGAAGTGTTTGCTTTGTACAGCGCCTTTTTTTTTTTTTTTTTCGGGTGGGAAATCATCCAATGACTTCCCCCGCTCTGGGTGGAGCGGGGGGGCATGTCAGACTTGTACTGACTAAAACCCACCCATGTTCCTTCTATTGCCCTTTACGTTCCGAGGCCGCGGTATCTCTTTCGAACAACCCGCAACCCCGGCAGGCGGAGGCTCTGGCAAGCCCCTCTGCTTTGCTGACTCTCTTTGAGGCGCGCGTGAAACACGAACGCGCCGTCGACACGGCCTGTCGTCAATCGACGGACGGACAGTGAACTACCCATTGCTCACCGCCCACAGGCCCGCATCTACGGTGGCCGGAAGTCGTCTCGCGGCGCCCGGCGCCCTGGGCGTCTCCCGCGGCGGCTGGGTTGGGCAGATGTTCTCTCCCTCAAACGCCCGGCCACCTCCTTTGCTAGCATTACTGCTTCGCAGAAGGTGGTGACCGCTTCCCATTCCCTCTCGCTCCGGACCATGGCCTGAACCAGGGCCGGACGCGAGAGATCGCCGCCGCCGATCGCCTCCACGAGGGCACGGCGGTGCTCCGCCCAAGCTGGGCAGACCGCCACTGTGTGCTCCACCGTGTCCTCCACAGCGCCTTAAACATCATCTGCGTAGCCTTTTCCCAACTATGTTGGGGTCGGCTTCCAGTCTAACCGGATGCAGCTGAATACCAGTATTTCACATGGAGCGACTGCTTATCTGACCTCCACAACCCAGTTAATACTGGGTAATACGATACCCCTTGGTAAGACTGGTTGTCAGACTTTCCGAACACTGACTACCTGTAACGACTGTCAAAGATCTACAAATGACAGCCGGGACCAACGGCTTAACGTGCTTTCCGAGGCACGGAGGAAACTCGGTATGTAACGGGTGGTCACCCATCCACAGACCAACCTAGGCAAGCGCGGCTTAACCTAAAGATCGACCCGAGCGGCTGCTTTTATTTAGCCACGAGCTCCTCATGAACATGGGACTTAAACAATGTTTTTTTATTTCTCCTGTATCGTGGGTGCGTTTACAAACATTTAAACTCACATACACAAACAGCCAGACCCAGAACAACTATCTGTAGGCCATACAAATAATTGTTCCGTGCGGGGATTGAAACCGCGACACGCAGCGCAGCAGTCGATCGCTCAGCCACTGCGCAAACCGTAGGGTGTATGACATGGTTAAATGTGGGTCTAATTAGGTACACCTCTGTCTAACCTTTTGAGGAACACAAGCGTGGTCTTTTAATGTTACTTTTGCATCGACGTTTAATTCACTTATTAATTAAGGTCACAGACGCAGTTAATTATTATGAATTGTGACGAATGATAACGTAATTTAACGTTTACGTTTAAGCCACCATTTATACTCCCAGGCTAGATACGAGCCAAAAATCAGCGCGGCTTCCCGAGAATTCTCGCATATCCTCGTGAATTTCCATAGGTAGCAGCTATTATCTAGTTTTTGCATTACACAATAAACATAAAGTTCATTATGCTTTGTAAGATTTCCTAACAAAATTCGCTTCTATTCAATTCTGAGGAAATTTAAACTGAGCCTGTTTTCATGGATAGGAAATCAGCAAACAACTTCTCCCGCTCTGGGCGGAGAGGGAGGAAGTGTCAGAGTTCCAAAACATCCAAGTTCCTTCTTTTGCCCTTTATATTCCAGGACCGCGATATCTATCTTTCGGACAACCCACAACCCCGGCAGGCATGTAAACTGAGCCTAAGGTTCTTACAACCTGCCATATTTTTAAAACACGTATGTATGTATATTAGTACTTTATTTTTATTATGAGGGTGGGTTTATAACTGTAGGAATTCCAGTTAATGCCTCTTTCTTCTAGTGGTCGTAAGCGCTATTGCTAAGTATGATGGTCCTGGGTACGATTCCCGGAAATTTCTCAGTAGCCCGGAGTGTAGATTTATGTACGGTTGGTATTAGGCTTGCCCCATTCCCCATGAAAATTAGACATAACTCGCCAAAAGTAGGTGTAATGTTGTCTTAAAGACAGTTTGATAAATAATAAATACTCTTTTGAGCGGTATTTCATTAATAGTAACATTTTTTTTTAATTTTTGCTCCTCACTAATTTCTCCTGTATCGTGGGTGCTTTTATAAACATTTAAAGTCACATACAAACAGCCAGACCCGAAACAACTACCTGTAGGTCATACAAATATTTGTCCAGTACGGGGATCGAACCCGCGGCACGCAGCGCAGCAGTCGATCGCTCAGCCACTGAGCCAACCGTGCCGTCATTGCTTGCATATTCCCTATTACTTGATCATAAACAAGGTTTTAAATGAGCAAAACTATCAATTCAAAATATATTTGTATTTCATTGTTATCAAGCTTTTATGCTGTTACAACTAACATGCGCATGATGATACTTCGTATCGTCTTGCACGATACGCTTTTTTCCATTCTCGGCTCAACAGGAATTTTCTTCAACTAGCTAATTCCTGCGGTTTCGCCCGCGTAGAGTATGCCACGTCATCTTACTACCGGGATTAAAATCATAGGTGGTATTCAAGGTTACAAATGATAGCATACCATCTCGAATGTTATTCCATAGGGGTTAAGCAGTTGTGTACCTAATAACACCCATATTTCACCAGTTACGAGTATGTTTAAGTCCCATGTAATTGGGGACGGACCTATTGCCATCAACTGGGCACAAATCCAGACTCCGTGGCTGCCTTAAAGAAATGTCAGCAAAGCAAAGTGGCCCGCCAAGGCCACTGTCTGACTGCCGAGGTTGCGGGTTTTTCGGAACTCAAAGGGCGAAAGAAGGGATACGGGTGGGTTTTAGACAAAAAAACCTGTTAGAAAACCCAATACCAATTAGCGTGACCCGGGATTCGGAACCAGGTCCTCCAGCTTAAAAGTCCCGCTTGCATCCACTGAAACAACGAGACAGGCAATTGTTCTAAATGCCTAATTTCACAAAAATCCGTTCAGGAGTTGTTGCATGAAAGAGTAACAAACATCTATACATTCATCCTCGCGAAGTTTTGCATTTTTTATAGTACTGAGATAAAAAATAAAACTAACCGTTTAAATATCAGGTCAAACTTCAACGTCATCTTAAAAGGTGATGGTAACGTTGACTCATATTGTTATTTCATTATAAATGCACAAAATGTCTTAATTAAATGATCAGAACCGGCATAATAACTCAGAAAAAATACACAGCCTCCAACTCCGGTTGTCTCCTCTCCCTTTCACACGTACTCCATTTCATCCGCCATCTCTCTCTTCGCCAGACGAACTTGTAAATTGTTCTTTTTACATTAAGCCCGGGCCAAAAGGTCTTATAAAAGATGAATTATTACGAATTTAATCTTTATTTGTATTGGTATAAAATCCTTTTTTTTAAATAAATTTTTCTTTTCCTACATTTGGTAGTTCACGACGATGATCAAGTTATCTCGCTCGGACAAAACAAAATACAGCTCAAGTCCTTTGAGCTTTCGAGTTTAGTTGCTTTACCGCGATTGCTTTTTGTATCCCTTTTGTACCCCCCTTTTCTCTGGCCATTTCATTCGTAACCAAACGGGTTTGATTCTGAAATCCTTAAAGATCGTCTTTTTCTTTGAAAATGGACTTTGCTGTGAATGTCTCAAGATGATTTTTTGCTTGTTCGTTGATTGCAATGTATAGTTTAATACGTTCTCGTGAAGATGTTACTGTCACATTCTACGATGCGATATGTGGTGTTTTTATTGTGAGTGCATTAAGACATGCATTGCACTCAGTTTGGTTACCAAGGAGTTCGGGTAACTAATACATGATTCATACAGAACCTATTGAGAGTGACGCGATTTCGCACACCCCCTTGACAGAAACATTCTTTTGTAAGTGATAGTATGTGTTGTTTAGTGTTTTTAGAGTTCTTCTTTCATTCAATTGGAAGTGTCGAAGTACTTGAGATGATGGTCGAGACCTGAACACTGGATTTGATATCAATCATTGTTAACCTAAGTCTAAAAATGCTGTATAATCAGACGTATAATCAATAATATCAAGTGTCAACATATGTAATATAATTTGTAGCTATTATTATGGGAAAATTTCTGAAATAAATGAATTATTAATAATAATAATTCAGTAACTATTTTAGGGTTCCGAACCTCAAAAGGTAAAAAAGGAACCCTTATTGGATCACTTTGTTGGCCGTCTGTCTGTCTGTCAAGACCTTTTATCTCAAGAACGCGTGGAGGTATCAAGTTGAAATTGTACACTGTAAACCGTATACTCAAATTTGTAGTCCCTTGAAACTGTAAAAAAATCAACCTTCTAAGTTAACTCAGTCAAAAGATATGGCCGTTTATGTCGCAAGTTGGTACAGGAGACGCCCACAGAGTGCGAGGCCAACTCGCCCTTGGCTGTTTTTTTATTTTTGTAGCCAGTACTGTCCCACTGCTAAGCTCCTAGTCCTAGTCCTCCCCAATAGCTTTCACGGACTCTTTTCTCCCGCCTCCTCAAACCAGCCCTCTAATTTTATTTCTCTCAACAATTACTTTCCATTGACTATGGTAATCTTCCTCATTGTCTTTCCCAAGAAAAAAAAATACTTTGAGTCTCTTACATCTTAATGCTTTAATCATCAATGATTATCCATCACTACATGCCTCTATTACCCAAATAAGCCCATCAAACCTAATGACAATTCCACAACCAAATCACATTACTGCTCACAAATTCCACGTCACACCTAATTTGACCTTTACATTTTCAACCCCATTAGGTGCATCCACATCATATTTGTGTTCATCCTCTAAAGTAGTTCAGGCAGTGTATGATTAAGGAATACTTCCATAGTTTCTCAGAACGACTGAATTGGTTGAGTCGTCAGCAACTTGTCATCTCTGAACAAATATTTGAGCAGTAGTCACCACCGTCAACATAGTGCCTTCAAGTATTTGCTCACCACTCCACAAACAGATAATTATATAGTCTGTTTCCACATTTCGATATTGAATTTCGTTTTCTGAAATTCATTTTTCATGTTGGCGTTATGGTAAATTTAGATTATCGTACGGTGTGACCGCGTTCAGGTGAGTTTGTTTGGAGTTGCGTTTCTGATTGTTTTTGTTTTCTGAAGATTTTTTGTTATGATTTAGAAATGTATTTCCTTTTTATGTTTCAATAATGTGTCATACTTTGTCTTTTCATTGGTCAATGCAAGCATATATTAGCTTTTTTATTAAGTGTCTACTTTTTATCGATTACGTATATGTATTACCTATAATTCGCATAGACATTTATGATTCCACTGTATTCTCGACTAGATTTTTGCTGCTTCTCTGCAAATTTTATTTCATGCAGTTTGATACAAAAACCATTTAGCCTTGTTATTTTACCTCCAGAATACTTTTACTGAGATGCTATCCATTAGTCGTAACTTTCAGCGTATCCGGTATTTTATTAGGATCACTGACATTTGTTAGTTAATTAATCAATCATATGTTCTTCTGATTCAGGTTCAAATTATCTTGTCATTGGCTGTTGGTTTTTAGGAGAGCTTTCACTGTTTTGTATTATTGTGTTTTTTTAGCTATCTTTAAAGTTCTTATCATCATCATTGTCCACAAGTCTAATTCATTCACTGCTAAGATTAGGGCTTTATTTGCTTAAGCCATCCCTAACGCGGTTGTGCCAGCCTTGTCCAGCTTTCTCTTGTTTGGGCAACAATACTGCTGGCCCATCTCGTACCTAAATAAGTATGCTGTTGTTCTTTTTGTTAGTATTGTGCTTATCCGGTATTGACCTTAGCTGTTCTGTTGCTTGTTCTTCTCTACTCTCATCAACATTACTTTTCTGGAATAAGTTTCTTCATCTTTTCTTATCTTCTTATTTTTGGAAATCTGAAACCTTGAATGGGTGAACCACCTACCTATTTTAACGTTATAACTGTTAATCTATTTCACTCTTAAAAGTTCTAAATCATTACTTCGTGTCAAGACATTCCTTTCAATGTAGATATTTTCTAGACTACACACGAGGCATGACATTATCCGCACGGTTGCAGTTCAAAGGAAAAACATTCCAGTTTCCGTACTGAAAGGTTATAATTACATAATTAGCCGCGGACCTCCCACTCACCATATTTATTTACCCGTCGAAGTGGACTCAATAAAAAACCCTGTATCGTTCATGCAAATCCATGAATTATCATTGTTTATGTTAGTGCATCATTCAGCATAGCGCTAAGAAAATGCGATTAAGACATTATCTGGTTAGCACTATCCGCGCCCGAGCAGGACAGAGCACAAATACGCCCGCATATAATTTGTACGGAAATAACTTTCTGTGTGAAAGAGACGGCGCGATTGAAATGTCAGGTTCAACGGGCGCATAATGAGAAAAGTGTTGTCTCTTTCTCTCTAGACGTTTTACAATCGTTTATTGTCATGTTACTGTCTCGTTTCGACGGGCAAGATTGAGATGAAATCGCCGTCGGCGCGTTTCGTCCGTGTCCACCCGCTATTAATATTCTATATCGGCGTGTAGCGCAGCCGCGGCGGACGTCACTCGCGTTATTTTTTTTTCGTGATTTACTTTGACAATCGTTATTATTTTTCTAAATTAAAAACATTGACATTTTGTGTGAGGATTTGTGTGCAAGTGATTTTTATTATTTTCTGTTGTGACCAAAAATTGTTTATTTCACATACGATCGACAAGTGAACATGTGTTGTGTCCGTATTTATTATTATGCGAATGGATTGCTTTTGCTACCGGCGATATAGTTTGACACAAGATGACCTGAACAATTAAGATATCTGTAAGTAAATATGTCAAATTTATTTAAATTAAATGAGTTATAGAAGCTTCTCAAATTGTCTTATTGTATATTTGTGTTGCGACAATTTTTTATATAGGTTTATTTCCTATTTATGGTTTGCAAGTTGTTATTTTCGAACATGTGGGCAGAAGAGTATTTTGTACCTGACTTTGAGAATGAAGGGGCTGACTTTTTGTATGTTTAAAAACAAAGAAGTGGCCGGGTCGGCGGGGAGTCGTCCGGTGTTGCAGTGCAGTCACGTTTTTAGTCTTTCCCGGGAATTGCTGGGATTTTTATTTATCACCCGACGACCGTCGCGTCGCCAAGAGTTGCATTTTGTATTAATATGAGAAATTTTGTATTCTAAGTACAGACATTTTCTGAGAATCGCATCGGATGTAAGGATTACCATATTCCTGACACAGTTGAACTAAAAACCACTTTGTTGTGTTCTCTTAGATAAACTCACCTACCTATTTTTATCATAACTGTGACAGGTATTTCTAGACGTCAAAAAAAAATATGAAGAAGGTAGTTGTGGCAGTAATAGAAGTAAAATTTCTGAAGGAATTAAATGTTAATTAACCTTATAAAACTTATACGTACCTAAGTTGCAAGAAGTCGGTTTAGTAACTTTATTAGAATTGTATCCATATAAATTTATGTTATTACTTTCAAAATGACTATAACGAACAATAAACGTTGAGATGTAAAACACATGATAACCGATGTATTAACGTAAAATAAGTAATTTAAAACAAACAAATTTAATGTTTTTTACTTGCTTTTAAGTAAATTAAGCTACTAACATACTTCACACACAAAACAGTTTTGTTTCACATTCTAAAAAAGTACGTTTTTTAATTTTCATGGTAATTAATTTTGTGTCTTGAAGCAGGAATCTAAGAGAAATTAAGAGCATGTTGAAGTTTCAACTAAGAGTTTTGGAAGAAGATTATTAATAATAATATGTACGTATACTAGCTCTGCCTAGCGGTTTTACCCGCTGGTCAGCTCCTTAGTGCCGTAAAGTGATGTTATATAGTCTATAAATTTCGTGAAATAATGATGAAAAATTTCAAGTCGATCCAAGGAATTGAATTGAGTCGAGTCAAGGAATTGAGTTCTGTAAAACAAACTTAGCCACCCCGTTTCCCCCTTAGGGGTTGGAATTTTACAAAATCCGGTCTAAGTGAGCACTTACGTTCTAAGAGGATACCCCATGCAAAATTTGAGACTCTTAACTCTTCTCTTTATGTAGTTTCTGAGATTTTGTGGTAAGTTAGTCAGTGATTTGCTCTTAGGTATAAATGAAATCAACAAAAAATCCAGAAGAAAACGTGTTCGAAATGAAATAAAGAAAGAATATGGAGAAGAATACAGAGGAAACATCATAGAAGATATTGTGAGAGAAACAATGATGATACTATCTAGCCTATTTCGGCCACAGCGATTGCATTCGATGGCTTTCTAGGGTGGTTGTCGAGAGCTTTGGTATACTGCTCTTTCATCTTCTCTTAAATGACTACCATAATACATAATCAGTATAAACAACATTGATTTACATTTAAGGGCGCAATTTGAAAAAAAGGCAAAGATTTTTTTTATTTACAAAATAAATTAATATCATTGCAAAGGTGACATAAAAGATCTATTTAATAATTATAGAGATCTATTTAATACTTGTAAACTAGGTACAAGGGTGATGGTGTGAAATTGGTGTTGGTAGTTTCTATGAATAAAAATACAACTTCAACGATTCAGTTCTTCTGGTAACGACTAATAAGCAAATGATTATAAAATTCCGAAACAAACTGCAGCGAAACTTTGACAAATTCCTATAAAAGGTAATAACAAAAACTAATTAACTTAAATTTTTATTCATAGTCAAAACACTTCCATTGTTATCAAAACTTTAAAAGCGCAATTAACTTTATTGTAACAAAAAGTACAGTCGGCCACATTATAATGTAAAACAGTAAGATTTCTTCATTAATAACTTCATAATGTTCACATTTCACGAGCTATGGCGGAGATGCACGAACGGTTCCGAACCGCCCCGACGACCTGCGTCCCGATCACGAGCACGACTATGGGAGATAGAGTAATGATTTGTTTGCTTACAATCGATTCTAGAGATGAGCTATCAAGAAATGTAAGATAGTAAATGATGTAATTGCTGTGGAATCATGGGCATGTAGAATTAACAAAGGTACTTTAGAAGATACAGATATGGCTGATGTTGGTTAAAATTTAAATGACACTGAAGTCAGAAAACTAAGTGACGAAAGTTAGGGCGTTTCACAAGATATTGAACAATTTGATGATAACTTTAGAGATAAATAAAAAAATTAAACAAAAGCCAAATGCGTCTTAGGTTATAGAGTCTTTCACAGTCGATGCTTGCTTTGCTTCTCAGTAAGAGTAATATTTTTAAAACCAAGACTTGCATTTAGAAGTGACACTATAAATAAAGCTCGACATTAACTATGTCTTTATTTCAAAAACATCAATAGAATATGAACACACACTTTGACACTTTCCTTTTACTTTTATTTTATGAACTGTAAAAGATAACGACACATTAATTGCTAATTTACTTAAAACTATTTTAATACCTTCAATTAGTTTATAAATGGCTTATAACTCTGAGAAAATTTCCATAATAGTTATCCAATAAGCTGAAATATTACAAGCTATTGCCCATTATGAATTCCTTCGTGCGCGTCTGTAACAATTATTGGTCTATCCATCGACTCACGCGCATCGGTCGTCGACATGCCTCCATCTCTGTATCGATCTCGGATCTTGTTGATTAAGCTATTACCAAAACTACACGTTTCCTCATCTACGAATGCCCAGCGGCGCCGCTTGCGGTTTTTTCTTTCTATAAATCATATCCGTTATACGAATCTTCTATCATTTTGTGTAGTTATTATTTTTTGTAATGGATCGATTCTTCCTTTATGATTGGTGTTTACGTAAATTGGTATGGTCGTAATGCTGATTGATTTTTACATTATTCATTATGATCAGCACGGTATTCTATCGAATTGATGATTACCTGCCATGCTGTAAATCTATTTTCGATAATGATAGATTGTACTGCGTAATAAATGTGGAGTAAGAATATTTTTAGTACTAGATTTTATAACTGTTAAAAAAATAGCCTGAGAGTCAATATATTCAGTGGAAATGCACAAAGGATTAAAGATAAAATAGAATATTTTAAAACATGAACCTACCAAAGACAACACCTAAGTAATAAAATGTATACCACAAATAGATCTATCTTACCAACCATAATGAAAATAGTTTCTTGATTAAACATCAAATAAACGATACCACTAAATTAGATTTACTAAATCCTGGAAATAATGGAGAACAGTACTTAAACAAGATCAATAAACTGCGTGAGGAATGAAATCCAAGCACAGCCAATACACATAATAAAATCGATGTTTATAATAAATGTCCTATGTTATTATTGATACCAGACGGCTAGCGAGAAGCGGATAGTGCAGGATCGTTTATCCTTACTAATATTATAAAAGCTAAAGTGAGTTTGTTTGTTTGTTACGTCTTCACGCCTAAATGGTTAAATCGATTTTGATGAATTTTGTTACAGAGATAGTTGGGACCCTGAAGATGGAATAGGCTAAAAAAAGGGATAAAAATGGAGAAAGAGGCAGAGACATTTTTTTTCGATCATCACGCGTGTTCAAGTTAGCTTTAGCCCAAAGTAACATGTCACGCGGACGAAGTCGCGGGCAAAAGCTAGTAAAGTATAAATGTATAAAACAAAATGAAGATTTTAATTTAAGATCTAGAAAAAAATAATGAAGTTTTAAGGCATTTTAAAGACCCTTTTAATGACATCATTAACATTATTAAGATGTAATCAGAGAAGAAGAGGATGATAACATTTAAGCTTGGCTAGTAACTAACCTATCTAAAGAAATGGAAATCTTAAAGTACTTGATAATGTTGCCAACAGCATTTTGGTTAAAATGCAGCCGACTGATATACGAGTATAAGAAGCATTGTAGCAAGCTTGTTAGTCAGCTGCACATTTCGTTAACGCAGCCATTTTCTCTTTGGCAACTTAGACAACCAATAATTTCATTAGTATAACAGAGTACTTATTAGTATAACAAAGATAATATTAAAGATTTAAATGCAAAAGAAAATACAAGTACATAAATAATTGTATACTAACACCTGAATTGTTTGATGACAAAATATCTCCAACACAAAAATATCAACTATCTTCCTAAACAGAGGTTCCTCTCCTTACCCTTTTGCTGTGCCCTACAGAGTCCATAATGATCACAATATTATAAAAACTACCACTTAAGTACACATTATGGTAAAGCAAATAAAGATATTGAGTATTGTAAGTCTTATAGCATCAGTTTTAAGTCTTATAGCATCAGTTTAATTTCAGCGTTTTTAACTATTTAAGATTCACGGTCCAAAATACGTTTATCGCTGCACCATTTTGCTTTTACCTTCGCTATCTGTATTACCCTATCTCTTAGCGATCATCTTTAGCTGCCAGCGTACGAATTTATTTATTCCTAAGACAATAAAGTTAAATAAGTACTAAGACTCCCGGAGTTACCGAGAGTTTAAGTTTAAGTTAATGTTTGTTGCGACTGAACTTATCTTCGAACTTTATGCATTTTCATATTCTGCGCTTTGTGTTTGTCATGTTCTCTTTTGTAGGGATTTTATAGTATTGCTTGCGGTTCTGTGAAGTTCTTGTGTCTCCTAGGTATGGCAGAATGCCCTTTCGGTTCTCACCTTCGTGATTCATTTCCCTCCAAGTCTTCTCTATATTTTTCATCTCTGCGATGATCATTCTACACCAGGTGTGCTTAGAGACCACGTTCATACTTTCCACGAGGGTTCCAGTTTTGTTATATATTCAGAATCCATTTGGAGTTTGTGGCCGATTAGTTTGCGGTTGAATAGTTTTAAACGTAGTACAGTCAGTTGCACTGATTAATGGTTTAATTATTACTTTTTCTTGGGTTTTGTTTTCATTGTAAAGTTGTATCAGTTTTTTTTTTAAACTTTTCTCCTGTTTTATTTATCCTTTAGACTCATTAATTTTCATACATTCTGTAGACGGTAATGCCACTTCAGATACAACATAAAATAGAGATATTTCTCACTTATCAAGGTATGGGCTTTTATACTCAAGTGCAATAAACTCTAACCGGGCACTGCAGGATGAAATAAAATAAAAAATGTACCCCCTCGTGGTGTAATTTCGCTGATATCGTTAAGTCGTTTAGTTATTTGGCCCGGGCTATCTCGGGAACTGGTTGAGGCAACCCGGGTCAAGCGCGGTCACGGCCTTAGATGAAGACATTCGGGTTCCAGTACAGCAGTGCTGTGGAGTCGCGTTTTTTGAGTTAATTTCCATTTTTTTTTTGTTTGAGGATAGGATTTTTTGTCAATGTATAGATTTTGTTATACGAGTGATTATAGAATGTTGCGTTTTTGAAGTTATCTGGATATTTATTATAAAACTTCGAATAAATAATAGAAAAAAATAAAAATCACTTAAATACTGTTGCAAAGGATTTTCTTTTTGTTCATAATAAAATCTGTAGTTCGCTTTTCAATAAATAAAAAAGAAAAGTTTTATTATTATTTCCTTTATTTACTTCTCATCTTAAGATTACATTTTTAAATATTTCTTAGAATTATTATTATTTATTTATTTTCTTTCTGCTACAGTGTTATTAGCGCCCATTGACAACAAAGTTATAACAAACATTACATTAATATTGTAAATAAACAAACTGGCACTCAAATTCTAATTTTATTATTTAATTAGCGTGTACGTGAGAAAATTTCTATGTATTAAACATGTCTTCTAATTTTATTGATAGCAAACAAACCCGAATCGTTTTTTAATCGGTAAAGAAAGTTTTTTTATAGGCTGTTAACGAAAAGGCCAAATATAAATTAAAATTGTTAATTGATAAACAAAAATATTCTGAAACATCTATTTTTGGTAAGCTAATGAGCGTTTAATTTTTACGGTGTATAAATAAATTAGAATAATACGAAAATCGTGTTTGTTTATTCGTCACTAATTTTCTTTTTTGTCACATTAATTTTGACAGCGGGCGATCGGTATTAACACCACAGGATGAACTGATTTCTGTGTGTTTTCAATAGTAATGACAAAATCATGAAAAATATGCTCTATAGCTTTTCAGCGCCATAAAATCAGAATGCTATCATCAAATTGATGATCCTTTCAAACTGTTATTATAAAACCTTTCCAAGACTCACTCAGTATAATTCTACACAATGACCATGCCAAACAAAGTATCTAATCACAAAAATGGCGACTAATCACTACATTTGCTGAATATCCCTGTTATTTACAATCAATCGGCAACGCAAGACCGTGACACGACCAGAAAATACGACCACAAAATATTTGTACAGTCAGCATCGTAATAAACATACAGAAGCGAAACGAATCACCGCGTTCACTAAATAAAATTTTTCGAACGGACCCACAAAAAATACGAGTAAAATGAGCGTCGAAAGAGCCATCTCTCCTGGGTAGAACTAATTGGCGTTCGTTGGTTTATACCTTAAAAAAGTTATTTGTTAAACTCGTAACACTATTTTGATGTCCGAAGCCGGGACGTGAGGTTGTTTCGGACAAAAAATGACGGTACTGACCGCTGCTGTAGCCTCTTTGATATACAGATTGAACAAATATTTTTGATGTAGTTGCATGATTGTTAGATTTTTTTTACAATAAAATGGTATTTGTAAACATGAAATAACTTTCTACGAAGGTATACTGTCTGGAGAAAAGTATTTTAATAAGAATAGTTCGTTACATGATTTTATAACGGTTAAAATATAATAAGCCAATTTCGGCATCGCATACAAAAACGTTTTCATAATAAGTTTAGAAAATAACACAATAAAACCTGACAACTGTCTGATGACTGATCCGCGGCGTGTGTCGATCAAGAAATAGAGTTATAACTATTTCATGTTAGATATACTTGATACAGAGCGGCGCAGTTAGACAAAACACCTGTATTCTCCGCCTACCTACCCACTTATAAATATGTAACCCCCATTGTCCTCACAAAAGAGATCTATCCGAGGACTTGCTAACAAGGGATTTTTTGAGAAAAAAAGTCGAGAGATCCGAATGCGCACCAGATCTGTTGCCGAACAATGGCGCAGGAGACGGTCAGGTAGAATAAATTCCCTTTGTTGACTACCATTAGGATTGTAATGTTTGAAGATTTTTAGGAGTAATAAAATTCGGTGAACGCTATATTTTTTTTGCTCGATGTTTATGTGCCTGACTGTACTTTATTTTTTTATTTCCGCTCGATTTCCCGATATAAAAATATATAGTTTTTGAAATTGGATATCGTTTGTACAACATAACCAATATAAACGATAAACAAGAAAAAAGGTTTGAACAACCAAAGAACACACATCACATTCACATCTTGATCAAATTCCGAATAATCAGCTATCGAAATTATGAAAAAAAAAGTATCCACATCTCCGGCCGGGCAACCGTTAAAATTAATGACATTTCTTTCACTACGCCCGAGAACAGTGTCGGTTACCTTGCTCCTTCTACCTGGTCGATGATGTGTCTATTTAGACATCAAAATACGCTTTTTTGTTCGACTGTATCTGTGAAACTAGTTCCCGTAACACAAAACATTCATTGTTGAGGTACTTTTAATGATTTTCGGCACATTTGTGAGATCGTAACTTTGGAATTCTGCGAACCCACGTGGTCTATTTTGGAGAAAAAAGTTGAAGGTGCGTTTTTGGCTGTCAAATGAGGTGTAATTTACGGTTTTGAGGCGAAACGTGATGGTTTCAATGAAAATTATACTTTTAAGTGTTATGTAACGTGTTGGGTGACATAAACTGGACTTCTGGGTGACTTGGTTTTGCAGTTTTATGTATTTTTCGTGTTCAAATAAAAGGTGTCTATGCTTATGTTTTTTCTATGTTCGTTTACTTAATTCGGATCTACTTCTGTGTGCGTTTACACAGTTTTCTGTCTTTAGAGATGGGATAATCGGATGCATTACTTATTTTACTTAAAAGTTAATAAAAAAAGTTATATTTTTTACTATCAAAGTATGGAAGCGACTTGTTAGAATTATATTTTATTAAAAATGAAATCTCTATACATCCAAATCCATTTGTCTCAAATTGGGTTTATTACATCTCATGGAGTTATACATCCGAGTATCCCATCTCTATCATATCACATTTGCCATTGAGGCCACGCTTTTATTCGCTGTATCTTAATTACTGTCAATATCTACGAAATACTGGTAGTTATCTGCATCCGGTTAGACTGGAAGCTAACCTAAACACAGTTGTGGAAAGGACTAGGTAGATAAAGATGATCTTCGAAATCTTCTTACTCAATTAGCTCAAAATTAGAACCAGTTTACTAATAAGTCCCGCCCAACTTTGCTCACTTATCAAGCCCAAGACTTAACATTATCTCAAAAAAATTACAAGCACAGGAAATCATAATAAGTCAAGTATTAAACAATCAAGCAATGCTGTGTGCATAAGTATTATCTTATCGAGACGGACAGACACAGGATGCTCGCGTTAGCCCCCAACTGACAGACAGACGAATCCCGGAGCAAACACTTGTTAAGAACGAATGAACATGATTGCTTAATGTTATGAGGGAATTTGATATGGGTTGACAATTGCCGTCTGGTGGAGGGACGAGAGGAATAAAGAAGGGATTTGGTTCAGTTAACGAAGAGGAGGAATGAACTGGAATGCATTATGAAAGAGTGGAACAGAGTCGCCATAAAAAAAAAATGAGATCTGCCTTAAAGCGCGACCGCGGAGTTCCTGGTTAGGTCTTGGGTTCGATTCCAGGGATGGCCAAAGTGCTGTTGGGTCTATTCATCAGGAATTTCTCAGTAGCAGTCACGATGTTCGAATTTGAGCCGGGATGATGACATTAGACTCCCTCCTTTATACATTGGATAACTGTCGAAATCTGGATGTACTGATAGGTACACCTCTGTCAAGGTTAGACAGACGTATAGCAATCAAGAGTCCGAAAGAGATTTATCAGCTGAATGGATCAAGTACCAAAGATAGTCTGCGTCAAACTGAATGCGGAACGCGGATGTATTGTGTTGTGATACAGCTTGGTACTGACCAGGAGTAGACTTTGCTAGAAAAAAATTGCATTTTTTCATAATTTCTTGCTCATTCTTCTCCATACAGATCAACGCATTGGAATCGGCAACTACGGTACTTTCACAAGTTATTTTGCCTTGTTACTTGGACTGTAGCTTCATCTTTTAGTTTTTTGATATTCAAAAGTGCTTGTAACGGTCTAATCAAAATAAATGCTTGGATTTTGAGTTTGAGTTCAATAATCATAAAAAAAAACGTGGAGGAAGTAAGAAATGCCGACCGTGGCAATGAAGATAACTTGGTACATGAACTTGTAATGATGAAAATATCTCAAGTGGCTAGTGTAGTTGCTGACGAATACAAGCTCTCGTAATATAAATTGGAGGTCAAGAACTCAGAAGATGACTAAACTACGAGACTATGAACATGTTACTCTAAAAGCTGTACTATGTCCATAATTAATTTTATAAATGTGAAGTTAAGTCTATCTGATACCTTCTCACACATTAATGGCAGAACGAATTTGGTGGAATAGCGCACACGTAATTGATGGGATAAGTTTTGTCCTTTTGTTACGTTCTCGTGGAAAAATAACGACTGTGCATGATGTCTTGCGCTTTGAAGTTACGTCATCATCATCATCGTCGTCATCTTCCTGACTTAGTGCCATGTTATTTGGATTTGGTTTTTCTTCCAATCTCACCAGTCAATCGCCACACTATTATTTACTCTTTTTTCCTTCAAATCATTCCTCACACTATCCATCCATCTTTTTTTGGTCTGCCTCTCCCTCTCCATCCATCAAGTCTAATTGAAGTTACATCAAAATTTTCATTATTCATCTCACCTTTACCTATGCTATTATCCTTTTCGTATTCTTTCCTATCGTTATTGTCAAAGCCTGCTTTATTATAATTAACTGTAACTATTTTGATATCAGATACAACAAACAGTATTACCTGTTCGTGTCTCAATATCTTTAGAAACAAGTTGCTAAAGTGTCGGTATCAACGCACAACCTAGACTAAATGTTATCTAGCGTTAAATTGGTTTATTAGTTGCAGTTTATTATTATAATTGTGCGCAATGACTATAATTATCATACATTAATCTCATAATCTGAGATAGCGCGCTGATTTTATGATAGCATCTCTAACGGGCCAAACAACAGGAAGTTCTAATTTCTTGTTAAGTTTATGTGGACTTATAATGTTATTTTTATACGTATGGCCAGGTTAATTGCTCTATTTTAGATACTTAATTAAATATGGAGAGTTAATTGATGTCAGTGACATTTTTGTGTTAGCCGATGCTTCCTTTTTAACACGTTTTTATTTACTACACCTGTAGCTAACTATGCAAAATCGTCTAAGAAATTAAATTTCGCCCAATTTTTGGTTTCCAATTGAGGTGCAATTTTGCACACATATTTAGTTTGGATAACAATGCCTGGCGTGTTAAGTGACGTCATCTAATCCAATATGGTGGACTATGAAAGATGGCGGACTAATTTTTCAGAAGAATGCGTGTTTTTTATCTTAAACTAATTAGTATTAAAGCCAATAAATAATTTTCTGAATTAAACAAAGCCAGATTTCAGTCCAGTCAATATTATATCTAAATGGTGATTGTCATATTCGTTACTTCTTAGTTTAAGTAATAATTTCATGTGAGAGGAAGGAGGAGATGTACTGCTCTCTGAGCTTCAAACGGTGCGTTTTTATCTTCTACTTCTTGCAATAAAATTAATTCAAAATCTTTAAATTGTCAATTTTTTCCTTGCTAGAATAACGTAACCTACGTATAACCATTTCTCATTCATCCCAAAAATATCAGCTTAACAACATCCACAATTCCATTCCTTCAACATAAAAATCTAGTAGACAACAGCCAAACGCATTACCGTCGTCTCGTAGGTGATAATGACAGTTTGCGCCGCCATTTAACATGGCAGTGCGAGCTACTGCGCCTGCGCATCCCTCGCCCCAATATTGTTTCACTATGTTTGGACATTATTATCTTCAGTTGGTTTAGGCGCGTGAGTTTTGGATTACGTTGCTAGTTTTTGAAAACAAGTTCTGTTGGGCAATCTGATAATGTATTTGTTGGAATTCTTGTAGGAGTTACTTTGTTTGATTTTGTGTTGTTTATATTTGTTACTTTATATAAGGAAATTGTTTTCAGCGTCTTTCTCGTCAGTCATTTTCGTTATATATTTTTTTTAATTTAATTACATACACACTGAGAATGGAAGAGAACAAAAAAATGCAACAAAAGTATATTTTAAAGAAATCTCAAAAGGAAAACAAAGAAGTATCTACGTGGAATAAAGATGTAAATAAAGCAAACTATATATATAAATAAAGCAAACTATATATATAAATAAAGCAAACTATATATATAAAGCAAACTATACTTTCACATTTCTTTTTAATTTTCACGCAATATAAGTACTTGAAATGACTACGTATTGTGCTGACCTCGAGTAAGGTTAAAGAGGCTATTGATAAAATTGATGAGTTTACCGTTAAATTACGAAACGTAGGTAATTAACAAACAAAGATCAAAACGTGAAGATAAACCACAAACAGCCAATAATTTCCAGATCGAAACAAAAACATAAACATGTCCAAAAACAGAGTTACCGTCTAGTTATGAGAACAGTTTAATAACCAATAAATTGGCAAACAATAAACACATAGTAATACCCCCATAACATCTAGGATATACCCGTAAACCGCGCAAAGTACTAATAAGCTCTATAAGCAGTTAAGTCACAGAACCAGTTTGGGCAGGAATGCGAGTGGGCGTTCGGTTCGATTCCTTGGCCGGACACTATTGTGACGTAATGCCATAGATTGGTTTGTTTACGGTAAAGTGGACCAGCGATAGATAGAAGTTGTCTATGGGACATGACACTGAGATGAGGTTTGCATGGGAGTATTAAAGAACAAATAAATTGTCTATGATTGATAACGGTTACGCAAATAAGAATTGCTCTGTTTTTATTCAAGGCTAAGAAATCCTAGTTTTTTTTCGTTTCTGTGTCCTAGTTGACTTACTCGTATGATGGAATTGTTAAATTTTAATCCACTGCAACTCAATCCATGAACAGATACAAATTAGTCAAATGACCAATTTCTATCTTTCAATATGATCGAGATAAGCATCTTTTAAAACAATTATTGCATAATGTCTGATCACTATCAAAATCCAGACTCAACGTCTGAAGTTTTATGATAATAAGGTAATTTCTAAGCACAAAAACGTCAATCTTATCAACTACCATGTCTTACAAATTCAAATTACCTAATCACAGAGCTCGGTAATAAACCAACTAACTTTATCTACCAATCCGGAATCAGAAACAGTCTAGATGCCGAAACTAAATCGAATCCTATCAGCAATTAAGCCTTCGCAATCAAAAACTAACATAAATATGGTGTCTGTGGGCAGTATTTTACGATTAAATATATAAGCTATAAACACAAAAGCTATAATTAATTCCCGAGCCCTCGGCCCTTTGGTAACGAGGCGAGAAACTCTCGAGCCTCGTTGGGCCCAGGTGGACCACATAAAACTATCCGGACCTATTTTTATCTGGTCGTAATTTAGGGCTTCAACAGGATTGGGAATGTGAAATCTTAGAATCGGTGAAAGAGTATAGTCCTTCGAGCCGGATTGGTAGTTTAATATTGCTGTAAAACGATTTCATGAATATGTTTTGTAGTTCACTACAGAATACATCATCTTCTTCTTCTCAGTCGTAGTTGATTATTTGTCGTTCTGAGGCGTTCCCTTTGTCCATCCTCCTCAATTTTCATGCCAGAAATCCTCTACTTCATGTAATCTTCTGTATTAGAAACAAGAACAACTTGTTTTATTAAAAACCACAAACAAAAAACCACTTGAACACTTGAAATCCTCATGCCAACTATTTGCAGTAATACAGAGTATTTCAACAAATAATACAGATTAAACATATTTAATCCCAAATAGAGGACTTGTTTGAACAAGTGGTTCGCTACTCATCACTGAGATAATGTTGAATACTTCCTATTGTCCCTTAAAACCCCATGAAAGGTGTATGACAGGTTAAATGGGTTCGCTAACAATGGGAAGCGAGGATTTGTGAAAATTATAAGTTTTAATATTTGAATAGAAAGGTACTTGGAAATTGACGAGGGATCTCTTTTATTTTTTTGGGAACTACGCGGTGTTCGTTTTTTTTTGAGTGAAGTCTCTGTTCTTTCATTACTCTGTGGATATTTCATTATTAGTGAGTTGAACTTCAAGTCATGTATTATTTCAGGACGTGTATTTGTTTTCGAGAAACTTGGTGTGTTCTGGATTTAGCTTGTTCATATTTCAGTGTGATTTATTCGCTGGTTTTGCGGTCTAAGCTAGAAACTAATATAGGTACGGTAAGATCGTGTTTATCACTTTAAAGTTGGTATTTACGTCCTTAGTATCATCCAATCTATACTAATAATATAAACGTGAAAGTAAAACTGTATATTTGTTACCCTTTTACGACTAAACAAGATGTTTATCAAGGAGATAGATTTCAACTTGGGTAAAAACGTAGGCTATATATTATGACGTTAATTACTTAGATGGGAGAGCAGTAATGCATTATAAACACATTTTGCAACTGTTTGACAACTAACAACTATCATGACATACAATAGAAAATAACGGCTTCATGTAAACGCAAATCGCAAACCTAATGCGTACCCAGTCACGGGCAACAGCTAGAAGTGTTGTTAATTTAAGCAAAAGTAAGTAGTCAGTGTTCCCGAAAATCATTTCTTGGTAAAATACAAGATGGCCGGCGTTCTGAAATATATAATACTAACTGGCGCCCGCGACTTCGCCCACGTGATTTTGAAAAAAAAAATATCCTATGTGTTATTTCAGACTTTTTTCACCTCTTTGCCAAATTTCATCAAGATCCGTTCAGTAGTTTTTTCATGAAAGAGTAACAAGCATCCATACAGCCAGCCATCCATCCTCACAAACATTCGCATTCATAATATTACTAGCTGGCGCCCGCGGCTTCGCCCGCGTGATAATAAAAATGTATCCTATATGTTATTCCACACTATAATCTACTTCTGTGTCAAATTTCATCAAGATCTGTTCAGCAGTTTTTTCGTGAAAGAGAATGAAACATACATCCATACTCACAAACTTTCGCATTATTATATTGGTAGGATACAGTAGGACAACTTCACGCCTGTAATCCATGAAGTTTTCTGGATAGGCAGAGTTGTGTGTCTAATAGTTAACACACGTTTCTCCAGTTATATTAAAAACCCAAAATAGGGACAAGCCTTTTGCCGTCTACCCGGCACAAATCCAAACTTCGAAGCTGGTACTAAATAAATAAAATAAATAAATAAATATCTTGGGACACCTCACACACGGCTATCTGATCCCAAGCTAAGCAGAGCTTGTGTTATGGTAACCAGATAACTGATATACATACTTATATAATTTATAAATACATACATATTATAGATAAATCACACCCAGACACAGAACAAACAATCATGCTCATCACACAAAGTTTGTCCTGGGTGGGAATCGAACCACGACCTCCGGCTCAGCAGTCAGGGCCACTAACCACTAGACCAACAGGCCCGTCGTACTAAGAAATTCCTAAAAAAAAACGCTTTGCTTGACATGAGAATTGAACATACGACTAGTAGTCGCGCTTTTGACCACCAGACCAAGGAGGCAGGGTTATTAAGATTTAGTCATATTATTGAGAAACATCAATACTGTACATTTCTTGTAGGTATATCTAAAATATAGTATTATTGTAGGTTGTGCTGTTAAATCAGTCAATGCAGCCGATAAAGAATGTACATATTTCAAGCTATAGTTTTTATTAGCTGTAGTGTTTTTAGAAGAATAAATGGTCATGTTTAGTAAAAGACAGCACTTGAAATAGAAATCGAATAGTAAAAATGTTGATGGCAAAAGGCTTGCCCCCTTTTACATACAAAACTGGCGAAAACTGGGGGTGTACCGTACGTAAGTACGACTCTGCCTTAGCCTTTGGGGATAATAGGTGTGATGTTATGTTATACTATATATATTTTTTTATAAAAAAAAATCTTTGCCCCACACTAGGAATTTCTTCTGTATTGTGGGTGCGTTTACAAATATTTGCTCCGTGCGGGGATCGAACCCGCGACACGCATTGTGGCAGTCGATCGTTCAGCTACTGCACCAACCGTGCCGTCAGAATTCTTAGGCGAAAGTCTAATTTATTATGGTATTGTTTCAATTATAATTCCGTTCTATATACTTAGGTACCTATTTGTTTAAGATTCGGTTACTAATAGTGAAAACAGGCATCTTTGCAGGTAATTTTCCAGTAACTTATAAATTACAGCGTAAACTAAATTCTAGTAAACACCAATACCCCTCTATCCGTAAAAGCGTGAACATGCAGCTTCCCTTTAAACCACACAACCGCAAAATCGATCAGTCACAAGTCAATATAAAGTCCTTTCAACTTCTTGAGCATAAATAGTAACACTCAAATAGGTATTAGTTTTGAACTAAGTAACACCTGCATATCAATTAATATGAGTAGCAATACATGCAATAATTTTGGAGCACGGTTGGCGCAGTGGCTGAGAGATCGACTGCTGCGCTGCGTGTCGCGAGTTCGATCCCCGCACGGAGCAAATATTTGTATGGCTTATAGGTAGTTGTTCCGGGTCTGGCTATTTGTGTATGTGATTTTATATGTTGGTAAATGCACACATGATACAAGAGAAATTCCTAGTGATGGAAAACGTTTAAAAAAATACGTTTATTGTCGACAGTAGTAGGTATTCTCAAATACAGCCTTGAGCGCAGCGACGACTCCAAACGACTCTCTGTAAAACTTGACGCTGCGCTAAGCTCGACGCTGTATCCTTATTGAATAGCGCAACTAAACTATCTTAACTCTTAACTTAAAAATCCTTACTAATATTATCAAAGCGAAAGTGAGTTTATTTGTTTGTTTGTTACGTCTTCACGCCTAAATGGTAGTTGGGACCCTGGAGACGGACATAGGCTATTTTTTATTAAAAAAAGATTGAGATGAGGGGGAAAGAGGGAAGAAAAGGGAAAACTTAGCATTGCTATTACAATAAATAAGGCGCAAGGGCAAAAACTACAGGTAGCAGGTACCTGTAAATCAGGAAAGGGGAACTGTGTAACCCCGAATTTAACGCGAGCGAATCCGCGGGCAAAAGCTAGTATATAATAAAATAACCCGCGACACGCAGCGCAGCAGTCAATCGCTTAGCCACTGCGCCAACCGCGCGCCTGATAACGTATAACGTATGCCCGATATAGTATGCTCATAACACGACCTTAGGGCCATAGGATAGAGTCCATCTCATGTTGGTTTAGGATCAGCTAAATTTAAATAGAGATTTACTCACAATATCTCACTGTAACACTAAAACTGATTCGTGGAACATGTTTTAAGTATATCCAATATTGACCAAGCGAGGCCGGGGGGCGTACAGTAGCTTATTGGTATTATGGATTCGGTTCTGGTAAATATTGGGTCTAACCAGTTCGTTACCGTATAGGGCTGATCGGTTTTCTAAGGATTTGGAAAGATTCTTACATAAAAATACCTTTTGAAGCAGGTTTTGATATGGTATTTTTTAAGTTGAATCGTTGTGGGACGTGTCTATTTTAGTGATGGGAAAAGTAAAAACTAATACTTATCGATAGACGTTTTTATTATATTGGAAGGGATATTTTTTCTCGTGTAGAAAAAACTACGAAACTTGTAGTCCTTCTATTGAAGTTATTGATAAGGTTAACATTATTATTGAGGTCAGTAATGGGATGGGTGACCTTTCTAACCTTTTTAAGATTATACGGAGGGGACATGATTGTAGTAATTACCAGGAGATTCCTTCAAGATTGCAATTTGAGTTAACAACAAATTACTATTTCAAATGTCAAAAATAATTTGAGGTTCCATCATTTACAAACTATTTGACAGGCATAATAAATTATATTTGACATAAACATGAGCATCTAAAACCGTTAATGAGTGTAGTAAATAAATAAATAAATCATTAACGAGCGTATGTCCGCGGTTTCGCCCATGTGGACGTTGAAATTTATCCCAAGGGAAAAATACCGGAATTAAAAGTAGCTTGTATTAATCTAGGTTTATCTATGTGAAATTTCATCCAAATCGGTTGAGTAGTTTTTGACTGAAAGAGTAACAAACATCCATACATCTTTACAATCCCAAGCATTTATAGAATTAATATGATAAAATTACTATCTACAAAACGAACATGACTGAATATGTATCTTTATAAGAAAACGATGATCAGCCGAGATGACATTGTAAAACAAATGTTCTTTAAAGTTAAACTCCTGCGCACCTATGCAAATAGGGCTCCCACAAAATTAATGTCAACACAAAAAGTAATAAAAACTACATTTTGTTGAACGTATCGTAACGCTGTGTATTAATCCATTGGATGTTGTTCAAATAACGAAGGAAATCATTTGAATTCCAAGGTAGCAATGTAATGTGAATTTATGTTGTTCCCATCATCGTAAAGTTTGCTCTAGAAAAGCTTCCAGTCATACAGCTTGACATAGGGTTGCCGCGATTTGAACTTTTATTATTATTTTTTTCAAAGATCTCTCACGGGAGCTCGTTGTTTTAAATTAACAGCCGGTCGGGTTAATCTTTAGGTTTAACCGCGTTTTGATGGGTGATCACACATTAATTACCGAGCTTTCTTCGTGCCTCGGATAGCTGGTCTCGGTTGTCCTTTATAGATATTTCACAGTCCTTACAGTCAGTCATTTGCCTAAAAGTCCTACAACCAGTCTTACCAAAGGGTACCTATATTGCATAACCACTAATTGGGATCTGGTGGTCAGAAAGATAATCGCTCCATGTAAATTACAGGTATTAAGCTGCATTTGCTTAGACTGGAAGGCGACCCCAAGATAGTTGAGAAAGGATAGGCAGATGAGGATGAGGATCTCGTAGCTAGGCATTAATGGCTGCACTGATCTTGAAGGTTAAGTACTCCTTTATCGTGGTCAATCTGTGCATGGGTAACCGTTGATTACATTAGAACGAGAATCCTTCAAGCAAAGCACGTTGAACCGTTGCTCCCAGCTGTCAGTTGTAGATTTTTGACAGTCGTTACAAGTTATCAGTGAAAAACTCAAATGGATAAACCAGCTTTGCGAAGGAGTTTCGCGTTCCCAAGTAACTAGGTTAAAGAGTTCTGATGCAGTTGCATTTGTTATTAAATGGTAGATCTCAACCAATTCATCACTCATATTGCCAATTTTCTATATTATACCGTTATTTAATAAGTAATTATTTTAGATGATCAAGTTAAATAAAAGTCAAGTTATAGTTTTTGGTGTATCCTATTTTGGGGTGGAGTGGTGCTGCATCCTGCAATCAAGTCTAGATCAATTTCTACCTCACTACATAACGTTAAATGTCAAAGATTTCCGCAAAGAATCGCTTTATACCATAAATTTCACCTGTCGCAACCCTAGATGCGCGCGCGCTTGCGGCAGGGTCAATATTGACGCTGGCAGTAAGCTGCGACGAGGCGTCACGCGCATGCGTGTGTCAACATTTGTGTCCCGTCCGCATCGCGATCATGCGCCTATGATACTCTTTTATGGATCTTTATGGGAATAGTTTTCTATAGTTTGTGACCTCATTTAATAATAAATAGGAAAAGATAGTCATGTTTTACTTACTCTTATAAGATATGACAGTTTTAATTGTTAGTACGAATACATTATCAGGTAGTTTTTGGCAAGTATTTTGATCATCAAGTTTTAAAAAAAAAAACCAGCTTACTCCTTTATTTTTGGATTCATGTGCGTAGGTATTGTATAATTATCATTCCCTTCGTTGAAAAAACATCGTGAGGTAACCAGCATGTTTGTGAGATATTTCTCGATATATTTAGCGAAGTCAGAGGCCCATGAATGGGACAAAACTCCAACACGACACCAGGTTAGGCACCTAACTATACGATAAAGAAAGATCTCCAACCAAAACTGGAGCTTTCTGCAATGTACAAAATCTGAAATGATTAATTCAGATTTTGTGCATATGTAGTAACTGAACAAGTGTAGGAAGTCACTAATTATATCTCCTTTAAAACCAAAAAGTGAAAATGGCTGATGTTACATAACATACTGGCACCAGGAGTAACTTTGCACTAGTTTGCTGATTATTAATAGAATTAATTACACTGTTAAAAGTTGCAACTAAGGTAAAGTTTATTGATATTTAAAGGCAGGGCAGTTTGTTCTGCTTCCATAACTTGTGTTATATTTTGCTTAACTTAACTTTGTATTCAGTAATGCTTATTGCAGAACATGCGCCTGCGACGTCACGCCTGTTTCATCGTCATTATCAGCAACAGCCCGATTTCACCCACTGATAGATCAGATGGATAGAAAAATCATTTATTTGATGCTGCAAAAAATTCACAACTTTCAAATGTACATATTTTTCTGTGGGACTTGCTGGCTTCATAATATTCACCGCACAATGTCGTATTTAGTTTATTTTTTCTTTTAAATAATTTCCCGGTTTAGGCTTATCTTTGTTTGTACCAAGCTCTATATTCTTGAGCTAGCGTCATTCAGGATATTCCCAAGCGGTCAAGAATACGGCAAGTTCGTAAAGCAAGCAGGCTGTTTGGAACCATAAAGAGTAGTAGATTATGATGGCAAGCCAAGCTTAAATGGGATCACTCTTTTTTTTGTGCATGGGAAATGATCAAATAATTTCCCCCGCTCTGGGCGGAGCAGAGAGGAGAGTCAGTCTTGTACTGACTAAAACCCACCCATATTCCTTCTTTTGCCCTTTATCTTCCGGGGTCTTGGTATCTCTTTGGAACAACCGGCAACCCCGGCAGGTAATGGGCTTACTATGGACTTCAATCCTGTTCTAAGAACAGAGATATGAAAGTTTACCCCCATTAAAAGTGGCAAGTCTTCCTAAATCTCAGTATCTCATATTTACACCCGAGTACTGTTCAAGACAAAACAATATAGGTAAGTAATCATAGTGTTGTATCTCACTGAATGACAAAAAAACCTCGATAAAGACCGCATCATCGATAGTTTATGTCGAACATACGTTATGTTCCTCATAAGAGAGTAAGTAATACGCATAAATATGTTTGTGTGTGTTTTGCTTGTTATGTCTGTGAGGTGGGTGATAAAGTCGCGGCATGTGTCTGAGCGGCGCGGGCGCAGTCTTCGGATGGTGCTGTGTTTAGAGATATCGATAAAGGGAAATTGTGATACTACATATTAAGTTATACTGTCGGTAAGTTTATAAGATAGGGTTTAATCTAAGAAACATTGCATTTCCTTGGGAAAACTTCTGGATATATTTTCTTAGTTATCTCTGAATGCTTTCATCGATGCGATACTAATGTTCGTTTCTGCCCCAAAAAACTCACGACACCAAAAAAATAAAATAAAAGGTTTTTTATTTTTAATGTGATTAAACGAACATTGTAATAAATAGACATTCATCTCAGGAATCATCTAGGGTTAGTAAAAAAAGTCTTATTACTCAAAAATCAACAAAAAACCAAAATCAACATTTTGTCTTTCAACTCAATTTCATTTCAAAACAAAAACTAGTGCAGTACCCGTTAGTTATCGATAAACCAGAAAACCCAGTCGGTCCCACAATAATGGCCGGGGCGTGGTACATTGGCCGCAACAAAACGAACGAAGCAACGCGTATATATTGTTATTATTACGTGATGACTACGTGTATAAGACATGCGGTGTGCAATAGTGCGGTTATAACGTCACTAAGGAAGTATAGGGGCGTCACTAAAGCGTCGTTTAAGAAGGCGGAGTGTTTAGAAGAGGGGATTTTCCCCTTTATTTGTTATTTTAAAGTAATTGGCTGAAATAAGCTTTTGCCCAGAAGATGATGCCGTGTCGTCTGACAGGGTAAAATTGAAGAAGAAAACGTGTTGCGCCGACCCCAAAGCGAATGGTACAAGGGAAGGAAATTGAGCCTATAACTGTCCCACTACGGAGCAAAGACCTCTTCTCATACACAACAGGCATAATGGCGATTTCTGGCTTATTTTCTTTATAAATCTAGGTTTCTTGACTATGTTTGTGATGTCTTAGGTAAACTTAAGAAAGTACATAACGAATTGAAAAAGTCACATTGTAATGTGTCCGGTATAAATATATACATAGGTAATAAATAAAATATATTATTACTCTATTATTACAATATATCTATTCTGAAAATGTAATTCCTGCGCTTCTAACAGACGTTTTGTCATATTTTGGTTCAGATTTAGTTTTGACTACCGTAACTACAACAAAATAAAGATATCTAATTCCAGTGTTTTATGAAAATTGCTGTAATTGATCTGTAGTAGCATCTATTTCCATTTTTGTTTTGAAGTTGTTGATAACCTTAGAAAAAATATTTCTTTAATAATTCATAACTTACTCTTAGAAATATTTTAGAAAAGCAGCGACAACACTTCAGGCGATTTTAAAATCAATATTAATCAGAAAGATTTAAATAAACTTTTCGAATCCTGTTCCTAACTACTAGTCTTAGTCATAATTTGAATTGAGTTTCATGATTTAATACTGAGCTAACTAAGCTTGTAGCATTTAGCATAACATTAAATTGAAGCTATATTTTAAGACTAAAATATATTCAGCTGGTCACAGAAATTACTAATAAATCGCTGATATAATTAAGGTTGAAAACTTTCATCATAATTGATTACGACCTATTAAACATAAAATATAAATATTTTTTTACGTTTTTAATAATTCAACCTATCTTGACAACTGACGACTGATGACTTTTAATAACTTTCCCTGCCTCTAACATTCAAAGTAATTTCGCTTCTTTCTTTTGTCACATGACGATCAATTTCAAAACTTAAAACATAATATTTGAAAAATAAATGCAATGTAAAAGAAATGTCAGAAAAACATTCAAAAAGCTTATATCGTGACGAAAACGACGCATCGTGTCGTAACGCGCGCTCAATAATGATAGTGATGTGGCTCTCCCGGCCGTATATAATTTAGTAAGGATTGAGTTATTAGTAGTCTCGGTCTCGAGAGATACCAGAAACCAATGCTGGTTTAATGTGAGCGGCTTTTTCGACGTCTTAATGTGATTTTGATACGGTCAGACGGAAATTTGAGTACCACGTTAGATTTGAACTCAATTAAGATGTCTTTTTTATGTTTTCTGTGACGAAATTAACGTAAAGAAGTGCGTTATAACGAGGCTTAAGCGTGGGTAGATATCAGAAATGTTATGTTAAATATTTTTAAATGACCATTTTTCTCTGACTTAATGTGTGTTGTGCAAGATGTAAACATTTTTGATACAGTCTTTGTTTATTCTTATCGACTTTGAACTGCCCTTAAGTACAAGTCGAGTTCAAGGACCTGTCAAGAGCAGGCTGCACTTGGATTCTATATTGCATAATATATGGTGTTCCTGCACTTTCCACTTGTTCTTTGATTATAATTTTGTTTATGGGGATTGTGGGATATTAATTGATCCTTTATATTGACTTTCATTGTGATTTTAAATTCAATCAGAGAACTTCCTTAAAATGTTGACTAAGTTACTTTAAACAGTGAGAACAGAATAAATACGTAGACTAACAGCCGTGATCAATGTAAATGGATGTCCTCGCATCCTTATTCTTTTATTTATAATTCAAGACAGTATAAAACCGGTACATCTCTTTTTACTGTTCCATTTATTTCAAGTCATCCAAGACGTTAACTTACAAGTTGTACGGTGACTTCAATTGATTGCATCGAAGGGTCAAAGTCACACTAAAACTTATCGAAGGATTCACATCTGTAGAATCTCCATAAGCATACCAAAAGACAATCGACTTAATTAAGTGTCACACCCGATTTTTTAATACAAATCGTCTTATTACTTTTTTTTTCGTCCTTCGAGCCGGATTGTGGGCTTGTGGGCGTAAGTTTGTCGCTTTCTTATAGTCCTCATGAATTGATTAAGGTATTTTTTGTCAGGCATTGTAGGGTAATCACTGCGTGTCTTTTATCATGGTTAATGATCACAGATTAACATGTTGCGGTGATGTGATGGGATGGTGATGACGAGGCTGAATTTAGAATTTTGATTTTGGAATTTAATCAGGTTTTTATGAAGCGAGTTGTTTTGAGAAATTGATGGGGGCTTCAGTATTAGAAAATGTTTTTAGGATTCACTTATTATTAAACGTTATTGATACTACTAAAATCAATTTTAATTTAAAGTGAATGCTCTATAGATTTAGATCTTAATACTGTAGAGTGTTGTAGTAGAATCATCAGCATACTTAATAATAGTGTATTCTAATCATAATAACATTATACTATTAAAGTCTTATCAAGCAAAACAAAACTATGTTCATAAGTACTTAGGATACATTTTTCAAATAACAATTCATCTCTCCCGGTGTCTATGCATTCCTTGTAACGGATGTCGGGTGATTAAGAAATAACTTATTAAATATAACCCAGACTTGCCCTGTCATGTTCTGTTTGTTAATTTAGAAGCCAACACTAATGACTAAGTGAGTTGCCTTTTCTCTATTGAGAAGTAATTAATTAATATTTTTACTTTTATAAACCTCCAATTGAATAGTGGACACGTCATTAAAATTCCAATCTTTATGAGATCTTACTTCAAGCCTTTCCCATCCCTATTCAAAAGTCATTTGAAAATGAAGGATCATATTGTGTTACCGGTTGTTTACCTTTCAGCCGTACTCGTAAAAGTCTGCTAGGGAAATTGGTTGGTCATAAACTTGGCTATTCCTATCTTTAAACCAGACTTGTTCGCACTACATGTGGCTACCAGACGCTCTAGGACCGATTAACGAACTTGCTATTTTAGCCAAAGATATATTATTCATTCCTACGTTAAGTATACCAAAATAAATCCCGAATCAGAAAGCAGGACCGCGAAACGAGTCCTAACGAACTTAAATAATGCTTTTTTCATTCTTTTTCTATACTGGCAAGACAGCATGTCGGCGCACGAGTGTTGCCCGGGGCGATTTGGGCATTTTTTTTCTTCCATACAAGTTACGTTCGCCCAAGCTTGTTCTTGCGGGTAATGGCTTCATTATACACTCGGAATCTCAGGAAAGAAACTCGGGGGCCGAGAGCAAAAACCTGACGTGTAACCTGACTAGAACGAGACCTTAGTGGAAATGTAGCACAACCAGCGCTTTAAAAAATATTCTTAAACGCAGTTGTGCAGTTACAAATTATAATCTTCAAATGAATAATTGAATACAATTATCTTTTTGTTTGAGCTCTCAGTTGTGAATCTTCTTCCTTCTAATTCCTACGCTTAAGGCTTTCTTATTTTTAGGGAAATTTCGCTGATTTAGTAGCAACATAATAATACCCCAATCGAAATCGCTTCGGTAATCGTTCCTGAGTTATTACGCAATTACGTGCTCAGTTTCGTGTATTTTTAAACAGCTCTTGTGTTGCAATTTTGTTGGACGAGATGATTCTGTGATCGTAACACGATTTTCGATTTCAGTGGCTTCTTAACTGGTAGCATAAAATTTCATTGATATAGGTATTCGGTATAAAATGAGGTGGAATTTGAGGTTTGTATGGAATGGGATAGTTATACGTAAAAGGGAGTGGTATAATGTCAGATGATAAGGTAAAAAGTACATTGAAGTCTTAAATTTAGAGAATCGTCAATAATTGGTTTATCAAGACAATCTGTTCCTAATATAAAATGCTCAATAAGTAACCCGATTCCATAGACTTATTCTATACTGATAAGGATATCAGTAACATTAGTAATACCAAATTAATTATTCGATGAAAATGTCACCGCACTTGTGTCCATGTCGGCGGTCTCCAAATGATTCCTAAGTAATGACAGGTTTCTTTGCAAATTCGCTGAAGGATTGCCATCCAATCTCTCATTTTAGTATCTCGTTCGAAGCTTAAGTTTTTATTTTTGCGCCTTGTAATTAGGCACGGTTTTCTGCAGTTGTGTAGTTTCGGCGAATTGATGATTAGTTATCAGTTAAGTGAAGCTGTGAGATGGGTCGCGGATGGAGAACGTTATTTGCATTAGATAATCTGATTCATCTACAGTTTTATTTCTGTTGGCCATGTTGAATATATTCACCAAACAAAACAGTAATCAACCAATCACTGCCGATCATAACCTCTCAAAAATTAATGGGTCTCGATCCTCAGTCAGAATCATAGCAATAAAGTCTATTAAATCAATCAAAACGAAGCCCCGAGCTTCAGTTTAATAAAGTTCCATATAAAACTATTACTCACAATCATGATTCAATTTACAACCATTCATTTACGCATAATAATTCTTATAGAACTATTAATGTTTCAAGTTTAAGTAAAAGAAAACAAAAAGGGTTCCTCTCGAACCACTAAAGACAGATTTTTATTGCAGATTACTGTGTAACTAACGACTGTTCACAGTCTTTTATTCTTGGTGAACAAAAACAACATTAATCTGCGCACAACGTGGTGTTTATCTCTATTCAGCCATTGAAAAGGTGCAATAAATATAGTAAGCACACGTCGAGCAATTGAAATGTACACTACTTAATAATCGCCGGCATGCAACGCCAGCACACGACCGCACTCCGTGTGGCCGGCTCGCTATACCCTACGATTTTATCGATACCCGAGAATTTTTATTTCCCATCACCTTTACGAATACCGATACAACTTTTAATAAACAAAAAAAAACTATCGATGTTTTTTACAAAGAACTTTCACATCACTATTTCGTTTGACGGCTATGAGATGTGGTTTTAGAAACCCAATAGGTTGATTAGGCATGATTGTTAGTCTTTCTTTTAATCATGTTGCTATTATAAAATTTCTTGTTAACCCGACTCTATTATGAAACGTATTCAGATATAAAAAATACTTTACAATGATACAGCGTGATAAAGAATGTATCGGTATGTTACTCATCGTTTGCACTTATGGATTTATATTAGTAAATTATGTATAGTGGGCACACATGTATTTTACATGCAACCAAACAGCGTAAAAGATTTTAAATCATCTTGTAACCGATTCAACGAATAAGAAAAAAAAACTACACACTTGTTTTCAAATCAGAACAATAGAACCACTGTCAACTAGGCCGTATACATTTTGTCCTTAGTAAAAAAAAAGTAAATTCGAGTTCAGAATGTCAATTTTAAGTTTAGAATTCTGCACTAGTGTCACTCTGAATGCAATTGACTCATTCGATTCATTCCGATTATTTATCGAATAACATCACGTGTGGTCGTCAGATCGAATGCATCGATATCTTGCGCGAATACGTCCGATGACAACGCCACAGCTAGTTGGTTCCCGCCATATTTGCCGTGTAAGATTTATAATATAAACTAGTACTTGTACAATATTGAGCTCATATTGCGGTTTAATAGTGCAGGGACGTGATTTAGTGTTTTGTAATTGAAGTAAGAGTAGTGATGTAGTGGATTTTAATTATGCGATTAATTATTTTAGTTTGCTTCGTGAATAAGTCGTATTACGAAGCTATTGGAAGTTGTGATTGAGTAATTGCTTTGCGGTTGAATTAGTTTAGTGGTGTCGTGAAATTAATAGTACATACTTATAAAACGTGTTGCAGAGTTTACTCAAGTAGAAGTAAGATTAGTTGCGTGGGTTTTTGACCCACGCCTGAGAACTGATTATAGGTTTTAATAATAACGTATAGTATTATTACTGCTCCATTTTTTTGAATGTTTTAAAAATTACGTCGTGTGGGTGTTGTTTAGGTCACTTCTGCGTATTCCAGCTAAACAGACATGATATTATTTATAACATTTAAAACGGTATATTTATTATGGTATATTTGCTAGATGTGTGTAACTGCGCCAAAATATCGGAAACCATATATTTTTTTCTATTTTCACTGTATGGAATCACTTACTTAATCAGTCGCCCCATGTAAAATACTGGTTTTTAGCTGCATCTGGTAAGACTGGAAGCCGACCCCAACATAGTTGGGAAAGCAGATTATGATGATGTATCTCTTAGTTAATCTGTGTACAACTTTGTGGGCTGCAAAATGTTCTTAAAGTTTTATGTATTAATTGTTAGGATTCCGTACCTCAAAAGGAACAAACGGATCCCTTATAGAATCACTTTATTGTCCATCTGTCTGTCAAGACACTTTATCTTCGGAACGCGTGTAGTTATCGAGTTGATCCCTGTCTGCTATGAAATCAACCTTCTAAGTCTAGGCAGTCAAAAGATATAGCCAATTATGTCAAAAATTTGTATGCGCAAGCCTGTCTCGCCCTTGACCGGTTTTTGTTTAAATAAAATAATTAAAATAATCCTTTAAAAATAAACCGTTTAACACAATTCACTATACTAAGTAACAACTATAAATTCCCCCTATAAGGAAACCACATCTCTATCTAGCCCGAGCTAAACAATTTGCATTTTTTACCCCCTCTAGCCGGTCCCTTGTCGCCTAGGCGCGATGTTACCGCTAGATGACGTCGGATAACGCGGGTAGTATCAAGTTCCTGCTAAGATCTTAATCGGTCGATGTATTAGCGCGGTCGTCGAAGGCTGGTGCAAGTTAAAAGCGCTGAATTGTTTAGTTTCGAAGAAAATTGACTGTATTTGCTTATGTTTGTGAGTATGGATGGATGTATGGATGTTTGTTACTCTTTCACGTCTAAACGGCTAAACGGATCTTGATGAAATTTGGCACAGAGGTAGATTACAATCTGGAATAATACATAGGATACTTTTATCGATCATCACGCGGGCGAAGCCGCGGGCGCCAGCTAGTTTTATATAGTTTAACTATTGAAAATCAAATTTGAGGACATACCGACAGCGGCGCCACCTACCGGGTCCAATTGTCCAAAATATACACACAAAACGTCTTCCAAATAGGTCTGGCTGTTTAGATGAAGTTAGGTGACAAATACTTTATAAACTTTACTAGCTTTTGCCTGCGGTTTCGCTCGCGTTAAATTCGGGGTAACACGGGGTTATGTTATGTTTCTGATTTGCAGATATTTTTCGTTGGTAACAAAGAGTGTGTGTACCGATTTTTAGCTTCCTACCTTGAAAACTGGGAAAAGTCCCACATAAAATTTGTCCCAATCACTATAAAAAAAATTGCCAATGTCCGTTTCCAGGGTCCCAACTATACCTGTACAAAAATTGATCAAAATCAGTTTTGCCATTTAGGCGTAAAGATAACTAAACAAACTACAAATAAACAAACTCACTTTCGTTTTTATAATATTAGTAAGGATCTACACGTAAAAGATGTCCCCGCCCTAGCTTAACCCTGTAACTGCAAACTGCGGTCGCACACACATGCATCCTTAAACACCTATAAAGCATTGTGTTGGCAGTTAATTAACCCTCGCAAGATTTATCGCACTCACTCGAGAGCATGTCACAGTGATGTAGTACTCTCCAAGTTCTCAAGTGACCCACCGGTTTCTCAAAATCGATTACATATCGGGGTTAAATTGAAATATAGAGTGATTAAAAAATCTTTTTAATTGTACAGGTTAATCGTTTCGTAAATATCGAGTATCGATTATGGTACTGATTGATTTATGTTTGTTGTGAGTTTAGCATAAGTGAGTATGAACTGCTAAAATATACCGACATATTTTTTTCCGTTTTTCTGTACCTCAAAAAGAAAATAATTTATCGACACGGTTGGCGCAGTGGCTGAACGTTCGACTGCTGCGCTGCGTGTCGCGGGTTCGATTCCCCCACGGTACAAATTTGTATGACCTGCAGATAGTTGTTTCGGGTCTGGTTTTTTGTGTATGTGAGTTTAAATGTTTGTAAACGCACCCACGATACAGGAGAAATTCCTAGCGTGGGGCAACGTTTTTGTTTAAAAACAAAAAAAACCGGAACCTTGGATTACTTTGTTGTCCGTATGTAAAGATCCTTTATCTCGGGAACGCGTAAAGGCATCGAAATTAAAACTATATTGATCGTCGGTAGTCCCTTGGAGATGTGAAAAAAACTATAGTACTTTCACAAGTTATTATGCCTTGTGACCGGGACTGTAGATTCATTTTGTTTCTTGACATTCAAAAGTGCCTGTAATGGTCTAATTAAAATACGCAGTCAAAAGATATGGGCGATGATGTCGCCAGTTTGTACGGAACCCTTACTGCGCTAGACCGGCTTGCACTTATCCAGCACTTGGTTATATAAATTAAAATAAAGTCTATCCAGAATTGTGTAAATGGTCTTAGACAATTTATAAATAATTCAATTCAACCTTTTCTTTCCATCTTAAAATTTAAATCTCCCGACGTACCAAGTGTTAAGTAATTTAATATTATTGTCTATCACACCCTTATAGCATAGTTGCTCTACAAGCTTAAGCCATAACTGTACCTCCATGTTAGCTAGATCCGTTAATAACAAGGATTACAGATAACTTCAATCTTACAAGAACTCAAGTGTAAGCAATCTATGAACAATATTCCATGTACAGTGGGCTACATCGATTGGGTACCCCAGCTGCATTAAAGTTGACTTTCAAGGGGAGTACCGCGAGATTATTCCACCGTAGATGCAGATCTATGGATGGTGAGCAATCTATGGATGGTAGCTCATCGTCCGTCCGTCTAGTAATGGCAGATCGTGTCGACGGCGTGTTCATGTTCTACACGCGCTTCAAAGAGATGTCAGCAAAGCAGAGGGGTCTGTCAGGAAACATAAAAGCCAAAGAAGGAACATGGATGAGTTTTTGTCAGTAAAAGTCTGGCACTCCAACCGGCTCCGCCCAGAGCAGGGGTGGAGTGTAAAAAAGAGGGGTGTTCCTAATTGATGCAGCTCACCGTACACCTAGTAGCTCATAGTACTTTAGATTTTGTAATACCTTACTTAATTTACATTAAACAATCTTACGTTTGTCAGCAATCACGCGGCCCACGGTGCAACACGCTTCTTGAGAAGAAAACAATACACTCTAATTTAAGAGATCCAAATTACAATGATCGGGAAACGGAGAAGTCGTCAGTTAATTCCACAGACTGTCGGTAGTTTATCTTATACTAATACTAGCTGGCACCCGCGGCTTCACACGCGTCATATCGAAAAAAAGTCCTATGTGTTATTCTAAACTATAATCTGCCTCAATGCCAAATTCCATCAAGATCATTCCATGATGTATGGATGGATGTATGGCTGTTTACAATACAATATTACAATATTAGTAGGATAATAAAGTTCAAAAGTTTGTTTTGTTTGTAAGGTTGAATTAAGAACACAGGAGGTTCAAATTTGAAGAAATACTTTAGTGTTGGATAGCCCATTTATTAAGAAAGGAGTATCATGCTTATTAAACCCTATAGAGATCTAAGAAATCCTTTAGATTCGAGGTTTTAAAACTTGTGTCGATAAAAGACTGGAAGAATTTTCATGATCAAAACAAACATGTGGATGAAATCTAAAAATAAACACAAATAAACGTTTCGAATTTGACTTTGTAATATAACTGAAACGGTGCCGCTGTCGGCAGTACTGTAGACAGATATTTTAAAGAAATAATTAGCATTTTAATGAATGAATAACGATTAAAATGTAAAGTAAGGCCTACAAAACATCACAACAGTAACATTGAGACACAAGTAAACTTTATACAGCTTTAAGACTGTATAACTAAACAGACTAGCTTGGCATCTTATAAAAAAGTTTTTTTTTTTCAAATTTTGGAACCAAAGAAAACAACATATAATGAACAGGCGTCCATTATATATATATGTTGTTTCCTTTCAAAAAATCCCCTGAATGAAAGATTTATTTTTCTTTTTTTTAAACTTTGCCCCACACAAGCAATTTCTCCTGTATCGTGGGTGCGTTTACAAACATTTAAACTTACATACGCAAACAGCCAGACTAGAAACAGGAGAAATTCCAAGTGTGGGGCAACGTTTTGTGGACTCCACAGACGTAGTCCTGCTTGTTTATTTGGCTGATTTGTGAATCTAAACCATCCAGGGCGCATACAAAAATCATTCAAATCGGTCCAGCCGCTCAGGAGGAGTTCAGTGACATACACACGTACAGAAGAATCCTACTCCTGCTAATATTATAAATGCGAATGTTTGTGAGGATGGATGTATGAATGTTTGTTACTCTTTCACGTCAAAACGGCTGAACGGATCTTGATGAAATATGGCACAGAGGTATAATATAGTCTGGAATAACACATAGAACACTTTTTATTCGATCATCGCTCGGGCGAAGCCGCGGTCGCCAGCTAGTTATTATATAAAGATATGTTAAAGGGAAAACTTGATCATTATAGAATTAGTAGTCAGTTGAATTGTGAAAATTACTCTCCTGTAAATTACTGGAAGTATAAATTGACTAGGAAACCGTTCAAGTAATAAATAAAGTTCAATTAAGCGATTCAATTAATGAAATGGTATTAGATGAAAGACTTGTTAGTTAGAAGTCGGTAATTAATAATTGTCTGACTGTTATTGTGTGTAATGAATCGAATATACCTCGTTTAAGGTTGTAAGAAATAACCGGTCAAGTGTGAGCCGGACTCACGCAAGATGGTTTCCGTACAAAAATCATGTTTGTTGCATGGGAGCCACCTTAAATGTTTATTTTATTTAGTTTTTTAGTATTTGTTGTTATAGCGGCAACACAAATAGATCATCTGTGAAAATTACAACAGTGTTATTGTCACGGTTTGTGAGATAAGGCTTGGTGACAGACGGACGCACAGCGGAGTCTTAGTAATAGGGTTCCGTTTTACTTTTTGGATACAGAACCCCAAAAATAATGGGGAGAATCGACAAAGCTTAATGTGTCCTAAGTAACCTTAGCTTCGATTAAGACTTTATATTCGAAACTGTTATTTTAATCAAAGCGATAACCATCTTACTAAAAGGTACAAGAAATGTAATTACAACCTCACTACCAATCGCTAAGGCAAAAACTACAAGTAGCAGGTACCTGCCAATCAGGAAAGGGGAACTGTGTTACCCCGAATTTAACGCGAGCGAAGCCGTGGGCAAAAGCTAGTATTACATAACTAAAGACACTTGGAAACGTGATTATGTGACGCATCAGCCTTTGACACTGGCGGCTGTCAGTGACAAAATCAACACATATTATAACAAAAAGGGTCAAGAGGAACTCAGACTCGCGCACTGAGGATTCCGTACAAAATTGCGACATAAACAACCATATCTTTTGACTGCGTAGACTTAGAGCGTTGATATTTTCACAGCATAAAGGCACCACAGAGTCAACTCTGTGGTCCGACCGAATTGAATTTAAACTATATCACTACATAGTATAAAACAAAGTCGCTTTCTCTGTCCCTATGTCCCTTTGTATGCTTAAATCTTTAAAACTACGCAACGGATTTTGATGCGGTTTTAGTAATAGATAGAGTGATTCTTAAGGAAGGTTTTAGTATATAATTTGTTAAGTTTTTGTATTTATTTCTGTGTACATTAACTATATTTGTTGAAGATGTCGGCAAAAAGTATGCTGTCTGGGAGCTTTCAACGAAAACGCTGCCTAAACCCTTTAAGATATAACAAAATAATGTATGGTGTAATTGTGTATCTTATATAGGTCCACAGAAAAGTCAGCGGTGACATATGTCTATATCTTAAGGATAACATACTATATCCATTTTAATACTTTAACAAATGGGCAATTATAAAGCGCTAACTTGGAAAGCTATTTACACAAATACAGTATTAATCCTTATCATTTTAAATAGGTTGGTTGGCATGAACATTTTTCATGAAGATTATTTTTTCCTTTTACATCATGCAGATTAAATAAATACTTTAGGAGATATAGCAAAATCAAAATAACGCGCAACAAAATTAATTTCATGTCGCCGTGACTAGGCTGGCCCGCTCGGGGGCGGTGTAGGGAACAAGTCGCTCATCGCTGAGTGCGCGACCCGAACACGGGCAGACGCGTGAGCACAGAGTACGTTGAGTTGACACGTTCCTTACAAACTAAATTCAAATCCTTTATTTGTGAACATATAGGTACAATAAGATCTAATTACATAAAATGTAATAAAACATAGGTTTTATGAAGTTTCATAATACATACCTATTAGTTAGATTCGTACCATTATTACCTATGGACGGACGGACAGCGAAGACTTAGTAATAGAGTTTTTACCCATTGGGGACGTAACCTTAAAAATGAGACGTACCTAATTTTATTTATACTTCGATTTTGTTATTTTTGCTATAGGCTGCTTTTTATCAACACACCACGCGGGCGAAGCCGCGGGCGGAAGCTAGTACTCAATATAGTTTAAATTCAATTCGGTACCTTCACGCGTTCCCGAGATAAAGGGTTTTGACAGACAGACTGACAAACAGACGGACGGGTTCCGTCTTTTTCTTCTGTGGTACCGAACCCTAAAAAAACAGCCAAGGGTGAATTGGGCTCGTACTCGATGGGTTACAACAGTAATCTATTAAAAATATCTGTCAGTCAGATCTTAAAAACCTGTGACAGACGGACAAACAACGGAGCCTTGTCAATACGTTGTCACCCTTCTGTACGGAATTATAAAAAGCACTTAAATCATTTGTTTCATTAAACAATAATCAACACGAGAAAATTAATAAAGAAGAATAATGTAACATTGTAACTGTCAAAAATCACCCTCTCATAAGTCAAGACGACTTTATAAGGCCGGTGCTACACCGCGGCGCGTTAAGGTGGGCGCACACCGAACCAGGATAATTAAAGAGGCCAGTGGATGATAAATAACCGAGTGTCCGCGTTTTTACCGCAGATGTCATTATCTCAGCCGACTCTATCAGCCGTCACTCGATTACGCAGATGTTGTAGAGTTGTTAAACCCCCCCGGGCTTTTTTTTTGTTGGGATTTTTATGACTGTTTTATTAGTTTCGAATTTTGCTAACGACTAGTGTTATTTTAATGTAATGTTACGTTTTATCAATTTTCATTATTTTTTTGTAGTCACAAAAAGAAAAAATACGATTGATTCTGATTCTGAAATATTGAATTAGTTTTCATCAGCGAAATAATACAAAATTAAAGTATTAGTGTAGATATTTTTTTTCACAAAATAAAACAAAAGCAAGTGTCTTTACAACGGTTTTGAAAATAGAAGTTAAAAAGCCTAAAAAATATATTATGTCTTTTTGAACCTGACATAACCGCTCTATAGATATATCTTTCTACATCGGCAGCGTAGCGCATGAATAATCGAAAGGTCCGAGTTGATGAGAGCGCGTGAGAGCTTTTTTGTCTCAACTCAGCCGGTGCACACCCTACCAAGAAAAAACTCAGGACAAATAATTATTATTAAGCGTAAAAAAATGTCCCTTAATTGTGACCGTTGTACGCTCGTTAATTTTTAACGCGAATGACGTTTGTGGTCACCGTTTGTTTTTTTTTTCTGTCGTTGCTTGAGGGTGTTTGCTTTGATAGTTATTATTTTATTGGTACATTAGCTACATATTTTTCTTTTTTAAGTAACATAGCATTTAATTTAATAGTCGTATGGCGCAGTAAAATTATAATAAAGTTTAAAAGTTCATATAAAACACAGTTAATGCACTTGCAAATTATGATATTAATTTCAAAAGCACAATTTCCTCAACACTCGATGCAACAGCTCAGCGATAAATATAGTAATCAGAATTCAGTGTAAAAACAATGAATGACTTACCAAAAACGAATTTAAACAACACGTAAGGACAATCAGAAATGACTCAGAAATATTAAAAAATACTATGTTTGGTGAAACTGCTCTTACACAATTAATCAACGTACATGGGAATGTCTACGTTGATTGAAAGAATATTTTTGCTAAAAAAGAAAAAAAAACTTTTTTTTTGTTTGTAATTTTTTTTTCTGTGCAAATGTAAGCAACGATTATAAATTCATTACTTTTGTTTGCAGATGTTCGAAGCTGGTAGCATTTTCATGTGGTGAGTTTAAAGGTTTTGTCTTTTATAAAAGTTAACGATGTTTTAATTACTATATCCTTAGTACACGTCATTAGTTGCAACTATTAACACTAGTCAGTTGAACATGAAGGAGGAGCTCGTGGCTAAAAAACCACAGGCGCTTGGGTAGATTTATAGGTTAAGCCGTGCTTGTCTAGGTTGGGCTGCGGATGGGTGACCACTCGTTACATACCGAGTTTCTTCCGTGCCTTGGAAAGCACGTTTAGCTGTTGGTCCTGGCTGTCATTTGTATATCTTTGACAGTCGTTACAGGCAGTAAGTGTCCCGAAAGTCTGACAACGAGTGTTACCAAGGAGCAACCTCCATAACCCAGTTAGTACTGGGTTATACAATTATAACCCAGTACTAACTGGGTTATGGAGGTTGCTCCACGTAAAATACAGCTGCATCCGGTTAGACTGGAAGCCGAACCCAACAAAGTTGGGAGAAGGCTGGCAAATGAGTTGAACATAAACAAAGGACAACTGTTACAAATTGATCTACTCAATTATAGAATCCTTTTTTGGTATTTTTAATTGAAAAAGAAGTTTTACGGTTTTTATTATTTCGTGTTAATACGGTCAATGATATATTTTGTGACCTTACATGTACTTTAATGTAGAGCATTCTATTTTTTTTTTATTTTACCAATATTTTATAAACTGACAGGCAGTAAATATAATGTGAATGCATGTTTGATTGGCTTTTACTATTTTTGATACGTTATTAATAAAAAGCTTTTTAGTTTAGTAAAATTATTCTCATATTAGTTCCTAATATAAAATAAATTTATATTTTACTAGATACATAACTGATAAGTCTTATTTTTAACGTATTTTATGGTCCTAGGACATGCAATTTTATAGATAAACACTTCACGATACGATGTCACAGGAATACTAATTTTCTTAAAAGTTTTGTTAACATTTAATAGTACTGGCCTTATTTTTATTTTTTTTTATTTCACAAGTATCGCAATTATATTACAGTAAAGTGTAGTGTAGATTAAAATGGATTATTATTTTTCTATTAAGTTTTATTTAAAGACTTTTTAATTTATGATGAAGGCCTTGTTAGTGTAACGGATCCATTTATTATGACGCTTACAATTAGGGGATATGCAGGTGTATTTGTTACAGCGTTTAATAAAATAATCTTTTTTATACAATACGAATAAATAGCATTCGCCCGCGACTTAGTCCGCGTGGCATAGTTTCTTTGGGCTAACGCTAACTTTAACTCGCGTGATGATCGAAAAAAAATCTATGTATTTTTAAATTAGCCTATGTCCGTCTCCAGGGTCCCAACTATCTGTGTACCAAAATTCATCAAAATCAGTTCGGCCATTTAGGCGCGAAGACGTAACAAACAAACTCACTTTCGCTTTTATAATATTGGTAAGGATTGCTGGTTTTCCTTTTAAATGTTATTTAATAAAACAGTACATGTTAGTATTACATAAAATTTAATAAAAAAGGAGGTTTGGACATTTCTTTTTCTTCGATTCTTAACCTTTGAAAGATTAACGTTATTAGTTAAAAGTGAACAAAATACAGACACAAAATACCAAGAATTGAAAAAAAAAACAGAATGTTACCTAGCAATGCGCAGGCGTAAAGATAATTCCCATCTTTCGCATCAAAAACCATAGATTAAACAAGAATAATTGCTGAGTTGTCACTTGAAACGAACCAATTATAATCTACTTTGTAAACATTGTAATTTTATTAATTAGACATGCCCATACCATTGATGGTTGGCACTTAGTTCCTACGTAATTTAAACACACCTGGCAGGATCCCTGTGGCCATAGCGTAATGTATTGACGTTTTATTTATTTTTAAAGCTTCATTATCGTTTGGCTTTAAATGATTAGGAAAACTATTATTTATTTTTCCGTACCTCAAAAAGAGAAAACAAACCCCTTATATGATCAATTTATTAGTTTAAAGGTGTAAAATCAAATTGAAAGTTGTCAAATATGTCTAAGAATAAATAAAAAATTGGTTGTTTGTAAAGTAGGTTTACGATCGAGATGTTTACGTGATAACGTCTTATTGGTGATATAAGTTATCACCAGTAGTGACATCTAAAATGAAATTAAGTACTAATTTAAAGTTTTTTTTTCGAGCCAAGTAACAGATGGCGCTACCATCTTTATGAAATGTCGCTTGTGAGGTTTTGGTGTGACACAAGTTTCTGAACATGTCACCCGACTAAAACGATTTTAAAGACGTTATCACGTCAAAAATTGGTTGTTTGTAAAGTAGGTTTACGATCGAGATGTTTACGTGATAACGTCTTATTGGTGATATAAGTTATCACCAGTAGTGACATCTAAAATGAAATTAAGTACTAATTTAAAGTTTTTTTTTCGAGCCAAGTAACAGATGGCGCTACCATCTTTATGAAATGTCGCTTGTGAGGTTTTGGTGTGACACAAGTTTCTGAACATGTCACCCGACTAAAACGATTTTAAAGACGTTATCACGTCAAAAAAAAAGTTTTTAAAAACGCTTTCAGAAATTGCATCAAATTGACAAAACAAGATCAAGTAAAAGCTTATGACAAACACGAAATGTTTTAAATTTTTGGTATAGAAACCTAAAAATGCTCAAAGCATACATTTCACAAGGTAAAAAACCTTTAAAAAAATTAAACTATGCTTTGACTTAATACTGTTTCTTAAAACAAGCCGTACAATGAAACAACAAAATTCTCCTTATTCCAAACAAAAATAGCACAACTTGTACCCTGTTATTATAAATCATTGTTTACACACTCAACTATAAAAGAAAGTTGAGGCGAACCTGTTTAGCTCCACAAAAAGTATTAAAAGCTTGGTTTAATTTGGTAAACACGACGATAAAGCATCTTGTGCGTGACCTACGCGCTTTCATACAATGTAACGTTGACTGGAGTAAGCAACCAACCGGATAAATCTGAGGCTGACTTGCAAACAAAGGGTTCCGTAGCACTACATAATAATATTTCCTTACTTATTATAAAAGCGAAAGTGAGTTTGTTTGTTACGTCTTCACACCTAAATGGCCCAACCGATTTTGATGAATTTTGGTACAGAGATAGTTGGGACCCTGGAGACGGACATAGGCTATTTTTTTTAAAGTGAGAAAACGGCACAAAGAGGGGGAAAAAGGGGAGAGAAAGATAATTTATTTTCGTTCATCACGTGGGTTAAAGTTAGCGTTAGCCCAAAGCAACTATGCCACGCGGACGAAGTCGCGGGTGGAAGCTAGTAACAGAAAAAAATATTTTTATAAGGTTTTTACGTTTATATGTAACTTTGTTTTAGGTTTTATTTGTTGTTTTTTCTTGCATTATTTGTTTTATAGTCTTCTTCTTCGTATCGATAATTCCCATATTTATAAATTACAATAAAATTTTGTTTCGACTCAGAAATCGGTCACATACTTGATAGTGGTATTGGACTGGTCCCTTAAACTGCAGGTGGTTCTACTAGGTTCCACTAAGAGCACGATAGGAGATGGGCCTTAGTTGGTGATGGTGGGTCTACATTTATTATGGTTCGAAAGATGCAGCCAAGTGACAGACGAAAGTGTTCCACGCATGCGTCAAGGAGATGTCAGCAAAGCAGAGGGGCCTGCCAGGGCCACCGCCTGCCGGGGTTGCGGGTTGAACGAAAGAGATATCGCGGCCTAGAAGATAAAAGGCATCAGAAGGCACATGGGTGGGCGTTGAATTCCCATCCGCAAAAACAGTGACAGATGAACAGACAGCGGAGTTGGTAAAAGGTTCCTGTAGGCACCCTTTCGTTACGGAACCCTAAAATTACATATATTGGTGCACGGTTTAGAGAAATTCATTACACCGACTTGGTTTGCGAAAACAATGAGCGAATAAAGGGTTAAGTAACTACTGTTTGGTCTTATTTAGGGTTGAATGTACTGCGAATGTTTGTTGGTTTTGCTTTTGTTAGAGAACTTACTTTGATAGGTTGGGAAAAGGAAATAATTTGTTTCGTTTCTGAGGACAAATAGAAGGAGAAACATAATTTATGATATTTGAAACGGGATTTTTATCATGTTTATGTTTATTATGCCTTTTTTTGCGGATGGGAAATCATCAAATAAGTTGCCCCGCTCTGGGCGGAGCGGGGGAGTGTCAGACTTATACTGACTAAAACCCACCAATGTTCCTTCTATTGCCCTTTACGTTCCGGGGCCGCGGTATCTCTTTCGAACAACCCGCAACTTTTGAGGTTAACACTCACGTTGATTTTGTTGTGATAATTACTACACCACCCACATGAATCCTTGCAGAGGTCATCTTGGCTTCACATTTATGTCTGCACCGAATTTCAAACCAACACAACGTGTCAGCCATTTTTTTTGTATTTTCATCAATGTTACCCTCATCCATTTAAAATTTATGTACAGACGCCTGCACATCAAGCTACTACAATCTGTCAGATTTCTTTGATAGATTTTCGACTTTATTTCTAAAGTATAAGGTTCAAGGTTCATTGGGAAAAATTGACAGTTTCGGGTAGCTTGACCTGCAGGCGTCTGTACACACAGTAGACCACAGAGGAAAAAAATACATATTATTATAGGTACAATTTTAGTGCAGAGGTACTGTTTATTTCTCAAGAAAGCTCTGCCAGCAGACCTGCGAAATGTATTAGTTTTTGAGTTGATTTTGTTACAAAATAGTGTTTCAAGAAAGACATTTATAATTATTTACCGTTTTGTTAATTTCTTAAAACACAAATGTCATTGTTTATAGTAAACATTCTGTTTGTTGATTTAATTACAGCTTTTTTTGAGTTAAAAAAATAATGCGTTTCGATACGTGCGGAAACGGAAAATTGTGTTCGGATATACGGCGTGAAGTTTATAAATTACTGTTTCATGTTTGTTGTCTAGATCATTTTGAACCCTGTTAAAATCAAAAATTATTTCAATTAGACCATTACAGGCACTTTTGAATGTCAAAAAAATACTAAATGTTAAAGCTACAGACATAATATCTTGTGAAAGTATTGTAGTTGCCCATTCCAAAGCGTTGTATACTCTAGACAAAGTGGACAAAGTATCTAGATGTTTTGGCTGTTTTCAAACTGTATAGGTCCAATTGCAAAAAAAAACATAATGCAATAAATCTCTTCAAGCGCTACTGGCCCCATTTCCTGTTCAACTAAAACATTAGAAAAAAAATTGGTTGTTTGTAAAGTAGGTTTACGATCGAGATGTTTACGTGATAACGTCTTATTGGTGATATAAGTTATCACCAGTAGGGACATCTGAAATGAAATTAAGTACTAATTTAAAGTTTTTTTTTCGAGCCAAGTAACAGATGGCGCTACCATCTTTATGAAATGTCGCTTGTGAGGTTTTGGTGTGACACAAGTTTCTGAACATGTCACCCGACTAAAACGATTTTAAAGACGTTATCACGTCAAAATACATAAAACAAATGAAAGCAAGAAGACAGATAATGGAAGGCGACATGTTGATCGAATATGTCCGTATGTTTGTTTACATGTCTGCAACGGCTGGACTTGTCCAAACATTTGTAATATACATGTCCGTCTATGTTTAGATTGAGTTCATTAAATGCGATTATTGGAAACTGAGTTTATGTTTAGTCTTTAGATTAGAATGGGCGGTGTATTTTGACAATTTTATTGTTATTTTTAGATTCTGATAAAGATAAAAGTAGTCCTATTAGCCCTTAAGATATTTTTAATATCGTGCGGATTTCTTCGCGCATGCGGTTGTTCGGTTGTTGTTTTTTCGTCTTTTTAGTGTTTTTTGACGTGATAACGTCTTTAAAATCGTTTTAGTCGGGTGACATGTTCAGAAACTTGTGTCACACCAAAACCTCACGAGCGCGATCGATTGATCGATCGATCGATCGTCTTATTGGTGACAACTTATATCACCAATAAGACGTTATCACGTAAACATCTCGATCGTAAACCTACTTTACAAACAACCAATTTTTTTTTACATCAAAATTAACACCACAGCTTCATAAAAAAAGAGAGTAATAATAATAAATCATTTATTTCGGACAACTAAAAGATCCATAAAATTGTTAGTAACGGTTTTCACTTAAAACACTATTGTTAGTAACTTAACTATAGACGTATCAATGAGAAGACGAAACCATCAACTCGTACAAAGAAGTAGGTACTAAGGTATAAGTCTTCTAACAAATTGCCTTACAAAGGTAGATGAAGAGTCGGCCGCCACGGCCTTCAGGATGCTATTGCGACTGCCCCTTATTCTGCTCAGGAGCGAGGCCGTTTTTTTGCGGATGATGGCGTGAAACCCATCAGTATGGTTTACCGCAAACATACCTGAGGCACTACAAAAACGAGGCAATCGCAACAGCATTCTAAAGACATTATTGTATTGGATGCGCAGGACATCCAGCGATCTTTTCGAGTAGTTGACCCAAAGATTACCGGTGTAAAAACTCTGACAAAAAGCTTTAAAAAGCGTTATCTTTACTTGATCAGTACACCGAGCAAATCTTCGTGCCAACATATTACCCCTGACCGCCAAAGCCCTACGCTCTCTTTCAATGTCATCGTGGTCACTGAGGTCGCTGGCAAGAAAATGCCCAAGATATTTAAACTTTTCTACCCTACGCATTGGCGTACCGTTTATGGCAAGTTCGAGTGTGCTATCCCGGCACTTACCGGCGACCCCAAAGACCATGTACTCACACTTTTTGGCATTATATATCAGTCCATGTGCAGCAGCGAAGGTCTCACATACATTAAGTAACTGCACAATAGCTCCCGGAGACGGACCCAGCAGCACCATGTCATCTGCATAACTGATATTGTTGCAACTGACACCATTTACCCTGCATCCAACACGCATGCTGCTGAGCTCGACGATCAGGTCATTAATATATAGATTGAAAAGCCGGGGAGACGACAAACCACCCTGCCTCACCCCGCACTCCAATCCATATGAATCCGAGAGCGCATTACACCATTTTACACGGTTGGTCTGACCATTATACCAATACTGCAAAACACTGAGCAGTTCCTCCGGTACACCCCTACTCCTCAACTTATCCCACAGGACATCGTAAGAAACGAGATCGAACGCCTTGGAGAGGTCAAGGAAGCAGGCGTATACCGGTGTCCTACGGTCAGTGTAGTATTTGACAGCATGCTTGACAGCCAGGATAGCACTCTCTGTTGATAGCCCGGGACAAAACCCAAACTGTGCGTCGTGCAACTCAACATAATTCGCCAACGAAGAGTCAAGCATGCTGTCCAACACTTTGGCCATAACCGTTGCGAGAGAAATTGGGCGGTAGTTGCTCATGTCCGAGATGTCACCGGTCCTATTCTTCACGATGGGCACTACGATGCTCTTGATAAGGTCTGCCGGCAGATACGAATGGCTGATGCACATCGTGTAGAACACGGACAGGACCCTCGGCATGTGCACACCCGCATTTTTTAGGTGTTCTATACTAAGCCCATCATGTCCAGGGGATTTGCCCCTACTCATACTATATATCACCGATTTTACTTGCTTCGTGGTGAAGCGTAGTAGCGGCTCCTGCCCCCGGACATGAGACGCAGAGCCGATACCCGACACTGAGGGGCCAAGTGGAGAACTTACTTTGAAATAGTCTCTAAACAAGTTGGCAATACCCCCATGGTCAGCAACCCCACCAACCTCCGCCGCAAGACTAGGCTTGGCGTCCATCTTACCTGTGGACTTCCAGAAAGCACAGAAATTATTTGAAGCACGTTGTTCTGCCAATGCATCCATTTTAAGCTGATCTTGCCTATTTTGACAGTACTTTAACCGACCTTTGAAGATCTTACGCGTCTCGTACATTCTATCGTAAACAGCCCCAGAGGTTGGTCGATCTGCCAAAACCCAAAGTTGGAATCCAAGCCTAGCCTCCCGGTGAGCGTCTCGAACATGTCTGTTCCACCCACATAACGGACTACCCCGCTTAGGTCTCGAAAACGTTTCCTTAGATTCCCTCGCTGCCTCACAAAGGACGTCTACAATATTTTTGTACATTTTGTCAAGGACACGTTTGTGATCATCCAAGTTGCATGACCCATGACTGCATCCCACAAACTCCTGTGGGAAATCTATCTCCCGCAGTTTATCAGAACACAACTTATGATAGTTCTCAATCTCTGCTTTATTTCTGACGCCCCAAACAACAGCGTTGCGGGGTGCAGCCCCTGTCAACAACTTTGGCCTAACTACATCTAAGTTACAAGAGATACATAAAGGTAGGTGATCAGATACATACACATCCTCATCAATATCTACACTTAAAATTGTCTGCCAGGCAGACGAAGAGACCACACAATGGTCCAACCACCTCCTACATCCGTGAGCCTCGCTAGTGAAGGTGTAATAGTCTGAATGCTCACCTAACCTTTTTGTATCAGCGCAGACCCATGATTGATCATTACAAAAACTTAATAACTCGACATAAAATAACTCATTCGGGTGAGCATTAAAATCACCCAATATATAAATGTTTTCAATATCATGCGTCGCAATTATTGCACTTATCTCACTTAAAACCTCGGTAAACAACGGCAGGTTCTCCGGTGAGTTAGTAGGCATATATACGGAAAATACAACAATAGCGCGACCACCGGAGACAGCTTTAATGGCCACTAACCGAGAGCTTGTACAGGATATTATCGAGACAGACTCAAAAATACCCTTTCTCCAAAGAATGGCCACTCCCCCGTACGGCCGTCCCCTTAAGAGTCCCTCTGAAGTGTCCACCGCAGACTTACCCGTGTAATCAAATTCAGGAAATAATAAAAAGCTTTATTGTATAAGAGAGTATTACACAAACTGAGATATCACTAGCTTCCACACTTGGATTCCCTGTGTCATGGAGACTAGTCTCCTTCGTCTTACAAGATAAATAGGTGTGGAATATAGATACAGTAATATCAAAGAATTATATTAATACTAGCTTTTGCCCGCGGCTACGCTCGCATTAAATTTGGGGTACCACAGTTCCCCTTTCCTGATTTGCAGGTACATGCTACTTCTAGTTTTTGCCCTTGCGCCTTATGGATTTGTAATAGCAAAGCTAAGTTTTCCCTTTTCTTCCCTTTTTCTCCGTCATTTCTCACTTAAAAAAAAACACGTCTTCAGGGTCCCAACTATCTTTGTACCAAAATTCATCAAAATCAGTTAAGCCATTTAGGCGTGAAGAGGTAACAAACAAATAAACTCACTTTCGCTTTTATAATACATAATTAGTTAGGATAGTTTAAAAGCTCATACACAATACAACACGCAACACTAGCCTGTCTCGGCTTCCCATTCAAAACGGATGCAGTACAATTTGTTAACGTTTGATTCAAGTAATGTTAGTTTTTGTTCAGTCCATTTCTTTTCGCGTGTTATCAATATTAGTGGCATGAGATGCTTTCTTTCGTAACCATTGATGGTCTGGGAATATATTGTTTTTAAGAAGAAAACTTCTGCTGTACAGGAAATTTCTTTTTCCGCTATAGATAGATAGATAGATAGAATATTCTTCATCTTATCCTACTCATAATATAATATTATTAATGCCATTCGCATTTGTGACGATGGATGTATGGATGTTTGTTACTCTTTCACATCAAAACGGCTGAATGGATCTTCGAAATTTCGCATAGATTACCTATAGTCTGGAATAACACATAGGATACTTTTTTTTTCGATCATCATACGGGCGGAGACGCGGGCGCCAGCCTATATAAATTACAAGAATAACAGTATAGAACTTACAAATTACGGGGTTGCGAGTTGTTCGAAAGGGATACCGCAGCGCCGGAACATAAAGGGCAAAAGAAGGAACATGGGTGGATTTTAGTCAGTACAAGTCTGGCACTCCCTGTCCTAAGCTATTTGACGATTTCCCATCCGCAAATAAAAACTTTTTACTCAATACAGTACGTGAGCAAAGCCGAGATCGCTCTTAGTATCTAAGACCTTTTCAAAAGACATCTCGATATTGAAAATCGAACATAACATCAAATCAAATCCAAGCCCTACAAATCTGACATACAATTGACAATGGAAAAATCTCAATATTCTTAACAGAAGAAATCCGATATAACTAGCATGTCTCGCGTGTAGTAGTGTATGAACTAACCTGGTGTTATTATAATCCAGTAACAAATGGCGCCGAGCCACGCTTACGTAGCTACGCATGCGCGGTTAAGGCGAAGATTCACCTGGTTTGCGGTGAAAGATACTGAGGTTCCAGAATATATAGGACAAAACAAAACATGGGTGGGTTTTAGTCAGTACAAATCTGGGGGAGCGGGAGAAGTTGTAAACGGCCATATTAGACTTCGGGGGTTGATGTTTTCACAGGTCCGAGGGACTACAGACGTTGAGTGTATAGTTTTAATTTCAACTCGATACCAACACGCGTTCCCGAGATAAAAGGTCCTGACAGACAGACGGACAATAAAGGGATCTTAGAAGGATTCCATTTTATCCTTTTGAGGTATACTTAGTTGCACACTCGATTCTGTATTTTAAAGATATGGGAGCCTTTCTATACACAGACGAATAAATATTATAGTTTAAAAAAACTCAAAAACACGTTTTAGTAAGAGTATTTTTATTATGTTGGTAACTTTATTTCAATGTCAATTTGATTGATATCGTGTGTATTATATGTGTCAGATATTACAAAGCTTTTTGTGTACGCAAAGAGATCTTATACCTACTTTTTCATCGGTGATTATAGCTTGACAGCACCCGGGGTTACAGGTTGATGAAACATGGTTGGAGAAACATGGGTCGGTTTTTTCGGACGTGACTTGCTAGCTAGCAATGCACTGTCATCTACACAAAATGTGTTTGCAAAATTTCAGGTCATACGGAATCTGGGAAGTGGGTAAAATTTATCTTCTAAGATTTGGTTACATGCAGGTGAAGCTAAAAAATACTAAATCGTGTTCTGTTAATAATATGAATGATATAGGAACTACTGAAGGCGCCAAATTTGTCTTATTATTTCTGGGACAACATAATTTAGGTTAACATTAATACGTTTAGAAGAAGGAAACATTTAAAGGGTGTTTCGATCGATCGTTTTTTTAAATTATTAGGCAGCAATAAAAAAAGAAGTAAAAAACATCGTAGAAAATATCAAACAATATTCATTTAAATACCTATCTAAACAGAACCAAATATAAATAAATCTTTATTACTTTTTAATTTAATAAGTATATTCCCAAACTTCGACATTCGGGTGCAATCCATCCCCTTAATCAGGTAGAACCGAGTTCGGTATGCGCAGACGCAACCGCTAGAACCATTTCTAAGAAACGAGATAAAAACCACCGGCGACACTCAATTTATTGTGTTTTTTCTACTATTTACATACTTTTTGTACTATACTTATGTAAAGTCATTTGTTAAATAACTTAGGGCCTATATTTTATTGGATTATTGTATGAGATTTGACGTTGGCTTTAAATGTTATACAGAGTGTATTAAGACTGACACTTTTACTTGCGGATGCAGGCTTGTTATTTTCTAGCACAATGATAATTGTAATTTTTAGGGTCCTCCTCAAAAGAAAAATACGGAACCCTAATTAGATCACTTTGTTGTCCGCCTGTCTGTCTGTCAAGACCCTTTATCTCGGGAACGCATAAAGTTATCGAGTAGAAATTAAATCCATATTGTTAAGTCTTTTCAGTTTCGTAAATCATATCTCTAAGTCTACGCAATCAAAAGATATGGCTGTTTATGTCGCAAGTTTTACGGCAGCCTCAGTTTGCAATTCCGACTCGCACTTGCCCGGTTTATTTTAAATTATTTGAACGATTTTATTTAAAAGCCACATACTATACAGGGTGTAAATCAACTCTTCACAAAACCGTCAACCATGCATTCTATACATCACACTAAGCAACAGCCTGTATAAGTGTATAATGTCACTTGCTAGATATTTGTAGCTGTCAGATGATGTTGTCGTAATCCTGGTTTGACCTGTCTGTTTTTTGTTAGTTTTGTTTTTGATTAATTGAGTGTAACGTGTGTATTGAATGTATGTAGGTAGGTACATGACTACAAGAGCAATTTAAAAAAATATAATTATTAATATAGGCACTAAATTGACTTAATATATAAATAACTCATGGCTCACGGAGTTTTCGGCAAGTGGGTGTTCGTTACAGCCAATGGCTTAATTACTAAGAGCCTCGACCAATACCTGAGGAGGAGGTCTTTAGATGGCTGGATCAAGGGTTTGATTCAGGAAGCGGTACTCCTGAAGACGGCTCGTTTCGTTAGGAGGTTCCTCTTTCTGGAGCCCTGACCACCGGTAGCTTAGACCTTGTTCTCGATACCGGTTGGCTACTATTTCTTTATATGTAATTTTAGTTTTTACTTATTTTTACTGTATGAGTATTTTAAATGGAGGAGCGGAACCACCTAATACAAGCAAATCTTTGCTTAAAAGGTGACTCCAAACCTAACAAAGTTGTTTTCAAAAGTGATGAAATAAACATTTTTATTTTTATTTTATTTATTTATTTGAATATGTGCAAAACTGAATAAACTTTTAAAAAAACATATAACATCATATTAAATATTATGGCCATAAATGACTCTAAAAAACTTATTGAAGATGAAAAAACTTAACAAAACAACATCATCAGCAAAGTTATCATCCTGCCACACGGTGGTAATGGTGCGTGACTCGATCGAGATAGGAACCTGGGACCTTTGACACGGAGGCCGCGTGCTACCCAACAAACTGTTGACTGTTCCTTATCACTTTGGCCTTATATTTTTATTTGATATTAAAATGTTTATTGAAATACATTGCAGTCATAATTCTTGATATGTCACGCAGATGGTCGGAATGAGTACACTGGCTTTTCAGCACAGTTCTGCTATTAGCCTTATATTTTTTTTTCTTATGAGTAGATTATTATATCTCCACTTATTATTTTTTATGAAGGTCATCAACAGCTTTATGCAGAACATCTTAAGAATAGGAAACATTTAGTGACTTACAGTCTAGTCAATTAGTTCAAAAATGTGAAAAATAGAGATAAAGGCCCTAAAAATATGAGCGGTAGCTCGTTCGATTCGGAATTACCTCTAGAAAAATGATTTTGAAGGATTTTGGTGCAGGTAAAAAATTGCAATTCTTATTAAGAAAATAGGATGAAAAAAAAAATATTTAATTTTTGTTAATAACTCAAAAAATATTAATATTAAAGCAATTTTGAAAAAAAGAGGAGATACCCCGGCAGGTGGAAGCCCTGGCAATTAGCCCTGAAAATTAATTTAAGTTTTCGTTTTGGTATCGTCGTAATGTAAATGAGAACAAGTAGATTCGACAAGCTTATTCTATTGAACCTCTGTAAAAGTTTTTCAAACAAATAACATCGATAAAAAAACTTGCAGTTTCATCACATATTTAACAAAGAAAGGTGATTCCAAAACAATTCTTCCTCTATTGTTACCATACCACACAGTCTGCGGTCAAAGAGTTCACGCTCAGTTAGAACTAGAAATAAAAGAATCCAGTCTTACCGCAGCGCTAAGTTGCGCACGCGCTGCGTAATTTGTATTGTGTGGTTTTCTGTTAGGCTTGAGTGCGGGTAAATGGAGATCAAATGTTTTCGATTTGTTTATCAAATGGTTTTGGATTATTGGGTGTGTGAACGTTTTCGAATAGTAGATATATTTATTTATTTATTTACTCAAAAATAAAGCATTGTAGTACACGTTAAAATACAGTTTTACAAAGGTTTAATGATGTAAAGGATACATAGTGCTTCTGAAGTTAGTTAGTTGAGTTTGACAGTGTTTTTTTTTATTAAACGTTAAAACAATTTTACGGTAAGAAAGTGAGTGTTTATAGTGTGTCCGTGTGTAAGTGTATATGTGTGTGTGGTAGTGTGTAAATGAAACCGAAAAATAGTACCTGAGTAAATGTAAATTTCAAATTTTGACAGCACGGTTTGCGCAGTGGCTGAGCAATCGACTGCTGCACTGCATTTCGCGGGTTCGATTACCGCACGGAATAAATAATTGTATGGTCTATGGGTAATTTTTAGGGAGAACAGAAAAAAATATTGCATATTAGAATGTGATTTTTAGTTTAAATATTATCTCAACATTTACTGAAAGTGCACGGCCACGGCCACGGCAACTAGGTCTAGAACCATGAAATGTTGGGGTTCGAAAAGTTGTTTTTTTTTACGAAAACGAGTACAAAGAGCTTATTATTTAAATTAAAGTTTCTTGAGGCACACAGCTTCGAAAGATTTATTATAAGCTAATTGCAAGCTCTTTGACTCTGTTGTCTAGGCTTCAACTTCGAAACTTAGTAGAATAATAAAAATCGTTGGATCTATATACTTTTATCTATGGTCCATCAAGCTTTCTTAAGTTGAACAGATGTTGGACCATTCGACGATTATAACAATTCACACTAACAATAACAAATACACCCAAAGAGCCATCAAAAGATGGGCTTCATTTCTGTTGTAACATCACTAATTAGTAAGTAATTAGTATGGACATCTCTACAAGTATTGTCTACGATTGGGAGTCTGTGGTTTGACACTACTATGTGAGACCTGGTCTCAGACGCAACCACTGTCTGTCTGTAATTATTATAATGTGTGATTGACCAATAAATCTAGTCTACAACCCAACGGTGTATTTAATCAATCCAACGAATATAACAATTTCTAAGCAGCACAATAAATAAGCTAATTATTTGACACATTTTTTTTAAGCACGACCTGTCCTTCGATCGTCCATAAGTCCATCGTCAGCTCATCTCCTTATTGGGTGGCCATGAGTTCATTCCTCACATTACGTTACATCAAAAGGAAACTGATCTTAATGATCTTTATTCTCTTAAAGATTACAAGATATCTATCTTAGACAAAAGTCAGGAGTTCAAATCCTGACCCGTTTAACTACTGTGTGAGATCTATTCTTATTACTGGGGTTAATTAATGTAGTAGTGTAATGACTACGCGGGTGTTAAAAATAATGTGATAAACGCTAACGCACTAATTGATGTAGAAAATGCTATATCATTCGGCTTAACTGTCAATGCTCAGATTTGATTTGTGTGTAGCATTGAATACTGCTCTCAAAACAACCCTTATTATTACGTCATTAAGGCACTGTTAATATAAAATAGATAAAATAAATATGCAGTTACTTGACAATAAGTTTTGACGTACAGAAAGTAAGTTTGTCTCTGTATGGATTAATAATTTGTCGAAAATCTTGAGCAATCAAATTGAATAACGTAATAGTACATAGATTAAGAAACGATGGGGCTCCACAAAACGCACTAGTTATTAATAAACAAAACACAACTGATTATAAGGAACTACACACATCAAAAGTGTCTAGGGATCAAGCATTTTTATGCGGATTTCTTGAGATTGAGATGTGGCTTTGTAATAAATTTATGATTTTATAAATTTATATGGATCCTTTTTGGTGCATTTCATAATTTGAATCAGGAACTCTCAATCAAATTCGAGTAAAAGATGAAAATAAGTTGTCAATATTTTCCCTATAAAAACATACAACGCATTGAAGACATTATTAGTGCTACTGTTTCCCTACTACTGATTAAAACCAACGTTATTATGGAGCGGCGACGTCATTTAAGCAGGGAAGAAATGCTCAGAGCCGTGGGAATGATAGAAGCTGGTTCCCGGCAACGTACTGTAGCTTTAGCTCTGAATACAAGTCAGAGTGTTATCAGTCGACTTTGGACACGTTACCGAAGCACTGGTACCGTGGCTGAGCGCCATGGAGGACGGTATCGCTGCACCACACGGAGACAAGACCGATACATTCAAATCTTAACTCGAAGAGCTCCAACAATAACCGCCATGATGTTAGCCGTGAGGCTTCATCACTCTTCAGGGAACTTAATTAGCGACCAAACAGTCAGAAACCGCTTGCATGAAGTGAACCTTCATTCCCGAAGACCGCTACGGGTACCACCTATAGCAATGCACAATCGTAGGATTCGATATCAATGGGCTCTTGAACACAGAAATTGGGCAGAAGAACAATGGCGTTTCGTGTGCTTTTCTGATGAGTCTCGTTTTGGTATGAGACCGGATACAAGACGTATACGACACTGGAGAACCCCTGGACGCCAACAGCGATTAAAATCCTGCCAGGAAGTCCATCCTTATAGTGGTGGAACCATCATGGTATGGGCGGGTATTTGGATCGGCGGAAGAACTGAGTTGATTTGGATCAGAGGCAACCTCAACGCTCAAATTTATGCTGAGACGATTGTATCAGACGTCATCGTTCCTCTACAAGTGCAAATCGGTCCCTTATTTCAGTTAATGCATGATAATGCACGACCGCACACCGCAAGAGTTGTAAGACAGACTCTCGCCGCAGCTAACATCAATGTCCTGCCCTGGCCTGCTCAGTCGCCAGACTTGAACCCGATTGAGCATGCATGGGATATGCTACAGAGAAGAGCTCTGCCGAATATGGAGGGTATCCAGTCGCAAGAAGACCTTTTTTTGTTGTTGCAACGAACATGGGCGGCCATTCCACAGCGTGATTTGGATGAACTCATTTTGAGTATGCCAAACCGATGTTCTTGTGTTGTTAGTGTTCGCGGTAGAAACACGGATTATTAATTGTTTAAGTTACCCAATAAAATTTTAAAGAAAACTGTTATTTCAGTCTTTTTTTCGAACTTTAATGTTAGTGGTTCAAATGTCAAAAATCCCTTTATTAGGAAAATGGCAAATTTCTTTATTAATGCAAAGGTGACTTGGTTTATCGTTACTGTGACAAACGAAAACACTTTATTTGATGAATCCTTAAAGAAAATTTTAATTAATATCAATCAGGAGAAAAGTTATTGCAAAAATATATGTTGATCCCTAGATACTTTTGATGTGTGTACATACAAGAAATTAAAGTCGCATAAATCCGCAAGGAATCGCTACGCATCGCATGTAATTCGGACATCACTAAGACAATGAAAAATTTTATTTATCACCACTTTATCGCCTGTCGTCTGAGTATGTGAAACGATTTTGGATTCAAAACATCGATCTTTTTCGGATCTCGTTTCTTAAATCGAGCCAGTTCATTGTGAATGCCACGCGGGTATTGCAATAATTGTAATGTGTGGCCTGTTCTGGGTTAATTTGCACGACGTGGTTGGTTTTTGGTTAGCGAAATTCTTGCTGAATACGTATTTGTGTTTGCACAAATATACAATCATTATCTCTTAGCGTGCAGGCATCATCATCAAAACTGAAATAATCACTTAACTTTACCATCACAAAATATATTTCTGAAAAACTGAGTTAAAACCTTTCAACTGGGCACCTCTGTTTATATCAAACTATCTAAGCTTGCATGTTGTCTTTATCGCCTGTAATTCAAGTTTTCAAAGAGGCCATACTCTTTTTTTTTGCGGATTTGACATCATCAAATAACTTCCCCTGCTCTGGGCGTAGCGGCCCCTCCCCCCCCCCCCCCGCTACGTCCAGAGTAGACTTATACTAAAAGCCACCAATGTTCCTTATTTTGCCTTTTATGTTCCGGGGCCGTGGTATCTCTTTTGAACAACCCGCAAACCCAAGGGTTGCGGGTCAAGGCAAGGTCAAGTCAAGGCATCTATCAAGATAGATGCCTTGACTCCAAAATAATCAATTTGATTTGAACACGAATGTCTTGCTGAAGGTCCTTGCCAAGGCACAGTGCCACTTAGTACCCTAAAAGTCACTATCAGAAAGGAAAAGCTAATAAATCTTATCTACCTACGATCTGATCTGTATGTCCAAGAAGTATGGTTCAAGTTATTCAGGGGACACCTCGATACTACGTGTGAATGTAAACAGTTTTCCGTTAAGTCGTAAATTTTCTCCTACCAACGCCACTTCATACATAGAATCTCTAATTTATTTGATTACATCAACGTCAGGGTGAAAAGGTAGTGCATGTTTGGCCTAGATTTTAATGGAATTGGGTCTGTAAAATGGATTGATAGCTGTTTTAGAACCAGCAGCATTTGTAATAGATGATGCTTCATGAGGTTTTTCATTTGCATCTTCTACATTTCCTTGTCTCCTTTCTAATTCGACGTTTTTACACAGAATTCAAATATTCCATAGCACAGATTTGGTCTTTATTACAAAATCTGCTCATTGTATTATAAATTCAGCGATTCTTCAAAAGAATTTCCAAAACAGAACAACACAACCTATATTTAGCCAATCCTTGATTTCTGTCTGTTTATATTTGTCACCTTTTGCATCTATTTAAATAAATCAATAGTATACGAAAATATTTGTAAAACCATTAGTTTGAAGATCTTGCGTTGCAAGATGTCGTTCAGTTACCTCAACACTTCTGTTAAATTCGTTACGCTGGCCATTTATGCTTTGTTTTCACTAATTAAAATTACAGTCACAACCCTCGGCATATTTTTCTGTATTGTTAGTCAAATACTTTGAAATATCGCATTTGTTACGTTGGTAATATTGTTGTAGATTCAAGTCATTGCTACGCTAAGTTTGCTTTGACGATATTTTGCTCTAAGCTAGTTTTCTTCATCACTATCATCTTTTTCTTGTTCTCGTTATTTATAAACTACATAATTATAACATAATGTTAATCTTTGTCGTTTCTACAATTTCCAGAATATTTCGTAGCCATTTTAATGCTCAATTTTGTATTTATGTCGTTTATTATTCTTCTTTTTTTGTTTATAATATTTTTCCTGATAGATTTATTTCGTGTGAATATCTCAATAGCAAGTTTGAATTTGCTGTTACTTCATCAACTACTTAACTAAATTCGTTATAATACTTATGGAGCTAAAAATACATTTCAAAAATACTCTTTTTATTTTACAATACGATGATGGATCGTGGCCAAGTCCGAGTGCGTGATTTTTATTGATTCTCGTCTATATGGGCGCGATAAAACATTTATATCAGTTATTTATTTGTTCCCTAAATAAACCACTTCCCGTTCGCTTTGTATAATTTTGTCTTCACTTTGAAGGACAGGTTGTTTGCGAAATAGATGATATTTAAAGTTGTTGTTAGTTTTAAGATAACAGTTCATCATACAATCTACTTCGTCTTGAAAAGTTAACTAAAATGTGGAGAAACCTCTTTCAAGATAATTTTGATTATTTATTTTATCCTAATAAATTATCTTCTAAACTAGCCCATGATAGCCACTAATGTCACATTAATTTATTATTAGCTTCCTGCCAAACCTGACCGGACAAAAGCACCGATCACTAACAAATATACCGAAAACACACATTTTTATTCACCACAGCTATCAAAAAGTCATCAAAAGCGTCTAAAACTTTTATCCTCCATAAAAATGTCATAGATATAACGTGTCAGATTGAATCCTGTTACACATGTCGAGCTCATTCCTAAAGTTTGCTTTAAACGGATTAAAAATTCGTTCCCCATTTAGAAAAAAAAGAAGTAAAATTTATAGTTCCTAAAAAACCAAGCCATAAAGAAAGCAATAAAGCGGCTAGTTCCACAGACTATAAATCCAGAAAATGACTACCAATCAATGTGTAAAAATAAATTTATAATGTAAATAAATAAGTTTCACCTACAATTTTTATTGTCCAGCTTTATATTCGGAGCTGCCAGTTTTATTCTTCACTTCCTCCACCGTGGCGTGAATACGCTAACCAAACATTACCAAACACGTCTTTACAGCTGCTCCATACTTAATTTCAACTTTATTGTTTCCTAATTTGACTCTGCATCTATTTTCGGGACCGCACAGATTAATTCTGTAGACAGAGGCGTCAAGTCATTAAGTAGTCGACAGCGATGAGCAATAAAAATTAGAAAACATAAATAAAGTTTTACTGTGAATGAACATACATAGTACCAAAATACGCGTCTGAAATAACGTAACTACATATTTGATATGGCGTCTGGTTGAGCTTATTGAAATGCTGTGTGCAACTGTAGCGAATGACGACGCTAAAGTGACACAGGCAACGGTTCTGTGACATGTGCCTAAGTTAAAGCTGGACCTAAATAATATTTGTGGCTTAGAACATCTGCAAAATAAGCATACTACTATAAAGTAATAAAAAGTACTGCGGTTATAGTTGTCGTAAATGTTTTGCAGCTGCAAATGCATGGTTGTTCAGTAACATTGATAGACGCAATTAAACGAGTCGTAGATGTAGATCTACATAAAAATGATCCTGATAAAACGCACATGTAAAATTATGTTTATGATGCCATGATACATGACAAGTACAATAAAGATAAACTTGAAAGTATATTTGACTTAAGTCAAGAGTAAGGAGTAAATAAAATTGATACACACACTGTCAGATTGGGAGTTGCAAAAATCAGAAATCTTCTTTTGCTGTAAGTTACCCACTAAATATATTTTTACTGGCGTCGCAATATTTCAATAAGATTGTAATCCTAATAACAGTTAAATGACTCACTTAATTCCGTATATCCAAAAGGAGTAACTCAGTATTTATAGCATCATCCTTTTTTGTCAGTCTGTCTTTCATGAGAGTCACGGTCGATTAAATCGAAGTGCATACTGGATTAAGAAATAATTTTGTATACTTATATGGAATACTAATTTCCGTGTTTATCTACAATCGTGCAAAAACCAATTGCTTCTAAGAAGGTTCTTTAATTTGTTTCGATTTTTAAGTATTCATCGTCGTCATCTTAAATTGATTCATCAATTTGCGTCCGTTTCTAGCTGCAGTAAATTTCACTTTTTGGTTTTCCTTACCTTCTATCTTACTAACGTTATTTTCAAAACTCAGTCTTGATAATATCATCTTTACCTATTTATTGTTCTTTACGTATCATTTATATACATATACAAATACAACGGAGTAGAACACATTATACATAACATCTGTACACAGATAATTTCTTATATTACTAAGAGAGTCATAGTCTCTCAAATTAAGTAGTAATCTTTGTATTTAAATGCTTTCATTTAAATATTACATTTACAATACAATACACCGTATTTATGAATATAATAAATTATAAACATGTATACGTGCCTATTCACTAGCTGAAGTTAAAACTTCGTCATCCACAGGCAGATATACAATCTGTCAAGACATCTATGTATTTCTAGTTAATTTGCGAATTCGATATCAGAAACACATTACAGGTTCTTGACATTTATAATGTCAAAAATCATTGTTTAAATCACTCTATTGTTATATTTTTCTCATTAACCACTTGTAAGAAAGCATTGCTATGTTAGTGACGCAGTGAGTATTGCTCCTTATGTCGTTTCAACCTCGGCAATCTTTAAAGTGTTGTGTGCTAAAAAGCCTTCTTTCTCCCACTTTTCTTCATCAACATCAACATTATCAGTCAAAAGACCTCCATTGCTGGAGAAGTTTCTCTCTACCGTTGTCAAGTCTTCATTCTTTCCACCTTCTGATTCAAACGTGTCTTTAGTATAGCCAAGCCTATCTCAAGGTACAGTACTGTCACCTCTATGCCGGACGTGCACGTACTGAGTCAGTTGACACCGCTTCGAAGGGCCATATAGAAGCGGCGTGGCGTTGAAACTCATTATAATTTATGGTTGTCCCTGCGCAGTATACCGCGAATGTTAACGCTGCTGATGAAAGGATTAGCCGCTGGCTCAAGGTTCCAGGGAACGGTTTTGACGTATGTTAGCATGGATGCATGTTACTGTATTGTTTCGAAAATTTGGGACATGTGAAGGTCCAACAAATTCTTGGACGGACATTTTAGTTGGTCAAGCTTTGTCGGTAATAGCAGTTTAGATGATTCTATTTTGTTCGGTTTTTCTTCTCTTTTGGACGTCTTTTTCTACTATTATATTGTGTTGTTTCAGTTTTTTCGGTAATCATGTTTTAAATGTCACCTTTCCCATTTAGTTATTCTGAATTCGGTCATTGATTGTCTTCGACTTTGTTGTCAGGAACTACTGCGTGTTCTATATCCTTGTTTAGTTTTTGAAGTTTATCCTTTTGTTTTTCTTTTGATTTTAAGCTTTATAAGGTTGACTTAACGTGGTAATACCTTGTTTACCATCATCAAATACCAACAAGAGAATCTTGCACCCATGATCAATATAATCATACCTCCATTTAATTTACCTTCTGTACCTAATTCAGTAGTTAGATGTCAAGAAATTTATTATCATAACTAGCTGTTCCTCGCGGTTTCACCTACGCTGCTCAGCACCTGTTGGTCGTAGCGTGATGTTATATAGCCTATAGCCTTCCTCAAGAAATGGACTATCTAACACTAAAAGAATTTTTCAATTCGAACCAGAACTTCCTGAGATTAGCGCGTTCAAACAAACAAACAAACAAACTCTTCAGCTTTATAATATTAGTATAGATAAATAGCCTGGTCTGAACAGAGCTAGTATTCTCTTAATAGAAAATATAAGAGTCGACCATAAAATCTATAAAATGATCTAGAATCTCGACTATAAAGTTGTGGTACACGAGAAATGAATTAAGATATCTATTAAAGTTGGTGTTAAATAATTTTGCTTCGATTTATAGGAAGGATATAGATCGAGATTTTAATTGCTGTGTAGTTAGATTGAGATCGTAAATATATAATGTAATTAATTTTGTTTTGAGAGGAGATAAATGTAAGTAGGATTTTATGGTCAAGTGAGTTTTAGGAAAAGCTACGTAGTTATTAAAAATATTGTCCTAGCTTATGCCTCCGGTTTCACCCTTTTGGATGTGGGAATTTATTCTCTGGGAACATACAACCTGAAAAAAAGTATGCTATGTCGTAACCCAGATCTTGACTTATCCGTGTAGGTACTAGATTCCATCTTTATACGTCTGTTCATGTAGCCGATAAGATAAGTTTATTTAAGTATTTGCATGATGAAATATACAATAGGATTTACATATTTCGCTGACTTCAATTAGCATAAGTTGTGATAAGGTAACAGAGTAAATAGCATGCATTTTTGTATAGAGTCTGGATTTCGCATGCAACTGTCGTTGAAAACAACTAGTCGAACAAAAAAAAAAAGCACGGTTTCACCATGATAATGAGACATCAATGCGACAAAACCGCGAGACATCACATAAGTCCTTCACCATTTTTTACGACACTACAAATCGCAAGTGCGCAGACGGACTAAACGCTCTCTAATAAGACAATTCGCGTTCAAAACACATTCGAGCAAGCAGAGGCCATATCAAATGATGAGTGTTCCTATTGTGTCCTGACTTATAGGCTATGTCGGAGCAATGAGTTCGTGAGGAGACGCCCTAATCGCTCCTTATAACAAAGTTTGGAGTCGCTTGGCTGGCTTATTTGGATTCGTTATTTGTTGCTGAATATTAATTAATAGTTTTATTAGTTTGTCTTTAGTGAAAATCAAGGTCTCGGTAAGGTTGCGCGTGATTTGTATTGTGTTGTGTTGTGGATTGTTTTTCTGTGTACTTTAATAAATGATAAGACCATGATCATTATCATAGATTCTCTTTCTGATTGATTCGGGTCAGTACTATTTTCATGAGTGTACGCACACTCTAGAGAACTCTAGAGTGTGCGAACACTCTTGATAAATATATTCTTATTTTAAGAATATTTAGGTAAACAAGCAAGCAAGTAAACAGCATGCTGGGTACCACAAGGAAGTCTGTGCGGAATATACCTATCTACATTAAGGTACTTAATGAGTTCTTGGCCAAAATTCTAAGGACATTTGAAAAGTTTTAGATACTTTTGTTTTCACGCGCACCGACGGGTTCCGTACAAACTTGCGACGTAAACGGTCATACCTTTTGACTACGTAGTCTTAGATGGTTCATTTTTTCACAGCCTCATGGGATCACAGACTTGAGAATATAGTTTTAATTTTAATTCGAAACCTTTACGCATTTCAGAGATAAAGGCTTTCGACAGACAGACACACAACCGGACAATAACGTTTTTTTCCTTTTGAGGTCCCTAAAAAAACATTTTCAAATTATTTTTTTAGACAAAAGTCTTTAAAAACGTCGCAATAGTGTAGGGCTTTTGACTTTGCAAATATTTTTTGCATACAACGTCCTATTACCATTGATATATCGCATCTACCTTATTTCATTGCACATGATGATCATGCAAATACCGCCATTTGTAATACACGTGATATCATCATCGGACATAGTATAAGAAAATATCTCTATTGTAATCTTTATAAAGATTTTTTGATTCATGACCAACTGGTTAAGGCTTGGTGGACACTATTGTATTATGTTGGCTAGGAGTCGTACAGTTGTGGTAATGTTTTGTGGTGTATGCTTGCCTGTTTGGGAAAGATTTATGCCCAGCAGTGGGTTACATGGCTAACTGTTGTATAGGAAAGTGTTGAAAGCATTTAAACCTTGTACGATACTGGGTAGTAATTGTCTCTCTGCTCGTCAAAGGTTTCTTTTTAATCCGGAGAAGAACGAGCACAGAAGTAGTCGAGTAAGCTTTTAAGTGAGCTTTCTCCGTATAGGTTTACAGGGTCCTTCACGAAGTTTATCTTCTCTATCAGTCCTTATAAGTAGATCTGTGAATTCTCAGTCAACATTAAAAAAAGCTTTGCTCCCTCAACCTAGGTACTTCTCCTGTATCGTGAGTGTGTTTACAAACATTTTAGCTTGCAAACACAAACAGTTAAACCTGGAACAACTATCTGTAGCGTATACAAATATTTGTTTGTTTTCGCGACAAAAAAGTTCCTTACTTTACTGGAGTCGTGTATGTTAAAGGCTGTAGGTTTTGTCCTCAAAGTGAGAGGATATTTCCTCCGACTTTTTGGAGGTCACCACAGTTGATTCAGGCTTTCAGAGTTTGTTGTGGTTTGGGAATATTGTGAAAAATGTCAGTACACTCTAAAAGTTCTGGATATTTAGAAATATTCGTTTATTTCAGTCAGAATTCAGTTATTTGAGTCAGAAGAACAACCTATGACATTCTACTACATTAAATAAACCGTTTATTATTATTAAGTAGGGACCTAGGTACTACCGGTACGTTGCACGTTCTGAACCCAAATCTGTCATACAGGGATAACAGCTACTTTAATCGAAGCTTTTAACTTGATTGACAGTATTAATTGTCAGTTAAAGTCAGACTTAAGAGTCTGCGAGACGAGTTTGTATGTATTTATTTTTAAAAGTAATTGATTGGAATGACATTTTGATTTTAAACACGGTGTATTTGTTTTTGTTGCGAAATAAGTTTGCTAAAATATAACGTTTTTCTTTTTTTAAAGAAGTATAATTTACTGGATGTTGCAAAATCCAAAAATAGTCGCATTTTTTCCTCCTAAAAAAAAGTTTTGATAAAAAAACTACTGGAATATACTACTTAAATTATCTTATTTCATTTCTTTTAATTAAACAATATCACGCATTAATGCAATTCAGTACAAGATACCATCAAATTATACACTAATTACGACACAAGTGTATAATTTGGTTTTAATTACTGTTACTTAATTTACCTTTAACACGAACAAAAAATGAGTCATCACATTAATTGAAATTATAATATTAACCGTTGTCAACAATTCATATTAAAGTGTTTTACAAATACGAGTAAAATAATGTCTTAATTTTTGTTTAACAACTGGCTGTCACCCTATATGTGACGTACATAGAGCTGCAGTATTCCTAGATCGAGTCATTTATCGATATCGACTTATATCGATAAAATATTATGATTTCATGTTTTATTACTATTTAGATTCTTAATAGATGATTTCGATATAATAACAGCTAATTAGTCGTTTAACATAGCATAAACACCAATTTATGAGCAATAATCTGAATGAGTAATCTAGACACAACTGAAGAAAATTAACTAGTGATACGCGGACTCACACGATCTAATAGCAATAACTTGAACTATGTTATCTATAAGTTAACTAAGCGATATAAAACTAATCTAAATTAGTGTTAGAAGTCAAGAGATAAAAGGCAAGGCCTGTCTCGTTGGTCCAGTTGTCGTAAGCGCTCTGTTGAGTTGAGAATGAGGTCCCGGGTTGGATTCCAAGCTCCAAGATTGGAGTCAAGCCAAGCCACCGCCTGCTGGGGTTGTGGGTTTTTCGAAAGAGATCCCGCGGCCCCGGAACATTAAGGGCCATAGAAGGAACATGGGTGGGTTTTAGTCAGTACAAGTCTGACACTCCCCCCCGTTCCGCCCAGAGCGGGAGAAGTGATTTAATGATTTCCCATCCGCAAAAAAAGTGAAGTATTTTTGGATTTTTTCATCAGGAATTTCTGAGTACACTTGATTAGTACAGTTTTGTATCTGTGTGATGGCATTAGGCCTTAGATGGAACTAAAAAAAATTATTGAAATGTGAGTCCTTTGCCCAAGCCTTCCAGGACTAAAGGCGTGATGTTTCATTTAAAACAAAATAAATACACATTCATTTGACAAAGAACTCGTCTGATTATGGTTCTAGAATGATCGCAATGTAACTAAAAACACCATCGATCCAGTCCGGTTGCGCTTCTGAGAAGGTCTCGGAACAATTCCGCTGCTAAAAACAATTAAATCATAATTAAGGGCCGTATTAAGAGACGCGGCATGCGTCCCCGCTTTGCCGCACTCATTTTGTGGATAGTGTTGGGAAAGCATCGATAAAATGACAATTATTTTTCGCTTATTTTCGTTGGATCCCAGTTTTTGATCCCACTTTAATATTTTTGGCGTTGGATCCCACAAAACATTATTATATATTTCCGTTGAATCCCAAATTTGAAAAATACTAAAAAAAATACGTTTTATTGCCACTGAATCCCAAAAACTATTTCCGTTGGATCCCAGATGTTTAAAAACATCTGAATGCGGGTACATCCAACAACAAAATCACAATAATATTTTAAGGCGAAATTTTGTATGTATGTTTGTTATTCCAACACGCTCAAACTTCTAGACTGATTTGGATGAAATTTGGGTATGTGGATAGGTTATGTTAGAATAACGGGTGCCTGTCGTTTTCCGAAAAATTTCATTACCCAAACAAATTATAGGAACCGGGAACTAGGTTTGGTTAGGTTAAAACTGTGACCTCCTACGCACGAGCCGAGCGAGCGGAGCGAGCGGTGCCGCGGCAGCGGCCGGCGAGTGCCACAAACGACTTGCATTTATAGAAAAAAGAGATTGTTTTTAGTTGTTTACCCGGAACTGAACTATTTAGATTAGGATAATTACTTATTTACAAAAAAAAGGTTAGGTTAAAACTGTGACCTGTGTGCCAGAAACGGCCACATTATATAAAAAAAAATATGGAAAAATTATGACGGCAGTATTTTTTTTTTGAGCTTAGAGGCGCTTGTTTTGGCGTTCATATTTATTTATTTATAAACATCACAAATAAACCTGATCATTTTTAACTCATGCCAGTCTAGTACTATTTGGAGTACATCATTTGTCTCATTTATTCCCCAGTGGCAACAATCCTAAAAAATCCAAAATACACACACGGTGTTTTTGAAATATTTAATAAAAGTAAATCACTTTTCTTCTGAAATGTACACATGTTGTCATAAAATGGGATTCAATGGTAATATCAAATGGGACCCATCGTTAATACCTAAAAAATGGGATCAAAAACTGGGATCCAACGAAAATAAATCTTATTTTTACCGTTGTTTGTGAATTTTGTTCAAGAGAGGTGTTAATTTTGTTTTCGTTATTCTCGGAATTTATACAATACTAGCTTTTGCCCGCGGCTTTGCTCGCGTTAAATTCGGGGTGACACAGTTCCCCTTGCGCCTTATTGATTTGTAATAGCAACGCTAAGTTTTCCCTTTTCTTCCCTCTTTCTCCCTCACATACCACTTTTTTCAATAATTTCAATTCAAAATATTAGCCTATGTCCGTCTCCTGGTTCCCAACTATCTCTGTACCAAAATTCATCAAAATCGGTTTAGCCATTAAAGCGTGAAGAGGTAACAAACAAACAAACAAACTCACTTTTGCTTTTATAATATTAGTAAGGAAGTAAGGATTACCTAAATTAATTCAAAGATTTGCATTTACTTATAATTTTTTATTTACAGAAATCAATAGAGCCATTTATTATCGTTGTGCCAATTATGGTACAAAGGACGTTGCATCATACTCGTTAGAAAGTTTCAACAATACAAGGACTTCTTATCAATAATTGCGTAGGTGTGACCAGTATACTTTCTCCTGCCAATTTTAAATTTATCACGAAAGTAATGATTAATATTAAAAACTACGGAATCACTTGACACTTAACAAAGAACAGAAAAAAAATCCGACGCATACGAAATTCAAAATTCACGATTCGATTTTTGAATGGTCGATAAAAGTCGACACTCGAAACGCCCGCCAATTTTGCATGCATAAACATCGTAAATCTCATTGAATGAAAATGAGTATCGATATGTCGATATCGGATTTTACGATCGATTCATTACTCGAGTATAGCTTGTGGCCTTATTGAGGACAATGCTCGAATCACGTCCCTAACAATCACATCTTCATTAATTACGGAAGGAATTTTTCCGATAGTAACCTATATGATAGAGTGCGAGTGATAAGCTGAAGCGATTGAGCATTCTAGCGTCATATTTGAATTAAAATCAAGTAAAATTGAGGTATACAAAAGCTTTCTTTCAAATTTTTGGGGTTTCATAACTCAAAAGCAAAAAACACCGAACCCTAATGGGATCACTTTGTTTTCTGTCTATTTGTTTGTCAAGACCTTTTATCTCAGAAACGCGAGGAAGAATCGAGTTGAAATTAAAACTATGTATAACCAAATCTGTAGTCCTTTGAAACTGTAAAAAATCAACCCTCTACGTTTACAAATGACACGGCCGGAACTTGTATAGACCAATACCCTAACAAAAATATTCATGTACATTAATGTACAGTACGTCATTTTAAAGTTTACATGCAGGGCTTTACAATAGACTATATTTTATGATCAGAGAATAGGCGAGAGACACTATAAATAGGAAACAAAAAAAGCGCCTTAACAATTTGAATAGCAATGATCCAAAGTTTTGTAGGCGTTACAAAACGAGAAATACTATGAAGACTGAAGACGGCTAATTCCACAAGAAAGCCTAAAGATGCGTTGGTACGACGACATCACACAAACAGCAATCGTGCTACAATAAAACAGCGTTGAGCTTAGGGCTGCCGCAGCGTCAAGTGTCATAGAAATTCGTCTGGAGTCGTCGCTGCGCTCAAAGCTCACTACAAGAATAGTAGAGTAATGTAAGTGATCTAATAGTAAAGTAGTGTGAAAAGGTTCCGGACATCCAGGTGCATTTTTCTGTAGTACTTCAGACTGTCGAATGGCTCGCATCCATCAGGAATGAGATCATGATTGCAGATTTATCCTCCGATCTTGTAAGGATGATTGTCATTTTAGCTTTGCATTTTAAATTAATAAAAATGTCACAGACAGTTTAATAAATGTGTTTTTTTTTCTCTGGATACCCACATACATTTGTAAAACGTAAGATAAACTAGCAAGTCCAATAAGCACAGCAGAGTATTAATATTAGAAGCGTAAACGATGGTTTGTGGTCTAGTTTGAATAGTAACAAAGTACTATCGTACTTTATCGTACTTTTATGTGATAAAAATATGAACGCAAGACGACAATGTAAATGTCAATCAATGCATTGTCAGAATATAAAACCACACAAACAATGAACAACCATATATTTTTTGCATTTTCTCTCGTCTATTTCAGGGAAATGTAAATAATGCGATTATTTATTACAAAAGGAATTTTCATATATTAATCATTACTGTGCATTATCAGGGCAGGATCTGGCCATGTCCTTTAAAATATATGGCCGTTTATGTTGCAACTTTGTACGTAACCATCGGTGCGCTAGTTCAACTCGCACTTACCCGGTTATTTATTAAAACCCGCTACAACAAACACCACACCCAAGTTTCCTGTAAGTGATAATGATGAGGCCCAAATCTCGTCTCTCTCAATTTGTCGCACGACTTTTTGTCACCAAGACTTGTTGAGATTCAGTCGCAATTAAGACGATTTCCCATGTCTATGTAATTTTTAGGGTAATTAAAGCTTTTTAAAAGGCAAGCAAAGGTAATGAACACTTCATTACAAAATAATTAGTATATTAAAAAGTTGTCTTGTAGCCTGGAAAACAGATAAAAAATATGGCCGATTTGGCTCAAACGACATTGCTCGTCAAGTGCTTTTATGACAAAGTAAATACTTGTACATCAGCATAATTGTGTATGATTATATATAATTTGAATACTTAAAATTTGACGATTATATCGCTAAATATTTCCGTGCTACGCAAGATAAAAATATTTATCAGATTTTCCTTCAATTAAACAGTTATTTAAATATTTCAAAAACCTGTTGTGCTGGTGTAGTGTAGTGGTCTGGTGTGTGTTTTTGAAACTTATGGACGCAATTGTTATATATTGTTAAATACTAGAATGATTATAATTAATAAAAGATATGGTATTTATAAAGGCTTTATTCGATATATACCAAATTTCTTCTATAAATATACCAAAATGAAAAGAAGAGGAGCCGAATTGACCCCAAATTAATAAGAGACAGATTTCTCCTAAACGTCACAATTGCATTAGATTCTCCTTTTTCTAGTCTTTAAGCTGGGAAGTGGCGGAATAAACTACCCTATAATACAAGGCCATTAAAACTGTATTTGCCCATCTTATAACATAAAAGCCACTGACACAAATGAACCCACTATTTCACTACCATCATCTATCGTGACCATGTCAATCGAGACATCCATTGCAAAAACAATCTAGGTCGAGACAACGATGCATAAAATATTGCCGAGATAGATCTGAAGACAGCCGGACATGTGTCTGATGCATCTCGATTTATTTCTTAAGATACGGTTGAAAATGTGATGACTGATAATGATCGGAATGAGGATACAGGTAACTTTGTTGAAAGAAAAGTAGTTATGAAAACAAATTGTTAGAGTAGAAAGGTTTATAAAAAGCTGTTACTAATGGAGTTTAAAAAAATATGAAAATAATTTACTACAAAACTAGTTGAAAATAATGCTGTTAATTTGAACGCTGTTGAGGCAGGAAATATAAAAGTACACACTAGAAAGTAAAATGGAGTGTTATTTTTATGCGTGTTCCAGAAAGACTTGTTGATGAATAGACATAGTTAGTTGAATAGGTTACAAAGTCTAAATGGCGATGTTTTTGGATATAATAGCACTCACGACTAAAGGATTTCTGATAAGAGGTGAGATCTTATGTGAATATTGATACGGCAAAATCGAATAGAGAGATATCATGCATACCATTACACTTGAACTTAACTTATTACATTCTCGAGTTTTATTAAGCGATTTGTTTCAATTTGGTTGGTAATATTAAAGGTTTAAAAAATATAGAAATTCAATCAAATATGTACCTACATCTAAATTTAAATAAGTCAACAAGATTCAGTCAAGCCAACTACAACATAGTAATAAAACAACGCAGACAGTACTATCATTTTTAATATTTAATACTTCAGCAACTGTTATAAATGTGACAGCGACTTCAATACTAAACTGTTTAAGTAAAGTATCATTTGAAGACACTATATAATTACAGGTTGTCAAATTGCCACAGAGTTTAGGAATTTCTTGAGCGCCTTTGACTGTTACCAGTTTCATATTTAAAGAAACAGTAATTTCAACATAACCAGAGGCAAAATAATTCAAAAGATACAAAATGTTTGGATCATAAGAATTAACGTATGTTTACGTGTCAGTCGTGCAATTTGCCATGCAAATTATAAACTTAGTTAACTTGAAACTATGTAAGCTCAGTAATGAGCCAGGTTTGTGGTAGCTACACAACTGTTTCTGGTAGCTTAACTGTCTAGTAAAATGATTAAGTAGCCAATAATGAGTTACAAGTTTCCTTCATTTCATTTTACAACTTGGAAAATAATTTTAATTTTAGAAGTTGAAGTTGAGAATAAAACAATGTTTATGTAAAAATTATTTCCAGTTCTCTAAGTTAAAGGTGCTTATGAACTTAAGACCAATAATGACATAGCATTTTATGCATCTCCTTCAGACAACGAGACAGAAGCTAAAGTATTTAATGTAGAAGCAATAAACATGCAAGCAACTAATGAGTGCCAAACTAACGCCAACAATAATACAATATTGCTATAAAATAGTCTAAACACGTACATTAGTTATAAACAACTTAATACAAACTGGGTAATTCGTCTCGCTTGCTCGTAAAATGAAGACATAATAGAGGCAATTGAAGTAAGAACATACAGACACGCAATCTTAACACGATCCCATTTACACTTTTTGTTTAACCGTACAAAACATTCTAATTTAGCAATTCCAATGCGGCTACCGAATTTGGAGGCGGAAATATAATTAACAGTAATTATTTCTTTGTTTCAGAAGCTGAAAACGGAAGTATGGGAGACGATTTGAACAGAACACGACATTTTGTAATCAACGATGCACAAAGTTTTAATGTATAAGTACATAATGACGTTAGTGATGAAGATGGACGGGATAAGGTTGGAGTTAACCTGACAGAAGATTCAGTAAACGGTGATATATATAAACTGGTGGTTGTGATTGGACCTAGAAAGAGTGATGAAGTGTTGATAAGTTAGTGGTGAAGGACATGTCGAAGTGCTAGGACTGGAAATAATGCCTGATCGGGAGTCGGTGGGAGGTCCTGGGAGTGCAGGCAGTGGTTTCCTACCACTACAGTTTCCCTCGGCGTTTGCAGCCTTCCATGCATCGACTCCACCCGGCACTCCTACTACAGCTATGCATCACGCTACTCATTATCATCATCATGCCCAGTAAGTACTAATTCGTATTGAGATTTATTGTTTTCAATCATAAATAGCAAAGTATTCGTTGAAGCCAGCGTTGAAAGGTCTCATACTAATAAATGAAACTGTAGAACAAACACCACTTATAAAATCACATAAATTAATACTACGTCTTCTGAATTAACCGAATTAATGAAGTTATTATTGATGGTCATTCATTTATCAAGATAGACATTGCAATGTGTTTTAATGCCTGGCGTTTGACCTGGTGTTTATCCTCACAGTATCTGGAGTATTGGCTAATCGTCTTTATTACCTTTGCTAATATTTAGTATTAAACATCAACATTGCACAGCACACTTAGTCTTTTCAACGTTTTAGTACCCCGCTTATCATAATCTAGCCTCCGAATGCGCGGAGCGCTTTCATATCAGACGAATCCATCTACATATGTAATTTTATTATGATTCGCTTGCGGGGCAAGTGTCCTTTAATATGACGATCGCTTCACGTTACCCGTTCCTAAACGTCAACCACGTTTATTGGTCAACTCCATAAAATAGAGTGGTTCATTAAACAGCTTACATGCTGCGAAACCTTTTTATTACATAATTGCATGTGTTACCTTTTTAACTTTACTGTAATTCAAAACATTGACTTTGTTGTATTCATTTTCAATTAAAACTGTTACTGTATTAACAGTAATAAAATTCATATTTGTTTCTTATGCACCTTTATGCATATACCGTGCGGTTCCATTAGTAATATTGCCATATTCCGACTTCACTAACTTTTTTACGTCTTGCGAGGGAATTTATATCGGGAGCAGGTAGAGAACTTTTAGATTAGATTAGAACCGGCGTATTAACTGTGGTTTACGGCCGGCCGGCCATAAAACCCCGTCCAGGTGAGACAACGTGTTACTTAATCATAATTTATTGCAAAACATCGGACACCGTGAACCGGTCAGATTTGACGACAACATTAATCTTCTGTAACTGGGCGATATAAAAATGGAGTCGTCAACACCAAAAAAGTTTGGATCGGCACCTGAACCGATGCGGTGACGAGTGATGAACAGGAAGTCGTCAAAGGAATTGAGACATTTACAATGTTAGGACGGACGTTAATAAAAGCAGGACGGTGCGTTTCAACAAATGAGTTACTTGCTGTGCTCAAAGGGTGCTTGATGTATGGCGGTGGCCGGGCCGAGCCGGCCGACTGAAATGATTAATGCCTTAGTACCCAGCCTCAAGGCACGCCTCGGTTTAACCCTCACACTGCGTCACGAAACTTTAAAATGTTCATTTACTAAGCATTTGGAATTTTATTGATATAATATGTGACTCCGCTATTACTTTACGGCAATGACTATATTTATACTCTCTCTCTCATAGCGAGTCTGGAGTATCAATAACAGTTGATGTTTGTGAATAAAACCAACACTGTAGTCAGGATGATCCTTAATTCTTCACACGGGTAACATCCATAGAGGGAGCCGGTGTCAACATTTAAAGGCTCTCGTGCAATAAACTCGTTATTTCCTACGTCTTATTTATATCGGTTGTGCAACTCGTTATGGTGAATGTAAAATCGGGTATGAAATTGGTTGTATAAAGACGTCTGCTTTCTCGGAAGTCCAGTAATCCTTTATCCACGGTCCGTGGCGAAGGATTTCGTCGCCGGATGGGTGTACCCATTAACGACCGTTTCTCGGTGCCTCATTTAACCCGTTGCTGCGATAATTGCCACCACGTGTTTATTTCCAAGCGTTCTAATTATAGCACGCACAATGGGTTGGACACGATCGGTTATTTTGGCTTCGTTCGCTCCGTCAAAGTCAATTTTGTCCAGCCACAAAAGAGGTGTTGCGAGTCGCCTGTCGTTTGATTCATTAACTGGAACCCTTTGAACTGATGTATAGGTATCGCGCCACTTCAACTATTAATTCTCTTCCAACCTTTTTAGCTCCGGCTATGTGCGCGCTGCGTGCCATATTAGTTTGTTGTTTTGCATCATTGGCGTTGTTGCCACCATTCTCACTTGCTGTTCTTTTTGTTGTTACATTTATCTTGTGGCCATTCACTGCTTCGGAGTTCGTATATAATTATACATTGGGGACATTATTTATCGCTGGGTTATCTAATCTTTGTCTACCGTGTCTTATACAATCTCGTTTGAGAATGTGTGTTTTGAGAAGAATGTAATGAATAGGTAGATTCCGTTACCGTCCACTTACGTCTAAATTGTGTTGGTAACTTGGGTCGCACATGTGTCGCCACAAAAGCTTACGGGCACAATAAAAGCGCCATTCAGCCGCCCGCATCCCACTCCGTCCTCATTGTGAACGTCCTGGCTTCACAAATCATCAAAGAAAAAACCATTATTATTGACGTAGAGACAAAGGCCTTATCGAGTCGTGATTGGGCGTCGTGTGTGGTTCACTATTGTTTCAGGGTGTAACACGAAATCCTCCGCCAATTAGATGCAATAACTCTATCATTTATATCAACACGTATAAAAAGTGTAAGTTAAATCGTGACATATGATATTTATATAAACGTTCCGAGATTTCTTGTCATCGATAGCTTTTTTTTGAGATGTAAACATAGACATTGGTGTTCGGAATCAATTTGATATGTTTGGGTGCTGTTTCGTCGACAACTGTTTCGATCTTTGTCTCATTTATAATGTATGACAGGGACAGATAATCTTTAAGATGAGATTTTAGATTTTATGGTTATAGTTTAATGTAAAGTTTATCTTTCTGACTTAAGTTCTGTGTGCTTATACTAAGAAGACATTATTAGAGAATTTATTGTGCGTGTAGATGAATATGCTTAAGTTAATGTAATTATTATAGAAACACATGCCTTTTATGTAGACGATGACGATGCAGTTTCAAGTTTCATAAAAGAAAAAAATTGATGCGTTAAAATAAGTTATTCCCGCAAACTTGAAACGAAGAGTAATATTAATACTCAGCCATCAATTCACTTTACTTTAGTCAAAGCCACGATTGTTTAAAGAAATGTAAAAACCGTCAAAAGTCAATATTGATTGATTTATTTGTACTTTACAGAAGTGTATTCTACAAGAGTTGAAATAAATATAAGAGTCGTGAAACTAATTATTGATTTTTTGAAAGACATATTGGTAAATGAAAAAGAGATTTATAGTGACGTAGTAACGAATCTTAGTCTTGAAATGGATTGAAGTCTTTGTTGGTCGAAGTCTTGTGAATTAGTGGAGTCATTCTAAAAGGCCGTTTCGTTTGTTTGTGGTCTTTAAACTCGGTATGTTACTGTTGAAAATTTCTTTTAAATATTCAGACTGATTTTTGACACTATTCACTCAGTGTTGTAAACTAAGTAGATCTATTGTCTTTTACATCAATAGAGTTCCTTGAATGATTGTCAAGCGTCCCAGCGTGAACCTATTAAAATGAAAAAACACTGAAAAAAGACTTTTTGAAACTCGAACCCTATGAATTCATAGGCTCAGGGTTTCATCAGGCATATATGGCATATCAGGCAGGTATGAAACAAAGGAATTTCTAAATATGAATCATGCTACCGTAGGTGATGACCATTACAGATTTGAGGCCAGCGGAAGCGAAAAAAATAGCACCTCAATTCCCAAATAACTTGCTAAAAGCCTCCCGTCTAACAACACTTATCTTTTGTGAACCAAAACCTTTTTTTTTTCGACCAAAAAGGGCCCAGACTTGTCCCTTAATTGACCAGAAATGTTCTCGAATCGGTCAATCTCTATAAAGAAGTTCCGGTCATAAATTGTCCCTCTACATCCCGTTTGACTGTCGTTATTGTCCTGACCACGCCCCGGGTATAAATAGTCTGGCAATGGAATAATCCTGGGAATAGGAGTGCTCCGGAAGGTTTAATAGTTCCACTACCCAGATGCGTCCAGTCTTTATTTCATACCACTTGCGAAATCACTCTATTTCTTCGAAAATTACTCTATCCGTAATCAAAAAGAATTTATGCATTAAACTGTCTTGGAGTAGATTTGATCTATTCCATTTGATCCATTATGTGAATTTTCTCTTGACGAAAAAATGCTGTCGTATTTTCCGTCTCGAATTAACACTGATTGACGCGCGTAATGTGTGCGGCATTTTGAAATTATAAATTGGAGCAAGAACTTTAGAAATTGGGAAGAAGCCTTGGTGAATTTTGTCTATTTTTTTGATTCATATGTTTTTCAAAATCCAAATATCATTTTTTACAATAAGGCTGATGATTAACACTTTTTAAACGTCATAACACAAGACAGTTTCCTAAAACGCCCATAAATGTTTGTAATGATTTGAATGTTCATGTGACACACAAAATAACGAAATTTTGTGTGCTCTAGTAATTCCGACAAATAAATATTTTTGTTTTCTCTCTTACGTTTTAAAGTCTATTTCCAAAATAGTACTTCAAAGCCATCCAATAATTCCATACAAACGTTAGCTCTAGTCAAATGCCAAACGAATTCGGGTTAATCACTTATAACTCAACACTAGTCTTATCCAAGTGACCTCCCACTTGGGTCTAAAAATATCCACTGCTAATAACTATCTACACTTATTGTAGGCAAATTTTGTCTGTGACACTTCGTAATACGCGCCACAGTATGAATATTTCATAACCCTTTAATAGACTATGCGTTATCCTGTTTAAAAATGGTTAAATAATTAATTATGTAAGCGACTTCGGTGGGTGGGGAGTTGGGAAAGAATAGACTGTCGCTATCCAATAATTAATATCAAGAAATATTAGTGAAGTTAAACTTCTTGTCAATGTCCTGGTTTGTCGTGATGACCCAGTCTTTGAGAACTCGCTTCTCATACATGGGTTAAAATCTAGGGTTAAACCAATCTGACTTTTTAATTCATAGGTATTTTCCAAGTTTATCTAGACATGATAGACTTCGATGAAGGAAAACATCGTGAGAAAAACTGGACTTATCTATATCATCAATATTATAAAGAGGATAGAGTTGTTTGTTTGTTTGTATCGAATAGGGTCGAATGGACCGTTTTTAACCATTTTTTAAATAATATAAAACATAGGCAATACAACATCACGCTACTACCCACGGGAGCGGGGCAGCAACTAAAGACGCGGCTGAAACCGCGCAGAACAGCTGGTAATTAATATAAGTCTAACGCGACTTGAGCAAGGGCCACTTCTGCTTGAGAAGAGCCATTTACCCAGCAGTGGGACAGTACAAGGCTGGTATTATATGTATATTATTAAATTTATAAAAATAACGTTCTCTGGGTAAAAGTTTATAAGAAACCTGGCGAGGCTTGGCGAAATAGGGCGTCAATGAAAGCTCATTTTTTATATTCCCAATAATCGCCATCTGGACCATAAAAAGGGAATAACAAAGGAGAAGAAAAAGAGTGGGGTCATGCAACGTCGCGTGTGTACAGTAGCTGAACACAATCGTGCGCAGACGCAGCTTCGCTCATTAAAATCTTAAGGTGCGCTCGCAGACGTGTGTTGGGACAGATATGGAAATGTAAAGGGTGCTGGGTAAATAGGGACTGATATTATGAGGAAATTGGAGTCTTAACAACTTGGTGATGATGGCAATATGGTTGAAGAAGTTGAGAATATTGAATATTTTTGGTGATTTGGGCTAGACGTTTGGGTTGGTAAATACAAAATATATTAATTTTATTTATTCATTTATATAACAATTTGCATTGATTTAAAATGTCACTAATGAACCGTAATCGAAATTAATTAATTTATAACAGCTAAAAACAATAAATAGTAAATTTAAAAAAAAATATAAAAAATCACTAAACAATATTATAAATATAATGTCGATTGATGGTAAATAATTATTGTATTAATTATTATAAATAATAAAATGTTATTATGATTATAAATCTATTTTTTAAAGTGCAAAAAGTCTAATAATGCGTTGAATGTTTGATTGTCATCGTTAAATGATACAATGGTAAGTAAGTAAGATCTGTAGGCCTACCATGACGTTTTAAAGCAGAACTTATTCCACTGAGTGAAAGAGATGGTGCTAAGCACCCTGTATAGCTCTGTCTCTTTCCCTCAGCGGAATAAGTTCTGCTTTAAGACGCCATGGTAGGGTAGCTGGACAGAGGAAGCTCGATAAAGAAGACAAGCCTGCCATCCATGCCTTAATGATGCCATATGGATCCACTACGACCATAGACCTAGTTTTATCTGTGATGTATTTTTCTCCTAGAAAAATCCCTATAAACTCCAAACAACACAAACCCACCATAAATCACACGACCAATAACTATAGATGTACACAAGCCCCAATAAACGTCCATTTTGCGTTTAATACGTTGTTTTGTTATTTCATTATGTTGCGATTTTTAATGCGTCACGGCGACTGAGCCGACACAATCGCGGGTAAATCGGTCGCGCGGTTTATTGTCGCGCGTCGATTACCGTCTTAATGGTTCCATGTTGGACCTTGGGATGGTGTGAGGGGGTCTTTAAATAGTCTGGTACCAATTTGAGGCTGGCTAGGTGGCCTCGGTCACAATAGGCCTTTAATGATGGCATTTGGTAGTGCATTACGTTAAGGTGCAACTGAGGTTGCAGCTTCAAATTCTTACTAAAATATTATGGCCTCATGTAATATAGGACAAGGGTTTGGAAGATGATGATATCAGCCCTTTTTGATGAATTTGATATGCCCTAATTATTATTCGTGTCATTGAGAGGACAGTATTACATACTGTCACTCCCTCCCAATCCACCCAGAGCGGGGAAAGTTATTTGTTGATTTCCCATCCGTAAAAAATGGACAGTATTTCAAATATTGCTCATTCCTAGTTATCCACGATAGTTAGAAAAAAATACCCCATTATATTACTTCTAGCTGTGCCCTGCGGTTTCACGTAGGCGGCGTAGTGATAGAATATACCTCTATGAATGATCTATGTGTTATTCTGATGTAGAAGCTATATAAGTAAAGTTTCATTAAAATCCATTCAGTAGTTTTTCTGTGAAAGATTAACAAACATCCATACACACATCCGTCCATACAAACTTTCACGTTTATAATATTAGTATTATAGGATATAATGTTATATTTTTTATCCCATTACTTCCAAGCCTTTTAGGAGATACAAAATATATAACTTACATAAAGAATGTCTTTTTCACACAACACTTTCTTTAAGCCTTAGCTGAGACTTTCAGTAACGCTCGCTGACACTTTTAAACCCACTTAAACCTTGTACATCCTTGTCTCCAACCAAGATTAAAAGCTTTCAAGACATCGTTACTGAAGCTTCTGAAAGTTGCTAAGTCCAAAGACTATGGGAGCAAAGTGTAGTGAAATATTGCCGTGAAGTTTTGGATAGTGGAGTGGTAACGCATTCGACTTTCGTTGAAATTGCATTTGCGTAAAATTGATAATTATTCCATTCAAGTTAAAGTTTATTGTGACACGCGATCGAGTAGGTTTTATCAATGATAAAAATTGAAACCTACTCTTTTATTTTCATTATTGCACGCCGGAGGCAGTGCTCTACTCTCGACATGTCAAAAAACCTAGTCTTTCGAAACTTGAATGACTTTTTTCTCACTAATATAACACTTACAGGATAATATGAGTGCACTAAAATCGAGTTAAATAATCTATCAAGCACATTTATGGTATTTTTTATGAACAATTATTTTGTTTAGCATAGTAAATAATAACATTAAAATCAATCATTCTTGGACGTCCGTCAGTCTGTGTTTATGGATCCATGTATGTGGCAGAGAAATTGGTCGAAAAATTTATCGTACCAGAATACTTTTTTTCTTATTATATAAAGTTATACCCTGGGCTGATTCCTAATTAATATTAGCGTTCTAAGTACTGTCGTTTAATTATAATTTGTAAAAAACTAAAATACGACTGTGTATTTGTATATCTATCTATATATACATTTATTTGTTATTTTGTTTTAAAAACTTAAGTTTTTTTTTTAAATGTAAATGACCGCTATGAGGCGTGCACTTTTGGATTTTCCAAATTTTTATTACTAGCTGCGCACCGCGGTTTCACTCGCGTGGTGATAGAATATACAATTTATCTTTATGAATTGTAGCCCATGTGTTATTCTGATGTATAATCTGTATTATTGTAAAGTTTCATCAAAATCCATTCAGTAGTTTTTGCATGGAAGAGTAACAAACATCCATCCATACAAACTTTCGTGTTTATAATATTAGTAGAATAGCTATCTCATAGCTCATTTTGTCTCACTGCTGGGCAAATTCCTCTCTCCTTTCCTTTCAACTTTCACGTTTCTGTTCTTTTTGTTTCCAATTCAAAGACATCATCATATTATACCAGATGAAATTAATACACACAAAAACACAACAAATAAATACGATTAAATTATTAATAAAGTTCCTGGTCCCTATAAATAAAAATAACTAAAGCGTTAAATGTTTGTTTATATTAGAGAAATATTCTAAAAGCGCAGTACAAAATGCGCAGTGAAACACAATACTATATCAAAGCGCGCTCGTTCGGAAACGTGGCACCTGCGATTGTGTTTACTGAAATAACAATGCTCTGTTGACGGGTTTGGGACAAGACATAAGCGAGAGCGAGCGCCGTATTCAATGACGTAAGCCCAGTATGAATTTAAAAATATAATAATAATACCTAATAGTTTATTGAAAACAAGTCCTTACAATATGCTTAACTAGCTGTGGTAAACAATGATTGAAGGCGTACAAAACATGAAACCCTGCCTCCTAAACTAGGAAAACCTGTAACTTAGGAGACAGTGTTCTACTGCCACTTTGATACTATATACCCTTATGGAAATTAAAATAAATGGCTAGTAAGCTGATATTATACAAGGGAACTTTTTTACTTAAGTTAAGGAAAATAGAAAAACCGGCCAAGAGCGTGTCGGGCCACGCTCAGTGTAGGGTTCCGTAGTTTCCCGTCCGTCACAATAAGTGTTCCCACTTATGAGTTTAAAGGTGGAGGAGCGTACAATGTTGCACGTTCCGCGGTAGGCGCTCCAACAGTTTTTGTACAAAAAAGACAAAAAGTTGTACAAAATACAACTTTTTGTCTTTTTTGTACAAAAACTGTTGTGTCAATCAAGTTCAAAATGATTTTCCTAGAAAGTCCTTATAAAGTTCTACTTTTCAGATTTTTTTCATATTTTCTAAACTTATGGTTCAAAAGTTAGAGGGGGGGGGACACATTGTTTTTTACTTTTGGAGCGATTATTTCCGAAATTATTGACATTATCAAAAAATAATTTTAGTAAACCCCTATTCATTTTTAAATACCTTTCCAACAATATATCACACATTAGGGTTGAAATTAAAAAAAAAACACTTCCCACTTTACATATAGGGTGGCTACCCTAATAAAACATTTTTTTCCAATTTTTATTTTACCACTTTGTCGGCGTGATTGATATACATATTGGTACCAAGTTTCAGCTTTCTAGTGCTAACGGTCACAGAGATTAAGCGAGGACGGACGGACGGACAGACAGACATGGCGAAACTATAAGGGTTCCTAGTTGACTACGGAACCCTAAAAAAAGAGTAAAACAATTAAGGGAGAAATTAAATTAAACCTAAAAAGTAAAATGCCTGTGTGATTGATTACACGTTACCGTGACTGGGTAATGTGAGTGTTATGTGTGTCGTGTGGATGTGTGTGTGACTATATGTTGGTGTTTTGTAATTATGTATTTAAATGTTATTAAAGACTTATTCAGCTTACTAGGTTCACGTTGAAAAATGTAATTGATATATTATTTACTAGCTGCGCCCCACGGTTTCAATCGCGTGGTGGTTGAATATACAATATATCTTGATGAATTGTAGCCTCTGTGTTATTCTGATGTATCATCTATATTATTGTAAAGTTTCATTAAAATCCATTCTGTAGTTTTTGCGTGAAAGAGTAACAAACATCCATACAAACTTTCGCGTTTATAATGTAACTAGCTTCCGCCCGCGACTTCGTCTGCGTGGCATAGTTACTTTGGGCTAACTTAAACCCACGTAATGATAAAAAAAAACATCTTTCTCTCCCCTTTTCTTCCCTCTTTCTCCCCCTTTTCTCAATAAAAAAAATAGCCTATGTCCGTCTCCAGGGTCCCAACTATCTCTGTACCAAAATTCATCAAAATCGGTTTGGCCATTAAGGCGTGAAGATGTAACAAACAAACAACTCACTTTCACTGTTATAATATTAGTAAGGATATAGTAGGATAACATCACGCCTGTGATCCCGGAAGGGATAAGCAAAAGTGTACTTAACAGAGCACATGAATTTTGCCGGTTATGTTAAAGTCCTATATAAATGGGGACGAGCCTATTAATATTTTACTATCATCATCTTCCTGCCCTTGTCTCATTCTATTTAGGGTCGTGCAACACGTTTTTTATTGATATTTTATATCGAGATATTTTCAGTTCCTCATCTTTTCTCAATAAAAAAATTGTCAGCTGACGATTCTGTGTAGCATGAGATGAAGAGCAACTTCATCGATTGTTTAGTAAACTGACGAGTATATAACAGAATAAAGTTTTAAAATATTCAAAAACAAAATCGCTGCAATTCATACCTTGCACCCGCGTTAAAATAAATACAATCTCCAGGAAGGGTTCAATTTGTACGGAAGGAATTTCGATAATAAAACGTCAACTGGGATAAGGGTGCACACACAAAAAACTTTTAAATAAAGATCGTATAGGTTGCTTAAATCGTATGGCCATAAAAGAAAAAAATGGCTTAAGAAATAGATTATATGGCTAATAGGTACGTACAGGCACAAGAAAACGTCATGGATATGTTTAAAAAAAATATAAAAAATATTGACAAAGTTTAATAAAACTCACACAAAGGTTAAGCAGCATATTCTGGCCTTACCTTACCTTAACATAGATATCCAAAATAATTTTATTTAAATGCATTTGGAAGCTACAAATGTCAAAAAGTTTAATAAAAATAAAACTCGTTGATTACGATGGCACTTTGGTTTGGCGACAGTCATGTCTATATTTTTTATTGCAAAAATAAAAACAAAGTACCTACCAACAGTTGCATATTTTGGGTAACATCATAAAAATGTTATGCCTTACTTTTGAGTTTTTAATTTTTGAGCGGGAGCGAGAACCTTTTAATTTGGGCGCAGTGCGTAGGTTAGTTTTTTTTTTAAATTAAAATGCTTTTTTAATAAGTTCGTTTAGTTTATTAAGACCTGCTGCTAACAAGCAGGAATAATTTAAAATAAAAAATGCTTTTAATTAGAACGTACAAAGAGGACATGAAATTAAAGGAGTAGACAGACCAGGCAAAGAGAAAAATCAAAATTTGAACGTATTATTATAGAAGTATTTCAGCTTACAACGATTTAAAATTAAACTACATTATAATTCGACGGCACGGTTAGTGCAGTGGCTGAGCGAAAGACTGCTGCACTGCGTGTCGCGGGATCCAACCCCGCACGGAACAAATATTTGTTTGGCCTACAGATAGTTGTTCCGGGTCTGGCTGTTTTTGAGTGTGAGTTTGATTGTTTGCAAACACACCCACAATACAGGAGTAATCCAATGTGCGGCTAAATTAAAAAAAGAAATTAAGACATAAAAAGAAAACTATACAAATTATTGTTATCATTTTTAAAGTGAAACTTTTATTACATCGTCTCAAACTTTTTCGTCTGTGTGTTGACTGTCGCGTTACGGTCGGCCGCGGAGTAGGGACGTCTAAATGTCTATAATGTGAAAAAAAGTTTCACTTTTACCGTGGTTTCTTAAAACCACACAATCCTTTTTTTATAATTTACAATTAAAATGAATAACAGATATCAGTACCGTACCTTCATATTGATTTTACGTAATCGCTTAACGAGCAATTCAAGAGCGTCTAAGCTCGCTATTCTTATAAATTGCACCACACGCCACAACATCTTTCCGACACTGTCCGTTTATTCGCGAATTGGGAGTGAATTTCGATAAAACATTATCATAAAATTCCGTTTACAATTTCATTACGACATTGCAAGTGGTTCATTGGCAGCAAATAATAAATTTCATTACAATCGTCAAACGTGGGCTTTGGACTCAATAGAGGGGTTTATTGGCTGATGAAGCCTTTTTATTTTGGGTTGGGAAATCTTCAAATAACTTCCTCTGGGCGGAGCGGGGAGGAGTGTCAGACTTTTACTGACTAAAACCCACCCATGTTCCTTCTATTGCCCTTTACGTTGCCGGGCCGCGGTATCTCTTTCGAACAACCCGCAACCCCGGCAGGCGGAGACTCTGGCTAGCCCCTCTGTTTTGCTGACATCTCTTTGAGGCGCGCGTGAAACACAAACGCACCGTCGACACGGCCTGTCGTCAATAGACGGACGGACGGTTAGCTACCCATTGCTCACCGTCCACAGGCCCGCATCTACGGTGGCCGGGAGTCGTCTCGGGGCGCCCTTTGCCCGGGGGCTGATGAAGCCTTATTTCGTGATCTATTTTAAATATTTCTTGAAAGTAAATTGGATATTATGGGGCTCATGGTTGCTGTTTGCGGCGCGTTAGTGTTCGACGCGCGCTTCAAAGAGTTGTCAGCAAAGCAGAAGGGCCTACCAGGGCCACACTGCCTGCTAGGGTTGTGGGTTGTTCGAAAGAGATACCGCTGCCTCGGAACACAAAGGGAAAAAGAAGGAACAAGGGTGGGTTCTAATCAGTAAAAGTATGACAATCCCCGTCGCATCCGCAAAATAGGGAAACTTGGGTGATGAAAAAATGCAATTTAAATGTAAAAGCATGATGTTGCTTTGTCATGTAAAAGTTTTCTGATGAAGGCTCATTATTTGGGAGACAACCCGCAACCCCGACAAGCCCAAACTTCCCTTCATGTCGACATCTGACTAGTTGCCTCATCTCTTGCCATATAATCTTTAACATGGTCCATCCAATCTCTCTTCCTCACCTCTTCTAGGTCTGTGGATAACTGAACATGAATGTGAATTCATATTCATGAATGACAAACGAATAACAAAATCAGAATCTGACTTCACATCCTTATATAGACTTCTTCACAAGACACTACTACAGAAAATATAGCAGAACAGCAATCTAATCAGCGAGTAGACGTTATAAACGAGAACCATTCTAGTTCATTCCGAAGGTTTATACTCCCTGTATATGTTGCTGCAGGGGTCAAGACCCTTAGGCGTGTCAGTGGCTCGTAAACTGAGTATCTCAATAAAAATGTACCCTAGTGCGGCAACTGACGGCTTTTACGACCCGTTCCCAGTTTTATATCATCATGTATATGTGAGGGTGTGTGTGTATCTTAATGATTGTGTGGAAGACGATTAGTTTGCGATTATTGTCCTTGTTAGGGAGGTGGTTTTCTTTTTGAGTTAAGTATTTATAGTAACTTTTTTTCAGAAGGTCCTTAATTCTATATTTTTCGTATCTGTTATTGAATCTTCATTTCTATCATCAATTTTAGTATTCTTAGTGAAATTGTCAACGGCACCAATGAAATGATTACCTTTTCTTTTTATACTGTCGTCAACAAACAAAATAGAGTCTAAACATATCATCATAATTATCAGCCTCAATGCATCTATTGATGAAACTCGGTCTTCCGCAAGCATCGCCATTTTGCTGACTGTATTGCCGCCTAACGCAATTCCAAAAACTGAAAACCATATACAAAACATCAAATTCCAACAAGTCAATATTACGACTAAAATCTCACAGGCAAGAATTCGCATTACTGCAACTAGACGTCACTCACTATCTAGAAAGTAGGAGCACTACTTGAAAGCTAAATTTACCGTACAGAGATCCCCTTGTCGACAGAGGTCAATGAAGGCATTGACAGCGCAAGGGCAGAAACTACTCTCATCGATATTACAATTGAGGCAGTTCAATTGGTTCACTCAGTTTTAGTAGGTTTTAACGATAAAATTATTGATGTTAGAAATATAGAGGGAAGGAATGTTGGTTTTGATACGACAGAGTTTTGTGATTTTTTAAAGGACAATGAAAGGAATTAAATTAAGAAAGTGGTTTAGAAGGCCGATTATGAAAAAAAAATCTTTCGATAACAAAAGCTTTGTTGAAACAGCGTTAGTATATTTGTATATTTTCTTCATCTTATCATATCTTTTATCATTCTAATAAAAATAATATTCAATGTGAATACGTACGTATTAAAAGCATATTTTACGTAACAATCAACACACGGAACTAAAACAAGCAAAACGTATTCTTTTTAAACTGCCCAAGTTAACAAGATGGCGTACTTATCAGCGAGGTTAAGGTACGATACCCCTGCACGTATTGATTACAAAATAAATAATTAACAAAGGCACACACTGTTCTCATGTAATTGCACTGATAAATTTTAATAGTCATACTATAGAAGCATTCAATTCCAAGTTTACTGGAGTTGCAGTAAATATAACAACTGGCTCTTCATCTGCATATATTGTCAAAAAAACTATTCCAAAAGACTCAGCAACATACTTCTGTTTCAATGCTTTGGTCACCAATCTTGCTTGTAAGTATTCTGTTGTCGGAAATATTAAAGCTGTTGTTTAAGAGTCAACATTCACAAGGCTGAGATTATTGTTGTTGCTCAAACCAAAATTGTTTTCATTAAAAATAATAATGCTTTCTCATGCGTCTTGGAAAGGTCAGATGTAAGTAGCACGGTGTTCAGCATTAACTAGATAATTATTATTAACGAAGAAGCGGCGAGAAACTCGTATATTTTGGTCCAAATCTCCAAAACGATCATTATTATCTTGATTAGAATACTTCCTGCCGCTTTTTCAAAAAAAATTCAACGACGTATTCAAATCTTAAATTATTTGTCTTGAATTTGTAACATACCACAGTTACTATCCCGCTTGCCAAGTGTGCTAATTATGACAATATCCTAGAATCATTAGTCAGAGAGAAGGCGCATGCGCACGTTCGCGCTGAATATTTACAGAGCAATTTGTTTGAAATAAATATTACTATGTTGTTTGATCTAAAACTTGTATGCAAATCAGAACCATTAGGTTTGTCATTTGTTGGAGCAATGGCTTCGGAAAATAACACTTTAGCTTGAAAGGGCTATAAATATGAAATATTTATTTCTCTACGTGACACTGCATTCAAATTTTTGAAATTAAACATTGTTTTAATGAACACATAAACTATGGAGAACGCAATAACCGACTTTCTAAATGAGGTTTCTTACATACAAACAAATACAAAACATAGTTTCCATTAACTTTAATATTATTATCCCTTTTTCGGATTCATCATTTGCCTAGCCTTTCCCTAACTACGATGGGATCGGCTTCCAGTCTAACCGGATGCAAGTGGATATTGTACACGGATGATATGTGGGTGGATGTTTGAGATTCTGAGAGAGGATGAACAAATTAAGACTATTGTGCTTGTTCAATGAGAAGATGGACGAAAGATGATTTTGTCTTGTTTAATGAAGTATTTCAATCACTCTGTGTTAAATATGTTTCCTTTAACTGCAATGGCTTGGATATTGAATATAATGGTTTTATCAAATAAATAAATGGAGCAACAGACCTCCACAACCCAGTTACCACTGGGTAATACGATACCCCCTCCGGCTCTTCCTCTTTCCTGACTGTGGATCAAATATTTATAATCAGGAAGGAAGTACCAAATATTTTTGAAGTCTAAAATCTAAACAGTATGCTAGTAGTGACCGAGAGACTTCCCGTGGCACAGAAGGACATAAATGGAATTAGGGTTACCAACTTGCCAATTATATCGTGTGTAGTTAACATGAATGAAGTAGTTGATATTGAAGTTACAAAAATACTAACAATATGCACAGGTATCAAAATGAGAAAAAAAATAATAAGGCTTCAAAAAATCGCTGCCAATAGGAAAGCGGCCCCAAGGCTGGCGGTATTGCCACGTCCGAAGGCAATTGCAATTGAAGAGACAGCTCTTAAAATGCAAAATCATAATAACAAAGACACGCATTTTAAGAGCAATATTATGGAGGATGCAATTGCAGAACTTACACTGCAAATTGAAGAACTTTTTAAAAGAGTCTCAGGGACTGATGAAATATTTGATAAAGAGCTAAACATTAAGGATGTCGAAACCAAGCGAGACGCTCCAGATACAATCAAGCCCTAAGATCAACTAGGGTTTCCATTAAAAACGTAAGCAAATCTTGAGGGCTACCCTAGTCCGTAAATCACGTGTACATAGTCCGATGACCCGTCGGGCGGAAGCGTACACCGCGCGGCAACGCTGGCGCGAGGCAATAAAATAATGATGATTTATTTGTAAACACGCACGATGTGTGCGCGTCAACGCGCGATCGTAATATTGTGCATACGTCAAGGGTAAGATGGATTCTGGTTGGCGGGTGATTTGTTGATTGATGAATTGTATTTGTTTTTAGAAGGTACTGAACTTTCTGTTCAGTTTAGAGATAAAATGATGGCAATAAGTTTTATGACTGATGAGTTGTAGTAAATGCTCATGGTGATCTTATTAATTCACTTGGTTTTTGGGTTATGTTTTCAGTTGGTGGATTTAATCGTAATCGTAATGATTATGGACAGTTTTTAAAATGTATTAGGTATGTTAAACTTAATTACTCCAACTTAATTCACTTGGTTTTTGGGTTATGTTTTCAGTTGGTGGATTTAATCGTAATCGTAATGATTATGGACAGTTTAAAAAATGTATTAGGTATGTTAAACTTAATTACTCCAACTTAAAAAACTTCGGCTTAGGTTGTAAGTCCTCCAATCCTTTCTCCAATCTCCAATACTTTGTTTTTAAAATAACTGTTATTTAAAATCCTTATTTAACTCTTAAATATAATAGAAGCGTCCACAGCCGCCTGCAACTGTACCATGCGCCCGCGCACCGAGCAATTGTTTACAATAGCTGATCTTGTTTATTTTCGCTGCATATGGATTAAAAAGCTTCCAAAAGTTCATTCCGGTCGTTTATCACCTTTTTTATTTACATATTGTCCACTAATACGCTACTGTGTTTGTATCTGGGGGAGTACAATACATTCGGAACAATTTTATAGGTATGTTTTGTGTTGAATATAAACAATAACATGTAGAAACTGTGACTATATGCGCTTCAGAAAAATCTGGATTATTACATAATTAATCATCATTATTACCTACCTAGCCTTTTTCTGACGGCACGGTTGGCGCAGTGTTTGAGCGATCGACTGCTGCGCTGCGTGTCGCGGGTTCGATCTCCGTACGGAACAAATATTTGTATGACCTACAGGTAGTTGTTTCATTTCGTAAATGTTTGTAAACGCATCCACAATGCAGGAGACATTCCTAGTGTGGGGCAACGTAACTTGAATACAAAAAAAAACTGGCATCCTGCTGCATCCGGTAAGACTGGAAGCCGACCCCAATAGAATTGGAAAAGGCTAGACAGATGAAGATAAAAGGTGGGTAGTGTTGGAAACCACATCCAAATAGCTTACAAATCAAATCATGTAGAATTCGTTTGCATCGCAAACAAAAACACATCAACAGACAAAGTGACAGGTCAAAATGTAATCAATAAATCACACACCATTTAAACATGAACCCACAATTCACGCTCTACAGTTAATTTACAATCTCAACATTATAAAAAACAAGCAAAAACAATAAAGGATAAGATTGTAAAACTGTATTTAATATAGTCGTAAATTGTCTGGCCAGAATTTCGACACATGCCCAAAATGAAGCCGTAAAACTATTATTTTTAGTGTTGCCAGACCCATCATAATCTTTATTGACATTTCAATTTGTTGACCTGCTTATATTGTAAAATATGGTAATAATATTATCATGCAACTTGTAACCCTAATAGTGGAGTATAATGTTACCTAGTTAGGTTGAATTTACTGCTTTAGTTAAAGATGATATCGGCAACCACTTCCTAATGCAATTAAAGAATCTAAAAATGAGGGTCCACAGTTTTTGAACAGGAAAGTGTTCTACCAATTTGCATGAAAATTGGATTGATTAACGAAAAGCTGAAAGCTTAAAATACTTTTTATTTTTAAACCTGTCAAAGTAAAAATGATAATATTTTTGACACAGAAATTTAAAACACCGAAATCATTTGCCTAAAGTTGATAAAAACGGAATCCCCGTTTTTATCAACCCTTTCGAATCTGGATTGTCTTCAATAGATGGAAGGTTAATAAAATATATTCCCATGGAGAACTTATTCCAAACAGGTCAAGCCACAGGAAAAAAGCCTCTGGCTAATAAAGATTCTAGACATGTGTTAGATTCTAAGAATGGCGCTAGGTTCCGCCACCTGGCATCACAGGCAACTATGAAGGTACCGTGGACATACTTACTCAGTATTAGAATAAAATGAAAGAGAAAATAGACAGTTAAAGAAGTGCTTTAAAAATCAGTGGAAAAAAAAACATGAATGAAAAATCAATGTTAAAAAAATATTCAATATGTCTTACTGCAAATTCCAGAATTATCCAGCAAAGTCAATGTCTTGTGGCATAATTTTCTATCTATTTAGAGGACGACAATCCTCTATTAGTCAAAACAGATCGAGAAAATATGAATCCACACACATTTCACTTAGCATACCATCAGGCCTAAGGGTTGCGAAGAGGTGTCCCTATACTTCGCCAGTCATGTTTTTAAGTCTCTTGTGATAATGACCAACTTATTGCTGTAAGCCATTAGCAGAGTTTCTGAGAGAGAGATGAGAGATTTCTGAAATCAAAACATTTTCATTATTTTTCACACTTCAATCAATCTCTCAATGTACAAGTTAATAGACACTTCACATTTCCATACTACACACTTTCACTGTTCCGTCAACAATTTCAGCATCATCACCATTATAACATGTTACAGCTTTGATAACAGTAGTAAAAAGTTTACGATACCAAATGGAGATGTCATTCAAACATATTGCTTCACTTGTTTTGATTGTCTTTTACAATTCGTTTGGATTATGCTTTACGATTGTACAAGGTTATTATAGGTCAAAGGTTTATTGTTTAAGCCCTTGTCTGTTTATTGCTAGTAATAATTGGGTGGTTAGATGAGAGATGAGATGATGAGAGTCTTAAATGAAATGTATTTATGGGTTCGTATGAAGATTTTGACGAATTTTTCATATGTTCTTCTTCGGCTATGGAGCTTCACCAGTTTCTAGTTGCCTGTACGATGGTTCAACATTAACTATTTCTTGCAGAGTTAGATGCTGGATGAGTGGTTACTGTGAGAGCATATTTTTAAGGCAATTTCTATTTAGTAGTGTAAATACTCTTATATTATATCTGCTATATAATATAAGAGTATTTACATTATTATATCTTCTTATTTAGTAGAGTACTAGATTGAAAACTCACGATCTTTTTTATCCTCTGACTTCTATAAATTCTTACTCTGTGAACCTCCCGAATTACCTAATTTTTATGAATTTTCTATAATTTTGTATATACCTATTCGTCTGGAAACGTTATTATTATCTTCATTATTGTTTGACTGGAAATGTTTGTGATGATTTATAATATAATAAATTTAATTGACATCTGAACTTCGATCGTTTTCAAATATATGGAACGAGATAATTTTAGGAGTACATATTATTAGGAAATGATGCGCCGCTATAATTGTTTATGACGCAATTTAAACAGCAATTTAACACGTCGTTGCCCTATTTTATAGATAATTGATGTTCCATAATTAAACATAACAACACAATTTGATCACACGAATAATAATGGAAGGAATGTATCACTTCATGAGCAAGTCCTATTTATTTTATTTTAGAGTAAAGTCTAAACCACGAAAGGTTTGCGCTTCGAAGCGCATACTTTTCCCAAGACATACTTAAACATTATATTAATTACGTATAAGCCCATCCTCTTATCCTCTCTTTAACACTATATACGTATTTAAATGTTTAGACATGTGTAACTAAGTATTTTCTTATGACTCTCAGAAACATTACAAGGAAGCTACACAGAGCTATTTTTAGTCCAAGAACACATGCCTAAGTTCTAAGTGAATCTATTCATAGCAAAATTGAATGAGTTGATTTGCGAGATGGACAAACCACAATAATAATGTTATAGGGATGTAGGAAGAGTATAAAAGTGTCGATAGTTTCATAATGTATCGACATACTAAAAAAACGGTACATTGGCCAAAATTTGAGCGTATTGATGTTTTATTGGCTTTTAAAAAAGGAAAAAATCTCAAATGAAAAGTACGTTTACAAACAAAATACTAACTGCTGTCAAAGATAGAATACACGCAAGATCTCTTGTGTGGCTCTCTTCTGTGTCTGCGGCTGTCTTCTGTGGCTGACTCTTCGAAAGAGTTACCGCAGTCCAAAAAGAGCTGAAAAAGAGACATAAATGGGTTTTCGTCGGTAAAAGATGCCCTTGATGATTTCTCATCCAAAAAAAGCTTATTATTTATTTTAGATTTTCGACATATCGATTCACCGAAATATATGACCAAAATATCGATATCAATGTTTTTTGACGGGCCTAAATGTTATGTCCAATTAGACACATATCCATTATGACCACACATACTCGTTGTGAAGGCCATTGCTTCTAATTGACTCCTTAGGGTCACCAATTTGTTCTGTAACACTTAGTAATGAATTGTTAATTAGTTGTATAAACATTTGAGGTTTTTCAAAAGTGATTGTATAGTTAGAATGTTACTAATTGAGGAATGTCGAGTAGGATGAGTCGACTCATTCCAATTGCTTACCAGTTTTTTTTTTTTAAATCAAAGAAGTTCCTCAATTAAGAACAAGAAGTTGAGTTCCTGATTAAATAATAACAGCCGCTCGGGTCGATTTTCACTTTGAATTCGGGGATTTTGTGACCATCTATCACTTAGCGAGTTTCCTCCATGCCACGAGAAGCACGTGAAGCCAGTAGTCCCGGTTGTCATATGTAGATCCTTCACAGTTCTTACAGGTAGTGAGTGGCCCGAGTGACGCTTTATCTAGACTTTCTGGCTTCGGTTGACACCCTCACTAATACATATTTTAAAAGCTAAAATGAGTTTGTTACGTCTTCACGCCTTAATGGCCAAACCGATTTTGATGAATTTTGGTACAGAGATAGTTGGGACCCTGGAGACGGAAATAGGCTATTTTTTTTTAGAAGAGATATGAGGGAGAAAAGGGAAGGAAAGGGAAAAATTAGCATTGCTATTACAATAAATAAGGCGCAAGGGCAAAAACTACAGGTAGCCGGTACCTGTAAATCAGGAAAGGGGAACTGTGTTACCCCGAATTTAACGCGAGCGAAACCGCGGGCAAAAGCTAGTCGTCGATAAGACGAAGAAATTCATTTTTTTACGGTACGATACTGCCCAACCTTTTATTTGCGGATGGGAACTTATCAAATAGGCAGTGTCAGACTTTTGCTGACTAAAACCCACCCATATCTTTTGCCCTTTATGATCCGGTGTCGCGGTACCTCTTTCGAATAACCCGCAATCCCAGCAGGATACTACCAAACCTTGGATATTGATTGCCTGCTTATTAAGAATCAATTATTATAAACAAAAAAAAAACACTTATCAGAATACCTACATCACATTCAAAGTATACCGCGATAGCAGCACGCATTACCGTATCCTGTGAATTATTGTCGTATGGCAACCCCGAGCGTGTTACAATTCTACGCGTGCGTGGCGGCCATGTTTGATTTCAAAGAGCGGGAACGCACCGTGAGACGCGGGTGCATCGTATGTAAGTACTGTCAACCAAAAAGTATTGATGCACTTAACATGGGCTTTTTTCAGCAATCACTGCCCGGTCATATGCTTACTAATATTATAAAAGCGGAAATGAGTTTTTTGTTTGTTACGTCATCATGCCTAAATGGCCAAGCCGATTTTGATGAATTTTGGTACAGATAGTTGGGAACCTGGAGACGGACTTAAGCTAAAAAAGTGAGAAAAGAAAGAGGAAAGAAAAGGGAAGAGAGAGATTTTTGGAGTTTACTCCTTAAGAATCGATTTTCATTAAATAAGGCGCCCGGTATGAGAAAAATGTGAGGTGTAAAATCTACTGATGAATGACCTCGTTATGTTTTTGGTGCAATATTACTAAATGGCGCTTTATGAAATTTGTCGTCCGTCAGTAATATTTTTAATTATTTATTACTTATTATTTTTTTATGATATTTTTTTTTGTACTTATGGAGTAAACTCCAGTCGTGCGTCGGAGCTGACACACACACTTTTTCACTTTTTTTTTCGATTGTCACGTGGGTTAGCCCAAAGTAACTATGCTACGCGGACGAAGTCGCGGGCGGAAGCATCAGGCGAGATCGAGGTCAAGAGTGAGTTCATTATAAATAAAAAAAAAAAAAAAAAAAAAAAAAAGCTAGTTTAGTAATAAAGTATTGTAAAGAAATATCTTTTGATAGGCTATCTATCTATAAATATATATTTTTAGGGAACATTTACTAAGTATATTAAGCTCTTAATGGCTTCATATTGTTCCAACCGCGTCAATAATTCCGTATTATTGTGATGTCATAAAACATAACGGGTAACTAAAATTGCGCAATTTTAGTTACCTGTAAATGATCATTATAAGACGTATAGACAGTACTTATAAGTTTGTTAAACAGTTGTTAAAAGTTAAATCTATACAACAATATTTGTCCAACTGTACCTTATAGCGGTTGGACTTAAAATGCAACGCATGCGCCATGATTGATGAAGATATCATTGATATGATATCTAAGGCTCCTCAAGTGCGGTGTACTACGTCCGGTGCTTCTTGGGAAGTCAGTACCGCTATGGACCGTACTACCTTCCTCTCTCTATAACCACGCAGAGCCTGGTGGATCAGAGGGGCCTTCCAGGGCCTCCGCCTGCTAGGATAGCGGGTTGTTCGAAAGAGATACCGCGGCCCCGGAACGTAAAGGGCAATAGAAGGAACATGGGTGGGTTTTAGTCAGTACAAGTCTGATACTCCCCCCCGTTCCGTCCAGAGCGGGAGAACTTATTTGATGATTTCCCACCCAAAAAAAGGGCTTGGTGGATTGGTAGCTATGGACTTTGTTGATTGGTTGAGAGATTAAGAGGCAGAAAGTATCTATATTATAAACTGGTTTGCACAAGTTGCTGGTGGCTATTTTCCAAATTAATTGATTATTTTACGATGTCACGAATTTCCGTATTATTCTGTATAATCTAATAGCATTTTATCTGGAGAGAAAATGTTTCGTTTACTGCAAATCTTTTGAATTTGTTCTTTATTAATGGGAAAGCTAATTAAGATGCATTCTCTCAAATCGGACAGTGTTAAGATTAATTTACTTAATGTAAAAGTTTCTGTCTTATTCTTAAAATTTGTATTCTTAATTAGAAGAATGAATGCGGCAAAATAATAATAAAAATATATTGAAAATCACAAGAAAGCACAAATATGTCACAGACTCTAATTACGGAGTTCTCAAGCAAAAACTTGACCATTAAATCATAAGATTATATTCTGAAAGCAACTAAATAGGCATAAAAACAAATTATAATTAAATTCCCGATTTTCACGTCTTTTCTTACAATGCAAGTAAATCTCAAGGTACTTGTGAACGGTGGTTGCGGGTTAAACATTCCGCAACATTCCCGCTTTGGGCCAGAAGTTATTTGATGATATCCTCCACAAAAAAGGTACTTGTGAAATCAACCAACATTTTCCTAACAAACATATAAAATTCTTGATAATAAAAACTTTCTATTGAAATTTATCCTCTATAGAAATTAAATAAACTCTGTACTAATACTATCAATAACATAAAACTTGTAAAAGCAGAGAAAATATCCATTCATTTGCAGTAAGAAAGTTAATACAAAGGGAAATCTTCAATTCTATCAGTTGCTAACAAAGCATGAACAATAGGCAAGGAAATAACAATGTTCTAAACAATTGTACGCCTGTGACGACACAATATAGCGACTCTGTCTATTAAGAGGTAAGCAGAACTGGTTGTTACAAGTGTGCGACATTGTTACCTGTACGATTGTCTGTAGGGGCGCCAAGATTTTCAGACATTTTGAGATTTTACAATAATTTTATTTTATTTATTTATTTCAGACATATTTGTACACATGTATATTTTTAAAATTATAACTGGCATACATTCTAAAACAGATGAAAACCCAAACTAATATTAAATTAATAAAAGATCTAACTTTAATTAAAATAAAAAGTTAAAACTTTTGTTTCATTTAGTGAGGAAGTTTGATAGAAAAGGTAAATCCATAAAGTAGGTAAGGAATGGTAAGCACAAGAAAAGACTAAATTATGCCATGACGTTTGACAGGGGAGAATGGGAGAAGAAAACGTGTTGCGCCGCCACCAAATAGGATAGGACAAGGGCAGGAAAATGATAGTGATGAGTGAGGATAATAGTTTTAAAATTAACATCTTTGACTGAATGGTTTATGTACTACATAAATGTAGATAAACAAAGATTGCAGAAGCACATACGTATAATTGGCGTAATTGTAGTATTTCGGTTTTTAACCCTCTTAAGTAAAAAAATAATTAATTCAGTAACATCATAATGACAGCAGTTACAATTTTTGATTGTTTTGTGTGAAACATTCCCATTTTTCATTTAAACCCAGTATTTTATAACCAAGACCTAAAACAAAAAATTAAACATCCCTACGAGATACCTACAAAATTAAACGTGTCCCGATATACAGTGTGTTGCAAGTTGCAACATGGTCCCTCCTACATTATTCAAGCCTTGCGATTGACATGTCACCGTGAACGCTGTAGAGATCTTGCCGATTGAAGCGTCCGCGCAAGCTTCGCATCGACTTTGGAAAACATATTCTGCTTTGCAGTTATTGTGAATCGAAAATGGGAAATTTTATGACCATAACTGTTATTAGATTGTGAATGTCTTTATTTGTGCAAAGCAAGTTATTTGAGTTGTTTAAGAATGATTGAAACATGAAGTGTCGTTTAAAATAAAGAAAATATCATTTATAGAAATATCTACTGTATTTCAGCTATGGATATAACTAATTTATAATTCTTAAAAAAAAAGTATTTCTTAAACAATATAAAAAGTAATTTATTTATCAAAAGATGAAAAACTAATCGATCTCGCATTATTGACAAGCTAATTAGTATTTTGACAACTTCAAGTTTTTCATTTAAGCTTAATCGGGTTTGTCCATAACATTAAGTAAATTATTGGCTATAAAAGTAAGTGTTTTATTACTAAACGTATCTGCAAAGTTGGCATTGAGATTTTCGCATATTATTATCATCGTTGATTTAACTTGTTTGATTAAATAAGAAAAGCAGATACAACTGATAAAATTATCATGTTAAATATTTGATTTACAACATTGATACGATAATACTACTCATGAAATAAAATATGACACAAAGAAATAGAAAAAGTTTAAACAAAGTTTAAGAAACGTTCTTCAAAATATCCTTAAATAAACTAATTTTGATCGTTACTTTTTAATTTGATGAATATCTTCATTCAACTTATTTTAAATAGCCAAAATTAACAAAAAAACCCAGGTGGCAAGGCTAGTGTGACAATAAAATACGACTTAAACAAAACTCCTACCGCGAGCCCCCGCGGTGACCACTTCAAACCTTCTTGGAAGGATAGTCCCTCGCACCATACAGAAGTGACTCATTTAATACTTTACTTGTTTAAATTAAATACAAAAGGTGTCAAGATGTTATTTAGCGGTGAATTATTAGAATAATGTGGTATTCAGGTAGTCCTTTTAGTATCTTTGCGATAGGAAAATAAAACGTTCGTTCTAATAAAGAAGTTGAGAAAGTGACGCGCGCAGTTTCTTGTTTTTTTTTTTTATTAATATCCATTTTAAATCAGCTGGACTTAGGTTAGCTTTTAAAAAAATGAACGTAACTTTTAAATATTTCACAATTCTCCAAAATAAATCGGCCATTATTCCGCATCTTTAAAAAAATATTAAACGTCAACAAAATCCCAATTTATTCGCCACAAATAAATCAACCTGTGTATAAAAACGGTTGTTCGATATTTCGTCGGTTTAATTCTAAAAGTCGCACCGAAAGAGGCTTATGGACCTTTATTTGGCCCAGTTCTTATTCTGGACCTCAATAAATCTCTGTTTTGGACACTTAAGTCTTCAAGAATTCAAGTTTTCGTATTATTTGCTCATGAAACTCTTGATAAAGTGATATATTCGGTGATGAAAACTTTCATAAAGAGACGGCTCGTTAATTTTGGATGACATTTTATGTTTCTGAAATCCGTATTTATGGTGTATTGTTGAGAAATTTATTTGTTATTTTTGGTTTTTAATAAGTTTAAATCTCAAAAAAATAATTCGAAGAAAAGAAAGTTTTTATGCGGTTTCAAAACATTTGCAAATTAATACATTAACACACAACCTGTAAGTAGATTTTTTTTTAAATATTATTTTTTTCCGTCATCGAAAAAGGTGACGGTTAATCAAGACATAAAATCTCGACAAGTATTCATTAATTTAAACAAAACAAAATATTGATGGACTACGATCTTAATATTGACATGCAAAAAATCTTTTATAAATTCCGTATTGATAGCCAATTTTTCACGTTATGCTTGCAGCCAATTCTTTGAGCGTTCAAGCGTGAAGATAAAGCCTTGTACTGATGGTCGTATCTTGCCATCGAAGATAATTGATTGACAGTTTTACAGTGGACCTTATTTGCACGGAAATATTTTTTTGGAACTACAAATGGGCAGGATAAAAGATTAAGTATTAAAAAATTGCTGGATTTTGAGAGTCTGATCCTTTTATTTCGTTCTTAGACACTAATTGGATACCTAAAGACCAATTTTTCAAAACAAACAAAGGTACCTTTATTAAAAAACAGTACATATTTTCATTACCAACAAGTTCTGACAACTTTATATCCAAACCTTTTTCGAAAGAATTCCTTTGTAAATATTTCCTTAATGAACCACATACCGCATACCTCAGGAAATACCATAAAACACAACGTGTATTACAAATAACGGGCACAATTTACCATAGATACGCGAGGGTTGTGTAGCAGGCAGTAAGCACTAATTGGTCATTCGGCGAAAAAACTAAAGAAACCGTAAAAAGTACATCGACGTAAGAAACGAGTGTAATTGCCAACTGGTTTTCATGAAACATTCATGATCTCATGATTGAGTCGCTCACATTGAGGGGGCAATTACACTTTTAAAATGCTCCCTTGACAGACTTCAGCTGCGGTGATTACTTGAAAATAAGTAAAAAATAACGCTAAATACGGACAACCGTTGATTATTACGTAAAGTTATTCTTTATGTCATTAAAAGTTACTGTCGATGTCTATTAAAGCTTTTTTGATGTAGCAATATGGGAGGTTTTCAAATAGCCGCGTACAATGTATAATGGTCGTTTTAAGAACTCATAATTTTTCTTCGCTTGCAAATAAAAATTACAGTATTATTTTATTTTGTAGGAATGTGTTGCTTTATTTTATTGCTCTCGTAGTAAATTTCTAATCAAAGAAAACCGTGCAGAGAGAAACCACGTTAAAAAAATGTAAATAAAACGTCAAATCAAAAAGCCCGTCTGTGCGAAATCTGTAAAACTTGTTTCACATCCAGCAACAGTTTCAAAACTTTCTTCCTATTCAGAGGACAATCTGTGCATATCTCCGTCCTTGTCACACGTACACATGAGAACAGACAGATCGCGTGGGCGAAAAGGACAGAGTACATGAAGACGTCACGTGGAGCGAAGGCGCGCGAGTGTTCTTGCACTTGTTTTATTTATTTTGTTAGCCGCCGGGTTTTTTTTCTTCGTTTTCTCGAGCTACGTCTTTGTTCGGGTTTGGTCGGGGCGCGCAATCGTCCGTGGCCGGTAAGTTGGATAATTTCTTTATCCTACTCAGCCCACCCGACAATTTTCTGGAGCCGCATTATTATGAGGTTGATTTGTTTAATAATTTTATTACTGGGCGCATTGCGCATGCGCGCGAGCTATTGTGTTCTTATTTTTGTTTAGCTTTGCGCTTTTAGTGGTCGCTTTACTTTTGTTTTTCGCTGTAAACGTGGGAATGGATTGTTTTCTCATTGTTTATCTGATTTATCCATTGTTTTATTATTTATAGCCAATGTCTATTTTATTAAGCGGTCGACAAATTTTGTTTAATATATTGTGTTTAGCAAGTATTCCAAAGATATTATTATTCATATTTTAGCTATTTATTTAATATTGGGTGAATCCGTTCTCGTCTTTAAGTTACAACTTTTGTTTTGAAAATATAAATTAAAAACCAATACTATTTGACCTTCAATTGGCTTATAATACTTGAAAAATTAGCACATACGGGTCGCTACAGCATCCAGCTGTTTTTAAACCGTTTTTTGCTCAAAAACGTCCAGACATATTACGTCACGGATGCCGGTGGATTGCGAGCGTCCTCTTTTTATTGCGTACGGAACCCCACTGGCAGGCCTTGGGTTCGCACCAAGATGTCCCCGACGATACTCCGAATACTTGAATAGGGACAGTGAAAAAAGGTTCAAATGTGTCATTGTGTTCAACCTTTTTGGCAAAGCATTCAAATATTGTCATTGGCAAACGAGATTCTGTAATTAAAAGACACCCTGTGTCGAAGAAAATAATCTTTTCATATGCACTTCGCCTTTTATGGGAATGCAATTTGGATGTAAAAACTTGTCAGAAGTCAGTTTGGGTCAGGCATTTGAATCAGGTCGACATTTTAATAACTTGGACTTATGAGAACAGTTCTTACAAGCTTATTACAAGATGGAATTATGGCTGCAATCCCACTGGTTTGAGAAGTAATGAAATGTTAATGTTACATGGAAAGTATAAGAAAAAGTTGATTCATACTGCGAGTGATTTATATTGCAAAGTTTTCTTAAAATGATTTCTAAGGACACAAAATAAGCTTCTTCCACCTGCTACTGTGTTTAGATCTCACCATACCTCCGAAAAAAAGAGAAATATCCCTGAAACTAGCACAAATAGTTTCAGGGATATTTATCTTTTTTTTTCTCAGAAACTAACTATTTTTTTTTCTTCTTCAGGCTGGCAGCGGCGGCGGCGGCGGCAGCTGGTGCTACCAGCGAGCTCAGTTATCTCGCTGCCCTCCATCCAGCATACCGTCCGGTACCCTACGACCATCCCTTGTATGGGGCTAATACGTTAAGAGGTAAGTCACTAATGAAAAAATAAACTGCTACAGTTATTTTCATTTTTATTTATTTTTTGTACGGTGCAGTCGGCGTAATAATGTTTCCAATGCTGGACTGTTTTTCGGAAAAGTATTCAATATCACCTTGCTTGTTGATTGATGTCACATTTCTTCGAATATATCACACTCTATTATGATACAATCATGTTTACTGTAGTGTGCCAGAAATTAGTATAGATAATATATATAGTATAAGTTATTGCAGTATTTTTGTCCATTTCCATAACTGTGCTTAATTTCAAAGAGTTTTTTTTTATGAATTTTCGGTCATTTGTTGTGGTCAAAGCGTACAAATGGATCTAAATTTTCAGATAAATTGGTACGATCTTTTTTGTGGACGCTAATAATAGTTTTTCTAAACATTTTTTTGTCAAGGTATAGGTGATTTTAACTTATTTTTACAATGTCATCCTAATAAATTCTGATGACTATTCTAGATTCCAAATAGTCCGTTTACCGTCTACCTAGCGTATCTTTAAAGATGACTTCGAAGAGATGACAAGTGATTTAAATTTCAGCGAATTCTAAGTTCGTGACTGATCAATAGTCACAATTTATATTCTAATGATTTTCCAGCTTACTAATCTGTGTACTTACCTAATTAAAATTTTAAAACTCTTAACTGCGTACAGAGTATCTACAAAGTACCAAGTTACAACTGGACATTTGCCAAAAACTATGATTTTGAAAATTGACTATAGCATTTTTTTAAAAATAAGTACCTACTTTTATTTCAAAACGATACGAAGACAAATTTTAATATGACGAACATATGAAGAAATACGTTTTATAATATTTTTAAAACACGATTTCTGAAACTAATAAAGATTACGCAAAAACATCCACTGCCTAACCGTAGCAATAAAAATACCCGCACCAGCACTGAACCTATAAACCGCCATAAGCAGGACAATGAAAAACAATCCGATAAGTTGCAATTAAACCTGAGACACAATATCAACTGCACTGCACTAGGTAGGGCTGCCACTGCAGAGGTTGCTAAAATGTTTAAAGAATTTCCTATTTTTATGATAATGATGCCATCTAGCCGATTTTGGCCACAGCGACTGCATTTGATGGCTATCTTGGGTGGTTGTCGAGAGCTTTGGTGTGCGACTCTATTATTTCCAATTTTATACAGTAGACAACACGTAATGTAGGTCTTTTAACACACAATTTGAAGTCTCTCGCACATAGATATTTCCTTTTAATATCCACAAATAAATAATCATCTTATGATGTTTCTGATACTGTTAGCCTGCGTCTTCCCACCATTGGGCAAAAGCGTCTCCCCGTGAGTTCCATTACCCATGTTTATGCTTATGCACTACAAATATAGCCACACCAAAAAAAAAATATCTATACTTCATTTGCCGACATCATCATCTGCCTAGCCTTTTCCCAAATATATTGGGGTCAGCTTCTAGTCTAACCGGATGCAGTTGAATACCAGCATTTTACATGGAGCGACTGTCTACCTGACCTCCACAACCCAGTTAGTACTGGGCAATTCGATACATCTAGAATTCTAGATAGTACTGGTTTTCAGACTTTCGGGATACTGACTATCTGTAACGACTGTCAAAGATCTATAAATGACAGGCGGGACCAACACATCGCTTTTCCGAAGACGAAACAAAAAAAATCTACTCCTTAAATGCACATATGACTAAAAGAGTGATGGACCTGAATGTTGTTGGAAGGAGAACGCGAGGAAGGCCAAAGAAAAGATGGATGGATTGTGTAGGGAATGATGTGAAGGAGAAAGGAGTAAATGATGTCGTGACGTCTGATAGGGGAGAATGGAAGGAGAAAACGTGTTGCGCCGACCCCAAATAGAATGGGACAAGGGCAGGAAAATGATGACGATGAAATCTCGTTACGGTGCCAACCCTAGGACGTGTGAACGAGGTAACGTTACACCCCAGTCGTAATGATAAATCTGCAACACTAGGTTGTTATTGCAAATTATATGCATGCCCAGACACTGACATGACCGTTTCATGTTCAGATGCATCCGTTTCTTAGTTCTGTCGAATGTGCAACGATTTTATTGGTTATAATTGTTATGGAAGCTAGGATTTAATTAGCTGTAGGAAAACTGCAATGGGCATTATTATTATGATTATGTTGTTTAATAATATCTGGGATTTTAATAGTGTGCTTGGTAAAAATATTTGTTTTAATTTTGCAATTTCAGTGAAGATGAAATTGGTTATTTGAGATGATGTTTTTTTTGCTTACCACTGTTAACGTTCTGGACAAGAAGAATAAAAAGTTTTTATTTTCACAGAATTTAGGTATTAAAATAAAGTGTTATCAACATTTCAAAAGTCCTTGTATATAAAAGATTGCTATTCCTTTCAAAACACGTTTATTGCAGATTTTTTGAATGAGTCCTTAAATAAGCACACAAACACAAACTTCTCTACTTCATCATCATCATTTTCCTGCCCTTGTTGGCAGAACACGTTTTCTTCTTCCATTCTCCCCTATCAGACGTCACAGCATCATTTACTCCTTTCTCTTTCATATCATTCCTTACACAATCCATCCATCTTTTCTTTGGCCTTCCTCTCGCTCTCCGTCCTTCAACATTCAGATCCACATCGCAAACTTCTCTACTTACGACGTAAAATCTCTAAACTTGCACTAAATCCAAAGTTCATTCAATTAAATTTCCCTACTTTCTCACTCAATAAGCATGGTATACCATTGCATATCTCACAGCAACCAATGCGCAACGCCACGGCGCAACACTATCTTCACAATTTATCTCCCCACAGAGGTGTTAATTAGACTCTGAACTCACGACTGTACCATTCGCTGCCTCACTAAAAACAAACAAAAACCACATCTATTGAAAACTTTTTAAAGTTCAATATGCGCTGGCGCAGCTTAGATGACAGATACGTAAAAGTGGCTATTAAAGGACAGACCGTGGTAAGTCACGGGTTGAAATTGGCATGCATTTGAGTAACGAAGGGTTGGTTTTCCGACCTCGCAATTAAGACGTTTCTGATTACGTGAGTGACTATATAGGGGGCATTCGACGGTTTGATCGTCTGATAGGTGCCTAAGAAAAGATGCAAGGAATATTAAAAATAAGTGCAAGTCGGAATCGCCCACCGAGGGTTCCGAAAAAACCTGTGACATAATTGGCATATCTATTGACTGCGTAGATATGGAGGGTTGGTTTTATTATAGCTTAGAGGGAACACAGACTTGAGTCATCATCATCATCATTCGCAACCGGAAGGCGCCCACTGCTGGGCATAGGTCTCCCCCAATGACCTCCACGTTTGACGGTCCCGCGCCGCGTTCATCCAGCGGGTTCCCGCGGCTCGGACCAGGTCGTCGGTCCACCTTGTGGGGGGCCTGCCTACCCTGCGTCTTCCAGTGCGAGGTCGCCACTCCAGGACCTTTGTGCCCCATCGGTCGTCAGCCCTCCGGGCAATGTGCCCAGCCCACTGCCACTTGAGCTTGGCTATTCTTTGAGATATGTCGGTAACTCTGGTTCTTCTGCGGATCTCCTCATTTCTGATTCGATCACGCAGAGAAACTCCGAGCATAGCTCTCTCCATTGCCCTTTGTGCGACCTGAAGGCGAAATATGAGGCCTGCAGTGAGCGACCATGTCTCTGAGCCGTATGTCATAACTGGCAACACACATTGGTCAAAAACTTTCGTTTTGAGACACTGCGGTATTTTGGACGAAAAGATGTGGCGCAACTTCCCGAACGCTGCCCAGCCGAGTTGGATTCGACGATTAACCTCTTTCTCGAAGTTGGATCTACCTAGCTGGACTGTTTGGCCCAGGTATACGTAGTCATTGACGACTTCAAGTGTAGAGTCTTCAACCTTTATAGGAGTAGGTACTACATGGGTATTAAACATAATTTTTGTTTTGCCCATGTTCATCTTGAGACCTACTCGTTGGGAGACTCTACTGAGGTCATCGAGCATAGTGCCGAGGTCCTCCAGGGTTTCAGCCATGACTACAATGTCGTCGGCAAATCGAAGGTGAGTGATGTAGTCGCCGTTGATGTTGATGCCGAGTCCTCTCCAGTCCAGCAGTTTGAAAACATCTTCCAGCGCGGTAGTGAACAGTTTCGGAGATATTACATCTCCCTGTCTCACTCCGCGCTGCAATTTAATCGGTTTCGAACACTGATCCTGGAGACGGACCGTCATGGTGGCGTTTTTATATAAGCACTTCAACACTTCGATATAGCGATAGTCAATGTGGCACCGCTGAAGGGACTCTAGCACAGCCCACGTTTCAATCGAATCGAAGGCTTTCTCATAGTCCACAAACGCTAAGCAGAGAGGCCGATTATACTCCTCGGTCTTCTGTATAATCTGCCGCAGCGTATGTATGCGGTCTATGGTACTAAAGCCTTTACGGAAACCGGCTTGTTCGGGAGGTTGGAAGTCGTCAAACCTGCGGGCGAGACGATTCGTAGTAACTCTTGAAAACAGCTTGTAGACATGGCTCAGCAGTGTGATAGGCCTATAGTTCTTTAGAAGAGTGTTGAGTATTAAGACTTGAGTATTAAGTTTTAATTTTAACTCGAGACCTCCACGCATTCCAAAGATAAAGGGTATTGACAGATATATAGAAGGACAACAAAGTTGTTCGTTCGAATTTTAAAGAATTTGTCTGAAATAAACAGTACAACTAACAGCTGTTTGTATTGTTTGTGTATCAAACTTCTTGAAGTTCGATTCAACTAGCCATACTCCTTGTCTATCTATAAAAATGCCATAAAACTTGTGACGTCAATTTAAGAAACAAAAACCTGTTTTAAAAATCGAACGCGCCCGATCAATTGGTACAATAAAATAATGTCATTACAATTTACCACGCCATTTCCAACGGCTCGATTAGAATAACATAATTATTAGTAATCCAATTCCACGGGTAGTTTCCCCCCATTCAAAGTTTTATAGGCGTACAAAATTGATGTAAACGCCCTCTTTTGATAGGATTTGAAAGAACAAATAGGCTTAATGGGCAAGTCTATTATTCGGGTTTATCTGCCTTCACTAATGCCTACCTCAAGACCGTAGCAGATGGGTTGAAGTCGGTTATTGATGTTAAGGGTGAGGGTCAAGTTATGAGCGAATAAGTTTTGACTTTGCTTTGATTAGTTAGACCATATATGGTGATCAGAAAATTATTTCAAAAGTGAGATAGAATACCTCTCCTGCATACCATCATGAAGATCTCCATTTGACTTATGAATGTACACACTGGAGAAAACATAAGGAAACATCATAAAAAAACATAGAGTACAAAAGCAAAGCTTATTTCAAAATAAATTTCTACCAGCAGGCCTGCGAAAGTACAGGAAAAGAATAGCATTTATACAAAACATTATTTAATGCAAATATGGTTATGCTTGTCCATCTGTCTGATACCTTTTCAAGCCTAAACAGCTGAACTGATTTAATTGAAATGTCATGCTTACGATTATTATATGGATAATTTGAAGGAGATTGAGCCAGATATTTTTTTGTTTGTCTCGCCTGTACTGTCTCACTGCTGCAAAGGATTCTCTCTACTTATATCAGTTGTATGCAGATATACTGCCGTGGTATAACTGTCGACGAATTTCATTAACACGGGCAAAGTCTCAGGCTAAAGTTATCTTTACAAGATCTTGCCAGCGTTGTGTATAAAACATATTTTCCTCCTTAACTTTGAACTCTGCCCGCCTCTCGTTTCCCTCTTGGTCCTCCAGTTCGTGCTATACCCTCCAGTCTGCCCTCAGCCCAACACCGCGCATTAGCGATTCGATGTGGACAATATTTAGATTCCTCCTACGTGCGTTTTATTTTGAAGCTTTCTGTACGCTTTATATTGTAATGCTTGTTTATTGTTTGGGGTCAGTAGAACGAGAGGGTCAAGTGTGCTTGCCTTGTATACTTAAAATAATAAGTAAGTAATAAGTTTATTCATTAAAAGAAACAAAACAGAATTAACATTAGCGGTGAGCCACAAACTAAAGAGCGCTTGTATCTCGGGAGTGCAAAGATGACAAAATTAAAATTTTATATCTTCTTTTCTTTTCTTTTTTTTTAAAAAAACGTTGCTCGACACTAAGAATTTCTCCTGTATTGTTGGTGCGTTTACAAACATTTAAAGTCACATACACAAACAGCCAGACCCGGAACTACTATTTGTAGGCCATTATTGTTCCATGCGGGAATCGAACCCGCGACACGCAGCGCAGCAGTCAATCGCTCAACCGCTGCGCCAACCTGCGGGAGGACATTCAAATAGAACAATGAACAGGATTTGAAGAATAAAAAAAATCCTAGGTTACCATCGGCCATTGTTGAAATAGGATACCTGTCATACCTAGATCTTGAACTTTTTAAAAGAGGATTTTGCCTGCAGTAAACGAAACCTGAAATTCGGGTGACGGCTTTGTCTTGTAATTGAGTCTTGCAAAGCATGTTAATCTATTACGTACGACCCAGAGAGAAACTCAACCTGAAGTGAATAAATACCAAACGAAAGCATTTCAGTTGATTCATAGTCATAGCGTTCAGAAATTTTGTTTAAAAAGCATTCTTGTGGCGGATTGCCAAAAGGAAGATCCACTTTGGTGAAGTATTTTTTTCCAAATCACCTCTTTCGTAAAACTTATTAAAAGATCAAGTGAATGGGCAATATCATCAGTGTTAATGACCACAGAACACACAAGATTTTTCTTGTAATTATGTTCTTCGTTTGCAATTACTATTTTAGCGAACGTTAAAAGAGTCAACCAACTAATCTTTAGATAGTTTAAAATGAAGTCGCTTTCGCCGTCCTTTCGTTTAGATATTCTAAATTTCTCAATGGATTTTAATGCAGTTATCTGCAATAGATAGAACGATTCAGGATGGATTTGAGCAAGGTTTATTCACTTCATACCATGCGAAGCCGAGGCGGGACCCTAGTTTGATTATAAAACTAATTAAAATACCATCCCTTTAATACCCGAAATGTTAGGCAAAAGTCTACCTAAGTGCTAGCGCGCACTGGTGACTTTTGTCACGGTGACTGTTTCGTCACTCGTCGGTCGGCGTACATAAATGTCAGTTGTCACGTCGTAACGTGCGCGCACCTTCATTACCTCCATACATATTCTTGGCCGTGACAAAAGTCACCAGTGCGCACTAGCACTAATAGTTAGTCCCACACTTTGCCAGTTCATCATCTGCCTAGTCTTTTTCCAACTATCCTGGGTTCGGGTTCCAGTCTTACCGGATGCAGCTGAATACCAGTATTTTACATAAAGCGATTGTCTATCTAACCTCCACAACTAATCTCAGCTAGTACTAGTTAAAACGATACCCCTTGGTAAGACTGGTTGTCAGACTTTCGGGAAACTGACTACCTGTGACGACTATCAAAAATCTACAAATGACCGCCGGGACTAACAGCTTTACGTGCTTTCCGAGGCACGAAGGAAACTCGGTATGTAACGGGTGGCCACCCATCCACAGACCAACCTAGGCAAGTGCGGCTTAACCTAAAGATCGACCTGAGCGACTGCTGTTATTTGGCCACGAGCTCCTCTTTTTGCCAGTTCCAGTTTTCAGATTTTGCCAGTTATAAATAAAAAACTATAAAACAAAAGTCGTCAAAACCGTCTGTCACCAGGCGGTCTTTTAGGCCCCCTGATTAAAAAACGTCTGAAACTTAACCCTTTTCCGCGGCGTCAAGTTTGACCTGTACCAAAACTGTTTATAATAAAAAAATCGCGAGCGGTGTCCGTTTTCTTAAGCAGCTCGGATCGACTTACACGAAGTAAACGCATCTTTAGATAACGCTCAATTAACGGCCCTTTTTTATTATAACTCTTTTTGGATGGTGTTATTTAAAAGGTTGGCAGTGAGTAGCAGTAAAAGATAGTGCCAATTTTACTGGTTTTTTTTTGTATTGGTACAATTTTTAGGGATCCGTGACCACCTGACCGTCTGTTTGTCCGTCTGTCTACCTGTCAGCCTGTCTGTCTTTATGTCTGCCTGTCTGCCTGTCTCCCTGTATGCCTGTCAGTCAAGACCCTGTATCTCGGGAACGCCTGGAGTTATCGAGTTGAAATAAAAACTATATACCGAAATCTGTGGTCCCATTTTAAAGATAATTATCTGTTGATTTGTTAGAGGTTCTAGAAATTAAAGGTGACCAAAAAAAAACACGAACATGGCGGTCTGATAGGATTCCCATGTTTTAAATAATGAACTAACAATATTAGCATTAAAATGGCTTCTTTTTACCCCCTCCGGAGTAGATTTCTATTTTAATCTAGAAAATAATGAATAAAAACATAAAATAAAGACAAAAATGGCACACGGGACGATTCATGATTAAAATATTATTCTAAAATAAGTCACAGGGCCTCTAACTGTCACTGGAATCAGTAACAGTAGGTATTTTTTTTTTAATTAAACTTAATTTCTCATTGGTAGAAACCCCAGGCGGTCTGCAAACTCGCCAGGAACGTCAATCAGTAGTCACAAAGTACTGATGATCGAATAAATTAATGCAAGAATCCCTCGATCCTTAATTTTATGCGAGAATCGAATAGTTTTCTGCTAATGACTTTATTGTTAACAACATTTTTTATTCGAAATACGTTTTTAGTAGGTATTTGAAGAATTGTCTGAATGGCCTATTTAATGGATGTACTAATTAATGTTTATAGTTTAACTTGTCGGTACATGTTTGCCATCCATCCATCCATCAATCCATCCATTATTTAAATTAACCCTGCTTTGTAATTTATAAGCAATAATTAACATCTGCTTTAGAAAACATTTTGAAAGTTATTTCTGTGTTTTCCAGAAAAAAATGGGAGGAAGGAAAGGAGGCCTTTGCCCTGCAGTGGGACACAACTGGCTCATAATAATAATAAATAATAATAATAATTTCTGTGTTAATCCGTTGTAATGCCTTAAAACTGAAGGTTGACAGAATATTGTCACGTAAGTTAAAAAAAAATAAAAATGTATGAAAATGTGTTATAGCAGTAATGTATAGTAATTTAACAACTGGCCGTAATTAGCCAACCATGTACGGTTCTAAGTATCGATTAAGCTGTTTAAAAAAAACTATCTGCGTAACAGAAAACACACAAATTCAAATGTATGTTACAATTTATTTTTCTACTGAAAACATGAATGACATCTATCGTTTTATGCTTTTAATGAATATGCTTTCGTCAGATAAATTAGGATTTTTATAAGCTTAATAATAAAAATCTTAATTTTTGGTAAAAAGCGTACAGTAAATCTCCTTATGTGCTAGTTTGGTCGAATATAATTTACACTATATTCGATCGAATCACCTTGGTGTTAAAGGAGTGCTTTGGCACTTGTACTAGAATTATCCTGTATCGCGAATGCCATCACCATCCTCCGGACCAACTAGGTATTTCGGTCTTGAAACAAATCAATTGAAAATGAAAATCTATTCAAAAATGAAATAAGTAGTACAAAGCTTTCTCGACAAGCTTTTATTCACCAGACCACCAGATTTATCCATTAATATATAGATTTTTATATAAAATAATAGCCTTCACACGTCATGCATAACACCATCCCAACAGGTTAACTGGAACTGCGGCGTATCAAAAGGCTCAGGTTTCGTCTACTGCACTGGACGGACCTAGTTCCCCAGACCCGATGGAGATGACCTTCACCACCGGTCTCCTGTCTAGTAACGGTGTTATAGGTAGCTGGGATATTGGCTAGACTTCTGATAAAATATATGAACATGCCATTTCGAAGCGAGACGAGACTTCGGGTCTTAAGTATTGTCTGGGTTGTTCCGGGGTTTGCCGATTGTTCGAAGAGATACCGCGGCCCTGGAACATGAAGGGCAAAAGAAGGAACATGAATGGGTTTTAGTCAGTAAAAGTCTGACAATCCCCCCCATTCCACCTAAAGCGGGGGAAGTTATTTGGTGATTTCCGATAGGTCCTGTATTTGATTCTCGGATCGTGTAAATGTTTATTGGGTTTTTCATCAGGGGTTTCTCTGTAGAAGCAGTGGAGCTCGGATTTGTGCCTAATTGATGGCAATAGGTTCCCCCTCTATTACATGGGACTTAAACTTAACACGCGAAATGTGGGAGTACTAGAACTATACATATACCTCTGTCTAACCTTTTGGGAAAAATAGCGTGATGTTATATTACAAGAAAATAACATTTTAATGAAGGAAGAAGACAAACAAGAAGTGTAATGGTTTTTATTTAGTTGATATTGAAAGTACATGAGAAAAGAAGACTATCTACTAAGACTACGACTAACTACTAAGAAGGAATATCTAATATGTAATCTCATAAAGATCAATTGGACGCACATAAGTTGGATGTCTATCTTCTTCAATTGTCTGTCTTACTTCAAGGACGCCACGATAAAAAGCTGGCTAAGAACGAGTTAGACTCGCGCACCGAGGGTTTCGTACATAAACAGCCATATTTTTTGACTGTGTAGACTCAGAGGGTTGATTTTTCACAGCACAACAAAGTGACCACAGAGTTGAGTATAAGGTTTTAATTTCAACTCGATACCTCCACGCGTTCCCGAGATAAAGGATCAAAGTGATCCAATAAAGGTTCTGTTTCTTCCTTTTGAGATACGGAACCCTAAAAATAGTTGTGTACCGTGTCATGTTTTACAAAATTAGTGTTTTTGCTCTTTGACTGCTCCTTGCGTACTTGCACTGTGCCCTGGCCATGTAATGAAATTATTTATGAGAATATTTAAATTTTCAATACGCAACGAATTATTCACAGTGACAAGATTAAAACGTTAAGTTATTACTAGACGTGACTATGAATATTATCAATCACATCATAACTTATAACTTCTACAATACTACATGCTATTTTGTAAGATCAAAAAGCGTGGCTGATGAATTTAGTAATAACATCTAAAGTAATTTCCTTACTTATTAGAATAATTAAACTTTAGTCATTAGGCATGATAAAATTGAGATTAAACAGAATTACAAATGAGATGAAACTAAAATTAGCCGAGATGATGGAGTCTAATTGTTACCTAAAGAGTCCCGACAGAACGATAACACATAATTTAAACAAAGCGGAGATGTAATCAGTGCCGTTGTATTATTAATAAGAAAGTGTTTATGCAATTTTTTCTGACCTCACAGCATCTGCTAGTGTCACAGAATAATCAGTTGCAACATCAGCTATTAATGTCTAGGTAAATTATATGATTAATAACAACATCATCAATCATAGTAACAAAAACCACTAAAAAGACCCTAGATGCACTCGATTGGCTTTATTAAAACAAAATACCAACGCACCGTCATCAGTGGACTGCAAAATTTCGCAACCGAAGTGACAAGCCGAAACTTAATAACTTACTCAGAAATGCACCAGCAAATTGGGAGCCGAGTCGTCCGACCGGCTCCGTAACCCTACACCGCCTTACCGAACTCTCCGACACATATAAATTGTATTTTTATTCAAATCGAGCCTACGTGCCGCGATAAAGCCCCCTTAAAACAAATAACCACTCATTCAGCCGAGGAAGACCACACGAAAGACAACCTTAACACAAACAGACAACATTCAAGATGCTGCAGCATCCACCAGCTGTCAAGATACAGGCGACAAAAAGCTTTACAGTTGCAGTAACAGAGTTGTAGTTTCAGAAATAAGTAGGTTTGCTTCACTACTTTTAGTTCAATACAATGATGCTATAAGAAACTACTCGCCTCGTGTAAACAATGAAAAATATATCCTGATAGTAAATACACAAGAATCAGAGTCGAACAATGTAAGCCCATCAGATAAGTCGACGAATGATGATATAAACGAAGATCGTGTTCCCGAGACATATATAGAGAACAATTTAAAGGTTCATTGGGACACTTTTTCACTCAATTTGTATCCGTTTCGTTCTTGTTGTACAGATAATGTTGACCGCCTCAGTATTTATGAAATATTTGAAATTGCAACGGAAAAGATTTGGTGTTATTGTGCCGTAATAAAATCTGTATAGGGATCACTCAAGGGTAACGAGACAGACGAGCGATTGGCTTCTCGTGTTTGCCTTTTTAATAAAGTTGTTCGCACCGATACCCTTCATTATTCAGCAGTTTTTTCTGTCCAAAATGTTAATCACCACATTTACTTGCCCCGAGTTTTTGCTTGTGAGGAATTTTATGAAACATTTTAATAAAGCTGCTAATGGTACAGCTGCCAATCACCACCAGGTTGATATTACACTACGTGAATCTGATATAAGAAATATAAATGTAAAAATTAATGACAATCATAAAATGACCACGTATTTTATACCTGGAAGTTTGATTCGCAAATATTTCAATATCATAAAAACTTTTCCTGATTATGGAACTGTAATAAAAGCGGCTATCGTAAATGTCACAGTATTCGAAAAAATATTATAACTATACCTAAGTGTAGTGGTTAAAAATGTTAAAATCGATACGTGTGTACGTCTTCATCGTCCGATAATCGTAAATTAAGGCCCGACTCTGGTTTAACTGAGCGTAAAAACTGTGAGCGAGAGATTGAGAGTTCATGTTACTCCGAAAATGTAAAACGAAAAAGAATTCAGAGCTTCGATTGTGTAAGAGAGACAGAACTACAGTTGATGTCAAAGAACTAAATAATTCAGAACTAGATATTTGTAGATACAACAAGGATGTCTCAGTGAGGAAGTAATTTAAATCAGATTAATGACAATGTATCGTTGACGATCAACATGGAGGCTTTAATCAATCTAGAGGAAGATTGATTGCTTTTTTTACTCGTCAATACATTTTTGCGGCAGATTCCAATTTACAAAATGTCACGAACAGAGTTGACAACTTCAATTTTGTTTTTTTTTCATTTTTTTTCAATTGCCTTTGTCAAACACTGTGTCCCGAACCTTAATCTTTGTCAACGAGAAGGCGATGGGCGAACCGGAACGGGTTTTAGAGTGGGACGGGACGACAGCGCCTGCGCATGACAAGTGACCGGATTAATGCATTTTAAACGAAGAAGGCTTAATTTTGATCTTGGATCCCTTAATTGAATGAGATTTGTTTTTTTTTGGGAAATGAGTTTTTAGAAGTCACTTTCAAATTACTTATGTATGAGTCAAGTCAAGCCGCTTCATGTATACTAAGGAGTGTCTTCTTAGCGGCTTTGACTTACAAGGGCTCAGCTTTTAAGGCTCGGCAAGTCAAAAAATAACTTAAAAGCTTTGACCAGTTACGTCTGCCCAAATTCTTTGAGTATACAGTCCTAAAACAGTAAGCGTTTCAAAAACAACGATATCAGTGCATTTTACGTCTTCAATGACATCTATATCTTCCATACTAATCAAGTTAATAACAATGTTTCCACTGCACTACAGATCTCCAATCTGCATATTGCCAATAAACGGAGAATTTATTTCGATTCTATTTGGAGTTTATAGCTTTTGATGGTTGCATACAAATGTATTAAACCTGCAAAGATGTTTTTAGCCGACAGAGTTTGTTCAGAATCTACAAGTAACAAAGTAATTGATATAGATATAAGTCGATGAGCGCCAGATATATATAAATTACAATTTAAAAGCTTTTTATCTTTCGGTTTTGTAGGGTTCCGTAGGCTGGTGGTAAAACTTCTTAGCCTGAATATCATTATAATCATCCACCAGCCATTATGTTAGTATTTGAGGTTGGTTTAGTTAGCATATTGTCTTCTTATTTCAACAACAACCCACATAGTACTATCAGTATTTAAAAAATTACTTAATATACCTTCTTTCATATTTCGTTTGTTGTTCTAACTGGAATTGATCATCTTACAATTTGGTTGTTTAGTGAAAAATCTTTTTAACGATAAGATACATGGAAATTAAAGTTTTTAAGCTATATTCCGATCTAACATTTAGATATAGTAACAGAGGATTTAACTTCATGATTAATTACAGTAATAAATCGATTCCTTGTAATTATGGAACCGGCATTCACTTCACTACTTCATCATTTAATGACTGGAATTGATTAGTACCTTCTGTGCAATTTTCAAAGCAATGGCTTCCTTAATTACATAGGTACACAATTTATCCTGCCACCAAATTAAATAGCTACATATTGATAGCCGTTATTGAACGATCTTTTTATGACTTTGCAAGTAAGATTTAGCTGTCGGTAGTATATTATGAACAATTTAAAGCTATTTTATAATAATAATAATTCATTTATTTGCAAGAAATATGGTGCTTACAGATCTTAAAATAAAATAGTCACAGTACCTTATATTTCACCTACTAAAATCTGCATGCAAATTTTTTGATGTGCCAGGTTTCTTACTGATTAAATAAAATAAGGAATTACGAAATGTAAAAATAAGAATACAGGTATGTCAAGATTTATAAAATTACAAAAATATAAAAAAATACAGGCTGTCAAAATGCATAAAATTACAGAATTGTCAAAGTGTATGTCATTTCAATTGCAGTAAAGTTTGTATGACTCGTACTAATGATTTAATAGTGTTTTGTTGTGTGTAGTAGTGTAATTTTGGACAATCTCCGGTATTAAACACGTCTTGAATACTTTTTGAAAGTTCATCTTCTTTATCAAGACTTTCCACAATCAAATCTACAGAACCCAGGCTCTCTTCAACTTTGCCCACATTTTTATCGATACCCAAGCCACCAACCGCTTTTGCCTTGTACTCAGCTAAATGATTGACGATCACACATCCACCTCGATATCCATTCCCGCTGAGTGTAGAACTATCGCCAACATTTTAATAAATAACCCCTTTGCCTTCACTAATAGCGATAATTCCTTCACTACAAGCATTCAATATAAATCGACCGATTTATTTACACGCATTGTCAGTTGTTTTAACGTTATAAGTAAGAATTAATGTATCGATATTAATATTGTTAAACGTGTTGACCTTTTTGTTATTAATTTTATAGTCGTAAGTCTTTATTACGTGTTTTTTGAACGGGCGAAAATTTCGATAAAGGTGTCGCTCTGTAATTTCTTTATTAAGTTGTGGTCAAAAATTCGTGGTAGGTCGTTGTTTAATAAGATTTTTATTGAGATTGTTTTTGTATGCAATGCCTTTTATGGCTTTAACATCAGAAACATGAATCGTTTATTAAATTTCAACATCTAGTTTTGTTTTACCACTCTCCAACCAAAGAATTTCTATTCGTCTTTCCATCTCATTTTTTATCTCCTCTCTCATTCTAACGGCATATTTTCTCTCTCCCAAATCAACATTATTAGACAAAGCATCAGTTCCATCTATCAATTTCATCGGAACTATCCCGAGAAGCCGAAGGTGTATCGATCGACAGTCCTCTATAATTTTTTCCGATTGGGAACCAGTCCAATCGATGATCGATGAAAAAAAGCCGTGGGTCGGTTTCGATTGATCCGGTCTCTATCGAGATTGAGACATCTCGGAACGAGTTCCGCCCGCCTGCGCAGGCGCCGCCCTAAGTGATAAGAGATTATCGGGAGATCGTAAATTACTTAATTTCACAGCGTGTGCTTATCTTTTCCGAAATTGGGTAGCTTTTAACTCTTTTATTGGCAGATGTTTGTTAGAGTTTTATTATCAGGTTTAATCTGAAGTGATTTTTCGTGGTTGCGGTAGGTAATACCATCATTTGCCTGAGTTTTTGAAGAATATTTAGATTTCCATTAGTGTACAATATCTTAAAGGTGTATTTTTAAAGTTTATAAAAAAATGGGTTTAGGATCTTTATAAGTCTACATTGGCTTTGTATAAGATTTAAAAGATTTCATTCGCTTCTTTGCATCATATTCATAAGCTAAGCTTTCCTGCTATCGCTTACTCCAATGACTTAACCCACCATCCCCACCTACGTTAGCCATATTATTGTTACCAAAATACTCAACGAAGTTTTTAATCATGCCTCGATAAGAATAATTACTCGGCGCTTTGGTCTAATGTTTTATGTCCAAGTAATTGGCGAGGCTGATTGCTAAAATGTTTTCATTATGATTTATACGCATTGATTGTCGAACTTAACTGACCGATGTGTTGCTAAGGAATTTGTATCAGTTTGTTTGTTTCCTCCGATAAAACTGAAGTTTGTGAAGAGCGGTCATTTTGAGAGGACTGTTTTTTTTAATAAATGACTTTTAAATTTGATGATATTGACTAGTTTTTTTTATTAACGTTGAGTACACTAGGATTATCTCTTGTATCGTGGGTGCGTTTACAAATAGTTAAAAACAAACATACACAACAGCCAGACCCGAAACAAATATCTATAGGTCATACAAATATTTGTACCGTGCGGGGATCAAACCGCGACACGCAGCGCAGCCAACCATGCCGTCGTTGACAGTAACTGATTTCGTATTTACTAAACTTGAAGAAAATAATGAATTGGTGTTTCAACTAAATATCTCGGTTTTGGTCCTTAAAGTTTTTATTATAGGTACCATCTTGGTGAAATAATCCGTATTATTTTGTATCCGTGCTGATGTTTTTCTCTTTCCAGGCTGCCTATAACCAGAACACGTATCATCATAATAGGATAGTTCCCAAAAAAAATATATATTAGAAAGTTACGTGAAACCTCACGCGTTGCTGATTTTTTTCACAACAAGTGACGTCACACGTAACTTTAATGGGCTATATCTTTGTCATTTATGGTCTAACTTACAAATAAAAAAAACAGTGTCCCTTATTTTTGAATAATCTAAAAGACGGAATAAATAGAATGTAATTATTTTGACCCTAGAAACTACCCTATTCGAAATTATTTAAGGTGCCTTTATCCGAAATTATTTAAGGTGCGCACAGCATGTCTTCTTCTTCCATACTCCTCTATTACTTTTCAAATTGTCGGACACCTCCTTTCTAGTTTCTTTGGTCTTCCTCCACTCCTATACCTTTTCAGATTCATACTTAAAACATTCCTCACGAAATTTTTTCATTCTTCCTCATCACATTCCCATACCAAGCCAACTGATTATCTTAACATCTCAGTCATCAGCGCTACGTTTAGCCTTCCTCAAATATACTCGTTTCTTACTTACTTACCCATTCGCGTAACCACACACATCCCAAATAAAATAAATGTACTGTGCTTTAAAATATTTCTGTTATAATATCCAACAGTTAACTATCTTAATTAATTCATTATAGATGTAAATAATAAATTAACACAACTCCCAATTATCGCTCTCTACTCGCAATATATATTTTTTATAAATATATCCATAAAACCTAACAACAAACGTTGTTTTAACATATCTTGTTTTGGTTTATTTTTAATTTTAACAAAGCTACAAAGAGGTCGTAAATTATAATCATATAATATATAATTAACTATATCGTGATGCTGTCATTTGGTTATTTTAATAATTTATTATTAACAATCCTTGTGAATTAGAAGCGGGCCAACAAACTTTATAGGCAGATAATGGTTTCCTTTTGCATCGTGGTTTGATTTTGTTTGTCATTGTAAAAGTATTCACATTTCTTGTTAAAACAATTTCATTATAATCTCAATCAAATGAGTAGAGATCAAGCAAGTAAATTAAATGATGACCACTTGCTATGCTGGTGATTTTAAAGGCAGTTAACTAACTGCTACCCTACCATGACGTCTTAAAGAAGAACTTATTCCACTGAGGGAAAGAGACAGAGTTATACAGGGTGTCTAGCACCATCTCTTTCTCACACAGGAATAAGAACTGCTATAAGATGTCATGGTAACCCTTCTGGCCTATGAAATAGATCTCATCACTTCTTTTCGTGTGGTTAGTGGCTAACTCGCGGGCGCCAGCTATTACGACATTTAGTAGGATTAAACTGGTAAAGACCATCAGTTAAACTGTATGCAGCAGAATACTGAGAAACGAATAAGTAGTTGACTAATGATTTCGATTAGAATCAATTCGTGTCCTAATATTAATAATTAGGTACTCCCCATAAGTATTCACGTCTAATCCCGAGGCAAAATAATCAATTTTAATTTAATAAACTACAATACAAAATAATCTATAACTACAATACTGTCAAATTATTGATTAATTAACTAATAAAACTGTCTGAAGACAAAATTAATGGCCGAAATTTTCTAATGCCGTGTCACCAACCAGCGTAGGATACATAAATCTTTATGCAGCAGGTTTCAGTACCATTTCTACAAGCTTCGGTTCCAAGAAAGTTAATTAACAAGTTAACACGTGTTTTTGTGAGGAAACGCGAATTTTTCACCATGTGCTGTCAGTGGCGGTGAAATGTGAGACTGGGTGTATTGTTGGGCATCTGTGTTTGAAGTTTGGCGTCTGAGATCTTTTTTTTGTTTTTTTTTGTGACGATTTTGGGGACAGGGCCTAGAAAGTTCTTTAAAATGTTGTGAGCACTGGTCAAGTAATTATTCGATCCAGCCTGTCCTTTGTCACCCAGTGGTGGCCTTACAAAGCGGTCATTTTCCTTTTAAATCCTAGCTCGAAAGCACTGGCTGGGGGTCCTAAATTCATTTAGGGAAACCACAGAATAGGCCGGTTGACAATATTAAAAAAAAAACACTTGGCAAACTATTGGTCCTGCGCTTCTTGCAAGTCAGTTTATCATTGTTCTAATATAGAAGTTTCTAGTCTTCGTTTCACCCCCATACGGCTTATCTATTTCCAGCAATAGACGTTCTTCAGCTGAAATCATGATGACAGTGATTCGGAAGTAGATTTTGATATAACTAGGTACTCGTTGAGTATATGGTTTTAATTTTAATCGCTTCGCGTTCCCGAGATAATGGGTCTTGACAGACAGACAGAAGGGCAACAAAGTCATCCAATAAGGGTTCCGTTATTTCCTTTTCAGGGCTTGAACCCTAAAAATTAACGAAACAGAATTCAAACACATATCCTTTTCACTCATTAGCAAACAGCAAATAAATCGCCCAGTGACATTTTTTAGTTTATTTACGGATCACATAACCAGTACCCAAAATGTGATTTATTCATACAAGCGAATCCAAACGGGATATGGTTATAACCTTTATTTAAACATTTTTATTTACGTCTCAATTCTATATTTCGGCGTTTTTGAATAAACTGCTTTTATTGCTCAATTTTGTGTTTATTGATTTACTAAGTTTATAAATATTTAAAACAGTGTCATAAAATTGTTTTCTAATTAAATGTTTTTATTTATTACGTGGGAAAATAAACCTGTGGATTTAATTGAAATGACTTTGTTATCGAGCTACACAAATATACGTATGATTTATAACTGTGGCAATAGTCTCGCGCTCTGTACTGAGGAACTTGAACATACTGAGGAAACATGCGTGAACTGTCAGAAACCCTACATTAAAAGTGTTATATGTTATAAATTCATCATCATCTTCCTTGCCCCATTCTATTTGGAAATGCGTTTTCTTTTTCCATTCTCCCCTGTCAGACTTCACGGCATCATTTACTCTGAAGCGACCAAAGAAAAATAATTCTCTATGGTAGCGACACTATTCGGAACATGGCAAAAACTACTACAGCGTCATCTACATAACCACTGAAAAACTAACTGCTAATTCCTACAACGCACAAGCAAAATTATCCACGAGTTAAGACTATATACGAGAACCCGACTATAACTTTTAGGCTTCATTCCGTCCTCGCCGACGAGGCCCGTCGCGACGTCCCGGTACCTGCCCCACCCGTCTCTTCCTAAAGCCAGCCCGCGTTGCTGAGCCAGTAAGTACGAATCAGTTCCCAAATAACATCACTCAGATCCAGCTTGTCCATTTGCTGTCCTCCCCCAGCGACGCCTTAAGCCGATGCTTGTATCCCACAGGGAGTGCCCTTAGCATGTAGTCGCATAGTTTGTAAGCTTTGCCCTGGCTGGAGGCCTTAAATTCAAGGAATCACCCGGGTAGGGAGACGACAACCTCTTAGGTTGAACTGCGAGAGGCCATGTCGAAACAAAAAGCTGTTGGGCAGTGGCCCACTAGACACGACACCCGTCTGGTCGGAGGTTCCTCTCTTTTCCATGAAAAATGAAGATTTTACACCCTGTTCTCCATACCTCAAAAACTCCTTTGATCATGTGTTGTATTGTGGTTTTAAAATATTACTTCTATACTTTACAAGATCTTGGTAAAGACATTAATTAATAAAACCATTGCTGCGCACGAGTTGTAATTCATACTAACTGATTAACTTGTTAAAGTTCATTATGACAGCTTAACACGATGCTTATCTCACCAAGATTTTACAGCAAAGTGAAATAAAACAACTTGCATTCATAGGATTAGGGTTCTCTTTTTGAGATAAATTCTAATAAAAAAGCTCACGTTTTCAGTATTTTATGGTTCCGTACTTCAAAAGGAAAAAACGGAGCCCTTATTGGATCTTACGCTGTCCGCCTGTCTGTCTGTTTGTCTGTCAAGACCCTTTATCTCGGAAAGGTGTGGATGTTTTGAGTTGAATTTAAAACCATATAATCAAATCTATGGTCCCTTGAAGCTTTAAAAAATCAGCCCTCTAAGTTTACACATACAAAAGATATGGCCGTGTATGTCGCAAGTTTGTACGGAACCCTCGGTGCGCAAGTCTGGCCGACCGGGACATGTCCGGAAAAATACGTATGGTTGGTTACCCTACGTAGCAGGCAATTGAAATTCTAAAAATAAAATAATAACTCCATTCTATTCCTGTAAAACAGTAATTAAAGTGTTCGACCCTTAGAAGTAATTAAGTGAAACAAAACCGGAAGTTCAAGCATATGTGCCCAGCTTGTCGGTATTAAATTTCTTTTCCTCCATCCTTTTCTTACAACCAGCATAAAATGAGCCCTCGACGTAATTTTGTTATGAAGTAACAAATTCCAACAATTATTGGTTAGCTCTTTAAGTTCCTATTTCTTCTTCTCTTTCTAACTAGTCTAAACGACCAGCAAAAATGACCGCCCGACGTAACTTTGTCAGGAGGTAGCTAAGTATCACCAAATGTTGGTTTGTTCTCCAGACAATAATTTTGTGTCAATATTGTGACGCCCAATTATGGTTTTGAACTTAATTAGTGAGGTTGTTAAGTCTGGAAGTCAATTATCGGAATGTCTTGTAAAAAGAAGTGCTTTTAGGATCATTATTAAGCTAACTCTTGTGGCAAGATGATTAGTCTTAATTATTACAGTGTTAAAAGCGCACATACAGGAAACCCCGATGAAGGTGTTTTTTTTCGGATGGGATTTCATCAAGTTACATTACGTCCCTCATTCTGGGTGGAGTAGGGTGTAATGAGTCAAACTTTTACTGACTCAAACCCAGTAGGTTTTTTTTGCAGTTTGCAGGAAGTATAAACTTTAATTTAAATAAAAGGTATGGGCACTAAGGGAAACGGAATGGAAACTTTTTCCAAGTGTTAGATTAGTAATAACGAAAAAAAAACATCCAAAATTTGAACATACTCTTAAAAATCATTATAATCTAAATCTCTTCAACGTCGATTTATTCTAGGCAATCGAGCAGTGTGTATCGCTTCACATCAGGCGAGATGCGGCCAAATACAAACCTATTTAGTAAAAAAAAAAGTTCTTTTCAAAAACCTTTTTAAAGCTTAACTAACAACACATAACTAATTTAAAATTGACTCAAACCCAGTAGTGCTTCAAATCACAGTTCTAAACCACTTCCAAGAAAATTATATTAAAAATAAGAAAATAAACGAGAAACGTTTATGAATAAATCATCAGCGATCATCTTGCGAAACACAATCAAAAAGGACCATTAGAAAGAGATAGAACGATTGACGTTAACCAAGAGTGAGAGGGACAGGTGTTACTAGTTCCTCAAAGCTGTAATTATGCTGTTAAGAATATAATTTCATGTTGTTAAAGCGATGTATGCGTCACATTATACAGTTTTTATTTTGTTTTATGATTATTAAGACGTTTTCATAGTCGTTTGCACAACGTTTAAAACTTGCAATGAAGAGGAAAAGCTTTATGGTGTAATAATTGATCGATGCTTTATTGGACGGATATATACCTAAGTAGATCCCAACTTTGAACTGTTTCACTTGAAAAAATATTTGATTAAAGAATTAAAGGTCTTAAAAAAAACAAAAAAGGAAAAAAGCTGAGTGGTGCAACAATTATTCAGCCTGCACACGCAGATTAAATTAAACACATATTTGTTCTTGTTATAAAAGGTTCACAAGCCTTCTAGACAGTGTAATTTGTAATATCCGTTGCTATTATTATAAGAACCTCATTATCGAAGGCTCTAAGATAAACACGCATCGATGGATCTCATCGCGCTTATCAAATAAACTCCTCTAATCACATAGATTAACCGTATACTTTTTACATCCACTTTATGCGTCTTTTTTTAACAATTTAAGATCTTTCAATCAACCCGAAGTCAATCAAAAATTAAATGACGGGTGTATCTTTATAATTTTTTTTTAATTCCGTGAACCTGCATCAATCCTTGCGCCGACTACCTGATAGCACTTCTACACCACCTTTGATCACAGCATAAAAACATCGTTAGTATACACCATTTATTTTTTGCAGTGTCCTAACTAATGATCGTACTAATCGTTTTATGACATTGATGATTTAATGAGAGCAGTTTTTTCCCGTGAATTTTAACGCGGACGGGGCGGTACCAGTATTTGTCTACGAGTGTATAAAATTGGGTTTGGAAAGGATTTGTTCAGCGTCTGTTGTCTTGGGTTTTTTTGTATAGGTACCTATGTGGTGAAAAGCTTTTTATTGTAAAGTGACAGCAAGTTCCAAAGGTTCTGTAAAATTGATGATTTTTAATCACACTATCATTCGATTTCAAACCAAAACCTATAATTAAACATAGAAATATGATTTCCTTTATTTTTTATGTAGCCGTGTATATTCAAAATGGTGAAGCCGTAAAAAATACCTACGCCGCCATTACAAATTCACGTCGTAACGCCTTCATCTCGCCGCACATTCGAATAACAACCAAACTCATAATTTACAACGAGTCTCATTAGTATACGCTGTTACAAAGTCACTACGCGCGGGCAAAGACGCCGCCCAACAAAGCCATTGACATTCATATATTAACGCTAAACGTGACCACGAAACCACTAGATATCGAACATCGAAATACTAATTTTACGCCCAATCGACTCGGATAAAAATTAATACATCAATATCAAATGGACTCGGGTCGAACCCTATCGATTTTGATACAAAAACGAGTTCGCTCGGACGCACCGATCACTCGATATTCGTCAGTTCGAAAAAAGAACTTAAAGACAGTTTTCGAATGAGGTTTTTGCGCGCGCTTGCCACAATGTCGTTAGGGTGACCATAGCCGGGTAATGGAATTCGTGGCCGAGTCGATTGGCCTCAAATTCGATCGATGATATGTTTTTTTTTTCGTTTTAGAGGACACGAATGTCGTTTTCCCCGGTTCTCATGACGATGAAGACGTAAAAATTTTGGAAGTTGAGCGGCGCGTCAAAAGGAGACCACATACGTTATATTCGTGGGATTTGGGTATTATTTTCTTGTTGGCTCGTTCTTGCGTTTGCAAAATTGTTGGCCGCTGACGCCTTTTGCATCAACCTATTATTTTTGGGTAAATCGCCCGCCTCGAAGTCGGCAAAGCGTGTTCAACAAATCAAATGGTTTGGGTGTTCTTCTTTTTTGCTTGGAGCCCGCCGCGTGTTTGTTTTCGTACGTTGAAGATGTGATTATTATGGAAATTTGTGACTTAAACGCCGCCTCTTCGATAAAGGATAGATTTTAATAAGGATGACTAATAACTTTGTGAGTGTAGCGCTTAATCGATTTATGTTGAGAATTTTAACAAGCTGGAATGAGGTCTCCCTAACCAGTTTTAATAAAGAAATATTATAACTACGAGCTACTTTATAATTTTAATTGTTCTATAATTAATTTATTAAAACATAAGTCTACTTTTTACTGTAACCAACTTGCGCAATGGCAATGAAGTTCTTGACGAGTCTCAACATATCTCTATGGTACTGAATTCCCTCACAAAAAGTAGTATGTCTCCAGCACTTTACATTGAATGCTTGTCTATGCAAATTCAGCAACAGCTCCATGTCCACAAACCCGCCACATTATGTAGGGTGCCCAATTAGTGGCGACATATTAGGACATTCCCAATTTAGTCAGCATGAAATCTGTTCCCGCGAAATAGCTCGTAAAAGACATCCGGTGCTACATTAATCACATACGGTGCTAAGCGGTCACTTTATATTCAAAATGGCCTCTACATGGCGACAACTCAATCTTGCCTTATTACGGATAAGGTGACTAAGGCCAGGCTAATTTGTGGCCTTTTGGAATAGTCTATGAAGACGTTAGTTTTTATGTTTATTGAAATTAAATAGCTTTGGCTTCTAACGTTTATAATATAAATAAAGATTGAATATTTATGTTTTTAAGGTTTTCGTCTTTTTGGTTTAAATAGATTACTGTCATTTGATTTTAAATTGAATATAAAGTCTTTAAGCTATGTCTTAATCAATTGAAGTGTTTTTGTCTATATTGATCAATAGGTTATTTTATGAATCAATTTGTAAGTTATTTATGTCGTTGTTTCAGGTTTGGAGTACTTAAGTGCAGCCAGGAGTTTGCACCCGGAGCTGCACGCTGGCAGCACGCTTGCCAGCCAGGATTTCCAACTTAGTTTAGAAGGTAAGATGGATTTCTTCTTTAACCGTTCAATTTAAAAGTCGAATTAAAAAATACCGCCCAAGTGCAAGTCGTACTCGCGCACCGAGGGTTTAGTACAAACTTGCGACATAAACGGCCATATCTTTTGGTTGTGTGGACTAAGAGGGTTGATTTTTACACAGCTCCAAGGAACCACGGAAATAAGTGCAAATAAATGAATATGAATATGAAGTATATGGTTTTAATTTCAACTGGGTTTTCCACGCGTCCACATCGCTTTCATTTTTTTATATTTAAAATCTTTCTGGATGCGTAGAGTTTAATATTTGATGTGATTTTGTTACATTTTTTCCTAAATTAATTAAAACATTATTTTTGGGGCAATTAAAATTAATTTCATATACACAGACGAATTTAGAAACAATTTCGGAAAGTTCAAACTTATTTCATATGCAAAGTTGAATACCGTTTGGTCCCCTTGTGATTCCTATTCCCATATTTTACCACTGGAGAGACCTTGTAGGTATGCTAATCTGACCTTATCGTTAATCCGAGGACACTCTTACATTTAATTGTCGCGGCATTGATAGAAGTCTTATTTGTATCTTCCTTATGACTGATAGCTTAATTTAATGTGCGAACTTTATTAGATGTTATAAAACAATACGTGCCTATAAGTTAGTGAATGCTCCTTATTGGTCCGGGGTTGCGGGTTGTTCGAAGGCGATACCGCGGCCCCGGAACATAATGGGTAATAGAAGGAACATGGGTGGGTTATAGTCAGTACAAGTCTGACACTCCCCCTGCTCTGCCCAGAGCGGGGTAAGTTATTTGATGATTTCCAATTCGCAAAAAAAGCTCCTTATTGGTACGTTATTATCATAAACGGAAATTATAGTGGATAGCGTTAATTTCACAATGGAATCAAATTCTAGAGCTGATAGTGTCTTCAGTGTTGCTGAGGATTAAAAACACAACTTTCATTTCAAGCCCTTTCAATATACGCAACAATAATGTAAGGAGATTATATAATATCAAGTGAAAATATGATTTTGGCCGAATATCCCAAGTCTTCATTACTGGACAGGACGCGCCGGGCATCGGGTGTGTCACGTGTTCCACGCGCGCCTCACAGATATGTCAGCAAAGCAGAGGGGCCTACCGGGGCCACTGCTTGCTGGGGTTGCGGGTTGTTCGAAAGAAAACCGCGATCCCGGAACACAAAGGACAATATAAATCTGACACTCCCACCCGATCCACCCAGAGCGGGGAAGATATTTGATGACTTTCCATTAGAAAAAATAAATAAATTTGGGCTGTATTAACTGTAACACTAGGTTAGGTAAGAAAGTGCATAATCAAATTATTTGCAATTATATCTATATATTATAAAATTATTTGTCCACAATTATTGAGCAAGATCAACTTTCGTGTACCCACCAAAAGTCCAAGAGCTCCTATAACACCTTTGCGCCCCCCACTTCGCAGACCTGTCCTTGGTGCTAATTCCCCTATCCCTCGCCTATGTAAGTTATTGAACAGCTGCAGCGATCTGGTCGATATTCACTCTGACTCACTTAGTAGGTTTAGAAGCGTTATTAATAACAACTTGTAAAATAACTTTAGTGTTTAGGCTTACGTGTTAATTTAACTTCAATTTTAACCAATATAGTTTTAGGTTTTAATAAAGCTATTCTACAAGCTTTGAACTTGTAGAGTAGTTATTATAACATATTAATGCATGATGTGCTTACCTATAAGAAATTGGTACACTAGTCAATAAGTTTATTCGATGTTCTTCTTAACCTGTACTGTGTATTCAATTGTTGATGAGCCAAATAAATAAAATAAGTATCTATGCTATTCTTCAACAAAAAAAAAAAACATACTCAGTTACAAGAACACGCTCCAATTTACCTACACTTCTTTTAGCCCGGAAGTAATTTAGTCAACTTAATAACAGTCAACCGCTTAATATTAGTCTATCAATCATCTCTGCTATCTCTATCAAAATTGCTATTCATAAGTCAATTTCCTATAATAGTTGATTGACTTTTAAATAGCACTTGCTAAACACCATATACAGGTAGCAATAAATTTTCATCGCCTACTTGATTTTAATTTAAAGAGTGGTGGATACGAGTGGGATAAAGCAGGCTAGGGATAGTTAACCTCAGTGCCTTAGAATACCTCGCTTAGCAGTCGTGGGTCTCTCCTGTCTCTATCGAATTTTCGATGGAACCTAGTTACGTTCAGGTAGTCTGAAATCTGACAACCAGTATTATCAAAAAGTATTGTGTTACCTGCCGGAGTTGCGGGTTGTTCGAAAGAAATACCGCGGCCCCGGAACATAAAGGGCAATAGAAGGAACATGGGTGGGTTTTAGTCAGTACAAGTCTGTCAAGAGCGGGGGAAGTTATTTGATGATTTCCCATCCGCAAACAAAAGGTATCGTGCTACCTAGTATTAAAACCTGGAGGTTACACACTAGCTAGTTGCAAAATACTGGTATTTATTTGCATACGAATAGTCAGGAGGCTTGATGATGAAAATTAGCCCCCTTTTTTTTGCCCCCCCACTCTGAGCGGAGCGGGGAGGCGTGTCAGACTTTTACTGACTAAAACCTACCCATGTTCCTTCTGTTGCCCTTTACGTTTCGGGGCCGCGGTATCTCTTTCGAACAACCCGCAACCCCGGCAGGCGGAGGCCCTGGCAAGCCCCTCTGCTTTGCTGACATCTCTTTGAGGCGCGCGTGAAACACGAACGCGCCGTCGACACGGCCTGTCGTCAATAGACGGACGGACGGTGAGCTACCCATTGCTCACCGTGTACAGGCCCGCATCTACGGTGGCCGGGAGTCGTATGCGGCGGCTGGGTTGGTTTGAGGTTCTCTCCCTCTAACGCCCGGCCACCTCCTTTGCTAGCATTACTGCTTCGCAGAAGGAGGTGACCGCTTCCCATTCCCTCTTGCTCCGGACAATGGACTGAATCAGGGCCGGACGCGAGAGATCGCCGCCGCTGGTCGCCTCCAGGGCACGGCGCGGGAAATTAGCCCCCTTATCTTGTTCTTTTGCTGTTTGTGTTTTATTCCATGCGTCGGTTGGTGCAAATCATTTTTTTAGCTTTCTTTCTTTACTCATGTAATTTTCTTCTATCTTCAGGATCAAGAATAGCCTCACCAACCCGGTTAAGGCTATCAGGAGGTGCAATAGGTGCGTCCGCTAACCGAAAAAGGGCAGTCTCCTGGAGCCCATACTCAGCCGAGTCTTTGGACCTGGCTGCCGTTATTAGGGCGTCTCCTGCCAGTCTGGCAGTCAGGGCACCTTCAGCTGCTTCCACGGGCAGTTATGGACATCTTAGTGCCGGTGAGTTTGAAGATCATTGGCACTGTCTTGGTACTTATTTTGTGGTTATTTTTCATTATATGTTCTTGTGTATCTAACATTATCCTTTACTCGCGGTTTAGCTCCTATTATTTATGAAAATTAACACACGGGGACGTTTTAAATAGCCTATGATACTTGGGAAGAATGTAGCTTCCTGATCGTGAAGCATTTTCGGAATTGAATCAGTACTTCCGAATATTATCCCCTACATACGTACAAACAAATTTTACCTCTCTATGATACTAGTAAAGATTCAAGATTCAAGTCTTACGTGTTAATTTGTAATTATTTATCAACGTTTGCTTTCCAACTTCATTGCCTTTTGGTTCTTAACAGTTTATATCCCTGTATCTTCGACACAAGGATTCGCTACATATCTCTTGACCTCCATCTTTGTTTAATAATAACTGTACAAAAATTGCTAGTGGGTCTAAAATCATGTGACTGAATTTTTGGTATAACTTTAGCTTTCTATCCGAGGCCTATGTCAGCAGATGAGCATTTTTAACTGGTCATTTGAAACCTATTTTTTGACTATAAAAACGATTGTAAAAGTGGTATCAAGATTTACTTAAATAGCAGCATGTGCCTTTACATCGCCTCTTAAGTAATCATAGCAGTCAAGTTTGTCTTCAAGTGCTTCAATACAATTTCTGGTTTCTTTATTTCCAGGAGCGATATCCCCAGCACTTTCTCTCTCCCATGCGTCTCTTGCGCAGCAGCTGTTGGCGAGAGGGGGGGTAGTAGGTGGTAGTGGGGTACTAGCGGGTGGGGTTCTGATGGACCCTGCCCACCAGCAGGCTGCGGCCGCCGCGGCGCACCATGCGGCTCATGCGCATCTTGTGGCGGGGATTCATAGGTGAGATTTTTTTTTTTTAGTATGAAAAAATTAATTGACTGGCAGGATTTTAAAACAAAGTGTTATCACGCCTGTAATCCAGAGAGGATGAGGCAGAGGTGTACCTAATAGTACCACCCACATTTCCCCAATTAAGTTTTTAAGGCCCATGTAATAAGGCCTATAATTATGTAATAAAGCCTATTGCCATCAATCCAGACTCCGAGCTAGATTTTAAATGTTTTTATTTTTTTTTAATTAGTATTAAAACAGTTCATGGCCGAAACAGTCAGGTTTGAACTGTAGTAGAAAATTGTATGAGTTCAATTTTTTTTTGCGAATGAGTAGTAATTGAAATGATCTGTTTTTATTGATTAAAGTGAAGAAAAAATATGATGCATATTCCCTATTGAGTAATTAATGGTAAACTTACAAATTCAATCCTATTGTCCGAAAATACCTATTAAATTAGAACGGCCAGTGGCTAGATAATTTGATAAAATATTAAACTCAGACGCCTGTAGCAATATCCCGCATGACCGCACACTTTGACCTTTCAAGTCATCTTCAACATCATGAGAATTTGGTCCTTCGAGACGATTCTAATCTTTACAAATATGTAGTTTTAAGCTTTTCAGAGTATAAAAGCGTTTTTGCTATGCCAGGAATTCTCGAATATATGACTAAGCTAGAAAATTACTACATGATGTCAATGTATTGGAATTTATCGGCCACGATTTGGCTGATTAATGATCAAAGTTGACCGGCGCTGACACAGTTCATGCAAGCTGTTGTTATCTTAGAATATAATGTATGGGTATCTGCTATAGTTTGCTGTTATTATGTGTAAGCGGAAATGGTTTGAAATACTAGACATTTGTTACAATGTAACTATCATGTTGAATTATGTTAGTACTTATGTTTGTTAATATTGACAGTCATTGTAGAAAATTGATGCTTAGTCAGATTTATAGAGCAACCAATAGATCTAAGTCTCATTTATCTGGTACCCAATCTATTTTTTTAGGGTAGTATGGAGAATATTTTAAACATAAATAAATAGGTTTTCTTGATCTGTAATTGTCAATAACGGCAACTGTTTGGAACTTCTCCTAACTCTTTCTCGCTCTTTATTAAAGTTATCATACATTCTGTCACCAGATCCCACATATCATCGCCAACACAACTCCTAATGGGTCCAGTGGACGTACGACCAGGGTTAACCCTAGACGGTACTCCACCCCAACATCTACAGCAACCACCACAGCAACCTGAGGTCACAAGCGTTATGGAGGCTGACAGGTAAGGCTTCAAAGATTTCTTTTATCACATTTAGAAAAGTCAACCAGTAGAGAAGCTCATGGCTAATACAGCTGCTTGGGTCGATCTTAAGGTGAAACCGCGTTTGCCTAGGTTGGTCCGTGGATGGGTGACCACAATATATACCTACCGAGTTTCCTCTGTGCCTTGGAAGGTACGTTGGTCCCGGCTGTCGATCTTCCAAGGCTTTGTAGATCTACCAAGATTGCCTAAATAAATGCTAACTACTCTAAATCATCCCTTTTCTATCTCCAGTGCATCAGGGATGACACAGCGGAAGTCCCCGCAAAGCCTGATGGGTCACAGAGACAACCATCACGGTAACAAGCCGTTGTCGGCAGCAGCAGAGAGCACGGTTCATGATGGTCTCGATTCTAAAGATGAACCTGGAGACTTTATTGAGACCAACTGTCATTGGGTATGTATTTTCTCATTTATTGTTGTATTTATTTGTTTTTTAAAGTTTCGATATTTTGATGAGCTTTATGATAATGGTGTCGTGGCTTGTAGTGCCTGCTCCTTGTAAGAAACTACCCACTTCACCTTTTTAGAGAAATAAGAAAAGACGGAACGCTAATAGGATCAATTTGCTGTCAGTATGTTTGTTAAGACCCTTTATCTCGGGAACATGTGTGAAAAAGTCTACGTAGTCAAAAGATATGGCCGTTTATGTTGCAAGTTTATACGGAACCCTCGGTGGACGAGTCCGACTCGTACTTACAGGTTCTTTTAAACCTACTTTTATTTGGATCTATTGCGCGTTTAAGTAGGCATTTGCAAACTCAATCCGGCGAAAGGGTCTATAAGAACATTATGACATTCAGTGTGAAAGCGGTACTCCCGACCAGATCATCACATTTTGCACTGTTGAAAGTGTCCTTACACCTGCACTTAAAAATCCAACTGACGCCATGATTAACGTGTCCAAAACCTGGTGTCGAATGCCTAAGTAATTTGATGCACCATCGATACGAAGAAGATTTCCATTTCTTCTTTTAGTGCCTAGGAATATGTGTACATCTGTTAATACTATCATTACCTTCTCCAGGTGGACTGCAAGCTGGAGTTCCCCACACAAGATGACCTGGTGAAGCACATCAACACAGACCACATCCACGCCAGTAAAAAGGCCTTCGTCTGTCGCTGGGTTGGATGCTCCAGGGAAGAGAAACCGTTCAAAGCTCAGTACATGCTGGTTGTGCATATGAGGAGGCATACTGGAGAGAAACCACACAAGTGTACGGTAAGTACAAGTCGTTTACTTTTTTATTTGAGTTCATTATATTCTATGGTTACTAAATAAACAACAGACTATGTCAAAGATAGTTTTAAACCTAGTCAATACTTAGGATTAAATTCAAACTCAAACCATTTATTTAAATAAGACCGTTACAAGCACTTTTGAATGTCAAAAACAAAATGATGAAACTACAGTCCCAGTCACAAAACATAATAATTTCTGAAAGTACCGTAGTTGCCCATTCCAAAATGTGGATATCTATGGAGAAGAAATTGAACTATCATACATTTATTTAAGTCACGAGTTTACAGGTTTTTTTGGGTAATCTCGACCCGTCGTCGTCCTCATTTTTGTTCTCGGACAAGATTGAGGTCAGGAGTAGCCAGTATGAAAAAAAAAGTAGTTTATGTTTGTGTATAAAGCAGATGAATGTACTCTAACTGGATTGTGGAAACCAGATAGGCAGTCGCTCAGTGTAATGTATTCAGCTGCGTCTGAGCAGACTGGAAGCCGACCCCAACATAGTTGAAAAAACATTTGTATTTGCTTATCCAAAAATTGGAAAACCTGTGATGATATCCTTCAATCCATGGATTACGCCTGTTCTTGCTCACAGACAGCATAACATTCGCCAAACTGATAATGATGACGTATGCTAATATTCCACAAACTTTTTTTACAGTTTGAAGGCTGCTGCAAAGCCTACTCCAGGCTGGAGAACCTGAAGACCCATCTCAGAAGCCACACGGGTGAAAAACCATACACCTGCGAGTACCCTGGATGTGCGAAGGCGTTCTCGAATGCAAGTGACAGAGCCAAACATCAGAACAGGACGCATAGTAATGAGGTAAGTTCCAATTTTATTTTCCATCAGAGTTTACGAAGTAATCTCTGCGATGCCGTTCCTTATCGTTGTGTCACTGTTACTCGAAGAAGTAGAAGATCTATTTGCTCTCATAGACGGCGTTGTTAGGGATTTTATTGACCTTGTTTCTGGACATTATTACTCCTCCACAACTTGGGAGAGCTTAAGTTTTCGAGTATAAAGATTCAAAAGAAACGTTTGATATGGTACCTATCCAAATAAGAAATATTGAAGTCTTGCCTTCCCAAAACGTGGGTTAATACTTTCCCAACTCACAACAGGAGATTGTGGCTAAATAATAACAACCGCTCCGACCTTTAGGTTACACCGCACTGGCCTAGGGTGGTCCATGGATATGTGAGGTAGTAGCCAACTACTAGTACGCTATCTTCTTTTGTTGACAACCAACTTCATTTGTTTTGATGTTAATGGTTATTTATCTTTTTCCAGAAACCATATGTCTGCAAAGCGCCGGGCTGCACAAAGAGATATACGGACCCCTCGTCATTACGAAAACACGTGAAAACCGTCCATGGAGCTGAGTTCTACGCCAGTAAGAAACATAAAGGTATTATTATTACCCTCTTTTTGATGGACTGTTGGAAAGGAGGAGGTTATGTATTCTCCTCTTATCTTTTATCTAACATTGTTGCATCACAACCACGGATACTAGTGACTTAAATAGGAGATAAAATTAGCAAGATATCTTAGTACGCATATCTTGGTTTTCAAGTTGCCTCACTTAGATCTTGTTTGACTCTACAGACTTAAATTTAAGCACCATGATTTTCATAGAAAAATATCTAGCTTATTAACCTTTTATTGCAATTTTGTACCTAATGCGTTCTTTTCTTCAGGCTGCAGCCGTGGCGATGACTCAGCGGAATCAGGAGGTGGTGGTGCAGGTTCCTCTCCCCGTTCAGAAGAGGGCGGAGTACCCCTTGGGATCAGAGGGCACACGTCATCAGCTTCCGTCAAAAGCGAGAGCCCAGCGTCACCCATCCCGCATGGATTGCATACTCCTGCTCATCAGGTATTTGGAAAATCTAAATTGGTTTTGGAAATAGGATATTAATAATCGACCATCATTTAATCTGTCTCGGTAACTAATCGATTAATAAAAAACACGAGCGTCTGTGTTTAATTTTACGAAAAAAAACTTAGTAGTCATAATCAAAGAATATTTTAGTCGGGAAAAATGCGGAATACTTGATCAGAAAACTAGTACGGACAAAGTGTGAACCCGCTGCGGACACAAAACCCATACAGATACTGTCCGGAACTGTATCCACAAGTTGTCCGTTTCTTATTGACCGTATTTCTACATTTAGAACACGGAGTTAAGGTTACTTGATTTTTCTCCAGGTTTGGTACTAGAGATACCTCTTGGAATCTAATATCCGCTCAGCCGCTAAATGAAATACTAATAGTCAGTTGCGTCCGATTGGACTAAAGCCGACCCTAAGACAGTGGCTAAAAGGCTACGCAGATGATGATCAAGTATCAATTTAATCAAAGCTACTTTTTTGGACACCACACAATGAAAATAATTAACCAACATTCTTCTGTAGAAAAATTCAGCTTATGAAAAGGATTTGATTACCATTAAGATAGTTGTCTTGTCTTATTCACCAGTTATCGGCTCAGTGCGGAGGGGAGCTGGACTTTGGAGGCTCTGGCCTTGGAGGGTTCGGAGACGAGAACGGCGCTCCTTACTTCAGATTAGACGGAGAGGTAAGTGCTAATTGAAGTATATAATAGTTAGCTCACCGTCCGGCCGTCTATTGACGACTAGCCGTGTCGACGGCGCGTTAGTAGCAGAGCAGAGGGGCCTGCCGGGGTTGCGGGTTGTTCGAAAGAGATACCGCCCCGGAACATAATGGGCAATAGAAGGAACATGGGTGGGTTTTAGTCAGTACAAGTCTGACACTCCCCCCCACTCCGCCCAGAGTGGGGGAAGTTATTTGATGAAGTCTCACCCGCAAAAAAAAAGTATAGGCAGAATAAGATCTTTTCAATTAGCTCTCTGTAACGTTTATGTCCCAGGTTTGCAGATCTGTATATAAGTAGTTTGTTAGTATCTTCCAATATAAAAAGTCCTGATGGAAATCGGCTCAGTCATGGCAATTTTTAGGGTTCTGTACCTCACAGAAAAAACGGAAGGTTTATTGGGCCACTTTGTTGTCCGCCTGTCAAGACCTTTTATCTTGGGAACTCGTGAAAGTATCGAGTTGAAATTAAACCGTCTAAAGGTACTCAACTCTGTCCATTGAAACTGTGAAAAAATCAATCCTCTAAGTCAACGCAATTAAAAGATATGGTAGTTTATGTCGCAAGTTTGTACGGAACCCTCGGTGTTGTCAATCTTCTATTTCACTTCTTGCGCGACCAAAAGGAGCACTATTAAAAAACTTCTGCTACCTACATTAAAAGGTACGATAAAGTTGAAAATTCTATGTAGTATGAAATAATAAAGGGAAAAGAAAATCTGCTGTCTACGAGTAAATGTCAACACACTTTCACACTTGCGATATTCTCTTGTCGTAATTGTTCTTCTATCCAATTAACCGTTATTTTCGTAAACAGGTGGAACAAGAAGTAGTGGGAGAGGTGGGTCAGCTGCCGCTGATGTTGCGCGCGATGGTGGCCATCGGGGAGCCGCGCGCGCACCACCACGCGCCGCGCTTCGGGAACAAGATGGCCGTCGCAAGGCTCATGCCTCCTCCGCACCCAGATATTGGATCTGGTAAGTACTTGAGACTATGGAAGTATGCTTTGTTATAATAATTCTAAGCTGCTTTTGGAAAAGTGGCGCAGGTCGGTGATATTGGGGACAGAAAGACCTATCCTGGGTTCGAATACCGAGTCGGACTAAATGTTACTGAATTTGCCATAAGGACTTTGTCAGTAGCAGCGCCAACTGACAAAGTCTGGATTTGTGTGGTTTTGCTAGTGATGGGCACGCCCTCTATTGCTGTGGTGTCAAAACTAACTATCAAAATATGTTCTCACTGGGTTCCGCCCGCGATTTAACTTGCGTGATGATCGAAAAACAAAATCTTTCTCTCCCCTTTTCTTCCCTCTTTCTCCCCATTTATTCACTTTAAAAAATAGCCTATGTCCGTCTCCAGGGTCACTATCTCTGTACCAAAATTCATCAAAATCGGTTTAGCCAGCGTGAAGACGTAACAAACAAACAAAATAACTCACTTTCGCTTTTATAATATTAGTAAGGATTGTACACCTCTGCTTAACTTATTAGTGTCTCTATTATGTGATGTATATTTTCGAACGTAAAGCACTCGTGGGCTGCAGCTAGTTTGCAGTGTTGCCATCTGGCATTATGCTGAGCTGAGGCCGTTTTGACGTTAATTTTTTTATCTTCTTTAATTATATTCCGACGACAAGGTTTACGCAGTGCCTGATCGATCGACTGCTGCGCTACTTGCCGCGGGTTCGATCCCCACACGGAAAAAATATTTGTATGACTTACAGGTCTAGCTGTTTGTGTATGTGAGTTTAAATGTTTGTAAACGCACCCACGATATGAGAGAAATTACATACTAATGTGGGGCAAAGTTTTTTTTTAAATGGGCTGGATTTTATAAAGGCAATAAATGCTTTCTTTCATAGCAAATTTAAACTTTCGGCATGGGCAATACTTATTCTTTGTTTTACCAGGTGGTATCCAAGGAAGGACAGAGCTTGGCGGCACCAGTGTAGCAGTTGAGCTGAAGACAGGAGTTCCTAACACCAGGCGGGATTCTGGTATCTCGTCTGGAAGCAGTCTATATAGTGCAAGGTAAATATTTGATTTAGAAAACGAGTTCAACTACATACAATGTGGTTTGCTCCACGAACAATATTGCACGTAATAAATTATTAACGTTTTACACTTAATAACTTATTAACGTTTTACACTTAATAACTTATTAACGTTTTACACTTAATAACTTATTTACATATTACACTTAACACCATACCCAACGTATCCTGTTGCTTGCAAATTACACATTACAATACATTACAAATGACATAGCCCCCACCAGTTGGGGGCTATGTCAAAAAGTGGAATTAAAGTTCTGGGCAGGCTGAATTTGCATTGTCATATTGGCTTTTAGACCTGTGATAATGAGCATATAAACATTTAGCCTTTAAACCTTTTGAAAGCCATTGTCACATATAAATAAGTCACAATTCATTGGTCAATTTATTTACAGTAAATTATCAATTGGTTGGACGGATTTAACTGCAGCTCTGTTTAAGAGAAGACTGCGTTTTTTTTTATTTATAAAACTTTCTACTGTATCTCGTAAAAAAACATTTATTGATTATTGATATTTAATTTAATCCTATGTATTCATATTTTTATGAAATTCATTGACATATTTTAGAATATTGTTAAAGTTTGTATGCCGAATGTGACAGAGCTTTTATTTATTATAAGAACTTTTGTATATAACACATATTTGCGAATTAAAATTTTATCCTATAAATATGTCGCATACAAATAAATCATTTGTTCGTAAAATTAGTTTCTCGGCGTCGATGGATTATGCTCTAGCGTTCAAAAGGAACACCAGTTTTATTCCTCTAATAATAATGCATTTGTTCTTCAGGTCATCCGACATATCTCGCAAGAGTAGTCAAGCATCAGTGGTGTCGGGCGCGGTGGCGACCACCACAGGCGTCGCCGGGGCGCAGCGACTAGTGTCTCAGCACACTACGGTGTACGACCAGCTCTCGCCTGACAGCAGTAGAAGGTACGATTATATTTGTCTAACTACAAAGGAGGTTTTTTTATCATCTACCATTTGATTAAGCTAACTTTTTGAAATACGCACGAAGCGCTTTGATATACCTACTATTTATTACGCGCAAGTAGTGGACCACCGTGACTGGGTTCCCGAGTTATTTTAGCCTGATTCATTCAAGTTGTGATTTAATAGCCTTTTTTTAGGTCAGTTCATCCCGTCGTCGACCTCATATCTCTGTTCTAGAAACAAAATTGAGGTCTAAGTAATCAACTCAAAATGGTCCTTGGAATCAGATCTATTAACTATTTAAATAGTTATAGACAGTATGATGTTAATTAAATTGTAAATTCTATTCATAATAGAAAAAAAATTAGAAAAACAAAAACATATCCGTGATTTTAGGTATTGAACGCTTTTCTTATTAAACTCTTGTGTTTCAGATCTAGTCAAGTTTCGTGTGTGGGTTATGCGCCGGCGCCGTCGTCAGCACTCGCCGCCGTGCAAGCCGTCAGAACATCGCAAGGCAATCAGGTGTGTACATCTTTACATAGTATAAAATGAAGTCCCTTCCACTATCTGTTCGTTTAGATCTTTTAAACTCCTCAACGGATTTTAATGCAGTTTTCAATAATAGATAGAGTAACTCAAGAGGAAGATTATAATACATATTATGCGGTGTTTGTTACCAAATTCCTCCAAAACGACGGCCGATTTGTATGAAATTTTGTGTGCATATCGGGTAGGTCTGAAAATCGGCCAACATCTATTTTTCATAGCCCTAACTGAGCAGCGGAAGAAACCGCTCGGCACATCTATATATATATACATTGCACATTTAGAATCTGCATTGCACCCGTGCGAAGCAAGGGCGGGTCGCTAGTTTAAATATAAATTATCATGTTATACCAAGATACTCAATCCTAGTTTATCTAGCAAACCCTTATATATATATATGTGAAGCCATCTCATTGGTGGTTCTTATATTACTAACTTAACTAATATCAACCCTTAAACCTTAACTATTGGATAGACCTAGCTACGTGCAAAACATGAACTGATTAAGTTATCCCTATATTTAACCCTAATATCTCTATTCCAGGCCGTACTCCTACGAGGAGTGACCTGTTCGGAAGTCAGGGCTGAGGAGCTGGCGCTGGAGCTGGACCCCAACGTGCAGGTGAAAGAAGAAGCCAGGAGACTATCGGAGCAGTCCAACTTGAGCGACCAAGCGCAGTACCAGCAGTACCCTTGTGGGAACGATGACGTGGTAAGTCCTCCCCTTTTTCCATATAGGAACTTATAAACGTCTGGAATTTCGTTAACTTATTTAATTTCAACGTGTATATAAGTAAAAGTATTAACAAGCTAGGTTGAATCCATTGCTACTAACACTACATACCAGCTAGGGTATTTAAGGGTCAAACCAGTGGCTCAGTTCTGGATCGACAAAATTTAAATTTCCATCCATTCGCCAAGAAAAAGTAACTAGGATATTAAAATTGATGCTTTTGTGCCGTCGTCTAATCGTCACTGGTGGTCTTTAGCCAACATCAGGAAGTCAGTAGAAATAATTATGTGGTCTCGGGTTTGATGTCATACTAGAGTCTACCATTGTTACTTAGACGCAGAATGCAGTGTTCTCGCGCCTATAAAAAATGAATGCTTCAGGATTAATTAAGGTCTAATGTTATCTGTTATTTCAGGGTGACGCTCCATTCCCATTCAAAACTGAAGATGACCAGGACACGGTGACGTACAAGGAGTCTCGCTCCAACTCCACCAACACCGTGGTCATCACCACGGCGCAGGTCCACCACCCCAACCAGGAGGTTAATCTGGAACAGGTAACGGATTATCACAATTTTTCCTACTTTAATACGCCATTTTGATTTTCTGTCTACTGGACTCGTTGTTTTAGTAGTCACACATGCAGTATAGTGTTATTGGAGTCAGGATTTCTCAGATCTCTCCGTGCCAGCCCAATTTCTGGATGTGTGCCCGATGAGAGGGAATTGGCTTGCAAAATGAGGATATACTATATAGTTGCAGGTTCACAATGGCAGAGGCGTGACAATATTATATTAACCTTCCTACCTTCGGTTCTTGAATTTTTTAAAAAAAAACATTAAACTAAAATCAAGTTTTAATTTTCCAGGTTGCCGAAGGCGAAATGGTGGAGAACAAGCTGGTAATACCAGATGAAATGATGCAATATCTTAACCAATCAATATTGGCAACGGAATCGGTAAAACCAGCTAAAACTGAATCCACCAACCAACCTGAGCCGGAAACCCCTAAAGACAAGGAGAGTGCTACCAAAGACAATACTACTAGTGACGACCCAAACACGAACAATTCCAATGACAAAATTAGTGACGTAGCCACCAGTGACGATTCTCTACTTAAAAACTTAGGTGCCATAGGAAGTGATCTCAACATAAGTGATATTCCAGTCGATTTAAGATCATTAGACGTTAGTATGTCGGGCAACAGCGGCTCTTTACTCAATTCAAAGTCGCCCGAAGATAAAACTACTCCTCTACAGGAGCAAGTCATACCAGAAGTTGTTACAGAGAAATGTGAGAAGGAGTACACGAAACCGCCTTCAAGTAATGTTTCTACGAATCCTTTGCAGTCACTGCAGACTATGACGGCGAACCAAACGGAACAGACGAACAGAATGAGAGCAAACCCATTAACTCAGAAACAGAACACGATAAGTCCTAAAACTGTAGTCATGAGTCAAAATGTTTTAAGTCCTCAAAACTTACCGCATAGCATGCTCAGTCCTCAGAGCCTTCCTCATAGTGCTATGAGTCCTCAGAGTGTGATGAGTCCACATAATATCCCTCATAGCGTTATGAGTCCTCCCAGTGTGTATAACGTTATGAGCCCACAAAGTGTGATGAGCGTCATGTCTCCTCAACATAACGCGATGAGCCCACAAAGTATGCAAAGCCTAATGAGTCCACAAATGCCAAATCAGATGATGATGAGTCCAAGACACAACAACATCGGTAGTCCCATGTCGCAAAACTTGGCTAGTCCTATGGTAAACATGGCGAGCCCGATGGGTCAAAATATAGCCAGTCCGCATAGCCATGGCATGCCAAGTCCGATGCATCCGGGTCTACAAAGTCCAATGGGGCAAGGTATGACTAGTCCCATGGTACAAAACATGTCGAACATGTCAATGAATCAGCAAGTTCAGAACCAAAACCAGATGATGAATATGAATCAAGGGCATATAAATCAAGGTCCTCAAATGGGAATCAATCCAAATTACATGAACAACAGAAACTGTAACGCAAAAGTCCCTAATAGAAATAACATCAACCAATATCATAATCAGAATTATAATCAAGCTCCACCTTACCCAGTCCAAAATCAAAATGTGATGAGAAGTCAGAACATGCAGCAGTACCAGATGATGCAGCAATACAATCAGAACCAGATGCCGTTGCATCAGATGGTTAACCAGAACATGGTTTACAACAATCAGATGAACTATCAACCAGTGAGTTACGCGAACCAAAGCAACCAGATGCATCCACTACAAATGTCGAGATCATCAGTGATGAGTGTGGACAACAGTGGGAACATGAGTCGAGGGACGATGAACAACTACTGTGAACAGCAAAATCAATGTCCGCCGATCCAGAATCCTCAATACAGCCAGACCATGCAGTATTCTCAACCACCGCCATATAACTCGGTTGTGAACGCTGCGAATGTGATGGGACCACCTCCTCCGAAGAACAACCACCAGTACAACCAAACCATGTTGAATAACAACCAGTATTACAACCATCAGAGGCCATACAACCAGTGGGACTACCCAGGAAACCAGTTCAACAAGCACAACATGCAGAAATCTGGGCAAAATTCTCTAAACATGTCCACTGGGAGTCAAAAACCAGTAAACGGAGCAAGAGTGCCGATAAATCAACAAAATCAAAATCAGATGAAAAGTGAACAGCAGACAGACTGCAGTATGAATAGTTTGCGAAGTCAAAACAACCCTACGAGCGAAGTCCAAGTCTGGGACATCTCGCAGTCCCAAATAGAAGCAAACAACGGAAGAAATAACAAGAAGAATCAAAACGCGAACACAATGAGACAAGAGACCTATCAAAGAACGTTAGAGTACGTAGAAAGTTGTGAAAATTGGAAGAGTTCGGAAATGGTGTCAAGTAGTACCCATCCCTTGCAAGGCGGTGACAACATGGTTGTGAACGACCTGCAAACCTCCCTTTCTTCGTTTTATGAAGAGAACCAATACCTCCAGATGATACAGTAGTCCAATTTTGATATATTTTTAATTTTTACATCGAACAATATTTCTACAGCTATAGTGATTTGAAGTTTAGTCAATGCAGATTCGTTTCACGAGACATGAACAATTTTATTTAAGTATTTTATAAGTATAGCAGCTATTGTAACTGAAGTAAGTAGTATTAAGATCTGTTAATGGTGCACAAGAAACTAAAGGTTGTAAAAGAACTTTTCTCATACCGAGACTGATTAATTTTATTATAAATTTTAAGGTCTGAACCGTTTTTGGCAAGCTATTTACAGTATGAAAAGTTATGGACGTCAAGTTTAAGGCCGAGATTTATAAACCTCACTTTGATCGTACTTTTGGTATGGGTTATTATTCTTCTTACTGTCCCACAAATGAAATATAGAGACGTGTACATGTGTAGTAAGTTCTAAGTAACGTTCATAGATCTCGCCCTCAGATTTGTGGCGATTTTAAAGACAATTTGTTAAAGACAATGTTTGTTCTAAAAGTCTTTAACATTTTTCGATGTTTTTAAAGAAATTGATAGTAGATATTTTGATATTAAAAAGTACATTAATTCTTAAATAGTTTTGTTTAAAAAAGACATGTTTTGTATGCAAGATTGTACATATCTGTTAGATATCGTCTTCCAGGTAGATTAAGTACCCAGTAATGTTAGTTTTAATGCGTTTACATATAGGTTATGTATAGGGTCGTGGTGAGTGCCTTCAAAATGTACATAAGATACATTGTACATAAAATACAAGGATATCAGTGCCTTATGAGGATTTATCTCTAGAATATTGTTAATATTAACCCGTTAAAATCAAATACTTTGAGATCTTGTAGTAAATAGTATGGGGTAGTTTGGTGTATGACGATATTTAAGAAAAAAAAACGAATTTTATAAAATGCTCAGTTCATATCTGATACAATGGATAAGTATCATGGTGTTGTTAACTCTTTCTATCTATCTAACTAGGTTTCCCTGGAAATAAAGTCAAATCCAATATGGGTATCGACAAGGTCATTTTCAAACTTTTTAACCCTGAGAATGTCGGTCTTAGAACAGTTGAAAATTTACTAACAACTTTTCTTTGCTTAACTCTTGAAACGGGATATTTCCCTACCAAGTTTGCAATTCGTTTCGAGTTTCCGATATTTCGGCGATGTTCATCCGTATCCGAATAGCAAACATGCTAAATATTCCGTTTCAAGTGTCAACTATAATGTTAGTAACCATTACAGTTTAAAGACTTATAATTTTTCGTTTGTTCCATCACTTCGCATGATGCTAAAAATTCTACTTGAGATAGTGCGAGCACTTTTAATTGGTTCCTTTGTTTCTAAGGTTTGATTGCATTGGATTAAGGCTTAAAAAATTCTTGAGAAGGGCTTTGGGGAGGAGAAACCAGTTGAAACTGCTTGCAACCAGTTAAAAAGTTTAACAAAATAATCCATACAGTTAGGTACTGTCAAATTTAATTGATTAATGGACTTATAAAACAATCTCATTCATATATCGCGATTTATTGCTATCGACGTATTTTCAGTTCATTGACTGGATCCACATCAGTCTTGTCTAGGTAGGGCTGCACCATCATCAAAGCCGAATTTGGTTATTGTTTTTTTTTATTGCCATTTTTGCTCTTAATGTGCACGTCTAACTACATCGTTCTCCCATATTTGTTTAATCTCAACATAAATGTCGTAACCATGATCTTGTAAAATTATTATGATTTAAAAGGGAATCCATGGAGTTTTTTGCCCATTCTTCTCCATAGAGATCATCTTTTTGGAATGGGCAAATACAGTACTTTCACAAGTAATTATGCATTGTGTCTGGGACTGTAGCTTCATTTTGTTTCTTAACATTCAAAAGTGCCTGTAATGGAGTAAGTGTCTGTAGTGCTGTCGTGCTAGCGAAGGAGGTGGCCGGGTGGTCGACCTCAAATAAATCCAGCCGCCGTGGGAGACGCCCCGATAAAAACAATATAGGTATCGTCTAATTGAAATAAAAACTTTGAGTTTGAAATTTTTGTATTGTTCCATAAATTATTTTTTTTCCCAAACGCAGCTTTTAATAAGTCATACTCCAGACCAGCCCTCAAGAGATCTCTGTACAATAAGTGATCTTTGAGATTATTAGATAGTTCTTATAAAAAATAAAATTGTACAAAATAGACGCCTTTTCTAGAATTTTTACAGAGTTGTTGAATTTTAACTTTAAGTAGCACTTAGTTAATGTAATTAGTTTTCTTATTATAATTTACTTAAAGCAATATGAATCTTTGTTTTCATAACATGGAATCTCTTACTATAAATAATGAGATTACTAGTTTGTAAGTATTTGTTAACATTTATTTAAACCAACGCACAAGATGATTGTATGTCTAATAAATTATTTGTTTTTATTGTTCGTATATGAACAAACTGGACATCTGTGACGATATTTTAATGAAACTATTAAATAAAATTTCCTTATTATGAAAGTAAACATTGTTTTTTTTTTGTTTTTATGTTTTCTACTTCTAGTGAAACCAAATCCCTACAAACTGACATAGTCATAAACATGGGTATTATGGAGCATAGTCCTTAAGATAGAAAAACGAGCAGAAGCAAGTTTTCCTCGCTTACCGAAGGCTCCGTACAAACTTGCGACATAAACGGCCAAATATTTTAATTGAGAAAACTTAATGGAATGATTTTTACAACTCCAAGGGACCACAGCATTGGGTATATGGTTTAAATTTCAACTCGATCCCTCCACGCGTTTCGGATATGAATGGTCTTGACTGACAGACGGTCAAAAACAATGATCTTTTTTAAGGGTTTAGTTTTTGCTTATGAAGCACGGAACCTTAAAAATAAATCTAAATAGATTGTTTGTGACTACAGGTCATGTCAACGGACCGATGGTGTTTTAGGCACACCTCAATAATATGTCAGCATAGCAGAGGGGCCAGGGCCACTGTCTTCTGGGGTTGCGGATTGTTCGAAAGAGATACCGCGGCCCTGGAACACAAAGGGCAAAAGAAGGAACATGGATGGGTTTTAGTAAATAAAAGTCTGCCACATCCATCCGCTTTGCCCAGAGCGGGAGAAGTTTTTTGACGATATCCAATCCAAAAGCAAAAAAGGTCCTTTTCGCAAGCTTAACCTAAAGATATCTAAAATAAGGCCAACTAGCAGCGATACGAAAGGTCATTAACCTAAAAAACAACTGTGGCGTTGACAATCTAATATTTATCTCTTTCCATCTTGTGCCTTTGTCGTAATGTCTCGTTCTCCCGGCAAAAACATGACAACGTTAAGACGGGTTCGCCAACATTCGGGCGGCCATTTTAGATGGGGTTTTAGCATGGGTTTTGTTTACATTTGGTATCGCTTCTCGTTGGCCGTACTTTATGTAAATAAATACGTTACATTTGATCCTTCGATTGAACTGAAATTTTGCATAAATATTTAGTTTGGTTGTCAATGTACACACGACGGCAGGTCAAAATGTTCTAAACTATTATAACCTGATCTCTCTACTACGGATCGCACACGGTAGTAGAGAGATCAGGTTTAAATGGTTAGGTATAGGTTGATGTGCCGTCGTGTGCACATACTAAAACCTTTCGCCAGTTATGTTTAAGTCCCCAACTAGTGGATACAAGCGTCTGCAAACGTAACGTAAAGTAAAGAATCTGATAAACTAATTTAAAAAGTACTTTCTAAATCCAAACTGCTAAAGTTAACTGAATGATGTCTAAACCAAATAATTTGGCACAGTTGACCAAATGAAAGCTGAGAACACAAGCTCTAATATTTCTAAAATTATAACGCATGAAAAGCTTTTAACATGTCACAAATATACCACTTTGGAAGTTCAAAGTTCAAGCGAGACGATGAAGGGGCTGCGCAAACGTAGACACATTTTTGTTACCGAAGCGGGACACTATCTCATCTCATCATTACTGTGCCGTTGTTTTTAATCAAATAAATGTTGGTAGCTTGTACACGACACAAGATGCAAAAGTGTCCACGTTTGCGCAGCGCCTTAGGGATCTCGCGCCGACCGACCACTGTCTCGAAGAAAACTGGTCGTGCGACCAGTCGTCCATCTAACGATCTAAAATCGCGGGCGTGGCCGTATAGTGCGCGAAGTCTCATGGCAACAGAAACAAAAGAATAAAGACGTCAAAAATTCGTCTGCATCGCAGTCAACAGGAAAAATGCCCAGAAGTCTGGCAGCATTACTGCGTTGGATGGCAATGCTGATTCTTTGCCCAATAAACAGGCCAGCCCTCTGGCCACGAGAAGACCAACCACTTGGCGACCTTTAAATGCAATAATAACACTAGTCTAAAGACAAAAAATATGTATTGTATTGCAATTAGATTAAGAAAATAAATTATTTTACCAAAAATAATGAGCCAATTTTCAAAACTAGGATATAAATGCATCTATTGTTTCGATAGATTTTGTAATATAGACTCTATTGCCTCAGAAGAAATGCTGAAACTGAACGCATTTTCGTTTGCCGCGAAAAACCTCTTTTAAACGCTTCATTTATCCAACAAGAGCGAGTTTTATAAACTTTAAAAATACGTAGTTATTAAGCATAACTAATATTATGTTGAATTTAAAATATTTGCCATTCATTAATAACTTTAGTAAAAAAAACATTGAAAACCTGCGCGAATATTTCAACGGTATCTTGGTACGTACGGACGGGTCTCGGTTGGTATCGATATCTTTTTAGGCTAGGTCCTTCAAACGCTAAAAAACCAGTAGAACTAACCGAATCTTTACCGATACTAATACATTCACACAAACCCATTTTATTGATATGTCTGCTGGCAACCCAATCCAAAATTATATAGTCTATTTTAAAACTTGCGCTGATGACGTAACTGCTTGGAATGTAAACTAGTACGGGGTTATTTTTGATAGTCTATTCTAGACTTTCAAAATGACGGTCGTGTTCTAGCGAATGTCTATTGTTTTTATTAAGATTTCGGTGTAGGATTTTTTGGGTAATTTCTTTGGAGGATATTATGCTATCTTTGAGCGGATAGTTAAGTTTGTTTTAAAGGACGTAACACCGTATATTTGGTGTGAGATTTTTGTAAATTATAAAAGAAAACTGGAGCTTTTACTGTCAGCTTTTCGCATTGAGCGACTAGAAAGAGGTGATGAGACCTGAATGAGCATCATGAAGGTTGGTCCGAGATGGTGCTGGAGAAAAGTAAACCTGTCAGGATATGGGGGAGGCCATTGGCCAGTACCCCAGTCAGTGGGACATAATCATCTGCCTAGCCTTTTCCCAATGTTATTGAGGTCGGCTTCCAGTCTTACCGAATGCAACTGAGCAGTGAGACATACAAGATTATTAAAAACAACACGACCAGTGTAACTTTCATGAAAGGCCGAGATGATGATGATGATGTTAGTTATCAGTGGTAGCGATGATGTAAAAATAAACAATATTACATTGAAAGAAAGTAATCATATTTATTAGGCATGAGAGCTCGCAATAAAAAAAAACGGGCACACCGAAGGTTCTGTACAAACTTGCTACATAAACGGCCATATCTTTTGACGGCATAGACTTACAGATATGATTTTGCCACAACTCCAAGAGACTACATACTTGTGTATATGGTTTTAATTTCAACTCGATACCTTCACGCGTTCCCGAGATAAAGTGGCTTGACAGACAGATAGGCAGACAGACAGACGGACAACATAGTGATTTTTAAGGTTTCCTTTTTTTTTGAGGTACAGAACCCTAAAAATTTAATACTGCGTGTCTCAAGGCTGCTTCCAGGGCCCAGGTGAGTTACCATTTCGTCGTATTGCAGGACTTATTCCAGTGTGGACAGGAGACAGACCTATAGGGAATGTCTAGCCCAACCTAGTCACCAAACTGCCGAGCAGCTAGTGCCCGACGCTGGTTTTCAATTGGACCTGAGATATAGGATTTATTTATTACCAAAAAACTTACACCAAATTTGTCTTTATAAGCGTATGCTACTCTTAATTTGTCTAGGCTCTAAGGTCATTTATTTATAAATTTAGCATGACAAGGTCAGTTAAATAAGTTTAGGATAAAGAAAAGTTTATCGTGAATCTGAACGATTTATAATATTATTTAACTGTAGCCAAATTGGACGACTCTTTCCCGTAATTTATCTCTTGGTTTAAGTTAGTAAAATATAAAATTCTCTTTTATCGGTCACTTAGATCTCAAAGACTGAATAAGCCATCAATATCCCGAACAATTAATACAAGATGCAGAATCCTCTTCTACCAAACAAGTCTTACCAAAGTGGTTTTGTCCACATTTAATTCACAAGCGTCAGTAATTGCATTTTGAAAAATTTCACGTTTCTGCTTCAAAGTAGAAACGTGAAATTTTTCAAAATGCAAAAACTAAATTGATTTAGTTTGGTACTTAGCTGGCTACATGAAGCAAAAATACTTAAGCCCAAAAAGTATCCACAGTAAAATTATTAATTAAATGCTCTGTTTAAAAATTCAGCGCTTTGCTATCATTTAATTTTCAATAGAAAGAAGTCTACTGCTGTTTATTTTCCTCAAGATTTCGCCCGCATTGAATCCGGTGATTGTCCCAAAGGATCGTAATAACGGGAAAGAAATTCCTCTTAAAATAAAATATCTTACGTGTTATTCCAGGTTCTAAACAACTATCAAAAACAACAACATCAACAAAGAACAACTACATGAACAACTGTGTACCAAATTTATGCAGATCAATTTCATATAGTTTTGGAAAGAGTAAAAACGTTCATAACCACAAACTGTCCCAATTATACTAGTATTTAACCCTCTGTATCATTGACTGTAGGCAACTTACTGTGCAAACGCCTCAAAATCCTACTCAGTATAATATTATCTACTTAATAGTATGGATGTTTGTTACTCTTTCACGTCAAAACGGCTGAACGGATCTTGATGAAATTTAGCACAGAGGTAGACTATAGTCTGGAATAACACATAGGGTACTTTCGATATCACCCGGGCGAATCCGTGGGCGCCAGCTAGTTTAAAATAATTATTCTTTTCATACCGTAATCGCGGATTGTAGCTCATAGTCTACATTCCGAACTAACGAACTGGTACCAAAAATACAAGTCGGCCACAGTGTTGCCTAAAAGCAATCTATATTTGTAATTTTGTTTTGTTTGTGTATTTTTATTTTGTTTTGTAATCATCTCCAATCCAAAAAATATAAAACAATTAAATCCCAGTTTGTGATTAATAGAGGGTTAAAATAACTTTAAGGCCGGAATATTCCAAGGCATCGGCAATTATCCAGTTATGGCTAAGCCATATAAAATAGAGACAAGCCAAGTACCATCAACCGGAAATACGATTTCATTAATGAAATTCTATGACAGCAACCTACTACGAGAACTCTAAATAGTGCCACAATATTCAGGTCTCTGACGTATATTCTTTGATAAAAAGACGATCACAGAAAAACAGCGTCCCACACAGCCTACCCCACTTTGCTTGTGACGTACTTTCAGTGATTCTGACGTATAGACGGTTGAAATTATGTAAAACTGAAAGTCGAACGGAAGAATTAAATTAAAATGCAATCTACAATGCTGTTTACGTTGTTCTATTGAAAGTATTCAATGAAACTTTAGCGCAATTGTATCAAGCAATTGTGCAATTCAAATATCTGACTAGCTGTGCTCAGCGGTTTCACCTGATGCTCAGATCTTAAGTGTGTTAGCGTGATGTTATATTATTGTCAATTAATTTCATTATGCTTTTATTATGCGGATGGCAAATCATCAACTAAAGTCCCCCGATCTGGGTGGAGTGTCAGACTTTTTACTGACCAAAACCCACCCAAGTTCATTCTTTTGCCTTTTACGTTCCGGGGCCGTGGTATGTCTTTCGAATAACCCGCAACCCCGGCAAGATATTTCACTCCCTTAAGAGTTGAATTTTGCAAAAATCCCGTTGTTCTTTCCGAAATTTCGTGATAAGTGAGTTTGTGATTTTCTCTTTTACATGAATAGATTAAGATTTCTAGAAATTGCAAAGTCAATTTGTTTAAAATTACAACTTGTCTTTGGAATGTGTAGAAACTTCAATAATTTTGTGTTCGTGAGAAACTATAGCGGTACTTGACTGTGCTACCCTGACTTCAGACTGATCGTCACAGACAGATGATTCTCTTTTTTTTATAATAAAAACCTTATGGCACAAGTTCTGTTCTGTTCTTCGTTCTTCATTGCCAGTCTTAACTCTATCGGCGCCACTAAAACGCTGTAATAAGTTATTTCGAATACATGGTTCACTGTTCAGGCCAAAAACAATGTTGTAAAGTATTTATAAACGATTTAAAATACTCCACAATTTGTCACGATACCACAATATCTCAACGGTGCCCAAAGGGTGGGATAGGTTCAGCTTACAAATAACAATGCGTCATTATTACACGTTTGGCAATCGATTCAGTTGGCATTATGATGTCACCATTTAGTATAAAGGTGAACATTGTTGCTGTTGATAACATTTCACAATAAGCAAAAGAAGAAATTCTTAGGGTAACGGGGGCGAAAAATCGATCGATCGTCTTAATCTGGGAAAGTTCGTTTTTTTTCTATTCTCACTCGAGATGAGCTCGGTTGTGAGGCATTGAGGAATTGAAATGCAAGCTAATAGTACCTAATAATAAAAAAATGGGCAAGTGCGAGTCGGACTCGCACACCGAGAGTTGAATACGAACTTTCGACAAAAATCAATCGTCGACGCCAGGGATGGCCAACCAGACGATCGCGATCGACCGGTCGATCGCGGCTTTTACTCCAGTCGATCGCGGCAAGGCAAACAAAATAAATACGTATTAACAGATGCGAAACGTAATCACCAAAAGTCTGCTCGTATTATATTGTGTGATTTTTAATTTCAACAAAACTACATAATGGCATATATTGGTAGATAGTACCGGATTTCGTCCGTAAAAAGTCGGCCACCCCTGCTCTGCGCAGTCAAAAGATATGACTGTTTATGTCGCAAGTTTGTACCTACTGAACCTTCGGTGCCCGAATCTGACTCGGTCCTGGCCGGTTTTTTATCTATTTACCATTCTCTCTCTCTTTTGAAACCAGAGACTTCTCACTCTAACCGTGAGAACAGTGAAAAGTGTCGAGTCTATTAAACAACACCTGTGCGTGACCTTTTGCTTATATTTAGATGTACAAAAATACTCCACCAATTAATAGTCAGACATTGAACAACATGCAGACATAGCCAGTAATAATATAAGACATTAGTGAATTCTGTTCTGTTTAAAAGTTTTCGATTGTGGACAATTCTTTTACGAACATAATCATCTCTTAGCGTGTCAATGACAATCTAAATAGAGGTAGATCAAAATTTCTTGACGAGTTTGACTTTTTAATTTACGTAGTGTACAAACAACAGGACAGGTTTTTTTATATTATCAAAAGGGTATACTTTCGACGTGTTCCCATATCAATTTCAGTTATTGCTTGGGTAGTTTATCAGTTATTTTTTACATACATATAATACAAAATTTTCACTTTTTCTTTATGTGGATGATAAGCTTATATTTTTAGTAGCAATGGAAAATGAATACCTTGATAAGATTTTGTATGTAAAAAAAGATGATAAAGCTAGAAAAATAAATTGCTAAAAAAAACCTGTTAAAAATACAAAAACTTGGAAAATAAGTTTACTTCTGGAAGTTGGTGAGTTTTGATTGTTTCATCAATGTTTCGCCACCGACGAAGTTAACTTATTCTTCATATTAAGTGCATTTTTGGAAGTCAGTTTGTTTTTGCAAAAATGTTTTTTCTAGCTATCTTTATCACAATCGATCTATCATTTCTATGCTCCTAATCTTATCTACATTCATACCCAAAACTTTCCTCACAAAATTTTAACCACCCCACCGTCATGCCCAAGAAAAAAACAAAAGTTTACCTCATATCTTTTAAGTCACTAGAAAAAGTCTTAAACATTTTGCTAGAATTGAGTGAATTGACTGCATCGTCAGCTATCCAGCTTGCAGCTACAGTGACTGCTCAGCATAGATTCTAGGGTTATCTTCCTTGATCCTCAGGCTTATGGAAAAGTGTTCAGTTTTTCCACTTGAAACACTAAATTTGGACTGAGTGAGTTGTACTGAACCGTGCCTAACAAATGCTATGGTATAATAGGCACAATACTTGCTTATACATATTTTACTAAAGTTTATCATTATGCTTGTAATCCCCGAAAGGTTAAGCAGAGGTGTACCTAATAGTTCACCCACATTTCGCGATTGTTCAAGTCTTATGCAATAGGGGCGAGCCTAATGCCATCAACCGGATATAAATCCAGTATCCGTGACGGCTACTATGAAATTCCTGATGGGAAACCCAATAACACTTTTTCCGACCCGAGAATTGTACCCAGAACCTCATAGTAGTCGCAGCATTGGACCAACAAGGTCTTCTAAAGTATTCACGAAAATGCGTTTTATTTTCAAAAATATTACAATCGAGACTACTAATTATTATAAATCCTACTAATATTATAAATGTGAATGTTTGTGAGGATGGATAGATGGATGTATGGATGTTTGCTAGTCTTACATGTCAAAACGGCTGAACGGATCTTGATGAAATGTGGCACATTATAGTCTGGAATAACACATAGGATATGTTGGCCGTGGGCGCAAGCTAGTAGTTTTATAAACATTGAGACAATTAAATCGATCAGAAACGAAAGCTAAATGAAGTGAACCGCTAAAATATTCTCAAGAACATAAGAATAATATTCTATTTTTATTCAACGTATTACACTAAAAGCTGCAAGCAATGATGATTTCTAATGAACGATAAATACAAGAATTAAATGATAGAACAGTCGGCCCGCTTGGCACTACATATTAATTACAAGAAATTATCGGGCACGCACTGCCGAAATCTGCAAAACGGCGGTTACGTAAAAACTAAAATTCATAAAACTCTAAACTCTTGCGCAATCGGAGCCAGTCGGAAATATAAAAACAACAAAAAAATAAAATAAAATATCACCAATTACTGGGTTTTAGGAATTTTCATTTTATTTATTACAATGTGATATTTGCGATTTTCCGCTCAATTGATAAATTATAGTATTAATAATGCACTTCCTGGGCGTGCGCAGGAGTTGACGGCGAGCGCGTGATTTCGCTAATTTATGGTTATCATGTTTAGTAACAGATGGAACCGAAAATATCTTCAGTCTTGTTCGCGACGCTGAAAGAATTATCCATTTTGTAAAACTAAAACATGTTGCTGTGGTTTATACTGATCTGACAAAATATGATTCACTGTTGAATTTGCTACTTTGCCCTATTTTCAAATAACTAATCTCCAGTATACGTTTGTATGTTTTTTTTCTAGCAGGCCAATCCTCAAATGAATTATATGAAAATAAAGCCAATTAATTATACTTAAGTATGTCATAGCATTTGCTTGCAAATCTTTTCTAAATACCCTATTAATGTGACGTATAGAGACATACAAACTCAGAAAGGGAACATCTTTAATAAACACACACATCACATCTGTTTTTATGATAACTTTATTCTGTTTCAACAAAAACTGGCACTTGATTTGTAAAATCTGACTTACCACTTGAATTAACCGACTAACACAGCGAGAGGTACGAGTATGCCGACTACCACAGCGGCAAGTGAGGCAATCTTGTACTTGTGCTTCCGAGCATTCACATTCATGTAAGCTTCGAACCGGTAAAATCCATTCACGTCGTAATTCAATCGTTGGTACTCCTTCAACTGGCTGATGAAGCCCGGATTCGGGTTAATGAATCTTCTCCTTTGTCTTACATACACGAATGCCTGCTCAAACGTCAACTTGTATTTCTCCATGATGTAGGCAATGACCAAGGTGGCCGATCGTGACACTCCGAAATGGCAGTGAACAAGCACGTTCCCCTTCTGCAGTCCTTCGTCGATGAAAGCATTGGCCATTGGGAAGTATGGCAGGAGATGGGTTTGAGGAGTGTCGTAGGCCCTAATGAAGAGGGTACTGACGTTGGTGTCCGTAAAAGTGGTTTTTGGGAGCCGGTGGGCTTCAACAGTGAGTACATGGCTGATGTTAAGGCGTCGTAACACATCTTTGTCAGCTGCTGCCCTTGCATTGCTGAGGTAGAGGCCAGGTATTATCTGGCTGTAACAGGCTTGAGTGCAGAGGTCGATTTTATGGTAAATAGCCTTTCTGGACCAGTTCTTGATGCCAGTGAACGCGACGACAGGGTTCGGAATGCTTAGGAAAGCCACTATAAAAGCGCTATTAAACATTACCGAAGTCAACCTTCTGACACTTACCATAACAGGTATACGATTTTTTAGTTTTACATCTTTTGATGTATTTTTTTTAGCGTTTTTTTATCATTTTTTAAATTTTTATACATGAATTAATTTAGACATGACACTTATGAAGACTGATTTGACAGCGGATTTAGTTTTTATTCTGTCAGGTAGAGATTGATCCACGGCCAGCAAGCGTGACGTTTTAATCCTTCGTAGTGTAAATAATTTCGAAGGGTTATTGATCCGGAAGATATTTTTAGTAGAAATAGTTTGTAATTTATTTACGACACACAGTTTATGATGGTATGTAGGCCTAATTTCTTTTTCGTGTCTTAAAATAATTTCTACTTCATCTACGTCCACTTTTTAAACTAGAGATTGGTTTTTTAATGGACAATTCATTGCCAGCTTGGTTTTTTAGTCAGCCCAGGTTTTTTGAATGCCGATTATTAAGAGAAAACGTGTATCAATGGTAAAATATACGTCCCCAACATGAGTGCCCGGTGTAACAAAAGTAAATACGTTGGTTTTTGACCCCCGACCACAAAAAAAAAAACGTCGATCAAGTATTTTTTAATCGAAAATCTAAATACCCCATAGCATTTTAGTTAAATTGTTTCAGAATCGAACACAAAGCATTTATTTCAATGAGACCATTTTGTTTTTTTTTTGCGAATGGGAACTCATCAAATAACTTCCCCCGCTCTGGGCGGAGAGGGGAGGAGTATCACACTTGTAATGACTAAAACCCACCCACGATCCTTGATTTGCCTTTTATGTTCCGGGGCCGCGGTATCTCTTTTGAAGAACCTGCAACCTCGGGCAACCTGCAAACCTGGTCAATTAGACCATTACAGGCACTTTTGAGTATCAAGGAACGTAGGAATGAAGCTACAGTCCCAGACACAGTGAAAGTGTGAAAGTGAAAGTGAAAGGACTGTAGTTGCCCATTCCAAAACGGATACACACACGACAGATAAGGAAAAGAATGGGCAAGAAACTTATGATCATCATAGCTTTTGCCCGCGGCTTCGCTCGCGTTAAATTCGGTAGCGCCTTATTGATTTGTAATAGCAACGCTAAGATTTCCCGTTTCCTCCCTCTTTCTCCCTCATATCCCACTCTTTTTTTAAAAAAAAGTAGCCAATGTCCGTCTCCTGGTTCCCAACTATCTCTGTACCAAAATTCATCAAAATCGGTTTAGCCATTCAAGCGTGAAGAGGTAACAAACAAACAAACTCACTTTCGCTTTTATAATATTAGTAAGGATTACATTGTTCATGTTGAGATTATACAAATATGTGAGAACAATGTAGTCAAACGTGCACATTAAGAGCGTCCAGGGTAAAAGCAAAAAAAAAACATGTATTTTTTTTCATTTATTTTCAAAACACATTTTTTTACTATTGAGACAACAAAAACGTACCAACACAAGCCATCGCGAAACCATGTGAAGCGATTATTGTTAACTAGCTTTTGCCCGTGGCTTCTCTCGCGTTTAATTCAGGGTACCACAGTTCCCCTTTCCTGATTTGCAGGTACCTGCTACTTGTAGTTTTTGCCCTAGCACCTTATTTATTGTAATAGCAAAGCTAAGTTTTCCCTTTTCTTCCCTCTTTCTCCCTTATTTCTTACTTTTTTCAAACAAAAGTTAGCCTATGTCCGTCTCCAGGGTCTCAACTATCTCTGTACCAAAAATCGGTTTAGCCATCTAGACGTGAAGACGTAACAAACAAACTCACTTTTATAATATTAGTAAGGATTTTGGTCGACGTATTTATGTTTATTTTATTTTTAGATACGTAAGGTCTACACTGTGTAATTTGAGTAGCTTAAAATGGGCTGAAGAGAAAATTACCAGCAACTTTTACAATAACGAAACCCTCGAGAATTTTCCACAAATCTGGCGTCGTCACTGAAAATTAAATCTGCAAAATACGACACAATAAAACTCAACGCCCGCCACCACAAAATCCTTTTGACTCTACATTTGTATTAGGCGTCAACGTAAAGTTACGAACAACACAATGTTAACACTTAAGGCGCAGATAAACGACTTTTAATGATTTTATATTGAACATCACGTCTAAACTTGTAGTCTTATTTCTTTGAAAAAATATATGTTATACTAGACAATTTTATTCATAATTTGATATGTGAAAATGTGAAATTATTAGTCCGGTCAATTTAGACATTCGAAGTTACCTAAATTCCCACCTAGCTGCAAATCGGTAAGATTGTTTAAAATATCATTAAAAACAAAATTTGAAAGTTCCCCATCTTTCCCCTGTAAGGAAAAAAAAATGTTCAAGTTCAAAGGTAAAAAAAATAGGTCTTTCGCGATTTTCAGCAAAACAGTAAGTTTTATCATAAAAATACCTCAGACAAAAACTGTAGATCATAAAATTATCTACAAAAAATTAATAAATACTTTTTTCCTACGAGCCACCGTTTTTAAGATATAACGATTCTAAAAGTTGTAATCGTCATAATATGCATGAGTACGCCACGTATATATCTATAGTTGTAATATATGTTTAAATATTTTTCTATCGGTCATTGTAACTTACACTACTTATATAAAATATACATAAGTTATAACTATAAGAATATCAGGTAAAATGAAAACCAGTCAATTAATTTATACGCCATCGTAACCTTGAGAAAACATCTGTCCCCTGTTCAATTGTGTGCGTGGCTAGGTCTTATACCTGCTATAATAAATGAAATACTGTTAGTCTTGAACGCCAGTTGGTCCAGTCCGATCACTATGTACGGCAAGCCTATCCCCTGGGAGAAGCAAGCCAAATACTTAGGTGTCATTCTCGACAGCCACTTGTCCTTCGCGGCACATATCAAAGCGGCTCGTTCGCGCGCTGCCTTTGCTATGGGTAGGCTTCACTTTTTAATTCAGGCAAAAAGCAAACTGTCACTTAAGTGCAAATTGCGTTTATACACCGCGGTCATCCGTCACATCATGATTCATGACATACGCATGTGTCGTGTTTGCCCATCCCAACCCTCGTTTCCTTCATAAGATGCAGACCTTGCTAAACCGATTCCTTCGTAAAATCACGGGAGCCCCTTTTTACGTCCGTAACGATAGTCTTCACTTAGACTTAAGAATCCCCACCGTCGTTCAATTCATGAAACGCCTTTCCAAACGCTTTATTGACTCCGCGTTAAAACATCGCAACTCCCTTATCGCATCGGCCGCTCGATACGATCCCTCGCGAATAAGTAAAATTCGTCGTCCCCGACATACCCTCGTCACTCCTGACTATGCTATAACCCTGCTTCAGGAGAGCAGCAGGGAGACGAGTACCCTTCGAAAAGTCAGACGCAAAGCGCCGTCATTCCGTCCTCGCTGACGAGGCCCGTCGCGACGTCCCGGTAATTGCCCCACCCGTCCATTGCAAGAGCCAGCCCGCGATGCTGAGCCAGTAAGTCTAAACCAGTCCCAAAGTAATATCACTCAGATCCAGCCTGTCCCTTGTTGTCCCTCAGCGACGCCCTAAGCCGAGGCTCGATTAAGACGATTACAACTTTTAGAATCGTTATATCTCAAAAACGGTGGCTCGTAGAAAAAAAGTATTTATTAATTTTTTGTATATAATTTTATGATCTACAATTTTTGTCTGAAGTATTTTTATGATAAAACTTACCGTTTTGCTGAAAATCGCGAAAAACTCATTTTTTTTACCTTTGACCTTGAATATTTTTTTTTCCTTACAGGGGAAAGATGGGGAACTTTCAAATTTTGTTTTTAATGATATTTTAAACAATCTTACCGATTTGCAGCTAGGTGGGAATTTATGTAACTTAACTCTTATTTTTTGGTCTAATTTGACCGGACTATTATATTTTAATAACATATTGTAATTAATTTGTAAAGTATTGTCTAACGTGGACAAAAAAACGATAATCACGCAAAAACTATGGGGCGTATTTACATGAAACTTTAATCATATAAAAGACAATTTAATTACCCATATTTTAGTATACGGCTTTTATTTGTATTGTGTTTGATAAATCAAGGTGGGTTGTTTTTTCGAATAATCTTGGTGCGCGTTGAAGCGGGGCTGACTACTGTCACGGTTAGACGCAGTTAATGTCGCCTTAACAAAATTCAAAAGCAATTTTCTCGGTTTCTTCTTTGAGAAAAGACTTTTAAAAGAATGGCTTTCAAAACTTTCATGAAACTGAAAAATGTTAATCTATACAGTAAGAAGATATTGCTTTTAAATGATATTACTCTGCACCCATACATAATTGGCCCTATATTTTGAGGTTATAATCGAACCACAACAACGAATATTAGTTATCATTTTTCATAGATCTGATTGATTTTTAAGAAACTGAAAAATGATTTCATTATAAATTTAGCATTTTTTTTTAATACAGGACCTATATAGACAGAATAAGTAAGTACCTATGCTATTTCTGTACAACAGTTATGTTTCAATTTTGGTGTGCAATAAATATAATAAAATGTGCAATAAATAAAATAAAATATATTACATTTGTATGCATTTTTTTACTAACGCCTAACTAGATGTACTTAAGCTTAATTAAAATGCATATAAACTATTTAACATAGGTAGGTACCTGTATTCTTAACATCAGGCGTAGATGGTGGCTGACGGATGTTATTAGTCGCGTAAAATACTAGAAAATGTACATTTTGGCATACAGCTAGTCCGTGTTACAGAAGTATTTGCAACTTGCATAATAAAAAAGACAGTTAATTATCGTGTTTTCCGATACTCTTTATTGCACAGGGCCATTTTGGACTTTGTCCTTTAGGTATGCATGTTATTGCTCGCGACTGTATACCTGCCGGTCTCATTCCAGTTAAAATAACGTGTGAATGTGACCTAGTTTTGTAAGTGGGGCGAGAACGCGACATTGAGTAAATCATCGATACTCTGTTTGCGGCGACATTTTCTTGTGGTGCGTTGTGGTATTATTTTTAAATGACGAATGGGTTTAGACAGAGAGATTCATCATCATGATCATACATCAGCCAACACTGCTGGACCTTCCTCTCCTATGTGTAGTCACGTCCAGCGGTCTAGTAAATTCTCATGGTCTTTATTAGAAATATCAGAGACAGGGTGGTACTCTAGAAAAAAATGGTCTACTAAGAAATCGCAATTACTAAGTTTTAAAATTACGAGGGAACAAAGAAACGGATATACACACATACAATTAGCAACATATCCTTACTAATATTATAAAAGCGAAAGTGAGTTTGTTTGTTTGTTACCTCTTCACGCTTTAATGGATAAACCGATTATGATGAATTTTGGTACAAAGATAGTTGGGAACCAAGAGACGGACATAGGCTAATTTAAAAAAAAGTGGGATGTGAGGGAGAAAGAGGGAAGAAAGGGGAAAATTTAGCGTTGCTCAAGGGCAAAAACTGCAGGTAGCAGGTACCTGCAAATCAGGAAAGGGGAACTGTGTTACCCCGAATTTAACGCGAGCGAAGCCGCGGGCAAAAGCTAGTACAATTATAGATTCAGGGCAAACACAAAACCCTCTTTTTGGGCTTCGCCCCAGTCGGGTAATTAAAACTATTTCACACAAGTTTCACAGTAAAAAGTATAGTAATACCGGTCCAGTAGTGTGAATGACGCCGCAGGAGATGCTCCGGGTGTCGCGAGCCACGAAATGACTCCCGGTTCTATAGACGCTGGTCTATGGATGATGAGCAATGGGTAGCTCACCGTCCATCCGACTGGTGACGACAGGCTCTCGTCGACGGCGTGTTCGTGTTCCATGTGTGCCTCAGAGATCAGAAGGACCCGTTAGGACCTCTGCTGGCCGGGGTTGCGGGTTGGTACGAAAGAGATACCGCGGCTTTGGAACACAAAGGGCAAAATAAGGAACATGGATGAGTTTTCGACAGTGCAAGTTTGAAACTCCCTTTCGCTCCGTGGGAGGACTCATTTGATGATTTCCTATCAAATCAAATCAGTTCATTACAATTGTTATTTTAAAGTATCGTTGTAAAATACTCAGCTCAGTTAGTATCCACAACACGCACGTATGGTTTTTCAGATTAATTTGCGTATTGTATAATAATCAATTATCAGTCGCTTCTACTTCTTACCCTGTGCAATCTTTGGCCATCATCAGATCGCGGTCAACCTCAACCTTAAACAATAATGTAGATTTTTTACTATTGTCATACACCTTGCAAATTAGATTCTAAAACAATAAATCCATCATCATCACAGTATACTGCATATGACTCCCTAATATTCCCAGAACCATAAAATAAATAATTGAAAAAGACATTTTAACTACGAGTTAAAAGATTACACCAACAATAATGATAAGTCTCATTAAATATTTGGAGCCCCACCAAGAAAATAATTGACACGCTGTTTCTTTCAAATTAGCTATTAAGGCTGATATATCTTGCACTATTTGTGGCTTGTATAAGAGGCTAGAGTGTCTCCATCACAGCTTCTCACATCACAGCTTCATCGTCTGCATCACAGCGGTATCGCTCGGTCTGAAAGGATTAACTAGTCTTTCTATGATAACCTCCCTCATGGCCCATCCATGTAGTTATCTAAAATCCATGTTATAAATCTTTTAACTGCTCCGTTGGGCTCGCAGTCACAAGCGCAACTGCTGAGCACGTAGTCCTGGGTTCATGGGCATTAACCTCTAGAGCGACACAAAAACGTGCCAGTAAACAAGTATTACCGTTAAGCCCCGCTGGCACAAATTTGTGCCACCAACCGACCGATTTAAAACTGTATTTGTAGTAAAGATAAGTCTTAAAATCAGATTACGCTTACGATAAGCGCCCGCCCGGCGGTGCTTGACGGATAGTTGACGTAAATAATGGCGGTCCTTGAGAGGTTAAGTGATATTAGGTTTTTCCTTTAGGAATTTCCGAGTTTGGAAGTTGGCGATGTGATACTCGCGTGCCTCGGAAAGCACGTTAAGCCGTTGGTTCTGATCCTGATCTCTTTCCGGTCCTGCCTGTCGGATTGCCGTCCTATCGCACACACTTGTGCACTTATAATATCTCCCCCACCGATGGCTCATCTTCACTGAGCTTGGCCGCCATAGCCGTAAATGGTCAATAGGACTATATAATAAACCTTGGATTTCTAGTTAAAACACATATTTTATACAACACTTTAACGTTTTTTTTCTTGGTGGCTCGGCTCGATCTTTAGGTTAAGCCACGCTTGTCTACGTTGGTCCACGGATGGGTGACCACCCATTACATACTGAGTAATCAGTTTTGGAAAACACGTAAAGCTTTTGGTCCCGGCTGTAAGTTGTCGATCGTTGACAGTCATTACAGAATATATAGTCATTGACCCGAAAGTCTGAAAATCAGTCTTACCAAGGGATGTCGTATCACCCATAACCAACTGGGTTGTTTCAGCTGTATCTGGCGTCCCAATATGGTCGGGAAAAGATTGGAGAAATGATAATTGGTGCAAAAGAAGATGCATCTCACTACAGTCTCACTTCTTAATAAATATTTTTATGGGAGTTATCGTCAAGATTTTTGTAGATAAAAACTTCAAGGAATTATCTTTAGACCAACCTAGGCAAGTGCGTCTTAACCTATAGATCCGAGCGGCTATTAAAATCTAGCCACAAACTCCTCAGATATTTTTCTTTTTCACCATTGAAAACATTTATTTCAATCACCAATTTCATGTAGCTCAATGATCATTAAGGACACCGAACTATATAAAAAAACTGATGTCAAAAGCAAAGGATTTTTTAATAATCTTGATATTTCAAATGATGAAGTATTGACTAGTGTACTTGACAATGAATGTTATGGGCGTTATCGTCAAGATTTTTGTTGATAAAATCTTAAGACCAATCTAGGCAAGTGCGACTTACCCTAAAGACCCGAGTGGCTATTAAAATCTAGCCACAAACTCCTCAGATATTTTCCTTTGCAATGATAACATTTATTTCAATCACCAATCCGTTCGAGCACCATGCTCATTAAGCTCAATGATCATAAAGGACACCTAACTATAAAAAAACTGATGTCAAACGCAACGATTTTTCAATAATCTTGATATTTCAAATGATGAAATATTGACTAGTGTGCTTGACAATGAACGCGTGACTAATTCTTAAAGCACCAGTATCTGGCAATGGGCCGGAAAACATTCAGTTGAAGAAGAAGATATATTTACCCCTATTTATAGAAACGAAGTGTCCAATGCTATTATATTCTTGCGTTAAACTGTGAACGAAAATATTTGAAAGTGAACGAGTGAAATGTTTGCGAGAGCGGATATGAGTCAATTGAGGAAAGTGGGTTATTATGGATCTCGTTGCCAATGGGGTATGGTGGCTAACACATTTTTCAGACAAAATATTGTTCTGTAAAAGTTGTGTTTCATTTTATCATTGACTAGCTGACGCTCGCGGCTTCGCCCGCGTGATGTTCGGAAAAAAAAGTATCCTATGTCCTATCCTATCCAGACCGTTCAACCGCTTTGACGTGAAAGAGTAACAAACATCCATACATCCTAACACATCCGTTCCATTCTGCAATGTATCTGCTAGTTTGGTTTCTGGAATTTATCTGCCATTTCCCCCTTTTTTTGTATAAGAAATCATCAAATAACTTCCCCCGCTCTGGGCGGAGCGTCAGACTTGTACTGACTAAAACCCGATCATGTTCTTTCTATTGCCCTTTATGTTCCGGGGGCGAAAGTCAGACTCCGGAGAAGTTATTTGATGATTTCTCATTCTTAAAAAAAGGCCCACAAACGCAAACATATTTTAAGAAACTATAGACAGAGACGTGTTACATCGCACGTAGGCCAGGTGGCAAGATGGCCAGGTGGTTACATCCGACTAGTGGTAGGCAGATTATTTATTAGGAGTACTGAGAAGAAAAGTGATCTATTACAGTGTAGTACGTTGCATTCCACGGTATCCGACGACGCATTGACGATTGAAATGTTGACGAGAAACTGATGGAGTTGAAGGCGGTAGTTGTTAACAGGAAAACGATTTATTAACATAAATACGTTTAGGTAAACAGAAAGTTCTGTTTGGCCCCATTGGTGTAGTGGACTGTGAAATATGAGGTCCTAAGTTCAATTCTTCGGTCATTTGTCAGGCAAAGAGATTTTGTAGTCTAGTTTTGTGACTGATTGGTAGTATTATATACTTACTTGAAATATAAAATAGAAAATCATCATATCTTATCTTCTACCAGTCAAAATGTTTTGACTCCAACATCATCGACCTGCTTCCATCCCATTTTATTTGAATTGAGGTCATATTTTCTTCATCCAAAAAGCTGTGTTTTTTACCCTGAGTAGTTATATGTATATTACCTAACGTTACGCGTAACATCTTGCAAAAGAAAGCATCAAATACGCCGCCAACAGCCGGGATTAATCACGCACAGAGAAACATCTCTAGATTAATAACGTTAAATACATACATACGTCACATTTGAAGATAACAACGAGCGTTTTAAAACAAATGTAGTTTAAAGCTTCATAAGTAGAGTTCATTTTTCAGTGGGCCCGTAGATACACTGAGATGCAAAGTATACATAGAACTTACCAGCTATGTTCAATAATCTTCACTGGGGTTTGAACCCAGGATCTTACGATCAGCAGGCGCGTTTATGACCATTTGTTTATCGCGATATGTTTTTTAATGGAAATAAATCTTTTTAATACTGTTGTTGAGGTACTTAATTATGGTAGATGGTTGGCGCAGCGGATGAGTGATTGACTGCTGCGCTGCATGTTGTGGGTTCGATCCAAGGAAAGAATAAATACTTGTATGGCCTACTGATAGTTGTTTCGGATCTGGCTATTTGTGTTAATGAGTTTCATTGTTTGCTAAGGCAGAGGCAAATTTGTTTAAAACATATTGATAGTACAATAAAAAAAACCAGCCAAGTGCGAGTCGGACTCGTGCATCGAGGGTTCCGTACAAACTTGCGACATAAACAGCCATATCTTCTGACTGCGTAGACTTAGAGAGTTGATTTTTGTACAACTCTAAAGGATCACAGACTAGAGTAAATGGTTTTAATTTCAACTCGATGCCTCCTCGCGTTTCCGAGATAAACTGTCTTGATAGCCAGACAGATGAACGGACAAAAATTGATCCTATAAGGGTTTCGTGTCTTCTTATAGAGGTACAGAACCCTTAAAGGTGTGAATGAAACTTTGTTTTAAAATGGTTTTCTACAGGCTCCTAGCAACTGTTCTATTCCTTGGCTTTGCTCGTTATTAAATACCTCAGCAATAATCTCTGTGATAACCAAAATAACCGCCTAGCAGATATTGGCTACAAAACGTATTTATATTCTGCTACATTTTGCCTGTCGTAAATCAACATTATTTTTTTCTGGGCTTAAATTTCCATGACATTAAAATGTCTTCAAGATCATCATCATAAGTTTCACCATCTTTTAGACATTGTAGATTATCTATAGGTATTTTAGAGTTCACAAATATGTTTTTAAATAACCATTAAAAAGTGTGTATGATCAAGATACAGCTACTGCTAAGTGCTCGATCATTTAATAGAAAGTAAACATGTAGGGCACCCACATAACATCACGCCTTAAAGTCCTAAAGGGAAGAAGCAGAGATCTGACTAATATAACACCCACATTTTGCCAGTTATGTATAGGTACTTAGGGGCGAACTTATTGCCATCAACTGGTCATGAATCTAGACTACTTATCTGCTACTGAAAAAAATCTGATGAAAAACCTCCTTGCAAGTCTTGGGAATCAAACCAAGGACCTCATTATCCTTACTAATATTATAAAAGGGAAAGTAAGTTTGTTTGTTACGTCTTCACGCCTAAATGGCTAAACCGATTTTGATGAATTTTGATACAGAGATAGTTGGGACCCTTAACTTCTTTAGGAGCTCGTGGCTAAATAATAGCAGAAGCTCGGGTCGATCTTTAGGTTAAGCCGCGCTTGCCTAGGTTGGTCTGTGGATGGGTGACCACCCGTTACATACCGAGTTTCCTCCGTGCCTCGGAAAGCACGTTAAGCCGTTGGTCCCGGCTGTCATTTGTAGATCTTTGACAGTCGTTACAGGTAGTCAGTGTCCCGAAAGTCTAACAACCAGTCTTACCAAGGGTTATCGCATTACCCAGTATTAACTGGGTTGTGGAGGTCAGATAGGCAGTCGCTCCATGTAAAATACTGATATTCAGCTGCATCCGATTAGACTGGAAGCCGACCACAACATAGTTGGGAAAAGGCTAGGCAGATGATGAGATAGTTGGGACCCTGGAGACGGACATAGGAAATTAAAAAAAAATTAAGATATGAGGGGAAAGAGGGAAGAAAAGGGAAAACTTTGCATTGCTATAACAATAAATAAGGCGCAAGGGCAGCAGGTACCTGTAAATCAGGAAAGGGGTACTGTGTTACCCCGAATTTAACGTGAGCGAAGCCGCGGGGAAAAGCTAGTTTATAATAATTTATTTGTACACAAATAAGAGAAAACTTACATAGGCAAACACTGATTAGGTAAATGTTGTATGGTGAAGACAAGTTGAAAAGGCGAATTAATGGCTCCTGAACTAAGCCATTACTTACCTTATTACTTTTATTAGGTACCAGGACATTAACCCGTCTTCTGGTGTACCAATTTACCCAGGAAGCATCTTCCGGTACGCATTGGTCGTTATCCCAGAACATTTTAGCTCCACAGCCGGTTATTCTGCGAGCACTGTGCCCAATTTATCATTTTATAAACTCTCTTACTCACAAATAAACGCTATTAATGTTATTGCTCCGTATTGCGCAAGATTCGACAAAGTCTTGTTGAGTCTAATTCTGCGTGTCGGACCTACAGAGCGATGACATTTCTTTGTATAGCCTTTAATAAATATTCTTAGAGAATTCTTGCCAATCGTCAGGTTGATAAAATGTTGTGTTATTTCATGATATTATTGCTAGTTCGGTCTGTGTTATTGGCTCTTTAAGTGAAGTATGACAGTGCTAAATGTGTTTGTGTTGTAATAAAAACTTGTTGTTTTTCGATTCACGTGATTTTGCGTATTTTAGGGATCCTCAAAAGGAAGAAGCGGAACCCTTATTGGATCACTTTGTTGTCCGTCTGTCTGTCTATCCAGACCCGTTATCTCTGGAACGCGTGGAAGGATCGAGTTGCAATTAAAACCCTGTTCTCAACTATGTAGTCCCTTCTTTTGGGATGGGACATCATCAAATAACATTCCCCGCTCTGGACGGAGCAGGGAAGAGTGTCAGACTTGTACTGACTAAAACCCACCCATGTTCCTTGCTATTGCCCGTTAAGTTCCGGAGCCCGTTAAGTTTCGAACAACCCGCAAACCCGGCAGGCGGAGGCCCTGGCAGGCCCCTCTACTTTGCTGACATCTCTTTAAGGCGCGCGTGGAACACTAACCGTAGACGTAAGACCGTAAACCGTTAACGCGTAGGCCTGTCGTCACTAGACGGCGGTCGGTGGCCGCATCTACGGTGGCCGGGAATCGTGTCGCAGCACCCGACACCTGCAGAGTCTCCCGCGGCTGGCTTGGTTTGAGGTTCTCTCCCTAAACGTTTGGCCACCTCTGCTTCGCAGAAGGAGGTGACCGCTTCCCACTCCCTCTCTTCTTCTCTTGCGTTAGGTTTGAACTGGAGATCTATGAGATGTGGACATCTCATAGATCTCAACAGCGGGTCTAACAATCGAGCCAGACAATTATAAAATTTTCATTTATCCCAATAATATTGATCTGTTCGAGCGAGGGCTTCAGAAATTGGTACAATCACTTTATTGCAACAATTTAACCACTGTTGGATCTCATCCCAAACCATACACACACCTGTAACTAATCATACACAATAACAAATGGACAATTGATGAGCAATGCGTGTAAACTTGTACTAATTATTCTGTGAAGGTTACTCTCGCTGGTGCGGTGGATGCTGTGCCAAAGGTTGGCCGCTCCAGAGTCGTATCTTACGATGCGTATTGTATCTGTAGTTTAGCTTTTGATTTATTTGAGTTTTGATTTGGGAGGGTTGTGTGATTCACTTTGGTAAGTTATGTCTGCAGTATCTATGGAAATTATGCAGATAGTCACTGTAAATGGTATCAGTAACGAATTTAGTTTTGTAGCTGCCAAAGCTCGTTTAAACTAAACAAAATTTATTTTGTCTCTCATTATTTAATAAATTATGTAGTTTAATAAATTTGAAAAAATCGGCCACTTGCGGGTCAGACTAGCACACCTAGGGTTCCGTACAAATTTGCGATATAAACGGCTATACATTTAGGCTGCGTAGAGTTAAAGAGTTGATTTTTTCACAGCTCTAAAAGACTGCATAATTAAGAAAATGTTTTTTTTTTATTAGTGATAGGCTCGCGTTTGACCACTATCTCACCTGATGGTAAGTGATGATGTGGTCGACGATGAAGCACGCTTACCTAGAAATAACCTATTCACTCTTGACTTGAAGACCCCCAGGTTATAGCTATCAGGAAATACAGACTCCGGCAGGGAATTCCACTCCTTAGCAGTACGCACAATGAAAGTATTCCCAAACCGTTTAGTGCGTGTGGGTGGGATGTCTACCATGTAACGGTGGCGCATCGCCGTACGTCTTGTAGTCCGATGATGGAACGGGCTTGGCGGAATTAGGCTGTGCAATTCCATCGCACACTCTCCGAAATGTAACCGATAGAAAACCGAAAGGCTGGCAACGCGTCGGCGATGCTCCAGGCTCTGGAGCTTTGACTCAAACAGCGCGTCGTTGCCGATGAGCCTCTTGGCTCGTTTCTCTATAGACTCTAGCGCTTCAAGCTGGTATTTGGCGGATCCGTCCCAGAGATGAGAACAGTACTCCATACACGATCGAACTTGCGCTTGATAAATGTTTTTAATTTCAATTCGATACCTTGACGTGTACCCCAGATAAGCGGTCCTGACAGACAGACAGAAAGATGGATAACAAAGTGATCTTACTGGGGCCTTAGTCTGCTATTACAATAGTGTCAGAATGGTCGATCACTGATCGCATAATGGTTGATTTTGACATCTACTACATACTAAACTTGTCAAAATCAACCATTATGCGATCAGTGATCAACCATTCTGACACCATTGTAATGGCAGGCTAAGGCCCCTGGAGTTCTGTTTTTCTGTTGAGGTGAAACTATGGAGGTGTAATAATGAGATTGTGGGGATCCGTTTAATAAACCGCCAAGTTGGTATGGTTACCACTAACTTTCAGATGAACCAAAAATCCAGCGTGGTTACCAGTTTCCTTAAGGCTATGGTGGCAGGATTTTGTGTCACAGTCATTGTGTCAATTAACGTAGAGGGTTCTTTAAACTATTCTAAAATTTGCAATGACTATACAACACTGTGAGACTAGATAATATTGTGTGTTCCAATCTATATTCAAAAGCTACTAGGTGATTCTTAGATAATTATTCCCACAGCAAATAATCCCCTGAATAATACCCTGGTAGTTTTTTTTCTTTATTATACTTTACCTTACAACTGTTTTGCTTTTATTTTGTACTAATTTACTGTTTTTAAAAGGTGGCGTTCTGTCTTTTCTCTCTTCGTCCATGAGAAAAGGCGTGGTAAGTGTATGTATATGTATTATTGCTCAACATTTATGCCTATTGACAAAACAGTAAATAATTGGCAAACTTAACTAAAACTCATAAATAAGACAGCAAACAACTAAATCAAGGTTTTTGCAGTAAAGTGCAACTAACAGGTGAACTTATTGTAAATCATTTTATGTTTACTGTAATTCTGGCACATTCTGTCTCTGCACACTAGAAGACTGATTAGATCACTTTGGATTCTTTTGGAACAGGTGCATCTGTTGTTTAATTAGTCATATTTTAATTAGAAACCTTATTTCCAAGATGTTTTCGAAAAGAAACTAAGTAACCAATTACTATTTTTTTCGAGTCAATATTTCATATTATATTATTGTTAATAGTTTGGTGACTATGCAAATTGCGGTTACAGTTGGATTTTTTAAGTTTTCAGAAGTACAATTATTATTTAGACTGCGAATGTGATGTACTAACAACCCAATTTTTAAAATGAACGCATAATTAAAAACAGTCTTATTGGTTAGCAATTCAGTTACAACTAAAATGAAGGCCACCATTTTGTCTAGACTCACACAAGAGAAAATCAACGAAACCACACCTGATATATCAATCCAGGCCACACGATTTAGGTTAATAGCATCCATTGCATTCGCATCTTTATACCTTTGCCGTATCGAAACGCACTATTTATAAAGTTCGCCGAGATTTATACTAAAGCCTAGGTGTTATAAGTGTTGTGTACACAATGCTGGGTATTTTGGGATCGTCGGAGAGCGAGGAGGGCCCGCTCGGAGCAGTTCAGTGGTGGCAGGCGCCGCTCGCGTGCGCTCCGTACTCTCGGTCGTGACGATCATACACTAGTGAGCAGTGAATAGTGACAACAACTGTGTAAGTGTCGAGTGATGTAACTAATTAATGCTTCGGGTGTCGCTCAGTGCTTCTGTGTCGTAGCTGTGGGATTAAGTGAAGTTGTAACTCGGCTAACATCGCAAGCCTGTGCTAACACACTAACGCATGCAGGGTGGCTGGGGGTGCGCGCGAGTGGGCGGGTGTGGGCAGGGAAATTTGATAAGGCGAGCTGTTGGTGGAACGACTCGCCGCTTTTGTATGCAGCGAGCAAGCGCGAGACGTGCTACTATTTTTGACCGGCGTCGGGCGTCGGGCGGTATATTTCGGCTGCTGCTGGCCGAGCGCGCGCGCAAGCGCACGCCTCCTCAATCCCTCTCAAATTATGTGAGACTGTATGCTTTGCAGAACTACGAAACAGCTTTGCATGTAGCTTGAAACACACCTATTTATGCTAAGTTAAAATTAGAGAGGTGTCAAAATGACATTCTAAAAATAACAATTATAAATACGCATGTGACAGAATTGTTACGTATTTGCGAAAAGATTAATGATGGACACGAGATATCGTCCCACATTGGATTAGTAGGGTAATAAAAACGATTAACACTTACCACGTTTATTTTAATTTGTATTTCTGTGTAAAATTTTATTGGTACAGACGAAAAAATGGCCGTTCAAAATATGTTGGAAAATTGTAAGTATGAGAACTATTGCACCATGATTGTGAAATAAATGAAAGCTACCTTATAATAATAATGCCGAGGTCACACACGTAAGGTCACGTCGCTAATTGTCAACGTCACATATGACATGTTTTCAGATTAGTTCCAGTCTTTGACCTCGATTTTAAAATGAATCTGTAAAATCATGAAATATTTAAAGTTTCAAAACCAAAAGCTACATAGAAAAATATATTCCAATACCTTGAGATATGGAAATTAGAATACAATTGAAAATAAATGTAGCACATGCGTACATAAGTGCTACACACTTGCTGCTACGAGATTTTATAGCATTTTCGTAGAGGGTCCACATTTGCTACGAATTAGTTTAGAACATGTTTCATTTGTTATAATATTTGATGAATTGTGGTATATTTTTTTTATTAGGCTTTTTAGGTTCTAGATTTTTTAATGTCAACTGTATAATATAATTATTAGTAAAATGAAATATTCTGTAGTAAACATGAATGCGAAAAAAAAAACATAAAATTGAGATGAATACAGTTTTTTTCATAATCGCGTCTTTTTTTATTAATATTTGTGTAATATGGGTGTCATTTATTAATTTTTCTATTTGTATATAAAAAAATCCGAAAAAAAATGTTTATGAAAACCATGATTTTTACAAACAATATACATGCCACAAACTGTATTTTAACAATAATAACACGAGTTGTTTAGCAGCTAAAAAACAATTTAAGTCTACTTTACGAATATGTAAACAAAAATTCTATAGAATATTCTAGAAGCCGAAACATATTCAATGATCATACTTCTATACCTGAAACATACAATAATATCTTAAGACGTCAGATACTTTAAAATATAATGATATTTGAATGATGAGAGCGTCTTTGCGTCTGCTTTAAAAAAACAGAAGATTTAAATTAACTTAAACGTTGTATTAGCAGAGAGGCCTGTCAGGGCTACAGCCTGCTAGGTTTGCGCGATGTTCGAAAGAGATACCGCGGCCTTGGAACACAAAGGGCAAAAGAAGGAACATGGATGGGTTTCGGTCAATAACAGTCAGACGCTCCCGCTCCGTGTAGAGCGGGGGAAGTTATTTGATGATTTCCCATCTGGAAAAAGAAAGTTTGTATTACGTTAGTCCACTGATTGCAAGCGTGACCGTGCAAGCATGATGCCCTCGGTTTGATTCCCAGGTCCGGTATTTCTCAGTAGCAGCCACAGAGTCTAGATTAGTACCTGATCTATGGCAAAATGCTCACATATAACATCAACGTACAGGCTGTAAACGAACACTTTCACGACCCCTTCAACATCATCATCATTCATCAGCATCCTTTACATCAAACTTGACAACACCGTTGGCGCAGTGGCTGAGCGATCGGCTGCTGCGCTGCGTGTCGCGGGTTCGATCCCCGCACGAAACAAATATTTGTATGACCTACAGGTAGCTGTTCCGGGTATGGTTGTTTGTGCATGTGAGTTTAAATGTTTGTAAACGCACCCACGATACAGGAAAGAGAGAAATTCCTAGGGTGGTGCAACGTAATTTAAAAAAAAAAAACAAGTAACTCTACACAAAAATTATTGCTAGGAAATTACTTTTTTTTGCGGTGAAAGATTACGTTATGCGAAATAACTCAATAACCGCGATGCATCGCATATACAGTGGTTGTGGAAGAATTTAAAGTCTTTTTTCTTTATTGTGTGGTTAGTGACTAAGCTGGTCAGACCTTCTATGCCCGGGGTTGCGGGTTGTTCGAAAAAGATACCGCGGCCCCGGAACGTAAAGAGCAACAGAAGGATCGAGAAATATTTCTCAGACATGCTGATTGCCGTGTTCCACGCGCGCCTCAAAGAAATGTCAGCAAAGCAGAGGGGCCTGCTAGAGTCACTGCCTACTAGGGTAGCGGGTTATTCGAAAAAGAAACCGCGGCCCCGGAATACAAAGGGCAAAAGTAGAAAATGTGAAGTTATTTGATGATTTCCCATCGAAATAAAACAGGCATGCTGGTTTCCTCACGATATTTTGCTCACAGAAGCAAATGATACAAAAAAAAAACTTGACCCCCCAAATGTCTCCGTAACTCCGCAACTAAAAGGTTTCCAGGACTGGTTCTGGAAAAATAATTGCAATGATGTAGAAAACAACTGCCTATCAGCTTCGTAAAGGGTAAATGAAAGAGTACAGTGACACACCACTACCCAACCCTTCGGGAATAAAAAGCATGATGTTAGTGTTAGCCTACAGCAGTACAAAAGAGTAGACCAATCCCACGCCATTCAACTTCTCAACAACTCTCATCCAAGTATACCAGCCATCCTGCGAAGATCATTATATTAAATATTAATATATAGGTATTACATTAATATATTAAACCTAGCTGAGATGCTTCTGATCTTTCTTTTTGCCGATTCGACGTCTCATAAATACCTGTATTCCAATATTCACTGTTTCCACGTTTAATATGGTTAGTCCATGAGTATTTCAGCTAACTTGTTCTGCAAGCTTTAGCAACAACTTAAGTTTTCTGTTGAATTACTTCGAGACATCTATGCTATAATTTTATCTAAAAAAATGAAGAAAAAACCGTTTTTTTCTGCACTTTACTCTTTCAGTTGGGTTATTGTGCCACGGGATCGTTTTACCTGAATTAAAAGTATTGGATGTGTATCCAGGTGCCAAACTTGTGTGCCAAATTTCATCTAAGTAGTTTATGCGTGAAAGAGTAAAACAAATATCTGTTCGTTTTCACAAAGTTTTGCATTTATAATATTCTTGTTTTGTTGTACGATTGTTTTCTTAAATAAATACATACATTATCATTAACGCAAGAAAAACTAGAGTTTTACCATTTAACACTGAGAGTTTAAGTTATTGTGGATGGTTGTGTTTGACCAGACAAATCAATGTACTTAGTTTCTTGTACGTTTTACGCACACCTTAGCTCAGTTTACAGTAATGTTAAAAAATGATATAATATAAATGATTGTTTACTTAGTATTCTTTCAAAAGCTTACAACAACGTCCAAAAAAATTTCAAGTAATTCCATGATATGCAAAGCAGAATCAAACCCCACAGCACTCTCTCATACCTACTATTATGATGTCACAACTATTATGAGCCCATATTTTATTTTGGGGACGCACTGCACAAACAAAACGTAGTGGACAACTGACAGATTGACAGACGGATAGACAGACAGCGTTGTACGGAACCTTTGAGCCCGAATGTAGGGCGACATATTGTCGTCTTTGTCGCCTCGTGTGTCATGTGATTATAGTTTATTATGGAAGGGAGTAGTTTTGTATCGATAGATCAAAGAAATTTGATCGTATCTCTGAATAAAAGAGAGATTTTCTTATTTTGGTTCTAGAGTTCTACAGGGTATCGTTAAGCCGTGTCGACGGTGCGTTCATGTTCCACGCGCGTCTTAAAGGAATGTCACAACAAAATAGAGGGGTTGCGGGAAGAGATACCACGAACTCGGAACACAAAGGGCAAAAGAAGGAACATGGATGGAGAAAAACTCACCTTTCCTTCCGCTCTGCCCAGAGTGGGAGTTCAGAAGTTATTTGAAGATTTCCTATCCGGAAAATATAATAATAAAAACGTGCATCGGTAAATATCGATCAGACACCTTAAATAGCCGTTCAAATGGTCACATGCGCTGTAGAAATAGTTACTTTGTAACCATTGTATATATATTTTGTCCCTTTAGTTATCTGGTCTGGCTGTTTGTACGTAAATTCAAATGTTTGTAAACGCACCCACGATACAGGAGAAATTCCTAGTGTGGGGCAACGATATGAAAAAAAGAAAAGAAAAAAAGTATTAGGTAGGTACCTGTTGTCATGAAAAGTATATTGTGGTCCCAAAATCAAAGACAATTCATGTTCGCTAAACCCAAATAATTGGTATTTGGGTTTAGCGAACATGAATTGTCTTATGCTCTTGCTATATGTGAAGTTATTCTTTTGTCGTGACACCAATAGCTCCTATAATCTTTCCAACATCGATACCTTACGAAATATAATTCGAAAAAAAAAACAAGAATTCAAAATAATTCTTGAGTGCGTTTGTAAGCTTAATGTCTGCCCTGTATGTTATCAATCTTTAAATACATAGAGGAATTTTCCCGTTTCTCTTTGAAACTTCTGAAACCTCATTACTGCTCCATAATTATATAAACACATTATAAATAGTTATCAAATAAATATCTAATTTCATACGCCACTTAAACCGAACCGAGTTTAGTACAGAATGAATCATCTTAAACAAATGGTTATTTCGAGGCGTACAGCCAGCCAGCTGTCAATACTTGCGATGTACCTTTTAGTAAGTAACATGTTATCAAATGCGATAGTTTGGACGGCAACTGTGCTGATGCGCTGTTGGTTAAATGTTCGGGATTAAAATTCCACTTTTAAATATCTTTGCTTTAAAATAACAAGAAAAACTCATCTTTCATTCATCTTCTCACAAAATTTTAACATTCCACGACATACGATAATTATCTATTCTCTGGAGGCAAATAAATGACACTCTGGTATTGATGATAGTTGTAGTTGAGTAGTGCAATCAGCATTTCCGTGATGACAAAGTATACGTAGTCGGATTATCTTCAAACAAAGAGACTTTTAAAAAGACTTATAGAACGGTTATCGGTAATATTTTCATACAAAAATATTGATTCCGACTCGATTTTGACATACGAATGCTCCTTGACAAGAAGACGTATGTCACTAGACAGAACTACTTGTAACAAAGTAGTAACAAGGATTATCGCACGTGATATTAGCAAAATTGTGGTATCTCTCGTCCACAAAAGCAATTAATGAAGAGTTGAAGTAACAAGAATAAGATAAAGATTTTCTTTGTCTTGTCCCGTCTATTACTCAAAAGTTATATATATATTTTCTTCAAAAGACTTCGGGAAAAGTCCATAAATCAATATTCTAATTTTACAAAGAACGTTCCAATCGACCTATTGTACTTCAAGACTGACGTCAATATATAAAAACAGTATTTTCAATATGCAATATTGGCAAGAAATTCTCTTTCCAAGGAAGATTTTAAATTGCAAAATCTAGAACACACATATTCGATGACGACATTGGAGTATTTGCAGTGGATCTCAATTAAAACACATCAGATATAAGGGTGCCGACACACGGGCCACTTGCAACCGCCACTAGTGGTCACTAACAACAACTTTTCAGTCATTTAGGTAGTGGTCTCCAATGGCTCTACACATGTGCAGAATAGCAAGGTCAAAATATAACACACAATATCAGGTTAAAATAAGCCCACTAGATAAACTTAAAATCGTGGTCTCCAATAGCTAGACTTGTGCAGCAAGGTCGAATAAAACACACAAGTGCTGTTGTTCTTACATTTCATTTTCAATTTTGTGTCTGTCTATGGTTCTCTTTTGTTAAGTTTTTATTATGAGGTGTAAATCCTCCATGCTGTATGAAATACATTAATTTTCCAATCGAAATAAGTCTTTCATCTATCAAGTTAAGTTTAGCATGGAGAGCTCATTACGAATCTTGAATCATTAGACATTTGCAGTCACGAAATATTACTGCCTGTTGACCACAGCATGATGAGGGGATATTAATGTTGATGGATGGAGAGGGAAAGGAAGGCCAAAGAAAAGATGGATGGATTGTGTAAGGAATGATGTGGCAAGAAAGGAGTAAATGATGCCGTGACGTCTGGCAGGGAAGAATGGAAGAAGAAATCATGTTGCGCCGACACCAAATAGAATAAGACGAGGGTAAAAAATTATGATGACCGGGTATAATTTGAGAGATAACGGTCTACAAAACTAAACTTTTTCAAAAGTGTGCGAAAGGTGCAAGTTGCTATTATTCATACTTCGCAACACGGTCTCATCTTTTTTTTATGCCATTTTCCACAAAGAATTAAACAAATATTTACTAACAGCGCCCTATTGACGATTTCATTGGAACCCTGAAAGAAACATGTTGAAAGAACGAAAGAAAGAGTATTTATTTGACTAGCACAAAACAAAACAGTGAAACAAAATTAAATAAAAAAAATCACAACCAAACAAAAAAAATGGGACATGATACATAAAATCAATTAGTAAAGTCAAAAAGGCTCTATACAAACAGTGGATGTCACTGTCGACTGTTAGTAGCAATCGCGAGTGTCCCGACTAAAGGTAGCCTAAAGTGCAGTGCACACACGAAGTGGATCATTGGCCTGCCCTAGTAACGCGTGGCGCCACCTGGTAGACTGACTTCCGACGCGAATTAGATTCATTAAATGCCGATGACCGCCAACTCTTTGACTTTCTAGTTCCCTGGTACAAATTGGAACGAGATTCTTTGAACTATCTGCATAGTGACAGGTTAAAAACTGTTTAAATTAAGATGGTTATTGAGGGTTATTAATTCATCATTTAAGAACTTTATCATAGAAATATGAGACTGGAAGAAATATTATATTAATTACAATGCAGTAAAGGAATTAAGTAAAATTTTAATAATTAAGTCAATATATAAATAATAGTTCCATTCTCTGGAGCCTTTGCTAGTTGCCCTGTTCACGATACCGGTGGGCTACTATTTTTTTTTTTTTTTTTTAAGAAATTTATAAAAATGTAAAAAGAATAAGTCAATATAATTACTGCTGCCAGTAGCTTGGACCCTGTTCCCGATAGTAGTGGGCTATTATTTTTTATATTTTTAAATGTTCTAACTAATTACTAAATCTAAAGTATGTACTTGTTGTGCTCGATGTTTATCGACGACTTTAATTTAACAATATTGACATGATCAGTCGTTAATGCGAATCCAAAACAGGTACATCTAAACTGCCATCTTGCCTGGCTGAACTTTTGTATTGAATTTCAGCCTTCCTTAGATAAACTGGGACGAGCTATAGTTCTAAGAAAGTTTATAATACAGCAAAGAATCAATCATACAATATACTGCGAATTTCGCGGTCGCTTCCGTCTCAGTGTGTGCTTTGTAGTCCTCGTTACAAATCAAATACAGTTCTTAGAAGTTTTGTGAAAAATTAATTATATCATATATTTATATAACAGCTAATCGGTACATAAACTATAAGAACAAAGATCTTCTTAAACTGTTGAACTTTTTTTTTCACAATCAGACGTTAACTTAGCTGCTTATTAAGCTTGAAATAATAATTAAAGAGATTGAGATGATCTCTACTACCACTCAAAAAATTATGAACTTCCTCATGGAAGTGTTCCAATTATGACGGCATCGCAAAATCGAGCTCCATCGTAGAATACACATAGCAAGATTTTTAATTCGTAGTACCATCAACGGATACTCTAATGTCACAAGAAGTTAATATTAAACTGAATGACTAATCCTTCGTTCACAGTCTATGTTACTTCTAGCTGGTCGTATGCCAATCAGATTGCAACCATCAGATAATAAGGAGAGAACACTTTTTACTTTGCAAAAGCTGTATTTTCCAAATGTCATACGAAATGGTCACTTAATACAGTCGCTGGTAGATTTTTCTAAGCTTCGTGTGTTACCTTGGGTCTGTTTGTACGTATCGGTAAAAGGCACCAGGAATTTTCAGTAGAAATTGATAAATTAGGTCAGCTAAAATAGTTGCACATAATAACCGCAGATGAAAAGTCGATCTTTTCTTTATGTTGTTGTGTGTCATATTAACTTGTGCGAGAAAGTAGTTTTTAGTGCCTAATGCACCTGCTCTTGCGTGTCTTCTATTCGAAAGAGATGGATATGGTTTAAAATGGCGCAAGTGTGCCTGACAGATTTCTATTTAGTTTTATTCTGCTTATGATTTATATTACCTCAGCCGTACGGTAGTCTCTTGAGGTTGGTCCTTATGTCCGTCTTTTCTGTTGCGTTGTTGTCAGTGTCTTCGATGTTTTAGTGGCCAAATTTTTAATTTATACGTTACAGTATACATGTTTGTAATTTGAAGAATTATAATTCAGTCATTCTTCTGGTTTCAAAATTAAAGTGGTTTGTTGGCAGTCATATTCGTTGCAATTTTTCGTGCATTCTTTTTATCGAGCTAACTTCATCAATTAAATTGAACGTTATGAACAAAAATAAACCGAATAAACAATAGGAATATAAATACAAACAGAACTTAAAGCGCAAAATCTTTTAGATTTGGGACATTGGGAAGACATAATTTAAAAGATCCCCAAAACATACCGATTAAAAATCTAAGTCAAGGCTAAATCAAACTGCTATCGTTTGTGTCTTCCCAAAAACTACATAACATAAAAAAACGTATGTATAATAATAAATCTGTATGAAGGATAGTTACAGAATGAGGATGTTTATTTTCAAAGGTTATTTACGAACAAATTATTACCAGCGGAACTGAAGACAATATTACCGGGAACGGAGGAGATGAAGCTATATTTTTGCTCGTAATGTCTTTACCCGAGGCCATAACTAAACGAAATGATGTTAACGTGCTCTCCAACGATCACAAATGTCTGGTTTGTGTTGTTATTTCGACTGGTTAAGGACCACCCTGATATATTGAGAAACTAAGAGAAGTAACTGGAAATACTGTTAAGATAAATGAGTTAGAAACAGAATGTGTGACGGTTGAAACTGGCAAAATAATAGATTATGAGAGTGTAATTGCACAAGAATATTAAAATGATAACGATTTGTGATTCCTGAAGAGTTTTGAGCTTGTAGAGCTGACAGAGGTGAATCAAGTCAAAGAAAAAATAAAAACCGCCACGATTGATAGCTCGATCGGCTGGAACAAGAGAAACGGTATGATCTACTCGTAGCAAATCAAAATTTAAAAATACTTTTATATAAAAATATTGTACTTACCTTCGGTGTAGAACTTTTCCATTCTATTAAAAATATTGTTATGAGTGTCCAAATATGATTTGTTAAAACGAATTTATGATAATTATAATTCTTGGGCTGCAATTTTTAAAGGAAACTAGCAAACACGTGCAGACAGCTAGTCTCTACCTCTGTGCCAATAGGACAGTCATGTCTGTTATCATCTGCATCAACCCGATCACATTACAACAACTCAACGATCAAAGCGTGATGATCATCTTGCAAGCCAATACATTCCTCACCATTGTCTTCAACTCCTATATCACTGCAGACATTAATTGTTTCTTGTCACCCAATGATAATAATTTGTTCAACCCAATCGTTTACAGCCATCGCGTAATTAATGTCTCTCTGTTGGCTCCCCATTAGTCTTTGATTGACAAATACACCTGTACGTATACCTGTACGTATTGATCGGTTGGTTTGCCAACTGACATTAAGGAAGGTTAAAAGTAGTTAAACTGATTGAAATGTTCACCTAGATACCTAGAAACAGGTGCTGAAACCCGGAAAAGAATGGATAGTATCTTCCGTAGGTAATGCAAAAGGTTTCAATTCATATCTTTATTTGCATTCCATAATGCGTGAAAGGTTCTTAAAAGCTAGTCTGAAAGAAGATGAAAATGTACTTAAAGTTTGAAATTTGTATGGTGTAAATTATAAATAATGCTCTAACTACATTGTTTTTGTAAAAATGTCAATCGCAAGGTTGGGAACTGTTACAGACACTGAATGAATAGGTTGCCCGGAAACACTTAAACTACAGAAAAAAATCTCAAAATTACTGATAAACAACTTATTTCCGTTAATGCTCAGGTTTAGTTTTAAAAGTACCGACTATAAAAGTATGAATTGCACACAAGTGCCTTTTATTTTTAGCCTAGTCTACACTTCTCCTAGGCCAGGGCCTCTGTTCCATATCTCGGGGACTGAACGTCCTCCTTAAATTTTTTTTATTAAAAAACTATTATATACATATATGCACTATTAACTTATTAGGGGATTATAAATTTGCATAGAAATTCATCATTTGGGAAGTACTTGGGCTATTTCAGCCCGACTACTAGTATTAGAAACGCATGTGTCATCGACTACAGTGTTCTTCGATTTTCACATAATTCTGCTAACCGAACCCAAAATTGTTTTCGACGAAACGAACTAACAATTGCAACAAAACAAAAGTTTCTCAGAAGAGACGAAATATGCCAGTAACATCGATGTTGCATTGATTGATGATGCAACAGCTGATGTGAAAACAAAGTAATCAGAAGAATTGTTCAGAAACGTCTCCATTACCAGCAAAGTATTACGACAAGAACTTATTTACTTGCCATCTTAAATGCTTCATTCAAACAAAGGCGCTTTCTGGTAGTACCATTTTCAACTGACTTTAAAAAACAGATTTCTAGTTTTGACCCAGAATCAGATCCTGTGATTTTATGATGTTCTTTAGGGTTTTGTGCGGCTCCCTCTTTAACATTTTTCCTGTCGTAAGCATGTGTTTGTATCACAAACTTTTTACTGTTAAAGACAATGTTCTTAAAATTCTGCTCTTTTTACCATTGAATAAGAAATCAAAAATATACAAAGCCCTTGCACAATGTGCTCGAAAACATTTACCTATACATTTTTATTCTCAATTCCATACCAGTTGCATTACCTTAACCATTGAATTATGTAATATTATAAATATTATCTAATTCCAAAAATATATGGTCATTTTCCATGAGCCTGGACACAACCTTGGACAAAATGATATAACCTAAATCCTTGAAAACAAGTTCTTAGTAATAATTTTGAAAATGTTTGTGTTTATGCATCAAGAATCATGTCAAATTTATCTGAGACGGTTCCAAGCGGCCTGCAATGCATAAAATTCTTCGTTTAAACAATTTATCAGACGCGCAGTATAAATGTCATCTAAGTATATGTAAAATAGAGTTTATTGTAGCTTGTCATTGATTTTATATCATCGTTCGTATCGTTTTAGTGTTCGTCGTATTAAATGTAATTGGTTCTGGTCGTTTTCTCTTTATATCAATAAAATTTTCGTGTATTCGAGTAGGTAGTCAAATTAAATTTAGATTACGACTTTCATTCGACTCTGCTAAAGCTATTTTACCAATAAATATGTTTATCTGTTTATCTGCTCGTTACATGCAAATTAAAAAATACACATCTAGGAGGTTGCGTTTTACAAGTCCTTGGCCAGTTAGTTCCGATTTCATCTATAAGATCACGAAAATTGGTGTTGATATCTACTCGCAAATTATTTGCAACCATTGTATACAATACTAGCTTCCACCCGCGACTTCGTCTGTGTGGCATAGGTACTTTGGGCTGACGCTAACTTTAACCCGCGTGATGATCGAAAAATATATCTTTCTTTCCCATTTCCTTCCATAACCCGACATCCTTAATATCCCTAACCCGAACTATCTCTGTACCAATTTTTTTTTTTAAATCTGTTTGGCCATTTTGGCGTGAAGACGTAACAAACTCACTTTCGCTCTTTATAATATTAGTAAGGATATATACAGGGTTATTTGTAAAACACCGACAACTTTGCAGGACTGTATTACAATCATCATAAACAACAACTTTTGTTCCATGATTTTTTATAAAATTTTATACATTTATCAAAAACAAATCTTCAAGATTTCGTTGTCCTATCTAACACATTTCAACTCCGTATTTTGCTGTACCTACATACCTACACCGCCGCTTGTAGGTACGTTTGCTTCGCATAGATTTCGTAACATTTAGAGCGTTCAATTTCAATATTTTTATTTTTGTATGAAAATCTGATGAACTAAAATATGATAAATGTTTAAATGTCCTAGAACAAAAGTTGTTGATTATGATGTTAGTAACATGGTCCTGAGACGTTGCCGGTGTTTTACAAATAACCCTGTATAGTATGGATAGATCGTCATAATTTAATTTACAATCTATTTCGGCTAGAGCCAGGACTTGGTGAAGGCAAGTGGCCTCATGAGGTCATCCGGGCAGGACCTTGACCGATTCTCGGACATGTTGTATCAAAAACCTCAGTATATTGTTGATAACTGATTTATTAATACAAAATTACAATCAACTAATCGTTTCACTAATAAACTTTCACAATAAATTGTATTTATGACTCAGGTGTGATCCGCATCACAATTCCGAGGTGTTGACACTGCGACTGCTTCGGTAAAACTGACTTGTGCCCGCTAGCGCGCCGCCTTATATTACTCGTCCCCCACCTCGCCTGACTCATGGAGTGGTACGATGATGTCACATTGCGCACGTGCACGACGCACGTGCGCCGTTGCAGCTGTGTTTGTCTTCTCAGCGCCGACACGGCCATTCTGCACAAAGGTCGCCCTCGACCTTAAACAAAGAAAAACTGCGCAGAATATCAAGGTTCAACTATGTCACACATTACAAACGTAAGGAGGCTCCCGTCCTCATCTCACATACGATACACATTGGGAAGTAAGGAGGCCCCTGTCCTCAACTTACGGATAAAGCATACTTGCAAACATAAGGAGGCCCCTGTCCTCAACTTACGTCCAGTACATACCACAAAGTAAGGAGGCCCCTGTCCTCAACTTACACTCAACACACATACTTGCAAACATAAGGAGGCCCCTGTCCTCAACTTACGTCCAGTATACACCACAAAGTAAGGAGGCCCCTGTCCTCAACTTACACTCAACACACATACTGCAACCATAAGGAGGCCCCTGTCCTCAACTTACGTCCAGTATACACCACAAAGTAAGGAGGCCCCTGTCCTCAACTTACGCTCAACACACATACTGCAACCATAAGGAGGCCCCTGTCCTCAACTTACGTCCAGTATATATCACAAAGTAAGGAGGCCCCTGTCCTCAACTTACGTTTAATACATATCGCAAAGTAAGGAGGCCCCTGTCCTCAACTTACGTCCAATATATATTGCAAAAATAAGGAGGCAACTGTCCTTAAGTTATATTATGAACAAGTTATGCAATACTTTTAGAACAGTTATGGAGTAATGAAGTTTTTTACCTTTACTACTGTAGACTTTCCTCCAGAAGTTGAGTCGAAGTTAGCAATAAGACTGCCAAGACTGACAGAGTTGGACGGTGTAGTCTGTCTACACTCGGTTGTTCCGCTAGTTACTAGTTAGCTGCACCCCTTCTACGAGCGTGTCCAAGCGCGCGCGCGAAGACGAATTCTTAGATGGCGCTGTTTGCATTGTGCCATCAATCCACGACACGGCCATCCCTGACTAGCACCCGTCCTCGGATGTAGTTCCTGTGGACAAAATATGCTCAAAGAGTAATCTAGCTCGGCTTTCCTGCCAATAAAAACAAAAGGTATCTGGGTATAGTTATCAACTTTAATGGTTTTACTATGCCCTGTCACAGTACTCCCTGCTCCACATAATTCATTGAAAAGAAATCCGATCAACAAGTTACAAAACAAAGTATCTAACAATTTTATTACTTTTTATCATAGTTCATAAGCAACGCATACTCAAATCTAATTCTCGAGAAACTTTGTGATCGGGGGGATCTCCCTCACACGATCATGAAGGTATTTGTATATTTGCTTAGAGTCAAGCGCCTTTAGTCGGTATCTATCCCCGTCTAACACTTCAATGATCTCGAATGGGCCTTTGAATTTAGGAACTAATTTTGTTGGAGTCTTTTCCCTCAATTTAATTAAAATAATCATTAACAACTAATTTAGAAACGTGAACCTTATTTTTATGAAATCGTTTTTATCGTAATTAGCATTTTTTTTTTTTTTTTTTTTTTTTTATAAAATTCTGTGTCGCATGCCCTCTCATCTCATCTAAATTAACGTCAGTCACGTCATTATCAACGGTCACTACGCCAAGAGGACGTGCTACCCCTACGATCATTAACTCAAAAGGGCCAGATTCAGTCACCCTATTAATAGTGGAGTAAATGGCCAACTGAACCTCTCCCAATGGTTCCTGCCAAGAGCCGTCACGACTAGTCTTTACAGCTGTCAACATAATTTTAACATAATCTTTGATGAGAGAGCATTCGGCACCAGAATCGTAATAAAAATGGATACGACTCACCAGAATTCATCAGCGTACCGCTGGCATTACTGACTTGCTGTACCACCATCACAGAATGCTGCAAAGCTACTGGCGTTAATACCTCGCCCGCTCCTCGGCCAAATTAACCCTCTCAGTTTCATCTGCCATCCTCCCGAAGCAGGACGACTCAAGATGTCCAGTCCCGCCACAGCAATTACCCCCGGGCTCCGGACGCTCTGCGCGGCTCAAGGACTCGCTGGAACCAACGGCCCAAGACCGCCCGACCGCGTCCTCCCACCGCCCCTGCCACAATGTGCCCGTACATGTCCTGGCTTAGTCACAATATATGAGACCACAAGAGCCATTGTAGCGAAGGGCTGCCCTCTAGGGGGCGTCCTCTCGCCCCTACTATGGAACCTAATAGCGGATAGCCTAATCCGATGCCTAAACGCCGAAGGCTTTTACACCATAGGCTACGCCGACGACATCGCTACCTGATGCGCCAAGCCCTAAGAATAATGGAAAAATGGTACGAAGAATACGAGCTAACCGTAAACCCCTCCAAAACCGAACTAGTCCTTTTTACTAGAAGAGGAAACTGACAACACTACAGCTGCCGATTTTCTTCGGCACCACGCTAAGCCTAGCAACTGAAACCAAGTACCTGGTCGTTTATCTGGACAAACAACTAGATTGGGCAACACACGGACTATATCACCACCAAAGCTAGCATATCCGTATAGCAGTACAAAAGACTACTCGGCAGGAATTGGGGTATAAGCCCCAAAATTATGCACAGGCCTCACAGGCCCCGCAGGCCCCACAGTCATCAGACCCATAATAACATACGGCTGATGATGATGGCCTAGAACAGAACTGAGCACGACCCAAAAAGACCTAGTAAAACTGCAACGCCTTGCCCGTGTAGCGATCACTAGTAGCATGGGAAACCGCACCAACAGCAGCCCTACAAACAATGCTAGGGCTCTCGCCCCTACATCTCACGGTACAGGAGGAAGCGGCTCTTGCGGCTTCAGACTAGAAGTCTCTGGCACACTGAGTAATGACTCCAGGATAAAGCACACCAAAATCAAAGCAGGAGCCGTCTAAAGGCAACCTCTGTAAGCAGCACCGACCGATAAGATCACCAAGATACATTGCCTCCAAAAACATTACGACATACAGCTCACGGAGGAACCATGAGAATACACGGGATCAAACAAACTGAGAATATAATACAGATGGCTCGAAAACCAGAACGGGAACAAGGGTTGGGGTCTTCTCCTACGACCTAAACATTAAAATTTCTAAACCACTCGGAACGCTCAACACAGTCTACCAGGCTGAATGTATGGGCATTATTCAGGCCGTCGTAGCCATCGAGGCCAGAGGAGTCGCGGACACCAACAACCGAATACTCTCCGACAGTGCCTCTGTTCTTCAGTCCCTAAACAATAGCTGCTTCAACACAGCTCTAATATACGAATGCCACAACCTACTAGAACGAATGACCGCACACAACCGCAATACATTAACCTTACAATGGATTAAAGGACACAGTGGCTCCCTAGGCAACGACGCAGCGAATGAACTCGTCAGACGGGCGTCCATCTCTCCAGCACTAGGACCGGAGCCAATTGAACCCATCCCTTTCAGCCAGATACGCAGCTGGCTGAAGGAACACACCTTTTCGAATGTACAGGAATCACTGAAATCCGGAAAGTGACACTGGATATACTAGGGTCACTTGCGGACGCCCTCAAGAACCCATCTGCTTCTGGAAGGAGGTGGGCTGGCTAGAGTATGCGTAGAGTAGCGGCCATCAGGTGCATGGCATACGCACAATGGTCCATTGCAAGGACTAGGTGTGGAAACCGGACCCCCCTCCAAGAAGCGGAGTCCACATGAAGAAAAAGAAGATGTCCTGCTTCCTACACCCAAAACAAAGCATATGACCGTCTCCAATGCTTCTCAATCCCGGTCGCTTTGCAGGGGTTTCATCCCGTCGAAGCTCTCGTTGTTCGACTGCAGCCGCCACCGAAACCAATTCGGGAACTGAGGAACATTAACCAGACAACAAACGCAATCTAAGGAACTCATCGTTGACGCAGCCAATCATGGCCCCCACAGCATCCCCGTCCTTGTCACCATCAATGACCCGTCTCCAGACAGGGGCCCGGTTGTCGCCAAAGGCACCGGTACCCTCCTCCATGTGAGCACTCGGAGCCGAGGAAGCTCCGAGGTCCATCCCGCTTCTGATTTCGGCTAGAGCCAGGACTTGGTGAAGGCAAGTGGCCTCATGAGGTCATCCGGGCAGGACCTTGACCGATTCTCGGACATGTTGTATCAAAAACCTCAGTATATTGTTGATAACTGATTTATTAATACAAAATTACAATCAACTAATCGTTTCACTAATAAACTTTCACAATAAATTGTATTTATGACTCAGGTGTGATCCGCATCACAATTCCGAGGTGTTGACACTGCGACTGCTTCGGTAAAACTGACTTGTGCCCGCTAGCGCGCCGCCTTATATTACTCGTCCCCCACCTCGCCTGACTCATGGAGTGGTACGATGATGTCACATTGCGCACGTGCACGACGCACGTGCGCCGTTGCAGCTGTGTTTGTCTTCTCAGCGCCGACATCTACATCATGATTTCTGGCAGTAGATCGGAAACTGCATTACGGGCTTAAAGGTAGCTTTGTATCTCAAAGAGCTCATTGACCTGTAGTAACGACGTTTGGCTACATTCATAAACTACTATCTTAGATAAGCCGGGATATCCGATACAGAATCCCATCATAATTTCATAACCAATGAGCGTTTGACCGATATTTACCGAATCATCTTCGCCTAAATAAAAATGAGACGCTCTCCAAACTGCTTTTCTTTTATATGTCCTGTTTTAAACTAGACACCGTTTTTCCTTTTATTATTTAACGATTTATTTACACACTGAAAACAGTACAGAAACAGTACAGTGAAGAAAGGAACTGAAAAAAGGTGCAAAAGTAATGCTGCTTTTTTAGAATGAGAAATCATCAAATTATAATAACAATAAAAATCGTTTATCCTCTACACGAGTTACTTAATGCTAGATTTACACAAATGCATGGTCAAAAAGCTAATTTTGTGAGAGACTGGTGCCTGAAGTAGGTTTCAGTGAAAAATCTGTAAAAAAAAAACAAATAACGGAATTGTCAGACTTTTACTGTCTAAAACCTATTCATGTTCAAACAACCACAATCCCGGAAATTAGGTAAATTGTAATTCTGAACCTCCATTACCTCTTGACTATGAAAATTTATTTTTCCTACCTTGGTTCCATGTTGCCCCATATTTTGGTCCTATCATTGGTTATCAAATTTGTTATTTCATAATACCTTTTCTAAAGGTATAGTTCTTGCTTTTCAATTGAAAAAAAATATGGTCTTACCGATGCATCATCACTTTCGTCTTTGGTCCATTAAAGTATGACCTGCTTCACAATTGTTCTTTTATCTTTTATGAAGATTTTGTCATTCACTCCTAGCTTAGACACACTTTTCCAATCGTCTCATGGATCAATTTTAAATCGAATCTAATAAGACTTTTTCATGGCCAACCAAGAATAACTTTGATGGTCTATCAAACAACCAGAAACAGAGAAATAAAGCATTTCCACGGATAATTTCACACATGTTGTGTAACGTTTTATGTTTCCGGAAAACATTGCTCTAATGGACTGTAAACTCTGTTTTTATTTCGATGAATAGTGTTCGTACAAAAAAATCATTACGATCAATTAAATTAAAATAGTTTTGAAGCTGATCCTGGGTGCCTGGGATAGTGTTGAAAGCGAGGCTAGAAATCAGAATTCTAATTAGCTTTTCTTTTTTTGTCAGTGGACATCTTGTAATTGAATACAGTGTCATCATTCCCGTGTCCGTACCAATTTATTAAGGACGGTACAGCATGTCTTATCCTTCATATCCTACTAATGTTATAAATGCGAATGTTTGTGAGGATGGATGGATGTATGGATGTTTGTTACTCTTTCACGTCGAAACGGCTGAACGGATTTCGATGAAGTTTGGCACAGAGGTAGATTATAGTCTGGAATAACACATAGTATATTTTTTTTTTCGATATCACACGCGCTAAGCCGCGGGCGTCAGCTATCCTACTTCCTACTAATATATTCTATACTTCTCTATTACTCATCTCAGCAGTCACCTCCTTTTTAGCCATATCATCCTCCACACAGTCGATCATTTCTTTGGTCTTCCTCAAGAGCTCAATGAACTATATTATCCACACTCATAATTTTCCTCAATTATTTTTCCTCATTTCTCTGCATTGAACGTTCAAATTACGATAACCAGTTAGAACACAAGTTATCAGTCAATGTCACTAGTTTCAGACTTCCTCTTATGTACTCATTCCCTTCCATTCGGGTTTTACCACACATTCGCCTAAGCATTTTCATCTCGGCCATATTTTATTAGCTTTCATTTATACCTTTTGTGGCTCAACATTCTGAGTTATACAATAGAGCAAGCTAACCACAAATTAGTGTTATCCTAACTAATATTATAAAAGCGAAAGTGAGTCTGTTTGTATGTTTGTTACGTCTTCACGCCTAAATGGCTGAACTGATTTCGATGAATTTTGGTACAGAGATAGTTGAGACCCTGGAGAAAAGTGATAAATGAGGGAGAAAGTGGGAAGAAAAGGGAAAACTTAGCTTTGCTATTGCAATAAATACGGCGCAAGGTCAAAAACTACAGGTACCTGCCAATCAGGAAAGGGGAACTGTGTTACCCAGAATTTAACGCGAGCGAAGCCGCGGCAAAAGCTAGTCAAATATATTTTCTATGGCAAATAAACCATGCACTCACAGACCTTTTTCATGATCAAACCACTAGCAAAACTTTATCCAACATTCCAAAAATTCAAGAAAAAGAACAACCGTAGCAAACCTACGCAAATATTGATCTAACTAGAAAATTCTCCGCAAAACTGTAACTTGTAAAAGCAGTTCTAACCTTCGACGAGTGAGACAAAAATATCGCGCGGGTGAACCGACCGAACTATTCATAGACGAATTCATAGCAACAGAAGGCCTTAACATAAATATTTTTCACACAAGATTATCACCTGTCCTTTTCGCACTCAAGCGGAAATATATCTCGTGTCTCCCTCGCGATGGCCGCAAGCCAACACCCCGTCAAAGTAGTTACGAAATATGAAATCTAATTATGAAAAATGTTTTAAATATACATATTGCAGTCGCCAAAATGACTGTTTGCTTGGGGTCATTGTTAGATGAAATTGAAAAGGTGATTCAATTGCTTCTAGACTGAATGAATGGAAACTAGTTGAACGTCATGTCGGTGTTGAATTAGTCAGTGAACCGATTTTTTTTTGAAGCTGGTATTTTTTCCTGACAACCAGCTTTCTCTTCAGGACCAGCCTCACTGTGGACTGCTTCACTGACTACATTTGACCATATATATCTTGGACATGATTCTGCATTTTATAACCTTTTTGAAATTTTTACTGTTTGTGTATGTGAGTTTAAATGCTTACAAATGCACCTACGATACAGGAGAAATTCCTAGTGTGGGGCAAAGATATAAAAATATACCTTTAGATTTGTGCACATTTAAACACAAAAGTCTCTTACGTCCGCCACGCTACATCATAGGTCCAGTTGAACATGAGTGTTGAGCACTAGTTTGGCAGTTAGCTAAACTGTACGTTGACAAGGAACAGCAGTGTCTCTTTCCCCCACTGGATTAATTTGGCGCAGCTGGGAGACATAGGATAGTATCTTTTTTCATTGATCAGTTTTTTTTTGATTATCTTGAGCATTTGTGGCATGTGTCAAATAAACATGTTTTCGTTCTTCATCTCCTAAAAATACTCTCCACGTTATTGGTTTTGCTCCATTCCATCTGCAAAACAAATACAAAATATTATTGAAATTAAAAAAACAAGTAAACATTATGCTAGGAATAGTTCTGATAAACGCCAAGATCGCAATCCCCCTCAATCTTTGTACGTATGTAAGTCAGTAAGCCGTTGATAAATTATCATTGCACTAGCCGTCACATCAGTATCAAAACATTGCAATTTGCAATTTATTTCAATTAAACATTTTACTTTATATTCATTCTTTTGTTTTATTTATTCAGTAGCATTGACTGATGAATTTACGTGTTCAGTATCCTTTGGAATTGCTCTTAAGTCATTTAGAAGTGACGTGAGTCACATTATACTTTTTACGTGCTAGTTTTGCAATGACATGATGTGATTGGGTAGCTGAAGGTAGATTTTCCCAAATATTATTAAGACGCAACTCAAACCAACCCAATCGCTGCGGAAGACACTCCGAGCGTCTGGTGGCGCGAGACGACTCCCGGCCATCATAGATGCGGGTCTGTGGACGGTAAGCAATGGCTAGCTCACCGTCCGTCCGTCCAGTGACGATATGACGTCTCGACACCACCAAACCCGAGAATCAAACCCAGGACGGTTTGATTCTCGTGTCAAGCAAAGTGTTATTGGATTTTTGCCATCAGGAATTTCATAACAGCAGCCACAGTGTGGTGTTGATGGCAATAGGTTTGCCCTCTATTACATGGCACTTAAAACATAACTGGCGAAACGTAGATATACTATTGGATACAACTATGCGTGATGTTATTTTGTGAAAATTAGAGGAATATTTCCTAAGAAACCATACTCCGTTATGTCTACAATCATCTTGATATATCAAAAGCCACAATTCGTGGAATCCTATTTTCGATGTTGCGCTATTCGCGATTACGTGAGCTCGTAGAGGTTTCCGAATTTATCAATAACAGATGCTAAGCGTAATGAATAACGCGTAACCAACGTTTTGGGATATGATTGTAGTTTCTTGTAATACTTATGGATGATATAAACAAGAGTTTCCTGTGCAAAGGTATTATTAAGGATTCTTAAAAACGAACATATTTTACGCTTGTTGTTGCCAGCGATTTCAACATAGGACCGAATCACGAACTGCATACTTTGACAGATAATGACCTGAAATATGAAGTGCTGTCTGCAGCAAGTTTAGGAATAGAGTATCGGGCCTTTTTTTTTTTTTTTTTTTCGGGTGGGAAATCATCCAATGAATTCCCTCGCTCTGGGTGGAGCGGGGGGGCATGTCAGACTTGTACTGACCAAAACCCACCCATGTTCCTTCTATTGCCCTTTACGTTCCGAGGCCGCGGTATCTCTTTCGAACAACCCGCAACCCCGGCAGGCGGAGGCTCTGGCAAGCCCCTCTGCTTTGCTGACTCTCTTTGAGGCGCGCGTGAAACACGAACGCGCCGTCGACACGGCCTGTCGTCAATCGACGGACGGACGGTGAGCTACCCATTGCTCACCGTCCACAGGCCCGCATCTACGGTGGCCGGAAGTCGTCTCGCGGCGCCCGGCGCCCTGGGCGTCTCCCGCGGCGGCTGGGTTGGGCAGATGTTCTCTCCCTCAAACGCCCGGCCACCTCCTTTGCTAGCATTACTGCTTCGCAGAAGGTGGTGACCGCTTCCCATTCCCTCTCGCTCCGGACCATGGCCTGAACCAGGGCCGGACGCGAGAGATCGCCGCCGCCGATCGCCTCTACGAGGGCACGGCGGTGCTCCGCCCACGCTGGGCAGATCGCCACTGTGTGCTCCACCGTGTCCTCAGGGCGATCGTCACAATGGTGACACCCGGGCGCTTCCTCCCGCCCGATGATGTGCAGGAACCTCCCGAAACTTCCGTGTCCGGTGAGGACCTGCGTCAGGCGGTAGGTGAGGACGCCATGACGCCTCTCCAGCCACTCCTCAAAGAGGGGACTTACCGCCACTATTGTGGCGTGCCCTGCACGGGGTTGTGACAGTCGCTCTCTCCATGCCACCATGAGATCGCACCGGAGGTCCGCCCGCCGAGCGGCAACTTGCCGCGGCAGCGGGTTTTCCCCCCGGTGTAGTGCCTCCGCGCGCCACTCAAACAGGCGCGCGAGGACTATCGCCTCCAGATCCCACGGTGGCAGTCCGGCAAGGAGGCTTGCTGCCTCGCCGGAGATCGTGCGGTAGCCCCGGATGAGCCGTATGGCCACCACCTTTTGGGACGCGTTCAGGTAGTGGGCGGCGCGCCGCCCTAAAGAACGCGCCCATACCGGGGCCCCGTAAAGGGCCATGGACCGCACGACTCCGGCATAGAGCCTACGGCAGGAGGCGTTTGGCCCCTTCAGATTGGGCAGGAGCCGCTTGAAAGCAGCCCCCGTCCGCTCGAGCTTGGGAGCCAAACGTTGGAAGAGTATCGGGCCTGACTCATAAAAATAGAATTGTTTCATATCCACTCGATTTGGGTACATTTTTAAATAAGACTTCTTTCTAAAAATTTGTGCCACACACTAGGAATTTCTCCTGTATCGTGGACGCGTTAACAAACATTTAAACTCACACACAAACAGTCAGACTCGGAACAACAATCTTAAGGCAATAGAGATTTTTGTTTCGTGCGGGATACGAACCAGCGACATGCATGAACTGTAGAGTCACCTGAAAACAAGATTTAAACATTAGTGGCGAAAACGAAGTGTACCATAACTATTACTAGCTACCGCCCACGACTTCGTCAGCGTGGTATAGTTACTTTGGGCTAACGCTAACTTTAAGCCGCAAGATCGAAAAAAAAAAACACTTTCTCTCCCCGTTTCTTCCCTCTTTCTTTTCTTTTTTTTATTTTTTCTTTTCCCACTTTTTTTAGCCAAAATTCATCAAAATCGATTTGGCCATTTAGGCGTGAAGACGTAACAGACAAACAAACTCACTTTTACTTTTACAATATAAGTAAAGATTTCTCGCTATATCTTGTTGTTATAAGATATATTAGCGTAATGTTATGTTGCGTTTATTGTGTAGCAAAACATAGGCTTCAGTGAGTAGTAAAACTATCATTATTAGTCGAGTCTTGACGTGGCATTGTCACAGTTTATTTTAAAATTTCGAAGCATTTTGGCACATGTGCAACGGATAAGTCGTTGGAGAAATTAGCGTCAACCTCGACGCATAGGTGGTTTTCATTTAAGACAGCATTCAAAATATTTTGTTTGTTAATTAATTGAATAATGTTTGAATCTCATTCAGATCAACTATCGGGGTTATTTGCTTGTTTTTGTGATGTATTCTACAGATTGAGCAATTCGGTGGCATGGTTTTCATGGCTAAATATTAGCAGCCGCTCGGGTCGATCTTTAGGTTAAGCCGCGCTTGCCTAAGTTGGTCTGTGGATGGGTGACCACCCGTTACATACCGAGTTTCCTGCGTGCCTCGAAAAGCACGTTAAGCTGTTGTTCTCAACTGTCAGTTGTGAATCTTTAACAGTCATAGATAGTCAGTGTCCCAAAAGTTTCAAGTCTTACAAAAGGGTATCGTTTTACCTAGTACTAACAGGTTGTGGAGCTCAGATAGGCAGTCGCTCTATATACAACACTGGTATTCAGCTGCATCCGGTTTGACTGGAAGCGTAGTCGTACAAAAGCTGTAGAACAATAACATTGTAAAACAATATAATCTTCAAAGAGTAACTATGAAGTTTCTTACCATTTCTTCTCTATAGGAAACCTATTTGAGATCAAATATTATGCCATATCTCTACCTACCAACCTAATAATATTTTGTGTTTCATGCCTCAAAAGTATAAATAGAACCCTTATTGGATCACTTTGTTGTTGTTTGTCTGTCTGTCTGTCTATCTGTCTGTCAAGACCCTTTATCTCAAGACCGCGTGGAGGTATTGAGTTGAAATTAAAACTATATACGTAACTCTCTAGTTCCTTTGTGCTGTGAAAAAATCAACCTTCTAAATTTCCGCAGTCAAAAGATATGGCTGTTTATGTCGCAAGATTGTACGGGACACTCGGCGCGCGAGTCGGACTCGCTCTTTGCTAGTTTTCACACAAGTCACCGATTTAACACTTACGGATTCATTTCAATTAAAACAGATGACTCGCACGGTAAAAGTTGACTCAACTAATCGTACCGCGTGACTAAATTCTTCAGTCCTAAAAAAAAGATTCTCATAGATTTCTCACAATTTCATTCAATTCGTGGGCTGACGGTTGCCCTTCGGAATCACCTGCATCACGTGGTTTTAATGCAATGTACAGTTGAACAAGCTATTAAGTGTACTGGCAGAAAACTTAATTTTCTTCATGCTCTTGTTTGATTTTTACTTAGAGTCAGTGTACACGTTTTCCTTTCATTCTTCCCTAATACACACCATCAATCACTCCCATTTCTTTTAACTCAATCCTCACAGCGTCCGCGTCCATCCATCTTTTCTTTGTACCATGTGCGTTAAAACATGTTTAACTTCTGTGTTCTCTTAACAATTTTGACCACTCACTTACTCAGAAAACTCACAACATTATTTAAAGTAGTAGCAAAATCGGTGCCTGTAGACCTATCATTTGGTGCGATAGTACATTATTGTCTATTTCTGACACCAACTGTTGCCGTTCTATTCTTAGCGTATTGATGTGTCTGCAATGGTACTCTTTTAGATTTAATAGCAGGTATTTGTGTCGTAATATTTCGGTATAAAGTTGAGAAGATTTATTGGGGTCTCTTGTTATGTTTTATGTTCTAGCTTTTTCTGGCGATTTGTGGTTTCTTTTTTAGTTATAGTTTCAATCATTTGTTCGCTGTTAACAGTAGCTTATATTTTTAGTTCAGCTCCTCTTTTTTCAAGAACTTTGAAGTGTTCCTTTGCAAGTTGATAGCTATTAAATCTTTTGTTTGGTTTATCTAAATTATCGTTTTAATTTAAAACCATTTATTTAGATATCCAGAAATATCTTGGCCCATACCTGTTAATTTTTTGTGAATTCTTGGCTCTTCAACTATTTACCTCATATCATTTAACAAACAGCTGATGGTACGTCCATTTGAACAACAGTCCGCCTACATGTGTACTTGTCTCTAATTATACTCGTCACCCACTATTTAGCTAATTGGATGACAGTCTGTATCATTACTAAATATCTTCACAATCAGCATTATTCTAAGTTGTTTTTCTTTAAAATCTTTTAATTTTGGAAGATATTTCTGTGTTGCTGAGTGACTGTAATTATAATTTCACATAATTATTAAGAAAGCTTTTATGCAATCACAAACACATTCAAATATTTGCGAGTAATTGACGAGACAAGACGAAGAAAATCGTAATCTAAAACTTATTACTACTTGGTAACAAATCGTTGACTAGTATCATACGCCCGTTTGCCAGGGAACATTTAAGTGTATCAAAATCCAAAATGGCCGGGATCAATATTTTTCTAAGTAATTGTTTTCAATGTCCACTCTAAGTTTTTTAAATCTCTTTATGCAATTATAATGTTTGAGATATCAACTGCTATGGATATATTGAGGCTATATTGGAAACCAAAGCAAAATCCAGTTTAGGGCAAAACAATCGAATATACACATTTAATTATATCCATTTAATTTTCCATTAAAATCATCAAAACTTTAACAAAGAAAGGAGGTTGACAAATCAGGCCACGACAAATGACTATGCATAACAAACAACCACTAACAAAGATGTCTTGAAGTTTAGACAATAGCAATTAATAATAATCAGAGCAATTCTAACAAGAAAAACTAACACAATAAAAATCTTCTGAAGTTTCTTGGAACCTAAATATTATTTATTGAAAAGATCTTGTCACAACTGAGACAAAGTAATTCTTAAGATTTATAAAGCTGGTACCTATGTGTGTGAAGGTAAATCTTTGATTAATTTATATAATGAGTAATAAAGTGTTGTGACAAATTGTTGCTCAGTATTTACGTTCTACATCTGTCCTAATATATAATCAAAACAATACAAATTGGGAGTGTCTTAAATTGCTAGCCAAGTTTTGAAAGCATCAATTACAGACGACTAAAATCATCAGCTGCTTCGACTAGTTTTCTTCTGTGTTAGTGTGTGAGTCTTACCTGGTGCAACTGCCTGCAGTAACTATACTGCAGGTTAACACGATGCCTTATTGGTAAGACTGGTTGTCTGACTTTTAGGCCTCAGACTAACCGTAACAACCTTTAGAGATCTACGAACGACCTATGATGCATTGAGGATTTAAATTAAAATTAAATTGTCAATTTGTATGCAAAAATAAAGTGTCTTTTTTGCATGGACGTCAGCTAAGCATCTTTATCCATATTAATATTATAAATGGGTAAGTGTATGTGTGTCTGTTTGTTTATCTGTCTTTCACGGCAAAACGGAGTGCCGTACATCCCTAAAATGGGGAGTGGACGAGAGCGAAGCCGCGGGCAAAAGCTAGTATAGTATAAAATGAAGTTGATACTGCTGTCTGTTCGCTTACCTTTTAAACTACTCAAAAGATTTGATGCAGTTTTCAGCAATAGACAGAGTGATTCAAGAGGAAGGTTTATATGAGTCAGTCTATGTGAGTGAAACCTGTGGGTGCAGCTAGTTTTCTATAAATCACACTGTAATGGCTAATTTGTACAACGTCAGGTACTTTTTATTCGAGACACATGAATTTTAGTTCTTTGATATCAATTTCGAATCATAACTAAGCATTATAGCCATTGAAAGAACTGATTGAGCTTAAAAAAAAAAACACCAAATATTTCAGTCTAAATTCTCGTTAAAAGTATCACCGTAACATATCAACGATCATATTATTCAAGCTGCGCATGAGTCACCGATCCGCCTGTACGTCGGCAACTCGGCATCACGCTGCGCCAGCGCACCTTGTTTGCCAAATCACGCGAACTGAGTAATTGATCATTTGTTTATGTATCTGTAGTTGTACCAACATTTAGAGATACAGTGTATCGGTTTGTTGTATAAATATTTGAAGATAGTTGGGCCAATGTATTTGGTTATCTAGAAAAATATCTAGTTACTAAAGGAAAATACGGGGAAAAGTAATCTTGTAAAATACGGACGGATGTGACAAGACGTGTTTGAAATGTAATATGTTGTGTGGTTACTAAAAGTGTGAGATTTTCAAAAAAAAGATTATATCACATATAATATTATTGTTGAAAAAATAAAATAAAAACACGCTTCTCGTATTCTTCTCAGCAAACCCCTTTCATTTGACACCCGCCATCTTTGTGAGGCGGCCATATTGGATTTAGAATAATGCCTTTTTAGCCAAGTACCTATGCATTGTAAAAAATAAACATGTATGCAAAAGATCAGCTCATTCGAAAATCAATAAAATTTAACTTCTAAGATTTTTTGTTGAGTTCAAAGTTGAAGCAAATAAAGTTTTAATACTAATTTTGTAATTCTATTTACTCATATAAGCTAGCAAATTTTAGAAAATGTACAAAGGAAGATTGTTTGAAACAAATTAAATAATGTAAGGACACGTTACTTTAAAGTTTCAACGCCATTTTGTATCTTCTTGGTAACAAAAATGGTGCTGCTGATTTCAACTTTTCAAGGTTGGCTAGCATATGTGTCTAAAAGAGTGATGGATCTGAATGTTGATGGACGGAGAGCGAGAGGGAGGCCAAAGAAAAGATAGATGGATTGTGTAAGGAATGATATGAAGGAGTAAATGATGCCGTGACGTCTGATAAGGGAGAATGGAAGAAGAAAACGTGTTGCGCCGACCCCAAATGGAATGGGACAAGGGCAGGAAAATGATGATGAAGGTTGCCTAGCATCCGGTTGATCTAGGAGAGATAGGCAATCGCCCTATGCAAAATACTTTCATTCAGCTGCATCCAGTCAGACTGAAGCTAGCCTTTACATAGTAGCAAAAATACTGACTAATGATTTAAAATACTCATAATCAGAATAGAGACGGTTTTTAGAAAAGGTCTAAACTAATGCTAACAGTTACCAAATATATATACAAGCTTATGCCCGCGGCTTCGCTCGCGTTATATTCGGGGTAAAACAGTTTCCCTTTCCTGATTTGCAGGTACCTGCTACCTGTAGTTTTTGCCCTTGCGCCTTATTTGTTGTAATAGCAAAGCTAAGGTTTCCCTTTTCTCCCTCATTTTTTCCTTTTTAAAACAAATACTATTTCCGTCTCCGGGGTCCCAACTATCTCTGTACCAAAATTCATCAAAATCGGTTTTGACATTTAGGCGTGAAGACGTAAGAAACAAACAAACTCACTTTCGCTTTTATAATATTAGTAAGGATACATATCTTTTCTTTAAAAATCTTTGCCCCACACTAGGTTTTCTCCTGTATCGTGGGTGCGCTTACAAACATTTAAAGTCACATACACAAACCGCCAGACCCGGAACAACTTTCTGAAGGTCATACAAATTTCTGTTCCGTGTGGAGATCGAACCCACGACACGCAGCGCGGCAGTCGATCGCTCAGCCACTGCGCCAACCGTGTCGTTAAATATAGAAATTACAATGGAATAGCTCAAAAGAAATGCAAGCGCTTCCTGTTTCAAAACCCCATACCTCAATCAATGCATACAACATAATCTTGGCTATCTTTACAGTCTAGCATACCAAGTAAGAATAAGATCCAACCCACGTTAACTTACAGTCATAGCTGAAAACAAAACTGTGTTCAGGATGTTTTGATGAGTTATCCAAACTATCTCAAAAGTGGGTGGTACGGATTATTTGTTTTCTCATACTGGCCTGTTTGAAATAGATCTCCTGTGATCTTCACAAGCAATACTATACTTTGTGGTGATGATAATAATAGAGCAATTAATAATACAATCATGAGATGTTTGCTACTTTGATCTTAAGATGTGGTTTTATTTTCTTAGTAGATGAAAATTTTTGGTTTTGTGGAAAATTGCTGAACGTTATGTGATTAGCAATGGCTTTGACTCTACCACTGGCCGGCAAAAGTTGTATGAAAATCGAATCCATATCCGTCTTGTTTTAGCGGCCAGATAAATGACTTTGTAAACTCATATCTGTCGCGTGACTTAAAAAATAAAAAATATACATGTCGAATTGAGAACCTCCTCCTTTTTTTTCCACGGTTAAAAATGGAACGATCTTTTACTCCGAAACATAGCAACCAAAAAGAAAACTTATCAAAAACTGGCTTGCAAATAGAAAACTACTTATTGAAAAAAAAAATTAACACTTTGGCGCGTAAAAAAAAATATTGTTGTTCGTTGATAGTACATTTTAAATAAAAAGTTCTGCGTAAGTACTATTTTTGTTTTAATTTCCGCACATTTTTTGAGAAAAGTACTATAGAAGCCTTGGCCTCACTAGGCATTTATGAACTTACGCATGTGTTCGACTAAAATCTACGTACGTATCGTTTACAGTGCTTTTGTTCTTGGGCCTCTGATGTCCAATTCACTTTGAAAAAGCAATTGCTGATATCAAAATCGAAACGGTTATACCTAAATGCTAGGAAAATGTAATATCCCACGATTTTATTTCACTGCCGCTGAATTCACTGAAATTACTCATAACCACTATGTATGATTATCTTGCGTTTGATCTGAATAGATTGCTTCTCAGCCTTGATTACAATCCAAAAGCAAATATTATTGAAGTCATTGAACTCATAATTTTGGCTACAAAACCCGCTAAAGATGAAGCGGCATAGTCAAGAAGTAAATCACTACATAGTATAAAACAAAGTCGCTTTCTCTGTCCCTATGTCCCTTTGTATGCTTAAATCTTTAAAACTACGCAACGGATTTTGATGCGGTTTTTAGTAATAGATAGAGTGATTCTTAAGGAAGGTTTTAGTATATAATTTGTTAAGTTTTTGTTTTTATTTCTGTGTACATTAACTATATTTGTTGAAGCTGTCGGCAAAAAGTATGCTGTCTGGGAGCTTTCAACGAAAACGCTGCCTAAACCCTTTAAGATATAACAAAATAATGTATGGTGTAATTGTGTATCTTATATAGGTCCACAGAAAAGTCAGCGGTGACATATGTCTATATCTTAAGGATAACATACTATATCCATTTTAATACTTTAACAAATGGGCAATTATAAAGCGCTAACTTGGAAAGCTATTTACAGTAATACAGTATTAATCCTTATCATTTTAAATAGGTTGGTTGGCATGGACATTTCATGAAGATTATTTTTTCCTTTTACATCATGCAGATTAAATAAATACTTTAGGAGATATAGCAAAATCAAAATAACGCGCAACAAAATTAATTTCATGTCGCCGTGACTAGGCTGGCCCGCTCGGGCGCGGTGTAGGGAACAAGTCGCTCATCGCTGAGTGCGCGACCCGAACACGGGCAGACGCGTGAGTGAGCACAGAGTACGTTGAGTTGACACGTTCCTTACAAACTAAATTCAAATCCTTTATTTGTGAACATATAGGTACAATAAGATCTAATTACATAAAATGTAATAAAACATAGGTTTTATGAAGTTTCATAATACATACCTATTAGTTAGATTCGTACCATTACCTATGGACGGACGGACAGCGAAGACTTAGTAATAGAGTTTTTACCCATTGGGGACGTAACCTTAAAAATGAGACGTACCTAATTTTATTTAAACTTCGATTTTGTTATTTTTGCTATAGGCTGCTTTTTATCAACACACCACGCGGGCGAAGCCGCGGGCGGAAGCTAGTTGATTATAAAAAAGTGTTCTTGCAGTAGATTATTAACGCAAATATGTTGAAAGTGTCTTCGAAAAAGGGAAAAGTATATTGACACTCTTAGAAACCCGTATATAAAAACAATTTGGTTTTCGTTAGCTTTGTATGTCCCACGGCTTGGCAGAAGCCACTCCATATCATTCCAGTTTTCTCCTTGGCCACATAGAACTAGCCTTCATGAATGCGCGTCCAGGTCATAAAAACTTAACAAAGAATAACTGTATGAAGTAGTCAAAATACAAATACGATAAGTAATCAAACAATTAACTGTGACAAGAAGTTCAGAGCTACAGTACAACTCCAATTTTCGGTTACCACTCAAAAATTTCTTCTAAGAACTAATGAATTATCTTGAAGAATGTAAAGACCAATATAATGACGGAACAATAAAATATATTAAAACATTTTTCATTGCTAATCTGGCAACAGAACCATTCGTTTATGAAAATTTATTAGAGTTAACTAAGACAAATGTGTTTTTATATTTTGATTCAGGAGCTTTAAAGTTTTGTAAGTAACGTACTCGAGACGGACTGGAGTCTAAAATGGCTTTTTAAGCAAAATCATAATAATTGCAAATGTCTTAATTTTAGTAAGGTTTGCTGTAAGAAAACTTACACTACTCCCCGTTCTACATAAGTTTTAGTGTAGCAATTTGTTTATATTTTTTTAATATATTTGTGTGCAATAAAGAATAAGAATAATATGTTAATAATAGAAATACGTTACCATTCATAAAATTGTCATAAAATCTCAGTATTAACTTGCGTCTGTGACCATTTTAAGATTTTTTACGTAATACATGCCATTTTGGATCCCTGATATAAGTAACATTCTGCAAGACAGATATTATATGAAAATATATCTATAGGTACTATCTTGTCGTAGAATGACACTAATGCGGAAGAATTAGAAAAATGTAGTAAGAAATATGTTGACTATGAATGTGGATGGGTACACCCACAATAGAGAAAGATCAATAAAACGATGAATGGACTTTGAAGGATGATAACGGCTAAATAAGAGCTGACTGCTAATATGACGAGTAATAGGGAAGTAAGGAAGAATGAGATGATCTACGCCGACCCCAAATAAATTGAGAAATGGGCAGGATAATGAAATCATCTACATATTATACCATTTTAATACATACCAGTATGTGGAAGTTTAGTTGCTTTGTCAGTTTGTGTTATCTCCCAAATAAAGGTTGTCCGAATTTGAATTTTTTCCTGGTAAACCATTGTAATTTATTCATTGTATTTTGATCCAAATAGTCTATGAGATAAGTACTAACGGCGTGGATGTAGATAGGCAAAGTTAATTTGTCAATAAAGCAATCTGTTTAAATATAGCAAAATTTGTAACAGTTGACTAAGGCAGAAATGTGTTTCTACATTTTTAAATTTATGACTAGCTTTTTTTTGCGGATGTGAAATCATCAAATAACTTCCCCCGCTCTGGGCGGAGCGAGGGGGATTGTCGGACTTTTACTGACTAACCTACCCATGTTCCTTTTTTTGCCATTTCTGTTGCGGGGCTGCGGTATCTCTTTATAACAACCCCGAATCGTGACTAACACCTTCAACGCTGAAATTATTAAAAACATCTCTTTCATCTTAATCTTAATTAAAAATAAACGTGCAGAGTGACTTAATGAAATCACTCTCCATCATTGTCTGCAGACGAATTTAGTTCATTAATCACAAGGCTCAGAGCATCACATTATTACATGTTGACACAATTCACCTGCTGACTTCTAGGTCACCTGACTTCTCCAGTTGCCAAGGAGGGAAGCATCCACGAATGATGAAGAAAAATTTACGATGGTTCTGATTTATGAACTAATAAAACTAGAGCCACTTGTTTGTCAGAATCACGGACTGCGAAACAAATATATATTATAACTAGTATTATTTTATATTTGTTTGTGTCATAAAACTTGTCCAAATTTTTGGGTTACAATAAAATATTGGTTTAGTTAGTTGATTTTGAGTTAGAAACTTAAGGAACTCGTGTTGGTCTTGAAACTACAATAAAATATTCAAAGCTTTGTAGCTTTGAATATATTTCAAACAGTAAGAACCATTTAAGTTAAATTATTTACATTAATTAAACCTTTCTTTACCTACTAATTATTAGAGCATCTTATGCGTCATCATCAGGCACTAATTGTTATGGCCATAAAATTAGCAAATATGTGAAAGTACTCAATGGTACCAAAGACAATGTACTTATTAGAATTGCATGTTACTGTTAACACAGATTTTGAAAATTATCTAAAAAGGAACGAAATCTAAGTGAAGTTCAATAATTCTTTACTAGTCCTTAAATAGTTGTGAAGTTAAGTTCAAAGTAATATTTTGCACTAAAGATCAATATTGAGCACTAAGGGACTCAAACTAAGACAAAATCAGACAAAAAACATTAAAAAAGATGAAATAATACCTTCTATTGAAACTAGAATGTCCAAGAATTACTCGAAAACTACTCCAACGCTACTTAGAATTAAAACACCCACACCAATTAAATACATTAACGCTGGCCCAAACCCTATCCCAATATTTGCAACAATAGTACCATTAGATCAGCTTCTATCTTCAGCGGAAAACACCTCTGCACCGGAGACGTCACTGATGACGAGTCAGTTATCCAATCCATGGCGGTGCTTGCATCCGCCCACGCGAATTCCGCCCGCCCGCCTCGGCTAGCCGCCAAAATTTTCATAGTTTAGTTACGATTTCGAAAACGACCCGACGCGTCCCGCCGCCGGCGACAAAACCGCCCGATTTCTCTGACGAATCCAGTTTCTTATAACCTTCGTCAAGTTCTCGACCGTTGTTTAGCGAATTTTGTACTTTAATTGTGAATGTGTTTTGACTTGAGTGTTTCGTGACACTGTGTTGGATTATTGGCCTTTTCTATTGCTCTGGTATGTTGCTTTTACTTTTATTATTTTGACTGTCAAAAGACACTATAGATGTAATATAAAATGTATAGATGTCTTTAAAAGTATGATGCAGTACTTCAAAAAAACACAATGGGTGAAATAATAAGCCCTTGTGGTACTCCAAAAACTAATGAAGATATGAACAGAATTTAATACAGCAATAAAACTGTGAGCAACAAAAGTGTATTTTGAGCGTTTTAAGCACTTGAACCAGGGAATGCATCATTAAATATTCAAATAAAACGAGCTGGTATTGGGTAATCAGAGGAAGTTACAGTTGCAAGTTATAAAATTTCTTCGGGGAGCGTTCGCCGCGATTCGGAGTTTCGGAGGCCTTCAGTACAGAAATAGCCCGAGACACTCTTTCGTTTCGTTCACACTCGGGAATATTTGAATACTGGACACCCACTCGGTTACACTTCACCTTGCCAGTGTTGATGGCGCTGACCGCTGCGCGTGAGTCACTCGCGAATTGGACGGCTCTGAAGTGGCCAACGTTGCTTCATTAACTGATGATATTTGATGTATGATTTTCAGGATTAATGATATTAATGATCACGACAGGTGTCTTGTTAAGTCTGCAGAAATGATCTAAATACAATGCATATATCTACAGTATGTCTAAGTATTTTAAGAAATCTTGAACCTGAAAATATCATTCGTGAAAGAATCAGTTTCCTCGTTATTTGTCTCACAGATATGATTTAAAAAAGATCTAAATTCCATGCTATAGTTAAAAATGTACATGTATGTTCCAATAATTACCCAGAAAAATTTCTGAATTTGTAAAAAGTTGATTTTCAAAAGCATCAGTTACTGCATTTTTGTTTTACAGACAAATATTAATTGCACTAGAATGTGATATGCTAGAAGGCTTACTAATTAGCTCGAGTCATTTGATTGACATGCTGTAATGCAAACATAAGATAAACGCAGAGTTTTAAGAAATGCTATTTTACAATTCCTTCGTCCCACGATCTGAAATTTGTAAAAACTGTATCACAACCCGAAATAAAAACTGACTGTCGATTTCTGAATGAAAAGTTAAATTTCTGACGTTAACGAGGAATAAATTAAAGAAGTACAAGAAGTATGTCTTTCTACCCACTTTGCAAACTTCTCAAGTTAGCTCTTGTGATTGGTTGATCAAAATATCAACAACCAATCACAACAACCAATCACTCTCATTTGGCAGCTGATTTGAAGTAGCTACCTACAGTTCTTTCAATCTCTGTCAATATTTTTGCAAATGTCATGTCAACTTCTTTGATTCTTATTTTCACGAGATTCTTTTTTTTATCAACAAATTATGCCTTAGCCTTTCAGTACCAAGTTCCAAAATCACTTTAATAGTTGGAAAACTCATGAATTCTCAGTCAAATTTATAATGTTAAAGTTTTGAGAAACCATTGGACTGTTAGGGGTTCTAAAAAGGCTGCAAAATAACGTTACAATTCGTAAAATGGTCGCAGACGCAGTTACCATTATGAATCGAAATTTGCTCTTTCAAGGCTAAGAAAACACACGTGTTTAAACAATGTCGAAACACATGAAATCATCTTAATATAATTAAACTAGCGATCCGGCCTGGCTTTGCACGGATACAATGTACCTAGATACTAATGTTATAAGTACATAAAAACTTTCCTTTTGAATCACTTTATCTTCTTTTGCTGAAAACTGCATTATAATTTGTTGAGTTATTAAAAGATCTATCTGCAAACAGACAGTGAAAGCGACTTCATTTAATACTATTTAAAGTTGCTGTCCTGACGCATTTTATACCATAAACAGATCAGTTTCACTTTTTATTTCTTACTAGTTGGCGCCCGCGGTTTCGCCCGCGTGATGTAGAAAAAAAATCCTATGTGTTATTCCAGACTATAATCTACCTCTGTGCCAAATTTCATTAAGATCCTTTCAGCCGTTTTGACGTGAAAGAGTAACAAACAACCATACATCCACACAACCATCAGTCCTCACAAACATTCGCATTTATAATATTAAATAAAATAATAAATATACTATTATATTAGTAGGATGCTCAACAATATTCTACAAGATTGATAGCAGCTGTTGCACATTGCGCTTTGCTGTTACTCATCATCATCATTTTCCTGCCCCTGTCCCATTCTATTTGGTATCGGTGCAACACATTTTCTTCTCCCATTCTCTCCAGTCAGACCTCACGGCATCATTACTGTTAACTTTTAATTATAATAAACGTAATGCTGTTTGTGTGGTGGTGACTTTTGGTATGGCACTTACCTTACTTTGGACAAATGTTTAAATCACTTATGTTGTAATAAGTGATTTAAACATTTGTCCATAGAGCTTGCTTTGAGCTTATCAACTAGGTCTACGAAATTACTTAACGATGTTTTTAAGAAATTGGCTAGGTATTCGATTTTAGTACCTACTCAACGTTGTTTTCGTCAAGATTCCACTGTATCGTACTGTTAGAAATTACATTTTTGCGGTCAACTAGCCTTTTTTTAACTTAATGTTTAAAAGTGGTATATGGGCGGACTTAATGCCATTCTCTACCATTCAACCTTTGGATTAAATTCGACAACATTGTGATGGGATACAAAAAATATATCGAATAAAATATATAAAACTACCTATTTGTTTTTGCGAACTTATAGTACAGATATAAATACACAAATAAAATAAACTTAAAAATATTTAATAAAAAATGAGAAAAAAACGAGAAAACTCACTTCACACGGACAACAGGTACAAGTCGGAACAGTACAGGTCGGTATCGATCTGTTTCGACTTGTAGATTGAAATCTGTACATTTACTCCTCCGCTATACTAACTGTTTAAGATTTCTAAAATGTAACCCATGTTTTTGAATGTAACCCAAAAACCAAGTACTGACATGACTGAATGGAAAACAGACCTGCATCCTTCATCAAAGCTGACCTATCTTTCCTTCTTTCCAGGTTGAAGCCCATCATCAGAGCGGCAGTGTTGGTCCAGCCGCGAGCGTAATGTCCCGAAGCTAACAATGGGGGTGACCGACGATTTAGCCCCTAGCTTCACACAGAAGCCCCAGCTGCGACAGGAGGACGATGGCAACAAACTCGTCTTCGAATGCCAGCTGGTCGCATCGCCTAAACCGGAGATATGCTGGTTTAGGAGCGATGAACTGCTCAAAGAAGATACTAGGACCAAGTTCAAGTGAGTGATTGTGATTATTTTCTATTGATATGTGCCACGTAAACATTTAAGTTTATTTCAGCCTGAAATCACCTTCTGCTGGGAAAGCCCTCTCCTTTCTTTTGCACTACTTCTAAGATCCGCGTTTTTCCATTTAATAATTGTTTTATCTATATTATCTCGTCGGCAAGTGGTGTTCACATTGGTAGTCTTAACAATCTTATACACTAGGCTGCCAGATCTTACTCTCTGTCATCCATTGCATTGCTCTAACGTGGACGAGATTCAATTAATTTTACTAGAACACCGCGTAGTAATTTTCGACCGTGACTAAAACCAATTTCGTTATACATTCAATCAATGTTGCGATAGAAGTAATTATTAGAAAGCAGAAACAGCTATTTACAATTGAAAATAAATCAAATTATATATTGGAATTTAAAACAATGTTTGGTTAACTATTAACTTCCTGAGCAGGAACAATTGATTCGCTAATGTACCTAAATTAATAAGTAGACTAGTTTGTGCATACAAAACGAAACATTGGAATATTGTTAGTGGTTGCAAACGTGACTAAGGCCCCGGTGTTAAATTTTCGGGCCCGTCAATTTGCAATTGTTTTATTTTCACAACAGATTTCTTAATGGCAGCCACTGAGTCTGGGTTTGTGTGCGCTTGATGGCAATAGGTTTGCCCCCTATTACATAGGACTTAAGCATAACTGCCAAAAATGGGGGTACTATTAGGTACACTTCTAAAAATTTAAAGGGAGTCCTTTGTCTTGGTATGGTCATGTAATGGGGAGGGAGGAAGCACATGTGACTAAAAAAGTGATGGATCTAAATGTTGATGGACGGAGAGCAAGAGGAAAGCCAAAAAAACATGGATGAATTGTGTAAGAAATGATATGAAGGAGAAAGGAATAAATGATGCCTTGACGTCTGATAGGGGAGAATGGAAAAAAAAGACGTGTTGTGCCAACCGAAATAGAATGGGACAAGGGCAGGAAAATGATGCTTAGGTACACTTCTGTTTAACATTTGGAGGCATGGTGTTATGTTTAACGACTACTGTATTCATAGATAGTTCTGAAGAGCGTATAGAAGAAGTAGGTAGGATTCATCATTATCATCATTCTTCCTTCCTCCCAAGATAACCTTATCCCAACTTATTTGAGGTTGGCGCAGCATGTCATCTTCTTCCATGTTTAGAGGAATATTCGTTAGTTCATCGAACATCTTTTTTGCCATTTCACACAGTTCATCATTGTCTAGTCCATCGTTAAGAAGTAGGTAGGATCTTTTCACAAGTATTTTCTCTCTGACAGAAGCACCCTTAGCGTTACGTCAATAAAGATCATTTTAATCTTGAAATATGACTGTAAGAGTAAGTAGCAACTTTATTTAAACAAGAATAAATGACACTTCAATTCAGACAATGATATAGATGTCAGAGGTAAAACCATAGAGAATATAACCACTAGAGAATTTATAGGCCGATTTCTTCTAAGTGCACAACTCACTACGCACTACGGGCCGGGGGACGAGGAAGAACGCGTGGCTGCAATTGGCCAATTCAAGGTCAAGTTGCATAGGTATTCCATCGTTAGGGCGGCTCTCCTAGATTAAGGGAAAATAGTCGATGTCGATAAAATGCATTTAAACATGATAATAAATACTGAATTAAAATAGGAAAAAAGATATTTAATCAAAATCACTCAATTAATAAAAAAAATGTATTCTGTTATTATTGATTTTTAAAATGAATTAATTTGGCATATGTTTTTCGAATTAAAATTGAAGGGTTCTGACTGTTCTTCGTAAAAAATGATAAACGAGCATCAACATATTTCTGAATGATTGAAGTCGATTAAAAGTAAATATGTCTATGCAGTATTTGAACTAAATAAATATTTGTATTAATTTTATTATTTTCGATATCGAGTTATCGACTTCAGATGATAAAGGTAGCAGCACAGATTTTTACGATATAGGGACAAAGGGAAAGACAGGGATAGAAGCATTAGAATTGTGTAATGAAAGAGCGAGACTTTTCCAAAAGACATCAACGCGGGATACAATTTGTGTGCTTTTTCACCCAGCCACCATTTTATCTAGATCCCCGAAGTCGCTCATAATCTGGTTAAATCTAAAATAATTATCATACTGTTTAGTTACCGGTAAAAAATTATGCCATCCTTTTTGTAACTAGATGTCTTGGAATGTTTCCCACACCATTGCACCGCGCATGAAGGCATTTTGATGCGTTATGATTGCTTAGGATGTTATAATTTCTTTTAATAGTTTTGCGTAGATACAGCTCTAACACTTGGACACGACTAAAATGGTCACCACTACCGTAGCCTATATATAGGCGAAAAAATACTAATACTTTTCGTGCGTCGGGGCACCGTATGCGCAGTCAAGTGGTTTTATAGTCTTTGGGTAAAACAAACCATAAATGTGAACTGATTGTTAATCATAATTATAGCATAGACAATCATTATAATTGGAAAGGACGGTACGTGTCAAGTCCCAGGTGTGGGGAATGGGAATGCGGAATCCAATTTTGAAGTACTAATTCTTAGTCATTCGCACCAATTCTACAAGCTGTCATAGATTTGTTGAATCACGTGTCTGCGAAAAGTTTGTGTATAATATCTCATTCTATTTTTAATGTAGAGGAGTGTGTTGTTTATTTATATAAATCAAGATTCGAATATAAGTTGATCTATTTATATTAATCCTATTGGTAAGAAGTTTACTAAGTACAGGTGAAGTGAGTCTGAAATCAAATTGTATTTTAGAAGCAAAACAATTCTAGAAAGTAATGCAGTACAAAACAGTACCAGATCATACAAATGCTTAGTTATGGGAATCATATAATTTGTTTAGATATTTTGCTGTGGCTTTATCTCAATATTTGTATATATATAGTTGTTACTGCTTGTTTATTTCAAAATTACTTCGTCTGACCCCTGTTTCTGAAAGCTAATATACAATAGCTATAGCTAATATACTATAGCTAAGATAGACAATATTTTATATTAGTAACTGGTTAAACAAGATAACAACATGGGGAGAATAGAAGATGAAAATGTGATGCGCCGATCCCAAATAAAATGGGACGAGAGCAGGAAGATAATAAACAAGATAACAATTAATCCGGTGGGTTAATTTGAGTTTTCACCACAAATAAAATCGAACAGCTTTTAATAATCGTGGCTAAATCATAGTCAAAAATAAAACAAAGAAATAAATATTATTTTCTTTAAGAACTTCTCTAAGACATATCAAAACTCATCGTCAAAGTCCACATATCCAAACGTGTAACATGTCCAAAACCTATCAGGTCAACGTTCGATGTCATTAACTTCACGATCATTTCATACCATGATGTTTGATCATGTGACCAAGACGATCGCAAGTCGACACACTTGGCACCCGACAGGCATGCGGGCTATTAATATTTTGATGAGGAATCGTAATATTAAAGATGATAGCGTCGCATTATAAAAACGATGGATGGATTGTGCTCTTTCGCTGCCCAGAACTCAGCGTATGAGTCCAAAATATATGGTATAATTTGGACTGGGCAACGAAAGGGTTGAGGATGATATGGCAAGAAAGGAGGTGTCTGATGAGATGACGAGCATTAGAAAAATATGGAAGACTACATTTTGACTAGGCTTTGCTCGCGTTAAATTCGGGGTAACACAGTTCCCCTTACCTGGTTTGCAGGTACCTGTAATTTATGCCCTTGCGCCTTATTTATTGTAATAGCAAAGCTAAGTTTTCCCTTTTCTTCCCTCTTTTTTCTCCCTAATTTCTCACATTAAAAAAAGCTCTAGCTCTAGCTCTTATAAGCCAAGGCTAATGTGGTCCATTCGTCATTTGTTTTGTCCACCTCGTTCGTGTCAATAAGATGCAGTCATGCATATACGCTGCAGTAATGCAGTTGATGACATGTGTCATTTTATTATGTGCAGTTAACTGCACCTAGTTCTAGATGATTAAAGATGATGAAAGCTAAGGTTTTAGTATGTGGTATTTAAACTTCGTAAAGTTTTAAGACAGGATTATTGTGAAATTTATTGCGTTGTTAGCTAGTTCGGTAGTAGAGACTGTTGTAAGTCCAGTCGTGTGCTTGTTGTCTCTCGAAACTATTGGATTCTGAATTTGATCGCTGACGTAGTCAAAATCACAAGTGAGTGTCTCAAAAGTAATTAAACATTAAAATACTCGTGCGTTCTGTTTGTCATAAATCTTGAGTGAATTTATAAAAGCTTAATGTGTGCCATTGTTAAATGGTGAGATACAGTTAAATCCATAATAAAATAGCATTAATTCATGAAGTAAATAAATATATCAGAGCGAGTGTTATTTAAAATAAACAAAAATTAAATAAGGTGAAAAATTGTGTATTCATCATAAGGCACATTAATGGTTCTAAAATTATAAGCCTACATCGAAATTTCAATCCTACGGGTATTGCTGTTAAAAGCCGACGACTATTTAATTCTAACGATGATATCAATACCAGATTCTGTGAGTTTCTTGATCTTGACAATTAATTAACGCATAATCATAAAATTCCACACGAGGAAGTTTAATTGTTATAACATACGTAATCCCATTTAGGAGTACCTATTATAGAACACTCATATGCCTATAGTAATCAACGGGACCCAAATCAAAAGCCTGTTTGCTGCTGAGAATTATTGATCGAAAAACTAATTACGGTAAAAAATGTATTTTGTATCAAGAAGCATAGAAACAACTCTTTACCTTAACATGTGAAAGATGCTAAGTCAATATTAAAATTCATAAAGTTATTAAAACAACACATTCTCAAAGAGAAAAAAAGAAAATCTGTCAGTTGCCAATATTATTATTGTACTCCATGTAAACCGCCCCTTTCAGCTGTTTAAGAACTGTCGTCCGTATTCGTAACACGAATGACAAAGTTATTTGAAATTACCTACCAATCCAAGAAAATAATTTTGCAAGAATACCGTCTACGCGCTATATGTACTTCTAATTATTTAAAGTTTTGTTTTATATCATACTAGGTTTTGTCCGTGGCTTCGCTCGCGTTAAATTCGGGGTAACACAGTTCCCCTTTCTTGACTTGCAGGTGCCTGTTGCCTGTAGTTTTTGCCCTTGTGCCTTTTTGATTGTAATAGCAAAGCTAAGTTTTCCCCTTTCTTCCCTCTTTCTCCCTCATATCTTAATCTTTTTTTTTAAATAGTCCTATGTCTCCTGGGTCCCAACTATCTCTTTACCAAAATTCATCAAAATCGGTTTAGCCATTAAGGCGTGAAGAGGTAACAAACAAACTCACTTTCGCTTTTATAATATTAGTAAGGATTTGTCTTAGTAAGTGATTAATCTTTGAGAAGTGAAGAATTTTTAAACCATAAAATACAATAACATTTTGACCTAACTGAGAATGGTACCCAGCACCTCTTCTTGTTCAGCAGTAGAAGTAGCGACGCCTAGATCATCGAGAACGTTACCTACGTAACATTTAATTCCAGTTAACACGAATTTTCCTAGAACTGTTAGTGATAAAGAAGTGTATTTAAACTAAGAAATAACAGCTGTTGGAAGTGTTGTTTGAAAGTATGTCAGCAACGTTAAACATAAAACACTGACAACGGTAAGACGTTGATAAGTTCTTGTTTCGAAAAAGAGTCTTACGTAAAATGAAATAGAATACCTTTTTCCAATAAGAGCTAAAGGAAGATGATTCACTGTAGGGAAGGGAGTTGTATTGTTTTAATGTTTCATACAAGGCAAGAACAAACGCCACTGTAGATGCGGGTCCGTGGACGGTGAGGAATGGGTAGCTCAATGTCCGTCCGTCCAGTGACGAGAGACCGTGTCGATGGCGCGTTAGTGTTCCACGCGCACCTCAAAGAGATGTCAGCAAAGCAGTTGCAGGTTGTTCGAAAGAGATACCGCAGCCCCGGAACATAAGGGCAAAAGAAGGAACATGGGTGGGTTTTAGTAAGTAGACGTCTGACACTCCCCCCGCTCTGCCCAGAGCGGAAGTTATTTGATGATTTCCCATCCGTAAGAACAAATAGCAAGACAACTGTGTAGCGTACCTGTGACAAATAAGTGAAATCAAAATCAGCTAAGGTATAGGCATTATTATGTAAATACAACATTATGAACATCAGAAACTGAGAGTGAGAAAACGAAACTATTTTTTTAATTATTTATTAATTAAAGTATAAGCTTTTCCTGATTTCTTTATAGAAACACACCCCGCCAAATACAAACTATCAACGAGAAATGATCTCAAAGGAACGTCAAATTTTAAGGTCACTCTTCACTTCAAAGCTGACCACATAAAAAGTCTCATCATAATATATTTAAATTTTTTATTGCTTACAAAATATTATTTTTTAGCTTAATCAGTAATCGGTATGAGTTTTGAGAAGTTTCCAAGTGTATGAAGATATTTACTAGAGCATTTAGGAAACGGTGCGATTGTCGTATGAAATCTTTGTTTTAGTGCGTCCTGTCAGACTGTACAGTATTATTACTTGCTTGAAAACCGGAGATTATAGACCGTGAACTAGAAAGCAGATTGTTGTTCTTAAAATGATGCTGATAACTCATCTATAGTAATCTAACCTGTATAAGATAAGTCACGGTTCATTCATAGTTATTTTAACTTTGACAACCTATTTACAAATCAGCCTAGACTTTTCTCTTCTATGTTATGGTCAGTTTCGGCATTAACTGGTACAGAGTACCAGTATTTAACATGAAACAGCTGCCTATCTTCAAAACTCAGTGTACAACACAAAACTTTTTGTTACAAAGACTGTCAATCCTCCCTTCAACATATAAACCTCTGATGCAGTACAATGAGGATAATGATTAATGCAATGCAAAATATAAAAGTATAATAGAAACCCACAGTAAACATATAGAATAAGTTCAAAAGCTAAGATATAAGAAGCAATTACAAATTACAGTCACTGATAACACTTTAATGGATTTAGACAGGTCTAAGAACTAATGGTTAATAGAAAACAAAACAGTCTTGGCAATATTAATGGAACATGTTATGTGAATTTTGATGTATATATTTCTAAGTAAATCGTTATTTCATGAAGAGGAAATTACTAGCTTTTCCTATATAAATATTATAATATGGTCTTAAATCATAGATTACTGTATCAAAAGCTGTTGTTAAAACCAAATACTTCTACTAAAAGTATTTTGTCTTATAAGATTAGATTTTGTCTTGTAGTATTTGAGAAAAGATTAACGTACTATGCGAAGCCACCCAACCCAGTGCATAACTAAATCGAGAGAGAGCAAACCTTAAATTCTTAAACATTAGCTGTTATTATATGATGCCATTAACCGATTTCGGACACAAGAATTTCTAGTGTGGTTGTTAATTTTGGCGTGTTGATCTTTCAAGCTTTTAAGAGGTTATCATATTCAACTTTTACCGCAAAACTCCGAGCACAAAGTGGTAATGTCAGAACATCATTGACGTTTAATTATTGCTACTGGTACAGAAATTTGCACTGCCGTAATAAACCCGGGTCCGGAGTAGGCACAGGAAACATTGCAATAAGTCAGGCCTGTTTACAAATACCTCGAGCGACCCACTTCTGTAATCCAGTCCAATCTCGAAACCATACATCGTGGCTATTTTAATGCAGAGGAAAGCTAAAGTATTGTTCATGCTAAACTGTTTTACTTTACTTTCCTTTGGATTTACAAAGGTAGGTAAAAGGAAAGATATAGATATATGACAGGAGCAAAGAATGAATAATGTATCTAAAATGATAATAAATTCTGCTCAATACATCTCTTTCAATAAACAAAACAATGCAACCAGGATTATATCTAAACCAAAACAGTTGCATTTAGATAAGTGGAATTATTTACAGACTAATGAAGAAGTATAAAAGAAGGATACGAAAAAAAATGGTATTTGAATGAATTCAATAAAAATAATTATTATTTTTCACTAACGGGGCTGTGGATCACAGATAAGCAGTTGTTCTATATAAAATACTAGTATTTAGCTGAGGATTGGAAACCGAGCAGGGAAAAAGCTGGGCAGATGATGAAGGCATAGTTGCAGTTGAAAGCTTATGACTTCCAACTACAAACTATAGGCCTACATACACTATATATTATACATTAGGAGCTAACCGGACAGAAAAAGAAAATTTTAATAAATATCGTGTTGCACTGATCAAATAACATGGGGCCAGGGCAGGAAGATGACAAATTTAGATAAACTATCGATCCACGTGTAACATCTTATTTCTAAACACGATAGAAGACATGAGCAGATTTACGTTTTGACAGAACAGATGATTTTGAAGACATGAGCATTTAAATGTTTTTGACCAGAGGTTACGCGTCATTTTATTGCAGCGGTTTGGTCAAGATGAACTCAGTATTTAAAATTCCTTTAATAATTGCAATGGTGTTGTTAGCTACACCCTTGTGATATACTGCGCAACACTGTTTAAATTCTGAATAGTATAAATGGTTGTGCATAATGGGCAGGAGAGGTGGTAGGGTGGGGTGGGGCACATTGACTCAAACATTTATTTTGTAATCATTTAATTTAATCCTTTCATTTAACATTTTATCAAACATTCAATCATATCCTGTTCTAAATTACGTTTTTCTTTTGTTCCAGGATCCAAAGCATCGCCAACAACAAGTTCCTGGTGGTGCTTGAGTTAGATGACGTCATCGAGACCGACGCGGGGCTGTACAAAGTTAAGGCTAAGAATAAGATGGGCGAGGTGGCCGCTTCCATCAACCTTAACTTCAGCCGTGAGTATACTATTATTCACTGTATTAAGATTCGCTTTATTTCGTCTGTCTTTATGAGCTGTCTGACAACCTAAATATTCATGAATCAAGAGGAAATTATTTTTTGTACTCTCTTAGCTTTGTTCATCTATCTCTGTTATTGCAAATTAAGTCTTATTGTTTCATCTCTTTAAGGCTGCATTTGAAAATTTACCTACTTTGATTTCAATTTTCCATACTGGGTTTTTTTAACCCACCTGCAGATGTGGATGCAAAGGCCAATTATAGAAGTATGAAAAGTAAACTGAAATATGTTTCATAACAATGGCACGACAAATTTATATTTGGTTCATGACCACAATACCCGTGGGTTGTTTACTGATAACTACTCACTAGACTTCAAACAGTGTCGAATTATTGGAACCAAACAAACCAACATCACGTCAAACAATGACACAAACATTTGTGACAATATACCCGTAACTCAATACTGGGCCAATAAAAATACTTTCGAAAATAACGGCATTAGTCATAGTCAGAAATAAATGTCTACGAAAAAATTAACGTTAACCCACGCGCCGGGGTGTTGAGCCAAGCGTACGTGTGCGCATCACGTTGGCAACACGAATGTCAGCCGAAACTGTATTGACGACAATCGGTTGATGAAAGTTCGTATAGTGTAAACATAGCGACTGGAACGAATTTACGTTTGTCGTAGATTTGTATTACATGATCGTTTCGATGACAGCACATTTTCATGTTATGTCGTCAAATAAGATCTGGAATAGGTGAATTAATTTAAAAAGACCAACCACTTAACAACTTAACAAATTCAATTAAGTATTACTGAAAAAAAACTACTATGCATAGCAAGTAAAATAAACAGGTTTATCTAACAATATAGAAGATCGTTCTGATCCCGATCCCGTTCATAAGAAAAAGCGTGCTCCACATTTATGCTTCTCAAAAAATAAGTAATAAATCTGCCAGGAAAGTAGAACAGTGAAGTTCATTTAAAATATTTTATACAATAACGATAAATTCAGCAGACTTGTTTTGACAAATATAAATGATTTATTGAAGAATCAAAAATGCATTTTAATACACAATCCTAAAGATAGAGAATAAAGATTTTAGTTGTAAGTGCAAAAACGAATGCACAAAATAAAAACAAAAGTTTAACTGTAATGAGATTAAATATAGGATCTCCAAGAATTTAAAATCATTCTGTTTCTCATGAACATATAAATGAAACTCTAAAACTAGAAGTAAATAGTATCAACATTGAAACTGATTTATTTTAAGAATAATCACATCACTAAGAAATTATTTCAATGTTTATGTCTGGTGGATGCGAACGGTAAACATTCGCTGAAATATCTGCTGAAATCGAATCTACTACCTACACCAATAAACTTTGTTGCACTATAAGTTTACGATCCGACTCATCTATCGAATGCAACTGATGCCGAGATAGAAACAACTTTCGTAGAAGTAAAGATACAGTGATTTACGTAACATGACTCTTATGTGGATTTAATGAAGGATGTTTTATTTTTCAGCCGCTGACGAAGAAAAACAGAAGTAAGTATCTCTATTGCACATTTTGAAACTTTAACCAATTTAAAAACATTTCGTTTTCTTATTTTAATTAGCTTCAAAGCAAATAATATTCTGATTTTCCCACAAACAGTTTTCAATAAGCCGATATTTTTTATGTTAGCTTTTAATTCTTCAGATGTTAAACGATTTTTTGACGCAATTTAATTTACCATTTTTACTTGTACATATTTTTATTATTAGTTTGTGTCTATTCATAGTTTGTAAATAGTAATTAATTTAATATTTTTCTCTCATAACTTTCTTAACTTACTTTCTTAAATACTTCAATAGAAACAAATATTGCTACATTTTATTAAACCATTCTCCTGCCCTCATTTCAGCTTATTTCTATACATTTGATTAAATATGTAATTTTAATTGTCCTTTCTAGACAAGTGGACGGTAAAGCGCCAACATTCGCGCGCAAACCCGCCATCCGGCAAGAAGACGATGGCAAGCGGCTAATATTCGAGTGCCGCATAGAGGCCGAACCCCTGCCCCAGGTGTCCTGGTTCCACGGTGGCGTGGAAGTCAAACCTGGCTCCAGGCATAAGGTCAGTTTTAACTCAGTCAGTTTTAACTCTGTGTAAAAAAGTAAAGACATATCAGAAAGAAACTGCTAAGGCAGACTTTCATAGATGAATCCATGCTGAAGTGTAAAATTGTTGATATTTTACAAACAATGGGGAATTTAATATCGTGGTGCCATGGAGTTTATTGCCGATTCTTCTCCATAGGAAATGTCTAACCCAAACCGTGCATCTTTTACCTATGTACCCGTAGGACTAGGTGAAAAAAAAAGATTTAGGCTTTCGTATCGTACTGCTCGCTATTTTTTTCTGTCGACACTGTAGGTAGTCGTATTCAAGTCAAGAATCGACTGAATTTAGATTACCATCGACAAGCTGGAAGAATAGGCCAGGCGGTTGCCGCAGTCAAAATATCAACTATCAACTGTTAATAGTGTTGCCCAAATTCAGTCTTGGTCTTGCAGTCTTGGTCTTGTTCTTGCGTTTTTGCAAGACCAAGACCAAGAACAAGACCGCGTATTTTTAGCAAGACCAAGACCAAGACTGACCGTGCAAGACTTGAGCAAGAACAAGACACAGCCTGCAAGACTCTTGCGTCTTGCAGCTAGGACTTAGCGCTATTTCACGGAGTAGTTAGGTGTAACAGTTCGGTGTATAGGTACGCTTAGGAATTCTATTAGACGCAAAAAACTGGATCAAAGAATATGAAAAACTGGACCTATGCGCATTACGACTAATACCATAAACATACCTACATAGCGAATAAAAAAATATCCATTAAAATCAAACTGAGTGCATGCATAGTTATGTTTTAATCATCGGCACTTTGATAATGCGGCATCAAAGGTTTTGTACTTACTTCTCAAAGAAATTTGCCGCTTTTCGGAAGTACATGGTTATGATACACGCGCCGGCGGCTTCTTTTGAAATCATATACAACAATCGTTGCCGCCGCGCCGAAATCACAACATTTGACACTATTTTATGGCCGCCACAGGGCGTAGGTATACTCATGCAAAATAATTTCGAATTTTAAGAGTACCTACAGGTGTTCCAAAGAATAAATAAGTTTCCGAGTGCTTAGAATGAAAATGAATACATTATAATGATCACGCAAGTAGTATTATGATTACGATAAAATGGTAAGGATAGGTAGTAGATGTCATAATAATTTATTCTAGTAAGTATTATATTATAATATTGATTATATGGTTTTAAACTAATTACTTAGGTACTATTATTGTACATTCAGTCATTATATTTCTTAAGTTTTTACAAGAAAAAATAGCAAAAAAGTGTTCAAATATCATCCGTTTGATAAATATTGTAGCCACTTCTATACAAGGAGTAACGGAATTAGCGCAAGACCTCATAAACCCCAATTAGTTAATTAATTTATAAGACTAAAATACCATATGTAATTTCATTTAGTTAAATCTCACATAGTTTTTTTTAATAAGATTTTTCCCCTGAGTAGGCGTCAGACGTTTGGGTACTCGAAGTCGATACCTACACACACTCTAGCGCGCGAGTCGCGACACACTCACACTACGATACATCAGCTGACGTAAGTTATCAAGCGTGCCCACTTTGGTGCCCATGCTGGTTGTAGGTAGTTTACGGTAGTTGAACGTCTGAACAAAATACGTAATTGGATTAAGTAATCACAACTTATGATATGACATTTATTGATAGTTATTTTGCTAGTAAACTTATGATTCCTTCTTTCCATCATACTTTCACAGGCTTTGACTGACGGATTGTAATATTTTTGTTTAACAAAATGCTCCATGCATTGCATCGAGCTATTGCATGTTTTATTAAGTTTAATTTTAGTCTGTTAAGCACATTAGTTTCACTTGTCACTACCTACATTGAATGCTAGTTATTTTATTTTTTTGTTTATTAAACTGGCGATATGCTAACTCGAAATTGTAGTAGGTAGGTATGTTCCTAACTGTCGCGATGTCGTATACAAAATCGGCGTGTTTAAAATATTAGAATCATAATATTTACAGGTATTAAAATCAATAATGGATAAAATTTGGTACTTACATGATTGAACTATTACATTAATTTACACTTTTTGTCGTCCTTTTTTTAACAAACGTTTTCTTAACTTTTCACTAGGTAGGTACATTTAATGCACCGTCGTTCACATAAACAAGCGATTTTATTCGACCCCACAAATCACGGAGGTCACTGCACTGCACTGGTCCTCCACGACCAATCCACCAGGGGCCATATTCCTCAAGATGCCGTCGCACGTTCCATGAGAAGCGCGTGGGAGTGTTAGGATAAAACGTACTTAAACTCGCGACATGCTAATTCGACATTGTCATTGCAACGAGCCAGTGATCATCACCTCCGGGTAATGAATATTGGTTTACTGGAATGTCAACGCGCGCGTAAACAAATTAGGTACTGTATTATGATTTCCGAGCACATGCACTTACGGACCGCGGGCACGGCACATACTAAACGTTTGATACTTTGATGTCGCCGGCGCCGCACGCGCCGTCGGGCGTGCGGTGCGGTGACATGTCAAAGATCAAAGCGCTCTAAACCTACAAATCTTTGCGTCTTGCTCTTCCACACTAACCCACCATTTGCAAAAAACGTACCACTATTTTTCTAATATTTACGGATTTCTCATTGAAAGAATGCGATGTAGGTATGACGACTACCAAATACAGTCATGCGTTTAAAAAAGCTTTAATGCTTTGAGATAAGTTGTATTTTTCCGTAACTAATATTTTTTTTAACGCAGCTAGTTACTATGGGTGAATTACAAATACATTCGTGCAGTTGAATAGTCTTTATTTCTTTGAGTTAAGGTCACAATTTCTTTAAACAAAATGTATTTTTACCTTGTTATGACGTGGTGGACATAATTTCAATTAGATGAAAGATATTTTCGTGAAAAATTAACACATAAATAATGACAGAAATCGATTCAGAAGCCCATTCTGAGCAAACTAATTTTAGGTCTTGCGCTTATTATGTTACACGTCGTATATACCTGAAACGTGTAAAACAATTCTACAATACTAATAAAATAAATAGTAATAGACTAATAGGTAATTGCAAGACTTGCAAGACTCTTGCTGCAAGACCAAGACCAAGACCAAGACTGGGAGCGCAAGACCAAGACCAAGACCAAGACCAGGTGTATTGGCGCAAGACCAAGACCAAGACTGGCTAAGTCTCGTCTTGTTCTTGCATTTGGGCAACACTAACTGTTAATGATGTCAACAGTATTTTTCAACTGCATATTTTCTACGTTAGGCATAAAACAGGATACTGACATTTGGCATAAACAAATTGGGCTGTCCATCACCGCACTTGTCCGTCATAATTCTTTAATAAATCACAATATTTGTGTTTTGTCAAACTAAAGAGATACTGTCTACTGTGAAATTGATAAACCATTTTGAAACCTCATTACATATTGACTGCTCAAAACAACTAGAGCAAATCTGTAAAATTGATTTATTTTACTGTCTTGTTTAATAAAGTTATTGATGAAAATATCACAGATAAAGTCGTAGGAGTGACACAAAATACCGCAGATGACATTGAAAAGAAAGTAAAAATAAAACTAGCTATTAAAGATGTCCTAGTTTTAAATAGTACTCAGAAATGGCCTTGACCCCATTTCAGTTGGCCGTTGACGATACCAGGTGTCAACTGTCTAGCTCGATGACCTTTCATCTTAAACTTTTATTAATAACATGCATTTGACAAGTTTATGAAATAAAATATAATATAGGGCATTAGAAAAAAAATACTGTACAGATTTAGATAAGAATGTTCATGAATGTGCATTGCATACATTAAAGAAATCATGAATGAAGGTCTCTCAGGTAATTTTATTTGTTTTGGCAACTCAAAGCAGAATCTTGGATCATTATTTCCAATTTTAACATTAGCGGTGGGTTTCAATAAAATTAAATTTTCGCTTGTAGCAAAGATAACCAGATACACATATATTTAGAAGATGAATAAATATATTAAAAAAATAAGGTAATTTTTTCCAATTCTTCATTTTTACTTCAACAGCTTACTGTAAGCAAGGAAGCAAAATCCTACTATGCATCACTGGAGATCAACAATGTAACCGTGGAAGATGCTGGCAAGTACAGGGTTACGGCCAAGAACGAACTCGGCGAAAGTAATGCCACTATCAGCTTGAACTTCGATAGTAAGTAACCCTCAAGTTTATTCCAAACTGTGTTAGAATAAGTCGAGAAGTATTTAAAATTGGCTTCAACTCTAAACGAAAAATTAAAAAAAGATAGTATTGGCGGAGAAAAAATAAAATAAAAATGCAGCGATATATTCGTAAAATTATGCTTAATATTGTTTAACCAAAGCTATTTTATTGTGTGTATCTAATCCTTTACATGTATTAGTTGTTATTAGTCTGAGTATAAACGTAGATATTGCAGCAAAGCTTGTATAATCACCAACTAATTCCTTCAGAATTTCAGTTACTCTACATAATACACTAGAAAATGTCGTTGAACCTAATTGGTTATTATGTATACAGATTAAGATGTTTTCTTAATTCTAATTCGATATTTAAATTCTCTTAATACACACTGACTCACAAAACACACTACACACTCACTTATATTTTATTATCACACACTCCACACCATACACTATTGCACTTATAATCAAATTTATATCATTAATTACTCTTGTATTCCTTATTCTTATATCTTTATCACCATCATGTTTCGTATCTCACTACTATTGCAACTATGCTTTAATTAACACTAATTCACCCTCGCAATTATTTTTGTAGTTAGCAATAATGTTGCAGACTCTTCGCTTTAGCAATTGCACAATTAACACAATAACTCAGCAACTGTCATGCGTACTGTTTGTCAGAATGAGACTTAGAATGGAAAATATTATACACGTATAATCCAATTTGTTTTATTTATGTATTCTATTCGAATATTTATCATTATCTATTTTCTTATACATCCCTCGATTAACTCTGAATGAGCCTGCGTTGCGTATCTTAATACACTAGAAAAGAAAACATCTTAAATCTGATAACAAACGTGTAAGGGCAGCTGCAAATCTTCGTCAAAACAGAAATTGGTGAACAATCTAATAATTTGTGCATTGCTAAACTAGGCGACGAAGCGCCCGTGCCTGAAGACTTTATCAAACCGACATTTACGGAGAGACCAGTCATCAGGCAATCGGATGATGGTACCAAAATCTCATTCGAATGTCGATGTGTTGGCAAACCGAAACCAACCATCACATGGTAAGAAACTTCACAACACAATATCTTATGTGATTTAAAACATACAAACGGTTTTAACAATGGCAATCAATGATACAGGTACCATGGAAAAAAGATGGTAAAAGAAAGTAGTAGATATAAAATTACGTTAGAAGAGGACCAAACATTATATCATATGGCGCGACTCGAAATCTTAGGCGTTGAGAATTCGGACAAAGGAGAATACCGGGCTGTAGCGAAAAACAAACATGGTGAAGGCGTAGCAAAAATAAATCTAAACTTCGAAGGCGGAGATAAACCAAAGTAAGAAGACACACACAAAATTAGTACATTTATATTATACGTAAGAGTTAGGGCTGGTATTTAAACATTTTGTCTTTTAAACAGAATACCCGACGGTAAAGCACCGAGATTCCCTAAAAAGCCAACCATTAGACAGGAAGGCGAAGTACTTATTATGGAATGTATATTAGAAGCATACCCAGTTCCAGACATCACGTGGTTCCACGGAGATAAAGAAATTAGGGATGGTGCTAAAATGAAGATGTCCAGGAAAGCCACCGGAAAAGATACATTTAATTTGACGTTAGAAATTTTAGGCCCCACGCGGGAAGATGGGGGCAATTATAGGTGTAACGCCTTCAACTTGTTTGGCGAGAGCAATGCCAATATTGCTCTCAATTTCCAAGGTAAAACAGGATAACCATGCCTTCATTTTATTTTAGAATGTACGCATACAGTAGCATAAGCATGTGAAGCTTTAAGCTTTCGGGCAGCATGAAATTGTAATCGGTGCTCTATGTTATAATAAAATATTCAAACTTCTCAGGTGGGGATGACGAAAATGGTTTCGCACCATCATTCGTGGAGAAACCCCGAATCATTCCCAACGAGGATGGCACACTCATCACAATGCGTTGCGTGTGCAAAGCGAAGCCGGCGGCCGAAGTCACGTGGTACAGAGGCACGACCGTCATCAAGGCTAGCAGTAAAATCGAAATCAGATCATCCGAAATGGGTGAAGACGTATATGAGTTAACTTTGCTTTTGACAAACCCGACGGCAGCGGATGGTGGCTCTTACCGCTGTCACGTTAGGAATGAATTTGGCGAAAGCAACGCTAATCTCAATCTGAATATTGAGGCTGAACCAGAACCGGAAGGTGAAGGCCCAACGTTCGTTGAAAAGCCAACGATTACGTCAAAGGATAATGGCAAATTAGTTATAATGGGATGCAAGGTCAAAGCTAGCCCAAGACCGACGATCGTGTGGTACCACGAGGGTAAAGAAATCAGGGACTCGTCGAAAATTAAGACCAGGGTCGAGGTCCACGAAGACGTATACACAATCATATTAGAACTAATCGATCCTGGTATTGAAGACTCCGGATTGTATAAATGCAACATTAAAAATGAACTTGGAGAGCTCAATGCGAATCTTACGCTCAATATTGAAAGTAAGTAAACGGCTTTGACAAATTCTCTGATACTTACATTATATTCTTTTATGCAAAAAAAATATGTTGACTAATATCAAATATGTTTTCTCCGCAGTCATTCCAGTTATCAAAGAGAAACCAAAGATCATTAAGATAGTTAAGAAGAAGACTGTTATTGTTGAATGTAAAGTATTAAGTAAATTTGCACCTGCATGTACATGGTTCAAGGAGAGTACTGCCGTCAAAGAGGGCGCTAGGCACACTGTGCTTATTGAGCCTAGTAGAGAGGTAAGAAAAGCGATATTTTAAAATAACTTTTATAATTATTTGTTGTTTATAATTCAAAATACCTATGTTTTTCTTTTAACCGAATTTTGGCCATTGCGGTCAATCTTAGTCAAGACTAGCAAGTAATACAGATATTAAGAAATACCTAATGCCTTTAAACACATTTTTTTATTACTACTTTACAGGGCGAGTTTACAGTCAAGTTGGAAATCTCAAATGTTTCACAAATAGACAAAGGCTCGTACAAGCTGGTCGCTAAGAACGAGAAGGGAGAGGCGACGTCACAGCTGGTCGAGATCACAGATATACCCGAGGAGAAGGGTGACAAACCTACCATCATCAAACATCTTAGGAGCTTGGTAAGTTTTATTACGTTTAAATGGACAAAACTTTGATTCACTTTACCTCTAGATATAAATTCAAACTCAAAATAGCTGGAAATCACGGTGAAAAAATCTTGCCCAACAGTAGAACGGCGCAGGCTAACATCGAGAAATGAAAAAGAAATTGCTCCTTTTTTGAAAAAGTTTTAAATCTAAAGTGAAAATAATGTCCCGCCTGAATTCTATGATCTACAGATTTTACTTAAAGAGTTACTGAAATATCCTGTTAACATTTTACAGGCCCGGAAAGAAAACGAGGAGGCCGAATTTGTGGCAGTCTTGAAGACTTCAGACCAATCGTGCAGATGCACTTGGTACAAGAACTCGACAGTCATCAGGGAATCCTCAGAGGTCAACACAACGTTCGATGGCACCAACGCCAGACTCATCATCAGGAAGGTGTCATCAAAATACGTCGCCAACTACAGAGTGGTGATCAAGAACGAATTCGGCGAAGACGAGTCTAGTGCTGACTTAACTATTGTCGAAGAAAAGGTAACTATTACTACTTCATACCATACCCTTGTTTAACTGCATTCGTCCCAGCTTTAAAGTTAGCTAAACTTAAAATTTTCGAAGGCCAATATCAGAGGTAAATTTGCGATAATTGAGCATATTACATACAGATCCGACCTCTTGTGTAATTCTATCTGCTTTTTGAGAGACATGTTTAACGCTCAAATAATTGTTACCATCGACACGGCAAGGAAGAACCTCTAACTTTCACAATTCAATATTGTTATGCACTAAAACACTTGAAAACTGCCTGTGGGTATAAAATGATATTAAATTGTTCACACAATATTTTCAGAAAAAGAAAAAGGAGGAAGAGGAAGAAGAAGAGACGACTGTTATTGAGGAGTCTGAGGAAGAGATGTCGATCGTGGAGGAGAAGTCCGTGATCGAAGAAAATCATGTCGAAGAGAAGAAGAAGGTAAGATTTATTATTTATGTGTTAGCTGTTGTTTAATCGAAATCCAACGTGTCAACAATTACTATCATAGGTACCATAATCTCATTGAATACATATCGGTTATTATTAAGTAACAAAGCCAATGAGCTTGTAGTATCCAAAATGTTAGCTTTTTGAATTTATGTAAAGTTAAATATTATTTAGCAATAAACTGAAAATGTATGTGTATTTTCGAAAAGGAGGAAGAAAAGAAATCCTCAATGAGAAAGATGTCAAAGAAAGAAGAAGTCAAAGTAGAACAAAAGAACGAGGAAGTGACAGTTGAGTCAAAGAAAACTGAATCTAAGGCCGAATCCAAGAAGGTTGAATCTAAGATTCAAGAAACCAAAAAAGCTGAAGTCGAAGCTGAGGAAACCAAAAAGATATTCGAGAAGAGGCTGTCTAAATCTGAAGAAGAAAAGAAAGCTCTTCTGGAGAAACTTGAAAAGAAGAAACCAGAACCCGAACCAGAAAAGAAAATTGAAGGCATTCCAAAACTTAGGTCCGTTAAGCCTAAGGAAGAACCAGTTGAGGAAAAGAAAGAAGACACTAAAAAGAAAACGGAAGAAAAGAAAAAGGTTGTCAAAAAGAAGGTCGTTTCTTCTAAAAAAGAGGAGGTAAGTGTGGTGGTGTTTGTTTATTGAGCATTGTAAAAAGCTTCTATGACTATTCAAAATGTATATAACTACTTGTCTTAAGTAGAAACTGTTCTAAAAATTGAAGGTGCTAAACATTTTAGTTTTATATTATGATTATAGATCATAATTTGATTTCGTCATGCAAACTTTTGGAAGGAATTAATTTGCAAACTCTCTTGCAATTGCAGTTATTTCGATTTTCAGAGACTTTAGTAGAATCGCCTTTCTTTGGTTCAGTTAACGGTTATCGGCAAATAACTGCACGTCTAAATGCGTCATTGTAAAATATAAAGTAATGACGCTAGAATTTTGACTTCCATTTGGTTGTCCTTCTTCAAAATCTTGTCATTAAAAATCTATCTGAAAATATATAAATACAAGTGTTAATATAGCGTATTTAGATTGTAATAACTCATTTTCTCTGTCGTGTGTGTTGTGATAACTGGATGTGCTAAACTTTATTTGGATATAGGACGTTATCGACTTCGTTGACGATTACGAGAGGCCTGTTTTGGAGAAATATGAAAAGATCACACCGACGCCGCTCGATAAAAAAGCTAAAGAGGAAATCACACCAAAGGTAAACACATTACACTATACACTTACACATTCACTGACAATTTTAATATGAAAATGCACTTAGTAAGCAATAATCGTGAAATAAAAAAAAAACTTATGAACATAGAAATAATAGAAATGAACATATTTAGGGTAAACGCGCATCCATTGCCGATAGCGTTAAAAGTGAACAAGACAGTGAGGAGGAACCTTCAGTGGCAGCACCTGTGCCGGAGAAAAAGTCTAAGGTCGAAACTACTAAGGTATACAATGACATACATTCAAGTCTAGAAGTATAGTGGTCTATTAGATAAAAATACATATTATAACTGTATTACGAGGATATAAAAACGCTTCATTAAGCCAACAGTCTCCAGTTCTGCTCGTCATTGTTTTTTTGTTGCCGTTGTACTGGACCAAACCGATTCGATTACGGAGGTATTGAAGATCCAATGGTTTTTTTTTTTACATAAAAGCAAGTTTATGCTGTGTATTATGACGATTCCCATGATTGTTTTGTGTTTGTAACATTATTCGCAAATATTTTCGTACAATGTTATTTAGTTTTGTATACAAAATGTGGGACAGAACCCTCATCTATGAATTCAATTGTTTGTTTTTAAACACTATAGGTTTTCATACGTAAATATAAATACTTAAATTTGTCAAAGACACTCTAATAACAACATTATGGGCTATAATCTAGGTTGAAGAAGAAAAGACTGAAGCAAGGCGGCTTAGTATCAAAAAGGGTATACCTAAGCCAGAGGAACCCGTTGATGAGTTATCGAAAGTTAAACTCGGAAAGGCACCAATTAAACAGGAAGAAACTAAACTTGAGGAACCACAGGTTGCTAAGACCAAAAAATCGGTTAAGAAGGTAATATCACAAAATAAAACATGGACTAAAAACATAAAAATATTTGATAACTAATATAATGAAAGTACTTTTTTCGTAAAGCCGGGTGAACAAGCTGAATTCGTGGATGATTATGAAAGGCCTGACCTTGAAAAATACGACAAGGTGACACCAACTCCCAGTGATAGGACTAAAAAACAAAACGGGGTAGAGGAGGTATAAATCCATGATTTATTTTATTGAATGAGCATAATACTTTCCTTCATTAATTGCTATATAAAAGTAGATCAAGTTAAGGGATATAAACTTTAAACCAATAATTCTTATAGGCCGCACCTGAATTTGTCGATGATTATGAAAAACCAGAACTTGAGAAATACGAAAAAGTTGCACCAACACCTAAAGACAAACGTCGTCCTAGCGATACTCAGGTAAAACATGAATTACTCGACGATGAATTCATTTAGTCTTGTAGAGTAAAAGATAGGAAAACTAATTAAACATGTTTTCAATAGGATGATGTAGACATGATGAAGGGTAAAATCAAACCAAAAGAAAAAGAAGCTGAGCCTGAAGTACCTACACTCCGCAAACGGCCTGTCCCTAAGGACAAGGTAAAAAAATCGATCAATTTATTTTAAAAACTATTTTGCGAAGTGTAGGACCAAAAAAATAATAATGCATTTTCATAATAGGAGGAGGAGAAAAAGCCCGAGGAGAAACCAAAGGCAAAACCAAAGAAAAAGGACGAACCCGAAGCTAAAAAGCGTCCTTCTCTAAAAGAGAAAGAGGTATACACACATACATACACTAATAACAAATTCCTTACACTTAACAGTTTGGTAGCTACAGATAACGAGTTTGAAAGCCGCGAGCAATCTATTAAACATAACAAAACACTAAATTTCACACAATGCTACGTAAAAAACAACACGCTATAATCCTCTGTCGCGGTGAAAATGTTTTGAGCAATTTTTCAGTTCTTGAAATTAAAACTGCCGTTAACAGTAAGTAAGCTTTGGCATGCATGGCAAAAACTGTAAAAGCTTTGCTTCTCTATGTTTTAAATGTAATTTTATAATTCTAAGATATTTACAGCGTTCCAGCTTGAAATATTCCATGGAAAATTATCGTCACCAATTTAATTTGTTTTGTTCTCAGTTTGGCAAATTCACTCAAAATTACAAATACCACTGAACACAGAATTATTAGAATCATATATCTAACTTTCTTCTCTATTCTGTGCTTCTTTTACTAATGTTTAATATTTTCTTACACACGATACTTATACCAATTCAACAATTCAAAGGTCGCTGTTGAAGAGTTTGTCGACGATTACGAGAGGCCAGTTCTTGAGAAATACGAGAAATTCACGCCTACACCAATTGAGAAAAAGAAAAAGGTACACTTTTACACAACTCTAGCTTCGCTTGCACACACTTGCTATTATTAAACTGACTTATCATTTACTGATGAAATAAAATCATCCATATAGGAAGACAAAAAGCCTGAGCCCGAGGAGGAAGTACCTTCAGCTACGGCTACTGCTAGACGCCGATCTGTTAAAGACAAAGATAAGCCAGAGGTAGGACATACTCCAAACAAAAACATTAATATTGTTTTAATCAAAACAGTATACTCACTAAACCAAATCATTTGTTTAGCCAATGGACGTTGACGAAAGCGTCAGCCTATCCAAACCGAAGACACCAGCTAAGCCAGGCCAAGAACCTGAAGACGTTTCGCTCACACACAAGACACCTTCTGATATTAAACCTACGGTTCGTACATTTATATTCAGACAACATTATTTTTATTTTTGGTAGAATGACATTATTTCCAACAATAATAAACATTAAAAGAATGAAACAATATTATTAAAAAAAGATAGTATAAACCACACATAAACACTAATAATTGTGAATACCATTTAGGAAGGAGAAGCTGAAGCTAAACTCAGTGTTAAGAAACCAGAAGTGGTTGATGAAAAGACCATTAAGAGACCTACACCAAAAGGCAAAGAGGAACCGAAGGTACGGTTGAAATGATTTAAAATTACACATGACACTTCACATCGAAATTACATCGAAACTTGAACTTGTATTTTCTGTCTTTATTATAATCATAAAAGTTACTATAGTGAATTTTCCACCTATTCTGTCTATTTAGGCTAAAAATCTTCAAATTCTAAATACTTCGCAGACCTCATCCGACCGAATCAACACTAATATACCACCATTATCCGCTGATAATGGTGCACCTACAGTTTTAAAACGAATATTAATTCTTGACAAGGTACAAGAGTAGATTGCAAGTTGCAACATAGAAGAAAGAAACAATAGCACTTTTTTTTATTAAAAACACGAATTTGTATTTTAAGTAAGATGCACACATCACAGAACACTTTTTTTTTATTAACACCTAGACCAACACTCGAATGATTTTTATTTCAAATGAACTGATTTTATCACTACCAAAGTTTACAACATTTTGCATTCTGCCTGTAAGCAAAGCATCTTTGAGCTAAGTGATAAGATCGGTCTCATGAAAATGAAACACTTTATTTTCACTAACTTGACTTTGTGATGTATAATACAAATGTGTTTGGGGACTAGGGAGAGGACACTGAGGAGGCTGTAAGCCTAACCAAGCCTCGCACTAAGACAAGCACAACCGCTCCTGAAGAAGCACAACTCACACAAAAGACACCTAGGAAAAAGTTAACGGTACAGTCACTTCTAGTTATTTTTTTAATTATCTCAGTTGTTCAACAGAAAACATATTTTGTTGTTTACTACTATGTTTTAAATTTGTAAGTAAAATTTTTAACATTAATGAAATGCCAGCCAGTTCTAAGAGTAAAATATTTTGAAACATTGTTGTATCCAAAACTGGTGAAATAAACCCAAATGTTAAAATGCAATAATATGAATATCCATAGGAGGGTACAGAAGCAGCACAGTTGAAAGTCAAAAAGCCAGCTGTACTTAAAAAGGATAAAGAAGACGAGGATCAGGTAGAGAGGATAACGCTTAAGTGCTGCAATGTATATAGACTACTGAAACTGTTGTTGTAGCCACTGAAGTAGATCTAGACAATCATGCTGAGATAGTTAGAAAAACCAGCACTAATGTTTTGTAGTTAGTCTAATACAGTGGATTACTCTCTTGATCTATTCACGTGACACTACACCTACTATAAGACAATGATTGTAGCGTTACGTTCTTCATATAATAATACGACCATATATATTGTTAATAAATAAAAACATGCTGAGTAAACAAAATTACTTCAGCGTAATCACTTTCAGCCATTTAAGGGAGGTTAAGAGAAAGTCCACTGTTTAGCATGCAAGTAATTCCACGATTTTCTACAAAGTATCAACACACTAATGCAATCGTAGCACCTCAAACTGCGCTTTCAATGTAGAACATCCATTAAACCTTGATTAATTCCCTAGGACCCAATCATAGTCAAGGGTGGTAAATTTGAAAAACCCCAACTCAAGAAAACTGTTAAGAAGACAACAGAACAGCCTAAAAAAGCTGTATACAGCGAAAGAGACAATGACTCTGATGACGACCAGTTAAAATTCGTTCCAAACGACATATCTCAAAAAGCTTTATACAGTGGAATAGAGAATGATGACGACGGGGTAAAATTTGTTTCAAACGTTGTACTAAGTGACGTCCACTTTCTATCTCTTTCTCTGTCTATCTGCAATCTATTACACTTCTTGTCTTGTCCACTTCCAAGCACAACCTTTGTTACGTCCACAACTAATCACAACTGCACATACCTGTTGGCACAAACCTTACTACACCTTGTTCTAGATTCTGAAGACTTTCATGGTCATGATTCTACGTCGTTCATACAGGTTTGGTTGCAAGTCGCATGCTGCTTGTATTACGCTTTACATGTATTTAGTTTCTTTTTCAGGTTTATGTTTATTAATGCGTTTGCTGCTCGGCTGTCATTTCGGACGAGGCAATAAAGATGGTTTGCCTTGTACAAGATGTAGATCATTAAATTTGTTATTGCACTTGTTCAACACAATACTAGAAGTTCTTCTAATTTCACATTGCACTAGTCAAAAATATGTAGTAATGCACGCAGCAAACGTATTAGCTACACGTTTCTTCTTTATATGTTTAATGTTATATGTTTCTTTGTTGGGGTCAATGTTTACGAAATATAATTAAATTATTGTACTAACTTCAAGGGTAGCATCAAACTTAAAGGGGAAAGAATACATCCAAAACATAGCTCACCAAGAAACTAATACAAATTCTAAATGATTGCAGATTGAACTCGACTTTGTCGATGATTACGAAAGACCAGTACTTGAGAAGTACGAAAAGATCACACCAACTCCCACCGTACGGGAGAAGAAAGAAAAGGAAGCTAAGGTAAGGATATTGATAAAAATATAATTGAAACCCTATTAGTACTGATCTAGTATTTTAACAGAAATCTGGAATCCAGTGACACATCTAGATCGATGTTAGCACTTTACATCCAGTCTAGCATATAGAATCCATCGTGAAGGTGAAATAGAACTACTAATTTTAATCGTGTGCTACTGGATTAAAACACTTGACTGAAATACTGGATTAATCACTCATCTCAAATAATTAGAAAAAGATGATACTTAAAAGATAACATCCAATCAGATGAAGAAAAGAAAGATAAATTAAAAGAATATTTAAATAAAAACAGGTGACGATGATCGCCCAACAGGCGCAGCATCTTGAAGTGAAGGTATAAAAGAAGATGTGACAAGTGTGAACCCTGTCAATGTTGATCACTATGTTTTTACCACCATAGCCATACATCACATACAATGAATTAAAACACAAGAAACTCAGTAATTATTGACGATAAAAAAATAGTAGGAAATTTGCAATGACAACACGTAGGTATCTTCAAAAAAAACTTGTTAAGTTTACCTGACTTAAATATACAAATCGTTTACACGGTGGTAAAGCATTCAAATGTAAAATAACCCGTTTTGAACCCATTTTATTACAGTCAATATGTTAACAAACCCATGGAATTATGTGACCCCATTTTGAACTTATTTATAGTCACCCCAATTGTATATATCGTTTTGAAAATCCTCTGTTTACCCATGTGTCTTTATTGTATCATTTATACTTGTACATATATTGTCGTTTGTTCAATAGCTTCCTCGGTTATTTCTGTGCTAATTTACAATGTCGTTTTTGTTTCCTTTAGACCGAAAGCCGAAGGACATCGTTCCAAAGCGAGGTTTGTACTATATGAATTTAGCTGCTTTTAGCATAATAACAGAACTACTATTTTAGAAATTCCGTATTATGAGATTCTGCTTCATGTGCTGGACAACAAAAAAATAAATAAAACACAATACTAATTTACTTTTTGTGCTGTAGGTCAAAGAGGAAAAATCAGAGAGCCGTCGAAGCTCCGTCATTGAAAACAAAGCTGTTAAGGTGAGAAATTAAGAAAAACTTACATTTAAAAATTGACGTATCCAAAAAAAATCGCACAACAAAATGTGGAAAACTATGGGTAACAGTTTATCCGGGACAAAACTGAATTAAAAATTCGTAACACAGGCAAATTATTAAGATTTTATTTTACAAATTCCCATTTTTCAAACAAAAGATTTCGTCTATGTATAATTTTTTTTTTATCCAATAGCTTACAAAGGAAACTGCTGAAAGTAGAAAGTCTTCAATTTCTTCAGTAGCTGAACAACAAGAAATTACAGCTGCAACTGCATTGAAAAAGACTGCCCAAAAGGTAAGTGCATTTGATGAATTGAAAACCAATACTATGGGTTCTAAGAAGACAATGGGAAACTAAAGAAAATAATGAACTATTATAATAACAAAAAAACCTTAATAAAATAATTGTAATTAAAATTACTGATGGTCTTCTTAGAATTCATTTTACTTTAGTAGTTATGCGAAACCCTAGCAATCGAGCTATTTCCAAAGTATAATAGATTTTTTTTGAGTTTGAAGTTCAAGTAGACATCAATAGACCCCGAGTGTCTTAGAAACCAACATAAGGCTGAATCTCCAATGCTTTTAGAAGACCAAAGCCATTAGTTAAGCGAAAACCCTAAGCTTAAGTAGCTAGAAGAGCGAATGGAGTTGATTATTAAAATACTGCAGAGTGATTTTCCAACAAAATAAGAACTAGAAAAAGATTCCAGGTCAATTGAACTATACCATCCGTTGAATACAAAAGCATAAATATGCAATAGTAGTATGTATTTAAAGTATGGATTGTATTGGCTTTGTACAAAAAATACCCAGGACTTATTGTAAAAGCAACCCTTATTCACGCTTATTCATGAATCTCCCATTAACTTGTTATTTTAGAGTACATTAAAAGCGGCAGAAGCAGCTCAAGTTGAACAAATCAAACTCAAGGTAAGTTTCATGTTTTCAACCATGCATGTCCATAGAAAAACAAAATAAGTTCAAAAACTATGGAAAACATAAATGTCATTGACTTTCTTTTGTATATACAAATTCTTTTAAAAAAACTTCAAACGATCAACAGACGATTGTTTGATTACTGTGTGTCAGTAAATAACTACATGGACAATAACATTATTGTATAAATTGATGTTGTAACTACATTACGAAGGGACGTCGACATGAACACGTGCAAGATACTGAACGAATTATTTTTGTAAATAGGATGAGAAAGAAAAAGTAGAAGATACGGTAACTACAGATAAGCCTTCAGATAAAACATATCCGTGGCGACCTACGAAAACAGACACACAGGTATATACACATAAACTCACACACATACACACACCAATACATTATAAAAATCAATAAATTGTCAATTTTAATTGCGTGTAATAGGAAGCTACTGAGAAAGTGGAACCGAAACGTAAGGAAAGCTTAGACCAGCCAACAGTAACTACAGTACCAAAACGTCGTGAAAACGATACTGAGGTATATCATTTTAAACTAAAAAATCAATGTTTTGAGTCAATAAATACTAATTAGAAAGTTATTACTCAGGATACTGAAGATGTTGAGGAGATTGAGGAAAAGACTGAGATAAAACGTAAGGTTTCTATCGATAAGCCTAAAGAACCTCAACCTAAACGACGACCCAGCAAACCTGATGAGGTAGACTTCATTTAAAATTTTAATCTTGTATTTTTACTACAAAATACGCTTATCTTACATAATTTGTTGTGTTATGTTACATAATTCACTGTACACATTTACAAGATTTTTTATACTCTAGTAATACTGCTGGTATAAAACAAAATAGTATCCAATTTAATGACATTTTAATTATACACTAAACAGGGTAAAGAAAAGAAAAAAACAAAGACAGATACCGTTGAAAAGACTGAAAGTAAACGTAAAACGTCCATTGATAAACCTACAGAACCTACACATCCTAGGAGAAAAACAAGTAACGCGGATGATGAGGTAGACCATTACATAATGTTGAATATTCCTTCTTAATTATTCAATTTAGTTTATTTTTATAATAACCATAAAATTTTTATTAAACAGAACAAAGAAAACATTGAAGCAACAGAAACTAAACCTAAAAGAAAGGTTTCAATTGATCGTCCTACTGAGCCTACATTCCCTTGGCGTAAGCCCAGTGAAGACGATGAGGTATTAGTTATTTTTTTCACAAAAAAACACAGTAATAATTGATAAAACAAAACCTAATAATGATCGCTTTGTCCAGGATCATGTAGAGACACAAAAATCAGAAGTTAAGAGAAAAGAATCCATTGATAGACCAACCGAGCCTACATATCCTTGGCGTCGACCAAGCCATGTTGACGAGGTAGATACAATTTTCAAAGTTTTATTATAGTTTTTCAAGACGGTTATAATTTCTGAACTACTATTAATAATAACGATGATTATAAACAGGACGAGAAACATCCAATGGTGATAGATGACGAACCATTTGTACCAAGACGAAGGGTATCTGTTGATAGACCAACAGAACCTACATACCCTTGGCGCAAACCTAGTCTTGATGTAGAGGTATTAATAAAATTATATTATACTGATGATATTATAGTTATTTATTTTAAAAGTTGATGTAAAAATATGTTTGACTATTTTAAACAGGAAATTGTTAAACCTGAAAGTCCTGAAGAAACAAAAAAACCAGTAGAGGAATCTAAAGAATCTGCTTATCCTTGGCGCAAGTCAAATAACGTTGAAGAGGTATATTTTAATAGTCAATATAAACAGAAATATAGTTTTGTCTTGATATTGTATTACATAGTTGGTTATTTTCCTAACAGGATAAAAAAGAGGTTAAAGAACCAGAAAAGCCTAAAGATAATTTATTGACGGATAAACCAAAGGAATCTGAGTATCCTTGGCGTAGACCGAGCAAAACTGAGGTATAAATAACTTTTCAAATACTTCTATAGATAAACTATATAATTGCCCAGCACACAGAGTGGTACTTATTATGATATTAATTTAATAGGAACCTGCGACTAAAAAACCAGAGCCAGAACCGACTAAAGACGATCCTAAGTCAAAGGTAGTTTTCACAATAAAATACTTGAAATACAGATAACACAAAGTTACGAATATAACTTAACTTTCATTTACTTCACATTATTAGGAACCAGAGGAAACACAGAAAACACCTACAGACAAACAATTGAAACCGACACAAACACCTTTCTTCATGAGAAAGAAGGCTAGTTTAGAGGTAGGTATCCTTCACATCAGGCTAGGGACAAATCTGACTATAGAAACGCAGTGACTTGTCGTGGGTAATTCCACTTCATTGAAGCACAAACCATTTATTTCAAATAGACCAGCTAAACTTTTGGATTGTCCTAAAGTATTTAAAAAGAAAAAGCAACAGTCCCTTTAAAGGCATAATAAACGTGACAATATTTTAGTTGCAATTAATAATGTTCTAAAGTCGCCATATCTAGGTGAAATAAATTCAACAGCGACCAGAGTCAGTGAAATTACACGCTCAAATCTCGTTGCGTTTTTTATGGTTAGGTTTGCCTCTAGCCTCACGTACACATTACATAACAGACTCTACACTTTAAACACACACATCATAGAATTCAATTCAGTGGTGATAGTTCTTCAAATAGTTTAGAAAATAATGTATAAAATTATTTCCTAGGAACCTCCGCCCTTCTTAAAGAAACGGACAGATACAATTGTAGACACTACAAAGGAAAATGTTACAGATAAAAAGGTATAATACGAATCATCATAATTCTAATGGATGTAAAATGATAGATTGTGATAGCTAATTTCTTGTTCATTATCATTTCTTAGGATCCTGAAAAACCTAAAAGGAAATCTTCAGAACCTATGGTTGAAACAGTAAAGGATAAATCAAAGGTAGTTTGTATTGTTATTTTAATTGCTGCCATTCATTTGTCAATAAGCAGAAAATTTGTCAATCTCTTAAGTATAACACAGTAATTAAAAAAAATTAAACTCTTTCTTAGGAACCTCAACCTGAAAATAAGGTATCTGAGCCTAATGAGGCAGCTATCAGAAATGGTACACATAAAACAAAGGTAGCCCATATTTTCAATGTTTTGTCTTGTATCTAGTTTTACATAACTAAATGGAATACTTAATTTATATTATAGGCACCTGAAATTGCTAAAAAATCTCTCTCGGAACCTACTGAGAAACCCATGAACAATGTAGTACAAAAACCAAAGGTATAAAATGTTCATATTAAAACTGAAATAAAATTCTGTCCTTACTTTTAAGAAGTCTTTGAAATTAATAAAGTTACTGTTGTTTAGGAACTTGAAGTATCTAGAGTAACCATTGAAGATAAAAAACTACCAATTGAAGAAGTTTCTGAGAAACCAAAGGTATTAAAACAGTAAATGTAGTTATTTTTGTTTTATTATTTTTAACTACTGTAAATTAAAGAATATTATTTTGTTAGGAGGATGAGCCTAAAGTAGAGAAACCACTAGACATACCCACTATAACAGAAACACTATACCCATGGAGAAAACAACACTTCGAGGTAACACATAAATATACAAACACTCACTATTACTCACACACAAGCACACAACATCAAATACTGCACAGAACTCACAAACAATAAAATCTATTAAAATACAAATGAAAAAACTCACAGTCTCCCGTCCGTAAAATTTTTGACTATATCATCAGGTACCAACTCTCATGACTCCTGAACCGGAAAAGAAAGACGAACCGCCGGTGGTTCCGTTCTCTTGGCAGGTCATTCCTGAAATACCACAGGTAGAAATAACAATATCAGTAAATGAAGTAGTATTAAAGAAATAAATAGGTAGTAAAATTAAATATTTTAATGATCAGGCCGAACAAACACCAGAACTAGAAGACCAATATACTCCAACGTTACTTGAAACACCCGAGCAGACTGCTCCTTGGCGAAGGGCTAAGTCCCCTCAGGTACACACAAAGTCATCAACACACCTTCATCGCTTAAACAGACACGCACACACATTCATAAAAACGCACAGGATTTTGCATTCTCTGATTGGCCATTTGAGTTCGAAATTAGATGACGGATTTTAGTAACAATCAAAATTTTCCTATGAATGAAGAATTAGAAAATAGTTGTTACAAAATTCGTTATCAAAACGCTTGCAAAATTCGTACACATCGTACGGTCGCCATTAATAAAATTTACTGTATAGGCTGAAACGACTGAAGGCAAAGATGAAAGTATACCAGCCACATTTGAATTACCACAGCCCGCTTATAGCAGCAGACCTCAATCGCCTGAAGAGGTATACATAAGCACCCACAGTGTTACTGCACAGGATATTTGCACAAATGCACAATTATTTTAGTTACAGGAGTTGTAGAGCATCGGCACATTTGCACAAGCACCTAGATAGCCTCTTCAAAAATTGCACAATATCTATCTCTCAATGGACTCTATTTGTAGACGTAGTTGCACTGTATAGTAGTTCTTTAGTACTTGTAGTCGTTATAGAAACACTTTTTCTACTTAGATTTAATTTAGAATTTAGACTCGGTTTTTTGTAAACTATGTAAATATAGATGCACATACTGTTCGAGTTAGTATAATATTTTGTAAAGCGATGTTTGCCAGTATTAATAAAACACTTTTACTACTTTTAATGTATGTATGCATGTTGTAGTTTTCTCACATTTCCTGCTTCTGCTTTTGCTTATTAATCCATACACTATTTTTAAATGTATAGATTTATATGTGTAATTTGAAGATTTTCAGTGTAAGAGTAAGTATGATTGTGTAAGTATACAAACGTCGTATTTATTTTCTATTTATGTCCTATTTATTTTGCAACTTCAACAACATTTACGTTACAATTAGATAATTTTGCAAAAAAAAACACAAGAAACAATTATTTCTTACACTCAAGTCCTCCCTGTTAAATAGATGACATTCAAAGATTCAACAACGTAAATACTGTTTAGATATCCATGTTAAACAACCATTCGCCTTACAGAAAGTCGCAGTTAAAGAAGAAAAGATCGAAGAAGAAGCAAAGAAGGCCAAGGTCACTTCAGTCAAGAAGAAGGCTGAGGATCTGCCAGAAATTGCTGATTACGACAGGCCTGACTTAGAAAAGTTCGAAAAGCCCGAATTTACACAAACAACCAAGGACAAACCAGACAAGGTACCCAATGAACCAAAATAAACTAACATAGAAAATAACTCTGACTATTATGAGACTCTAACAAAACCTTATGATTACAAACAGCCGATGCCAAAGGTACCAGAAATCAAGGCACCTGAGGAGAAACCGGCAGCACCGAAGATTGAAGTCATTCGTGAGAGGTCTCCAAAGCCAGAAATGCCAAGGAAACCATCCTTGGTACCTGGAGCACCCGTTGGAAGACGTGGTTCCCTCATTCCTCCTCCCGAGGAGATGGGAAGACGTCCTTCCCTTATCATCAGCGATGAGGTATGTAGTCAACATATTTTTTTTAGTTATAAGATTTTTCTAGATTTATTTTGTAAGGTTTTTTTTGTTCTTCGATATCAATTGTCTCCATTTTCAGTGAAGGTATGACATGTTTTGTAGACCTTTGTGTACAATTGTGCCGTCTTAGTTCTAGATACGTTACAGTATACCTAAAAAGCGCTGGCATCAGAATCACTCTTTGAAAACGCAAGCTTCATGGCTGAGAGCACTTACTGCGGTTGGGTCATGAAAACAGCATTTGCACCTCTTAAAACTCAATGGTATTCTGGTTAAAAAATAATTTCTATTATGATATCTGTTCTTTAGAAAATATCACAAAGTATTATTAAAGTTATTTGACGAAAAACCAGATTGCCAGCTTTTGATAAGCTAAGAATTTTCCTTACATTTTTGCTGCATTTTTTTCAACATATACAATGTTTGAGCATGAATTCTAACCAATCGCGTGCAAATTGCAATCAACGAGTGATTTACACGGATGTTAGCGCATTACCACAAAGTAATTTTAGCCCCTAGTAGTATAGACCCTATTCTCTCAAGCCGAACCCATAACACGAATGCATAGACCCTTCAAAAAGATTCATAATCGTCTGACAAAGACGATGCTTTGTATTACCAGAATGCTTTAGCAGAGGATCTTAGAGAATGATTTGGTTTACAGTGGAGTTGAGCTTAGACCCTTAATTCCTTGCTTCTACATTAAAAAGAGTTTAGCAATGTCACAGCAGACACTTTTGACAATTGAACACACTGATATTGAATCGTGTATGTAGAGATATTAAGACCGTGCAAAACGTAATCCACAGGAGAATAGAAAACTAAGACCTGGTGAGGTGATCGAAGAGAAGAAGGTAAAAGATAAAACGCTAAGAATTCTAAATGAATGTTATTATTGCCGTGACAAATTCTTAACTATATCTGTATACGGTATTATTAATGCATTTGCATCCGACGCGGTTTAAACTGTTTCACACGGTAACTGGATAATTACATGAACCTCAAAAAGAAATTTAATTCACAAAAGATTTATACTGGTGAATGTAATTATCCAGGTTATATCAATTTTAGAAACGTTTTTTCGTCGGAGCACAAAGCTAAATTGCACAACTTTGTGGAGTACGCACACACAGATAAACTGCACAGCTTGTAAGCACGTTACGCACACGAAATAATGGTCAGAGATTGGTCCTGTCGACACGACATCTTTTACAGGAATGGTGTGCCTAAAGAGGCTTGTATTACACAACACGATAATGAAGCGGAAACTAACACGAAAGATTAACACGAAGGTGACGCATATGTAACGTAATAACTTGCACATGCTCGCTAGGACATTGCACCAATAATGAACTAAAGTTAGGTTAGGCAGATAGCCCAGGTTCGGCAGCGGAGATTTAAGTAGGGTTCATATTACATTATGGGATTATCAATGTTTTTTGAACAACAGGTCACGAAATTACGTCCCGGCGAAGTTTTAGACGAGAAAAAGGTGAGACCGATTGGATCTGGTCAGTTTTAGGTGGACGCTGCTCGCTTTTGCAAAGCATTTTTTTGTCTTTTTTATTTTTCTTCTATTGTTGCACACATGACCACACGGACAACTTTTACTCTTAAGATAGACATAAGTTTTGTTTACAGGGAAGATATAGAGATAATTAGTTTTTTACCACATAGTAGTTTAAACATTGACATTGATTCATATTCCCCCATTCCCCACAAATACACGCCCGACAAATACAAGTCGAAGCGAATAACTGGTTTTTGAAAAAAGAAAACAAAAATTCAAAGACACAATCTTCCTTTCATTACACCCTCACTACATGGTTTTCCCTTTTCAAAAAGCTGCGTCTTCAGTAGCATAAAAAAGAGCTACTCTTAGACCCTTTAGTATATCTCTTAGTTGCAATCTTTACAATGTCCGAACTCTTTTACATATCTTTTTCTTTTTAGATGTTCTATTTAGAATTAGATCTAGTGACCGCTTTGCCGACCAGCGGGTTTACGATGAGACAGAGCATCGCTGGGTTTGACCTTTTTTGTTGATGAGGAAAATGAGCAAATTCCATGAACACTAAATTCATTAGCATAAAGAATTTGAGCGAGAGAAATCAGAATTAAAATTCCCACCATTTCTTTCTTCTCAATCATTTTAAAATCTCTTTTCGACATATTTTTTTTCAATTTTAAAATTGTCTGTATTATTGTGTGGTTATACCGCTACGGACAATTCGCAAGCGTGACTCCAGATACGAGACTGACAGACAATTTACTGAAATATTTGTCAGTGTCCGGTGTCTACAGTTGATCCTTACTCTGTCTGTCAGTACTAGTTCGACACCCTTACCTTCAACTATTTTATTTTACTTGAAAAGCTTGTTTCCTTCATCAACGGGCTTGTTAGTTTTACTTTTAGAATGGCTTTATTCAGTTCAAACACCTAATTTTATTTTTAGTTTTCCACTAACCTTTTTCTAAATGCACTATACATTTTACTATCACTGTGACGAGCTACAAATGTATTAAAACAATACTTTACTGACTCGCATTAACAAACGCGGAACATGTAAATACTTCGGAAATATTTCTCAAACTAGTGGGAAAAACTAATTATAATAAGAAATAATTTATGCACATACAAATTCACACTACACATTAACACATTCACATTTGACACTACTACATCCGACACATGCACAAAAACACAATTATTAACTTTTAAGCACTCAATATCTATTTGTACAGAATTCTATCTATGAGCACACTTTAACAGAGAATGTTTTACTAAAACTTATACTTTTTTTTCAAAAAAGAAACGCGCCAGGCCGGGTGAACTCTCCGAAGAGGTATATGATGTGTGGAAAACTATCTGTTTAGATTATATACATGTTATAGAAGAAAATAGACTCGTGGCTAACATAGATATTTTCAAAGTGATTAATTTCCAAGTGGATAACTTCATTTCCGTCGTAAATAAAAACTCTATGCGTCGGAAAACGAGGCATAGAAGAACAATATCATAATTTTATGTTACATTTCGATTCCAAAAACCGTGTTTATGATTTGTAAATAAAATAGAACCAGTGCTACTAATACCTTGTCATTCTAACATTTTATTAAACATTTAATTAGCAGTAAAAACGTAATTATGACGACACATAAAATCTGTGCATCAAATCCTATTAAAATCCAAATTTAAATCAAGAACATTGAATTTATCGTACTGGATAAACATATGGCTTCTAATAAAATGTAGACGTACTTTAGTGAAGTCCATTTTATTTATCAGTGTCGATAAAACTGTGTTCATTAACTCCTAGTTGTAATAAAATAATAATGAATAATAATACAACACTGCACGCAAGAGTAAATAACAAATAACTTTATTCAATTTAACGTAATAATAAAAGCCAACATTAATAGCGTGAAGCAAGGTAATTTAATGCGTTATTGTGAAATGCATGGACGTATTGAATTTATAGCTTCGGCACCCAATAACTGTGTATAAATGTATGCATTACATTGTTTTAAAGTAATATCTATGACGACCTTGAAATAGTACCTAAATTATTTTCAACGAATGGATATTTTACCTCATTAAACTCAATCATGGATGTTACTTGTAGTAATCATTATAAAGATGCCACAAAATGTGTCCTAAAGATTTTAAATTATTTGAAAACATCGCAAAACACTATATCGAATTATACAAACGGGTTTTTATATTGAAACTATGATGATGGAATGGAAGCTTTTGCCCCCAACTGCGGTCTCGTTGTGGTCAGCAATTATCACATGGGAACGATGTGTTTTTTATTTTAAAATACTCTCTGGGAATAATACAGCTTCCCATTGGAGAAATACTTTTTTATAATCAGATCAGCAGTTCTAAAAATGACCTCTATATAAAAAAAAACAAACACGTACTCCTTTATAATCGACACATACAAATCCCAAAACAATTGTCCACCTATATCCGTTATAGACCTTAAAATCATCCAATCAATGTAGCCCAAACTAATAATGCGGAGATGGTATTAGACCTCTAACATGACGCTACGACAATAAGAGGTGAACAGCGGGTGAACCCACTGAGCACAGCTAGTATTAGTATAGATATAGAAACGGAAGCTAAACAAAGATTCTATAATTACTAATGAATTTAATTTGGAGCCAACAATTATGTATCTATGACGCAAATAAGACGATAATAATGTCAACTTTGTGACTCATGGGGAGATAGGAAATGTATTAACTCTTGACACGTTTATAACGTCAAAGTTCCAATGTGGAGCTATGCAGGTGGGTTGGGAATGTTAGACCGCGATAGGAGAAACTTTCTAAAAACTTTTCTAAAGTTAGACGCATACTCAGTTAACAACGTCAAGGAGCAATGTATGAAAGTATGCAAGTAGGCTGAGGATGTTAGATGGTAATAAAATAAATTTTCTTAATACTTTTGTAAGATTAAACAACAGACTGTTCCTATCCAATATAATTTAAGTATGTTATGACCGAGATAAGCGAAATTAGACAGTAAGTATCAACACAAATATAATTTTCAAAATAGCCATTATCTAATCAAAAATCAACACAAATATAATTTTCAAAATAGTCATTAAATGTATCAATCTTGATACCAAATGTTAATCTTTATCGAAAATACAATTTATTTCGAAATGCATCAATGTTAATAAAGAAAACGCACCCATCACTGGCAACAATGTAAAATAAAATAAAGCAAGGGCGTTTAAGAAGATTTTCTAAGTTTAGAAAGTGTCTATCAATACAATTAACAATGTCAAGGTGATTGACAACAAAGAAGTTGAAAGAAATGAATTGAGTAATTCAGGTGGTGGTATTTTAGACCGGGAAAAGTGACATTTTCTAGCTAGTTTTCTAAGATTGTTATTGTTAAATTGTATTGATAGTTAATGTCTATAACTATCAATACAATTTAACAATAACAATTAATCGTTTTTGGACGTGAAACAAAGAATAAAATGAAAAAGAAGTTAAAAAAGCTCCAAACGAATAAGAAACTAAAGTAATAAATAAAGAAAACGCACCTGCTACTGATGACAGCGTGAAAGAATATGACGCGAGCGCGTTTAATGAAGCAAACTGATCACAATGTGTCGCTCGCCAGGAGAACGTTACCACGGTTATGATTGATAGTTATTAGTATAAATATGACTACAGTAATCAGGCCAAGACTAGAGCCACTGTTCTTGAAACGTTCTCACCCTTAACTGCCTCAAGTTGCCAGCACAACTGAGTTATGTCCGTCGCATATTGTTAAAAAGATAAATACGTCTCGATGTATTGATTAGTGCGAGTAATATTGACACTTAAAATAGAATGAGAAAGATTGATTGCCTTAATTGAATTGTAAATTATAATGGTGGCAATGTAATGACAATATGCATTAAAGCTTTTAAATAAACATTAATTGATATAGTTGTTGATAGGGAGGACAAAAACAATCAAGATGAGAGACGAGACGTGGTCTAACGATAGAGTCTGAAATGGACTACCGATAAAAGAAAGATTTGAATGAGCTAGCAGAAAAGTAGTACTTGTTACGAATGCTAACCTAAGAAAGTAAAGGAAAAGCACATCACCATTAAAAACAAAATATGAAAAAAAGGAAATAAGTAAAAGAAAAGAACAATAAAGTTAGTGGGTTATTTATGACATCAAACATAATTAAAGTGGGTATAAATAAAAACAAGGACGATCTAAAAATAGAAATAAAGCGAATCTTTGATTGACACAACGGTCGAATAGGAAATAGCTAAAATGCGCGTGGGAAGTCCACGGGCGACTAAATGGTGGGCTGGGACAGAACCGCTCCATCAGAAAATTTGGCAAGGGTGATGATGCCAATATATTTGGCAGTTAGTTCCTCAAATTAATCTTGACATAGACAACTTCAAAACTGTCTCCACAAATTTCTTCACGCAGCTATTGTTCTTAAGGAAAGTATTCATCATCATTCGCATCCACCATTACTTTACTATGTTCGGGAACAGGCATATAATATGATTTAGCAACAGACATACCCAGTACTGCAATTGAAGCTCGCAATAAAAGGCATACACAGCACGAGTTGACAAAAGCAAATGAACAGGTAACATTTGAATCCCTGCGTTAAAAAATTGTCGGCTCGACAGCAATGCAGGCGCTCTCGACACTAACTGACTTGCCAACTATGGCAGTCATGAACAGAATGCATTAATACCAGGGTGCCAATCAATCTTTCGATCTTCTTGCGCAACCCCTCAATCTAGCATTATTTATTAATCTAGACAAACACGCGCACACACTTTGTCTTTTCGGGACAACTGTTGTTTGGCTGTGACACCCAACTGATTGTTTTAATATTGACTGACGTCATACACCGCGGTCTCTGCTGCAACTAATATAGCCAAGGCAGGAGTTCGAATCATCCGCAGTAGGTCAGCAAAAACCCATTGACCTTAATTACAGGTGTCAATTTGAAATAAAATGTGCATAATTAATCATTGAACTGAAACCGAGAGCTTCCTCGGTTGAAAGCCAAGCGTCGGTGGAAACATGGTGCATCACTGTCGGTGATAACTTCACGCATATATTAGCAACAACGTTCAAGAACATGCTGCACGGATGGCTCACCTTAATCTGATAATTAATTGTATTGGTCTGCTGATTTGTGCTGTGCACAAATAGCTGCCCACCCGCCCCCGCGCCCCACCATTGCCAGGCGACCATGTCTACACGACCCCTTCTTCAGTCTTTTGACATTCGCGCCCATTTTTGCATGGAACGACTTACGAACTGCCCCAAATCGAAATTTACTAAACGACTCCAAAATAAAACAACAAAAATAGAAAAAAAAACAAGGTGTAACACTTAGGAAGTAAATATAATATAATCTATAATTTAATAGCATTTAATTAGAAGCTTTTTTTCATAATTATGGATGATCCCAATGAAAGGAGAGAACTCTTAAACCTTTTAATTCTTTTGAAGATAGTTTTAAGTGTTAAAGATAATGATGTGTAGGCTTAAGACGAGACTGTGATATAGTGTGATGCAGTTATAAACTTTTTGAGATTTATACATTTATTTTCGAGATTTTAATTTCGAGAGATTTTGTGGCATCAACGTGATTATATGTGATTAACAATGGCAGCGGTTGCTAAGAAACCGGCTGCCCTATCTAAACCCGCCCCTGGGGGTGATCCGGTAAGTATCAAACTGCTTTTGTTCTATGTATTACATGCCCCACAAAAATCAAAGGACATCAAAAAATTGCAAAGAGCTCTAAGTTCGTTTTCCTTCAATGACTGCAGAATCCTTGGTAATTGACCCAGTTTCAAAAACTTGATTCACTATCCCAGATTCTAAAGTTAACTGTCCTACAGAAAATCCATCGGCTTATGATTATTTTGAAACAATTTTGAATTATGAAGTTTAACTAATGTGGTCATAAATCTTATATTACGATACACCTGTTAATTATTTCATTTAAATCAAATGCATTCCGAGATATTCATAATTTAACTCCTACTTGCGTCAATTTTAGCTAAGCAAACATTGTGTTGCGTAAGCAATATATCTTTCAGCTAGATTACTGGTTAATATTATACAATAACTCTTGCAATCGTTTTTGAAATAAGAGTAATTATTTCTGGTAATGAATTATTAATTTCTAAGTCGAAATTTGTTTCCAGGTCTTTTCTGTCTGACATTTTTTGGCATTTCCCTTAAAAGTCTTGCTCTTCTAAACGTAAGGTCATGCGTTCCATCTCTTGGCAAATTATTTTTGGGTTTGTCCAGTAGGAATTGCTAAGTTTTTTCATTACTATTTTTTCAGTAGCTACTTTCTGGCAATAGCTTCACCCTCACTTTTTAGTTCTTAACCTAACTGGTCAGATGTACACCTGTGCCTACCTTCAAAGATTGTAGACGTGATGGCATGTCATGTCTACGACCTACATTGTTTTCTGTTAATCACCCAACTTATTAATCACATCAGTCAAATGACGTAGATGATGAGTTTGGCACCCTTCCTATCAGGAAGATCAACACAAGCATAATAACAATAAATCTTGTTCAAAACCTATAGCAATAACTCAATCAAATACTATTGAGGACAAGATCTGTTCTGCTTTTACTGTTCTTGTACAGGAAAGCGTGAAGATATGTAAGGGTACACTTGTGGTACATTTGTCAGGAAGTCCAGTTTTGCCAGGCCATTTGGCTAACGCTCATAACAGAGTACAGCTGTCATAACATTCTAATGTATCATCCATTTTACTAAGTAGTTAGCAACCGAGTAATTCTTCAATCTATATCGGACTGGAACATCTTTTTGGAAATGTTTTAATGACCTTTGATTCCGATAGTTTGATTTATCATTTGTTTCACCATGAGAATCTTTGAGTTTCATCTTCTGTATTATGTAGCTTATTATTTTGTGTTACTATCACAATTTTATTGATTTTCATAGCATAAATTTCAACTTTATCGACGAAACAAGATAACGTTTGGTGAAACTGCTGATGAAACAATGTCTTCAAAATACTTTTTCATTGTTATTACTTTTGAATATGAGGAAGTTTAACTTATTATTGTTTATAATGCTCCCTTTTATGTCTTTTATGTTAACTACTTTCTGAAACATGTTTAGCAAATGGACGATCTTTATAATTGAATAACTGAAATTATTAGTAGCCTATCAATGCAATTTTTCTTTAAAGAATATATTTTTTGTAAGAAATAGTCCGTTTGCTCTACAAAATTTATTTGTTGATTTCAAAGTGATTAACCCCTTCATAAAATCTTACAAGACGAAAATGACTTACATATTATTGATGATATAGCGACGAAAATCCGGCGACGCAAGAAGGCCTTCAGTGCAGGATCTTGAAGACCTCATCAATAAGCCGTCAGTGCCTCTCAAACCTATTGGTAGTGGAGGACCTCCCGTCATCGTTGACGTGCAAGAGAGTTACTCCGCTGTTGAAGGTGAGATATAATGTATATGAACACTCAGATAGGTATTTTTAGTATTAATATCTTAGACGCTTGTTAACATTTTATCTTATTTTACGTTTTGTAAAGTAAGCAATGACTTATTGTCGGGGCAACGCTATCCTCTCTTACTTAAGTCCTAGCGCTGTAACAACAACATTGTAAAACCAAATGATTTTTAAAAGTTTGATGGAGTTTCTTACCGGTTCTTCTCCATAGGAAACAACCAACCCGAACCATGCACCTTTTCTCGACGTTTTAAAAGTGCCCATGTAGGCCTATGTGAAATAACAATATTTTGAGTTTTGATTATTGTACTGATTCCTAAATGATCTACGGGTTGCTGTTCACTTGGATATTTCAATACTAATAGTCCTTTACAGTTATTGGTCACAATTTCCCAATATTATAGGCAAGCAATACATCACGCCTGTAACCCTCGGTTAGGCAGAGGTGTACCTAATTGCACTCCCACGTTTCACCAGTTATGTCTAACTCCCGTATAATTGGGGGTGACCGTATTGCCATCAACAGGGCACATACTTTGCTAATTGCAAAACAAACGGGTCTAAGATAATTTTAATGGTATACTTTTGTATCTAACGTAATATTTTTTTGCAATAACTAGATCAAACTGGCTACCTCACGGTGCAAGTGGAGGGTAACCCAGCCCCAACATTCAAGTTCTACAAGGGCGTGGGAGAGATTATCGAAGGAGGCCGTTTCAAATTCATCACCGATGGTGAAACTGGTCTCATCACCCTCTGCATGAGAAAGGTCAAGCCCAATGATGAGGGCAAATACAAGGTCGTGGTCAGCAACATTCATGGAGAGGACTCGGCTGAGATGCAGCTTTATGTGTCCGGTAAGTCTGGAAAGATATAAAGTTTTTTCAACAACGTGGCATATCATTCTTGCTAAATGATGATCATGAAATGAGATGACAATTCATAGAGGAAATAACAATCTGAAAGAAATTCAAAGAAATCGGGATAAGTGCTGAGAAATTTATGGTATTAATAATTTCGAAATAGCAAGATTGCAAGGTTGTGCGCTTACATTAGTGGCGTAGTTTTGTTACATTTTACACATAATTATGATATTTGCCAACATGATGCCAAACATATTGTCATTGGCATTTAAAATCAGAACAATATATCAAATGTTCCTACAGACTCCAGCGGTATGGACTTCCGTGCCATGCTCAAAAAGAGGAAGTACGCCAAATGGGATGAAAAGAAAGGAGACCCCGACTGGGGAGACCTCAAGGAGACAGAAAAGCCAATTCCACCCTTGAAAAAAGTGGAAAAGGTAAGGTGTATCTTCTTTACAAAAACAACATAAATTGATGATGTACACACACCAATCAACATTGATTGGACTACAGAAGATGGTGATATAAACGCTACATAAAATGATGATATAAATAAAACTGAATTTAAAAATAATGACGCAAGGCAAAGCAAAACATAATTAGATGTTTAGACCGTTCTAAGAATAGAAATGCCAGAGATATTTAGTATCAAGATTAAAATAAGCACTAATGTGTTCTACATTGTCTTGCAGTCTATTTAAAACTATTTCTAAATTAGTAGACAGCTCCATCGGGCTTATAATACAACAAAATTGATGAGGTTTAAGAAACTGCCAAATCTTTAAAATATTTTATGTTCCATAATCTTGTGAATAACAATTGAAATATATTGTATATTCTACGCTATGAAACCAATGCTTTCAGGTAGAATATCCAGAAGCATGCAACATGATAATAAAATTAAGGTTTTAGCCAGCTTTCATGAGCACAGTATTAACTGGAATATCTTGATGTAGCTGAATGAAATTCACCGCCCATAACATTTATTCGGATATTAATATACTATTGTTATTAATCTAAACATATTTGTCAATAGAACATTCGCTTGCATTAGTCGTAAAACTATGTTCTTCAAATGCAACAAGAAATTCGAACAAGAGCTTCGTTTAAAATGTTGCATAACTCAATATTGAGTTATTTAATAATGTTAACTGAGCAGAGTTCTTTAGTATGTTAATGTTCTAATACTTTTAATTATCTTTTGTCACTATGCATCATGACATTTAATTCTTAGGGCTTAGAAACTGGATATTTCGAGGACGACGGCTTCATAGTGGTCGTTTCCGAAGGAGTCGAGATGGGTAGATTCCCAGCTGAAAGGAGATCATCCTTGAACTGGAGCTGGGTCAAGGTCATCAGTATTTTAAAATATAGCATCATCGTTCATTCCATCTTACATTTCCAGTTTCTCTTGTTATATTACGAAGTTCTTACTAACAAAAGTTAATTTGTTTATGTTTAGTTCTTTAAAGTAAATTTCGTATGTGATTAATTTTATTGCGGCCCTTTATATAATTTGAAGGCACTAAAATACCTAGGGATCGGTATAAACTCACTTTATGTTGCTCGTCGAAATCAATCGATGTTTGCGGCAAAATAAATACCATGTTCTAAATGAGGTCTAAGTAAGCATGCATTTAAAAAGAAGGTCATAATACTATTAATTTTTGATTAAAAAAAAACAATTCGAAATGTCAAAATTATGTCAATTTGAATGAATTGTTTACATAATGAGTTCTATAGAAACCTACTAGAAATATTAAATAAAACGAGATAATGGCTGGATGGTATTTCAGCAAGATATTTCCTTGGTTTACGGTTCGCGGCGGATCCCGTTATGTAAGCAACGCAGAATTAAAAACATTTATTACATAACTAGAAACATATAAATTTATTTAACTCACAGTTAAATCATTTTTCATAAGGCTTCCTAATAATAAAGCTTGATTTCAATTTCAAGTTAATTCTCGATTCTGCTATTCTTTTGTAACATAACTATTAAAATTCTAGGGTATCTATGACATAAGGAGACGAATGTCTCTGCCTGAAATAATACCTGATTGGCCCGAATTGATGGAGGCTGTCAAAATAAAGGTTCGATAAAAAGGGAAGATAAACAAAAAACCTAAAATAAAAGGGATTTTTTGATAATTTGAAATCTTCTTCAGTTAACATTGAGTTGATTTAACTAACAAAACTTGACCACGGCTGTTGGGAAAAATGTATTTCAAATTGTCAGAAAAGAACTTCTAAATAAGGATTGAGATTAAAAACACGAATGATAAAATAACTAAACTAAAATTACACCTCTGAAGTTACTGACTCCAACAACTACAATGATTGCAACACAGAACTAGATGAAGAATATGCTACTAAGAAATGCAAAAGCTTGATAATTTTATTTTCAAAATAAATGAAACGAAATATTCAATAGTTGAAGTCAGTTATTCCAGAGCGATATAAATAAACAAATGCATTAAATTGAATTTTAAATTAACAAAGGGTTTTTGTATCACCACTTCATGTTTCTATTACTTGAACATGATTTTCAGGCAATGTAAGTGGAATGAATTTGATGACTATTGTTCCTTTTGAATTGGTGTCCACTATGTTAAATTGCAGGTTTATATTGACGTCGGATTGAAGAGCTTCTATCACGTCATTATTATCAAAATAATTGTATCCCTCATCATTTACTTCATTAATTTCAGCTGATGCATCCGGTGTTTCGCAGATGTTGGAATTTTTTTATTTATGTTGATTATAATGTTTGTGGCATATGGCTAAATTGTAATCAGCATTTGTATTGTTTTATGTATTTTTAGTACATTTGCTATAGGACAAACTACTTCAATTTGTTTAGAGTCCTTGATTATCCCTTTTCGCGAAGTATCATAGTATGATAATTCACTAAGAATAAATGAATATTTTATAGAGATCCCATAATAGAAGACCGTCACTGGCTGAACTGATTCCGGATTGGCCGGTGCTACACTCGTTCAAAAGAGACGAGGTTTGACAGCAACGTCAATAGACACAATGCATCTTGAAGTGTAATATCACAAAATGCAAATTATTTGTCGCACAGCAATGTATTCCACGGATACCTGTATGCTCTTATAATCTGGTTGAATTATGACAGAAAGTCTTGCATTAATATCTGCTATACACTGTTGAACATAATTTAAACCTAAACTTGAATAAATGACTATTCAATTAATTTCTTCGTTTCTTAAAAACAGCAACCAGATTTAACATTCTCAGTCTTCTTCCCAAGCTCGTTTCTTGTGAATGATGTAAATACAAACTGTTGCTATTTATCAATCTTCTTTATGTTATCATAAATAACCAACTCTACCTATTGTATTAATTATTTTGGCTTTATGAATAAACTTAGCAGATATTCGTGCAGGAACGTTTCAATGATTTTTTCAGATTATTTGATCAACAGCATCGTGGTCACCGACTAGTCAGTCCAGCACATCTTTGGTACTCTATTCTTCTATTCTCTTCTTAAGCAATTCTTCTGTGCACAATTTCGACAATATTTTACTAGCAGCACAGCGCACCGGTTCAATATTCTATGCACAGTGACTTCAATGTTCCAGTATAAATAAATTCCTTTCAAAAATGATGAATACATTCGCTCCTATTAGAATTTGCAAAAAAGTTAATACTTTCACAAAATTCATCATTTTTGTTCGGTCAAATGTATATTTCTTAAATTAAGATAAACGTTGAAATAAAATCACGCCCACTTTTGCACATGTTTATAAAAGAAAACTATAGAAATTCCAATTTCTGTACAATAGCATGGAGTTCACATGGTTGTGTGGGTGACGGTGATGAACGGCTGACGATTCTAACGCCTCGTATACTACATACGAGTTCAGTTGTTTTCGTTGATTTTTTTTGCACTTGAGTTACTGTTCGCTCGAGACGTTGACAGCGGTGAGGAGGAGGTTTCTTGATGGTCAGCACCCAAAGCTTTTGTATGAAGAGCACATTTTTGTGTTATGCACTTTCCCGTCTTATGTCGGAACAGGTATATTTATGTCCAACGGACGTTGTTTTCAGAAACAAGAGTCGTTCTTGAAGCCCCTCGTAGATCAATTCGCGAAGGAAGGCAAGGATAAGAAGGTTACATTCGAAGCCATCTTTACTAAACCAAATTCGAAGCCAAAATGGTACTTCCGTAAAGATGTAAGTAAAATTACAATAAAATTTTAATTCTAATCCATCGTTTTGAAAACTTGTTGTACTAAAAATTCTCTAAAATATTTACAGGAGCTATTCCCTGGATCTAAGTACAAGATGACAAATGAAGGAGACTCCTACAAACTGATCATCATGACCCCGAAAGTCGAAGATACTGGTAAAATAACCATTGAGATCGGCGGTATCACTTGCACTGCCTTCTTGCAAGTTGACGAACCTGACCCGACCTATACCTTCACGAAACCACTGAAGAAGACCACGAGTGGTTACACGAAGCACGAATGCGTCTTGGAATGTACCGTCTCCAACAGCCTTGCCATCGTCTCCTGGTGGAAGGGAGAAGAGAAACTGGAAGATGGTGACATATTCCAAATCTCTAAGGACTTGTCAGGTGTCTGTAGGCTGCTCATCAAGAGCTGTAAGTTCGAAGATGCTGGCAAATACACTTGTAAGATCGAGAAGCAACCTGACAAGACTGAAACTGATGTCAAGATTGTGGGTAAGTAAATTCAACTTGACCAATATAATTTTAAATCCAATTCTAAATGACGACGTTGCTATTTACGAATTGTCATTTATTTCAGAATACCCATACAAGTTCACAAAGGTGCTTAAATCGCAACAGGCGATTGAGAAAGATACTATCACACTTCTTTGTGAGCTGGATGATGCTGGTGGTGATGTGAAATGGTAAGGAACTTGAATCCAGTTAATGCTTGAAAATATACGATTTTGGATAAAATATTAGACGTTAAATGATATATTTTCGGTCAAAAATATATCCTTTACCAAAGTAGTCCAAGATTCATAGATTGAAGGAAATTAAGTCCGGTTTAATCAATTTCCTGAATACACATAATTCATTCGGAAGACGAGAGAAACTTTTGAATATCAATAAATCTGAATATTTTTTACTTACTCAAAAATATCAAGTGTTTAACAAATTGACAATATAATTCCTTCAACAGGTTCAAGAACGACGAACCCTTGAAGGTAGACAAGCGCATCACGATCGTGAAGGAAGGTCGCAAGCGCAAGGTAGTGATCAAGGACGCCAAGGTCACTGACGCTGGTAACTTCAAGTGCGTCAGTAACGCTGATGAGACCGCTTGTGAATTGATTGTCAATTGTAAGTTTCTTAAGAATATCCTGTTTTTAATTAAGAAGTCAACAATATTCATCATCATCAGAAATCTTATAATCATTTCACCACCTTAAATATCTTCTGGATATTTAATGCCTTTTCTTACAATCACATCTATTTCATATTTATGTTTAATAATTCGTCAAATAAGTCTTGATTAGCATAATAACTTGTGGCAGGTGATACCTAACTAGTTCTTTATAGATTTTACCAATCTAGTTGATAGCCTTATTAAGATACTAGCTTTTGCCCGCGGCTTCGCTCGCGTTAAATTCGGGGTAACACAGTTCCACTTGCGCCTTACTGATTTGTAATAGCAAGCTACGTTTTCCTTTTTCTTCCCTCTTTCTCCCTCACATCCCACTTTTTCTTAAAAAAAATTTGCCTATGTCCGTCTCCTGGTTCCCAACTATCTCTGTACCAAAATTCATCAAAATCGGTGTAGCCATTGAAGCGTGAAGAGGTAACAAACAAACAAACAAACTCACTTTCGCTTTTATAATATTAGTAAGGATTAGAACTCATCTGATTATTAAGAAATAGGTTAATGGGTAGTTATTTCTTTGACAAATAAATCAGCAAGAGGATTTTAAAGGCGTCGCCAACCAATTAATTACAATGATGGCGTATGACTGACATAATCATTCTTCCGATGACTGACAAATACAGAAACGGGCTTGTTTATAATCGTCTATTGTCTGAGATAACTAGACCCAAACTTTACCTAACAATTCATCTAGTGCCTAAATATTAGTAAAATAGGTCTAGACTGAAACAGTCGTTTACTTCGACGCGATGTAGTCAATCATGTATGTTGGGTTTTTTGTGTCTAAAATGGTGTTTTGTCTTTCAGACTCGAATCGCTTCAACAAGAAGTTGAAGGATACCGAGGCAATTGAGAGGGACAAGGTTGTCCTAGAAGTAGAATTGCAGGACCAGACTGCTGAAGCAGTTTGGTCTTTCAATGGACAGCCCATTGTGCCTAATGAAAGGTGAGTTTTTTTTAGTTTTTTTTGTCTATGTTTACCTATTACACTCCCTCCAAAGTATAGTGGCCAATGTTAGTTGACTTTTTTTTTTTGTTTTTTCTATTTTGGTCCAGTCAGATTTAATACACTCTACGAGTTGGTGTTTTTTTTATTTGGTAACATTTTATTTATTAGGGAATGATTGTATTGCTCTCAAACTCCCAAATCAGTGGCTATATTAGAACTTACATAAACTTCGTCTGTTTCAGGATTGAAATCAAAAACCTGGGTGGTGGTAAACACCAGCTCATCTTCAACAAGTTGGAGATGGAAGATGATGGCGAGATCCTCTGCGAGTCTGGCAAGTTGACTTCATCTTGCAAGCTGACTGTCAAGAAGGGCGAGTCAAAGCCTACTATTGATTGTCCGGACGAATTCTGCGGACCCCATGACAGGCCTTTCGTCATTGAGGTGCCTTATAAAAGTAAGTTCTAAAAACCAGTATTAAACCATATTGCAAAATTTAATTTGGAAATTGTGGCACTTTCACAGGGTAATGGTTCTATAACGTGTATTTTTTTTCCAGTTACCGGCACCCGTCAAACACCAATTGAAGCTAAACTATGGAAGGACGGCAAGGCTCTGCCCGCTAAAGAAGTCGAGGCAGTAGTTGAGCAAGAAAAGATTCTATTCAAGATCAAAAAGCCAAGCAGGGAAGCATCTGGCAAATACACGATCAAGCTAGCCAATGCCCAGGGTGAGGACTCGAAGGATGTCACCATTACCATGCAGAGTGTCCCGTCTGCACCACAGGAAGTGGCAGTCACTGAGGTGTTCCAGACTTCTTGTGTGGTCGCCTGGAAGACTCCACAGGACGATGGTGGTTCACCGATTGTCAAATATGTTATTGAGAGACAGGTAATGCAAAATTCTGGAAAAAGAAATACTAATCGTTATTCTGGGTAGATTTGCTATCCTTACTAATATTATAAAAGCCGAAGTGAGTTTGTTTGTTACGTCTTCACGCCTAAATAGCTAAATTGATAATGATTAAATTTTGCTATAGAGATAGTTGGAGACGGAAATAGGCAAGATTTTTTTTAAGTGAGAAATGAGGGAGAAAGGGGGAAGAAAAGGGAAAACTTAGCTTTGCTATTACAATAAATAAGGCGCAAGGACAAAAACTACAGGTAGCAGGTACCTGCAAATCAGGAAAGGGGAACTGTGTTACCCCGAATTTAACGCAAGCAAAGCCGCGGGCTAGTAAAATTGAAAATCGCATAGTATTGAAAAATGGGAAGCTTTAACCAGTAGTGAAAAACAAAGTGTCTTAGGCTAAGGCTGATACCGTGACTGAAAGTAAGGTTCTAAATATAATAATTTTGTTTCCAGGACATGTCTCTCAAAGCAGGATGGGACAACGTGGCGGAGGTGCCAGCTGGCCAGCCGCTGAAGTACAAGGTTGAAGACCTTATTCAAAAGAAAACTTACAAGTTCAGGATTCGTGCTGTTAACAAGATTGGTTCCAGTGAACCTGGTCTTTTCGGCAAACCTGTGCTGGCTAAGGACCCATGGGGTAAAGAACCAAATTATTTTACTAACTGACATCAATCAAATTTGGGTATAATATACTGCTAAGTTCTCGATCTCGCCTTACAATGTTAAAATTTAAATATTTATTCTTATTCTAGATGAACCATCGAAGCCAAAGAATGTGGAACTTACCGACTGGAACAAGAACCACGCAGACCTCAAATGGCAGAAGCCTGATAACGATGGCGGTGCACCAATTACTGGATACGTCATCGAATACAAGGTCAAACACTGTTCTTAGCTCTTGCTTAGTATCTTTCACTATAAATATAATATCGTTTTCTACACTCCCTCTCCTGTCATTTATACGGGGTTGGCAAAGCAAGTCTTATTTATTTACTTTAAGAAAGGTAGTTTCACAGTTTAATAGAATAACCAAAGGCTTAATTTTAGTATCTTTTCTACCATATGCTTGCTTTCTCATTCACAGGAGAAGTTCGGCAAGGACTGGGTGACCGGCAAGGAGGTGCCTGGTGACTGCATGGCAGCCACTCAGGATGGCCTCAAAGAAGGCTGCACTTATGAGTTCAGGGTGCGTGCCATCAACAAGGCTGGACCTGGAGAACCTAGTGATGCTACTAAGCCGATTGTTGCTAAGTGCAGATTCGGTAAGTGCACTGACTAATATTCATTTATTTAGTCAAAATATTTGGAGATTTGATCTCGACAGTAAGTCACATTACCTACTGATAAATAAATCGGCGAAAAAGCGACCACTTTAAATCATATCGGTAACATAAATAACGAACAAAGTTTTAGAAGTTTTTTGACAATTTGGGCTCCCATGATGACCCCTTTCACTTAGTTTGTCTACCTTCTTTTGTTGCCTCAACATTTTTTGGTGAGCGCCAACTGCATTTTTAGTGGCATAATTGTTTCTTACTTTCAAAAGTGCTTTTGCCTTCCCAACCCAATAGTCACATTCTTCGACAAATCAATTTCACTTTGTTTTAATTATAGTCAAGCCATACATCGTCGGCGATGGACTCCAAAGCATGATCATCAAGAAGGGCCAGGTTATCACCTTCGACATCAAGTACGGTGGTGAGCCCGAACCCACGGTCCAATGGATGAAGGGTGAAGAGGTAAATGTTGTTTATTTATTGCACTTGTTCAGTTTCATTGTTATACAAAGTCAGAACAACAAATTCAATCATTATGACCTCATGCAGGATTATTTGTAAAACAATGAAGAATCTTTGGATTAATTAATTATTTTGAGGCGGTGGAAGAGGCATCGAACGTGCTAATTGACGATGCCGACCTTTAGCCATTAAATAGTGGAATCAAATGTGGCTTTCGGACCTCTATTCACCATAGCTTGAACTGGCAGCTGCTCGTCTTAGGCCGAGACTTACCGTTACTTAGCATGTACTTTGACTTAGTGGTGATTTTGGTCGTGTCGTGCAATTGAAAAACTACAAGTGCAAAATTGGCACGGTATCGTGTCTAAGCCAAAGCATCTGCTAAGTAACTTTAAAATGTTTGATACGCGTAACATTTGCAAATGACGGCACAACTGACAGGTGTCATATTTACATAATCGGCTAGTATTTTATTATAACAATGTTGTAAACGGACGATCCTGAAGAAAATACGAAGAATTTTACAACGCGAAGACACATTTTATGATCCCATTTCATCATAACAGTATTGGAGAATTCATTTTTAATCGATTTTTTTTATTTTTTCCCCTCAAAAAAGAAACGCGGCAAGCCGTACACCGAGAAGGTTAGATGGTTGGATCTAGATGTTGTATCGCATTTATATGTTCTAAAACTTAAGCTCAGACACTTTTCTTTATATTTTTATTCTACAATATGTGCTAACACAACTATACAATAAACTTGAAACAGATTGTATGAACAGTGTTAAGTTGAACGAAAAAAAGTAAATGGATTGGATTTGTCTTTGGTAACAGTAACACGAATGGCTCTAGCATAGTTTGTTCCAAACATCGTCATTGGTTAAATTTGACCTCATTGGACAGATTGGGACTCTACAGTGAGCTTTGACTGGCCTTCTCCAATTGAAATGTTCTTTTTTTCTTTCAACTTACTACCTCAACGCAAAAGCAACACATTACATTGTACTTGGACAAAAAACACACAATGTAATTGGCTTTTAAAAATATGCTTTCGATGTTGTAACTAAACGTTACTATGTATTAACCATAAGTTATTCAGATTGGCTCAAAAGCACCAAACTTATGTAGATGCACCTATATAAGTTTAATCAAAAACCTTCAAGGACAAACAGACTTTTTCACCATTTTCTCACGAACACTTTTCTTTTCTTTTTTACTGTGGTAACACTTAGTGTTCGACAATTTCGTCGGATGCTGACAACACATAACATTCTAACACTATCAACTGGTCGCAATGTTGCACCATTGCACGAAAAAAACTTTGTTTTTAGATTATTTTTATGGGATTGCGTCTGATATCACCAATGTCATTACATCACATCACCATATTTTTTGCTCTTGACAAACCTACAGTTCATTATCACCACTCTGATTTTACTGATTTACTTTGACGCAAAAACAAAATATAATCTAGGTACACATAAAACCAGAAGTATAGTGAAAGTCAACCTGCAGTCGCAGCAATAGTTCGAAATTTTGGGTAAGTATGTGTGTCCGCAAAACTGCCCGCGACTCGCTGCCCACCGCGGCTGCTGAAGGCGCCGACGAGACGACACGGCTTGTCGTCACTAGACGGACTGATGGTGAATTACCCGTTTCACCGTCCACAGATAGCCGGGAGTCCTCTCCGGCTCCCGACGCCCAGAGCGTCTCCCGGGGTGGCTAAGTTGGTTTGAAGAACACATAATACTGGGCTCAAAGGACAAACAAAGCCTTTATTACAAAATGCTACCGATATTTATCTTCAGGTACCAGCAGAAAAAAAACAGAGTTCTGGATCTTGCAGACTTTCAAAAACCAGTAGAATCCAAGTCACTATTCAGGAGATTTGGATTTTGGACTATATCGTCTGTGGTTCGGACTGATAGAAACGCTATGAGTAGCTGGGATTCTTAGATGGACAAGTTTTGCCAGAAAAAAAAATCTAACTCAACTGCAATAACATAACAGTTTCAAAGAGTAGGCAAATACTTCCAAAAACTAAAACCAGAAATATACTTACTCACTCCATATAAAATATTATAGAATGCATCACCACCACACTGACATCATCAAAATTGCAACAGCATCAGACGCGATCCCTGTCTTACCTCAATACTAATACCCCCATGCCATCACAGGAAATCCACGATGATGGTGATCGTATCACTATTGACAAGTACGAGAGGAACACTGTGCTGACTGTCAGGAGGACTACCAGACCTGACAGTGGAAAGTACAAGCTTGTGCTGACCAACTCTTCAGGTACCTGCGAGAGCATTGGCGATGTGGTTGTTTTGGGTAAGTCAGACATTTTGTCTTTGCTTATTTATTTTTTTCGAATCTTGGCTAAACTTTTTAAAGACACATTTATATCGTATGGTTTTGGGTTTCTCTACTAAGTTGAGAAAAAAAAATTGTGATGGCAGTTACCGCTGTTCCCCTGAACCTTAACTCTTTGTTCAATAAAAAAATTACTCATGAAACTTAAACGTTATTTCTTCAGACAAACCAAACCGCCCGAATGGTCCGATCGAAGTTGTGGACATCCGCGCCGAGAAGGCGACCGTTAAATGGCAGAAGCCTGACGACTGGCAGGGATCCGATATCACCGGATACACTCTCGAAAAAATGGATATGGATACTGGAAACTGGGTGCCGTGTGGTGAAACCGGCCCAGAACCTACTGAATTCCAAGTCAAGGGTCTTACCCCGAACCACAAGTATAAGTTCAGGGTGCGTGCCGTCAATAAGGAGGGCGAGTCCGAGCCATTGGAGACTGATGGCTTCATCGTCGCCAAGAATCCTTACGGTAACACATTATTAATAACTATCATAAACAAATGTCTGATATAATTTTAGAAATCATACTTTGTTAGTTACACAATAAAGTCACCCATAGAGTGAATAAATTTTAGGAATGATAAAACGGAACGTAACGATAAACGTCAATTGACTCCCGCCATTTTTTAACTTTTTTGACAGTCATTTGTTTTTATTTACAAACAAAAAGACCCTTTGTGTTTATTTTCTGGAATACTGTTAAAAAGCCAGTGTATTGCAAATAAAAACTTTTATCTTAATTCATTTCGGGATTGAGTTTAACAAAGATGGTCATTTTCTTCTTCCATGTTGCCAAAATGATAAACATTATGTTGGTGTTGTCCTGTAGACCCGCCAAAGGCGCCTGGAAAGCCTACAATCACCGATTACGACAACATGTCGGTGACTTTACAATGGGAACCGCCGTCAGACAACGGTGGCAGACCAATCCTTGGATACGTTGTGGAGATGAAAGACAAGTTCTCTCCAGACTGGATTGAGGTGAGTTTACTACGTTCAATCTGAAAAAGATCTTCAATACAATTTAGGAGAAAGCACAAAAGTTTTGTAGCTATTCAGTGAAAAAATGTTTCTTTTTTTTCAAAATTATACTGTAGATTTATTTTAGCTTTGATTAACATTATTGGTTTTAGTTTATTAAGTTAAGACCCTGGTTAAAACTTACAAATTTTGCATATTTCTTGAGATCTTTATTGAAAATAGGAAAAAGCTAATAGTAATTATGACAACAATTTTGACTTGGAAAAACAATTTTACAAGTTTTATCTAACTTAATTCAATTGTATTAAAATACATGTCCACTACTTTAAAGAACTTTAGCTTACCTTTAAGCAAAAAACCATTATATTGAGACTAAAATCAATAAATAAAAAAGCATTAATATTAAACTAACAAATGTACCCGCAGGTTGTAAAAACAAATGACACAAAGACCGAGTACAAGGTGGAAGGTCTGAAAGAAAAGATGGTGTATCAGTTCCGTGTGAAGGCTCATAACAAGGCTGGAGTCGGTGAAGCATCACAGCCCACTGACAACCATCTCTGCAAGCACAAGAACTGTAAGTGACATATATTACTCTAGTTTTGATTATAAATTCAGTGAAAAAAAAAAAAAACAAACATCCAACTTAAACAGTCCGATATTGTTTAACGGGCTGGTGTCTGCAACTCCATATCTATGGTGTGTATTTTGTGTACAGCGTGGTTAACAGTCCTATAAAAAAATAAAAATAAACAAAACTAAATTTCTCGGATATTTATATAAATAGGCATTTACAAGGTAAATCAATGTTGCATTGCAAGTCAAGCACCTCACAGTTCTGGTATCGGAATCCAGTTGTACATTCTATATTTAGGTCTGCTTGTCTACTTTTTAGGTCTAGTTTGGATGTTAAATTAGTTTACCATGACTGGAAAACGTATTGCTGAATGTAGATTTTTGCAATAAACCAACAGATTATTATGTTGCTTATTTTCTTAGACTTAATATTTGTAATACTGCTCAGATAGCAAGCAATCTTCAATATGAAGCCTTTTCGGCAATGCAGTATTTTGAAACAGACAGACAGTGTCTTTGAAAGTAATATGTTGTCATCAGTGGCGGTACTTCCATACAAGCTTAAAAACTTGGCTTACCCTTATGACCTAATACTCTTAATGATGTTAGGGTTTCTGAACAGTTTGCTATATTTACGGGCTTGCCCTATTGTTAACCACGAGGCATGCCATTAGTAGTGATACTTTTTTATAAGTCCACCCTATAAGTCTTATAAATCTTTTTTTTTCTTTAAAAAACGTTGCCCCACTCTAGGAATTTCTCCTGTATCGTGGAGGAGTTTTTCAAACATATATATGCGTTAACATATGTGCGTTTAAAAATATACACAAACAGCCAGACCGGAAACAAGTACCTGTAGCCCCTGTAGGTCATACAAATATTTGTTCCGTGCTGGGATCGAACCCGCGACACGCAGCGCTCAACCACTGCGCTAACCGTGTCGTCGAATCTTTTCGCCTACCATAAAGATTTTTATTAATATTTTCCGAATTTCCGCAACAGTGAAGCCACGCATCGAGCGCAGCACATTCAAGTCGGTGATCATCAAGGCAGGCCGCACTCACAAGTGGTCTGTGGATGTCACTGGTGAACCTGCACCAGAGACAACTTGGTAAGTTTTAAAGACAAATATGTATTAAGACTTGAATCTATCTTGCGACTACCAAGAACATGGACTGTTTCCTCTACGATTTTCTTTTGTTTATTAATATTGACACATAAAAAAAACTAAACAGCATAAAAAAAATATTTCAAAATATGAAGAATAGCAGGGTACCAAGCTATCGCTGTTTAGGGCTCCAGACACGGCCTTTCTTTATCCATTTTTTTCTTTAAAAATTTAGGAGACTGATTTGAATAAATAGAGTACTTCTACTTGTTTATGTTCGTAAACGAGGCATTTGATGACCATCCGCGTTTACGCGTTAAACTTCATACCTAAGTGTTGGGGTTCTCACGATCAGGAAGGAGATCCCCCAGGTCGATATTTTCATTAGATTGTCTTGATTGCTTGCGATTCCTATTTTATATTGGTAAATCTTGGAAGTAGGGGACTACGCCATTTGATGATTTCCCATCAGAAAAATGAATCCGTCCCCGGTGTATTCTGGCGATTAAACGCATTTGTACTTAAGTGCATACCGCTTGTCTTACGCTTTGGGTATAACAGACATTTAACGTAGAACCAATAATCCTCTGTCAAAATTTAGCTCATCACCTTTCCTTCCTCCAGGTCATGGCGCGATAACATCAAACTGGTGAACACAGAACGCATCAAGATCGAGAACAAGGAGTACCACACCGACTTCACGATTGTGAACGCAGTGCGTCGTGATACTGGCAAATACAAGCTGCGAGCTGAGAACTGCAACGGCTTCGACGAGGAGACCGTTGAGTTGACTGTGCTGAGCAAGCCGAGCGCGCCTAAGGGTGAGTTCCTTTCCTTGTTTTTAGGGTTCCGTTCCTCAAAAGGAAAAAACGGCACCCTTATTGGGTCACTTTTTGTCCATCTGTCTAACTATCTGTCAAGACCCGTTATCTCGGGAACGCGTGGAAGTATCGAGTGAAATTAAAACCAGATTTGACGGGCCTGTTGGTCTAGTGGTTAGTGGCCCTAACTGCTGAGCCGGAGGTCGTGGGTTCGATTCCCACCCAGGACAAACTTTGTGTGATGAGCATGATTGTTTGTTCTGTGTCTGGGTGTGATTTATCTATAATATGTATGTATTTATAAATTATATAAGTATGTATATCAGTTGTCTGGTTACCATAACACAAGCTCTGCTTAGCTTGGGATCAGATACACAACTCTGTGGTCCCTTTGTGCTGTGAAAAAATCAACCCTATAAGTCTACACAATCAAAAGATATAGCTGTTTATGTCGCAAGTTTGTACGGAACGGTGGTCGGTGAGTGAATCTAAAATTTCTAAAAACCGGCCAAGAGAGAGTCCGGTACAACGGGTTTTAGAAGTGTAATCGACTGCAGTTTGTAGTGGTACGATAAGTTGATATTGGATGCAACTCTCGATTCTCTTGATTCTCAGTCACTCCAAAAGCAGAATACTTCAGCCTTATTCTTTCTTCTTTATCGTGTGGTTACTGCGTAACTTGGTGTCAAAGTTTATGCCGATTTTGACTTGGCTTAACATGCCATCGAGAAATATCACCAGTTACAGTCAGATAGAAACTACTGTTCTTCCAAAAAAATTTAAGAAATAGTAAGGCAAAATAGTAATTGAAAAAGAAACTCTACATATTTCAAATGACAACTTTCTTCTCCAAATTATAATAAACCAACATCTCCGCAGGCCCGTTGGAAGTGACAGACATCCACGCAGAAGGCTGCAAGGTTAAATGGGAGAAGCCAGAAGACGATGGCGGCGTTCCAGTCAAGGAGTACGAGCTCGAAAAGATGGATGTCGCCACTGGCAAGTGGGTCAGGGTTGGCAGGTCAGTACCTATTATGTATTCTGAGTTACATAGACAAGCTTTGATTTTCTTGAGTGTATCACAAGCCTTCGTCATGATGTGTCTGAAATTGTCTCTTCACGATACAATAAAAGTTAAAATCTAACAAAAAAATAAATTAAGAGTGGAATGTTTTCATTATTGTTTATTCCTGTCGTCAAGTGGCATGCCTGTTGATTACGGCCAGTTAAAAGAAGAGACAGTACTGATGTTCGTCTGTCAAGTCTGAAAATCATCGGCAGCCCAAATAAGTTGGGATATGAGCATAGATGTGATGATTGTGATGAACCACGTACTTGCATTAGGCCATTATGTTGACCGTACACCTATTCTGTTGGTCTATTCAATTTTGGTTCTTACTTCTGCAATTGTAATGCTTACTCTTCTTTTCAGTCTATCTCTAACTCACCCATTCCCCACAGAGTTGCCGGCGACAAGAAGCCCCTGGAGATGGAGGTCACAGGCCTAGAGCCTGGCCACCAGTACAAGTTCAGGGTGACAGCCGTCAACGACGAGGGAGACTCCGAGCCGTTGGAGGCTGAACGAGCTATCCTCGCTAAGAATCCGTTCGGTAAGTTTTCTTATATAAAAATAAATCTTTCAGTGAAAGTTGAAAACTATATAAAAGTGCTGTGTTACCTTAGAAATGAAGATAACTGATTTTATATCAGTGTTCCCACTGCCCAGTCCAACCAATCTTATCTACAATATCGTATTGCCCGACAATAACTGGGTTACTAATCCTGCACCCATTTAAAATGGAAAACGGCCCCAACATAGTTGCTGAAAGGCTTGGCATATGATGTTCCCGCTGTTAAGCCTGCGTACAATAAGAAATTAAGAAGTTGTTAAACATATAAATGTATTCTAGATTCCAGGGCGTCCTAGAAATAACGCAACTGTTCTGCAATTATATTGCTAGGATTTTTTGGTTGATATTTTTTACTACAAAAGGTGATTTTGGGACTCACATAAGATATGGTCAACCCAAGGTTATATTTATCCCTATTTCCTCCATCAACCAGTTCTGACCACCATTCTCCTTCAACAGAGGTATCCGACAAACCCGGCAACGTTGAAGTCGCAGACCACGACAACCAGAGCGCGGACATCAAGTGGGACCCGCCCAAGAACGACGGTGGCGCCCCGGTACTCAAGTACATCATACAGAAGAAGCCCAAGGGTGGAGACTGGGAGAATGCTGCTGAGGTAAGATGCTTACTGGCTATCACTGCTTGAGATAATCCTGACGACTGCTGAAATTGATGAAAAACTAGAAGTTGAGGCTTTCTTGAAATTTATAAGGCTCTAAATATCTGAAGCTGGCATGACAGTCACACATCAAACTGAAAGTCATTCCCGAACAATAAAGTTTTTTTAGTTGTCTTGGTATCTTGTGATTAACCAATAACTTGTCATCCTTTCGCAGGTACCTGGAACCCAGAACACAGCCAAGATCGACGGTCTACCCGAAGGTAGCGAATACCAGTTCCGCGTGGTTGCTGTCAACAAGGCTGGACCGTCTGAACCTTCGGACCCAACCAAGATGACCACTATCAGACACAAGGCCCGTAAGTATTGCAATAAAGTAGTATTATACTATGATGTCAAAATGTGCATTATGCTCTTACGTAAATGGTTTAAAATGGAAAGGCGTATTAAGGTTACAGAAAAAAAAAACATTTCTTCTGATCACAGAAATCTGATTGAGCAGTAAAACAACCTTATAGAGTTGAACGATGAGTGTCCCAACCTAAACCAAAAAAAAAACAGACAGTGGTCAATTACATCATACCGTAACATAACGATCACAATACCACTCGTTTTGTCCATGGACCATGAAATGAAACTGCACAACATTTGTTCTATTTGTACTCCCGGTGACCGGAGCTGATGGGTTCTAACCCATCCATGTTCCTTATTATGCCCTTTTGTTCAGGGGACCGCGGTAAACAACCCTTAGCAGTCGCCACGATGGGCCTTTCAGATTTCCTCATTAAAGAGACAAAAATACTTTACTTCCCTAACATTATCTCTCCCCCTAGTGAAGCCGCGTATCGACCGCACGAACCTGAAGGCGCTGGCGGTCCGCGCAGGCAAGCCGATCTTCTTCGACGTCAACGTCAAGGGAGAGCCGGCGCCCAAGGTGCAGTGGTTCAGAAAATGGAAGGGAGAAGAGAAGGAGGTAAGTTTCTTTGCTTTTGTGTTTAGACCTTTCTTGAAAGATCCCAAAGTCATGATCATCATCAGCTTGTGCCAATCTGCTGGACATAGGCCTTCCTCAAGGTCAAATAAATTAAAGGAAACATTCAAAAACTAACTAACTAACTTTCTATCTCACTAAATTTATAGAACTTTCCAACATGATTTGGCCAAAGAAAGCCTCGGCAAAGGGCGTAATTTTGTCGAATCACACATTCTGACTGACAGCCAGCTATATCATCCTGCACTGAGTCCATTCATCGTTTCCTCTACACTTATACCCATCCATATTCATACTTCATCCATATACAAAGCTTTCTCCACGATATTTCCCTCATTGCACATACAATTACAAATATAATAAAAACCATAACTTCAACTTTCGGCTTTAGTATATCGTTAATCTTATGTATCTGTGGAGGCTTGTTATTAGCAATTTTATAATTTACTGTTTTTACTTTTTATCTTGTAATTAGTCTGTAAAGCCTTCTTAAAAGTATCTAATAAAATAAAATAGAATATTGCTCCTCGTCACACATCAAACCAACCACTCATACTAACCCAAAATTCAACTTCACAGGTAACAGAAAACGTTATCAACGTCGACTACAACACCAAACTGGACGTCAAGGAATCCGAGCGTCCAATGACAGGCACCTACCGTATCGTAGCAACCAACGAGCACGGTAAAGATGAGGCTGAGGTCGAGATCACCGTACTGTCCGCTCCGAGCAAGCCTGGTGGTCCACTCAAGGTCGCTGATGTTACCAAGAATGGATGCAAGCTGTCCTGGAAGAAGCCTGAGGATGATGGTGGTAAGTTTGTTTTTTTAGAGTGTATTTAGTGACTCGTAGACGTCCCGGAAATGCAAATAACATTTTTATTATAATATGTTGCATTTGTGTAACATTTGTGCTGCGTATAAGCAAACGTCGACCCACGCTAGACAGGCAAAGTTATGCAAAATTATACGTCACTAAAGACACCAAGTTATGACAAAGTCTACTGCTGAACTCCATTTTTAGGGTTCAGTACCTCAAAGGGAAAAAATAAAACCCTTATAGGATCACCTTCAGTGTAAGTCTGTCTGTCTGTTATGAATATCAACAACGACAATCTCAGGAACGCGCCGAGGTATCGAGTCGAAATTAAAACCATATATAGTTACCGGCACGGTTCTTGAGCGCTGACCTTCACTTGCGCAGAAGTGAGTTATTAGGTCCCTTTGGTGGTATGAAGTGAGGCGCGGGAGCGGGGAAAGTGCAGTGATTGGCCCGTAGCGCATCGCGTCATAGACGTCACTCGGGATTCGTTCTTTTCCTGCTGCATGTACCTCACGACGACGAGTACAATTCCGGCCAATTTAATAGACAACATTTTTAAATGATATTATTCAAATATTTTATGTGATTTTTTATTAAATATACCGTTGGAATTATAATCAAAGGTGATATTTATCGAAAGCAAAACGGGGAAAAAAAATAATGTCAGTTTGTAATTAGCAAAACTATTTTCATTCAATTATTTTATTTGTACTTGTACCGAAATGTCCAATATTCAATAGATAAAGAATGATGGTCATATCGTACCAGACTACGAAACGATGGCGTCCCAATATGCCATAAATATGAAAAAAAACCGTTATTTTTTAAGGTCTTAAAATAAACAAGAAATATCTTTTTAAGTGGCCACAAAAAAAGTTATCTATTTATTTTAGTTTTCACAACATTAACGAAATTATTTAGAATAGTAGTTTCGGAACGCACCCGTTGACGATTCATTTCGCTTTTAAAATGAGTTTTTAATCAAAGACTATAATTATTCACGATTTTCTGAATAGTTGTTGACTGCAATTGAATACAATTAGTGTGCAGGCATTAAATCAACTAATATACTGATTATTATTACGGATTCTTGTCATAAAAAATAATTATGTAAGTTCATGGTAGTTTAAGCGTTTTGTTCAACTACGTATAACAGAGATAGACAGAACGACAGAACGTCATATTTTGTCATCGACAGGTTACTTAATCTGTGGACTTTAAATATATTAATTTAAAATAATGTGTCTGGAAGGGAAGTTCTAATAGAGTATTGCTGCATCTGTCTAGTTGGTACAAGGACGGTTGGGTGCTTTGCAAATGTTATGATCATGGGCCCGGGCCCACACAAGTGTGTGTAGTGTCAGATCAGAGCCAGCAGCATTACTATCTGCTGTAGTTGTAAGAGAGGATGATGAATAAAATGTATTTTTGTCAAGCCTATTTCTTTCCTTTAAGTACTCCCTAAAAGTAAATGAAATGTAATGGTAGCATTACACTTAATTTAATCTAACCTACCATTAGGTACACTTCATTTACTCTTCTTACCTACCATTACTCGGTTTGTCAATACCTATGCAACTTCAGTATTGAAGACTGAAAGAGTAAATATCTAGCGACTAACTCTCTTCAGCCAGACTTTTCCGATAAATTGAATTAATGTGGTTTGTGTGATGTTATGTCATCTTTGGTTTTCTAAAGCTCACGTCATGCAGGTTAGAGCAAATTAAATGTAGTTTTCACTGAATTATCGGTCAAAACCCGTCGTCGAAGCGAACCAGTCTCCATGAGTCGGTTTAACACTGTCGTCAACCGATTCGTCATCGAACTTAAGTCTGATGGACAGACAAACGGCTAGTGTGCTTTGAAAGATGCCCGTTTTTTGGGCAATTCTCTCTTCTGATTCTGAGTAATCGAAATAAATATAAACGACATCCTGATTACCTGCTCGCTTAATACTAACTCACTTTTAGACTGCGCCGCGTCGAGTCGGGTAAAAGGTAGTTGTTGATTCTAACCTCAAAGTCGATGAGGGAATTATAAAAAATTGTGGCCATTTAGATACGATTTTCAAACAGGATGGTGTTTATAACATAAAAACAAACCAAACTCACTATGGTTTATTTTGGGACAAGAAAAATAAAAGTCAAGTCCAGCTCCTATAGAAATTTGGCCATTGTTCTTTGTTATCTAGAACAAATAAAATTCGAAGTCAAAAATGCTAACAAAAAAAAATACGTAGTAGTTTTTTTTAGTAATTTTTGACAAACTACAAGAACTAAGTTATAATTTTAATTTAGAAATACTTGTTAATTACCTACTTCTTTGATCTCAATTTCCATTTCTCAATTTAATGAATCATTATTTAATCTTTCTTTCAACCATAGAACTAGTAAGAAATTACGTAGGTAACTTAGAAAAAATAAATAATCAACGGGCGTGCGTTTTATTTGCCATATGTGTACGATGCGCAAAGCGATCCCCACCCTTCCGCCGAGCGCTCAAGATACGTGCCGGTATCTGTACTCAAGTTTGTAGTCTCTTGTTGTTTCTAAGCCTAGATGAAAATTGTCGTTCTGATAACAAATATTAAAAAGTATCTTCGCCTTTTTTTTAGGAATCGGTAAAAAATAACGCTTACAATTTATTAACCAAGCTGTTGAAATTCGCTAAAAACGCGCGAAAATTGGTAAAAAAAAACGGTGAATTTATGAGTAACGTAATAGCGAGGTAGGCCTTTAAAAAAATCGAAGATTTTACCGTTAAACCGATAGCTACACCGTATAAAGTTCCCCCGTGGGTACTTAAAACACTTGTGACATTTGTCTTATGTTCCCCCGTAGGAACTTAATGACATTCAACGGGTTAACAATTTATCAGCTATTAATCTTACGTTACTTGAATACTTAACCAAAACGAATACCTCAGAAAAAAATAAACTTAAACCTTTCTAATCCTTCGTCCACTCTCCAGGTAAACCAGTGACCGGTTACGTGGTTGAGAAACTGAACAAGGCGACTGGCCGCTGGGTACCGGTCGGCAAGACCGACGACACCGAGATGGACATCAAGGGGCTGCAGGAAGGCGAGGAGTACGAGTTCAGGGTCAAGGCCGTTAACGATGAGGGAGAGTCCGAACCGCTGAAGACTGACCACTCCATAATTGCTAAGAATCCTTACGGTAAGTTTGGATCTCATGTTGATTGGAAGATATTGACAAGTTCAAAGATGTACTTGCTTTAAATCATTAATTTTGATAGATGTAGATAGCAACAAACTTAAAGAAGTTAGCTCAGTAGTAATCTGATCAACAATTTGTAAGCCCTAATATTTACTTAAAAAATTTACTTTATAATACCAGCCTATATCTGTTACACTGCAGAGGAAAGGCATGAGCATTGATCACCACGCTTGCTCAAGATGGGTTAGCAATTTCAGACTTACATTAATTATAAGTTCAGGTTTCCTCGCGTTGTTTTCCTTCACTGATGTCTGTAATGTCTTAGATAGACTTAAGAAACTACGTCATGTGAATTGAAAAGTCACATTGTTATTTGCCCGGATTTAATTAAGTTACGTTTTTTCTATATAAAAATTGTGGTAGCTTTTAAAACCACCCCAATTGTTTTACTCCCCGAACACTCTACTTTTCGACAGTTATTTTAATCACCTCTTATCTTCTCACAGACATCCCCGGCAAGCCATCAGTCCCGACCATCGAGGACTGGGACGTGGACCGCGTGGACCTCAAGTGGGAGGCGCCCAAGAACAACGGCGGAGCGCCCATCACCGGGTATATCATCGAGAAGAAGGAGAAGTACGGATCTTGGACAGAGGCGCTTGTTACTACGGTAAGAACAAACAAAAAAAAATTTCTTTGACTTGCGAACGACAAAGTGAGCGCAGCCACAGCTAAAACAATATTGTTCAAGCAGGCACGCAGAGTATTTTTGTGCGGCAAAGTGTGACCGAATTTGAACTTTAGCTTATATCTCTGTAAGTCTTTAGCAAACTTAAGCCCCACTTTGCAATATGACAAAATCTTGGTACGAATTAAAGTTGCCAGTCGACCAACATTGCAACGGCCAGGCTACTATCTGTGCCTTTGTTAAACTCTACAACCTTATAAAAACAAAAAATACATATTCAATCTCCGAAACTGATGACGACAAAAAAGCCCGCACACTGATGTCATTGTAGCTTAACACACACCCTATCACCAATCATCATATCTAGTGACTACATTAACTCAACAATTCTTCATCCTTACAGACGCCAGAATGCAAGGCCCGCGTTCCGGACCTGAAGGAAGGCAACGTGTACCAGTTCCGTGTGAAGGCCGTCAACAAGGCTGGACCTGGAGAGCCAGGAGATGCCACGCAACCGCATACGGCTAAGGCCCGGTTCTGTAAGTATACTGTTGTTCTTCATAGCAGAAATAAATCCGCCAGGCTTGTTCGTCCTGGACATTTTTTTGTGATTAAAAGAAGGACGGACCATCTTGCCAATCGGCGAGAGCCAAATGAATTTTTTTTTAGTGATGTGATCATAAACCCCATCCATATTCCTTCTTTTGTTCTTTGTGTTCCAGGGCCGCGGTATCTAGCCCTTGTGTGCTATTTTTATTATATATCAGAATCATGAAGACCATGTGATCCATGGTGCAATAAAGCTTTTGTGGAATGTCTTAGTTTCTCTTAGTTAGTAACTCTTAGTTTCCAAAATTATTATTAAACCTTCGCGCGACAAAGTGTGCAGACGGGTGCAAAGTTTACATACATTGTCACCCTACATTTTTGTAAACAATCGTGCAACGGGCTTAAAGCACCCCCTCCCCTCCCTGACTTTGGGGAGAACCTTTTGTTCTATGATTTTTACTAACAGAAACATTATTTTACAGTGAAACCACACATCAACCGCGACAAGATGCACGCTATTCGCGTGCGCGCTGGTACTACCATCAAATTAGATGTCGATATCAAGGGTGAACCTCCACCATCCAAGACCTGGACCTTCGCTAAGAAGGTATGGATTTGTTCTAAAACTTCGATAGTTTTGAAACTATGGTTAACATTAGTACTAGTAACTAGTACTTCCATTCCACTTGATAAATACTATAATTATACCTCCTGGCTTCTATTCCATTCTATTCACCACCTACTTTTCCTCAGGTCCTGGAGACCGGCCCAGGCCTCAAGATCGAAAACGAAGACTACAACACCAAGATGCAGATCTTCGATTCGACCTGGGCCAACTCTGGCGTGTACACGCTCAAGGCCGAGAACGACTCCGGAGTCGATGAGGCTACCGTTGAGATTACTGTGCTGGGTATGTATTGATCTTTACGTTATTTGTAAGACCTCAAATATCAAATACTGGCAATAGCTGTGCCCAGCGGTTTCACCCGCTGCTCAGCTCCTTTTCTACAAATCGGTCCAGACATTTCGGAGGAGTTTGGTAACAAACACGAGAATTTAATATCAAATATATATGTGCATATCGGGTAGGTCTGAGAGTCTGAACATTGAACTACAATCCTCTGATAAAAAAAAATATTCCTGTCGAAACTAACTAACTTATTTCCCTACAGACAAACCTGGCAAGCCCGAAGGCCCGCTGGAGGTGTCAGACATCCACGCCGACCACGTGAAGCTGAAGTGGAACAAGCCCAAGCACACCGGAGGCCTGCCGCTGAGCGCTTACGTGGTGGAGAAAATGGATACCCTCACTGGGAAGTGGGTACCGGCTGGTACCGTGGACCCGGACACTACTGAGGCTAATGTTACTGGTCAGTATATTGTACTATTTAGTTATTTACGTACATCCTGGCAAGGCACATGGTTATGGCAAGTAAATTAGGCTGGTTATAAATATTTTTTTAATAAGGGCCTTAAACTAAAAAAAAAACAATGTCCTCCATTTAATAACTCGCACGATAACAAATCCTTTCTAATGAATCGAGAAGTCAGTCGAAGTGAGAATTAACATAATAATATCTTGATTTCCAAAGCGTCGAAGACCGAAAAACAAGTGCCAATAAAAGATGGCAGAAAGCTAAGACGATTTTTATTATATTATTATTTTGCTGTAGCAACCATGCTGCGAATACAATCGTCTCAGTTAGCTTCTTTAACACAAAAGGACGTAAACGATTAATCGTACGTAATCGAAAAACAATTAATGTAACTCATTGTATTTTCATAATTTATGTTTGATAGATTTTAGATATGTCAACGTACTTAAGAAGCTTAAATATTTAAGAAGTCTAACTTAATTATTATACATCAAACTAAAATGGCCAACACCAGTCCATCATCACACCTTAAACTTACTTTCTTCACCAACAGGCCTAGAAGCGGGTCACACCTACCAGTTCCGTGTGAAGGCCCTCAACGAGGAGGGAGAATCAGAGCCCCTGGATACAGACCACGGCATCCTCGCCAAGAACCCATACGATGTTCCTGCAGCTCCCGGGCTGCCGGACATTGTGGACTGGGACGAGAAGTCCGCCAAGCTTAAGTGGGAGCCCCCGATTAGGGATAATGGTGCTCCTATTACTGGATACATCATTGAAGTCATGGATAGAGATAGGGGCGAGTTTGTTAAGGTATGTCCGAATTATTATTTGTTACCTAAAAAGTAAAAGATTTAAAAAATAGATTGCTGTTCAAGCAGTCTGATACAGTTCAAATTTAAAGGCGGAAGCGTTTTTTAAATTCCTAATTGTGCTCAGGATTCTACTTAAGAATTTCTGGCGTTTGATGCAATGTACTGCAAAAGCATTAGCCCTCTTTTTGAGTTCCCCCGCTCTAAACTATAATATGGTAATAATAAATACAGTAAACGTTTAAGCCTGGTGGATCATCATCTAAAGCTATCTATTTCTTCCAGGCCGCCGAGATCCAAGGCAACATCTGCCAGGGTACCGTGCCCAAACTGGAGGAAGGCAACCAGTACCAGTTCCGCATCCGTGCGGTCAACAAGGCTGGACAGTCCGAACCTTCGGAGAACACCAACTGGCATACTGCTAAGCCTAGATTCTGTAAGTATCCTATGTATTTACAAACTTGCAGGATTTTGTTTTACTAGCTACGCCCCGGGGTTTCATTCGCGTGGTGATAGAATATACAATATATCCTTATGAATTGTAGCCTATGTGTTATTCTGATATGTAAGCTATAATATTGTAAAATTTCATTAAAATCCATTCAGTAGTGTTTGCGTGAAAGAGTAACAAACATCCATACAAACTTTCGCGTTTATAATATATAGTAGGATTACATCAGTTAGGTTAGTGTAAAGTTTTTACCCAATCGTCAATATAATCAAGAAAATAAAATGAATCTACATACCTAGTTTCTCTTTATAAAAGAAAAAAAACTAGATTGTGTACTGAATGAGGTAACGCATATTAGTATTTTTCTATAATTTTTGACATTACTACTTCATAAGCTAAAGTAATGCAGATAGTCTACAAATAGTTGTTTCTGGTCTGGCTGTTACTGTATGTGAGTTTAACTGTTTGTAAACGCACTCACGATACAGGAGAAATTCCTAATGTGACGCAATGTTTAATTAAAGAAAAAAAATAACCTATTCCTAAACAACCTCTTCCTTCAACAGTGAAACCAAGAATCGACCGCACAAACCTGAACCCGCTCACCGTAAAGGCAGGTCTACCAGTTTCCCTAGACGTGAAAGTCTTTGGCGAACCTCCAGCGAAGGTTACCTGGTATTTCAAGGGCGAGGAATTGCAGAATAGGGAAAACCTGGAGATCATCAACGTGGACTATAACACCAAGTTCCTGATGACCAAGAGCAAGAGGGCGCAGTCTGGAAAGTATGTGATTAAGGCCAAGAACGAGGTTGGAGAGGATGAGGCTGAAATTGACATTACCATTCTTGGTGAGTACTTAAGTTGTATCTTTTTAGAGATTCGATCCTCAAAAGAAAAAGCTGAACCCTTATAGGATCACTTTATTGTCCATCCGTCTGTCTGTTTGTCAAGAGCCTTTTTCTCGGGAACGCGTTGAGGTGTCGAATTAAAATAAAAACCATATACTGACATTGGTAGTTCCTTGGAGCTGTGAAAAAATCAATCTTCTGAGTTTACACAGTCAAAAGATATGGCCGTTTATGTCGCAAGTTTGTACGGAAACCTCGGTGCGCAAGTCTGACTCGCTATTGGCCGGTTTTTTTTGCTTGGGCTGCTCTGTCTTTCACCAGGACCTCAGCCCTTAGGCTGCCTTCTCTTCTTGCTTCAAACAATCTGATTTAGGGAATTCTGAAATATTATTTCAATCCTTTATTATTTGCAAGATCAGATGATGTGTCGGGAGTAGCTGTTGATTTCCTAGAAATACGTTGGATAGAAATTTCATAGAATCGTCTTAAATCAGTAAATTAACACTAGCTGTACCCGGCTATTTCACCTGCTGCTCGGGTCCCCTTCTAAATAGGGCCACCCTAATCACTTATGGGAATGAAATATAGATTACGACCTATTCTCAGACCGACTAAATATACATACAAATTTTGATAAAAATCTGTCAAGCCTTTTCGGAGGACTATGGAAACTAAAGCTGTGACACGAGAATTTTATATACAAGAAGATTAAACAATAATCTCTTGGGATTTCTTTTAAATAGTCACAAAATCATTTACAAAATAAATTGATCAAGATGTGCGTATACTTCCGAAAATATCCAAATAGCATCAAAATTAAGAGACACTTTATCGCTATTATTTACCAATACCTTTTAATCTTAGGTAAGCCTTCAAAGCCACAAGGACCTCTGGATGTGGCTGATGTCACAAAGAACGGCTGCACCCTCACTTGGAAGAAACCAGAAGACGATGGCGGATCGCCCATCGAGTACTATGAGATTGAGAAGCTTGATCCGCTTACTGGTGAGTACCTCCATATGATCATTCTACACACACACACACACACATACACACACACACACACACACAACACAGCTGTTTAAAACTTCTGCCTCGGGAACTATTTCTGAATATCATACTTTTACCAGCTGTTGCCCGCGGCTTCGCCCATGTGGATGTCGAAAATTATACCAAGGGAATATATTACAGGGATCAATACGAGGCCTATGTGTCAAAAAAAGTTTTGACAAGATTGAGGTCAAAAGTGGGCCGGATTAATATAATATAGACGACACGTTTGGCGCAGTGGCTAAGCGTTGTCGCGTCGTCGTGTGGGTTCGATCCCCGCACGGAACGAATAGCTTGCAATATTAATTTATTAAAACTTAATGCATATGTATAAAAAAACACTCTACAAAGACGGACTTAATGCCTTGGGCTTGAGCAATATTGTGAAAGTCTTAGCAAACGATTCTCTTCAGTAATCGCCATGCATTTTTAAAATCAACAACAATTCGTTCTCCAGGAACATGGATCCCATGCGGTACCGCGAAGGACTGCAAGGCGAACATCACCGGCCTGTCAGAAGGCAAGCCCTACAAGTTCAGGGTTAAGGCCGTCAATAAGGAGGGAGAGTCTGAAGAGTTGGAGACTGAGAAGCCTATCATCGCTAAGAATCCCTTCGGTGAGTTAAAATATTATGGTTAAGTCTTTATTGCTATGCTATGGCACAATATTTTTAGTCTATTAATTTTTTCACATATTCTTTATATTTTTATCCTTTATTCATTTTTCACGCGTATCAATACATTTTTAAATATTCCTTTAAAAAAATATATAGAAAACCATTAAAAAAAAAGGTTTCCGTGGGTATCGGAAGCAAAGTCCAAATATATAAGATGTAACCGTTACCGGTTACATCTTATATAATTATTTAAAAAGTTAAAAAAATAATGATACATGTCTAATTTCAACTTGGTTGATATTAGACACGTATCATTCTTTTTTACGTTTACGCGGAAATAAAATTAAATATAAAAAAGCCGTTTTATGTCCCATAAATCATTAAAATATTTACAAATCTTTTGTTCTTAACCTAAGGGGAAATTACTCTAGTGGTAGTAATGTTATAGCTTATATTTTATACGATGTACATATTTTTATTGGAACGCCTTATTGGGTATAGGCCTCCTCCAATTTATTCAATTTTTTCCTATCTTTGACTACTGCGGTCCAATTTATCTTTGCCACCGATATTATATCGTACACCCATCGCTTTTGTGGCCTTCCTACGTTTATCTTTCCTTGTGGGCCGGTCCATGCGATGGACCCTTAAGTGTACTAAATACTGGTCGGTGTTAAATATACCAGTAAATATTCCAAATATTTAACCTTATGTGAATTCCCAGACGAGCCTGGCAAGCCCGGTCGTCCCGAGCCCCGCAACTGGGACAAGGACTTCGTGGAGCTGGAGTGGTCGGCGCCCAAGGACGACGGTGGAGCGCCCATCACTGGTTACATCGTGCAGAAGAGAGAGAAGGGAGGACGGTAAGTTTTTTCGCTTCAATTTTTTAAACTGTCTAGGTTCAGAATTTGTGTGTGTGTGTTAGATCTTGTCGATAGAAGCTGGAAAGAGAACTCTTGGATGGCTGTATACATTTATTTCCTTCGAACTTTTATTTTTTCAATGTTGTGGTTTTTTGTAATATGATATACTGTGCGATTTTTTATGCAATGAAATGCGTAGTCGTAGGGAGTAAAGAGACGGAGGTGCGTCCCGCACCCACAGTCCTGCGCATTAAACAAACAAAGTATCGGAAGTTGAAATTGAGACGAACATGATAGTGTAAACGACTGTAAAACTGTAAGCAATTGTAAGACTTTACGGACCAGCCAAAGCGGCGAAGAATTTTATTGAGATGTAGTTGGGAATTGAGACATCTCTCGTCCATGTTTTTTGTCATCAGTGACATCAACGATCAAAACTTTAGACCTAAGTGCACATTTGACTTTCGAATGAATCGGTCCTGGACCAGAACTGTGCCGACAGGCATAGTAACAATAAGTAAACTTCTTGAAAATCTGTTCTAAAATGTTGTATGTTCCTTTTTTCTGTTATTGCACCTTCTATGTTTTGTCTCTGCATCACCCTAAGGTAAACTGGTACAAAATGCATTACTTCCGCCTTGTACAGTTTTTACTTAGGCATAAAGTTTTAATAAATAAATAAAATGTCCTTTTTCTCAACAGATCATGGTCTGATTGCCTCAAGACAACGGGCGACCGTCCGACCGGCCGCGTGTCGGACGTAGAGCCGGGCCGCGAGTACGAGTTCCGTGTCATGGCCGTCAACAAGGCCGGACCAGGAGAGCCGTCCGATGCTAGCAAGAGTGTAATCACTAAGCCAAGATTCTGTGAGTATACTGAAGTATTTATTGACGAGAAGTTGATATTGGCCAGTGGTGTGGTATATACGACCAGATCATCATTTAATGGATTAAAACCGGGGTTGTTGTTATACTTTCTGGTCATCATCATTGCTGTTTGGATTTATCTGGCCACAATCTTTAGAGAAAACCTGGTTAGCCACTAAAAATCAACCATTGTCACCATCATATTAGCCAAAATATGGAGGTGATGATTTCTTTGGCAATACTTTTAAGAACGTTAAATTGATATTGAATTTAAGCTTCGGTAGAAAGCTATAGATTTTTATCTGGCTTCATATCATGGCTTATTTGAGATCAGAGACATAAAAAAAACTAAATTCTTCACAAAAAATCAGAAAACTATGATAAGAGAGAGTGGCTTATTTATATTTATATCTATCCTTTTTTTTCTATAGTGAAACCAAAGATCGATCGCAAAGACCTACAAAAGAAGAAGATCAAGGTCGGTTCCAACCTCAAGATGGAAGCCGATATCATCGGTGAACCTGAACCAACCATCACCTGGACCTTCAAGGGCGAAGTCCTTAAGGCCCAGGAGAGGTTGAAGATCGAGAACAAGGATTACCACACCTCCTTCCTTATGGAGAGGATGTCCAGAACTGATGCTGGCAAATACGTGGTGACAGCGAAGAACGACTCTGGTACTGATACCGTGGAGATTGACGTCGAGGTCGTCAGCAAACCTTCGAAGCCAAAGGGACCTTTGAAGGTTCGTAAAGTTATTCTTGATTTTTTACGCAGTGGTACTCCGCAGCTGTGGTTCAGAGCTTGAAGTCCTAGGTTTAATTACCATATCAGGCAAAAAGTGTTTTCGGGTTTTTCTGACAGATATTTCTCAGTATCATCCATGGAGTTTGGATTTGTGCCCGATTGATGGTAATAAGCTCGTCCCTATTACAGTACATCTGCACCTAACCTATCGGAGATTACAGGCATTATGTTGTGCATGGTATTCCGCCTACGTAGGTTAAGTATACGTTCTGTCTCTTTCTCTCGCTGATCCGTTGTAAGCTTGCGTGTGGCCCCACAAACTACCGCGCAAACGCCACACGTTTTTGGCGCACTCGGGTTCGCCGTGTGGCTTTGTCTTTATTTTGTATCACTTCGTATCTTCTGTTACGTTTATATTAGACAATAACTGTAGTTCATGTATCTTTCGATCAATATTGATTTACCAGAAGTAACCAGTGTTGTAACTATTTGTCACTTCTTGTTATTTATTTAGCTGTGGTTTAGTGGTCGCAAGTGCGTCTGCAGAGCATGAAGTTCTGGGTTCGATTCCCATATCGGGCAAAGTTTTATTGGGTTTCTCTGCCAGACATTTATCAGTCCACGGAGTCTTGATGTGTGTCTTGTTGATGGCAATGGGGTCGCCTCCTATTACATATTACATAGGATATGACTTTGAATCTTCATAAATACGTATTTAAGTAACAAAAATGCATTGTTTTATGACCTTCAATTCCACCACAGGTATCAGACGTAACTGCAAACGGCTGCAAGCTCAAATGGGAGCCTCCAGAAGACGATGGAGGCGAACCTGTCGAGAACTACGTGGTCGAACGTATGGACACGGAGTCCGGGAGGTGGGTGCCTGTATGCACCACCAAGACCCCTGAGGCTGACGTCACAGGGTTGAATGAGGGCAAGGATTACCTGTTCAGGGTTAAAGCTGTTAACCCTGAGGGTGAGAGTGAGGCGTTGGTCACTGATACGGCTACTACTGCTAAGAATCCTTATGGTAAGCTTTTTTAATGTTTGTCTTTGATTTCAGTCAGTTTATGTCCTTAACTGAACAACACATTTTGTCAAGAAATAGTTTGGCTCGGAACATTTGACGAATTTTTCAAAACTACTAAGTAAAGAATGAAAGGTCTAGTTAAAATATTGATAGGCCGGTTGAACTTGCATTGTAATAGTGTTTCAGAGAAGGTTGGCTTTATATATAGCATCGGTTTTAAAGGCTACTCTCTCTTCTCTAGACTTTTTGAATCTTAATGGATATTCTTAGGCTAGACTCCATCTAAGCTAAGAGAAGGTGTGCTTCGACAGATCATAGGAGAGCAGAGACACTATCCATTTCAACCAATGTGATTGGTCGGTTACTCTTCGTCTATTCTTGGATTCGCTTGTGAAGACAAGCCGCTTTTGAAAATCCGGATCTAATTGACGCTTTCACTTTTTTAACAATGAACGAAACATTTTGTTTATTTCATTATTGATTAGAAATAAGTCTAAAATTGAAGTCAAGTCCTAGAATCGATTCATTTTAGTATCCAGTCGACACAATAAAGTGCATTCAAAATCTTAAGGAAAATCAGTATTCTAACAATGAAACAATTTTGTAGGCGAACCCGACGCACCTGGAAAGCCCGAGTTCAAGGACTGGAGCGCTGACCACGCGGACATCAAGTGGGACGCGCCCAAGGACGACGGGGGAGCTCCCATCACTGGGTACATCGTGGAGAAGAAGGACCGGGACACCGGCAAGTGGGTGAAGGCGGCTGAGGTGAGGAACTCTTTATACTATCACACAAGATACTCAAATACTGATAGCAATAGTTCAGTTACTAAGGTCCACTCAATCTGTGTGGTGGTTTCTTAAAAATGCCATTTCAGACGCCTATACTGCATAGTCCTCATATAAATTGACCAAGATATTTGTCTAAACCTAAAAGAGACCTCTGAGTTTGTTTCGGCTGTTTCTTCTTAGTGTACGACGGTACGAAATACCAGCCTCATCTTGTTTTTTAAAAAAAGACGTGGAAAAGTGTTTGTAAAAACGTACTTGCAAAATAAACATCAATTATCATTTATCAAAGCCAAGATTTTTCCATGTTCTTTTTCCTTGGAAATTATTCGCCAAAAAACAACACTACATTCTCCATGTGTTTCTCCAGGTGCCCGGAAACAAGACCGAGGCCCGCGTACCGGACCTGATCGAAGGCAAGACATACCAGTTCCGCGTTAAGGCCGTCAACAAGGCCGGACCCGGCAAGGCGTCCCAACCTACCGAAAACTTACTGGCTAAGGATAGATTTGGTAAGTAAAATATTTTCTAATTATATATTAAATACTAGGAAGTTATCGTATCATAGAGTTATAGATCCAATTGCAAAATGGATTTAGTATATTGGAGAAAAATGTGTGATAAACATAACTTTTCCCTGACAGTCGGCTAAAAAGAGTGGCCTACAATAATGAATGCCCGTTTTATGTGCTGAAATAATGTGATCTGTTTTGTCAGCGTGGTTACACTGGCAACACAGGTAACTTAATAATCTCATTAATTCTAAAGAACCAATAAAAATTTAGGTCATTTTTTCCTGAACAATCAAATTATTTTTCTTATCTCGAATCTTCATTTATTTATTTGTTGTTATTTTTTTCTGTGCATGCTGTGGTCTCCTATAAGTGAAGGAGTACACCATTACAATACTGTATGTTGTCCATTATATAATAATGTTTTGTGTATGTCCTTTGATGGAGGTCTTTATATTAATAAATAAATACTACTACAACATTATTTTGGATGGCTTGAACACAAACAAGGCATAGTCTAACCCTACATGTTGCTACCCACAGCTCCGCCCAAGATCGACCGCACGAATATGCGCGACATCACGCTGAAGGCGGGACAGAACATCCGCCTCGACGTCAAGGTCAGCGGGGAGCCTCCGCCGACAAAGACCTGGTGAGTGATACTTGCTGACGCTTACCTTACCTTTTTGGACCATTTAGGTCACTGAATAGGACACAGCCAAACAAGGAAACGCATATCTTGATCTATTCCATATTCATATCTTTATTTGCATTCAATAATGCGTGTGAAGATCTTACAAGAGGCATAAAGCTTACCACTTACCAAAATCCAAAAGAAAATTTCTCGTGAAAAATATATACAGTCGAATTGAGAACCTCCTCCTTTTTTTGAAGTCGGTTAAAAACGGTTGCTGCTTTGAGATAAGATTTATTTCGTAATAGAGTGGCTTTCAAAATATTACATTAGGAGGAAATCGCTTTTGTAAGTGGTAAGTGTATACAAGTTATTGCTCGTGTCTGTACAAGAACGAACCCTTTTTGTAAAAGAAAGTTTTTATAAGAAGTAGAACTTCAGCTTTTTCATCTATTGATCTTCCACCCAGGTTCCACAACAAAGAGCGTCTATCCACACGCGATGACCTCTCAGTCGACGTGGAAGACTACAGGACCAAGCTGTCCGTGGTCATCGCGTCCCGCAAGCACACCGGTACCTACGTACTGAAGGCCGAGAACAGCAGCGGCAAGGATGAGGCCACCATACAGATCAATGTACTGGACGTGCCGGCTAAACCTGAGGGACCGCTCAAGGTGAGTTAGCCGTGAAGGTTTTAATCATTCTGCATCGCGAGATTATCCAAAACAACTGGAATACGGAAGGATCCCAGAAGTCGTCCTATTATATTGGTGAGCTGTCTGTTCCACAGCTGATGAAAAAGCGACAAACTGAAGGTTATTTTCTTGTAAACTGGCCATTGACCGTAATTTTGCCTGAAAAAAAAATATATATATATATATATATATAAATATGCAAGAGAGACTCTGGCATCAGGTTAGGCATTAAAACTACACAAAAAAAGCAGATGGTAGCTGATACCACCGTCGAGATCCTTTCGCACTATCTCGGACTGTCTCTGCGTTGCATTTTACCAAAAAAAACGTGAAATGATTGCTTTATTTGTATAAACCTAAATTTCACCTTTTCTTTCTCCCCCTCTTTCAGATCTCCGATGTCCACAAAGAAGGCTGCACCCTGAAATGGAACCCGCCGCTAGACGACGGCGGTGCTCCCATCGACCACTACCTGGTGGAGAAGCTCGACACTGAGACCGGACGCTGGATGCCAGCGCTCAAGACCAAGGACCCGAAGGCCGAGATCGAGAACCTCGTGCCAGGACATGAGTACAAGTTCAGAGTGTCTGCTGTTAATAATGAGGGAGTTTCTGAGCCTTTGGAAGCGGACCACTCGATTATTGCAAAGAATCCGTTCGGTGAGTAGATTTTTATGTCGTTTGACTCTTATAGTATGTTGTGTTGTCTATAGGCTTACCTGTTTTATAAAACTAATAGACAATCCGATATAGACTTTTAATATATTTTTTTGTTGATTTGAAAGATGCAATTGCAAGCTCTTTGAGATCAATACCGTATTATTTAGATGAGACATGAGACCCCACACCAATTTGTTCTAGGACCAAACTATAGTGGTTCTTCAGTCTTTTGACAATTATTATTAGCCTTGTCAAAAAAAATAGTAACGTTAATTATCATCGCCTCTTCTGTCTTTAAATAAATCAATTGATTTCGGAAAGTACTGAACAAATTAAGAGTTGAGGTTTAAAAACTATTTCCCTCCACAGACGAGCCCGGTAAACCCGGAACACCAGAAGTGGTGGACTGGGACAAGGACCACGTGGACCTCAAATGGGAGAAGCCGCTCAAGGATGGTGGAGCACCCATCACTGGATACATCATCGAGAAGAGAGAGAAGGGATCGCCCAAGTGGGTGAAGGCTTGCGAGGTGAGTCATACGTTCATTATTTATCTAGCTTTTTAATTTTTAAACTTAGCAGTTTCCACTTATTGGATGCGCCTGAGGCATTTAACACTGGGCTACTACCTGTTCACCCAGTCACGGTTAAGCGATTCCAATTAGTACCTAATACGGGTTATTAGAGTTTCGATACCCATAATAACCATCAAACAATTATACACACACACGACGACAGCCAATATTGGTCTTAATAACATTTATATACGTCTAATTATATTCAGTTACCTAACCTAAAAAACTTAACTAGGGTAACCTAAAAAAAAACTGAGGGATCCATAAAAAAAGGGTTAAGTTCCGCAATCTTGCTATATAAACGTATATTTTTCACAACTCCAGAGGGCCGCAGACTTGAGTATATGGTGTTCATTTCAACACGATACTCCATGCGTTCTCTAGGTAAAGGGTCTCGACAGTTAGGCCGAAAACACAGTGATATAAGGGTTTCGTTGTATTCTTTTTTGGGTACGGAACCCATGCATGCAATACTAATATAGCTTATTTTCGAGACCATTTTGTTCATTGTTTCATAACTCCTTCCAAAGTATTTTTTAAAATACTTTACTACGCCGACACCATATAAATTGGGATAAATGAAGGACAATGATGATTACTTTGATAAGCTTATATTTGGCAAAAATCTCATATTATTATTTTTTTTTGTCTCAGGTCGGACCCAATGACAACGAGAAGGCAACAGTCCCGAACCTAGACGAGGGCACGGAGTACGAGTTCCGTGTGAAGGCCATCAACGAGGCTGGACCTGGAGAGCCTTCGGATGCCAGCAAATCTGTCATCTGCAAACCTAGGAGACGTAAGTCTTAAACCTATTCCTATTACTCGTAACAAACAGAAAGAAATTGGGCTTCAAAAATAATATCATGATTATAATAATCTCCCTCACAAGTTTTATTGGTCCGAGAAAGTTCAGTTTGACAAGATCGGATATCTTTTGAGACCGTTATGTATACTCTTAATATAACTAAGAAACACAGATGATGTCAAGCCTTGCTTGGTTAACAATTCTAGAATACCAAAACAAAATATAACCAAGTTGTGATATTGTTAAGGTATATCACCACAAGTTCATGCCAACAAAATCAAAATAAAAACTCATTTATTTAAACTATGCAGATTTATCAACACTTTTTGAACGGAATTACACAAAACAGTCCCCCAAAACGCCCAACCAACAAGAACTGGGTCTGGCTGTTTAAATGCGAATTTAAATGTTTATAAATGGACCCAAAAAATGTATTTGGAAAAGAAAAAATGGTTTATTTATTATTTTAACAAGTATCTTATATACCCTTTTAAACAAATAAGCCCGTGGTAGGGGACACCGCTTTTAATCAATGATCTAGTTGTTTCTGCATTATTAGTAATTTGTTAACCTTCTGTTCCTCTACACAGTGGCTCCCAAGATCGACCGTCGCAACCTGCGCAGCATCAAGGTGCACGAGGGAGAGCCCATCTCTGTGGACGTGAAGGTGTCGGGCGAGCCCGCGCCTGACGTCACGTGGACGCTCAACGGAAAGTCCGTTAGCAGCGGCAATGGATTGAAATGTAAGCTTAACTTATGAACTAACATTTATAGCAAACACTTCAGGCGTAGCAAAGTTATTAATGAATTATCCTCGCCCTTTTTATGCGGTTGTGATATCATCAAATAATTTCCCCCGCTCGGTAACTGTTATTGACTAAATCCCATCTATGCTCTTTTTTTAACGACCCGTAAACATATTCTTCGGCCTGATGTAAACAGGAATATACTAAAGACGAGAAGTTATAAGCTGTGACGAGAAAAGTGGTTTTACTTACGCTGTTCTCAGCTGAGTTATCAGTCAAATTAGTCTCTGTAAACACGGTTTTTCAACTAAGCCATTTCCATTTTAAAGTGCTTAGACTAGTTGTATCGTCAAACAGTATGCCATCAAGTTGAAACTACTTGTTACCCATTGATGGGTTCGAAATCATTAATCAATATCTGAATAACAGTATCTTAAAGTGATCCCATACCTCTTCTATTTGTGACCTTCATTATGTATGTTAGGTTGATAAAAATTCAATCATGACAGTCGAAAGACACATGCAAATTGTTAAATACCCTTCTCAATAATATGCGCAATCATTACATTATTAAGTTTTTCACTTGTTAAGTGTTTTCGATTTGAAAATTTTGATGTTTTTATTCCAGTGGTGAACGTACCATACTTGAGCAAGTACCAGCACTCGAGCCCGCGTCGCAAGGACTCTGGCACCTACAAGATACAGGCTGTCAACAAGTACGGACAGGACACCGCTGAGCTTGAGATTATTGTCACATGTAAGTACATTTATTTATGCTGTACACTATGTCAAAAATTTATGAAAAAATATGTGTCTATGATAACTAAAGAGAGAGTTGTCTAATCTTGGGACTGAGAAGTCCATAAAACTGTTTTTCTGGTATTTTGGTAGAATATTTATTAGAATAGTTTATTTATAAATGTGTATTAGTATTTTATAGATATATTTTTTCTAAGTGCCCTATCACAATGTTGTCGTAATTAACCATTATCTTAAATTAATAAAAAATAAAACTCCTCTCCTAATTAAGAAAAGGAACAAGCATGGTGATCACAAAACTAGTATCTTTTTATTCTAAAATATTGGCTTTCTTCTCATTTCTGATAATGCGTGAGAAGAAGCCAACAAGTTATAATTCGTCTTTTAAACTTATATTACTAGCTACACTAGAATGACACATGATGAATGACCTTGAATCAGCTTGAAATACGAAACTAACTAATTTATCATATTTTTCTCCACCAGCCAAGCCCGACAAGCCCGAGGGTCCGCTGGAAGTGTCAGACATCCACAAGGATGGCTGCACGCTGAAGTGGAAGCGGCCCAAGGATGACGGCGGCGAGCCTATCGACGCGTACCTGGTGGAGAAGTACGACCCGGAGACCGGGTCCTGGGTGCCCGTCGGGAAGACGCACGGGAATGTGCCGGAGATGGAGGTAACGATGGTTTTTAATTTGTTGAAAAGACCCACCCTTCTTTTTCTTCTTCAAAATACGGACATTGGACAAGTGCGAGCTGGACTCGCGTATCAAGGGTTCCGTACAAACTTGCAACATAAACGGCCATATTTTTTGACTGCGTAGACCTATAGATATGATTTTTGATAAATGGTCTTGACAGACAGACAGACGGGTGTTGTCTGTTTCGTCGGGGGGAGTTCAGAACGATATACTAAATACGTGATAACAGTATGTGTTTGTGTCCTTTACACCCTGTATTTTGAAAACAAAGCTATTTTGTATCGTATTCTCATAATGTTTGGAATCAGCGCAACACATTTTCACCTTTCATTCTCCTCTGTCAGACGTTGCTACTACGTATCGATGTTGATAGTTATTTCAACTCTCTTTTTATTGTCCCTTACCAGGTTGACGGCCTTATCCCCGGTCACGAGTACAAGTTCCGCGTGAAGGCGCTGAACAAGGAAGGCGAGTCGGAGCCGTTGGAGACATTCGGCTCCATCATCGCCAAGGATCCCTTCAGTGAGTTTAATTATTTTTCTCTTATAATTCATCTACTGGTCTAGTTCATTCATTTACGTTCTATATGAATAGGGCCTATAGGATGTAAGAGTCAGGTATTGAGACCTACATCTGGTCATGAAAAAAATATGTATTAAAATCTACTTTATGTAACGAGTTCTGGATTCTAAAAGCTTTTCAATGTAATCTAAAAATCTGTTAACTGTCTTGTCAAGTCACAATAAATGTTCTGTTCTGTTCTGTAGGCCATTCAAAATCTTGAGATAGGTTACCACCTTAAAACTATCGTCACGTTTGTCTCACTCTATTCTTCTCCCCTCAGCGACCCCCGACGCGCCCGGCACGCCAGTCCCAGACGACTGGTCAGCCAGTCACGTGGACCTCAAGTGGGAGCCTCCGCTATCCGACGGAGGGTCTCCTATCATTGGCTACATCATCGAGAAGAAGGACAAGTACAGCCCGCTGTGGGAGAAGGCGGTGGAGACTCATACGCCGACACCTTCGGGCACTGTCAATGGGTATGTTTGTTCACTGTACATAAGTAGAAAGATAAAACCGTTGCTGTCCTAGAGAAAGACACATTCTATTGACAGTAACGTTGATAATTAAGATAATAATCGGTACAAACTTGCGACAGAAACGGCCGTATGTTTTGACTGCGTAGACTTAGATTTTTCCACAACACCAAAGGAGCACAACCTTGAGTATATGGATTTCAGATCGATACCGTTACGCGTTCCCGAGATAAAAGGACTTCATAGACAGACGGACAACAAAGTGATCCAATAAGGGTTCCTTTTTTTCCTTTTGAGATACGGAACCCTGAAAATGTATCGGATTAACTTATTATTTGCTCTGAAAAATCGTATGATAATCCTGTTGTTGTAATACAAAACGCTTTGAAAGCGATTGAAAACCTTCAGGCGGTTTTAATGTAATTTTGTTTGAAGTCGCGTGTAATTCAAAATAAAACTGATTTAACTAATATCCAAGTAAATTTTGTATTGAATCGCAAGTTGATATGAAGAAAGATCCTAATCTGCTTTTTCCTCTACCAGCTTAATCGAAGGCAACGAATACCAGTTCCGAGTCATCGCCATCAACAAGGCCGGCCAGTCCAAACCCTCGGAAGCCAGCAAGAACTTCGTGGCCAAGCCGCGCTTCCTGGCACCGAAGATCGACAGGCGTCACCTCAGAGATGTCACTATCTCTGCTGGATCTACGCTCAAGTTGGAGGCTGCGATTACTGGAGAGCCTGCTCCAGCTGTTGAATGGAGGTAAGCAGCGCTTATATAAGGTGTAAAGGGACCGTAAACCGACGCAAAAAAAATGCTGGTCAACGACTTTTTGAGATGTAAACTTCTAGCCCCACGCAAAAATTATAGCTGGAAAACAATTTTTTTTGGGGGCAAAAATTACATTCTTTTATTTCATACATTTTTGTCTGCTCTTTTGAGAAGCTCGTTGCTTATAACTTACAGCCGCTCGGATCAATCTTCAGATTAAGCGGCGTTTGCATGGCTCAGTATGTCGATGGGGCTCATTCATAACACGCCAAGTTTCCTCCGTGCTTGGAAAGGCACTTTTTGTTGTTGTTTTCGGCTGTCATTTGTAGATCTTTGACAGTTGTTACAGGTAGTTAGTGTCCCGAAAGTCGACAGTCTTACAAAGGGGTATCGTATTACCCAATACTAAGTTGTGGAGGTCCGACAGGCAGTCGCTCCATGTAAAATACTGGTATTCAGCTGCATCCGGTTAAACTGAAAGCGGATTTTTACATAGTTAGGAAAACGCTAGGCAAATGATAGACATTATTTTTCTGTAGCTCAGATATTTTTGGTCACATCTTCAAACACAAAGCCAGCCATTATTCTAAAAGCAGAGGGGCCTGCCGGGGTTGCGGGTTGTTCGAAAGAGATACCGCGGCCCCGGAACATAAAGGGCAATAGAAGTAACACGGGTGAATTTTAATCAGTACAAGTCTGACACTCGTCCCCGCTCCGCCCAGAGCAGGGGAACTTATTTGATGTTTTCCCTTCCGCAAAAAAACCATTATTCTATATCTTACCAACAACTAACCCAATTCCATTCCCCTCCAGATATCAGAACATGCCTCTCCGCCCATCAAAGGCGGTAATGATCGACAGTCCGGAGTACTTCACGAAGCTGGTCATCCGTCCAGTGAGGCGCGACGACTCGGGAGAGTACACCGTCTCTGCTGTCAACTCCAGCGGTAAAGATACCGTTAACATCAATGTGGTGGTCACTGATAAGCCGCTGAAACCTGAAGGACCACTGCAGGTGAGATTTACATTTCGCAGACCTAGATCTAAACGGACACAACTCAAAAATCGTAAAATTTTAGTCACCCTTGTATTCGAATGCTCGATGATCATGCAAGTATCTAACATAACAGAATTTACCAACAGTGAGATTTTACAACCTATTTGTGGTCTAAAATAAATTTATTGTTCATAACTTTCTATACAAACAGTATTATGTATTTTTCGCCTGCTGAAAAATTACTTTTTTTGAGTTGTGCCAGTTTAGATCTAGGTGTACGATATATTAATGGTCTTTGTTTTAAAGTTTGCAAGATATTTTCTGCTCGAGTCAGTTGATTGTTCTAACTCAAATGTAACTTAAAAGTATATGTCCAAGTAGGGGCCTGAGTTTTGCTAATTGTTTGGACTATTGACTTCTGTGTTGCCAGATCTTTCTGACACGATGAGATCCACTTAGCTGAATGATTAAGATATACTTAGCCTAACAGGCATAACTTGATGTAGACAATTGCCAAAATCACTAATATCACCAACTTGTCTAAACATTGTATCTTTCCCCCAGATCTCGGACGTCCACAAAGAGGGAGCGACCCTCAAGTGGAAGCGGCCGAAGGACGACGGCGGCACTCCCATCGAGTACTACCAGATCGACAAGCTGGATACTGAGACCGGATGCTGGGTACCGTGTGCCCGCTCCGATGAGCCTAGTAAGTACCAAACACCTTGTAAAAGATTCGTGGACCTTCTAAGGTTAAAGCGCCAGAGTAGCCCACGAATTTCAATATTTTTTAATGATTAAGTAAAGTTTATGTCGAAATAAAAAAAACACCTCTTTAAAAACTTATTTTTTCACCTCCTGGTATAAAAGTTTCTTATTGATTTAAACAGTTTGACTGAAGTGTTTATGATCAGTAGAACTGTTAAATATACCAGAAATATTGATAATCGTGTTGAAATATTGTAAGTTCGCTTAAGAACAGAACTCCAAATGATTTGAACTTTTTAGACTATTGCTTCAGGTATATATATAAAACTAGCTGACCCGGCCACGCGTTGCTGTGGCTAAAGTTTTTGTTATATTACATTAAAGTAAACAATCTAAGAGGAACGATAAGAGAACATCAGTCACGGAGTCCACTATGCTTTTTCACACAGATGGTATTTGTAAAAAAATATGGTGATCTCCTTATTTGACTTTCTACTACTATAACCCTTTAGTACAATGAAATTATTTACGAACAAAGACGAAAATGTTGATGTTGGTACACAAATTTACTGGATTGAGATTTGAAGGGGAAGTACGTTGAACACAATTAATTAAAATGTTCTTACACTTGATATTAAACAGAAATCAATACAAAATAAAATTTATTATTTCCATTTAATTTTATAACAAAAAAGTATATTACAGTATAATACAGTAAATAACATGTGACGCTTAAACTCATGAATGAGGTAGGCAAGGCAGACAGTCTTAAACTTTTAAACATTAATATCTATTTTTTTGAATTATAAATACTTTCAATTTCAATTTAATTTAACACCAATCGGTGCACAATGTTTTTGGTTAACCTGTCTTTAGCTAACACAAATAGATTCGACGGTTTCCCAACACGTGAACACGCAACATATAGTTGCCCATGAGAAAAACATGGATTTTCCAAATCTAAACCACAAATGGACATTGTTTGACCTTGAGATTTATTTATAGACATGGCGAAAGCTAAACGAATTGGAAACTGTAGCCTTTTGAAGGGTATGGTAGAATCTGATGGTATCATCGGAATACGTGGCAGCAGGACCACTTTTCCTTTAAACTTCCCAGCCAAAATGGTTGCTTCAAGAATGTTTCCGGTGATCTTTTTGATGACCAAACGCGTACCGTTACATAATTGAGGTGGATTCAAATTACGGAGGAGAATAATAGGGGAACCAATCTTTAATCGAAGATTATGTGATGGCATTCCAGGGATATCTAAAATGAATTTAAAAATTCAATCGGAAAATTTACACTTTCATTTTCATCAACAACAGTATCGATTGATTTAAAAGACATCAGATCGCCTGGTAACAACTGTTGTATCTGGAAGTTAATTTCGTCAACACGTTTTTGGCTGCCAAAATCGCCCGTTGATGACTGAGCCATTCATGATTCAAATAATTATTCTGTATATCCGGGAAAATACTCTGAATCAATTCATTTTTATCCTGAACAACAGTGCAAAAATTGTCTGGTAGTTTAATGCATTGCGTATTTGGTTGCAGTTCTATTTTACCGTTCCCAATATCTAGTAGTTGTTCGGAAAATATTTGTGCTGATGGATCATTTTGCAATTGTACTCGCATATTTATGGTCAATCGAAGTGTTTCAACACTTAGCCATAAGAATGATTGTTTCAAACATGCATTAATCTCATCCGCGAAAGTAGAGCGAGGTATAACCGGTAAGGTCTGCCGGAAGTCACCGGACAAAAGTAAGATAGCACCACCGAAAAGTTTATTATTGCTGTTTAAATCTTGCATAGTTCTGTTTAATGCTTCAAGTGAATATTTGTGTGCCATTGTGCACTCATCCCAAATTATTATAGAACTCTTCCGCAACACTGCAGCTATTCCACTATTCTTTTTGATGTTACACATTGCATCTGGTTTATTATGAACGTCCAATGGTACATTGAAATAATAAGTGCTAAATAATTTTTAATAGAGGTTAAATAAAAACAATAAAAAAAATATTTGTACAACTATTGAAAAAGTGTAGGAAATTGTGTATCATTTTTTCATTGACATTTTAATTAAATTTTATAATTTTATTATGTGATAATACTTACATACATATATTCAAATCCTTACTAATATTATAAAAGCGAAAGTGAGTTTGTTTGTTTGTTTATTTGTTTGTTTGTTACCTCTTCACGCTTTAATGGCTAAACCGATTTTGATGACTTTTGGTACAGAGATAGTTGGGAACCAGGAGACGGACATAGGCTAATTTTTATTTAAAAAAAGTGGGATATGAGGGAGAACGATGGAAGAAAAGGGAAAACTTAGCGTTGCTATTACAAATCAATCAGGCGCAAGAGCAAAAACTGCAGGTCTGCTTGGTGTGTTATACCGAATTTAACGCGAGCGAAGCCGCGGGCGAAAGCTAGTTAAATTATAAAGTTTTGATCAATGAAGCACAAATAAGTAAAAAGCAGGATTAATTTCACTGTAATATCTTCATTATAATATGAATTCAATTTACACTTCAGTCTAAGTAACACGTGGCCGGCTATGCTAACACCAAAAATTTAAACAGTGGAAATAATTGAATTATACGGTATTTCGTTCACTACAAAATAAATTTAATTAATTTTATAGCGTCAACAACACGTGGTAATTATGCTGTTAAAATGTAGCTTATATGACACGTTCGTAGATTTACCATAGCAGCGCCATCTATTGATTACTTACTCAACCCAGTCGAAAGGTATCGACATCTGTTAGAATCATTTGGAGTTAACAGATAATTGTGACTGTCAAATAATAACAGACAAATAATTAGCAATAAATTAAAATTGCGACTATAATTTGAGATTTAAACTATCCTATCTCTCAAGTTGGATCGAACTGCACATGGTGTGCGAATTTTATTATAATCGGTTAAGTGGTTTAGGAGTCCATTGAGGACAAACATTGTGACACGAGATTTATATATATTAAGATATATCTAGTTAGTTATAAAATACAGTCCTATGCGAAAAAAAGAGAACCCTGTTTACCCGTGGCTATGAAATATTTGATCTCTACCACTAAGTGTTAGTTTTCTTAAAGTCATAACTGTATTCAGACCTTAAAACTTATCATAATATTTTTTCACAGAATGCGATGTAACCGGCCTGACTCCTGGCAAGGAGTACAAGTTCCGCGTATCCGCCGTAAACTCGGAGGGCGAGTCAGAACCGCTAGTCGGAGAACAGTCCATCGTCGCCAAGAATCCGTTCGACGAACCTGGTGAGTGTGGAATTTGGTAATGCAATAATGCTAGTGCAGATCAATTTTATATTGAGGATCAAGAGATGCCACATGTTGCAGTGTAAGCTCGCGTTTGATATGACAACAACGCCATTTGTATTAACGGAAATGATCGACATTGCAACATTGTAGAGAGCAGTTTGAGTTTCCCAAGGGTATATAGATTGCTTCTTCATCCACCATGAAACAATGCTCTTCATCTACTTGCTTTTTGGGATGAAACTTCTGTCATAAAATTACCCCATTGCGTATTAAGTGTAATCTCCCTAAATCTAAAAGCTACGAAATTTGGGATGTAATTATACATCCCTAATTTAATCTTTCATTATATTAAATCCCCTTTTCTCCCACAGGTGCACCTGGAACCCCCTCAGTCACAGACTGGGACAAGGACCACGTGGACCTCAAATGGACCCCGCCTCGCGAAGACGGTGGAGCCCCCATCGAGGGCTACATCGTGGAGAAGAAGGACAAGTTCGGCAACTGGGAGAAGGTACTCGAAGTGCCCGCGGATAAGACCACGGCCACCGTGCCTGATCTGATTGAAGGACAGACTTATGAGTTCAGGTTGGTAGAGAATTGCAGGAGATTTTAAGTGTTGTTCGATTCGGCTGTTTTTGTGGACAGTCAAATTTATTATTTGTAGCATTTGAAACAGGATATTTACAATGTTTAGTATGTATTTAGAGTTTCCTACATGACTCAGTTGCACACGTTATGATCAGGGATACCCCGAAGTTATTGCGGGTGGATGTTTATAATCAGACAAAACGATCTACTCCCTTTCCAATTAGTTTTTTTTGCGCTTACTACCGCTACTACTGTCACAATTCGCGATATACGAAACTCACTGTCTCCGCTCGGAACTTTATTCTACCCCTTTTAGGTTTTTACATACTGGAACCACTGGATTCCAGACTCTTGACAATTGAAACCCATCTCGGTTGAAGTTCCTATATTGGGGTATATTTTCCCATCAAATCTAGCCAATGTGTTATTCGGCTTATTATCGCAAAATCGTGTTCGGATTGACTCGACATAATTCAAGCTAAGTCGTGTATCTAGTGCTGCTGTGCCAAATCAAGCCGATCTGAACTTGTGTGTCCTCCAAAATATGTACATATATGCCAAGAAAGGAATTGATTAATTTTTTAATTGATTTTCAAATTATAAAGTAAAGGTGTGTGACCGATGTAGAAACTTGCACCACGCTGGGTTTTCCGTATTTCACGTTTGTTATTAAAGTTCCCACTTTTATAAAATAAAATAAACAATTCGTTAATGCTACCTCATTAACGAATTGTTTATTTTATATAAGAATAAAGTTTTTAGGTGTATTTTTTAACTCTAAAACCAATCATTGATAACTTTGCTCACAATTTAGCCTTTGCCTTGAAGTCGTTATTAACACGTTCGTTGCATTACGAGATCTATCAGATCTCTTGCAGGACTTTTGTATTGTGCGTTGAATATAATCGTGTTGTTTCACTCCTCGCGGGAGGATCTAACGTGTAAAGTTATTTAAGTATGAGAAAACTGTATCTTTGACTCATTAGGTTTCAAACGCCCCAAAAGGTAGGTTAGTTTCGAGATCTTTTAGGCCTCCAAAGTAGCACCTGAAAGTTCTTTAAAAATGATGGCGCAGGGAACGTGTTAAAACCTGTTGTATTACGAAGCGAAGATAGTATAGTAGTCTTATAATTTTATCCCACAGGGTCCGTGCCGTTAACAAGGCTGGCCCTGGCGAGCCAAGCGACAGCACCCACCCGATCGTCGCCAAGCCCAGGAACCTGGCGCCCAAGATCGACAGGACCAACCTCATCGATATCAAGATCAAGGTTGGACAGAAGTTCGGCTTTGACGTCAAGGTTAGTACTGGGAATTATTCGTTTTATAGTATAAGAAGAGAAAGAAAACCTATTTGACCATAACTTACAACATAAGCAGGAGAGGTTTTATGAAATTTAATTATCACATTTTTAAAAACCGGGCAAGTGCAAATTGGACTCGCGCATCGAGGGTTCCGTACAAACTTGCGACATAAATGGCCATATTTATTATTTATTTTATTTATTTGGGAAAATTAACAGTTATACATGAATCATAAACTAAGTTATAAATATACAATAGTTATAAATGTATAACCTACGACATTTTCCACAACATATATTAGAAATTATAAATGCCATATCTTTTGTTCGCGTAGTGAAGGGGGTGAGGGTTGATTTTTTTTACATCTCCAAGATACCATAGATTTGAAAAAATGGTTTTATTTCACCTCGATACCTCCACGCGTTCCCGAGATAAAGTGTCCTGACGGACAGACAGTGATCCTATAAAAGTTCCGATTTTTCCTTTTGAGGTTCGGAACCCCAAAAAATGTGTGTCCATAATCAAAATGGTTGGAAAAGTAGTGACAGTTTTGCAATGCGCAGGCACTGATCTTAGCCGTCTATGTAACATATTTTTCTCTTGCCTACGTATTTCCCTTTTTGTCTAACTTTCCAATAACCTGGTATCTCTGTCCATGCTACCCTGGAAAGAACACACACCGGTAAGATAACCAAAGCAACCGATTCAATTACTTAAAAAAAAACAAATTCTGACCTAACAATTATCCATAGGTATCCGGAGAACCAATGCCAGAAACAAAATGGTTCCTCGCGAAGAAGGAAGTCAAGTCAGGCGGCGATACCAAAGTGCAGCATTCAGACTACAACACTAAGATCAACTGCAAGTCAGCCAGGCGCGGGGATAGTGGACGGTACACTATTACTGCTGAGAACGCTAATGGAAAGGATGTGGCTGAGGTTGAAGTTATCGTGCTGGATGTGCCCAGCCCACCTGGAGGACCACTCAAGGTTGGTGGATTTTGGTTTTAGAACTAGATTTATGTGAAAAGTTGAAGTTGTTGTATCAAATGAAATGTATTTTTTCAAGTAGACCAGTTATAGGCACTTTTGAACTGTAGATACAATGATAACAAAAATAATAAATTAAGCTATAGTCCCAGTCGCAAGGCATAATAACTATGAAAGTGATACAGCACTTCACAGTTATTAGCAACATATCTAGATATCTATGGAGAAGAATAGGAAAGAAACTCCATGGACACTTTTTATCTGGATCTGGAAATCTGGATATTGTTACAAAACTGGTTACATCATTCATGTTGAGCATTATGTGAGAAAGATGTAGCAAGTCGTGCAAAAAATAAGGGAAAAAACATTCTAAATGTACGAACTGTATACAAATATATTATAAAAATGGCGGTTACAAATAATTTCTTACGTAAAATCCACGACAGAAATTGTATTGTTTATCAAAGAAATACTCCATTATTACAATAATAAATATGATCTTTCAAAAGACGATAAAGTAACCTTTTCATAAAACGCACTTAAACGTACTTTGATGAAGTACATCCTTAAATCCACATATATTACACCAAAAACTATTATTAACAATAATTCTAACCCCTTCTCTTTTCCAGGTCTCCGACGTCCACGCAAACGGAGCCAAGCTGTCCTGGAACCCGCCCTCAGACGATGGCGGACAGCCCATCGACAAGTACGTGGTGGAACGCATGGACGAGGCCACGGGACGATGGGTCACCGCCGGGGAGACCGACGGACCCAAGACCAGCCTCGCTGTGGAAGGCCTGACGCCTGGACACAAGTACAAGTTCAGAGTGCGCGCTGTTAATAGGTTTGTATTGGTTATGTTATACTGGTGTGGCGATGTTGAAGATAAAAATGGAAGTTAGTTTATTCACTTAGTGAATGACCATAGAACTCATTTATACCATCTTTGGTTGTAAAAAACAAACCAAAAACTATATAAAGACCCGTATTATGTATTCATGGTTACAGTGTGATCTCATGTTATATAATTTCCGTCAACACAAATTTCTTTTGGAACTGTATGTGGACAGAAAAAACTTTTATGGGCTGTTTGTAAGTACTTCACATTCGCAAAAGTACACAAGAATGAGGCCGGCTTAATAAAAAGGAGTTCAGGCGATCTGTTATAATTATTTGAGTTCCCCATTTTTATGAACAACTGTTCTTTTTCCAGGCAGGGCAAATCCGAGCCTCTCACCACCCCACACTCAACCGAAGCAAAGAATCCATTCGACGTCGCCGGCAAGCCTGGCACGCCCAAGATCAAGGACTTCGACAGAGACTTTGTGGAGCTGGAATGGACCAGGCCCCAGACCGACGGCGGAGCACCCATCACGGGCTACGTCATCGAGAAGAAGGACCGTTTCGCCCCCGACTGGGAAGAATGTGCCCAGATCGAAGGAGACGTTACCACTGGCAAAGTCCCAGACCTCATCGAAGGAAACACTTATGAATTCCGCGTCAGGGCAGTCAACAAAGCTGGTAAAGGTGAACCAAGTGATGGAACAGCACCACATCTTGCTAGGCCCAAGAATCTACCACCTAAGATTGACCGGAACTTCATGTTCGATATCAAGATCAAGGTTGGACAGAACTTCGACTTGGACGTACCAGTCGTTGGTGAACCCACGCCTACTAAGGAATGGTTCAACGGTGACAACCTTGTCATGAACTCTGACAGGGTCAAGATTGTCAATGACACACATAGCACCAAGATTCGCGTTATTGACGCTAAGAGGGCTGACAGTGGAGTATACACTCTTAAGGCTAGGAACATCAATGGTACAGACTCGGCTACTGTAAAGATTACCGTCATGGATGTGCCAACACCGCCCGAAGGTCCCCTTCGTGCCGATGACATCACTAAGTCTGGCTGCACACTCAGATGGAAGCCACCTAAGGACGATGGTGGTGCTGAAATCTCGCACTACGTCGTCGAAAAGATGGACCAAGAGAACATGCGCTGGATCCCGGCTGGAGAGGTCCAATCCTGCAGCAGCAGAATCGACCACCTTATCGAAGGACACGATTACAACTTCAGAGTACGCGCCGTCAACAAACTCGGCGAATCACAGCCTCTGGTCGGCCACGAGCCAATCACAGCCAAGGATCCCTACGGAACACCAGACAAACCTGGAACTCCCGTCGTCAAGGACTGGGACAAGGACCACATGGACCTCGAATGGGTTCCGCCGAAGAAGGATGGCGGATCACCTATCACTGGTTACGTTATTGAAGCTAAGAAGAAGTACGGACCATGGGAAGTCGCTGCGACAGTACCTGGAAATAAGACAACCGCTACAATTCCCAACCTTCAGGAGGGTGAGGAATACGAGTTCAGGGTCATTGCCGTCAACAAGGCTGGCAATGGCGAACCCAGTGACGCTTCCACACCACAAGTGGCTAAAGCCAGGTTCTGTGCACCACACTTCGACAAAATGCTCTTGGCAGACAAGACTGTCAAAGCAGGCCAGAGGATCCAATACGAGATCCCGATAGAAGCTGCACCAAAGCCTACCGTCGAATGGCAGATCAACGGCAAAGTGGTCCATTCATCAGACAGAATTGACATTCAGATTTTACACAACAGGGTCATATTAGACATTCCATTCTCCGTCCGCGCTGACGGAGGCGTTTACAAGTTGACATTGAAGAATGACCTTGGAGTATGCTCAGCTGCTGCTCAAGTCACTGTGCTTGACAGACCTTCAAGACCTGAGAAGCCTTTGGTGGTGTCTGATGTTACTAAGGAGTCCTGTTCCTTATCATGGAAGATACCTTTGGACGATGGTGGATCACCAATCCTCCATTACGTTATTGAGAAGATGGATCTGTCTCGTGGAACATGGTCTGATGCTGGTATGAGTACCTTCTTGTCACACCAAGTAACCAAGTTGATCCACATGAAGGAATACTTGTTCAGAGTAAGCGCGGTTAACGCTATCGGACAATCTGAACCTTTGGAATTAGACCGTGCTATTGTAGCCAAGAACGAATTCGATGAGCCTTCAGCTCCTGGCAAACCTAAGGCAACTGACTGGAGCAAGTCCCACGTCGACCTCGAATGGGAGAAGCCTAAGTCAGACGGTGGATCACCGATCACCGGCTACATCATTCAGAAGAAAGAGAAGGGCAGTCCCTACTGGGTTAATGCTGTTCATGTGCCTCCTGGCAAGAATAAGGCTACAGTGCCTGACCTAACTGAAGGACAAGACTATGAATTCCGCGTCATTGCCACCAACCAGGCCGGTCAATCAGAACCAAGTGAGCCATCTGACATCGTCACAGCTAAAGACAGATTCGTTGCTCCTAAGATTCTTACACCGCTTAGAGAGATCCGCATCAAGGCTGGACTTATCTTCCACATGGATGTTAACTTCATTGGAGAGCCTACTCCTGAGGTCACATGGACTTGTGATGGTAAACCAGTGGTTGCTAACGAGAGGACAACTGTCACTATTGTTGGCCACCATACTATTGTTCATACGGTCAACTGCAAGCGTTCAGACGCTGGTAAATACAACTTAAAATTGAAGAACGATTCTGGCACAGATGAGGGTAGCTTCGAAGTCATTGTACTTGATGTACCTGGAGCACCTCAACCACCATTTGTATACGAAGAAATTACCGCACAATCTGTGACGTTGTCATGGAAACCACCTAAAGATAATGGCGGCAGTGAACTTACTGCTTACGTTATTGAAAAACGCGATCTCACGCATGGAGGTGGATGGGTACCAGCGGTTACTTATATCAACCCGAAGTTCAACCATGCAACTGTACCACGTCTATCAGAAGGCACGAAATACGAGTTCAGAGTCTTCGCTGAGAACTTGCAAGGACGCTCTGAACCTCTGGTTACCGACAAAGCAATCATTGCTAAGAACCAGTACACAGTACCTGGAAAGCCTGGCAAACCAGAACTGGTTGCTGCAGACAAAGACCACATCAACATTAGATGGTCTTCACCCATCTCCAATGGAGGGTCTAACATTCTTGGATACGATGTCGAGAGGAGGGACAAGGCTACTGGCCGCTGGATCAAACTGAACAAGGAACCGGTCAGACTGAACGAATACAATGACGATAGGGTTCAAGAAGGACACCAATATGAATACAGAGTTTCCGCAGTCAACGCCGCCGGTCCTGGTCAACCTTCAGACGAATCCAACGTATTTATTGCCAAACCAATGAAGGAAAGCCCGAAATTGAGTTTAGATCACCTCATTGGCAGGAAGATCAAGGTCCGTGCAGGCGAACCTATCAATATCAACATTCCAATCAGTGGAGCGCCTACACCGACCATCTCCTGGACCAAGGGAACTGTTCCAATTGTACACTCACACAGGATTACCGCAGAAACAAAGCCTGACGAAACTAAACTCTCCATTGAGAAGTCAGTACGCGATGATGCTGGCAAATACACCATCACAGCATCCAACGCACATGGCAAGGATTCCGCTGATATCGAAGTTATTGTGGTTGACAAACCTGGAGTACCTAAAGGACCTCTTCTATGCCACCCAGTTTCCCACGACGCTGTCAGCCTGTCTTGGCAACCACCTACAGATGATGGTGGCAGTGAAATCACTGGCTACGTTGTCGAAGTTGCCGAGTTTGGAGTCAACGACTGGCGTACAGTTGCTGGATTCTGTCCTAAATGCTCGTTCACTGTTAAGAACTTGACAGAAGGCAAGAAATACGTGTTCAGGGTACGCGCTGAGAACTTGTACGGTGTCTCTGACCCGTTGGAGAGCAAGCCTATCCTTGCCAAGTCGCCATTCGACCCACCGGACGCACCAGACACACCAAGGATTGCTGGATACAGCTCAAACAGCTGTGCTTTGGAATGGGATCCACCGAAAGACTGTGGTGGAAAACCTGTCACTGGATACTATGTTGAGAAGAGAGAGCGTGGAGGTGATTGGGTCAAGGTTAACAACTACCCAACACCTAACACATGCTACACCGTCGGAGACTTACGCGAAGGAAACCGCTACGAGTTCCGTGTCATCGCCGTCAATGAAGCCGGACCCGGCAAGCCTAGCAAGCCGACCGAACCGATCACGGCACAGACACAGCGTCTTAAACCAAGCGCACCGGAGGCACCTAAACCTGACAGGGTTACTAAGGATTCCGTCACACTATCATGGAGGCCGCCTAAGAGCGACGGTGGAGCCAAGATCAAGGGCTACATCGTACAACAGAAGGGCAAGGGAGACAAAGACTGGAAGGACGTTAATGATGTTCCTATCCCAAGCCTGGTACACACTGTGCCGAACCTTAAGGAAGGAGCCGAATACCAGTTCAGGGTCATCGCTGTCAACGACGTCGGCCGATCAGATCCTAGCAAGCCAACAGCTGAAATCATCATTGCTGAACAGCCAAACAAACCATGCATGGATCTTGGTGGAGTCAGGGATATCACAGTACGTGCTGGAGAAGATTTCTCCATTCACGTGCCATACACTGGCTTCCCACAACCGACTGCTCAATGGTTCGCTGACGATAATCTTCTCGACGTCGATGGTGACTCCAGAATATTCCAGAAGATTACACCAGAGTCTGCCTCACTTGTTGTCAAGAACGCTAAGAGGTCAGATGGTGGACAATACCGTCTGCAGCTCCGCAACCCGTCAGGTTACGATACAGCAACGATCAACGTACGTGTCCTTGACAGGCCTGGTAAACCAGAGAACCTGCGCGCTGATGAATTCGAGGGCGAAGCTCTTACATTATACTGGAACCCACCAAAAGACAATGGTGGTGGTGAAATCACGAACTACGTCGTTGAGAAACGCGAAGGCAGAACCGCCAACTGGACCAAGGTTTCTGGCTACGTTACCACTCCGTTCTTGCGGGTGAAGAACTTGACTGTTGGCAAGGATTACGACTTCAGAGTCATGGCAGAGAACCAATACGGTCAGTCAGACCCAACACAAACTACTGAGCCAATCAAGGCTAGGCATCCATTCGACCCGCCTGGCGCACCCGGAGCACCACGCTCTGTGGAGACAACAGAGTCCACCATCACCATTACCTGGACGAAACCTCGTCACGATGGCGGTTCACCAATCACTGGCTACATCGTCGAAAAGCGTCTTATCACTGAAGACAAATGGACGAAAGCATCGCACGCTCACATTCCCGATACGACCTACAAGGTTACCGGTTTAATCGAGAACCATGAGTACGAGTTCCGTGTCTCTGCAGTGAATGCTGCTGGTCAAGGACCATACTCTGGCAGCTCTGATGCTATCAGGGCTGCGGCGCCACCCAACTCACCGAAGATCACCAGTGACCTTAGCCTTAGGGATATCACGGTCATTGCTGGAGAGGAGATTAAGATTACCGTGCCGTTTACTGGCAATCCAAGGCCGAAGGTGAGATATATATATTTTTTATATTGAACTTGATTATTTTTATACGATTGGTTTGGGTAAAGGTCCCGTAGATGTCTTACGCAAATTTTGGTCACTTTTAGACTGGGTCCAGTATATGGCTACCCTCAAGTCCAGTGCTGTTTATTGGTGAAGGTCGATCAAAGCTCACTGCAAAGAGCTTGTTATTTAGGTCAATGAGATCAAACTATTTTAAAATACAAAATGATATTAACAATTTCAAAGCACCGTTAGCTTCCCCATTAGGATATTCTTTAGTGTTTATTAAAGACTCCTCTGTTGGTCTTGAGGTTGCAAGCGGGGCTACTGACCACGGAGTCCTGGGTTTAATTCCCGGGTCGAGCAAAAGTGTTATTGGGTTTTTTTATGAGGGATTTCGCAGTGTCAGCCCGGAGTTTGGAAAAAGATACCCCCTTGCCTCGGATAGCACGTTAAACCATTGGTCCTGCGCGTAATCTCTACGGTCGTGTCGGATTGCCCTGCGTAACCTGTGCCTGCGAAGATTATTATATATTACTAGCTTTCGCCCGCGTTAAATTCGGGATAAGACAGTTCCCCTGTCCTGATTTGCAGGTACCTGCCATCTGTAGTTTTTGCCCTAGCGCCTTATTTATTGTAATAGCAATGCTAAGTTTTCCCTTTTTTTTCCTCTTTCTCCCTCATTTTTCACTCTTTAAAAAAAATTGCCTATGTCCGTCTCCAGGGATCAGGTATCTCTGTACCAAAATTCATCAAAATCGGTTTAGCCATTTAGGCGTGAAGAGGTAACAAACAAACATACAAACAAACTCACTTTCGCTTTTATAATATTAGTAAGGATAGTGCACAAGTATGTGCACACTTGTGCACTATAATATCTCCCGCACAGGTGGCTAATCTCCCCTGTGGTTATATTACAGGACTCACGCTCCACACTATATTCTTCACCATAAACTAAAACTTTATCCTTCTTCAGGTATCTTGGGTAATAAACAACGAGGAAGTATCTCCGGACAAGCGCATCCGTTTCGTGACGTCAGACGTGGACACCGTGTTCCACTGCGTGCCAGCCAAGAGGTCCGACACAGGATCCTATACCATCCAGCTGGTCAACAGCGAAGGTTCTGACAGTGCTACTTGCAGGGTAAGGAAACCTTATATCAATGAGGACTCATGAGATGCATAATTTGAGAAATAAATGAGAGACTCGACTGACAGTTATTTGTCAAGTGAAGATGCTTGCCGTCCTCTAATTGTTCGTCGGCAAGGTTGGCGCAGTGGCTGAGCGATTGACTGCTGCGTTGCCTGTCGTGGGTTCGATCCCCGCACGGGACTAATATTTGGATGACTGGCTGTTTGTGTATACGAGTTTAAACGTTTGTAAACGCACCCACGATAAAGGAAAAATTCCCAGAGTGGCACATTTTTTTAATTTTCTATTTAGTAATTTTTAACACATAGGTTTTATAACTTTAACTTTTGGCCATTTGGTTTAGCGAAGCAACTAAAAATATCTGAGACAACTACTTTTGACTATATACAGCCATCATGTTGAAACGATTCTCACAAGGCTTAAATTTAGAAATACAGATGGGGAGAAAGTTGATCAGAATCAAAATGATCTATCATTTTCTTCCTACTTCAACACTTAACCCTCAATTCCAACTCAACATCTTTCCTCCCTCACCAGGTACTCGTCGTAGACAGGCCCTCACCGCCATTGGGACCTCTGGATGCATACGACATCACTCCAGACACATGCACGTTGTCGTGGAAACCACCACTAGACGATGGTGGATCTCCTATCACCAACTATGTGGTGGAGAAGATGGATCAAAGCGGCGTATGTATATTTACATCTTTTAGAATTTTGTTAAGACAAGCGAAGGCACTTTCTGAAGAGCAAAGGGTATTTTAACCATGAAAAATTAAATGAGAAAAATTAAATGTGCCTCTGATCAGTAAATATATACTTTTTTGTTTTAAAAATGATAATTTAGATTTTGGGCTTTAATGTTATATTTCAGATTATAATTCGAGGTCTAATGACTGGTAGAGAATGCCTTATGGCATTAAGTCCGCCTATGTACCACTATTGTACATGAAGTTTAAATAAATAAATAATGTGCTATTTGCTAAACGAGATGGTTGTTTAGCCAAACTACCAAAAAACCTTAATAATTTAATTTCTAAATGAGCGATGATTCATAATTTATTTATGTACCAACAAAATACTTCACACTACAGTTATTTTTCTATCAAACTCGGATTTAGATTTACATTGCTAAAACCATATTTTTTATATAACTTTCAGATGTCTTTTTTCTTATTCTTAAATAACCATATTTACCAAAAGTCTAGTATTTACTGAAACTTTATTTATTTTCTACAGGTATGGTCAAAGATATCATCATTCGTACGCAACTGCCACTACAACGTCATGGGTCTGGAACCGAACCGCAAGTACTGGTTCCGCGTCCGCGCTGAGAACCAATACGGAGTGTCCGAGCCTTTGGCTATGGAGGAACCTATTACTGCTAAGGTATTTATTTTTACCATTTTTTCATGAAACCCGTTGTTTTAAGGGTTTTGTAACTCAAACGAAAAATACTGAACCCTCATTTGATAAGTTTCTTGTCTGTCTGTCTATATGTCAAGACCCTTTATCTCGGGAAGTCGTGAAGGTGGAATTAAAACACTTATTACACTCTTTGTTCCCTTTGTGCTATGAAAAAATCAACCCTCTAAGTCTACGCAGTCAAAAGATATGGCTTTTTATGTCGAAAGTTTTTACGGAACTCTCGGTGTGCAAGTCCGACTCGCGCTTGTCCGGTTCTTTTCAACTTACTATTGATAGTTTTTTTGGAGATCTAAATATGTAAATAACCCAATCCAAAAAACTTTGAAGTACTTATTTTATAAATTCCAATAGCAAGAGAAACAATAGGCCATCTAGAAGGTCTTTTTTTTAAAAAAGTTGATTGCATACAAACAAGATTTAGAGCTGGCTTGATTTTTAATGTTTACAGTAGTTAGCATCTTATCAACCATGTTTTTTTTTCAAAATTTGCATAGTTATCGTTTTGGTAACGTGTGTCATGTTTCCCGAAACAAAAGCTGAATTTCCTTTCGCCCTGAATGTATACCATCATCCATAACCTGTATTCTTCTACCCACAGTTCCCCTTCACAATCCCGGATCCCCCAGGCGTGCCGCGCGTGGTTGACTGGGACGGTTCGGCCGCGTCCCTCATCTGGGACAGGCCGCGCTCCGACGGAGGCGCACGCATTCAGGGCTACAAGCTCGAGTTCAGGGATGTCCAAGATGGCGTCTGGAACAGTGCTGATTATCTTGTTAAGGACTGTAATTACCAGGTGAGTGGTGATTGAGATTTTTTTTTGGCAAATATGTGGAGTAATTCAGGTTTGATATTCAGGATTTACCGAAAATAAGTTAGATGTTTTGTTCTTGTAGACCTTTAAAAGGCATGGCGAAGCGGTAAGATTAGAAAATAACACAAAGTAACAAACAAAAAAAACTATAAAAACAGTATTCTATGCTAGAAAATCCTGCTCTTGTAGTTGTTTAAGCTATTATTGATTGGCTTCCTGCCTCTTATAACGGTATATAGTATAGTCCTGCTGTGGTTGTCCTGGTCCTAACAGAATGTTCAATTACTATAAGCGTATCCTCAACAAAACATCTACTTCAAGGGTTAACCCTTGAAGTAGATGTTTTGTTGAGGAACCCGGAACTGTCAACAGTTCCGGGGTTGTGGATTGTTCGAAAGAGATACCACAGCCTCGGAACATAAAGGGCTAAAGAAGAAAAGTCTGTTACTCCCTCCCGCTCCGCCCAGAGCGGAAGTTATATAACATTTTCCCATCCGAATAAAAGGGGTAACAATTTCTAACACTTCTTTCATCTCCCTAGGCATACAACCTGGAGCCTGGCCACGAATATGAGTTCCGTGTCCGAGCTAAGAACGCAGCCGGCTGGAGCAAGTACTCGGCCAGCTCGCAGCGCTTCAAGGTGCGCGGCAAGGCCAACCCACCCGCGCCGCCGCGTGCGCCGCGGGTGCTGCGCGTCGGGAGGAACTATGTGGACCTGTCCTGGGACCCGCCTGCACATGATGGAGGTAGGAATTTAACACTTACTGTCTAAGAATAAGCTGATGTGGTTATGGACTAGTTATATTAGAGATAGAACTGACAGCTTTGGCATTAAAGGGAAGATGGTGAACTGCTAGATTGAAGTTATGACGCCTTCAAACTATGTGGAACGATCTTTTAGTAGTAGCTAGATGAGAGCTGCCCAACATGGCCCAGCCATTATTAAAACTTCTTTCTTTCTATATTCCTGTCGCAAAAACGTCCCAAAGTAAACTGATGCACTGCACATGAAGATTTTTAAATCCAACCTAGGTCAGGTAAAAGACGTCTATAAAAGTCTCACTGATGCGAAAGTATTCCTAAAATGGACAGAGCCAGCACGAATACTTATTTAAACACAATTTTAAGGTAACCATACCTTAAAATTGTGTTTAAACATTCGGCCATTATTAAGCAAACATTCGTTTGTTTCTATATTTTTCACCAACTAGCGCTTTTGCAGCATCCTTTATTAATCGATCAGCGATCTTTATTCCTGAGTTCATATAACCCTGATATATTCAAGTCGTGAGTTAATAGACTTCTTTTGTGTTGGCTCGTTCCATGGTCTTTTTAGACAAGATTGAAGTCGCACATCTAATATTGCAAGTAAAACCAAACCCCATGTTATTCGTTCAGGTGCCCGCGTAACAGGCTACATAATCGAGCGCCGCGACGTCGGCAGCTCCGTCTGGATAAAGTGCAACGACTACAACGTACAGGACACCACGTTCACCGCCATGAACCTCAACGAGAAGGCGGACTACGAGTTCCGTATTGTAGCTGTCAATTCTGCCGGTAAGTTACACCAAGACTTTGATATTGGCTTAGATTAAATCATCAACCTAAGCTACATATGTATCTATATAAACATAAGCATGGTGTATAGATAGATGTGCTACAAATTGCTCCACCAGATGTTTGCTACCAAGAGATGCGTCTATCAGTACCTGATCCTATAAAATTTGAAAGGGATGATTTTTCATCTCCATGCTTCCCATATTTGGAGTGGCAATAAATAATATTGTCAAATAATAATACTTGTTGTATTTTTCTCATTTTGTTATCATTCCCGTATGAGCTTGGTGTGGACCTCAGTTTAGAATGATAGAAAGCGATGAATGAAACTATGAACTTGAAATCTTTTGTGTACCAAAAAGATTTCAAGTTTCTTTCATCAGTTGTAATCTAGTCAATCCTTTGGCCTATCGGGAGCTGAAACCTACTATAATAAAACCACGCACTTTATCATATTTCTATTATTCAACAGGCAAATCCGAGCCTTCAAGCTGCACAACTCCCGTCCGTACGGGCGAAGAGTTGGGTGGCACGAAGCCAGAATGGGTGAAACAGTTGCCAGCAACCGTCTGCGCACCGCTGGGCAGGCCATTCACCCTGGAGTGTATCGCTACCGGCAACCCGGTGCCTACTGGTAGATGGTTGAAGAACGGCAGGGAGGTTGTACTTGGCACGAGGTAAATAATTTAGAATAATGTCATTTAATTTATTTGAAATTAAACTTATTATAACAATTAAATAAACTAAAATAGTAAAAATAACAACAAACAGACTATAAAAGGGCATAAAAAAGCTCGTCCTCAACGCAGTCAGAATAATATTGTTTTTAATAGTGGACCGCTTCGTTGGTCAAATAGTCTCAAAGCAATTGCTGAATTCCTAGTAGCAGCCACGGAGTCTGGATCTGTGTCCGGCTGATTATACATATTACTCTTTTCTTATCCGCTTTAACATTTCCTTCACTGTTGTTGTCTGTGTTGATAATTAAATCTTTATAATATCAATTATTTTCTTACCAGGTTCATAGCCGAGTCGCGCGAGGGAACTCTCAAGCTGAACATCACGGCGTCTACAGAAGCGGACGAGGGTGACTACACTTGTGAGGCCGTCAACAACATCGGCTTCATCTACTGCACTGGACATCTTAAGATTGGAAGTAAGTGTACCAGACCGTATTTTATAGTCTGGAAGAAAGAGAAACTGATGGATTATTATAGACTATTAATTGTCCTCTTTTACTCTTCTATTTAATTCTTCTTCTGGTATATAAATAATTGAAATAGAAAAGAACCTGTCATTGTACCTTGTGGAACTCCCATGGTGCCTGGAAATCCTGTAGATCTTTTTACATAAATATGCAACTTTTGAATTCTGATAGGTAAATAACTTGAATAGAGAGCTCAGCCTCTTAAATCATTGAGCCAGGTACAAATTATAATGAGATTATCTAGATGTAGATAAGAAATCAAAGGCCTTATACAAAACGCAAAATATTCGAAGAATACCTTCTTTTTTTTGAGAAATACTTTTGAGGCACGAATATCCTTGATCATTATTTAACCTATTATTTCTATCCCCCAGACCCACCACGCATCGTCCGCATGCCAGGCGACTTACACCTCCCTGAGCACGACAACACTAAGATCAAAATCCTGTACACCGGAGACCAGCCGGCCGACGTGGTACTCACCAGGGACGGACACAAGCTGTCCGAGTCACCGCACTTCAAATACACCGTGTTTGATGATTATATCCTTATCTTCATCAAGGACATCTCTAAGGATGATATGGGTAAGTTTAAGATTTAAATACTTTAGAGACAGTTAAAAAGAAAGAAAAACATTTTATTTGGGAAACATGTGAAAATAACAAAATCATAGAGAAATGACCTACCATAAATAAATAAATCTTGTTAGGAAAAAAGGTCATTTCATGTTTAAATTACACGACAGATATAAGTTTACATAATAATTGATATGGCCGCTAAAACAAGACAGATAAAACTGCCGCTGCTCGCGTGCATTTGACCAGTACACCAATTTCGATTTATCTCGAACAAAGTTGGCAAAATAATGTACAAATTTCCAAGCATGTTTGAAATAAGGTAGTTTTCTGCTCCGTTTCAGGTTAATAAACGAATATGGTAAAAACATAAAGCGACAATCTCTTTTTTCTCTGAATGTTGAGCTCTTACACAATGATTAAAACTGCACAAATAAAATTACTCACAACTATACTCCTCTTCACCCACAGGCATCTACAAGCTCTCCATCACCAACAAATCAGGCGAAACCTCAGACACATTCACGGTCACCGTGACCGGCCTCCCCGGCCCTCCACAAGGCCCTCTGGAGACCACCGACATCTCGCGTCACTCGTGCACTCTCGCCTGGAAGCCTCCCACTTACGACGGAGGTCTGCCCGTCACACACTACGTTATCGAGCGTAATGATATCTCGGGAACAGCGTGGATAACCATTGCGTCCTCTGTGAGGGATACTAGGTTTACTGTGCAAGGATTGACGGAGGGACAGGAGTATAACTTCAGGATACATGCTGCCAATGAGAATGGCATCGGACCAGCGCTTGAAGGCGTTAGTCCTATTAAGGTGAGTTTAGTTATTTATTTCAAACTCAAAGCATTTATTTAAGGTGAAAGCTCCAACCTACCCGCGAAATTCAAATTTTCTTACGTTTTTTGCAATTTTCAGGCCAGTGCTAGGTTGTATGTTGATTAAAATATTATTCGCGGCTGTAAGACGTATGTAATTATAGAATTATAATCATCAAAATCACCAATACAACCCTCCAAGTTCATAAAGGCGTAGGAACAAAAAAAAACAGAAAAAGTCTTTCCTACAGCTTTATGAACTTGGAGGGTTGTATTGGTGATTTTGATGATTATAATTCTATAATTACATACGTCTTACAGCCGCGAATAATATTTTAATCAACATACAACCTAGCACGGGCCTGAAAATTGCAAAAAACGTAAGAAAATTTGAATTTCGCGGGTAGGTTGGAGCTTTCACCTTAAACTAGACCATTACAGGCACTTTTTAAAAATAAACAAAAAAAAAATGCTGGTACAGTCCTACCCACAAGACATCATAACTTGCGAAAGTACTGTAGTTGCCTATTCAAAAGCATATCTAGCAAGTATATCTCTATGGAGAAGAATGGGCAAGAAACTCCATGGACACTCTTTTAAATCATAGTATTTTTACAAAATTATGGATACATCAGTCGTTTTGAGATTATACATATATTTAAGAACGATGTTGAATAACGAGCCCATTAAGAGCATCCGACCGGCATTTATTAGTTGTTTTGAATTTCATATTACAAGTAGCTGTGCTCAGCGGTTTCACCCGCTGCTTTTCTTGAGAGGGCCACCCTTATCATTTAGAGATATTATGATGAATAGATTACTACCAAATCTCAGATGTACTGCATATAATATCTAAAATTTTTTTTTTTTGTAAAAAAATATCGGTCAAAACGTTTCAGAAGAGTATGGCCACAGAGTTTTATAAAAAAAAATATGTCAAAAGACTGTTTAGTGTGGATTCGTTTTCAATTTATTTAGTACTAGCTTTTGCTCACGGCTTCGCCCGCGTTAAATTCGGGGTAACACAGTTCCCCTTGCGCCTTATTGATTTGTAATAGCAACGCAAAGTTTTCCCTTTTCTTCCCTCTTTCTCCCTCACATCCCACTTTTTTCAAATAAAAATTAGCCTATGTCCGTCTCCTGGTTCCCAACTATCTCTGTACAAAAATTTATCAAAATCGGTTTAGCCATTAAAGCGTGAAGAGGTAACAAACAAACAAACTCACTTTCGCTTTTATAATATTAGTAAGGATAAGGATTTAATTGTGATTGAAGTCACTAGTCAGAAACGGCAGGCAGCTTTCTACAAATCTATCAAAACGAATGTTATTCTTGAAATTTGTTTGCCCTAGTGAATCTTTCACTGTTTTATTTACACACTTTACAATATTCAAACCAATATGATGCAAAATATAACTTAAAGTTTTCAGAACGAGGTGATCTGAGATTTGGCTATTTATCTCTAACATTAATGAGGTTATCTACCAGAGTTTCCATAGACTAGCACTTTTCGTTTTCCGCCCTTTATTTCCATACTAAAGTTTTGGTATTCCACAGGCCAAGGCACCATACGACCCGCCATCAGCTCCTGGCATTCCCAAGATCCTGGAGATCGGAGGAGACTTCGTTCACCTGGAATGGGAGAAACCAGAGAGTGACGGTGGATCAAGGATACAAGGTAATTTTGTTTGCAACTTTACAATGCAAAAACCTAGAAATTTTTACTTCGAAGAAAAGATCACTTTGGGTCTAGGATTATGGAGTTTGATGAGAACTTCATCATTTCATCAGAATTATATTTGAACACTTCAAATATTTTTCTCCATGGGGCCAAGTATTACGTAAGCAGATTTATTACAATTATTTACCCCCCCATCCCCCTTGTCAGCAAAAGTAAGCAAAGCTCTTACCCCCTCCCCCCATGCTTACGTAAACATTTTCAATTACAGTATTGTTTCTTTTTTAAATATTATAATAATTATAATTTTAAAAATAAGAAAATAGATTCAGGATAGAGATTAGATTTTATTGATACGGTATTCAACATAGAGTAAGGGACAAAAATATTATAATCTTACAAACATTATTTGCGGGAATCCCCGAAAATGCGTTTTGTTTTCAAGCTAAGACAATGTGAGGGTTGCCATTCGGTAAAAAAGTAAATAACTACCGATGACGTAATCATCATCTAGACTCCCCTACCCCCCATGTCATCCAAAATAAGCAAAGCAAAGACCCCCCCCGCCCCCCCATAGTGCTTACGTAATACTTGAACGGCCCCCATACACCAATCCATCCATAAATGTTGCTGAAAATTATAAAATGCTGCAAAAAAGAAAAAAAAAGGCCAGTCCCAGCTATTTTCTTTTAAACTAACCGTCCTTTTACTTATTTCCCCCAGGCTACTGGATCGACAAGCGCGAGGTCGGTAACACGACCTGGCAGCGCGTGAACCCCACGCTGTGCCTGCCCAACCAGTGGAACTGCTCCAACCTCATCGAGGGTCGCCAGTATGAGTTCCGCGTCACCGCACAGAACGAGGCCGGCATCTCTCCGCCTAGCACTGCCAGCCAAGGGGTCAAGGTCGTTGATCCTAAAGGTCAGTATTATCAGAAACCTCGATATTTAAATGTAGTTTCAGAACGTTCACCTCCTTGGACTAAAATGATACAAACAGCGGAGTTGTCCAAGTAACTACGTATTGGTCGAACAAAATGTGGATTATCGACACAAGAAGAAGAGGGGATTATGCCGTTCGAGTCGCTGTATTCATTGGATTATCACTCATCCATGGACCGGCCGTGGCTCATTGATGGCCCTATATTTTTCTTTACAAAAGCTAAAATTAAAACGTCGCAGTCACCTTTGAACAAACCTTGTAAGAACCTTTATATGAAGTTTAAATAAATCGGGGGGAAACCCCCGGGTGTCACAACTGGGACACCCCGCTCCACCCAGGGCGGGCGAAGCTATTTAATGATTCCCCATTCACAAATAAGGGTCAGTCTATTCAGAATCCCTACTTAGCGCATTAGAAAATAAATATGATCAACTAATCATCTCACAATCTTCCACAGCCGCCACACCGCCAGAGATCGTGAAGCCGCTGAAGAACGCGAACTGCATCCAGTACCACAACGCTAAGTTCCAGTGCACCATCACTGGTCAACCCAAGCCTGTCATCACGTGGTACAAGGGTAAGCATCATAGTTATCTCTTCTCTTCTTTTTGCCTGTTATTAAATTTACTGGATCAAAATTTCCATTAAAAAACCGTTTCCGTTCATTAGACTCGTACAGCACAATACGATAAAACAAAAATAATTTAAAAAAAGAACAACAAATATGGTGCTGCAACATGGCAGCCATGTCACATTGTCTAATAATATTTTATGAACTGAATATTTAAAAAGGTTTATATAGGGTATATATAGATTTATTTATGTCACAAAGATATAGGTTGTATTTGATAGCTAAAAAAAGTTGTTTAATTATCATTAGACACAATTAAGTACAGCCTGTATAAGCCATATATAAGGGTGTGGGCCAGATCTTCAAACTGAAGAACTTCCAGTATGGATCCAACGTCCTTATTACTTACTGGACCCAAATATATAACAGCTGATTTCTTTTGTTTGATTGTTGGCATGCGGAATCCGCGACGGTTACCGCATCCGCGATGCTCCGTTACTCAGGCCATCGACTAAGAACTTTCATTATAAGTTATTCTGTGTTCCCCCAGGTGCCCGCGAGATAACCAACGGTCCACGTCACCGCATCTGGAGCGAGGGCGACAACCACTTCCTGACCGTCATGGACGTGTTCGGTGAGGACGCCGACGAGTACGTGTGCCGCGCTGTCAACAGGGCCGGAGTCAAGTCCACCAGGGCAGAGCTGCTGATTATGAGTGAGTTACTGGCTTAAATCGTTGCTGACTTCACTTTTGATAAACCCTTAAAGGATGTTATGTTCGTTTATATATTGTAACTCTTATTTTTTACATTAAAAAATAGTAGTCCACCGGTATCGAGAACAGGGTCCAAGCTACCGGCGGTCGCGGCTCCACAGAAGGAAACCGCCTAACAATACGAGTGTCCAAGAGCACCTATTTCTGTATTAACCCCTGTTTCCATCTCCATAATGAGGCTCTCGTTAGGTTATTGGTCGAGAGTCTTGGCAATCAAGCTATTGGCTGATATGACTATCGGCAATAAACAATATTGTTATTTTTTAAGGCGTTGGTCCTAGGGAGATAATAGATTACAAATATTATCGTTGAATTGATCAGTTATTGCGTTAAACTCACTATACAAGATGTTATTGGGACAAAATATTTAGTTTAGAAAATTCGACACTGAGCCCAAATCTGGTATAGATTACATTACATCATAGAAAAGTTCTTTGTCATAAATGTATCGTCAAACATCAAATGGATAGATAATTTTCAAATTCTAAACACCCACTTTTCTACCTACAGCTGCTCCAAAACTGAACGTGCCACCACGCTTCCGCGTCACCGCATACTTCGACAAGGGCGAGAACGTTGTCATCAAGATTCCGTTCACCGGCCACCCAGTGCCCAAGATCACGTGGGTGCGTGAGGGAGAGACCATCGAGTCTGGTCACCACTACCACGTCGAGAGGAAAGGTAGATATTCTACTACAATAGAAGCTATAAGACTTTGTATTGAAGCGAATTTTTGCAGTCTCCAGCTTAGTGATACTTGAAACTATTTGTTTTAGAAAATATTAATCATGCACTCTCACTCGAATACAAAGTGTTTTCTATACTTCATTCCAAAAATAATTGAGATTTACTTTATTTATGATGAAATTAAAATACGACTAGATTCTTCAAAATTAAATTACACAAATGGTCGTAGTAGTGAGTTCTTAGAGTATAAAATCGCCTGACAAAAAGCAAAACATGTATGTTCTACCATTGCATTTACTTTACCATCTTGTATGCTTTATTTTAATTATAAAATCAAAAAGCTTTTTCGTGTGGTAATTAAGTCAGCAAAATGTTTAGTTTTTACTTCGGATAACTTTTGTACTATTCTGTTGTTATTTTCCAGAACGTCACGCGATCCTAACGATCCGCGACGCTAGCAAGCTTGACTCCGGACCGTACAGGATCACCGCTGAGAACGAGCTGGGACAGGATTCCGCTACCATCAACGTTGAAATCAGCGGTCAGTACCTCCCCACCCAATTCTGTATTAAATTTACGATTCAAAATAGGATAACTGTGGCAATCAAATTTGGAAGATGAATTGGTTATCGTAACAGCAACAGGCATGATATTCTATTGCAGACCCTACAAATTACTTTTTTAACTAAATTAATTTCATACCCACAGACCGTCCAGACCCGCCACGCTTCCCAGCTGTGGACAACATTGGTGTGGACTCGCTGGCTCTCAGCTGGAAGGCTCCAGTATGGGACGGTGGTTCAGATATCACCAACTACTTGGTGGAGAAGAGGGAACACCCCATGTCTAGCTGGATTAGGGTTGGAAATACCAGGTAAATAATTAAACTTATTAATCTTAGATGACACCAATTAAAAATTTGGTTCTTTTGGAAGTGTGATGAGAATAGTATCGAAGCTGTCGAAGACCTTTAAGGTAAAAGCGCCACGGTAGCCCGCGAAATTCAAATTTTTCATAGTTTTTTTGCATTTACCCTTAAGAACAACTGAATTGTAGTGGTGCGTCAAGTAGCAATTCGCGGAAAGCAAATAAAAAGACACTTGCCTGTTGCAAATTTGGCACAGAACCTATTTACATATTTTTCTATTAGTTGACTGACACACGTGTTAGAAGCTTGATGAAATTCTGAAGTGTAATCTAGACTGGTTTGTCCCAAATAATATGCTACAACTGTTGAATTGTATGTATTTTATTTTTCAAAATCAAAATTAGCCTCTAAAATACTGGAACAATTATTTGAAAAAAGGAAGAATATATTAATTCTTGAACTTTAATGATTTTTAACTTTTCATCTAAGTATACTTAAATAATAAAGAGGAAAGATTTTTTGTTTTGTACCGGATAGGCTCCAAAATTACTGTACCGATTTTGACTATTTTTCACTAATAGAAAACTAATTTATCAGGAAGTAACATAAGCTGTATAACATCACGCTACGTCACTTAGAAGCGGAACAGCGGGTTAAACCTCTGGGCACAGCAAGGTTTTAATAAAACCAAAGCACGGATCAATTTACTTTTATTTACTTACCTTATATTTGCCTCCCGCAGATTCACAACAATGGCCATCACTGGCCTAGTCCCAGGCAAGCAGTACGAGTTCAGAGTATACGCCGAGAACATCTACGGAAGGTCAGAGCCGAGCGAGACCACCACACTGGTGCAGACCAAGGCTATCATCAAGAAGGAGTTCAAGAAGAAGGAATATCCTGGTAAGATCAGACGACTAAATAATTCGAGTTAAGAGCAACAAACCAAATAGCAGGCCATATTAACTCAGAATTTGAAAAAAAAAACATGATTTTAAAAAAGGTTCGACCACGTCAATTTTTTCAGTAATCTCTCTGAGGGATTTTGTTGCGGATTCCATATGACTGATGAAAATGAAGGGTACTAAAGGATTCTAGATTCCTACAGACGTAAACCCTTAAGCTTTCCTTCAGTTACTATCGACGCCTCACATATCCGGCACGAAGGACCACTGAATAGGTTCGGTTGGGAATTCAGAATAAAAGTAGTGGGCGCTATAAATCGGTATAATGCCACAATGACCCATATTACAACATCTGAAGGCCGTACAAAAAAATTCGAGACCGGCCCGTGTTACAGTGGCGCATGCGCAGCCCGCGCCCTCCATGTGGTTGTCCACGGATATGTGAGGCGCCGACAGTTACCACGAGTTTCCAATAGGGAATATTACGCAAACCTCGGCGCAGAGGGCGCCACTAGCACATGCAGTAAACAAACCGTCATGTGCGCAATCGCGTATCCAGATATTCTGTGAAAATATGTCAGTGTTAATTATTTTGGTATAACTTACCTATCTGTACTTTAATTATATATATTATGGCGTCCTACGGCCATTTTCGTCTCGGCAAAAAACTTTTTACTGCTTACGCTAGTGCTGCGCCCTTGCGCCAGAATTTTGCAGTAATACCCCCTATTGCTCGGAATTCGCCTGATGACAATCAGGCGAATTCGAGAGCCATGAATTGTTCCATAACTTCTCTATTATTTACCCGTTACTAATCAAATCATTCTTACAGTTGACGAATCTGGCAAACGTATTCGCACGAACGCAGACCACGGCCCGGTGAAGGACTACGACAGCTACGTATTCGACATCTACAGCAAGTTTGTGCCACAACCGGTCGACATTAACACTTGCTCGGTTTACGACAAATATGACATTCTTGAGGAGATTGGTAAGTGAGCTAGAGTAGTGTTGAAGAATGGTTTAAAGTAGAGTAGCATGATTAGATGAAGAGTGACTAGAAGTGCCTGTTAGTAGTATCACGAAGGCTACAAATATGTTCAAGTCTCCTCCTAGATTCGAAAGCGAGGTAGAATTCAAATATCTGTTTTTTTTTCGGACGGATGACCTGGTTCGTTCCGAATAAAGCCGACCAGAAGATGTGAGATGCATTCTTTTAAAAAAAAACTATATTGCGTGCTGGTTCAAATCCACTAAGGTTGCATATGAAATTAGTGCATGAGTAGTTCATTTTGAAGTAGAATAAGTTACGGAAATTCAGGTGAATTATTTTTAGTCATTTAAACTGCAAGGATACTTGCATTTCTTAAATTATTATTTTTTTTCGAAATTTAAATGGTACTGTATCCATAAAAAATACAATGGCATGATTAAAGAAAAAAAAATATGTTCGTTACACTTTACAACTAACAGACGTTTCATCATTTAATTTCGGATATATATCTGTTCTGTAAGTTGTAAAGAATGACCTTTTTTTAAAGTATGGAACACATAAACCACTTCTTTTGTATTTCCAACTACACGTTTACACTTCCACACATTTACACAATAATTTATTTACTAATTTATTACTATTTAATTAATTAAAAGCCCTCCATTTCAAAACTGATATTGCCTTACACTAAACACAAAAATTAAATTAAATAAGGTTTATTCTAAAGAGATTTTAATTAAAAGATTACAGCAGTCTACATAAAAAAAAGATAAATTCAAAACATAAAGCATGATAGTAAGTAAACATAGAAAAATAAAATATAAACGACTAAACGCACTCACGAAGTTGCTTGTGAAATCACATGGGATTTTATAGAGTTTTATAATATTAACCGTAGCAATACTAACAAAACCATAGAAAATCAACCCTATTCCCTAACAACTGAGTCTATATTCCCTTAAAACCTGAATCGCCAATTTAAAGTGGTGATAAAACTAGAGTAAAGCGCCCAAATAAAATGCCGGTGTAGTATCGCCAGCGTTGAAAGGTCTATTTAAACCTTCCTTTTCCTAAACCCGAACCCGGCTGTTAATATAGCAGATTGAGTTTTTGCAAGACTGCGTCTTTGTAGAGTGTCGTCTATGTCACCTGTGTAAGCTCTTTTAAAGACTCGATGTGCCTTATCTGCTCTTGTAAACTGTATCGTTTTATCCTGTAGATTTCTAGAATAATTTTCAGCTTTGGCCACTGGTATCTCTATTTATGGTAATTATTAATCCCCATTCCATACTAGTGTAATCCCCAATCAAAAGTGGTGATAGTATAAAGTGGTGATGATTCACAGGTGACTTCGTGAGCGCCGCGTCTCGCAGGTCGAGCGCCCGAGGTCTGTGTGTGAATGGATCGATGTAGTGCATCTCTTTCTGCATCTCTCTGTCTCACACGCATACTTATTTTATCATAAAACAAATATATATTACTATTTTTTTCGTTAGGAAAAAGTCGCATGAAAAATATAGTAGGGTGATTGGAAAATTATAAAAAAAAAACTTAAAAGTTATTCGTTGTAGGACGTAATATTTCCAGTAACCCTAATTTTCAATACTTAAAATTATTTATTTATTTTATATTAAAATATTTTTTATTATAGTTATCTATTTCTATATTATCTTTCGTAGATCGAATGCACGGTTTTCGCTTCATATAAATAAAATATTTTATATATTTATTATACCTACTATTTTATTACACAAAACAAATTATTTTTATGCAAAATTATACCATAATATAAGTAGAAATTGGCGCATAATATTGGCACAAAATTGTAGAAACTATAGATTACACATTAAAACGTATGTCTGACATTTTTCGCGTCTCATAAATTTAGACTATTTTCATTATGATACAACCACAATCCAGTTTTATTTAAAAAAAAAATATATGTACTCGTGAGACAATGAAATATTCGAAATACATAAAACTGAAATGTCAGATAAACGTACAGTCAATTTTTTTTAATTAAAACCCAAAACGAGTCGTGTTAAGTCCAATTTGGTCTGCATACAACAATTCTTCTTCTCAATTCCATCTTCATCCCAAAATATATGGTGGAAGGGTTATCGATGCACAAACGATTACCATTTGCTTAAGACATCATTCCGAAACCCCATATAGACATTATTAATGTAAAATAAATGAATAAACTTTATTTTGGGTGACAGAGACCCATAAGAAGCCTTAAACTAGTACATATACTGTTACATATTACACAGACATACATTAAATCAAATTCTATAAAATTATAAATTAAGTTCGTGAGATTAAATAAGAAAAAGAAATTAAAATTGTTAATTAGTTAAAAAGAAATCGTTTCTACAATACCTACACAATTATTTATATGTGTGGGAGGTAGAAAATGTTCGACTGGGATGTCGATTAAATTCGTTATTTTTTAATGATGAAGCTGAATTGGCCAAGTTCACTAAGATATTTGTAAAACAATAACTATATACATTACAACAAAATAACTAAATCAATGGAAAAAAACACTAACAGTTGACAATCATGTCAATGGATAAACATCATTTTCCTGGAGGAAAACAAGATCTGCATAATAAGATCATCTATGTCATATCGAATGATAAATAATAAAAGATATCGACAAATACATAATTTTTGGTGGTTTGAGTACCAAACAAAATTGTAAACGAAATCCCAGTGGTGTCGTTGACAATATACGAAAATATGCAATCGGTAATAAAAAAAAACTTTCAAAGTGTATAAAACATCAGATTTTTTGAATACCCCATCCACCCTGTATATTGAGAGAGCCATTTCATAGCACACTTAACATGACTCAACAGTAGTTTAAAAACTTTAGGCCTATCGTTCAATTGAATCGGTACCTGGTGTAACTAAATCTATACTTTATTGGGGAAGCCATATTAGTTACGGCCGCGAATTATTTTTCAATCAACATGCCATCTGACACTGCATTCTAAATTGCAAAAAACGTAGAAAAAAAATTAATAACGCGGGCTACCCTCTTCTCCCTTAAGAAGTCATGGTTGCCGATCAGATGCCGTACCAGTTAAACAGTAGACCTGTAGCGCAACCTCAAGCACTGTCGGAGTTAGGCAATAGGCCTGTAACATCTCCCATCCGACAGAGGCATGAGGTTGCACATACTGTTGTAGGTACAGGCGCGTTCGGTGTCGTGCACCGCTGCCGCGAGAGGGCCACCGGCAACTACTTCGCAGCCAAGTTCATACCCGTCGCAGGAGCCATGGAGAAGGAACTCATTAAGAAGGAGATTGATATCATGAATCAACTACATCATCGCAAGTTGATTAACTTGCATGATGCTTTTGAAGATGATGACGAGATGGTGCTTATTTTCGAGTTGTGAGTATTGGTTCTTTTTTTTTGTGTGAAAGTTTTTGTGGACTAGAAATGAAATATTTCACACCAGTCCTAGAAAGTTACAAACCATTTTTACTTCTGAACTCTCTCTATTTTTCCCTAACAAAGTATATGAAATTATTAGAAAAAATGAAGATTTGTAATAAATACTAGATGCCGTCCATTTCGTCACTAACTGTATAACCTATAAAAATGCACAAGGCATATATCTAAAATATTTGTAGGGTCCCGAATCACAAAAGGAAAAAACAGAACCCTTATAAGATCACTCAAGGCTTTTTATCACAGGAACGCGTGGAGATGTCAAGTTGAAATTAAAACCAAATACTTGAGTCTGTGATCCCTTGGACCTGTGAAAAAATCTACCCTCTAAGCCTATGCAGTGAAAAAATATGGCAGTTTATGTCGCAACCTTGGTTAGAACTCTCGGGCGCTAGTGTGACTCGCACTTGGCCGGTTTTCGTATGTACAAGGTACCTAACCTCATCCTCCTTTCCAGCTTATCCGGAGGCGAGCTATTCGAGCGCATCACGGAGCCAGGCTACAACATGTCCGAAGCCGAGGCAGCTCACTACATGCGCCAGATCTGCGAGGGTGTCAGACACATGCATGAACAGAACATCATCCATCTGGACCTCAAGCCTGAGAACGTCATGTGCCAGACCAGAACCGGCACTGATGTTAAGGTAATCTTTATTTCTAAATGGATCTCCTTGACTGTTCCTACCAGTTAGATAGTGCTCACAAAGTACCTGGTCAAGCTAATTAAATATGGTGAAAACTTGCCGTTTTATCCTAATAATAGCTGTGTCCAGCGGTGCCAGCCACTGCTCAGCTTGAATTAAAATAAATAAATTACGAAGGAATCTCAGACCTACCGAATATAACATTTAAATTCGTATAAATCAGCCAAGCCGTTTTAGAGGAGAAAGGCAACTAAAAATGTGACTCGAGAATTTTATATTATATGTACAGACGCCTGCAGGTCAAGCTACCCAAAACTGTCAATTTTTCCCAATGAACCTTAAACCTAATACTTTAGAAATAAAGTCGAAAATCTATCAAAGAAATCTGACAGATTGTAGTAGCACTCAACTTAGAAATTACTGTATGGTATTTAAAAATTATTGAACTACAGTTAGTTGCTCCGTGTCTGGCTGTTTATGTATGTGAGTTTAGTGTGTGCGCGTATCTTCGATACAGGATAAATTCTCAGTGTGGGGCAAAAATTATAAAATTAAGCGTTAAGCTCTACAGAAATTTTGCGATTTCCTGTGGGCCTTATTCATCTAAGATACAGAAGTTAATTGTTTAAAGAACAAGTTACCTTATATAGGATTCTCGCCCCTTTACCCTATTGAACAAAATCGTTTATCATTAAAAGCTAATACCTACCTACCTAAATCAAAATACCAATCAAGAACTTAACAAAAAGATTCTAACGCCACCTATTACCTTCCCTAGATCATCGACTTTGGTCTAGCCACAAAGTTAGACCCGAACGAGGTGGTCAAGATATCGACCGGCACGGCCGAGTTCGCAGCGCCTGAGATCGTGGAACGCGAACCTGTTGGATTCTACACCGACATGTGGGCTGTGGGAGTACTGTCTTATGTGCTGTGAGTATTCCTTGTGTTTTTGGTTAAAAGTGAAAAAACTTTTGGAAATTCAGACTTTTCTTGTCATGTGTTCATTTTGAGCAGCTGGTCGCGTCAGTTTCTTTATAAAGTCCAATTTCCAACGTCCACCCGAAGCAGGGAAAACACCGAATGTGGGGCTGTTTTATTTTTCCAACCCTGATTGTGAAATGTTTTTGTCAACATGAAAGAAGTTATAGCAAAATTAAATAATGTTTTTCTTCCAACAGCTTATCTGGTCTATCACCATTCGCGGGCAACAACGACATTGAAACGTTGAAGAACGTGAAGGCTTGCGATTGGGAGTTCGACGAGGAAGCGTTCCAGCATGTCTCTGATGATGCGAAGGACTTCATCAGGAGACTACTAGTAAAGAACAAGGAGTAAGTATACCTTCATTATGAATTGGATCTACTTATGCATAGAAACCAATTCAAAAATCGAGATAAAGATACAGAACGCTTCAAAACACAACTTCTATCGACTCTGGAAAGATTATTGTAGAAGGTGCAATTTTGAAGCTTTCTGTATCCTTATTATGACCTACTTTTCCCTGCATTAATTGACGCGTCTTTTAAAGAAGAAATAGGTTAAGGAGCTCTAGTACGACTCCTGTAAACGTTACATATAGCATCTCAGTTAAATTGTTTGTAACAAGCACTGTTAGTTCACCCACAGATATGAATATAATTATTATGAAAGCATAATATACATTTATATAAGTATATTATGTTTATGAGTTATTATTGAGTTTAAATGTGTGTAAACGCACCCACGATACAGGAGAAATCCAGTGTGGGGCAATGCTTTAAAAAAAAACATGTTTACACTGCACGCTCGTGTCCGTATGTTGTATTTTCATTGTCATATATTCAAATTAAACTGACAATCAGCATCTTTTGAGCGTCAACCTTAAAAGAGACAGTCTCCCAAAATGCCTGCCCTTCACCACTTTTTAGTGTTTCAGCTGGGAAGAAGAAGTGACGAAACACTTCCCAGCGATAGACCTAAAAAAGATTTGAAACTAATCCGTATATTTTGTGTCGATGACAGGAAGCGTATGACTGCCCACGAGTGCCTCATGCACAAGTGGCTCGCGGGAGACGCGGCCGCCGCACGCACCGCGCACATCGACGCCAGGCGGTACGAGGCCATGAGGAACAGGCTGCGGCAGCAGTACGACGTACGTATACTCAACCTAAACAAGAATAATAGAGACAGAAGTACAGACACGAAAGGAGAGGAGCTCGTGGTCGATCTTTAGGCTAAGCCGCGCTTGCCTAGGTTGGTCTGTGGATGGGTGACTACCCGTTACATACCGAGTTTCCTCCGTGCCTGTTGGTCCCGGCTGTTTGTGGACCTTGACAGTGTTTACAGATAATCAGTGTCCCGAAAGTCTGAAAACCACTCTTACTAAGGGGTATCGTATTACCCAGTATAAAGTAGGTTGTGGAGGCACCATCGGCTTCAGATAGGCACTCGCTCTATGTAGAATACTGGTATACAGCTGAATCCGGTTAGACTGGCAGATGATAATATTAAGAGAAGAGCAGTGAAACAAAAATGTACAGCAGCGTCAATAATAGAATTTGCATAAAAAATATAGATCGCTAAATAAACATCTACACTACTAAACGATAGCGTCGATAATAGGGATTAATTTCTGAGAAGTAATGACATACGAAACGACCCGCGACGACACTTAATCGTCTATTTCTCCAACAGAACTGGTCATCATTCAGACTGCCGATGGGCAGGCTGAGCGAGTACAGCTCACTGCGCAAGCTTCTCATCGAGAAGTGGAAGATATACGACGGACAGTTCGGTAAGCAGTCATTGTTTTAGCTTCAACAGATTTATATACATATTTCTGATGTCCTTATTTTATATATCACTTGCAATGTCGATAATACAACGTCAGTTTTATTTTATACGAACCCCGAAACACGTGACTAGTATTTTTATGTAAAGAATCTATGTAAAAAATTTCAGAGCTGTATCAAGAAAAATCACAAAGTTAGTCGCTTAAACTAAAAATAATGTTGTATAAATCACTATAGAAACCCACAGAAATCTGGAGTACTCCATTACTCCAGCTGTCAACTGGTCTTAAATTTATTAATTCAGAAAAAATAATTTTACTAGGTTTACAGGCGAAAACTGGTTCTCAATATTTGTGTTTTTTTTAAACCGTTTGTAACCTTTACCGCTAAACGTTCTTGACCTTATCTACAAAAAAAAAGATTTTGATAGTGGATATTAACATATGCTTGGATGTTCCCAAAAAACTCTTAGAAAACCAATTACAATGAAAATATCCTTGACACAGACCGTCGTCAAGCCGCTCCACGCTTCGTGATCAGGCCACAGTCCGCATTCTGCTACGAAGGCCAGTCCGTCAAGCTGTACTGCCGCATCATCGCCTGCGCCACGCCTACGGTCACCTGGTCCAGGAACAACCACGAATTGAGGCAGTCTGTCAAGTTTATGAAGAGGTAAGGATCGTATCATCATCATTTTCCCGCCCTTGTGCCATTCTATTTGGGGTTGGCGCAACACGTTTATTTCTTCCATTCTCCCCTGTCAGACGTCATGGCATCATTTACTCCTTTCTCTTTCATGCCATTCCTTACGCAATCCACCCATCTTTTCGTTGGCCTTCCTCTCCCTCGATGAGGTAAGGATAGCATCATTATCAAATCATCCTTGCTTAAGCAATCAGTGCGGGGAACGCGACTATCCTTTTTATTTGACCTGGCGAACCTAAGCATGTGATTGTGCTGGTAGAGGTCGCCATTATATATTTAAACAGATTTTTGTAACTCTTTGGCAGTCGTTAGTGTCTAGAAAGTCTGATAACCAGTTTTAACCAAGGTGTATCTCGTATTACCCAGTACTAACTGAGTTGTGGAGGTCAGATAAGCAGTCGTTTCATGTAAAAATATTCAACTGCATCTGGATAAACTAGAAGCTGACTTCAATATAGTCGGTGAAAGGCTGCAGATGATGATGATATTCATACATATCCTTGCAGCACATACAGTTTGTCCCAAAGCCTCCACCCTTTTTTGCAGTAGGGAAATCATCAAATAACTTACCCCGTTCTAGGCGAAGTAGGGGGAATGTCTAACTTGTACGGACTAAAACCCACCCATGTTCCTTATATTGCCCTTTATGTTCAGGGGCCACGGTATCCTTTTCAAACAACCCGCGACCCCGGGACAAGCGTCCACCCTCATTATGATATTCAACCAAACCTGCTCCAAATATTCTGTGTACGACCAATATTTTATTGGATTATTTGTGTAGGTACGCCGGCGACGACTACTACTTCATAATCAACCGCGCGAAGTTGGAGGACCGCGGCGAATACATCATCAGGGCTGAGAACCACTACGGATTCAGGGAAGAGGTCGTCTTCCTGAACGTACAACGTAAGTGTTTCTGTCCCTTATTTGTATAAGTACCTATTCCTTATTTGTTCGACTGGTGAGCAAGAGGTCTTGGACTCGATTCACGGATTTGTATCCAACAATCAAAATCAAAAGTCATTTATTCATATTAGGCTGAAAATCAGCACTTTTAAACGTCAAATTACAATAGACAGTCCCAGACAGTCCCCACCCTTCGCCACTTCCTAGTGTTTTGGCTGGGAAGAAGAAGTGGTGAAACAAACTCCTCAGCAAAGCTTCCTATTACGTGGGATTTAAAGAGAACTGGTAAAATCTGGGTGTACTATTAAGTATACCTCTGCCTAACGCTATAACATAGCGCATGTGCTCCTGCGCATGCGTGATGATATGTGCGTGTTGTATGAGTATCTTGGGCTATTTATATTGAAAGGGACAAAGGAACATTGAAAACTCTCATAAACGAGCCATTTGCCTAATGTTAAAAATGTTACGTAAAGTTAAAAAAAAACACATTAATTGTTCTATAAAAATACATACATAAACAAGTCTAAATGCTCCACTGTTTTTCGGATTTGTTGAATAAAATTCTTAAATAATTATCTAAATGCAGATTTAAATTAATGTCTAGACATGTATCTACAAATCTGCCTGCGTCATTGAACTTATCAAAAAATCATTAACAAATAAAAGTGACAAATGCCTTGATAAAAGACTTCTATATGGCATTCCTTTAAAGAAACCCTTTCATAATAAAGCGTACTACAACATTATTATTATTATCTGAATCTTACAATAAAACTCTCAAAGTCTTAATACAACAGCTTGTTGAAAATAACCATCATGAATTAACAACATTTATTTCCATTATTTTTGGCTAGATCCCATTTTCAAATTAGAAACACTCCCGATCAATTAAACCAACATACCATCATATCGCACTTTAATTGTTAGTCAGACAAATACTGTCACAGCGTACGAATACCAATCTATTATTACATTAAACCTTTAGCTCGATACTGGACTAAATTAGCCACTGACTTTCTAACTACCGGAGTGTACTGATTGATTTTAAATATTTTGTTGGTTCTGTGGTCCGATTTAGTTGAAATACAGTGTAATTTAATTGGGATTTTGAAGTTTAAGTGAGAGCTTCAAAAGCGGTTTTGGTGTGTAAGTTCATTTGGCTTAAATTAAAAGTTTTTAAATTACTTTTTTAGTAGGATCACGTATAATAATTGGAAATTAAAGGTAATTTTGTATTTCAGTGATTTGATTTGTCAAAAAATGTGATACTCTATATTCTAGAGAAAGAAAGTGGTTGCAAATAAAATATATATGAACTTGTCTTGTAATAATTTCCATATTACGTACTACAATTTACCATTTATAGATGCCACCGAGCCTTAATTCAAGCCAATTTTCCACAAAACTTAGGATATTATGTTGATGTAGGACTCTGCACCGCCACCTCTATTTTTACATATTCTATAACGCTGCCCCTGACTGCACCTTCTAAGCTCCCATTTCTCTTCCAGCGGTCCCGAAGGTCCAACGCCAGCACCTCCCCGAAGCCCCTCGCCGCCGCGAGGCCTTACCTTACACATTCTGGCAGGAATCGTCCGAGACGGCGCCCGTGTTCACGTTCCAGCTGCGGCCGCGCGTCATGCAGGCGCGGGACACCTGCAAGCTGCTCTGCTGCCTCAGCGGCAAGCCTACACCCACTGTCAAGTGGTTAGTATACATCTGCATCCTGACTTCAATAACAGAGCTGTCTAGAACGTCAAGCTGTTCCAGCAGGATTTGAGTCATCAAGTCTAGAACAAGATTTAAACCTATTATCTAGTCGTTTCCTGTATACACTTAACAGCAACCAGCCGTCTAGAAACCACCGTCAAGGTGAAGAGCAAATATGCTAGACAGGTGGGATATTGTGACGAAACAGACTTGAAATTGGATTTTTTTGAGTTAGAATATTTTTTCCAATTATAACTTTTTTATTCATTGATTCTTTAGACAAAAAAATATCACATCTTTCAATAAGTAAATTTTTAGAACATTTCTAAGGATAAACCTAGGCTTGATTAGGGGTTGAATCCGGTTTTAATCCTGAAGTATTAATTATTACATCCTACTTCTTTGTTTAAACGGCTTATAACGTTAAAGGTTGGATGACTAATTTATTAATTGGCTCTCCTACCTTTAAAAACTCTGATATTTTTACCCACAGGTACAAAGATAAGAGAGAGTTATCTAAGTATGATTACGCGATGACTCAATCGGACGGCGTCGTGACGCTGGAGATCATAGACTGCCGGCCCGAGGACAGCGGCAAGTACACCTGCATCGCCACCAACGTGCACGGCACCGATGAGACCAACTGTGTCGTCATTGTTGAGGGTAAGTTGAATATACCATCTTGAATATTAAAAATAAACCAGCCAAGTACATTTCGAACTAAAGCACCGATGGGTTCCCGTACAGATTTGTGACATAACAGCCATATCTTTTGACTGTGTAAACTTAGAGGTATGATTTTTTTCACAGCTCTAAGGGATCACAGATTTGATTATCTGGTTTAAAATTGTTACTAACAAGTTACCTCCACTTATTCCCGAGTTAAAGTGTCTTGACAGACAGACAGACGGACAACAAAGTGATCGTATAAGGGTTCCGTTGCTTTCTTTTGAGGTATGGTAACCTAAAAACGATGTAAAGCCAAAGGTCGAAGGTTGAAGGTCAAAAGTCCAAACCATTAAAAAAAAAAAACGTTGCCCCACACTAGGATTTCTTCTGTATCGTGGGTGCGTTTTCAAACATTTAAAGTCACATACACAACCAGCTTTATTACTATCTTTATTGCTAACTTTATTAGTTGAACATTATGCCGTAGTCGTGGGTATAGTAATCGTAAACCACAGGGGCAATGCCGGCTATTTTCATAAAAATACAATAGAAACTAATCATATTGCTCTGCCTGTACAAACAAACGATTCTATTCGATAAGTCGTTGTCTATCTCTTTTGGCATTACGAAATGCAAGCATTCTATTGTTTGTTTGCGAATTGTTAGCTAAATCTTTTGAAAGGATATTTTTTTATTTTTTCCATTATGTTGCTGCCTACCACCGTTCCTCATAGTTCCTATTTTTAAACAAAATGGCGGCGGTTTTCAAAGAATGAACACTTTTTGTACAAAAAATCGCTTCATGTAAAGTACTGGTATTCAACTGCATCCGGTTAGACTGGAAGTTATACCTAAAGTCCCGAAAAGGCTAATGGTTTGTCTGACAGACCATAAGCCATAAATATTCAGATATACATATAATCAATTTTAAAATATCTAACCACCCTCTATCCATCCAGGCGAGGTGACGTCTCCCGAACAAGCGCAGATGATCCACAACTTCCTGCACTCCGGAGACCGCCGCTACATAGAGAAGCCACTCAAACCAGCACCACCACCGATTATCACCAAGACTAAGGTTAGTTGACAATTTCAATATAAGCTGTACAATATTTTAGGACTGTGTTTCTAAAATGTCAGAACAAAAAGTAGAACATTGGTATTGATTCCATACAAAATTGTAAAATAGCAATGGGTTGGCACCCTACATGGGACTTATATATAACTAGCGTACTCATCTGCCTAATTCTACGGGCGTGATGTTAAATTAAAATTGTATAATATTGTAAATAACTAGAAAAACTTGGATGTGGTATACGACTCTGCCTGCGCTTTTTTGGGATACAGACATGTAAATATGTATTTGAAGTGCATCAGTCAGAGGTGGACCGTGAGTTTGTGGGGCCGTGGACTAATGCTATTTGGGGGCCTGCTTAATTAACCAAGTAATTACCCTTATAGCAAAAAACTATTTTCGATAATGATATACTTGGTACATACGACGACACACCAGGCGCATTTCCAGTATATAAAATAGCCCAGCTTTTTAGTAGTTTTGTGTGACTGGAGGCCCTGGGCTACAGCCCAAAAATCCCTTTTATAGATCCGCCCCTGTCATTAGTAAGGAGTTGCATTAGTTCTTCCAAAGGGGAAAAAGTACTCATAAAAAATAGTAATGTCAACTAAACTTAATACACAAAAAGTTTTGAGATATCGGTACTTTTATTACCAAGTAGAAATTTGTAATTTTTTTGTAAAATATTGTATGATTAAGATCTTTATCGAATTTTGCCTTTGGCATTATCACTAACGTGCTCTCTATGGAGACGAGATGGTTTTTGCATTCGATAATGGTCAAATGGTCAATAGTCTTATGTCAAGCTCGTTTGCTGAGCACGAGATCTTGGCTCGATGCCCAGGTCGGGTAGTGTTATTGGGTTTTTCAATCAGCTATATCTAATACCACGGGGTCTGGATTTATGCCCGTTTGGTGGCAATAAGTTCGCCCCAATTGCATAGGACTTGGCGAAATGTTTTGCTAATATTGCTATGAAGCTGCTTATTAATGTTTAATTTCGACAGCATTGTTTGGCTTAAAATCATTATTTTTATTACGAAACTTTCAAGCTTTTCTCAAAACACATGCTAATTTTACATTCCTGCTTTTCGTAGCGTCGACGACCCCAAAATATAACCACTGAAGACCATGAACAAGAGAAGGTATACAAGAATCCACATGAATCCATTGGAATGGAAATTTCACGACAATTCTGTCATTATCAAATTTAATGCCAATATCGATTCCATGATCAATTTATCATATATTTAATGAGTTAAAAAAAAAATGAGTGAGACCATTTTCAGATACTTGTATCGTCTTAACTTGCTGTGCAGTTAAGAATCCTATAGAATAATAAAATCAGTCTAGAAACTCTTTGGATTCTCTTTTCAATCAATATCTCTGCCAGTTTATTTTGAATAACTGGCGTTGTTTTAGTTTGTGATGATTTTGTAAAAAAGGTATTCTTGTATATAATAAATAATTTAAAGTTTACCATAATTATGACCAGCTGCAACTACGTTTTCGCATTTTAAATGAGCATGACACATCACAGCATCATTTTGCTCAAACATTTCAAACAGGACGATTCAATACATGCGCCATTTTGAGTGAGCATGATACATGAACAGCCATGCGACATTTAACTTTACAACTTTTTTTAGATATCTTTTAAAAAAATGAACTTTGTATAGGAACTGACGTAATCAACTGCTATTTGGAAATACCGGCAAATTGCAAGTCAGAATCGCGCACCGATTGTTCTGTTCAAACTTGCTATATAAACGGCCATATCTTTTGACTGCGTAGATTTAGAGGGTTGATATATCGCTCGCGAGTGACCATAGACTTGAAAATATGGTTTTAATTTCAAGACGGTACCTCCACGCGTTCCAAAGATAAAAGATATTGACTGACAGTCGGACAGCAAAATTATCCTAAGGGTTCAGTTTTTTTCTATATTCTCACAAATAAACTCTTATTGCTTTCTTTCTTTCACAACAAGAAAGAAGACGTCAACCATGCTGAACTACCACAACATTAACATATCATAGATCAATGCGTTTTTAAACACTAATTCACTTCCCATAGTCGCCACATTTATCTCCATCTTACCAACTCAGTATTTTACCACAATAATAACTTCTCTTTCTCCCTCCCAGGTGACAATCGACCCACCAGTAAAGTCTTCGATCAGACCGAAGTACTCGCCACAAAGCTCAGTGGACGCCAGCAAGAAGAAATATGGAGGACTTGCACGACTGGACTCGGATACTTCTTCCAGGTCTAGAAGTGCTACTAAGGAACTTATATGTAAGTAATATGGACACCCAGATGGAACGAAGTTATTAAGAAACCTTTATACACTCAACAAAAATAATCGTCGCGACACCACACTGTTCAATGCAAAATAGAAAGACGAAACGAAAATTGGCTTGCTTTCTACGAGAGAGAGAGAGAGAGAAACACGCGCGCGCCGCACGGTTCACAACTATAGTAAAAAGTGTCGTTACAACTTTTGATCTTATTTTTTTCCGTCCAGCTCCCTTTCGCAACGCGTGATAAGGAACTTCGTTCCAAAAAAATTGCCCCACTCTAGGAATATCTCCTGTATCGTGAGTGCTTTCACATCTACAAACAGCCTGACCCGGAACAATTATCTGTAGGTTATATAAATATTTGTTCCGTGCGGGGATCGAACCCACGACTCGTAGCACAGTAGTCAAATACTTAGCCACTGCGCCAACGGTGTCGTCAAAACTTTCTAAATCAATTAATTGTAAGTGACCCAAGCTGTTTTAAACTGTATTTGTAAAATTATTAACGGTTGAAATTTACTCGTGAATGTAATTATTTGAATAAAATTACTTGACTAGTGTTTTAGAAGAGAACTTTTCGAGAAAACTGGCATGATGTTGCATTTATGTGTTTAAATGTATAAAGCAATTTGACAAGGTATGTAGCAAAGCAGATATAAGTGGCCACGCCAGGAGAATGACACACACTGGTGAAGTTTTTCGAAAAGGTCGCAACTAGCATGCGTAAATAGGCATTATTAACTTAAAAGGAGGCTCCAATCACCTACTTATGTAAAACTTTTTGGTTCAGAAATAAAGATTTTGTATTTGTAAATGACCAGATGTATGTAAGAAGTGTGCAAGGATCGTAGCAGGTAACTTTCTATGGTTTCTGCCAACCCCCTTGGGAAGAATGCGTGAGTTTTAACGTGTCAGTTTTAGTAAGTCACCACACTTAACGTTGTTTAATTGGCTTAAAACGATCAAGTATCACTCATTCCACATTTGTTGTTTAGTTAAACGCAGTGTCGACTCGCGTTCAGTAGCGTCGTCTTAATTAAAAAAAAAACGAATAACGGCTTTGACTTTTATTGTGTGGATATAAAGCTCATTTTTCTTGTTGAATGTCGAATGTAGATTAAACAGTAATTGCCGAAAAAACTATTAAAAGACACTGCCCAGAGCATAGATTGGGTTACCGGGATTAGATGTTAGTCACGCAAAAGAAACAAGCAGAACACACATCTATTGCTTGACGAAAATCATTTGAAGTCATGATTGAAAGTTTAGATCTAGAATATAATCTGGTTGTAAGAGTTCGTAAACCGTTCGTTCCCGTACAGTACCAGCGTCCGACTCGTCGATGTGCGGGCCGTCGTTCGCCCGCTCGCTGCCGGACGCGCTGTGCGCTAAGGACGGCGCGCCGCTGCTGCTGTCGGCTGCCGTGCGCGGCGACCCCGACCCGCGCGTGCAGTGGTACAAGGATGGGAAGCCGCTGCACAGCTCGGAGGTAACTTACTACTACATTATATTCATGTGGATAATTCATTGACAATTGATATTGAATAGCAATGTGACGCAGGATGACAATTTCCCTATCAGTATAATTATTTCAATTTAAAACATTTTTTTTGACAATATAATTAATTCAATTTAAAACATTTTTTTTTACAATATATTTTTTTCAATTCAAAACTTATTTTGTCAACAATTATTTTCCCCAATGTTGCTATTGAAAAAAAACGATAGGCTTTATCGCACTGACAGTTTATTATTTACTTATAATATTCCTATTACTAAATATTACCTAGCATTATTTTGGAAGAAAATTTCATTCGGAAATATGTATAATAACTTTCTTAGCAAGCTTTTATTTTGGAATTGGAACCAGATTAAAAATACTACAGATCGCACAGATTAATATTATTATCGATACAAGTAAAAAAAAATCTTAATATGTAGACATTCAACTCAAAACTTGTATTCTTCCCAACCAGGTTGTAGACCTCAAGTACAAGAACGGCGTAGCGTCCCTGGCCATCAACGAGGTGTTCCCTGAAGACGAGGGAGTGTACTCGCTGAAGGCCATCAACAGCCAGGGCGAGACTGAGACCAAGTGCAAAGTCACCGTCAAAGGTATGCAACTGCTTCTATGTTTTGACTAGCTCTGACTAGCGGTTTCACTCGGCTCCAAAATTAAAATATTTTTATTTCACATAGTCACTTACAATGGTCGTTTCCTATGGAGAAGAACCGGCAAGAAACTCTATGGTTACTCTTTTAAAATCATTTGGTTTTACAATGTTGTTGTTACAGCGTTGGCAAAAGAAGGAAAACGGGTTTTAGTCAGTTCGGGTTTGACACTTCGCCTAAATCAGGGGAAGTCATTTGATGATTTCCCACCTCTAAAAAAAAGCTATCTCAATTAAAGTCTAGATAAACGAGAGCCACTTTCTCGCATCCATATTTAGCACCAATCAGTAAAAGTAACTTAGTCGTTTACTTTCTTACACCGCTTGTAATAAAAGGTGAGGTCTAGCTTGGTCAGTCTATATTTATACCTAAGCTGGCAAACACGGTAAAAGCAATCAGATTTTTGTAAGAAACTTTTTGTTTTTAATTTTGTTGCACTTGCAGTGTCACCGAAGGCATAATATTCCATTTGTTTTTTTTTATTGGGGATTTTTTGTAAGAAAACCGTGTTTTATATGGTGGAGTGCCCAAAAGGGATCTCTGCCTGTCCCCCGACGGGTTTACAAGTGTAGTTATCTAATATTTGTAATTTTCCTTTCAAAGCAATGGAAGTGACGGCGGCTACAGTGAAGTTGGGCGACAAGCCCCCTAGAATAGTGGACCACGCGATATCGCAAACTGTTACTGACGGAGACGCCGTCACGCTGTCCTGCAGGTAACTTAGTTTTCTGTACACATTATTAATTAATCAAAATGGAAGTTATAAAAATGGACGCGAACGCGTCAAAACATACTTTTGTTTTGAAACCAAAAATATTAATGAGCTATTTTTGTTAACTCTACTATTAAATGTCTAAATTATGGTCTAAAAATATACCAACCCTTTTTTTGCCTTAAAAACTGAAAAGACTTTCTTAGTAATAAAAAGAAAGAAATATTTTTCACCAAAAGCAGTGCAGTTTGTTATAGTATCTACGTCTTGTTTGTTATTGTAGTGTATATTATGATCATATACCACGTAAACACGTCTCTGATCACCTCTTAAACTATCCAACTACAACCGCCCACAATTTTAATTTCCCACAGAATCACAAACGCGGAACGTTTCGACGTGATCTGGCTGCACAACAACAAGGAGATCAAGCCGTCGAAGGACTTCCAGTACTCTAGCGAGGCCAACATCCACAAGCTAACCATTGCTGAGATATTCCCTGAGGATGCTGGTCAGTACCATTATAAACTATCTCTTTCACCTTTGACAGCAACAACTCAACTACAAGGCGTGACGAAAGATTTTAAAATCCTCTTCCATAATATGGGTACACTTTTACTATTTACAAAAAAGCCTTTATTTCGGTAATAAACTTAAGTTTAACAAAGTTTGAAGCCATTTTTCTCATAATTTTTCAATAGTGCCCGAAAACAGCTCGCATGTGTCATGGCGTCGGCATGACGTCACAGTTAAATAAAAATGACATTGTTTCTATAACAACGTCCCATAAATCACATAACCGTGACGTCATACGCTGTGATCGGTGTTTCAGTCAAAATGGCCGATTGCAGTATTTTAATGTTTTATTTTATTGAAAATCTTAATAATCTGTTATCCTTACTAATATTATAAAAGCGAAAGTGAGTTTGTTTGTTTGTTACCTCTTCACGCTTTAATGGCTAAACCGATTTGGATGAATTTTGGTACAGAGATAGTTGGGAACCAGGAGACGGACATAGGCTAATTTTTATTTAAAAAAAGTGGGATATGAGGGAGAACGAGGGAAGAAAAGGGAAAACTTAGCGTTGCTATTACAAATCCATCAGGCGCAAGAGCAAAAACTGCAGGTCTGCTTGGTGTGTTATACCGAATTTAACGCGAGCGAAGCCGCGGGTGAAAGCTAGTTTTTAAATAAAACTAAACCTGTGTTTACTTTTTTTTTAATATGACTTCTCCCCTGTCATCACTGAATCCGCGATTTTTTTATACTGTCGTCATGCCTATTATAACTATGAAGCCCATTTTTCAATGACGCATAATCAGACAGTATATCTTCTCAATCTCCTAGAATGCCCCTTTGGAATGAAATATTCGAAACTTGACTAAGCGCCATCTATTTTTTTTTATAAAACACTGAACGACTATGTTCAATTAGAGCGCGGCATAAAAAGATACTACTTCGTACCAGTAGGGAAGTAGAACGCTACGTAGTTTTAAGCAAGAAATATAGATGGCGCTGTATGTCTTTTTAGTTTAGAAGCCAATGAATAGATAGCGTTGTATGACACTGATTCAAAGATTGATAATTATTGTGTTCGTTCGATTTTTCTATAACTTTTTAGTCAGAAAATGTTTTCTCTTTACTGAAAGTGCAGCTCTTTTACTCCCTTACGAGTTATTAAAAAAAAATAGCATTTTTTTATGATTAATTCATCAGTAATTTGGGTTCTACCTTAAACATAAACCCATCATGTCTTCGACAGGCGTATACACATGCGAGGCATTCAACGACGCCGGCGAGTCGTTCTCGTCGTGCAGCCTCGTGGTCCGCGTGCCGGGCGAGAGCAGTCCCGCGCCGCAGTACACCGCCTACCCCAGCTCCGCCACCGTCAGCAACGCCGAGCCCGCCGTGTTCAGCACTGAACTGGATAAGGTGAGAAGCCGAAACCGAAGGGTCTAGTCAGCATCCAGGCCTTTATACCAATTATTATTGTGGGGCCAGAGCAGTTATCTTCTTCATTTTTCTATTAATAAGTCGTCATCTTACAAGACTGTGTTAGAATTTAGATGCCATTGCTATATTTATTCCATTTTCATTAACCAATGCGCAGATTTAGACATCACTTTGTAGACAAATTCATTTCATATATTTTTTTAAACAAGTTAGACAGTCGTTACAAGGGGTATCGTATTGCCCAGTGCTAACTTTGTTATGGAAGTGAGAGGACAGTCACTCTGCGTAAAATACTTGTATACAGCTGCATCCGGTTAGACTTCAGACAACCAAAGGCTAGGCTGATGGTGGTATTTAGGTACAGGGATTCCAATTAACTTACAACATGCTACATTATTATAGATAGGTGACTGGATATTAAAAAGCATTCAAAACAATGGTTTGAAAAAAATGCTGTTTAAATAATTTATGTTAGTTTTTTTTTAAAGTCCTTTGTAATTTAAGAAAAACTGTATCATCTTCAACACGACATATTAAGCAAGAATGTCGATGCACTACAGTAGGTCAATTACGTGCTGATTCTCAAACGAATGAACCGGGGCATCTTTCTGAGAACGAATGACATCAGATTGTGCGACGATTGTGATTTCTAAGTAAAATTCACCTAATGAACGTTATTGTAATGATTAGTTGCTTTTTGACGAATGCATTGATTACTCTGTTCTGCACAATGTAGTCCCCTCTCACGAGTATTTTCCAAAAGTGGTAACGTGGTAACGTTTAAGGCTGACATACTGTGTTATTCCAATAATACTACTGTATTTTGGTCAATCGATGTTGATCAGTTCCATACTGGTCGCCTCAAAACATAAAAAAAAAATAGTAATCGGGTTGACATATACCACGTTAAATTTAACATCTAGTTCTAACATTAATTTCTTTACAAATTGTGTTCAACTGAATCTTTCATTCCACAGCCACCACTCCAGCTTCAGTGGTTGAAGGACGGCAAGCCTATCGACGAGACCTCCGCAAGATACAAGTTCATGATGGAAGGAACCTCCAGGTATCGCCTGGAGATCGTCAAGTGCAGCCCGGACGACGCCGGACAGTATCAGGCGCGCGCTGTCGGCTCCAAGGGTGACGCCCTTGCAGCGTTCTACCTTAATGTCGTCGACCACTAAACTTATGGACTGACTGGGAACCGCGACGGGCACATAACTGTACCCTGCGGAACACCCACACAAAATCTATACTAACTGGATGCTAAACGATATATTGAGTATGAGTAACGATTTTTATACAATTCGGAGTCTAAGTGTGAAGCAGTTTTTATATTATAATAAATTATTTATTAATAAACAAGTTACGTTAAGTGTTACACCCTGTCGAATGCCTAAGAGAAGACGCCTGGACGATCGAATCCTCGTACGCTCTCTAGTCACTTTTTACTTTTAAATGTTACTATTTATTTGTCAACTATTATCCGTTGTTATTTTTTGTTTATTTATTGTCCTGACCTAACAGATATGCAGCTTATTTAAAAAAGCTTGAGTTTAATAAATGTTGGCATAGATTGTAGGCTAGGGACCTGGGCCAGGCCGCCGCCACCACGGCCTGACCTTTGCCTCTCGCTGACCATAATCTGTATAATTATTTTTATATAAATTTAACTGTATTATTTAATTGTACATAATTTAATTTATATCATGTGACCGCGTAATTTATGAATAAATATGTATACTTAAAAATAAAAAGTTATTTTATTTTTGTCTTCATCTTCATTATCTTTTTCCAAAGCTTGGAAATTGGATATTCCTATCATCAAGTGGTCGTAGGAACTGTTTGGACTACCGTAACAAAGAGCTTCTTTTTTTACCCCCAAATTGCCGTACAGTACAAAATATGCATGTAAAGTGAACAATCATTGTTTCATCCTTGTTATAGCCTTATCATGGAACCTTGGTAACCTTCTGTCTGTCTGTCTGCATGTAATCTGGGACGTATCTATACACAAGTGTGGCGATTTTACGCAACCGGTGTCTCGAATTGAACATAGAAAGGGCGATGCTAAGCAATCACAATACCAAAATATGCAATGACGATGACTGTTAGCGTGTCGTATTCGAATTTAGATAGGTTTTACACAATATCTTATCTAACCATTAAAATAATCATCCCGCCTATCATTGTTCCAAATTGTGGTAACGGCCAATGGCCTGATAGCCAAAACCCTCGACGAACATCTGTCAAAGCTCTCCTTAGGCAGTTGGATCAAGGACCTGATTCAGAAGGCAGTACTCCTCGATACGGCCCGTATTGTGAAGAGGTGCCTGTCTCTGGAGGTCTAACCACCGGTAGCTTGGACCCTGCTCCCGATACCGGCGGACCTCTATTTTGAAATGATTTTTATAAGAAATATTTAAAAATGTTAAAATGAGAGGGAATGTAAATAATTATTTGTTTACTTACCCTTTTAATAATTTATTGAATGAATTTTGCAGAATTTTCAGGGTCCAATCGTACATGAAAATTTCTACCGCGATTTGAATAACCAAATCTAGAAGTTCGTCGCTTACGCCCCGATACGAATTACCATTGAGCCCGTGTGTGTCTACGTGGAAAATGCAGATTAAGATTATTCAAAAATTGGAACATTATTATAGGTACAAAACACAAAAGGCTCTCTTTCTCAATTCTTTCTATCCTAAACCTTAACTAAAGAAAACTCTACGACCCAACGAACACACAATTTTATAACACACATTAAAAACATAGTAATTCCAATCTCCGAGGTTCAAACGTGACTTAGCACAATGTTAACGCATATTCAAAACAATCTCGTTTTAAAATATGAAATCCTCAGAACGAGTTATAAGTTCGTTTTTATTTTTGTTGGAATCAGATCGAGGGAGTGACGATGCAGTAATTATTATGCTTTATGTGAAACTTTTTATATACCTACTTACTTAAGAGTTAGTATTGTATTGTTTCTTGTACTTATTCTTGGAGATTTCATTATCTTGTATGAATCGAGATAACTGGGATTTTCTCTCCGATTTACTCTCTGATTTTTTAAACTCTTCTTAGGTTGACCTGCCAGATGCCATTCATAAAAACAAAAAAATAATCTTCTTACATGCAAACTATAGAGAGGTTAACTAATGTTAAACCCGGGATCGAACCCAAGTCTTCTACAGCCACGCTTGTGTTCACTAGATCACAAAACACAAACCCCATACAATGATTGTGTTAACCAGCACTACGTGCATAACGCTATAAGCATCTGTTTTTTTTTCGAGTGTCAAATCTGCACACTGCTTGCTTTTATCAATATATGTAGAATCTGGGGACCATAAATGGCCGGTTTGACAGAATCATAATAGGATAATAAAATGAATCAGGTTATCTTTTTTAAATGGTCACAGACGTAGATAAGTCACCGTCTATTGACGACAGGCCGTGTCGACGGCGCATTGGTGTTCCACGCACGCCTCAATGAGGTGTCAGCAATGCAGTGGGACCTGCCAGGGCCACCGCCTGCCGGGGTTTGCGGGTTCTTCGAAAGAGATACCGCGGCCCCGGAACGTAAAGGGCAATAAAAGGAACATGGGTGGGTTTTAGTCAGTACAAGTCTGGAAGAGAAGAGAAGAGGGAAGTTATTTGATGATTTCCCATCCGAAACGAATTGTAACGTAATTAATCCTATTATTATTCTGCTAAAGCAGCCATTATAGACTCCCAGAGGCACCGTGCCTTACATCTTGGATGTCTCACAAACAAACCTGCGTAATCAAGTGCCCGTAATTCAGATAAAACACAGCATAAATAAAGCATCCACCTCATCTTTTCCAGTGTGTATACCGTGTCTCCACAGACAATGGCCCAGCTTCCATCTTACGCTGTATGCCATGTGACATGCAGACTTGACGATCTTATGGCTGCATCAGCGAGCGGTCTTCGTATAGCTGAATTTTGGGCCAAAAATATTTAACTCAAATTTGCTTTCGACAAGCTAAGAAGAAGAATTCATCTTTTGCTCAAACACAACAAAATTCGTTCTTGCAACAGAGTAGGTAAAACTTAGATCAAAGAAAGAAAACTTTTACCGTTTCAGATTACTAATATTATCTTACTATCCTACTATTAATATTATAAATGCGAATGTTTGTGAGGATGTTTGCTACTATTTCACGTCAAAACGGCTTAACGGATCTTGATGAAATTTGACACAGAGGTAGATTATGGTCTGGAATCACACATAGGATACTTTTTTTCGATAGCACACAGGCGAAGCCGCGGGCGCCAGCTAGTTGTAATAATAAAAATCTAAAGGTCATTAAACATTTTTTAAAAGTACTAGTTTCTAATTTATTACAATACCTAGTTTTCGCTGATAGGTGGTTTTAACTAACCAGTTATAAAATAGTAATTTCTTTAGGTATTATGTCCTCATTGGCGTGGACGTAAGTAGCTATAATATGTGGCTATGTGTCACCTTTGTTCTAATAAATGCTTAACTAAGAATTGAAATACAACAATCAGAACATTTACCGAGAAACTATCGAAAGCACACCGAGCAACCATAAAACCGTATTAATAACTTATTAGAACGAAAATACTACAGAATTTCACTAATACCATTTGCATTCAAAACATGAAACAAATCCATCAATAGAAAACAACTCATAAAGATATACAGCTTCATTCGCCAAGATATTTGAACGGTTCTATTTCATTAAATGGTAGCAATAAACATTTTTATCTATGAAACTTAAAATTAAAAACATCCAAACATACGATAAAAAGTTAACGTAGCAATTAAAGATTAGCCACGTTACCTTCTGAGGTTAACTAGACCATGTATCTCAAATCGGTTGAAGAAAAACTATAATAGTAAAGCGCCACTAATATTAATAGTCGATAAAACGGTAGCGGACGCGGCAGGATCCACCATTAACCCGTGTTCAACACCATTAGGAAACCAAAATTAAAGAACGGACCAAAAAAACCGACCAAGTGCGAGGGGGGCTCACACATGATGGGTTCCGTAACACCGGTCAATTTTTAATACTTTATTTTTATTAGTCATATATCTTACGTTATTATGTGGGTATTAGGTTGTGAAGGTCAGACGATGAAGTAGATTAGATCCGTGTGAAATACTGGTTTTTAGCTGAAAACAACCTCAACATCCCTGGGAAAAGACTAAAGCAAAAAACGTTGCGACGAATTGACGTCTTTTTTAAGTACCTACTTTTTGTCTCTTTCTAATCCTCTACTACCCTAAAATGGGGGATGGACGCAAGCGAAGCCGCGGGCAAAAGCTAGAAACAATAAAATACACTATTACGAGAAAAGTGGCTTTTGGAGTCTTTTGCTCGAATACGTATGTTATGTAGCCTATATAACTACATAGTCATCATCGTTTGCTTAAACCCCGTTCCAATAAACAAAAACGAGTCGTTTTGCTTACGGATGGTAGTATTTTGACATAAGTTCTATGAGACTTATGTCAATAAGTAATAGTGTATTTTATTGTTACTAGCTTTTGCCCGCGGCTTCGCTTGCGTCCATCCCCCATTTTAGGGTAGTAGAGGATTAGAAAGAGACAAAAAGTACTTAAAAAAGACGTCAATTCGTCGCAACGTTTTGCTATGAAAGACGGACAAACAAACAGACCCCACATACACATTCCCATTTATAATATTACTAGCTGGCGCCCGCGGCTTCGCCCGCGTGATATCGAATAAAGTATCCTATGTGTTATCCCAGACTATAATCTTCCTCTGTGCCTAATTTCATCAAGATGCGTTCAGCCGTTTTGACGTTAAAGAGTAACAAACATCCATACATCCTCACAAACATTCGCATTTATAATATTAGTAGGATTTACAGTATGTAGTATGAATTATGGCGGCAACACATACTATAAGAAATATTATAAACTTATCTAGTACCTATTATGGTTCAAGAAGACTTCGTGATTAAATACAAGCTGCCGATAGAGTAGATCTTCAGGTTAAGCCGCGCTTGCCTAGGTTACTCCGTGGATGGGTGACCACCCACAACGTAGGTACCTAGTTTCCTCCGTGCTTCGGAAAGCACGTTAAGCCAGCTGTCATTAGTGGATCTTTGACAGTTATCACTAGTAGTCAGTGACTTGAAAGTCTGACAACCAGTCTTACTGAAGGGATATCGTATTACCCGATTATTAACTGGGTTGTCCGTCAGAGAGTAGGCGCTCCAACAAAAAATAAACTAGAATCCGGCTACGTAGATAATGACCTATTACGGTTTAAAAAGATACATTCTGTGACAGACGGATAGATAGATAACCTTAGTAATAGTAGTCGTATTGCCACGCTTTCACCACGGAACGCTAAAAAACAATGACGGCCGCCGTAAAAAGAACAAAACGTATAATATCTCTACCATATTTCAATATTTATCACTGTATCATTCGTTTTCGAACGAAATTCGAAAAGGGTATGCCTTGTGAATGTTTTTTTTTTTACTTTTGACTGTTATTATAAATGACTGGTCGAGCGCTTTTTGTAAATCTGTACGTTTCTGAACATCTTACGTGCTTGCGAGCTGCATCATTGTTGAGGAATTGGAATGCCAGATATTCTTTGATGTTATTGAATTATTTTTATCATGAAAATTGCTTGGGAACAATCAAGTTCAATCAATATTTTTGGTCTTGATGATTTCATCGCCTGTTGTTCTAAAAGGTAGATATTTTAACAGTCATCATTGTCAGTATAGTTATTACTATGACTAACATAACTAGGAATGGACAGGAATGCCAGATAGAGCGTTGGTCAAAGATGATTTTCAAAATCATCTACGTCTGAATTCTCAGTAGCTATTGTTGGTATGGCAATTGGGATAATTAAGTTAAGTACCCTTTTTTTTGCGGATGGGAAATCATCAAATAACTTCCCCCGCTCTGGTTGGAGCGGGAGTGTCAGACTTGTACTGACTAAAACCCACCCATGATCCTTCTTTTACCTTTAATATTCCGGGGCTGCGGTATCTCTTTCGAACAACCCGCAACCCCGGTTAAGTTAGCCTTAGAGCTTGTCCTATCCTATTGCAATACAAACTATGAATAAACTTTGTATTAATAAATGATTGTCTCGTTAGATGAGTGGTCGCAAGCGCCATTACTGATTATGAAGTCCTTAGTCCCAATTCTTGGGTTAGGCAAAGCGTTCCTAGGTATTTCCATCAGGAATTTTCAACAGGTCTAATTCTTTGAGGATTAAACGCGTGACCGAGATCAAAATCAAAATATTTTTGTTTCACATAGGTCTACATGGGCACTAATGAAAAATAAACGTAGTTTACCCTGGCGCTTCTACCTTAATATATAACACATAACCAAGCTAGAGGAATAATCATAATGATAACAACGAGTTGATTGCCTGAGGATGGAAGGCGCTGTCGAAGCCGGCCTAGAAAGAGGTGGCGAAACGATCTGGACGCGCATCACGAAAGCTGATTCGAGTTGGCGAAGAGAAGAATACTTGGAAGAATATAGAGGTGCATTTACTCAGCAATGGAACCAACAAGGCTAACAACAAAGACACATAGAACTCTGCAAATACAACCGAAAATAAAAAAAAAAAACAATAATTCTCTCCCGTAACTTTCCTTACAAAAATTATTTATGAACACAGTATACAGGTAATTAATATAATGGCTACGACATATTTTATTACTTACTTCGTTCGGTAATCGAATCCCGGCCGCCGCCGCCGTGGTATCCTCTTTGCGAGATTTAACTCATTTTTGTAAGTTCAAATCATTTCTTGGTGTTAGGGTTCCGTGAACTTAATTGTCATACATAAATATTAATTGTTTTTTTAACTTTTATCTTTGGTTGAATGTCGAAATTTCCTTTGCCAGGCGCCCGACCCAAAAGAACTTAAGTTCTTGCAAAAAATATGATATAAAGCCTTAACAAAAATAATGTCTCATTTATAAAGACACTAAAATGATGAATGAATACAACCGATCACAGTATAAATAACTTTTAAATAAACTGGCATTTCTCGCTCTGTGTAAAACATTATTTTGATTACCGCTTCAACTTGCACTTTCCAATGCAACTACTGCAAATCTAGTCAAGATTCATATTCAAGATCATTTCTCATATGAATCTAAGACAACACTCAGCCCATCAACAAATCTTTAATTACACAACATACATTCTTCGTTACGCTACAGTAGCACTCATTATAGCCTCTAAAACCATGGTGATCAGCAGTAGTTATAGTCACTAAACCAGCCAGTAGGCTTTAACAAAATAGTGTGACACTAATAGTTCTTAATGGTTATAAAAATCAATTATGTACGGAACCCGTGCGTTGGTGGCGGCGCGCGCTCGCCCGCGGTTTTCCATATCTTATTTGATTCTCGGACTGAGAATAAAAAAGATATAGAGACGAGTGCTTTTGTTATTTAATATTTAATTTGTTTATTAAAGTTTTGTTTGCTGTGGAAGTGTGTAAAATGTATTTAAAGTTTAACGTTATTAAGTTTTAGCAGTTTTATAAGGGCTGAAACAGCGGGCACTGATTGGATGTATGTCGACTAGCCCCAAAATAGCCCATAATAATTTTCCGTGACATAATAAATTTTATAGAATTGTAACACGTTTGGAACACGTCACATTGGTTAGTGTCACATTCGTGCATTTTTATCGAGTCACCTTCTTTATATCTTGTTTTTATTTTCATACACCGCTTGGACGTATGTTCAACTTTCATAATAAATATATTCCTATTGTTCTTTTTTATTTTTGTAGATTTCCAGAGGTTCAAAAAAAATGGTAAAACCTTTTTTTACGCACAATGGTCCGCAAGGACTAAGTGCGGAAACTGGACCCCCCCCCCCCCCCCAGAAGCGAGGTCCACAAGAAGAAGAAGAAGAAGAAACGGGCACCCGCGATAAGCACATGCCGCTTGTCTACCCGCGTGTGTTCTGGGGTATGCGAAGGAACCCGTCGACAAGTCTAACATGCTACCACTGGCGGGAGCAGCGCGCGCGTTCCTCCGCGACGACTATGGTGTAATTTTGTATGAAATCGTGCGGATGTCCGTTTAACGCAGTTTTGGCCCTAATACTCACCGTCACAGCAATATTGGCTAGGCACCCAATTATCAAAATGGGCCTTTAATTTTTTATAGTTTTTAGCTTTTCAATCCATTTGTGGGTGTACTATTAATTAGGTACACCGTTGCCTAACCCTTTAGGAATTACAGGCGTGAAGCGTGATCTTATGGTACGGCACTTGGCCCGTAAAACGGATTGGCAGAGGATAAGCGAGTAAAATAAATAATTTTATATTGTATATATCTTACATATTTGTCTTTGTACTAGTATGTATGTTAGTTTATTGTATTTAGTCATTATTTGCTTATGTTTTTGTGTATTCTTTTTTTTCTCAATAAATAGATACATTATAAAAGCGACAGTGAGTTTGTTTGTTTGTTACGTCTTCAACAACCAAACAAACTCACTTTTTTACTCTTAAATGGCTAAACCGATTTTGATGAATTTTGGTACATAGAGAGTCGGGACCCTGAAGACGGCCATAGGCTATTTTTTATTAAAGTTAGAAATGAGGCAGAAAGAGGGAAGAAAAGGGAAAATTTAGCTTTGCTATTACAATAAATAAGGCGCAAGGGCAAAAACTACAGGTAGCAGGTACCTGCAAATCAGGAAAGGGAAACTGTGTTACCCCGAATTTTACTCCGCGGGCAAAAGCTAGTCGTTAAATAAATAAAAATAAAAAAAAAACACCAATCAAAAATCTTTACTCCACAGCTCCTCTCCATGTCTTCCTGTGTGGTTGCACTTACAATAGTTTATTACGTCGTCGGCGCGTCGTTTATTTGCGCGATCGGCTCGTACTGATTTAAAACGCATGTGTCTTCGGTTCGATTCCCTGGTTGTGTTTGTGTAAATGAGAATTGCGACCGTTGTGCAATTGTTATTTGGCAGTTGTTTTTATTGGTAGTTTGTATTTTTTGAGATTTTGTAAGTTTAGGGAACATTTTAAATTATTGAAATAGTTATTTAACGACAGTACGGTTGGCGCAGTGGCTGAGGGATCGACTGCTGCGCTGCGTATCACGGGTTTGATTCTCGCACGGAAGAAATATTTGTGTGACCCGCAGATTGTTGTTCCGGGTCTGGCTGTTTGTGTATGTGAGTTTAAATGTTTGTAAATGCACCCACGATACAGGAGAAATTCCTAGAGTGGAGCAACGTTTTAAAAAAATATATGAAGTATCCATAACTCCTGATATTTAATTGGGGGAATATCCTCTTATCTTTAGAAGCGAAGATTCTAGAAATTGTTAATAGAAAATAGAACAGAGAGGCTCAGTAGACACAATTGCATAAGATTATAAGTTTGGTTCTAGGTAAGCATTGACTTAAAGATATTAAATTACCAACAGAAAAAATGGTAGTGAACAACCTCCAGATCTGCGAGCAATCCATTTGCACTATGTGAGTTATGTGACCTGCATTTTCCTGTTTTCTACTGGCCTGGAAGTTACATGTCCGCCAGGGTTGCGGGTGCTCGAAAGAAATACCGCGGCCCCAGAACATAAAGGGCAAAAGAAGAAACATGGGTGCGTTTTAGTCAGTAAGAGTATGACACTGCCTCAAGGAGTAACATGTCTGACGTGAATACTTTGGATATTATGAAATCTAATTTATAGAGTGAGTACATTACCAGCTGACAACATTGAGGACGAGCGTTTTGATGCCCTTTTATAGTCTGCTGTTTGTTAGTTTAATATTTCGTTTATTCATTTCTATACATATTGGAACGAAGTTTTGGAACGAAGGTCCTTATCGCGCGTTGCGAAAGGGGGCTAGACGGAAAAAAATGTTGTAACGACACTTTTTGCTATAGTTGTATGCCGTGAGGCGTGCGCGTGTTTCTCTGTCTGTCTCTCTTTCTCTCTGTCATAGAAAGCAAGCCAATTATTTTCGTTTCGTCTTTCTTTTTCGCATTGAACAGTGTGGTGTCGCGACGATTATTTTTGTTGACTGTATACAGGTTTTTTGTACATAATAAATAATAACTTCGTTCCATCCGGGTGTCCCTTGACAACTCTCAAGTTTTTTTTTACGTATTTCTTATTTAAAACTAAATAAAACAAGAAATACTATATATAATATACAAAAAAAAAATGGTAGCCCACCGGTAACAGGAACAAGGTCCAAGGTACGGTCAGGGCTCCATAGTAAAGAACCTCTTGACTCTACGAGCCGTGTCCAAGAGTACCGTATTTTGTATGATTTATTTGAGGCCCTTGGCAAATACGCCATTGGCAGATATTAGTTGTTATAATGTTTATAATCAGTTTAATTTCAAATGGTAAACTTCATCAGTAAAAAACAGTTTCAACAATTCGCGCCATTAGCATTATTTAAGTGAGCTGGTTTTTCGGGAGTTATCCTAGAAATATCCTGGTATACTGGAGCTTTCTCTTTAGAGGAGGTTACCAACTTCTAACAATTCTTGGACATGTGCATTCTTAGCATTCTAACCTACAAGGTTGCAAGCAACCAGTAGCAAGGCAACCGGTCGCTATAGTTACACAAGGTAGACACAATCGAATTCGTTTCAAGATTCTTATTCATTGCTAGCCATCAACCACTTACCACTTTATCTTGTACCACTCAAATGAACCTTATCTTCAACGAAATAAGCTCCAATATTCAATACAAACATTCACCCAAAAAAAATAGTACTCATTGCAACAATTTAACTCCGACAACTTTAATTCTGCAGCTCATTTTGCTCAATATTCAAATGAATTAAAGGAAATATTAGTTCGGAAACTGCATTTTATAAGTTTGTTTTTATAGCAACATCAGTAGATAAAAGTTATTGATATATTTGGAATTTAAATTGTTGTAAATCATTTCTGGGAATCTAGAATTAGACTTTTGTGTCTGTTTTTAGTCCTAGATCTAAAAATAATTGCAGAACAAACTAATCTGTAGCGAGTTTGGCGTGAAACGGTACGAATTTTATTACATTTAAGTAGTTAAAAGTATTTGATTGTGTTTGGTGGTTGTTATGTAATGGTTGCGGGTTGGATCAAAAGAGAAACCGTGGTCCCAGAACACAAAAGGCAAAAGAAGGAACATGGATGTGTTTTAATCAGAACAAGTCTGAAACTCCCGTTTTTTGCAGATGGGAAACCATCAAATAACTTCTCTGAGCGGGGGGAGTGTCAGACTTGTACTGTCTAAAACCCACCCATGTTCCTTCTATTGTCCTTTATGTTCCGGGGCCGCGGTATCTCTTTCGAACAACCCGCAACCCCGAGTCTGACACTCCCTTTCACTCCGTCCAGAGAAGGCGAAGTGATATGATGATTCCTATCCAAACACGGTTGTTATGTAGTTGACTAGACTCGCGGCTAGATAACATGAGCCATACGGATCAATCGAAGGTAATAAAATAATTTTATAGTAAAATAAAAATAGTGTCAAAAAGAGCAACTATTTCATCATTATTGTTCAGCCTTAAGCTTAAATTTTTTTGTGGTAAAGTCATCATAATAGTTTTTTTGGGGGTACCTGTGATCACTCCATTTATAAGGAAATTTCAAAACGCTTAGTTGTCATTTCCCGAGAACCAAAGGCTGACTTTTACCTGGTCAAAGGCTAAGCGTTGCCATACATCATGACAACACTGCCAGTCTAAAAAATATGCAACTATCTGTCAACTTAACGCTTAGCCTTTTGACAACAATTGTTTTTATTTTTAAATTGAAACGTAAATTATCAATTTCCTTCAAACTGACACGAACATAAAATACAGAAACACAATATTTATACGCAATTACGAACATAAACGATAAAATTATCTTTCGAAACGCAAGTTAATCGCAAAAACAATACAATTTAAATTAATAACAATCGTAAAATGTCGAGCATTTAATCGTTGTTGCGCGGCTAGCCTTAGGTGTTATCAAAATCCTATATCATTTCGTACACGCCCGCCGGATAAAAAACGATTCGCGTCCGACTCCGGCGCAAATTAACCGAAACGAACGAGCCGTGATCGCAATGAATCGATTCAAGTCGCAGCCAGTCGCACGGAGTCGCACAGTTTACTCCGACACATGTTCTAAAGATTCGTCTGCAATCGCAACTTGTCACGTTTAGTCGTTGCAACTGGTGATAAGTCGTAAGAAGATGCAAGAAGTTGTCGATTCGCTCCTATATCGCAAGAGATCGCAGCGAATCGCACGCTTTAAACGAAATATCACCACGGCGATTATCATAAATCGCTAATAACCGATCTCGAGGCAAACGAACCAATGAATGATATGGTAACCTTCTCGTTTGTCCGATTGTTTGTAAACATAAATATTTGGTAACTTTGTATAAATTTTCTAATTACAATTGCTTATTTTGATAAGCAAACTTTTGAAACGAGTACTTGTATTCTTCAAAATCATAGGCATCCATGATTTATTTTAATTGATAAAGCTTCTGAAACTTTCTAGTAAATTATAAAAACAAAATCTTAGACGTAGGTACGACTCGTTTGTAAGATCTATCCCCTAAACGATTACATTTGAAACCTATAATTATCACAATCTTAACTAAAGAGCGTAAATTAAACAATTAAAGACAAGCGACTCCGCAGCACAATGTAACACCACGATAAGTCACCGATACCTCGGGGGTCTTACTTCAAAATTTATATAATCCGCGGCCGTTGACCCTTCGCCCTATTGTCTCTACCACAAAAGGGCGTTTCAAAAAAGGCCCAGAATTAAAAAAAGGCCAATATTCCGTCATTGTGAGGCTGTCATTGATCATTTTTCAAAAAACCCACAAATTCTTGTCCCAAATTGAGTTTGGTTTTGAAAAGGGTACAAAATAAGGAGGTTGTGTTGTTTTTACTTTTTTGAGAAAGTTATGAAGGAAACGTGGGATTGGAGAGGGTTAAGATAAGAGGTTTTTGGTCGTGTATAGAGTTTTTGAGGAACTTCTAATTTACAAGTGGTTACTAAGTAACATTACTGTGGGAATTGTAATGTTAGTAATAGATAAGTTCTTAGGGATGGGAAATCATCAATTAAAAATAAATAAATAACTTGCCTCGCTCTGAGCGGAGCGAGATTATCAGACTTTTACAAACTAAAACCCACCCATGTTCCTCCTTTTGCCTTTTGTGTTCCGGAGCCGCGGTATCTCTTTCGAACAACCCGCAACTCCGGCAGGCGGTGGCCCTGGGAAGCTCTCTGTTCACGTTGCAGCCTTGTGTTTCCATTTTTTACAGAATTAAACTACTTATTGCTAATAGAAATACGAACATAATTTTTTCCTTATTTAAAAAAAAACTGGTCGCGGCTGTTAATCATGAGGCTCTGGGTTTGATCCCAGGTCAGATTAGTATTATTCAGGAATTTCTGAGTCTGGATTTATGCCCGTTCTTGGTATGGGCATGTAATGATGAGGGACGAAGCACATGTGACTAAAAGAGTGATGGATCTGAATGTGGAAGCACGGAGAGCGAGAGGAAGGCCAAAGAAAATATGGATGGATTGTGTAAGGAATGATATGAAGGAGAGAGGAGTAAATGATGCCGTGACGTCTGATAGGGAAGAATGGACGAAGAAAACGTGTTGCACGGACCCCAAATGGAATGGGACAAGGGCAGGAAAATGATGACGTTGTCACTAGGCTCGTCCCCAATAGGGGATGTAATAACATGGAACTTATAAAATAATGATGTAAAGAACCCAGTATCCTCTGGTTTCTACCTTGATTCTGGTTTTGTCTTGAATCTGATGATGAATTGTTGACACAAATTGTAAGAAAATTCACGCTTACAATTTATACTGTTGACCAATCAATTGACTTTGCACTTCGAGACTAGACTATTTTGAATGCAGTAGAAAATATGCTAGGGAAATAAATTTGATGTCAACATGCTAATTATCTAATATATAAAATTCTCGTGTCACAACGTCCCATACTCTTCTAAAGCGGCTCGACCGATTCTTATGAGTTTTTTTATGCATATTCAGTAAGTCTGAGAATCAGCTACTATCTATCTTTCATATTTCTAAGTGAGAAGGGGACCTGAGCAGCAGGTGAAACCGCTGGGCACAGCTAGTATCTTATAATAGTATAACTTAGTATAAAGTTTGAGTCGATTAGGGCTTGCCTACATTGGTCTGTGGATTGATGATGAACCCAGTTTCCTCCGTTAAACTGAGGAAGGTTTTTAGTATAAATTTGGATGGGAATAAGAGTAGAGGAAGACCAAAGAAGAGCAAGCGATGGACTGTGTGAAGAATAATGTGACAAGAAAAGAGGTGTCTAATATGATGACGAGTAATATACACAGAAGAATGGAAAAAAATTTGCTGCGCAGACCCCAAATAAATTGAGATAAGGACAGGTGAATGATAATGATATTTTTTCCCCTTTTACAAAAACAATAAATGAATATGCAATTTTATTTTTTCGTAATGCCAATACATAGAGATGAACAAAAGGAAATAGAATAATGGACTCCGCTTTTCTGGAAACACGCCGTATTGAAGAACAAAGACTTTAAGATATAAACAAAGATACTGATTAGAAGAAAGAAGAAAAAAATAAGAGAGAATAATTCTTGCAAATAAAACTCTACAACTTACAAATCCATCGCAGAAATCTAGCCTTTCAAAATAAATGTTCTATCTCATAGTTAATTAAACGTATACGTTATTAGCATGCAGATTTAGAACTAACACGAGAGCGGTCTAAAAATAAACGGGCAATGACAAAGGCGTACAAACGGACGAAAACAACAATGTTCTTTAGTTATAAGTAAAATGTATGTACGTTGGCGATCGCACTGCCTTCACCCATACATATGAATTTTATGAATCGCGGCCAGAGAATCTGTGGAGATGACGTTGGTGATAGAGATTTTTGGGATAGAAAGCTTCAAAGCAAGATAAGCAAAAACAAATCTTAGAGAGAGATGAATAGAACAGAATATTTTTTATTTGTGTAATAACATAGTACATTTAGGTCTTATAATATTGTTAAGTGCTAACATGTTGCATCGTAGATTGGCATACAAATATTGAAAGGATTAATAAATATGAGTGGATAGTGGAGGAAAGAGAAACATAATGTAAAGATGAATGAATACAAGCAATTGATGTCAAATATATTACTAACAGACACCCAGTACAAGGACGTAATAACTTTAAAAGGATTGCAGTAGACAACATTGAGAGACTCAAATTGTTTTTATGTTTAAATTAGACCTTTCACGAAAGATATTTGAGAAAAAGTTCTGGAAAATAATTCTTGAAAAACAGTTGAACTAAATAAAACAGTATTGTACACTACTGAAATAAATAATCACAGTGATGCAGACAAATTAATTAATGATACGTACAGAGAATGTGATGAATCTATCATCCACGAACGCGTGAAGTTTATTTCAGGAATGACAGACGGCGTTGCCTTTAAACTAGATTATAATAGTAGAGATTATGCAATGGGAGACCATTTAGCATGAATATGGATGGCAAAGTAGGAGAAGAATAAAGTCATGATGGATAGGCTGGCGGGGAAGAAAACTGATCAGAAAGAGGTGAATATTTCTATGATGACGACTACTAAAGGACATACATAAGAAGAAGAGATGAATGAGATGATCATTTTTTGATAGTATTAGATGAGTAAACTGATATAACAGTAGTTTTAACACTCGTATAAACTACAACCTGCACTACTTTGTCTAAAAATATTCGTACGCCAGGGTAGCACGTAGTGTAACATATTTTTATTTATAACACCATGTAGGTATACTTGCTTACTTTTACTTATGTAAAACGAAAAATCTATTCGAATTTGAAAAATGCTGCGCTGATCACAAAAAAATATAAATAATAATTTACGAATAAAAAAAATATTATTATTTACAATAAAATAACAAAGACTACAAGCTATCGAAAGACAAAACACATAGTTATATCTGTATACGTAGATATTTTGTGTCTGACTCTCAGTTACAGTATGGTCGGCCACCTTGTTTTTTTTTTCATAATTTTACATCATTTTTGTTTTAGCAGTTCATAGAAGGCATCTAGGTACTCTGCAAATTACAACTGAGCGGATTTCTGGGAGTGGGAGGGGGAGTGGGGAGTCTGGAGTAAAATGGCTGTGACACACGGACAGACAGATGGACAGGGTGAATCTATAAGGGTTCCGATTCTAAAAACAAGGTGAGACCAAATCCAGCATTAGAAGGAAAAGACTTTAAAGAGAAAGATTTTGTTGGAAATTATTATTATTTAAACGAAACATTTACATGAACATTAGAAATAACATTATAAAAGTTTCGCATCGTCTACTCGCGGGATGCGCTCGCGCAGCTCGTCGGCGGGCCCGCGGCGACGTGCATCGATTTATGCCGATACTCGATAATTAAAAACAATCCGCCATATTCCTTTTTGTCTCTCCTTTTATTCCCGTTTTCGAGCATCCCTCATTTGATTGTGTTGTTTTTTTGACTTTTTTATAACTTTGCCTCCTTAAATGGTTCTTGGTTTTGTATTAAGCTGACTATCTGCTCGTTCGTCTCGGTCTGTATTCCATGGAGACGTTTTAATTTATATTTTTATCGGCGGCTGGTGTGGGACGCTGCGTTTGCGCATGTTTCTTTAGATATTTGTTGGTAATATTACATTGGTAATGAATTTGTAGTTGTTCGGTTATTTAGAGGGTCGTACGTATATCTGAATTTTCGTAAGCCTGTTGAGATACAATTTATTGTTGTTTGTGCTTATATATACAATTACAATTGTATCTATCGAGTACTTTGTTTGCCAAGTAATAGATACTAATAGTAAGCTAATCATTATTTGTAAAATCAATTGAACAAAACTTTTGTTTCAAAGAAATTAAGGTATTAATTTTTAATACCTCTTATTGTTAGGGTTCCGTACTTCAAAAGGAAAAAGGGAACCTTTATTGGATCACTTCCTTATCCATCTGTCTGTCTGTCAAGACCCTTTCAAGTTAAACCATATACTCAACTATGTGGAACTTTTGTGCTGTGAAATTAATCCTCTAAGTCTACGCAGTGAAAAGATATGGCTGTTTATGTCGCAAGTTTGTACGAAACCCTCAGTGCGCGAGTCTGACTCGCTCCTGGCCAGTTTTAAGTATATCTCAAGCTTTCTAGAATAGAAATTGAGCCGTTACAAAAAGATCACATTTCTGAGTCAAACGTTACAAATACTTCCTATTACTGCCGCAATAATTCAATACACGTTTAACAGATCATTTTTAATAGTCAATAATCCAGGAATAACAATAAAAACTAACATAACCTGTCAATCTGCCCACAGAACTAGTAAGATTCAAGTACAGACTTCTACAATATTTATGGTCCCGGCCAGACCATAGAGTTTAATGCGATGTATCTTTGCAATCGGTAGATTTGAGTCGTTATGCTGTTTAATTTTTAATGATGCTATCGTTTCCAGTTTGTCTGCTTGTATTGTATTACTGGAGGAGAATATAAAGAATAGGCTCATCTTGTTGTTTTTGTGTGAAAGTACAGACGCCTGCACATCAAGCTACTACAATCTGTCAGATTTCTTTGATAGATTTTCGACTTTATTTCTAAAGTATAAGGTTCAAGGTTCATTGAGAAAAATTGACAGTTTCGGGTAGCTTGACCTGCAGGCGTCTGTACATGTGGGCTTAAAAATTCCTTATCACCTGGACCATAATAGGATACTGAGGAGCTCGTGGCTAAATAATAGCAGCCGCTCAGGTCGATCTTTAGGTTAAACCGCGCTTGCCTAGGTTGGTCTGCGGATGGGTGACCACCCGTTACATACCGAGTTTCTTCCGTGCCCTCGGAAAGCACGTTAAGCTGTTGGTCCCGGCTGGCATTTGTAGATCTTTGACAGTCGTTAGAGATAGTCAGTGTCCCGAAAGTCTGACAACCAGTCTTACCAAGAGGTATCATATTACCTAGTACTAACTAGGTTGTGGTGGTCAGATAGCAGTCGCTCCATGTAAAATACTGGTATTCAGCTGCATCCGGTAAGACTGGAAGTCGACGCCAACATAGTTGGGAAAAGGCTAGGCAGATGATGATGATAATAGGATACTGACTGCTTTGTGGGTCTAGTGGTCGAGCGTGACTGCTGACTTGCTTTTCAAATTATCAAATAGCTTCTCCAGCTCTGGGTGGAGCAGAAGTGAGTGACAGACTTTCACTGCTTAAAATGTTCTTTCTTTTGCCGCGGTATCACTTTCGAAAAACCCTGCAACCTCGGCAGGCGATGGCCTTCAAACACTAACGTGCCGTCGATAAGGCCTGTCGTTACTATACGGACGGACGGTAAGCTATTCGTTGCTCACCGTCCATAGACTATCACTATTGACTGGAGCAAGGATTTGGCTGAGTGGTAACCAAGGTAGGAGCAGACCAGGAGTGTCAGACTTGTACTGCCTAAAACCCACCCATGTTCCTTCTATTGCCTTTTATGTTTCGAAGCCGTGGTATCTCTTTCGAACAACCCGCAACCCCGGTATCACGGGATACACTTAAACAAGGGATGTACAGGGCCGGGAAATGTGGCGGAAAAAAGAAGACGTCTATAGATACCCATATGATTCCAAGCTGATGTGATGGTGTTGATGAAGAGAACAGTAAAGTGCAAAATCACACAAATATTATGAAATTGATTGTTTGTATGTGTGTGTGTTTTTTACTCCTTCGCGATCAAACGGCTTCACGGATTGGAATGATTTTTTTATTTATTTACTAGCTGTGCCCAGCGGTTTCACCCGCTGCTCACTTAGGGGTATGAAAAATAGATGTTGGCCGATTCTCAGACCTACTGAATATGCATATAAAATTTCATAAGAATCGGTCGAGCCGTTTCGGAGGAGTATGGGAACGAAAATTGTGACACGAGAATTTTATATATAGTATTAGATTTAGGTAAGCCAACAATTGTTAACACTTTATATTTCATTTTTTTTTTCTTACAGACTTACCACCACATGCAAAATTGTATTTATACATTTTTATATATTTTTAATAATAACAATGATGAATTATATTTTAGCAATCTAGCAATATAATGAGCAAATCAAACATTGGTTTACATTAGGCTAAATAATAATCCTCTAGACTAGTCTTTAACACATAGGCTGCTTTTATCACGGTCTAAGCGAATGAAACCGCGGGACACAGCTACTGAAAAAAAGTGGTGATTAGCGTCAATCCAGAATGTCAGTAAGTAATATATGAGTTCACTTTTTATGACACCACCCGGAACAGATAATGTCAAATGTCACCTATAGTGAACAGAAAGTAATGGCCTCATTTAAATTATGCTAGATAACGAAGTATTATTGTGCGAAGTTTAGTTGAACCCCAAAAATCAATATTGACCCCATAACAAAAGGAAATTTTGCACTTTTTTAAATTTCTTCACAAAAACATGGGGTACAAAAAACCGTCCAGGTGCGGCGAAAGGGTTAAAAAGTATTGCCGTCTCTCTCTGGCTCTATAGAACTGTTTGCTGTCTCGCTCGTTAACCCTTTGATGGAGGGTGCATTTTTTTTGGGTCAAATCTCGTATTTTTCTCATTGATTACATTTTTTTTTCGATATAATGAGATATTGTGTTTCGGGGTTCTTTGTTAAAGTTTTAAAATTCGAGCACGGTGTGATTTGAAATCATTTCGGTATTTAATGGTTTATGGAGCAAGCTGCGGTTTTATTACTGACTGAGTCTTTTTGGAGCTGTTAAATATTATTGTAGTATGTTTAGAATGGAAGATTTTAAAATTAATTTGTTGTATTTTGTATGATTTTTCCTTCACCGTTTTCTGAGCGATGGTAAATAATGTGCTAAAAAAGAGGCGTAAAGAGCTAGACTCTTCCGGAGTTGCGGGTTGTTCGAAAGAAATGGAACATGGTTGGGTTTTAGTCAGTAACATTCTGACACCCCCGCTCGAACGCAGAGCGAGGGATGTTCCCATCCTCAATAAAAAAGAGCTGGAGTCTTACCAAAAATACTGGGCCTAGATTAATAAACAGAGATTAAATTGGAAGAGCAAGAAAAGGATGGTCTTTGGCCCTGCAGTGGGACTGCTTAGTGGCATTATAAACAATTTTTGCAATTTTCAATTTATTATTTTTCCTTTAAATTTTTATTTTTATCTATTTTTTTTAAACTAAACACTTGAAATATGTTAGTGCTGTGCACACCTGTAAGTGACGAATTCACTCTAAATTATAAGAATGATTGTTACTTCTAAAAATGTATTAGTGAATGCGTGAATGAATTAGCGTTGGAATGCCATAATTAAACAAATAAGTAAAAGTATTAACTAGAGTATGAATCTAGGTAGGAATACCTACGTTCAAACCCTAGTTAATACTGGGTGTGGGTTATACCATACCCTTGGTAAGACTGGTTGTCGGATGGGCCACTACTACCTGCAGCAAGCAACTATCGAAAGGTTTTAAATTTAACATGCTTCCCGAGGCAGGGAGGAAACTTGGAACGTAATCGGTCACCCATCCATGGACCAGCCTAGCTAAACGCAGCTTAACCTGAACATCGACTGAACGATCAGCTGTTATAATAAGCAACGAGATCCTAAATCATCAATATTTTATGTTTAAATAACTTGATGAATTGTTGAAAAGTGATAGAAATTACGTTATTTTTTTTAAACTTCTACTTGAACGAGGTTTTTTTTACTTCTTATAGGTACTTATTTAAAATAGCAACTTGAACGGGGGTTTTAACCTTTAAAACGCCAGAGCATAAACCTACGCGAATGTCCTCCACGCCGAGAAACTAATTTTACGTACATTTTTGTCACGTATTTGTGTCATTGGCGTCCAGGGCCCGCGCTTCCTTGTCACATATATGTGACAATGGCGCTCAAAAGGTAAAATGGCCTCTTTCAAACATAATATCTAATATATAAAATTCTCGTGTCACAATTTTCGTTCCCATACTCCTCCGAAACGGCTGGACCGATTTAAACGAAATTTTGTGTACATATCGGGTAGGTCTGAGAATCGGCCAACATCTTTTTTTCATACCCCTAAGTGAGCAGCGGGTGAAACCGCTGGACACAGCTAGTAATAGGATAAAAATATGAATTACGTTAAAATTCTTAAAATATTCACAGACGCAGTGAATTGTCACTTTATGGCCATTTTACGATTGGTAACGTAATTTATATTATTAACATACTAGCTTTTGCCCGCGGCTGCGCTCGCATTAAATTCGGGGTAACACAGTTCCCCCTTCCTGATTTACAGTTACCTGCTACCTATAGTTTTTGCACTTGCGCCTTATTGATGCTATTACAAAGCAATGCTAAATTTTCCCTTTTCATCCCTCTTTCTCCCTCGTAGCTCATTTTTTTTAAATAGCCTATGTCCGTCTCCAGGGTCCTAACTATCTCTGTACCAAAATTCATCAAAATCGGTAAGCCATTTAGGCGTGAAGAAGTAACAAACAAACTCACTTTCGCTTTTATAATATTAGTAAGGATTAACATAATTACGATTCTGCTTAACCGTCCATTTCAGACCCCTGATCTCTTCAGTTACTTACGAAGAAACCTTATCTACTAAGAAGAAAAATGTCTCTAGTTAAACTTGACGATTGCAATGTGTGAATTATGTATTTAGGTAACTAGGTACCTATTACTCATTCCTAGGACATCACTATTTCATCATCAGTCATTGATCTGCTGCAATACTAGTTAAATTACAATGACATACTGTCTCGATGGCTTACCTAGTGGCCGCATGAATGGCTGCTGAAAATGAGGTCCAGTGTTCGAGTCTCTGGAAAACTTTTGGATTTTTTAGACTTTCTTAGTGACCATCCTGGAGTCCGGATTAGTGTTCGGTTGATGGTAATAGGCTCATCCCCTGTTACATGTTACTTATGGTGAAACGGCCGGGGTAACAGTGGTAACACGCAACATTTAAATTTTCTTACGATTCTTTGCATTTGGCACGTCAGTGTTCAATTCAATTCAATTTAGTTTTTTTATTGCATCTGACATGTGTTTAAAAAGATCTTAAATAAAAAAATTGGTTGTTTGTAAAGTAGGTTTACGATCGAGATGTTTACGTGATAACGTCTTATTGGTGAAATAAGTTATCACCAGTAGTGACATCTAAAATGAAATTAAGTACTAATTTAAAGTTTTTTTTTTCGAGCCAAGTAACAGATGGCGCTACCATCTTTATGAAATGTCGCTTGTGAGGTTTTGGTGTGACACAAGTTTCTGAACATGTCACCCGACTAAAACGATTTTAAAGACGTTATCACGTCAAAAATAATACAGTTCACAAGGACCCTGAAAGAAAAGAAAAGTCTAAATACAACAGTACAGTACAGCCCTCTAAGTTAATTAAGTCAAATCCTTACTAATATTATAAAAGCGAAAGTGAGTTTGTTTGTTTGTTTGTTTGTTACCTCTTCACGCTTTAATGGCTAAACCGATTTTGAAGAATTTTGGTACAGAGATAGTTGGGAACCAGGAGACGGACATAGGCTAACTTTTATTTAAAAAAAAGTGGGATATGAGGGAGAACGAGGGAAGAAAAGAGAAAACTTAGCGTTGCTATTACAAATCCATCAGGCGCAAGAGCAAAAACTGCAGGTCTGTTTGGTGTGTTATACCGAATTTAACGCGAGCGAAGCCGCGGGCGAAAGCTAGTTCTTTAATAAGTTGGCGCTTCCACACCTTAAACGTAACTGCTGAAATGTAGGTGTAGAACTCTGCCAAGTCTTTCGGTTTTTACAAGCGTGATGTTGTGATACTTTCATTTTAAAACTAAATTAACAAATCCACCTACAAATAAAAATTAACAAGTCAAATGTATACAATTTCGGCGAGTAACGGAACGTATGCCATGACATTTCGAAAAAAGAACGATTGTTCTACGACTAGGCTGAGTAATGCAACGCCCACGTTCAAATCTTAACAAACCGTGCGAGAAAAAAAATAATTAAATAGAATTGTAATTGTGTAATATGCTCGCCCCGCCACATCTGTACATCTGTTATTGTCAACACACCTGAGAACGATGTGGCTATACCTGTCCTTGTCGCTCTTTGTCAAAAGCTGTATGTCAGAAAGGGACAGAAACAATGAATCGGTTCGGACGAGATGTGGAAGTGACAAAAAACTCATGCTTCCTGTGTCTTTCGTATCATTTGAAAAAGGAATAAGGCTGGCGTAGTATATGTGACGGCGACAGATCAATTGTTCGATTTGTTAAAACATTACAATAATAATTCTTTTGGTTGGCACTTTAATAAACCAACTTTTCAATAACTCTAGAGTTCTAGACGTCTATTCTAAATGCGAAAGTTTGGTTGGATGTTTATTACTTTTAGATGAAAAGTTAATTACATACATCTGGAGGGTATTTAGCACATAGATAGACCATAGACAGGAATAGCATATGAGTACACAACTTTTTTTTAAACACATACACACTAACATCTACACGCATCGAAGTCGCGGGCGATAGTTGTAGTACTTCTAAAAGATGGGGTACCTCTGAAAATGTCCGATCAAATTCGAAAAAAAAAAAACAGATGAGTCTATTATCAAGTGCCATAGGATGAGTATTATGTTTCATAGACGCGAAGGAAACTACATAGGCAGTCGCTCCATGTAAAATACTGGTATTCAGCTGCATCCGGTAAGACTAGAAGCCGACCCTCACAAAGTTGGGAATGTCAGATGATGATTTATGACACGTGGAGGAAGCCACGGGCAAAAGCTATTTTCCAAATAATAGCACACTTAGATTTTCAACGATTGGTCTAACACCGATAGTTGATATTTCAACAATGTCATATTATTAGATATTAATTTAAGTGTCACTTAGAGCAGATTAGTAAGAATGTTGTTGTCGTTACCTAAAATACAAGCACCATCCGTACTATACTTTGGTATTTTACGAGTTTTTGTCAAGCATTATTTTCATTGTGATATTATTATCGGATAAAACCTGGCATGAACGCAAAACACAGTAAAGTGGCCTACAACAAAGTTGTTATTGCAGTAAGAAAACAAAAACAAAGTCCAAAATTATAGAAATTAAAATCTTTTTTTAGCTCCCAATATTTTCTTTCTCGATTGGTTTTTATACTACTACATCAAACTGACTGCTTGTAACAACAACGTTTTGTCGTTACAAGTAGTCGGTTTGATTTTTATGAAGAAGTAGAGTACCATTCTTATCAGACAATAAATCAGTAACATCTGAAGATCTTTCATATACTATAGTCACGGTGTATGAAGTTTTGACGTATTCCATACAATGTGGACTTTTTAACAATTCGAAAATAGAACGTTTTTAAACTTAACCCTTCCATATTTGACAAAAAAGAACTTTTTTATATTTAGAACGCGACGAGCACCGAACAGGGATTTAGCTCTTTTGAATTTAGAAACAGTTCGAATATGGAAGACGGTCGAAATATGGATTAGAATAACGGGCTTCGGAAAGTATGGAAAAAGAAAAAGGCTTGCCATATTTGGATGTTTTTATAATTTGTTAAAGATGCCTCGTCTCGAACGGCATTTTAGAATTTGTGAAGACTCACTTCACAAATTATTGTTTATTTTCCTTCTATAGCACTATCCACATTGAATAGGTTTTGGCCTTGAGTTCAAATTGAGGCATTGATCTGCTCTTTATTGTATCTTCGTACTTAGTACTTCAAAGTACACTGATCCAAGTACCTACTTACTGCCAACCTATATTCTTTGAGACCATTGGACGTGTATTCTAATTAAAAATAAACAACTTAATAATCACGCCTGCAATATTCTAAGGGTGTGGCAGAGGTGTACCTGATACAACATTTTGCCAGTTATGTTTGGGGGCGAACCTATTGCCAACAGCAGGGCACAAATCCTGCTTACAAGGCCGCTACTAAGAAGTTCCTGATTGAAATCCCTAATAACACCTAAAACTTGCATTTAACTCATGAATAAACTACCAGCAAAAAAGTTTTTTTTGTCACATTAAAAATATACAGTTAAACTTTAACTTCCGGATCTTTCTTTACATTATAATGTAGCGAAATGAGAAAACCATAAAAAAGGAACTTCTCACAAAAGTTATCATTACAACGGTTATCTTAGATCGTAAAAAATATCAGATGTCGTCACACAACCCTTTTGATGAAAAGAAACGCGACGAAAAAGGGGTAATTTTTACCTTAAAAAAAACTTTATACAGTGTAATATTTTGACAAAACTGGAGAGTCACGTTACCCGGCCGGGTGTGGGTTAAAAAAGTGATAGAAAAAGGGTAAAAAAGACAGATTTCTTTCGGAACGAGATTCGGTTACAATGTGGATGTATGCATTGTGAGATTTTGGGAATGTTTGTGATTGATTTTTGTAAGAAACTTGTATTTTCTGGTGTGAGATATTGAATAACAAAATGTTGTCAACATCTCCTTGACAACAAGCTTTGAAAGAATATCGTGCTTTTTTTTTTTTTTTTTTTCAAATAAGTAATTATTGAAATTGAAATTATTTATTTCAGACCAAGCACACAGTAATCATACATTATGTTAATAGATAGATAGAGATAGTTCATAAATTATGTTAATAGATGAAAACTGAAAAACTGTGTTAGTAAAATTCAAAACAATTGTCTGAAATTCCGATAAGCATTTATTGAGTAATGGGGATTAAAAAAGATGGAGTCTAAAACTGAATTTAAAAATACTTACAATTACAAAATGCAAAAGAAAATACATATTAAAGGCTAAGACAGCAGGGACAGCAGGACATATTATTGTATTATTATTTAAGGTTCATCAATAAAAGTATACATTAATTAAACAATTATTAGTCACAAACTCAAAGCAGTAGCCATACACAGCCTTGACGATTACTTTTTCACTATTTGCTTATGTACTTGTAATCACGTTCTCGAAAACGGCTCTAACAATATCCGTTTGAAATCTTTTGAGCCGTTTTGCGCCTGGAATCCGAATCAATCTAGCTAGGTTTCATTATATCTAGGAAAATTCGTTTTCTCTATTTTCACTAGAGCAGAGCTCGCCCACGTTCAAATATGTAGAGCATAATTTGGATGCTGGGCAATGATGTGGGTGTTTGAATGGAACTTTCGTAGCCACTGTCAACAAATAGACCCCCAAAATGGCGTAGGCAGGGAACTGACATATCGCTGACATGAAAAACTTTTCAACTTACCGTAAACGATTGATAATAGGTAAAATATTTTTTGGCATAGGTTAATAAAACTCGCAGATTATATTGTTCATCTAAGTGATTTGACTGTGGCCATTTCGTTTCAAAATATCGGTAGAAATTAACGAAAGCTTTCAAAAAACATCACAAAAATAAACTCAGACTGCCTCAAAATATTCGACACGTTTTTGACAAAGCAATGTAACCTTCACCAATAAAACAAAACAAGGACAAAAATAAAATACATTCCGAAAAAATTAAAAAAACAAAAATGTTGAATCTCAAAATATTTCTAATTAAAGCTTCGTTGTGGACGAACAAAAATGCCTGGTCGTCGAGTCGTTATTAATTTTAACAAAATTTAAACAAAACTGACATATCTCAGTTTGAAAACTATGTCGGGCGTTTTGCGCGCCCAAATTTTTGCTGTACATTTTTGAAACGCGCGGTGTGAGCGAGGCAGCAGATTTTTTCTTTCAAGGGAGCGAGATAGCAATAGAAGCGGCGAAAGTGAATGTGTTCTAAAGTCATTTTTGTCATGTAGATGAAGTGGTTGTCTATAAATTGCTTGTCTTTTGCATACAATAAAGTTTTGAGGGCCGTGGCTTTGCATTTATATCTTTGTCAGTTTTTTTTTCGTGGTGTTACGCAAGCAATATAAGTTTAATACTTTTGTCGTGCGTCATTCATGTTAAACGTGCTAGGAACCTATTCAATTGAAGCTTTGGATTTGAGCTATGTGAAGAATGAGGATTTAGGTTTGTTGCGCAATTGTATTTAACTGCTTATAACAAAATATAAGATTTGTTAAGTTAGGTTACTACTTACCAAAAAAATAACTATTTTAGAAATCAGTGAAATAGATTTTAAGGTTAAAGTTAAAACAATGAGCCACTTATACTTACTTTATGTGTTTTTTTTTTATAAAACGTTGCCCCACTCTAGGAATTTCTACTGTATCGTGGGTGCGTTTACAAACTTTTAAACTCACACATAATTACAAACAGCCAGACCCGAAACAACTATTTGCAGGCCATACAAATATTTGTTCCGTGCGAAAATGGAACCCGTGACACGCAGTGCAGCAGTCAATCGCTCAACCACTGTCAATTTTTATTATGGCTGGTTTACACGGGCTTAGTAGCTAAGCGCTTAGTACTTGTCACTAATACTAAGTCCTCGTGTGTAAACACGCTGATTAGTGCTTAGTATTAGTGTTTGTGAATAGTGCAAGTGAATAGAGATCGATCCTATTTACTAAGCGACAAGTCGATACCCCCACCACGATTTACTAAGCACTTGTCGCGTGCTGACCGCATGTAAACAGCTCGACAAGTTAGTTGATTATAAATTTCATCCAAGACTTCGGGTATGAATTTTGAAATCGCTGGTTTAGAAACTCTGAACACGTGTGATAACATGCGGTAGCTGCTTCCTGTTGCCAAAAATGACAAAGTAACCTCCAATTTTATTTTAGCTGGTATGGCACTCCTCATATTTGTGTCTTGTCTTTGAATTGCTGGTGCAACTTTTTCTAATAAAATATCAAATTGTGCCGTTGACATTCTCATAGTTACTCTATATTCTCCTGGATCTTCGGTTGCTAGCTCTTTTAATAGAAGAGCAGAATGGCCCCGTTCATCTCTGCGCAGTAACCACTGTCTTGTCCACAAACGTTTTCTTTTTAATGTTTGTCTTTCAAGCTCTTCGATCATGCTTGAAATAATAATGTTTGAATATTGTTTAAACACACTGCGCAAAATCAGGCGGCGTCGTTCCATTTCGAATGTCTGGTCACTAATGACTTCTACTGGCTCCAACGTGTAAACGGTTACTTTTCACTTGTCATATTGAGGCTTAGTATAGTGACAAGTACTAAGCGCTTAGCTACTAAGCCCGTGTAAACCAGCCATTAGTCAATTTATTTATTTATGTTTCTTTTAGAGTTTAAGATTTTTATGTTTTCAGATATTGTTGTACTATTTTATTCCTTTCTGATGATACCTATCAGTACCTACCTATAATATATGATCGGATTTAATCAAAGGTACTTCGGTAGGTACCTGCCTAGCCCACAAGTGCCAGTGGAGGCTACCCTCGGGGCAGGAAGCTCTCCTGTAGTAACTCAATCGGCTGAATCGATGATAAGGTGCCTGAGACCCAGCTAGGCTATTATTGCAATAACGTATTGTTAAAATACGCATTAATTAGAAACTTGGTTTTATACACTGACGTAGCGTCCCAAAGTCAGTTCCGCGGAACCTTGGGGTTACGTAAATAGAACGGTTTCTTTTATTATTTATTTATTTGGTTCACCAATAATTGTATATAAACCGGGCTAAACAAACAAAATAACAGGACAAAGTGTGATAATCACTTATAGGTAAACTCTGCATGCACAAAAAACGTTGTTGTACCTAGTTTACAAAAAAAAATGAAATAAAAAACTACTGACAATGGATCTAACAGATAAATTAAACTAAATGTAAACAAAATTCAAGACAAACAGATTAGAAAATTGAAAAAAATATTAAAAAATAAAAAACATTAAAAACAAAATAATTCAACCCAATGAGACTCGATGGTACAAAACAAAAAACAAGTTTCATATAGCCTAAATTCAGACTATGCAGGCATATTTAAGCATTTATTTCATCCGAAATAAATGCCTAAATAATACTTAACAATGACACTGGACGTGTCAACGGTCTTACTACGAATAAATGTATCCTTACGAATACCCTTAAGGCGAAACCTATTTAAAATAATAATATTATTTCACAATTAAAAAATACCATCTCGCCTTATATTCCAGCCTATATTTGTATGATTAATAATAACGACGACAAAACAAAAATGCATCACACATGTTTTCAAATAGTTAGAAAAACGCACATTTCATATCGGCCCGGTTCGTGGCCGGACGCGGCGAATTTCCGAAAACGTTCTGTTTTTGCGACGCAGTGTAATTTTCGGAAAATTCGTGCGCGTCGCCCGCTTAGCCGAAACCGTAATTATGCCTATTTCGATCGACGACTTTTTTCGACCAACTTCGCAATCAGTAAATCGAAATTATTTTCGCAATATGAGCGACGATTCCATGTTCAAGATTCCACGAATGCGTGTTTTTTTTTTAAATTTCGATTTGTAAAAGGAATTGTGATTCTGTAAAAGTAATTATTTGGAATACTTGAGTTCTTGTATGCTTTTTGAATGCATTTTGTAAAGTTTACAAACTCCTTGTAATGACGATAATAATACTTATGTTACATTTTGCAGTAGGATGCAAAATTCAGAGGCCTATTTACTACGTTTCACCTACGTACCACCACCGTACGATTCACCTATATTGTATGATATTGTGCGAAGATGTATCTCCAACAATAGGCTTGTAACTTTATAAAATACTAACATAGCTTTAAGATATCTTTTTACTAACCCCTATGGATGTACTTTTCCGAAATAAAGATTATTTTATTTTATTTATTTTACTACAAGATTACTATTTGATTCCCTACATATTTCTTTCAAATATCATCATCATTCTTCTGCTCATGAGCCAAGTCATTTGAGGTCGGCGCAGCACCTCATCCCCATTAACCATATTATTATCCTTTACACAGTGTATCCATCGTTTATCTTCCTCTACTCTTTTTTTGCTTTGCACCAGAAATGAATTTCATTTTTTTTTTGTCAAATTGTCGCATTGTTACTTTTTCTTTTTAAACAGACAGCTTTTTATATCTCACTTTATAGTTATGTCTTCTAATCAGCGTGGGAGAAGTCGTATCTGTCCTCTAAACAAAAATTATAAATCTCGCTACATTATACACAGATGGTAATAAAAGCTCCAATGGAGGCTAGAATCTCTTCAAATGGGGCCACAAGGGCCAGAAGTGGCCTCGATTGAAAAGGGCTGTTTAAAGCCACTTAAAACTATGTTTGAATGACGAAGCGGCAATTTAAAATATTGTAATGACTTTGAACTTTGGTTTCTGTAACTTTAAGAACTTTATTTAAATAGAACGCGAAAGAATAATGCATTCAACGTTTAAATAATTAAAATTGAACGCTTCCTAAAATATAGAGAGTTGTGTATCTAATAAAACTGATACATGCCATCATTTATTGAATAAAAATAAAAACAAAAAATAATTAAAACAAAAATTCAAGAAAAGAATCTTTTAGAAACCCTAAAATGCGAGCGGGTACGATGTGACCCACCTGCTACATTCGCGTTTCAACAATACGCGAGGGCCCGACCCTTCGCCCTGCGCATCGAACGCGCGAAAATAACCAGAAACTGACATTACAAAAAAACGAAAAGATGGCAAAGGTGTCTCAATTTTTGACAAAAAAAGTTCAGCGAGGTTAAGACCCATGGGAAAGAGTTAGATACGGTCTTTTAATCTCCCTTTTTAATAGAAAGACGATATCTTCCGCGTTTTTTTATTATTTCTAACTGTTTAGCTAGGGTTCCGCTATTGTGATGTTTAAAAAATTGCGAAGTTCAACCCCTTTGGCAACAGATGATCGCAAGACGCGTGAGATAGTTTTTTTTTTGGAAATTTTCGTACTTTGATTTATAACTGTTTGCAGTAATTTGAGAGTTTTATCGATATTGTGCTGTTGTAGGAGTTTTTTGTGTTGGTTTTATAACGGTTTTTTGGTAAAATAGTGTAATATTATTGGGTTTTTTATTGCCCAATCTTTAATGTTAATTTATTGCTCTGAATAGTATACAAGACATCCGGCAACATAAGTTGCATAAAGCAGTAGATACTTAAAATCCAAGGAAAAGACTAATTAATTAAGAAAATAATAGTGTCCGTTCTTTTCTACTCTTAATTCATCTTTGTCTTACTGCTAATTAGCTCAAAGATTTATCTTAAAATTAAAAAAGTACCTAACTCGTATTACCTAATCTAGATATCACGACTAAACCAAAAAAAACAAGGTTCTCTTAAAAGCAATCGTTCAAAAAACGTACATTTAAGTTTTTTCTATAACCTCTTTAGTGATTGCGTTTTTGCTTCACCAATCAGAAGCTATTGTCCGCGAATCACAATCGTGGCCAAGACGTCCCTTTTTGACCAGTGCACACAACAAAAAAACAGAAAAAAGGTCACTGGGGTCATAAGTCACACGTTTTGTGCCTCTTAAGGTCATTGTTTGTCCCTATTTTTACCAAAAAGAGGTCAGTTATAGAATTCGATATGCTTGCGAATTTTTGCGGGTTGAATGACGATATCCGGGAATATGTTTCTTTTTCAAAGGTAATTTGAGACGTGTGTGACCTCGGGTCAAGCGGAACCGAAAACAATTTAATTGTATTGATTTTTAAGGGTTACTGAATGAATCAATTTTGGATACAATACTTTCTTAAACGTAAGAAATTATGGTCAATTAAATTTTTTTGTCAAATAAATGGAGAACTATTGAACGGGTAATTTTTGTGGATTTTGTTTAATTTGTTAACGTGCAACGGGTCGTAGTACCTAAGTTACAACTAAGTTATGCGCGTAGAGTTGTAACCGGTTTCCTTACGTGTTATGTAGCTGCGGTAGGTATTAATGGTAGCTATGTTTTAATCGCTTTAGTAGTATGTTAGTTATTAATTAAGGACATATTTCAGTGACGCCGCCGATCTTGATACTCATTCTTAAAGGATTTTTTAATGTAGGTAAGTTTTAGAGATGGCTAAATCACTTGCAAGGAATTACTTCTCTATGATGACAAGTCTGTTTTATCTATTTGTGATACTTGACTTAAAAATGCAAGTTAAGTATACAAAACTGGAATTAGTTTCTAAACTTAATTAAACATATTGTTATTGCGTACACTATCGCATTAGAAACCTTGTAATGATAGTCGTAAGAGAAGGAATAAATAAATGAAAAACCAAGCGACAACCGAAGACCAAACTTTTGTATATATTTTGCAATAATTCATAATTTTATACACGCCATTTTAATTTAGAAACATTATTCTCAAGTACGTTACTGTTCCAAATTAATTTTAAACCATTACTTTTATACGTTATGCGCATAAATTAAAAAAGTTTGAACCCGAAGACATTTGCACTCGGAGATAAATCTTACAAAAAATCTAAGTTAATGCAGATTAACCTTAGAACTTCATTATATTCGCGACCTTCTTCTACCCTCCGTTTAAATTTCCCACGTTTCACCCCGATTCACCCCAATTTTAGGGTTATCTCTTTACGCGGAGTGAGCATCAAAGTAGATCACTTTAGAATTGCTATCATTATTTTTTACTTTTTTGCAAATTTTTTCGTAAAAAAAATCTAAAAAATTGACCCCATTTCCTGATGAGGTCTCGACACTGTGAACTAGGGTTAACTCTGTATTTGTGAAATTCGATCCGGTTTGTTTTTTTTTAGTCATTGTATTTTTTATTATTGATGGCAATATTTAAGCAGGTAAACTAAGACTTTCTTGTGAGAAGATTGACGAAGCCTGTGCTTTCGATGTCGTTGAAAAAAAAAATGGCGACATTTTTTATTCCTGAAAGTTGAATATATTTGGTAAGTATGTAAGAATGTGATGTTTTATCGTAAGGAACATTCTCAGGAGGTTGTAGGTTTTTTGTGGTTACAAAAGAAGAAATGCCATTAATCATATTAAGGTTCAAAAGGTTTAGATCAAAAACAATTTAAATTGACATAGTTTCCAGAACTACTCACGATATTTCACAGAAATACAATAAGAAAATTGTTAAAATATGGTGAATAAACTCCTTAACAAAATCAATTATTATCAAATGGCTTTGACACCTAACAATTACTAAATTCCTTCCGAAATACTAGCATTAAGACGACATTGTTTCCAATTCGACATCTAGATAATTACTTTTACTATATAAGGAGCCTCAAAAGGAACATAAAAATAGTTGACAATTTCAAAAAATTAAACAAGAAAAATTCTCGTTATCGTCTACGTTAAATTAATATTAAAATAGACGTCATTATAGTAAAGAATATAAACAAAACAACATTCTATCATTAATAATACAATATCAAAAGCAAAAACGGCACGACGATGCTATTTCATTGTAAAAAAGATAACCATACAGAACTTGCATCTGCAAGAATAAAAATAATTTTCAACGTTTAATACAAAAATCGTAATAATTAACTTCGTTACACACCGATAAATTACAATACGAGAAAGAAATGCAACTCGGACGCACACATGTACGATGAGTCGTGAGTATGCACGCACACTTACAAACGTAGGGCGGGGTGGTCGCGGGACTTATACGCGGATTTATCGTGTGTTGCTTTGATTAGGATTTTTTTTGGGGATCGATATTGTGATTTAGTTTTCTTGAGGTTTTGTTATAATTCTAACTTTATTTAATTCCTGTTAATGGACGTGTTAGATTACCTTTGGCAACTGTTGAAAAACTTTACAACAATCGTGTAGAAAAGATTTAGAACTTTAAAAAAAATGTACTACTATACTGTGGTACCTTAAAATAAGTTCCATGTTTACACCGTATTTAAGCAATCAAACCAGAGAAGAAAAGTCTTCAATTATGACTTAAAATTAAGTGTAATTTAAGAGTATTTTTTATACAGTGGTTTGTGGGGCACGGCACGGCACAAAAGTGGCGATAAGTGCCCTCTTAGAGGATTATCTAGAGAAGGGCCATGGCGTCCTCACCTAACGCCTAAAGCAGTTCCTACTGGACATGGAAGTTCCGGGAGGTTCCTGCACATAATTGGGCGGGAAAAATCGCCCGGATGTCACCACTGTGACGATCGCCTGGAGGACGCGGTTGAGCACACTAGCGGTCTGTATCGCTGTGTCTTTGTAGAGGCGATCGGCTGCAGTTACCTCTCCTGTCCGGCCCTGGTTCAGTCTATGATATGGAGCAAGATAGAATAGGAAGCAGTCACTTCCATCGGCGAAGCAGTTATGTTAGGGAAGGAGGGGGAGAGAAAACCGTACTAGCCGCCTCGGGAGACGCTGAGGGCGTCGGTAGGCCGCAAGATGACACCCGGCTACTGTAGACGAGGGTCTGTGGACGGTGAGGAATGAGTAGCTCACCGTCCGTCTATGTAGTGCCAACAGGCCATGCCCACGGTGAGTTCGTGATCCACATGCGCATCAAAGGAATGTCGGCAAAGCAGAGGGACCTTTGGGACCACTGCCTGCTGAAGTTGCGGGTTGATCGAAAGAGTAACCGCGGTCTCAGAACAAAAAGGGCAATAGAAAAAAATGGATGGGTGATAGTCAGTATAAGTCTGACACTCCCTTCCGCTGATCCCAGATAGGGAGAAATCATATGATGATTATCCATTCGAAAAAAATAAAAACTTTAAATGCATATTAGAAATTTAATTTTGCAAACACAAATCAAGCCACTTCCGCCTAACACAAATCCACAACCAACACTCGAATGAACAATCATTAATTGCTATAACCGACAGTATAACATCGACGTTCGATAACACGCCGTGTCCCAACCCTAGTCGGCCGCCATCGGCATCACAAATACATTGGTATGATTTATTGTCAACACGGACAACAAGTTGTGTGCGGAGTATCACTGACATACACACACATCCCTACCAGGGTTGATCAGGGTTGGCAGGAATGACTGAGTGGCTAGGGATGGTTATGACTTGTAATAACGTAACTTGGGTTTAGAAGGCGCATAGACCAGAATTATTTGGGTGATATCAGAAGTCAAAAAAATCGACACAAACTTGCGACATAAACAACCATATCTTTGACTGCGTAGACATAGAGGGTTGATTTCACGGCACAAAAGGACCATAAAGGTGAGTATAAGGGTTTAATTTCAACTTGATACCTTCATGCGTTCCCGAGATATAGGGTTTTGACAGACAGATAGACAGAAGAACAACAACGTACCAATGAATGTTGTTTGAGACTTTCGTTATTAAATGCTGGACTGTGAAGATGGATGAAAAAATATTCAGGACAACATTTGTAACCCTAAGATTAATATAAAAAGTACAAAACGTATCGAAAAAAATTGGAAAATTAAAGAGTTGTCACAAATATACCTACCGTATTCGAACCCGTGACTCCTTCGTTCCTTTGCCGGTCACGCCGGCGCCACAGCGCCAGCCAACCAATAATGCTCATATTTGTATGCCTGCTATACCTCTCACTTGGTAATTGAGCTTTAATTAACTTAATTCACAATTAGCATAGGTATTTACGATGAGCATACATTTTCAATGAACAATTACAAATCCAGTAAATGACAAATTTTCTCAACAAAGTATTCATGATCTTTTTTTTTAAACCACAGGAAGAAATGTTTCAAATTGTCTTTTCGCAAGATGTTTAAATATGAATAAATTTATAAAACGGAAAATTAATCATTAATTATTTATTTAAACTTCATGTACACACGACAGCACGTAAACCTATTCTAAACTATTATAACCTGATCTCTCTCTACTACAGATCGCACACCGTAGTAGAGAGACCAGGTTAAAATGGTTTTGTATAGGTTGTTGTGCCGTCGTGTATACAATAGTGGTGGCGTTGTGGCGGACTTAGTGCCATTAAGCCATTCTCTACCAGTCAACCTTTGGGTTAAATACGACAACATTCTAAAAGAGTACAAAAATTAACAACTACCTAATATTTTTGTAAAACAAACTAAATATAAACTAACTTAAAAAAAACTTAAGGTATCGAATACTCCTCCGCACCCCTGTCATCCGGAAAAGTGCCCAGAAGACTAGCAGAATTGCCACGTTGAATGGCAATGCTAATAAATATTAAAGGATCTCGTGGCTAAATAATAGCAGCCGCTCAGGTCGATCTTTAGGTTAAGCCGCGTTTGCCAGGTGTGACCAGGACCACCCGTTACATACCGAGTTTCCTCCGTGCCTCAGAAAGCACGTTAAGCTGTTGGTACCGGTTGTCATTTGTAGATCTTTGTCAGTCGTTACAGGTAGTCAGTGTCCCGAAAGTCTGACAACGAGTCTTATCAAAGGGTATCGTATTACCCAGTATAAACTTTGTAGTGGAGGTCAGATAAGCAGTCGCTCCATGTAGAATACTGGTATTCAGCCGCATTCGGTTAGACTGGAAGTCGACCCTAACGAAGTTGGAAAAAGGCTAGGCTGATGACGACATAGGTTTGATCCCTATGATCCCATATGACCTACAGGTGTTTGTTCCGGGTCTGGCTGTTTGTGTATATGAGTGTAAATGTTTGTAAACTCACCCACGATACAGGAGAAATTCCTAGTGTGGGGAATATATTACATATATCCAAGTCCAGGAGTAGGTACCGCTTACAGATATTATTATTACCTCAGTTCCAAAGTTTGACAGCCCTAAGCCCTCCGCAGTACGTGATGCGTCGAAAAATGTGCCATTTATGTGTACAGGGAGTTATTACTTGTTCATCAACCTTTTAATTTCGACAATCGTCGAACAATTAAGTGTTTTTAACGTACACCAAACATAATGTTTTATTAGTACCGCTTTTTGTGAAGTCGGGTATTTTGCAGAAGAATCTTTTGGTCAGTATTAGTTTTCATTTTGATGGGTTTGAAGAAGAACTGGATTTTTAATCTGTGTTTTGTTTGAGAGGACAGTTTTTGGTGCTCTTTCCGAAATTCATCATCATCTGCCTAGCCTTTTATCGAACTGTTTTGGGGTCGGCTTCCAGTCTAACCGGATGCAGCTAAAAATGAGTATTTATACTAGGCAGTTTGTACTGTTAGTAAAAACCTTAAACTCAAAGCATTTATTTCAATTAGACCATTACAGGCACTTTTGAATGTCAATGAAACAAAAAACAAAAATATGTTGCTGATGCTGTCCCAGTCACAAGACATAATAACTTGTAAAAATACTGTAGTTGGCCATTCTAAAGCGTAGATCTCTATGGAGAAGAATGGGCAAGAAACTCCATGGACACTCTTTTAAATCATAATATTTTACAAAATCATGGATACATCATTCATGTTGAGATTATGCATACATGTGAGAACGATGTAAAAAACGAGCACACTTAGAGCATCCAGAGTAAAAGCAAAAATTTGCAAGAGTTTAATAGATGAATTAAAACCGTGGCAGCTAAGAGATGACCAGTCACGACTGACAGCGCCCGTTCACGAACATAACGCATGGATCAGCCCCATTCAGCTCTACCATTTTGAAGGGAACTAAATGACCCGATACACACGCCACCATCAGCGTGACATTTAAATCAACATGACAGTCTCTCAACCACCAGGGCACCGTCGAGTCAATGAAATTACTTAGTACTCGATAATACTTCTTGGTAAGACTGGTTGTCAGACTTTCAGGTCACTGACTACCTGTAACGACTGTCAAAGATCTACCTACAAATGACAGCCGGGAATTTCAGGACGTGGCGGTAAGATTGGGATTAAGTTTTCGACAAAGGATTTGAAAAGACTTCTGACTTCAGAGAGCAATCTATAAGAAAATAAATATATTTCAGACAAGCAACAGCCATAGAAGATTAATAAAGGAATCTTATAAACTACACACATCAAAAGTATCTAGGGATCAACATATATTTTTGCAATAACTTTTCTCCTGATTGATATTAATTAAAATTTTCTTCTTCCGCCGATCCAAATACCCGCCCATACCATGATGGTTCCACCACTATAAGGATGGACTTCCTGGCAGGATTTTAATCGCTGTTGGCGTCCAGGGGTTCTCCAGTGTCGTATACGTCTTGTATCCGGTCTCATACCAAAACGAGACTCATCAGAAAAGCACACGAAACGCCATTGTTCTTCTGCCCAATTTCTGTGTTCAAGAGCCCATTGATATCGAATCCTACGATTGTGCATTGCTATAGGTGGTACCCGTAGCGGTCTTCGGGAATGAAGGTTCACTTCATGCAAGCGGTTTCTGACTGTTTGGTCGCTAATTAAGTCCCCTGAAGAGTGATGAAGCCTCACGGCTAACATCATGGCGGTTATTGTTGGAGCTCTTCGAGTTAAGATTTGAATGTATCGGTCTTGTCTCCGTGTGGTACAGCGATACCGTCCTCCATGGCGCTCAGCCACGGTACCAGTGCTTCGGTAACGTGTCCAAAGTCGACTGATAACACTCTGACTTGTATTCAGAGCTAAAGCTACAGTACGTTGCCGGGAACCAGCTTCTATCATTCCCACGGCTCTGAGCATTTCTTCCCTGCTTAAATGACGTCGCCGCTCCATAATAACGTTGGTTTTAATCAGTAGTAGGGAAACAGTAGCACTAATAATGTCTTCAATGCGTTGTATGTTTTTATAGGGAAAATATTGACAGCTTATTTTCATCTTTTACTCGAATTTGATTGAGAGTTCCTGATTCAAATTATGAAATGCACCAAAAAGGATCCATATAAAATAAAATCATAAATTTATTACAAAGCCACATCTCAATCTCAAGAAATCCGCATAAAAATGCCTAGACACTTTTGATGTTAGTTACAATTATTTACTTACTAGCTTCTGCTCGCGGCTTCGCTCGCGTTAAATTCGGGGTAACACAGTTCCCCTTCCCTGATTTGCAGGTACCTGCTACCTGTAGTTTTTGCCCTTGCGCCTTATTAATTGTAATAGCAAAACTAAGCCTTCCCTTTCTCCCTCATTTCTCACTTTAAAAAAATTATTAACCTGTGTCCGTCTCCAGGGTCCCAACTATCTCTGTAATAAAATTCATCAAAATCGTTTTAGCCATTTAGGCGTGAAGACGTAACAAACAAACTCACTTTCGCTTTTATAATATTACTAGCTGTGCCCAGCGGTTTCACCCGCTGAGGTTTAGGGGTATGAAAAATAGATGTTAGCCGATTCTCAGACCTACCCAATATGTACCCAAAATTTCATAAGAATCACGGTACGGTAACTAACATTGTGACACGGAAATTTTATATATTAGATTTTAATAAGGATTTCGCCACAAGCTTGCTGTTAGTGAAGCATCTACGAACAAAATCTCAAATATATATATATTAGTCGTACCTCTTTGGTATAATCTAGTCTATGCTATCGAAGTTTTTACATGAAAACATGAAAAATATTTTAATACAAAAAGTGCAGCTTGGCATCCGATGGCAACTGGTTAGCCACTAATAGCTGTGAAATCGCTGTCCACTGCATGCAAGGCCGCAGCTATTAACCAATTTATAAATATTGAAGTAATTAATCATTAATTTGTGGTAAAAAAAAAATTTGGAGGAATTCTGATTCGGACTTGCGTACTGCGGGTTCCGTGCCGATCATCGTCGCTTATGAATTATCACTTTAAGACCATTTTACGAATGGTAGGTAACATCGTACTAATATTATAAATGCGAATGTTTTTGAGGATGGATGTAATGATGTTTGTTACTCTTTCACGACAATACGGCTGAACGGATCTAGATGAAATTTGGCACAGAGTCAGATTATAGTCTGGAATAACACCTAAGATACTTTGAAACTCCGTAATTTTTTCACCATTTTCATTTTGTTTATTTGTTTTCTTTCTTAATATTTACATTGTTATTTCATTTATATTAAAACGAAAGTAACATCACGCCTGTAATCCCGAAGGAATAAGCAGAGATGTACCTAATAGTACCACCCAAATTTCGTCAGTTCTCTATGTTTTTAAGACCCACGTAATAGGGGGCAGGCCTATGGCCGGCAACCGGTTACAAATCTAGACACACCTGGTGAAAAAACCCAACCTACATTATCCGAACCGGGGATTGAACCCAGGACCTCATGTCCTCGGTCAGCAGTCAGGAAGAATAAAAATATGGAAAGAAAAATAAAAAATACTTATTTTCATTCTTTTTTTAAATCTATTTGTAGTTTGTAAGTTATGTAAGTACTGTAAGAGGTTTTATACCTTAGCCAAACACGAGTGCAGGCTGGTTTTGTTATGAGATTCGAATACTAACAGTTTTAAATAAAGAATTAAGAAGACTAGAGAATGGCGCAGGAAGCGTGTCAGATGTATCGGTCAAATAATATAATGTAAAAATATAATCTTGAAAGGATTTCATGCGTTTTTACACGACTGCCCCAAAAAAGGAGTGTTATGTTTTTCACTGCAGTAGATACATCGCAGTCAGCACAGTACATACAAGTCAGCAATAATTATGTTAATTAAATTCACGAATTGTAGATACTTATCAATCATAACAAATTATGACATTGATTTTTAAGAAGAAAACATTATAAAATTCATATTTTTTCCAAACATTTAATTAAAATAACGGACAATTTTTAAGAAATTATGTTTTGCTAGTTTTATATATATACATATATTCAGTTTGTCGTTAATTCGTTGCAGGTTGTAGCCTACGTTTAAAAAGGTCGCATGTTACGTGATAGGGTGGCAAATTGAATTCCATAGATAAGTTGATGCAATCGTTTTCTTTTAATGATAACATCGCCGCAAAGCATTAGCACGAGTTAAAGAAACACTTATAATTAAGGTATTTACTCCATCTAAAAGTCCACAAAAACCAGTGCTCGAAGTGGTAAATAATAATTATCATCGATAATTAAAGTCATTTCATTTTAATTAGCTTTATAATTATCTTGATCATCATCTGCCTAGCTTTTTCCCAACTATGTTGGGGTCGGCTTCGAGTCTAACCGGATGCAGCTGAATATCAGTAAGTATTTTACATGGAGCGACTGCCTATCTGACCTCCACAACCCAGTTAATACTGGGTAATACGATACCCCTTGGTAAGACTGGTTGTCAGACTTTCGGAACACTGACTACCTGTAACGACTGTCAAAGATCTACAAATGACAGCCGGGACCAACGGCTTAACGTGCTTTCCGAGGCACGGAGGAAACTCGGTATGTAACGGGTGGTCACCCATCCACAGACCAACCTAGCCTAGACAAGCGCGGCTTAACCTAAAGATCGACCCGAGCGGCTGTTATTATTTAGCCACGAGATCCTTTTATTTTTTATTAGCATTGCCATTCAACGTGGCAATTCTGCTAGTCTTCTGGGCAATTTTCCAGATGACAGGGGTGCGGAGGAGTATTCGAGCGGCTACTATTTATTTAGCCACGAGCTCCTCTCTCTTTATAATTATCTTGATAATAACAAAAATTTAAAAACATGGCAATCCTGACAATAAATGGTACGTGTATCCAAACGCGATTTACCGCTGCAGCGCGTATCCAAACACGATGGTATGTGTCAACTTCAAAAATTGTGTATAACTAGCCAAAAAAACGGTATTTTAGTACATTAGTGTCAAAATGAACACTAATTGTCCATGTCTTTCGTAGCATACTTTTTTAAGTTACGATCTTGAGATTATTAAGTACCTTAAGAAAACTAAATCCTACTTATATTTTGATATAAATATAACTTGAAAAGGAACTTATTACTGAAATAATGAGGTAAATTGCTATACCTACTAGCAATTTCTAGTATCGAGTCAATTGCTAGTTTAGCAATTACCGGTAAAATAAAAAAAAAACACCTGTGTTTCTATTCAGGAGCCAGCCAATTTATTAACATTGCGGTAATAATTAGTGAAAGCAGTTTGTTAATAATGTGGCAACACAGAATATTTATACACATTATACACGAGTTAACACGGCGAACCAAAAAAAAATGTCGGCTCACGTCCGCGAAAAATGTTTACAAATAGCTAACATTTATGATGCAACTTTTTACACCAACCTTCCTGCAGTGAGAATTACATGGACATTATCATTTTCCTGCCAATATCTCATATTATTGAGGGTTGTCTTCCATACTTCTACATTACTCGTTATCTCACAAGACACCTACTATATTGCCATATCATCCTTCACGCAGTCTATTCATCATTTATTTGGTGTTCTCTAATATTTATTTTTACCCACATTCATAATTAACTAGCTTCCGCCCGCGACTTTGTCCGCGGGGCATAGTTACTTTGGGCTAACGTTAACTTTAACCCGAGTGATGATCGAAAAAAAAATGTTTCTCCCCTTTTCTTCCCTGTTTCTCCCCCTTTTCTCAATTTTTTTAGCCGGAGCAATGTCCGTCTCCAGGGTCCCAACTATCTCTGCACCAAAATTCATCAAAATCGGTTTGGCCATTTAAACAAACAAACTCACTTTCGCTTTTGTAATATTAGTAAGGATTGCTCGCGATATTGTCTCTATTCCTTCACGTAAAATTCTCAGATTAAGGCAAAATATTCACAACCTTTCAGTCACCGGAGTCACTTTATTTTTTTAGCTATTTAATAATTTACACAAGACAGGAAAAAACATATTAAATTAGAGTAAAAAAGTACTGGTTATTAAGAAGTTTCTGCTAGCACTTTCTATTCCAGAACTTTTTTAGCACTTTCAGATTTCCTTTCAGAAAACCTTTTCCTTCTTATCCTTCTTTCCTTTATGTCCAAAGTATACCTCAAGGCGCATACGATCTGCCGGGGCTGCGGGTTGTTCGAAAGAGTTACTGCGGTCCCGGAATACAGAGGGCAAACGACAGAAAGAACATGGACGGGTTTTATTAATTACGAGTCTGACACTCACTCGCGCTCCGTCCAGAGCAGGGGCAGTTATTTGATGATTCCCATCCATCCAACAAAAACTTGTTTTTTTTTCTACAACATGTTGATTTTGATTATTTTGGTAATCTACTACTTAATAAACTTGTCAAAATCAACCATTATGCGATCAGTGATCGACCATTCTGACACTATTGTAATAGCAGACTTAGGCCCCTGATGTCGAGTATTCCGCCAGGACCATTTGACAAAAAAATAAGTGAAGTTTATCATGTCAGAGGGGGTCAGCGCAGCATAATGTATTCCTTGTGTTGCCATCTGACGCTTGCTTACAGCTGAAGTGAGTATACGCTGAAAAACACAAACACATAGTGAAAGTGAGATCAATAAACAATAAAGTTAATTATTTAAATACATGTTGTGCTAAAACAAAATTAAAAATGCGACTCTGAATTCAAATTTGATTAATAAATTACTGACGAATTTTTTTTGTATGTTTCAAAAGGTTTAATAAGATTGTATGCATTTCATTTTTCTAAAAAAACATTGGGAATTTCTCTTGTATCGTCGGTGCGTTTCCAAACATTTAAACTCACATACACAAACAGCCAGACCTGGAACAACTATCTGTAGGCCATACAAATATTTGTTCCGTGCGAGGATCGAACCCGCGACACGCAGCGCAGCAGCCGATCGCTCAGCCACTGCGCCAACCGTGTCGTCATTTATAAAGGTAAAATTAAAAAATAGTTTAGTCTTTAGTAAATTGAATTTTCATGTTTTGTCACGTTGTGAAAGCTAATCAATAATTAGCTAAACGGTTAAAATAAGTTAATATCTTTATAAAAAGTTGGGCGTGGCATGCATTAAATAAAATGTATAAGCCTCAAACCTCATTTTTATTCGTCGGGTAATGAAAACCACCTCCTTTTTCCACGGTTAATGATAATCTCCCCTCTTTTTTTCTTCGTCAATATCAAAGGAAACTATAGAACGTTAAAAATGTTTATTCATAAAATTACTTACATACTAATTCGCGACTTAGTAAAAACAGCCTAGTTAATCAAAAGAAAACTACAATTTGCCGATTAGATCGTGGCCATAAATATAATAACAGCGGTATAGGTCGACCTTCAAGGTTAAGCAGCGCTTGGCGAGGTCGGACTGTAGATGGGTGACCGTCATAATATACCGAGTTAAACGGTCTCGACTGTCATTTGTAGTCAGTGGCCCGAAAGTCTGACCACCAGTCTTACCAAAGGGGTGCCGTATGCCTAGAACTAACTGGGTTGTGGAGATCAGATAGGCAGTCGCTTTATGTAGAATACTGGTTGGTATTCAGCTGCATTTGGTAATACTGGAAGCTGATCATTATTTTACATGGAGTCACTACCTATTTGACCTCCAGCCAAGATTAAGTTGGTATACTACCCACATCAAAATAGTCTAAGTAAGCAACACAATTTACTATTTCAAATTATTATTCCATTATTATATCATTTACTTGGCAAGGGAAAACATCCTGGTATTGCCTTGGCCTGCACAATCGCCAGACCTCAACCCCATCGAGCATGCATGGAACATGCTCCAGAGACGTGCTTTAAAGGATTAGGATGGAGTGACAACCACCCAACAACTGATGGACTTCCTAAATTTCATTGGGAGCAATTGCCGCAGGATAACATTAACAGTCTCATCGATTCTATGAATAATAGGTTAATTTAAAAAAAAACATTAAAAATAATATAAATGGGTATTTCTCAAAAAAATTCGAAATTTGATTCCTGAGTCATTGGTGCTGAGTCAGATGAATTAATTATGAATGTTACTTTTTTATTTCAATGTATGCTGTCCTAATTACTGTCGCTAAAAAAGAAAACGTGATACCACTAATGAAAAAAAAAATATGAGCAGTTCTTTACTCCGAAAATCATTCCCTCACCTTGTCCCTTACTCCAAAACCATTTACTAAAAAGTCTGTTCATCGTAAATGTAACAATATTGTTATAAATTAAATATTGTGAACGAAATTTTAGAACGATAGTGTTATTATTTATATGAATTTTCATTGAGAATAAGTAAAAATAAAATACTGTTTATATTATGTCCCGCCAAATAAAATCATTCACTCATCGTATTACGGATTATCGATTTCTGATCGTATCGAACATGATTTTTGAACGCAACCTTAATTTTTATTAAACTGGCAACACTCCCAAATGTTTCAAAATAACGATTTCTGCATAATTCTAATAGGTTAATTTAAAAAAAACATTAAAAATAATATAAATAAGAAATACTAAGGATTTAATACGAAAACATATTGTAAAATTGAAATTTGTATGTGTTCTTTAGACTTTTTTTGATGTGTGTATTTTTGTTATTAGTGATGTAGGTTAGTATTTTTATAGTTAACAGATCATTATTAATCCTAGCAAATGGACTAAATAGATAATTCATATATTCTCACAACGAACACTGCGTGCCACGAAAACTCGCGCACTAAAATAAACTATCATCCACATACTGCCCTAATTACACATCATTATAATAGAGAGCATTATTTTGTAGCAGACATTTGTCTATACTTCTATACTAATGTTATCAAGAGGTAAAATTTGTTTGTGAGTTTGTATGGTAGGGGGGTACGGGTAATCTCCGCAAGTAATGATCCAAATAAGAAAAATACTGGTCACCGAACTAGCGCACTGAGCTTTCCGTACGGCATCTTTTGACTGCGTAAACTTTATGATAAATGATAAAATAATGATGTTTATTTTGCAAGTAGGTTTTCACAAACACTATTACACGTCTTTTTTTTAAACTAGATGAGGCCGGTGTTTCGTATCCGACTACTCTGAGAAGAAACAGCCGAAACGGACGGTTGATTTTTATCATAGCTCTAAGGACCATAGATTTGAATGTATGGTTTAAATCTCAACTCAATACCTCCAGGAATTCTCAAGATAAAGGGTCTTGACAGACAGACGGACAATAAAGTGATCTATAAGGGTTCCGCTTTTTTCCTTTTGAGGTACGGCATCCTCTGAGGCCTGCCAGGGCCACCGCCTGCCGGGGTTGCGGGTTGTTCGAAAGAGGTACCGCGGCCCCGGAACATAAAGAGCAAAAGATAGAACATGGGTGGGTTTAAGTCATAAAAGTCTGACATTCCACACTATTGAAGCTACTTCAAGATTTCCCATCCGTAAAAAAAAAGATACAAATCCCTAAAAAAACCATTTGTAGTACTTTATTCGTGGTTGCTATAGGCAAAAAAAATATATTTATATCGTGAGCATTTTTGCAAATGCCGTCGCGGGCGAATTGCTCGTCTTACATAAATAAATTCATACTATCTATCAAGTCTAATCTAATCTATACCGACTGTATTTAGAATAACAATAATTCTGTCTGCATGTCTGTCACGTTTTCACTTCTTAACAGCTGAACGATTTTTATAATTAGGCTCATAGGGAGACTATGACTGGGATACTTTTTACCCCGTGAAAAAGGGTCGGTGGGAAAGTTGACTGACATGCCGTCAAAACTGCTAGCAGAAGTAATCTATAAAGACAGGTAATGAGAACACAGTCTTGTGAAGAAATAAAAACTGAAAGCACCATCAAATTTATCTAAACACTTCAGCTAAGCCACCTCCCAAAAATCCACACAATTCGCTACTGAAAAATCTTACAAATCGTCCATCGGCCGTTCGTTAGTCTTGCACACCCAATCACAATAGAATCCGCTGCGCCCGCGCTGACGGACGCACGAACCCGCGCCAAAATAACCGGTGACATTTTCGCGCGCTGGGAATCGAACTATATACTTGTGTGATATGCGACGCAATTACGTTGTTGTACTTATTGTGTTTTTGTTTGATTAGGTTTTATGTATTGTGTTCGTGTGTGTATGGGTTTAAATGGAGGCGGGATTTCCGGGAATAAATTATAGTGCGTTTCTCTAAATATACAAACAAACTTGAAAGATCACTACATTGATTTGTTGCATAGAACAATGTTCTTTTACATGTTGCGCAATAAAATCAAATGCCAATTTTTTCGATGGATTCTTGTTCCAATTTGAAAAACAAAAGAGTTTTCCGTCAATTTTTTCCTACATTTGCATATCTTAATTAATAGCAGTTTTAATGAATAAAGCTAAACGTAAATAGGATGCCTTTTACTACATAATTAAATAAAAAAAACGTTGCTCACACTAATGGCATCCTCAAGCAAGCATTCAGATTTTTTTATAAATTTTTGCTTAATTTTTAATTGAAAAAGATACCTATTAGTAGAAACCATCACAAATTTAAAAAAAAAACACCTAATCAAAAAAAGAACATTGTTTAATAGTCAATCCAAGAGTGTCAACTAAAGATATCGAACGGCAATAAAGGCAAGATGGATGAGCAAGATGGATCGCAGCCAAAACCAGCACTAATACGGTCGAAAAGAATAATAAACAAGGATAGAGGAAGCTAGAGTGGCGAGTCATAGAGCATGCTAAATCGTCAGCTCACTGTGAGGTAGGACAATCTAGAGAGGTCGTTTTTTGACGTATTTCGTTACATAAATCGTAATACCTTCAGGATAAGCCACGCTTGCATGAGCTGGAGTGTCTATGGATGACAATAACATAGGTACCGAGATTTCTCATTGAAAGTACGTTTGGCCGTTGGTCTTGGCTGCCATTTGCAGATTTTTTACAGTATTTGACAGAAAAAAATGCCGTCTTGAGAAAAAATGTTATCCTAGGTTTTTTAATAAAACGTAAAACTAAATATATTAAGTAGAATAATTACCCTTGTATTAAATTAAACTTTACAAAGATGGTTAGGTTAGTATAAAAACACTATAATTATCGCTATAGAAGGTTAACTACTAATTAAGAAAAAGGCTTTTAAATACATCACTATTAAAATATATTGTAGCTTAATAATAAAAGCCGCTTGCCGAAATAAAGGTAAGGCCTAGCTTGACCCGTGGATGGATGACCACCCATTACATACGCAGTTCCTTTCGCGCCTCGAAAAGCACGTTAGGCCGCTGATTCCGGGTCCTATTTGAAGATATTAGATATTTGAAGATATTTATTTTAGTGTCCTGAAATTCAGGACACTGACTACTGGCACAGATTACTAAATAGCTACTACGTAGCTACTGGTAACTACTGTTACTGACTGGTTGTCAGACTTTCAGGACTGAAAGTCTGAGAACCAGTCTTACCAAGAGGTATCCTAATACCCAACTGACCCCGGGGTTGCGGGTTGTTCGAAAGAGATACCGCGGTCACAGTTTGACACTCCCCCCTGCTCCGCCCAGAGCGGTGGAAGTTATTTGATGATTTACCACCCAAAAAAGAAAAAAAAAAAAAATAGCCGACTGATTGGGTTGTGGAGGTCGCTCGGTGGGTATTTAGCTCGCTGCTGTCTGGTTTATTCTCATAAACATAATAATATAATAATGATTTATTTTCAGATACCAGAGATCCATAGTGTTAGTAGCACGCCTTATATCTAGTGTTAGTACCTACATACATAAAAAAAAACGGTATGAGTCACTTTGTACAGAAGATGTAAGCCAGTGAATCAAGCAGTCATCTTCTCCACAAAATGCCTAATAATGCATAATATTCTACAAGAACAGCGAAGCTTTTGACGATGCAACCATGCAAATGTCCTCTGTAGTTCGTTTCTTAATTAGTACGTAGGTACTAATAGGTCAGTTTCCATTCCCAGCATCTAAATCTCACACATGTTTGTGGATCAGTCTGTTTGTCAAAACACTGTTGCGACGCTGAGATGTTTTGTCCAGTCATGAGTCATTGTTACAATTGAAATCATCGGGTAAGTCTCCCAAATATAGTTGTTACGTGGTTACTATGAGATCCTATAGTTTATCGTTCAAATATTGTGTAAATACGTACTGATAGGTCATCGCTTTTAAAGATATTCGAATACAATAGAATATACTTCATAGTGCACCTTAATTTTAATACAACTCACATCAACATCTGCTCAGAATTTTCCCAACTATTTTGGGGTCAGCTTTCAATCTAGCCGGATGTAGCTGAATACCACTATCTTAGATGGAACCACTGTCTACCTGACCTCCACAACCTAGTTAATTCTGGGTAATACCAATTGGTAAGACTGGTTGTCAGACTTTCAAGCCACTGACTACCTGTACGACTGTCAAAGATCTTCAAATGACACTCGGAACTAACGGCTTAACGTGCTTTCCGAAGCACGAAGGAAATTCTGTATGTAGGTAATGTGTGGTCATCCATCCACAGATCAAGCTAAGCAAGCGCGGCTTAACCTGTAGATCGACAAAAGCGGTTTTTCATTATGAAGCTACGTTATATTTTAATAATGATATATTTATAAGCCTTTTTCTTAATTAGTAGTAAACCTTCTATAGCGATAATTATAGTGTTTTTTCTACTAACCAAACCATCTTTGTAAAGTTCAATTTAATACAATGGTAATTATTCTACTTAATATATTTACTTTTACGTTTGATTAAAAAACGCAGGATTAAATATTTTTTCAAGACAGCATTTCTATTCGAAAACTTTAATCTCTCATAGATTGAACTTTTGACGTGATTCGAATTAGAGTTGTACCTCACATCTGACGTTAAATAATTCGGCATTTAATGATTTCTTCAATTACAAACCGTCAAATAGAACAGTGGCCAGTGCCCTCGTACGTTATTATAATATCATTAAAGACTTATATCCTCTTAAAACATCGACAAAAAATTCAACAAAAAGGTTCTACTGAGAAATTAACCACTCTGCACGACAGGATTTTGACACATGACACATCAGCTGAATCGGTGGGGTGACGAGAATTGTCATGAAATTCAAGAATTTTCTTCAATTTACAGCATTCAATTTTGTTATTAAAAATAAATCACAGCGGTTGTTTCAAACGATAAGTTTGAGGTTTATATTTCCAAAAACCTCATAAGGTCGATAAAACGGCGTCAATCTCTTGCAAAATGTGTGTAAAATACATATTACTACACCCTTCCAAAAATTAGGTACTTTAAAAACGCTGGAAATAATGTACATACACAAGATAACCATTTGATAATAACATCGGAAATCTAAAATAAAAACAGTGACATTCCATCTGCATTCTTATTTTTGCCATTTTACATATAAATTAATAAAAAAACACGATACAAATCTCGACAAAAAATACTACATAATGTGTTGCAATATGACATTTCTTAGTGCTGACCGTAAAACTAAGTTTCATCATTACGATTAAAAAGTTGCATTCAACCTAATCGATAATCGTAATAGAGTAAACTTTAAAAAAAAGTTTTGGGACCATTGAGGAATTTACCTATGGAGGTGGCATAATATTCTACTATAGAATGATATTATAGTTGTATCTATGACATCTATTATAAAAGAAAGACATTTTGTCACGTGCTTTTTTACTATGCTATAATTATTTTGTTATGCGCCCAGATTTGAGGTACATTTGCTGTCAAACGGTTTCGCGGTAAAAGATTTTGGCTGTTTTCTTGAATGACGATAAATGAAAATGGCGGCCAATTTTGTAGGTCATGCTAATTCTGTAGGTAGCCAGTCAGGCAGCCCAGCCGGCACAACCATACCGTACCGCACCTAGAAAGCCATGCCTCCGCAGTAGAGCCTTGTTTTAGACATACAGGGACTCCGTACACAAGTACACATCGGGGCTCTAAAATATTGAAAAATGATAAAAAAAATAGAAAGGTTTAAGGAGACCTTCAGCCTATTAAAAATAGACCGGCCAAATGCGAGTCGGACTCACGCACCAAGGGTTCCGTACAAACTGACGACATAAACGGTCATATCTTTTCTCTACGTAGACTTGGAGGGTTGTTTTTTTCACAGCTTCAAGGGACCACAGATTTGATATTTGGGTTCTGTTATTTATTATGAGGTACGGAACCCTAAAAAGTATTTTTAAATAGTGTATCTCTCTTTTTTGGAATTTAAGGACTTCTTTAGGAATTTAAAGGAGGCCTTCTCATAAACTTCTCAGGAACTTCTTTAGGAATTTAAAGGAGGATTTATATCGGTCTTGCGCCACTTGGATGGGAAATCATCAAATATCCGCTCCTGTTAAACTTTTAACGAAAAGTCGTTGTCGTCTCGCGGCGCCCGACCCCTGAAGCGTCTCCCGCGGTGGCTGGCTTGGTTTGAGGTTCTCTCCTTCAAACATCACCATCTCCTCCGGGACAGAGCGGTGCTCCGCTCAAAAGAGCAGACTGCCTGTGTGCTCCAACGTGTCCTCCGGGCGATAGTTACATTGGTGAAACCTGGGTGTTTCCTCCCGCCCGATGATGTGCAGGAACGTCCCGAAACTTTCGTGCCCGGTGAGGATCTGCGTCAGGTGGTAGGTGAGGATGCCGTGGCGCCTCACTTCCCCCGCTCTGGGCGGAGCGGGGGGCGCAACCCCGGTAGGGACCTGCCGGGATTGCGGGTTGTTCGAAAGAGATACCGCGGCCCCGAGTAAAAGAAGGAACATCGATCGGTGGACATTAGTCAGTAAAAGTCTGACACTCCCCCACGCTTCGCCTAGAGCGGGGGAAGTTATTTGATGATTTCCCACCCCAAAAAAAAAAACCCCGGTACACGACATCAAGAAAACTCCAGGTACAAAATGGACCCATTTTTTGAACCTGGAGTTTTCTTGATGTCGTGTACCGGGGTTTTTTTTCCATCTCAATTGTGGTCTCCCTCTAGGCCATTTTTACCCCAAGGCTTCCACTCCAAGAACACTTTGGCCTACGACGAGCCATGTTTTAGGAAAGAATGAAAACGCTTTCCAAATAACTAATCCAACCATACTACAAACAATTTTTTCGAACAAATATAATTTATCTTGGCTGATTTTTTTTACTGTGCCTACCAAGATCATAATAAGGGCGTTCTATATTCAACCTTATTTATTTCTATTTCCAATAATTCACATTCAAATAGTAGGTACAAAACCAAATTATTAATAAAATAGCAAATAAACATTTTAATATAAATTCGAACAGCGAGCGCATTCCTTATTTGAATTTTTATCTGAAAATAAAATTGGCGCGAATTTAGCCATAGATCAGATTCTACTGTTTGTTGTTGAGTCGGTTTTAGTGGCGTAAAAAATATTATTATCAATATTTATAGTATTTTACACGTATTACAAAATTATTATTATTTTCATCTATCAATTTCTGATATTCCTTAATTTAATTATTCGAGTTGATTGATTTACAAGAAAATAATCGATTGAAATAATCGCATTTACACATCACAAAATAAAAAAAAAAGAAATGGACGTCATTTTCGAAAGTGAATTTAGTAGTGGTTATGAATATTACGTGTTAATGGTCCTATTATTGCAAATTACGATAAGATCTGGGCATGTTCATGTTATTTATAATATTTGCAATGATATTTGTCTCATTTGTTATAGAATCTATTCGCGTCCGTGTGATATAATGTGGAATGAAAAATGTAAACAAGCACGAATGGCGCGAAACTTCGACTTTAGATTTCAAAATGTATCATTACCACTGCTAATTTAAGTACAATTACGAATGATTTCTGCACGTAATAAAAGGACACGTTAACCAGGCCCAACAATGTGGAGCTTATATGTCCGAAAACCATTTTTTTATGATTTTTAGCGTCGACCTACACTGCCATCAAAATGGCTATGATCGTAATTTACGCATTTGGATTTTATAAGACTTAATTAAGAAACTTGCTCAATAATTAAAGAACTTCTAATGACGTTTACATATGAGATTTTTATTCTACTATCTTAATGAATGCACACCCATATTATTTTTTAACCAGAAAATAAAATATTTACAAAAATAATGAGGAGGTCGTATGACTTAAATGTTCGACCCCTTTCGGGGCTAGTACCGAGCCAGCGGAGGTTTGAATGTCGAGCCCCCGAAGGGGTCCGTACCGAACTATACGGTTAAGCGCTACCAACTTAGATAGAAAAGGTCTACAATTACGAAACTTTGAGCTTTTGTCTTATTCATTGCGTTACCAACCTACAGTCGAACAGATGTTATCAGAGCAAAAACAAAAAACGCAATGTAAGACAATGCCTTCGCGTTGCGCTGTGCGACACACCGATATGTCGAAGGTCAAAACGCGTATTTTAAACACGCTCCAGTTTCAAAAGACTTTACAAAAAATCATCCGCATTGTCGGCCATACAGTTAACCCTAAACTAAAGACCCTTTCTTAGTTTTTTGGCAGAAAAAAACGCCGAGCGGAGACGGCGGGCGCGCCGCGACTTATTCGTGGCCGGGCGGCTGCAGCGCACGGTCGCACCTCTAGCACTGTGACGTCACGCGCGTTTCCAGGAGCGCGGGAAAACTCGCGCCGACAACCCGCACTAAGGTTTCCATCTTTAAAAATAATTCACCGAAACGCATTCGAAGAATCGATTATTTTCGATAACACAGTAACGCGGCCGTGTTTATTATTATGATTCGTACAAATTAAACCGTGTATTGTTTTAAATATTTCGACATTGTCGGAATTCTATTGTGTGACTCGTTAATTGTTTAATGTTTTGCTTAATCTAGGGCTTTGTCGAGATGAATCCGTTTGGGTTTACATTTTTGCCGTGATATAAACAATTGATAATTTCGCGGAGGAGTCGAGCGTGGTTTTTATGAATGTTTTTGCGTATCGCTCGGTGGTGGGGGAAGGGTGGGGCCTCAGTTGACTCGTCCCTCTCCTAGCCAGTATTTTGATTTAGTTTCCGAGTCTTACGCAGATGTGGCATTTTTTTCAGTCGCGTGTGTAATTCGCGCGCGGCTGTTACATTTTCCGTGTTTCGAACGATTATTTTGTTAGTTTGTACTTCTCGCGAAGTTAGCATTGAAACTTTTTTATTTCAGGTTACTGTAAATAGAAGTTTTAGTAGGAAAGACATAGATTTGTTATATAAACTGTGTTGTCAAACTGTGGTCTGTGTGTGTGTGACACTAAGGATTTATCGTGATTTATAAACAGAAGTGACATTGTGCATGACCACCGCTTTTTATCAAGTTTATTTCAAGTTTGGATGTCATAAACTAAGGTAAGATTTTTATTTCTTCTTTTAAACTAAAATTAACAACTTGTGTTCTGTTTATTCAATGTGTTACAAAAGAATACAGTGTAACAGGAACGTCGTTTAAAGAGGGTTAACTTTTCTGTTCGAAAACAGAAGTTATTTTTTGCATTTGTAAAATATTTTTGATATTTTCTTTAATTGTTTTGTTACACATTGAAACTTAAATTACCTACGTGTTATTGATATAACACAGTGAGTTGTAGTATTTTGTAATAATCAATCTAAATTAAAAATTGACTGAACCAGCATCAACTTCAAAATAATGTTATTGTAATGGTTTAAACAAGATTCCACATTATCATATTTATGCAAATAATCGGGTAATATCCAATGTATTTACCATACATATTTATAATTGAACCAAACCAACTCAGTCTCAAATATTTACTTAAAAGTGTAAATTTATTTCTTGACACAACCCTTTGATATGCAGTAGAACTTTTTGTTGCAAATTTTGCAAATATCAGCACATTCTATTAAGTACCAGTGTACCAAACACCGTCTAATATTTAACTGCATAAAATATAAAAAATCCAAATACAAAAATCTTATAAGATTATTCGCGTCTTACAAACTAGTCTAACTTAACTTAAACTAGATTGTCTGCAAACCCCTCTCTCACACAGCATGAACATATAAAAGATAAATATCTCAAGATGCTGGAACGTGCATTTTTTTCCCTTATCACAATATCAAGATCAGATACTGAAGAACATCTAGTATCAAAGTACCAAAGGTCATAGGTCGCGTGGTTAGAAGATCAAGCTTTAACCGACGCTGTAGCTGATACGATTCCCGTTTGATGCGATATTGTAGGTTGATATAGTTGTGTTTGACCTGACAATTGAATGTTTTATTTTGTTTGATAATACGAAGTTGTAAGTTTATTTCGGATTTAGTTAATAATTTATTAACCAAACATTTAAAGTTTTGGATTTGTCCCCGGTTGATGGCAATAGGCTGCCCCCTATTACAACGGTTTAAACAAAACTGGCGAAATATGGGTGTGCTAGGTACACCTCTGCTTCCTTCGTGGATAAGACTAGCGTGATGTTATGTTATTTAAAAACTAGCTGGCGCCCGCGAATTTGCCCCCGTGATGAACGAAAATTCAGCTCAATCAGTTAAAGATATCTACTTCAAAATTGAGTTTAAAGAATCCATCGTAACATACATACATACATTGCAAGTTAAGTAAAAGCTTTTAAAAAGGTATCCTATGTGGTATTCGTCGTTCAGCAGTTTTGAAGTGAAAGAGTAACAAACATCCATACATCCATCCTCACAAACATTGGCATTTATAATATTAGTAAGATACTTGAGATAAACGGGAAAATGATTGTCCATTTCCAAGAGTCAGCTGAGAGCAGACAGTGCAAAAAGTATGTATAAAACTTGCAAATTGAATTGATCAAATTTTTTTTAATGACGTGTCTTCTAATAAGCTCTTTATTAATGTCTCAAATATTATGAAATGTAAGTAGTAATTCTCCAATTCATTCATTGATAACTAGCTGCGCCCCGCGATTTCACTCGCGTGGTGGTAGAATATACAATATATCTTTATGAATTGTAGCCTATGTGTTATTCTGATGTATAAGCTATGTTATTGTAAAGTTTCATTAAAATCCATTCAGTAGTTATTGCGTGAAAGAGTAACAAACATCCATCCATCTATACAAACTTTCTTGTTTATAACATTACTAGCTGGCGCCCGCAGCTTCGCTCGCGGGATGATAAAAAAGTATCATAGGTATGTGTTATTCCAGACTATAATCTACCTCTGTGCCAAATTTCATCGAGATCCGTTCAGTAGTTTTTTCGTGAAAGAGGATCAAACACACATCCATACTCACAAACCGAAAGTTTGTGAGTATGGATGTGTGTTTGATCATTTATAATATTAGTAGTAGAATAGAATAGGATTCGTAGGAAAAGTAGGAAGTAGGATGATAACTTAACATAAGGATACGAGTCTAAACGCAATGTATACTAAGTCGATTTTTAAATGAAAATACTCTCTTTCCATATACAGGCTGTAAACCAACCATTCATGAAACCATCAACCATGCCTACTGAACATTAAACTAAGTAACTCTAAGCAAAAATAATTGCTAGGAAATGACTTCCTTCTTCGGTTAAAAAAATACGTTTTGGGGTAGAACTAAATGATACGCATTTAAACATTGCTCTGATGGATGTGTCGTATAGTAAGGAAGTTATTTAAAGTTAACTTATAACAAACTTAATGGCACGGTTGGCGCAGTGGCTGAACGTTTGGCTGCTGCGCTGAGTGTTGCGGGTTCGATTCCCGCACGGAACAAATATTAGTATGGCCTACAAACAGTTTTTTCGGGTCTGGCTGTTAGTGTATGTAAGTTTAATTGTTTGTCAACACACCAACGTGTTAAATAAGAACAAAAGTTAACATTGATCTCTGTCATTTGAGAAAAAACAGTGATCTTTGAAAGCTTCCCGCTATGCAGTTAACAGGGGATTTTAACTAAACTTTCAGAATAACCTTCAGACTTCTGAACGAAAAGTTTGTTCTAAGTACACGATTTTCAGTTTGTTTTCATTTAGTCAATGACAATAATAGACTGCACGGTTGGCGTAGTAGCTGAGCGATCGACTACTGCACTGCGGGTCGCGGGTTCGATCCCCGCACGTAACAAATATTTGTATGACCTACAGATATTTGTTTCGGGTCTGGCTGTTTGTGTATGTGAATTAAATATTTGTTATCGCACCCACGATACAGGAGAAATTTTTATTGTGGGGCAAAGTTTAATAAAATAAGAAAGTAGTGATATAAATAGCTGTAGGTTTGTTATTTATGATTATAGTAATATAGTCTTTATTACACATTATACAGAGAGAATTTAGGCACTTTATTTTACAACAAAATTATGTTTTACAAATAACAATTAATCAAGCGATTGACATCGTAAAAGTTGTACATTTTCAAGTTTTGCTATAAATTTTGTCTGTAATCTTAGTAAAATAACAATAAAAAAATAATTACAAATGATTGTTTGTAATTAACTTTGCATGTACCTACATATTTGTGCACTTTATACGGTTATAATTTGAGATGGAACGAATTCATATTTACCTAAACTTAATATTTGGCTAACAAAGCATGGAAGCCGCTTGTTAGGAATTTTATTAAAAATAAAATCCCGGGATTTCGGGATTGCAGAACTATTCGGATGAATGTATATTTACTTAACTTCCCTATTTATTTATTATTATGTATTTATTTGCTTATATTTCCTGAGGATTAATAGGCCCTATTTGATATTTTTTACTTACAAATCTTGTCAAAAATCACTGACAATAAAAGTAGGAAAAAGCAACTTTACTACGTTGTAACACGGTAACAGTCATTTGTGTCATGTTGAGTTTACTATATCTCACACACAGAGAGTAGACGCTTAAATTGAATTTCCCGGGATCGCGACATTCTTTTGATGAAAAAGTGCTTTCCATAATAGTCAACTTCTCAAATTTAGGTATTATTTATACATATAATCTGCATCTCATCTACTTTTTTAATACAGTGTACCTGCTATTCATTGTAACCCTTAGAAACATGTATTATTATGCGTAATTTAGACCATTATTATGCCAATGCTGGTAGTATACCCGATTATTTTACACTGGTGAAAATTACTTAACGTAACATCGAGTTTAAGACCTTGTTACGTTAGGTATTATTCAGGGGGGTTTTTTATAGAAAAAAACGTTGCCCCACACTAGGAATTTCTCCTGTATCGTAGGTGCGTTTACAAACATTTAAACTCACATACACAAACAGCCAAACCCGAAACACCTATCTGCAAGTCATACAAATATTTGTTTCATGCAGATATCGAACCCGCGACATGCAGCGCAGCAGTTGATCGCTCAGCCACTGCGCCAACCATGTTGTCAATGTTTTATCTCATGTTACCTATAAGGGACGAGACTTTGCTATCGACTGGACAGTAACCCAGACTCCATAGTCGCTACTTAGAAACTCTTTATAGGAAAACCCAATAACACTGATCCAGGAATCGACCGTTGCTACATAAATTTAAAATACCTTTTAAAGGCTTAAACGACAAAATAATGATATAATTGATCGATGTTAATTAGTAGCAACAAGATATCTATAGACACATTATTAAGTTATTTAAATAACAAGGTTGCAATTTATATCTGTCTTATTGTTATTATCAGAAATTGGCTCCAATAATGATAGAAACAAAAAATTGCAAGGTTTTCGTAGACGAGATTATCATCATCATCTGCCGAGCCTTCTCCCAACTATGTTGGGGTCGGCTTCCAGTCTAACTGGATGCAGCTGAATACCAGTATATTACATGGAGCGACTGCTTATCTGACCTCCACAACCCAGTTAGTACTGGTTATTACAATACTTCTTGGTAAGACTGGTTGTCAGATTCTCAGGACACTGACTATCTGCAGCAACTGTCAAAGATCCACAAATACAAGCCGGGACCAACAGCTTAACGTGCTTTCCAAGGCACTGAGGAAACTATTATTAACACTTTTTGACGGCACGGTTGACGCAGTGGTTAAGCGATTGACTGCTATGCCTAGTGGCGCGGGTTCGATCCCCGCACGGAACAACTATTTGTATGACCTACAGTTCCGGGTCTGGCTGTTTGTGTATGTGAGTCTTAATGTTTGTAAACGCACCCACAATACAGGAGAAATTCCTAGTTGTTTGTTATTTATTCCGAATTTCCGATATTTAATGGTAAATATCCCGTTTTAAGTGTTAATAATAATGTTAGTGGCCATGTCAGCTTAAAAACTTATAACTGAGGAAACTGTCATGACATCGACTACTGGCAACGGGTCTTAGATCTAAGAATGACAACTGGTACACGTGTTTTCAAAGACAAAGGATCTCTATTTATCTATGCTCTGCGGTTTCACCCGCTGCCCAGCTCCTTAGTGTTATAGCGTAATGTTATATAGCCTATAGACTTCCTCGATAAATGGACTATCTGACACAATTTTTTTTTTTCAAATCGAATCAATAATTCCTGAGTTTTTAAAGCATAAAACAACTAAACATTTTAATATCCTGTAAATGTTTGTGAGGATAGATGTATGGATGTTTGTTACTCTTTCACGTCAAAACGGCTGAACGAATCTTGATGAAATTTGGCACAGAGGTAGATTATAGTCTGGAATAACACATAGGATACTTTTTTATCATCACGCGGGCTAAGCCGTGGGCGCCAGCTAGTATAAACATTATATAAAAGGCGAAGGATATTCTTTGTGTTATTAACGGTCACATAAAACTTATATAATACCCTTGTAGAAAATCTATCATTTAAATTAATACATTCTTGTTACACTAAACCCAATTAAATTTCAGGTTATCAACAAATCAAAATAATTATGTATAAAATCGTTTATCATATTAATTATGTCTGATAATTGATTGTCTAAAAACGAATAAATCTTAAACTGATAGAAACTAATTCGATATAAATAAGCTATGGACTTGTAATCCGAGCTTTAACTTTACGATATAGTTAATAATAAACACAGATTATTTTGATGTCGTTTTTGTTTATAATTAATCAATAAATAAAAACAACATCTAAAAAAAAATTTCGTGTCGTCGTTGCCCAACTCCTCCGAAACGGCTGCATCGATTTGTATGAAATTTTGTGTGCATGTCGGGTAGGTCGGAGAATAGGTTAAAATCTATTTGTTAAAATCTATTTTTCATAATGACGGTGGACCTCTGCAGAACGGGACCTGAGTAGCGGGTGAAACTGCTAGGCACAACTAGTAACCAAATAATGATTTTTTAAAAAACAAACTTGTATTAGACTATTTCAGCAGCCGTGGGGCAACAGTTTCAGGGGAATAATGTTTTTTTTATTTATTAAATTGTCCGGTAATTTTACCAATTTAAGGTGGTACATGTACACACGACAGCACGTCAACCTATTCTAAACTATTATAACCTGGAGGGTTACCATGACATCTTATAGCAGTTCTTATTCCTGTGTGAGAACGAGATGGTGCTGCACGCCCTGTATAGCTCTGTTTCTTTCCCTCAGTGGAATAAGTTCTGTTTTAAGACGTCATGGTAGGGTAGCAGATCTCGTAGTAGAATGATCTATTCAAATGGTTTTGTATAGGTTGATGTGCCGTCGTGTGTACAAAGACTCAAAATGGGGAAGGAATTACAGGGTGTTCAATACTTGTCCACATCTCTGTCTATAGGAAAACTTGGCAATGATAATTGTATTGCAGAACAGAAATGGTAATGCGTTTAGTTATAGACTTCGATCTTATTTTTAATTAATATTCAATCATCATGCAATAAAAACGATAAATTAAAAAATCTACTTAACACATTTCTATTCTACATCACGATGTTTACATAAAAAAAAGCCAATATCCTGTGGTCAAATATTTCTTCATAATATATTATAAACACATAATATTTCGTTGAAAAATAAAATTACTTAAAACGTTAAATACGTATTTACCTAACATTGAAACTTCAACATAAAGTAAAATCAATAAATAAAACACCTCCTTATTAACAAGAATATCATCAGTTTGATAGGGATCCGTAAGATAGTTTGACATGCAGAAAACCACTAAATCATTTCATTGGTTTTTTTGTTTGCCATTTTTGACAAATAGAATCGTGAATCTAAGGAATTATTCTCAGCAATTCTCAGGGACTAGAAAACTTAGACAACCCAAGACTAATAAGTGATAAAACAATTTCTACGATCACGACAACCATCACTGTCAAAATCTTGTCAAAAATAAATTAGAGATAGGTTTGACAATTTAAAATGCGAGAGATCTGAAAACTACCCTCACAAAATCTAGTCACGTTTGATTTGATTCCAAAGCCGTTGAAATTAGGTTACGATTTTTGAATTTAGAGTAATGAATATATCTGTTCATTGTTTGCTAGATATTTTAATCGATACATTTATAAACATACAGAATAAAATATCGAATACAGACAATAAGAATTTAATTCAACAGTCTATGTTGAAAAATTTTAAGATTATTTTGGCAAAGCTCAATGATTTTGTTTGGCAAGCTCTTAATTTGTTGAAAGAAACATTGTAGTCGACAGCGCGGCATAAGCGATGAAAAATATCTAAACCACTTTTTGTTTATCTTGTAGTTACAATGTTAATCCTAAAAAAATATCTTTTAATTAGTCTTGACTTTTTAATTTTAAACTCTTTATTTATGTACCTAAACCATAGATTAATTTAGTTTACTACTAGGTATAATGAACTCTTAAAAAATTATAACCATATAATTTAAATCTTGTTTTTCATAACTAGACAGAATGTAACGTTATTTGTTTTGAATGGCGATTAGCTACTCATCCGAATTACTTATTTATTGCCTTTAAACATCATCTACTGGTCATAATTAAGCGTTTTACACACAAGAAAAAAATACTAGCTGACTTTGAAACGATGGAAGGAAAAGGTATGCTGCGCCAAACCAAAATCCGTATTACTCTCAGTCCATGTAAAATATATTATTCAATTGTGTCCAGTTAGCCTGAAAGCCGATTCTAACATGTTTGGGAAAAAGCTAAGCTGATGATGATGATGAGAATTGGCATCATGTTCTTTTACAACATACTTACCAAGAAATAAACGGTTCAGTAGATATGCTTCTCCTTAACAAACAGACTCCAGTTAGATCGTACGGAACCTCGTTATCATAACAGAATAACGCCTTATAAGTTTTTATTAAAATTCCACGGTTTTTGCGACAATTCTCAGAAACATGCCATATTAGAATGAGGAAAATCTAAAAATGTATTCGTTTTGTTGGTTTTTATAATATTCTTGAGTTTGTAGATTCATATTACTTACTTATTGAAAAAGTGTGAATTTGAAGTGTTTTGTAAAGTGACGTTAATAAGGTTCTTTCCCTCACATATATTAATTGCTTGTTTGTTATTGCAAATACGGAAAGATTTAGAAGTAGATTTATAAAAGGACATGAACTCACCCTACTTATCCTACTTTAATATTATAAATGTGAGGATGGATGTATGGATGTTTGTTACTCTTTCATGTCAAAACGGCTGAACGGATCTTGATGAAATTTGTCACAGAGGTAGATTATCTGGAATAACACAAAGGATACTTTTTTTCGATCTTCACGCGGGCGAAGCCGCGGGTGCCAGATAGTCTAGAATACAATAGCTTTATTTAAACGTACTTATATCACGGTTTTTTTGCGGATGGAAAGTCATCGAAGAACTTCCCCGCTTTGGGCGGAATGGCAGTGAGTCTCAGATTTTTACTGTCCATGTTCCTGTTTTCGCCATTCGTGTTCTGGGACCGCGGTATTGCTTTCGAAAAACCCGCAACCCCAGCAGGAAGTGACCTTGGCAGGCCCCTCTGCTTTGCTAACATACCTTTGAGGCGCGCGTGGAACACGAACGCGCCGTCGACACGGCCTGTCGTCACTGGACGGACGGACGATGAGCTACCCATTGCTTATAGAACTCAGACCCGTGGTATATACGGTTCCAAGCTTTTAATAAGTACCAAAGATAAACTGGAATGACAAAATTTGAAGCTGTTCGAATATCGAATATGATCGGAATAGACAGAGCTTTTCGTACTTGCGATACGTTGTTTTAATATGGACACTCCTGGTATCACGGTATTTGAGATAAAACCAAAGTTAAGTTATAAATTACTCTGTAAAACCCTGTTAGCGTCTTAAGGAATTGTGAACGAAACATATTTCTCCTACACCCCTCTGCCCGTCGCAGGGATGAAGGGGCAAAAATGTGGTTCGTTCAAATATAAGGTAAGATGTTTAAATATATGACTGATCCGTTTCAGTTTAATTAAAACAAAATAAATAAAATGCGTGCGCTCACTGCCAATATATAAAACAGGCTTCTCTTATCCTTGTTATTAAATAATACTTTTTGTTTTTTAAAATGCTGGCTTTAGATAAAATCCCGGGTAATGTCCATATTAACATCAACATTTGCTGTCATTGCACCGAAATAGCTCTCCTTACTCCAATTTCTGGTGATCAGTTAGCCATTACTAAATAGCCAAATGAAATAACTTTATTACCTTTTCAAACAGAAATTGCACTCATATGTTATTCCATTTTGTCAGCAATTAAATGTAAGCACAAACTAAGTTGATGAAATAAGCACAAGTTGCTTAAATTAGTCATAATTATTTCAACCCTATATGTCTCGATGAATTTATTATCCAGTACCCACTTGATACATGGTTGACAAATAATAAATTATTAATTTAATTATTATTTTGTGCAACACTTCGACAAACGTCAGTTGCATTACAAATAATACCAGCCTCCAAAAATATAGTATGAGAAAAATTCGTCCTCAATTTTTGAATAAGGTCGTTCGTTCCGTTCATTCGGTCAGTCATTAATTCTACCATCGGTCAGGATTTTGACCGGAAGTGGCCCTTATCAGGCGGCGGAGGTGACGTCACTAGCCACGAGCACAATCAATGTGAGCCGAACGTGATTGTTATATAAATAAAAGATATTTTTTTTCTTTAACTTCTGAGTAAAACAATGCGAAACGGGAAATGTTTGAGTTTACGCAAGATAAACAACTTGCAAATGTAAGAGGAAGTTATAATTATGTTAATGTAAGTCAACAAACAATTTAACGTCTAGCATTATGAATTTCAGTTGTAACTATAAATAAGTTCTTACAAAATGGTTAATTAATTAATATTTTAAGTGGGCAACACTCGTGAAGTTCTTTTTAAAACATCAATGGCCGGCCATAGACAGCGTACGATAACGTTCGAACGTTCGAAATTCGAATACTATCACGCCGCTTACTGGAAACTCGTACGTGTGTCATATATTAACCTCCATTGTAATTCCGAGTGGCTTTCCAATAAAAAAATACATTTCCTAATTTACTCGAGTCGACGTAAGTATTGTGTACGAACAATGGATCTGACTCATGTCACGTGATTCATTCAAATATCGAACGCTACGATATCGATAAGAGTACCTAGTCGATTTTCAAAAAGTTCCGACGCGGCCCTACCGAAAACGTATTTAGAAATTCGATTGTTGTAACTTTATTAGCGAATCCAAATTGAATTTGAAAGGACGGAAGGAAAGCTTAGACAAAAGATAGATTCGTCTTATCATCATCATCATCAGGCTATATTAGTCCACTGCTGGACATAGCCCTCCCCTATTATGTATTCGTCTTATGTTATCTTGTAAAAGTCTAATAAACTCAGTTATTCTACTATAAATAGAGACAGGAAACAAATGATTATTGATCAATATTGACTATTTTTACAAGTGTTAAACTTAAATTTTCTTACAGTACTTACTTATTTTTAATAAGTGTTGTATCAACTAAAATAATAACAGCTGTCATGACATTAGTAACGGGGAAATAGACAAAAGTTGACAAACATACAAGTTAACTTCTACCATTCGTAGATTATTGGAGAATTATGCCTTATGGCATTAAGTCCGCCTATGTACCACTATTGTACATGAAGTTTAAATAAATAAATACTATCATGGGTTCTAAATACATTTACCAACCATAGATAATTGGTATCATATTGGACCGCTCTTCTAATAAGTTTTAAGCTGCCTGTTGGTCTAGTGGTTAGTGGCCCTGACTGCTGAGCCGGAGGTCGTGGGTTCGATTCCCACCCAGGACAAACTTTGTGTGATGAGCATGATTGTTTGTTCTGTGTCTGGGTGTGATTTATCTATAATATGTATGTATTTATAAATTATATAAGTATGTATATCAGTTGTCTGGTTACCATAACACAAGCTCTGCTTAGCTTGGGATCAGATAGCCGTGTGTGAGTTGTCCCATGATATTTATTATTATTATTTATTTATTAAGTTATGATGAAAATCGGGGAAATTCGCTTGAGTGTATCGTTTTCCGGGGTTGCGGTTTTTTCGAAAGAGATACCGCGGCTACGGAACATAAAGGGCAATAGAAGGAACATGGGTGGGTTTTAGTCAGTACAAGTCTGACACTACCCCCGGAAGTTATTTGATGATTTCCTACAAGCAAAAAAAATGTGTATCTTTATTGTGGTGTCCTAAATAGCAAAACTTTTTTTAAACTTAGAATTTCATAAATCATAGATAAAGATTACATGGCTCATTTTTATTTTATACCTATGTTACTAGCTTTTACCCGCGGCTTCGCTCGCGTTAAATTCGGTATAACACAGTACCTGCTACCTGCAGTTTTTGCCCTTGCGCCTTATTGATTTGTCATAGCAATGCTAAGTTTTCCCTTTTCTTCCCTCGTTCTCCCTCATATCCCACTTTTTTAAATAAAAGTTAGCCTATGTCCGTCTCCTGGTTCCCAACTATCTCTGTACCAAAATTCATCAAAATCGGTTTAGCCATTAAAGCGTGAAGAGGTAACAAACAAACAAACTCACTTTCCCTTTTATAATATTAGTAAGGATTTTATTTATTAATCAAATAAACAATCTATAATAGTTTAGAGTAACTAACTTACTAAAATCTGTACTAGTTATTTAGATTACATTATTACACCATCCTTCAGAATGCAATAGTTTTATTACCATTTATCCCCTTGTGTCATCACAAAAGTTCATCAATAATAACTTGTTAATAACCTAATTTAATAAGAAATGAGTGCTTAAGACTAAGCTTAGACCAATTACGTTTTTATCGATAAGCAAAAATACTAAGATCAATTTCTTACTAACTACGTACATATAGCATCAAAGTAATATTTGTATAGCAGCCATATATATCAAACATACTCAAGTTTAACAGACCTTAAGGTATTGGTATACGCTGTCTATCTGTCGTACACGTCAACTAACAGCCTTTTAAGGGGTATATTAACCGCATAAGGTTGCAAATAGGCAATTTATAAATTGATCACTTCTGTTTCAATACAGATATGGAAATTATTATAAGTTTTTCTGTCTTTTTCTGGATTTCTGGCCAGTATTAAGGTTCGATGGGGCTGTTTAATTTGAATTGAATGACTTGTTTGTTTAAAATTAGTACTTAGGTGCCTTATGTTTGACAAACTTATGTCTGTTGACAGAATGAGATTCATAATTATTTTTGAGTATGTTATAACATGAGTTTGGTTGGTGAATGACATTGCTTGGGGATCGAGTTTGTGTTAAGTTTGATTTGTTTTTCTATAACAAGTTCGTTGCATTACGAGATCTATCAGATCTCTTGCAGGACTTGTATTGTGCGTTGAATATAATCGTGTTGTTTCACTCCTTGCGGGAGGATCTAACGTGTAAAGCTTACATTAAGTATAAGTAAACTGTATCTTCAGGAGACTCATTATGTCTCAAACGCAACAAACTGTAGGTTAGTTTCGAGATATTTTAGGCCTCCAAAGCACCAGCTGAAAGTTCTTTGAAAATGATGGCGCAGAGAACGTGATGACATTAACATCATGACAGTATCCTCCTAAGGTGTAGGCAGAACTGAGAAGTATTTGTCTATATTTCGCCAGTTGTGTTTAGAAAATGTTTTTGAACAGCTTAATTGGCGGGTTAACGGTACTTCAGTATTGTATTAGACCTTTCAGTAAAGTTAGGTTACTTAGTCCAACCTTAGTTATTTTATGAATGGGCTTACCTGTATACTTACTTAAGAATAAATTATACTTTATGAAAAGCTCTACTTTAAGAAATATTTAAAACTAGAAAGAACTATAAAGGAGCCGTTCTTTTTTAGATCACCCAAAAGTTACACTCTACAATGTACAAAACTAAACTAAAATGACATAAGTCTTGTTTTACATTTTTCGAATGCTGCTTTTTATGTAACTGCCAATAAAAATGCAAATGCAGTCTATAAATAAAAGCCGACACATAAACCTACATTAATTTGCGTTATCTCCTTCGTTACAGATAAAAATGAAGGTAATTTATTCATTTTCATCTGTAATGTAAACACGTGTCCAATAAAATCAACACCAACAAATAAGACAAATATTATTATTATACTTTGTATCAAAATAATTCGATTTTGTCGTCGCATAATTATCATAATAAATGGACACATTGCAAAATCGTGCATTCTCCACATCCCTTTCTTACAGTATCGCCTTTCCGCTCTTCATGTATGCAATTCCCGTAAACCAATTAGCGGACCATTTTCACCCTTCAACCCTTCAGATAAGATCCAGTTTTCTTTAAGCAAATATTTTCAAGAACACAGCTGCGCTTTCATACTACAAGCGGACAACGACTGTATCTGTAAGCTTTTAAGCTTTCTTTTGTCTTGTGCAAAAGTAATCAATGAGGCACTCGCGATGAAATGCGAAATGGATTATTTTTTCAAAAATGGAATTAAGAAGAGACAATAACGTTCATTGTTTTTAAAGATGGCGGACGGGACGGGCTCAAATATGAGATTATTACTTGTGTGTTTCGCTTATGATAATTTTATAGCCCACAAAGGCACAATAGCGAGTTTATTTTAATGCGAAATTATTATTGTAGTTATGCATTACGAAAACGGAAATCCATCTTGTTATTCCGGTTGCTAACAAAAAAAAGCTATAAAGTATAAAGTGCGTCTTTCAAAAACAGGAAACGCGGTGTTGAACTTCTTTCTCCGCTCTAACTCAAATTAAAACGCGTTATTTATAAAATAACATTATTATTTTTGCTAACCCGCGCTACTGCACGAGTTGAATGTTCTATTTTAATCGGAATTTTTATTAATATTTTAGATACTACGATTTTATTGCGCGTTATACTTTTATATAAAAAATATGTAGTTTTATCTCACGTAGGCACGTGAGATAAAACTACATATTTTTTCAATTTATTGGAAGCTAACATTTAGTTTAATGTTTGCAAAAAAATCTAAGAAGTCATTTTTATAACTTGATTTCGGTAACGTTCTAACAGGTGGCTATTCAATTATTTTTTAAGCTCATCCAATTACATTTTATTTATTAAATAAACCTCTATTATAGATAAATAAAACACCAGCAATAATAAAGACATAAACTTTTCAATCTAATCGTTTTAATCAACAATGTTACCACTCTAAATAAATAATTAAAAAGAACAACAAAACAGTGATGTCAACACAAAAATCGACTAAAGTACTTACATCTGGCAGCTGCGATATAGATTAGTGACGTGTCTCATACTTCCAGAAAGCTGAATAGTGTAACGAGTAATTTAAATAGAGCGGTCCCTCAATTGGGGTTAATTCTCGTGTTTAAGGAATATGTGAACGTTTAATTATGAGGACGGAGGACGGCGACAAACGATACGGCGCAACATATTTTAAATGGTTTGATAATCGATTCGTTTAGGAGGCACTTTGAAAGCTTTTGATGAAGAAAATTTGAGTTTCAACTGTCTAAGTTTAATAATTCTGCGTTCATGTGCAACTCAATTTGCAACCCAATTTGATAGATTGATTGACACGCGATTTTCGTTGTTACTGTTTTCAGTGAAAAAGCTTTGTGTTTGTAAATCTAATAAGCTCAAAAGCTCAGATTCTAAGAGTAACCACACCCAAGAAACACAATAAAATCAATTTGCTCTCCACGAGTAGTTTCGGCCCGTTAAAACTTTCAAATCAATCCGGAAACTTCAAATTCTAATAACATAAAGAGCACGTTTGCTATCTACTTCCATCACAAGACTCGTTTCGACTTTTTACCGAATCGTGATCCAACTTTTTGTGGAGAACACATATTCAGATGTGTAATGACCAATCTCCGGGCGTCGAACAAAAAAACGTAAGAGATCATTCGAGGCATTAATGCATCAGTTACTAAACCGTCAGACGCATGCTCTTGCGCATCCTTAACGCATTCATAATAAGAACAACAAGTTCCATTTTCAAACGGACGAATTACAAACACGGGGAGCGTTCGAATGTAGCTTTCGGTTCATATTCAAATTTCTGTTTTGAAAATAGAACAGGAATGATTCTTTATGATCCGTCTGTGTGTAAGGATGATTGATTTTTTAGTTAAGAAAGAAATCGACTACGGTTTAGTTATAATCTCGGTAAATAACGATTATTATGACTTGGTTTTCGTTTCACAAACATAGTAACTTATTCTGAATTAGACACTCATTACTTTCTAAACCAGATAATCGATTAGACTTCTTGAATAATCGACTATTCATTAGTTTTATAAGCTTGCTTGTATCGATTTGTCTCGTGTTGTTGAGTTGATGATTATTAGTTTATTACATACTCCTTTAAGTGTGGCGTGTAGGAAGCATATAAGTAAACAAGTGCTTTAGGCAATAATAAAAAATATTATTAGGTGCCAATAGTTATTTGTGTTGCTTACGTAATTTCAAAGTTGATGATTGATCGATAATTTTAGTTTCGTGTACATGATTTCTATTTTATTTTAATGATAACATGTCATTAGTTATTTCAAGTTTTTGTTAAAAACACTGCAAAAGTTTTCATCAAAACGTTTGATCTCAAAAATATGTCCGTTAACATTTAAGTTCTATTAGTAAACAGCATCTTTCATCTCTATATTCTCATGTTCTGAGTCAGTATGACGAGGCCAGTCATCCGATACCAACAGGAAATTAGATAAATACCAAGAAAACATTCACAATTCAGTCTTTTTAACACGCAGTGACGACCAAATTGTCAGCCATCACTATCAATTGGAGGTAATTAAAAAAAACTGCTCCACAAGCACGGGGGCGGTCTTGACACGCAATAAATTCTTTATACATTTTTAATTAAGTTCAAAACATTGTAGATACTAGTCTACGGCATTCGGGGTCAACACACTTGGAAAACATAACTACCAATTTAACTTGACCTTTCTGTACACAGTTTTTGTTTGAAAACGCGACCACTGTTATGCTGGTGCAGTCCGCTCTGCACGAAGCATGGTCACCCATCAATCAATGGGATCATATCGCCGCCGAAACCAGCCAGCCACGTCTAACATTATGATTTTATAAGTTTGAGTAATATTTTATTTAAATTTTCAGTTGATTGAATGTTACGGTTCGGAACGCTGCGGTTTTACGAGTTTAGAAATAGAAAAGATTGACTAAATAGCTAATGATTAATATTATTGAACGTATTTGCAATTTAAAATACATACTACTCGTGTGGAATACAGCAAGAAGTACGGTAAAGAGAGAATGAAAAAAAAACAACTAAAAAAATGATTTGTGTTAGACATGTTCCAGCAGCCGCGTCATCCATCTCGTTCGATATTTGAATACGTTCGAATTTGGAACACCAGCCAGTAATATGAACTTAGTTCGGTTCGTTTTTCAATTGCTTCACTTATATTTTGAATGTGGAACGCGACTAGATAAGAATGTCGTTCCAACATTTATAGTGAACACGCATGAATTTAACTACAATTTTGTGTCTAGACGTTTTTTATTTGATAATAAATTGTCTAGGCGGTTGTATTGTCATGGTTTCTTGTATGAAAGGTGTGATAGAGAAATCGCGATTCTGTAATTCTGTGCGCGTTGTGTGTTACGTAAGTTGGGGTATTGTGTATGCTGGCTAGATGACCGCACGCGCCAACTTCACGTACTAGCAATAAGGCATGCGGGGTGGCCGGCGAGTCGGCGACATTCTTTTACGAACGAATAGCTGAATGAAAAACGCTTATTTGATGATATGCTTATTTTGTGTGTTATTCCAGCTTTGGTAGACTGAAAATTTCAGTTGACATATCAATGAAGTTTAAAAGAAAAGCTTGTAAGAGTCTATTTAGTATTGGTTTGAATCTGAATGGAATTAATTCGTTTCGGAGGCATTATTATAATAAAACTTTTTCGCAACTAGCTAGTCTAGCTACCTAACATATTCCAAGTAAGTAGGTAAAATGTTAACAATCAATATATCAGAAACCTGTTAACAATCTAGCAAAAGACCCAAGAGCTAGACTGACCCGACACTACACCGACGACATCCCTGATGTCAGCCTGTACGAGATTAGTATGGCTCTTAAACAGCTCAAAAACAACAAGGCGCCAGGGGATGACGGAATTACGGCTGAGCTTCTGAGAGCAGGTGGAAAACCAGTACTGAAAGCTCTACAGAAGCTATTCAATTCCGTTATTCTCGAAGGCAAAACGCCAGAGGCATGGTACGGCGGTGTGGTAGTACTATTTTTCAAGAAAGGCGACAACACTCTTCTAAAGAACTATAGGCCTATCACACTGCTGAGCCATGTCTACAAGCTGTTTTCAAGAGTTACTACGAATCGTCTTGCCCGCAGGTTTGACGACTTCCAACCTCCCGAACAAGCCGGTTTCCGTAAAGGCTTTAGTACCATAGACCACATACATACGCTGCGGCAGATTATACAGAAGACCGAGGAGTATAATCGGCCTCTCTGCTTAGCGTTTGTGGACTATGAGAAAGCCTTCGATTCGATTGAAACGTGGGCTGTGCTAGAGTCCCTTCAGCGGTGCCACATTGACTATCGCTATATCGAAGTGTTGAAGTGCTTATATAAAAACGCCACCATGACGGTCCGTCTCCAGGATCAGTGTTCGAAACCGATTAAATTGCAGCGCGGAGTGAGACAGGGAGATGTAATATCTCCGAAACTGAGAGGACTCGGCATCAACATCAACGGCGACTACATCACTCACCTTCGATTTGCCGACGACATTGTAGTCATGGCTGAAACCCAGGAGGACCTCGGCACTATGCTCGATGACCTCAGTAGAGTCTCCCAACGAGTAGGTCTCAAGATGAACATGGGCAAAACAAAAATTATGTTTAATACCCATGTAGTACCTACTCCTATAAAGGTTGAAGACTCTACACTTGAAGTCGTCGATGACTACGTATACCTGGGCCAAACAGTCCAGCTAGGTAGATCCAACTTCGAGAAAGAGGTTAATCGTCGAATCCAACTCGGCTGGGCAGCGTTCGGGAAGTTGCGCCACATCTTTTCGTCCAAAATACCGCAGTGTCTCAAAACGAAAGTTTTCGACCAATGTGTGTTGCCAGTTATGACATACGGCTCAGAGACATGGTCGCTCACTGCAGGCCTCATATCTCGCCTTCAGGTCGCACAAAGGGCAATGGAGAGAGCTATGCTCGGAGTTTCTCTGCGTGATCGAATCAGAAATGAGGAGATCCGCAGAAGAACCAGAGCTACCGACATATCTCAAAGAATAGCCAAGCTCAAGTGGCAGTGGGCTGGGCACATTGCCCGGAGGGCTGACGACCGATGGGGCACAAAGGTCCTGGAGTGGCGACCTCACACTGGAAGACGCAGGGTAGGCAGGCCCCCCACAAGGTGGACCGACGACCTGGTCCGAGCCGCGGGAACCCGCTGGATGAACGCGGCGCGGGACCGTCAAACGTGGAGGTCATTGGGGGAGACCTATGCCCAGCAGTGGGCGCCTTCCGGTTGCGAATGATGATGATGAGGTAAAATGTGTATAGGAACGTTGGGCGTTCCATTTTGAGTTAAAAAAAAACACTGTAAAGGCTCATTCATACAGGTTCCGTCATTGACGATTCGTCAAAAAACTGATGTAAAATTTCGTGTCTGTAAATTTTCACGATTCGTGATGTGCATACGGGCATACAAAAAGCATTGCTGCCGTCAAAAAAAAAAGAAATGAATCGTGGAAAAAAACGATTCGTCATATAAACCGAATCATCCTCATGTGTATGAGCCCTAAAAGTAAAAAATCCTAAAAAAAGGCAAAGCCATCTAATCTCGCTGCGCCTGCGACATACCATAAATCTCAAACAGCTCATAACATCTCCCCGCTTTCTTCAGACAAATTGGACTCAATTTCCATACACAAGTTAATACCTTCAAGAGGTCACATCTTAAGACAATGCTCAATGAACGGCGAGGGGGGAGGTGCTAGACCTCAGAGGAGGGGGGGAGGGAGGTGTAATTATTCGCCGCTAGCTCGCGACCACGCCCGCCATTGTGGCTTTAAACATCGGCTTCAAGACTTCCAGAGACATGGCTTTCGGAGTCGTTGACGTGTGCCTCTTATGGTGTTGAGAAAAATGTTTACGGTGCTGATGAAGTAATCGACGGTTTGTAAACACATGCTTGGAATTGTTGGGTTAAGGATTTGTTACGCGATTGTGGTTTCTTTTTGAAGTCGAGTTTGTCCACTAAAAGTAGATTTTCAGCTTGTTAGTCGATTTCGGATATTCCAGATTGATTGAAAAACTTAATGGTGGCAATTCAATTGCGTTTGCTGATATGATTAATACACAAATTGATACTTCAGATCAAAGACTTCATAATCTAAACAACAGTTTCATTAAAATAACTTAACAAACGTTTCTACCAGCACGCGCAAGATCTCTAAAACAAACCAGACAAATTACTTTATACGGAACAGAACACTTAAAAAACTACCATAAATAAACATAAACCATTAAATACGAGGATTATCCTACAATCACGAGGAACCCTAAAATATGGACCATCCATCCGTCTGCTTGAAACGCATCAATACAACTTATCTGGCTGGAAACCACTCAAAACGTCTATTTTTAAGCTAAATTCGAAGCGAGGGCAAATGTAAAAATTGTTCGTATCTTGTTATATGATTGATTTTATTACTCTGCGCAGTATCGATGGTTTAAAATATTAAAACTGTTATGTTGGTAGGTACTTGTACGGTCGTATCGCTTTTTTTTCGTTTCTCGGAATTCGACGTTTGAATTTATGAAATAAATGATGGCTGATTGTCATCGCGGAATGTTTTTGAATTTGGAACTGATAGGTGAAGTAGGGATGTGAATTTGAAGATTTTGGGATTTTTAGGAAACACATAAGTACAATAATATTGTCATATCTGTAAAAAGTTACTCTGTTTCATTTAGATCATTATAAAGCCAAAGGTATTTATTTATCTATTTATTCATTGCGATCGATCTCATGTTAATGTGTTCAACTTCATATTGAATTCTTTCATCTCTACTATTATAATAAGAAATACTCTATCCAATTTGAAGGACAACGTTACTCTACTTTGACCAGTAAGAGATAAGTACTCTATTGATTTTTGTGATTGTGATCTATTAGGTGCTTCAATAGAAATCCGCACCTACTATGAAGGATTTAAATATTATTCAGGCTTCCCCAATCAAAGCTTTAGTGATCAAAAACCTACTTACAATACCAGAACACTGTGAACCCTAAAAGTCCAATAACACTAAAACAACACAATAAACCAATATTATCGATATAATCGTAAAGATTCCCGTGAACTGACAACGTTTACTCATAAAAGCTGAAACAAATAAACAATTCGTTCGGAATTAGTCATCGTATTGGAAGGCGGTCTGTTTCGTCTCAATATTGTACAGCATCTGCCACACGTATTATATGTTCCGTTCAGGAACGTATCATAAGGTTTTTATATAAATATTCTCTCATATCTTCTCTTTGTGCGTACCTAGTTATTGAAAAGCAAAATAACAGTTACCTACATAAATATTATGAAAAAAGTCGCGAGTCATTAACTTTCAATCATAGAATTTGAATTAGAACTCATAAGTAAATTGCTCTTCTAAACTCAAAACTTAACTACATTCTACATTTGAATCTAAAAAGAATGAATGCTTGCGAGAATGCAAACTACATTTAAAATTCAAAAAGAGAACCGCGATGCCTTTTTTGTGACATGAAGCTAATTTATGCCAGTAACTTGTTCGTATAGATCACGAATCTGCTCAGGAGCTTTTTAATCTTTCTGACACCAAAACTAATTAAATTACTTCGGAGGCTAGGCGCGCCGTATGCGCCCCACAGGTGATAAAGTCAATAATTCATTTAAAATCGGAAAAGTAATTAATAATTTATAAAAAAAATCTCCAGCACCGACGCCCGGTAGAATTGATTTTCAATAAAAATGAGTATTCGTTTTCGGGCGCGACACTCGCTCCACACTCAATCACCATCGGCCGGCCGCTTATGAATCTGGAATTTGACCGTTTTTAGCCCCATTCCACAGTACCAAATTAAAAATGTAAGAATTCTCGCTTGCAAAAGGAATTTATATTTTATTTCATTTCATTAAATCCGCCATCTTTTGTTTCCATGGCCCGTTTCGATCGGAATTCATATTTTTCTGTGTTTTGTTTCGGTTTGCGAGCGGCGTATTGTTTTATTGTTATGTCCGTTCTAAATGTTTCGTTTCTCGTTCCGAACCGAGTATTAATTATTTTCTTATTTTTGATGAATGCGTCCGACGAATTTTTAAGACGACTTTTAGCGGCGATTAAGAGTCCACAATAATAATTCGGTCTTTAGAAAAGCAATCACGATTTTCATTAAAATTCTGCAACGCTGTGGAGTCGTTAAAAAATGTTAGATCCATTGATCTCCGGGTGAAATCGCGGTTGCCAGTCAAGATTAGTCCGCGGCCGACCGAATACTTACTATGCTTAAACTATTAAACGCAACGTCGAATCCGAACAGACAGAGATACGTATCGTTTACCGAAAATAATACCGGCCGTAATCTGACATTCTCATACGAGAGTCCGGAGCGTTACGCAACTGACTTTCCACCTTCCAACAACAAGAGGGATTATTCGTTACTCATCAATCTTAAATAGACACGGACACTCTATTGTTCCCGTGACATTTAGACGAATTTATAAATAACGCCACTGAATAAATTCTGTCGCTCATAATATAATATATAAACTTAATTAATACCTACGCGCGCCGTGCATAATTCGGAGGATTTTAAAATCCGAACGTAAAGCGACACAGCCGTGTCCGCACACGCGCCTGATTGATACAATACAATTATAATTTATTCCAAATTCAAACGACACCCGCGTTTGAATGTGGAATAGAACGCATTCCTAATTGTTGGCATAGGTACGCTCTAGCGCTATTGGCCGATACGTTTTCGTATTTCGACCGTCTCTTTGTATTCGAATTTAGAAAAGCGGATTATTTTGCTTTCTTTCTTGACGTTTCGTTATTGTGTGCAAATGTACCTAATTGTTGTTGCGTCTGGTTATTGGTGTAAGTATGAGCGTTCGATGGATAGTTTCGTCTCGCGCGCTCGACTTGCATCCACTGTCCAAAAGGATTACGTCGAATTCGTCTCGATAGTGACGTACTGCGCCTGCGAACTGCTTATTAACTTACAGTTTTCTATTTCCTAACATTTTCAGCTATGTACTCAATAGTAAATAAATAACGTCACATGTTTTGTTCCGACTATTTTAGGGAAGGGATGACTAAATGAAAAATGTCACGCATGCTCTATTGACGCATCGCAAAGTAACATAAGAAATGCAAGTAAACAGAAATTGCATTCCGTGTAATGTATTGTAACGTTGCCAATGTTACATACTGCCAAAATTTGCGTCGTCTCTTTGGATTTATAGCCTTTATTATATTTGATGTGAACGTAACAATTATTTTGTTAGTGTTTTATGGTTCTGATCGCAGAAGTCAGGTTATAATGGGTGTCGTTAGTTTCAGTTGCAATCCTGTTAGCTGTTATAATCTAAGGTGTCACGTCGAGCCGTGAAACAGACGAATGTCCATTAAAATTATCTGCGTGAAAATAAACACACAGTTCTCAGTAACACTGTAATGAGCATTCTTCGTAATCAGATCAAAGCTTTTAATGTGTTTAACTTTTATACTCATTGTTATGGAAACACAAATGTCTCAACGTTTCAATAACGTCATTACATTTTAGAATGAATCGTAAAAGTAAACCATGCAACCGTTAATTTTTAAATTTCGAATCCCAGAAAATAACTTGACTTGGCTGTCAGTTTTTGAAAGAGGATGTTCGATTTTCGAGATTCAAATGATCGGTCCACGATTCGCGCCTAACGCTGGTTGCAATGAACAGTGGGATAATAATGTTCTAGAATTAAATCGTATCTAAACTGTAGTGCGCCGCTCGAAATAGGGCGCGTTTGCAGCAATTATTTTAGCTCTGTCTTTCTGAAAATTGGCAGCCGTGTGAGATCTTTTGCGAACGGTATTCGGTTGGGAAACCGTTGTAGCCGCGTCCAGCTCAACGAGACCCGCGATGTGCCCCCCACACACCGACTTTTGTTAGAAAATCACTCAAAGGGGATATGTCAGCAGAAACTGGACGGGTTTTATAAATAAAGTGCCCTGATATGCGAATAATAGGTAAGTCTGTCCGTCAACGTGCGTAGTGTGCTCAACGATATTTTATTTAGGTCTAAGTTGCATTGGCTGCGCTTTGTTCCCCGGATTAACTAATCATTAGTTATTATGTTAATGTAGATCATTAGTAATAAATTTCACATGTTTACAGCTTTTGCCTAGGCATTCACTGCGACAGAAACTTGGACTGAACTCGAAGTCATAAAGCGACCATCCAGACTTATTGAACCTAAATCGTTTATTTAAACCCGGTTTTATTCAATACAACAATAGAACATTTAAAATTACAAAAAAGTCGAGCATGCCCATAAATGTGCGCTATTAATTTCTGCTACAATTTAATACCATAGAGAGAAATCCAACAGAAAAAAGTCCAACCAACGCCGTCGCGCGCTGAAAATTTACATTTGTAATCAGAGCCATTAACGTCGACAATAAAATGCATTGACATGCGTTAGAAAGTGACGGAGCTAGGGCGCGGGAGCGAGTCGGACGCTCCTCGCCGAGTAGCGCCAGACACAATAGCGGCGCGTGCACCGAGCGAGCGAGACCCGCGTATCGAGACAGAGTGAGACAGTAATAGCTTCGTCAGTGCAGCTCCGATTCAATAATAGGTGCGTTCGGATTTTATGCGTTTGCGAAAAATGCACTCAGATTTATCGTTTCGCTTTCCGCGTAGTCTATTAACGTGTACAGTGGTCGACTCCATTTTTATTGTTTTTGATGTATTTTATATCTACACTCCCGTAATTATTGGTTTTAACCCGCAGGTTTTTTGCAAAATATCTTTATAGGAACAAAAAATATCACTTAACTAGTAATCTACTGCGACTATTAATGGATTTCTTGAGAAAAATTATGAAAGAAAATGGAGACGGATAGCATTCCGCTACCGTAATAAATTTGACGTGCGTTTAAAAAAAAACAATACAATAACTTCTAAGTCTGCGCATCGCATACAAAGTGCGGGACATAACAGAGTGCGGGGCAGGTGCGCTCGCGCATTCTCGCGCGTTGTGCGAAAACGAGAAACGCCGATTAATATGAAATACGCGACGTACGCAGGTTAATTAATATTATACACTATTTTGGGTGCCGACGAAATATTGTTGTTATTAATGTGTCTGGATTTGTGCAGGATTAGGGGATGAGACTAAGATATGTATGGAGTAGTTTGTATGGCGTAATGACGTTTTAAAACGCTACTGTTTAACAATTGCTGGGAAGTGAAGTTCTTTTAGCTTTTATAACATCTATCGCAGAAGATGAAGAGGTTTGGAAGGAGAAAGGGGGAAAAGGGGAAGTAACGAATTATATTCTGCCTTTTAGATCGTCTCGAATTTTAATTTGGAATGTCGACATTGTGTCTGTAGTTTTCAGGAAAAGTTAAAGAACACTTGAGAAATTGAAAACTTCTAGCTTGGAACAAGAATTGATTTTCAAATTGAAAGCAGGTAAATCAGGCCTTAGGACAATAGCCTGATTTAAAATTGTACCTATATTTGTAAAATAAAATATAGTAGGTATTTTTACAGTTACTTTACTACCAACTCAACAACCGTTTGAAGCAGAACTTTGACAGCAGTTAGGTGTAGGGAACATAATAACCTAACATCACATATTTAATCCCCGAAGTTTTAAGCAGAAGTGTACCGTTTTATCCGGCGATGGTGGCCGTTTTATCGAATCGAAGATGCGAACATTGCATCCAGTAGCGACGAATCGATTAACGGCTTACTGTGTCACCTTACCTTTATACACCCACAATTACGCCAGTTTACGTTAAATGCAATAAGGGTAATTTCACGTTAAATCTATAACTAAAATTTATTAGCTAAAATATTGACACAAACATCATTAGCACAGAGTACGTAACAGAGAATTGTTACATTTAGAATAACAAAACATATCTCCGAGAATAGCCGACCGTCTGCCCCGACTTCGATTGCAGAACACAATCTACTTCGGGTGATAGTTACGAACTACGAACATCTACGAAGCATTATTTGTATTTCGAACCTGTAAGGGAAGATTTCAATTGGAATGAAGAGGGCCTAGACAAAGTAAATGTCAATGAGCTACGAGTTATCGAGTATGGAAAAGTGAAAGATAAATCGGATTAACATGAGTTTCCGAAAAACAATATTTTATGACCAAGATGGCGCTGCTTGTCATGCAAAAACGTATCGATATGTTAACCTTGGTGCATCTAATTTAGTTCTGTGTTTTCCCGCCTGTACGGATAGCTTGGTTGAAATGTATGTGAACCTTGCACACATTCGTTATAAAAGTTATTGTCACTTTTGTAGACCCCAAAGTCGTGTTTTGAAGTGATGATGATAAATGGGTCTCGATTCATTCCTCGATTTGAATATATAAATCCGCACGTGAGCTTTTAGAATAATAAGCGTTCAAAATTCAAATGATATTTTTTTATGTGAACTGATTATCTAGCTTATTTTGTTTCACAATTACTGATCAATGGCTATCTTTCTCTTTTAATTTCTGTAATTAAACTACATAACTACATAAGATAAGTTATTACCTACTTTATTATGAATAAAACTCAGAATCACGAAAAACAGTTTTCAGAAAACATAACTTCCCATTCAAAACTCTAATTCACAAATCAATTTTTCCAAAATAAAACAAAACGAATACATTGTTGTCGTTAACAAAATAATTTACTCATTACTCTAACCACACACTGTTAAGGCAACGTCTTCAGCCTATCCTCCCAACACAAATGCAACTTTAAACTTAGGTGAATACGGTTGAAAATCCCGTGGCAAATTGGAACTAACAATTCAGCAAATCACGCCTTGTGAGACGATACAAAGTGGAAATTGTAGTGTTTATTGTTGAAGCTATAATAAAGAGAGTTTACAACTGTTTTATTAACACTTATCTCGTAAACTATGAGGATTGTCTTCAAGTTACTGAGTTATGTTTACTTTAGTATGTGCTATTTTGTTAAAGTTGTTAGGTAAGAGGTGACCGGTGTATTGTTAGTGGAATGTTTCTTTCGTTGCTGAAAAGCGATGTTTTTTTTTGTCTTTAAATTTACATATTTTTGGTGCTGAAAAAAGGTTTTAAGATTCCTGAAAAAAATCTTCAAAAAAATTCGAATGGTGTACGTTTTTAAATCGTAGCTTTTTCATACTGACCATATCTTAAATATCCAAACTACAAGTACCTATATAACCTCTTAGAGTGAACTATTAAACTTGGTAGGAACCATTTCCTTTAACAATGTAAAAGCAGGAATTCCTTACCAAAAAAATAATATTCATCTTTCCTCCAACCCGTATAAGGAATACACAAAAATCAAGCAGACATCTGTACCGCTTTTTTTCCGAAACTTAACAAAGACACCTAATGTATTATGAAACCGAAACCCAACGTGTGTTCAACTGAACTTCCTTTTAAGTTAGTCAAACATCCCTTCAGATTTAGTATCCATTGCTTGTTTTAGTACATTGATCTATCATCCACCTACGCAGCAAAAACGTCGATGTATGATGAACATTTCGATTTAGTCATTTGTTGTTGGTTTCCTTCCACAAGGACATTCACCCTACTTTTTTTACGAATCCGATCTCATTCTTTTTTCGAATCGTTTTTATTCGATTTTAATTGTGTAAGGGTTTCCTTTTTTAAATAATGTTGACAAGTCAAAGGATTAATTGTTTTTGTAAATCGAAATGTAACTCGTTTTTTTTTAAAAAATGTTTAGAATAATCATGCCTATTAATTACGTTATTGTTGCTAGTGGAATTAATTCCGATTATTTTTGGTTCATTTAGAGTTGTATTACTTACTTACACAGTTAGCGTAATCATAGGCCACGTTCTCGGAAAATTGAAAAATCCAAAGTATTTTCATTTCAACGAATTATATACGGTACCTACGTACGATACGTATTACAAAAGAATTCCTAATACCACAACACAATTCACAACGCAGCTATAAAAATGAGTTAAAAAAAATCTCTAAAATCCATGAACCCTTTCAATAAAGATTGTCCGCTATTCAATCAGAAATATTAAATCTAACGCCCGCCCGCATAATGTAAACTTAACTACTAAAAATATCGTACCCCTTTATATCAAAAAACATTACCCTCGCCCCAAGCTAAAATTGTTCGAGAAATATTAAAATAGTCAAAAGAGTTAAATTTAAAATGGAGGGTGGACAAAAAAGTTCGTAATCTCTGAACTAACACAGCTGACGATCTCACAATAACTAGTTTTTCGGAGATGAAGCTTTAAATCGACTAATGGAAGTAAAAAATGCGTTTTCGAATATTTTTGTTGATTCATTGGTTTTGTAAGAAATGGATTCGTTTTGCGTTTGTCGAATTAAATGCTTTGCTTTACAGCATTATAAGTCATTTGGCTTTCTTTTTGATCGTTCTGGGTTTATCCGTTTGTAGGTCATAAATTCATAATGTAGATATATAAATGACTACTGAATAAAGTTGATTTTCACTAACAAAACAAAATATTCTAATTCAACCCTTCGGACAGTGGACACAAAAAATACATTTAACATAATTCTACATTCAAATATATTTTTTGACAAATGACATTAAAGTTTAAAAAAATCCACGCATTGTTGTTGAACTCAACAGTGGCAAAGGGAGCGCATGACGAAAGCAATTTAAAAATGGAAGGGTTTCACTTTTCGTTCCAATTTTAAAAAATGAACCCGCGACGAGTGATTTGACGATTCGGACGGGATTGTAAAACGAATTTTATGATGCGAGAGGGAACTAGCCATTTTATAACTTTATTTTTTATTTACCCTTTTCTGTTTTACATTTTGTGTATCGTCTAATCTCTTCATGTTTAAACAGTCGACATAGCTATATATCAGTTACTCGTTAAAGCCATCTCATAAATCCGAAATTTATGACATAACTCTTAATAAACTCTGATAATAAATTTGTAAAGCAAACATGTGATTCTAAAATTAAACTGAAAAGAAATGAGTTCTGAAAACGTTCCCATCCACTTGAGGCGTGTTACTTTTAAGTAATTTCACTTGTGTACATAAACCCTCTCGCGCTCGCTCCCACTACACACACACACACATGCACACATCGCCACAGACGCAGATGTTGATTCCATAAAATAATATTTCATGTAAAGCACTAACCGCCCGACCGAGGGCGGAAGGATTGCGTTCTATTTTTAAATTTTTATATTTCGAAGCAATTCAAAGTTGGTACCGGTTGCTTTATATTCGATTCCTTGCACGAATTTCAATCATAGAACAGCGCTCTCTCATTTCTAACCCAGTCTCGTTTCTTATGCTCTTGTAAAGTAAAAGTAATTATTAATAACGTTATACTTATTACTAAATGTCGAGTCAAGATTGACCTCTAAAATTGTTTGAACATTTCGCTCGTGACCATTCGTCAATTAAATCGGACGGGGACTCGTTATTAAAGGCGTATAAAAAAGAAATAAATCTTGAGGCGAGTTTTAAAAAGCTCCGTTTCGAAGTAAAGAATGTTGTGTACAATCTCGGTTCGGACAAAAAAGTGACAACAAATAAAAAACGTCCCGCAACACGGCCGACCAACAGATTATCAGCGCTAAAAGGGTTGCTCCCGCGCTCTCCTCCTTTTGTTCCTTCCAAATTCAAACTTGGGATCCGTACAAGGAGCGTTCGAATGCGAATTCTATTTTTGAATATTCTACCGAGAATTTTTAATTAATGCCGCTCGGCCGCGCTCGTATTTTTAAAATTCGTATTCTGTTTTAAATCGAGTTCGATATTCAATTTTTGCGTTCGATTTCTGCGTTTTTTATTTATGTTGTGCGATAATGACGTTTCGCTTTAAGTGCTTTATTTCGATTGGCGATTTTATTCCGATGTATCTCCTTGAAGGTCGGTAGTTTTAGTGATTAATGGTCCAGATATGTGGAGTGCTTTTTAAACGAAATATTGAATTTAATGATGTTTTGTGGAACTGTGCGATCTGTTTTTGTTTCGACACGCGTAGGCGTCTATAGGCGGTCTCAATGACACAACCATGTTACCACATCGTAGATACTTGCATTATCGATCACTCATGCACACAGCATTTATTATCTTCATTTTAAGATTTTTTGGGATTTCGACGATAATTTTTTATGGTTGATGCTTAAATGAGGAGCTATTCATTTTTATTACATAATTTATATTCCCTTATAAGAATCGATGAATCCAATAAGCCACAGAGTACAAAAATGTCCCAATGTCGGGAACTAAATAAACAGTGTGAAATATTCTCGTTGTTAGTGTTATTTTAGTCTGTGCGCGTGCACTTTAAATGAGTAACCAATAAGTCGCATTAAGGGGTCACTTGACGCATAGCATCACACGCGGCCAGCATACGCAAGTCGTTGACCCCAATACGCAAATGGGGACTTCTTATTATGATATTATAATCGATATAATGTCGAATGCCGGAGTCGAAGCGTGTGGATAATAGACACCCTTTTGTATGTATGAGATGTACCTGAAGAGGAAGCTAGCATGTTCTACGAATATTATATCGTAACACTATGAAGATTATTAATCGCTTGTCCTATTTGTAGTATGGAAACTATTGGAGACCACACAAATGGAAATAGGGCTCTAAATAATGTCCAACATGCAAATCTAACTTGATGTTCATTCACCGAACACCACTCACTACAATACCATTGAAATCATTTTTGAATTCTGTTCATCCCAAAAAAAAAACAAGTCTGGGCGTTTATATTTTTTTTCTTAGTTTCTATAGGTACACGTGCGTAGTCACATTCGAAATATATTCTTTTAATAACATGTTACCGTCTAGTAATCATTCGTTCACATAATGGCGTTCACTTAATATTCCATTTTCGAAAATATTTGAATCGTCATGCTCGTTCCATTCCATTGTGTCGGTGTTCGGCTATCTGATTTTAAATTTGGAAGGCGATCGATCTCTTATTGGTCGAACGTTTGAATTCGGAACTTAATTGTGGTTCGTGTTAATTAAATTAATTGAAATTGGTTTGCGCTTTGCGAATGGACGTCTTGGGACAAGTTCGACCTAAGTGTCGACTTGAGAAATACGATTTCTGTAAGTTTCATGAGATGAGGATTTAGGGAAATTCAATTCTAATTACTTAGCTATCAGCAAACTAGTTGGAGTAAGTTTGGACGGACTCTTGTGTTAATTTTTTTTATTCAAATCGTAATAGTGAGATGGCACTTACTTATCTTGTTTATTATTGAAACATTCCAACAAGTATTGCAGACTCCACACTGTTTCTAAGAAGACATTCTATTTCTCAGACGTGTTAAACTTAACAACACAACATTTTCTAATAAAATCCAATTCAATCCTCCATTATTTCCTTAGTAAACAGAATTCACATCTTATTCCGTATCGAAACTAATGTTTTCATTTTTGTTTCCAGGTATTTTGCCGAACACCATGTTTAGAAATTGGCTAGCGATATCATCGACGCAAATACGACGTCTTGTCACGAACCTTACTCGGAAACAGTGAGTCGAAACTAGATACTATTGAAAAATTAAAATATAAAACGAATACACCTCATTTAAAAAGAAAAACAATCAATTTAAGGGTTGGTTGCATCATCGTTAAGTTAACGATGACATAAACTTCAATCTTCAACTGAAGATATCGAATTCGAATGTCAATTTTGACATTTCGAATCGATGACTATGATGACCGAAGAATGAACGATTTCGTCTTTATTTTTTTTTGAACCATTGGTCCTTTAGTTTCTTGGGACCAGCTTTGTGGATGGAATGAATTCGAAGGTAATAAAGTCAAATAAATCAAGTAGAGCCACTGGTTTGATAGTATCTTCAAATTCTTCAGTGCATCGGTCGCTGCAATATCAATGTGAATTTATCAGTTTTTTACGAATCCGAGACTTAAGTGATAGTCATTTCAAGTTTGCGTGAACTGTGGATTTTTATAAGAATAATATTAAAGATTTTTTTTTAAGTTTAAAACTACATTTCAAAAATTTTGTCACACAACACCACACCAAACCCAAAAATATGTTCTTATTAGAGTTTTTACCCCTTGTACCAAGAGTAATTTTATTAAAGTCCCCTCGCCGTGAAGGATGAGTTTATTTTAAAAATGGAAAGCTAAGCGCTCACAAAAATAATTGATGTGACCGGACCCCTTTCATAATCTCATTGGATGTTCCCGTATGATCAGCAGACAAAGCCGAAAAGTGTATTCAGTAGTTATATCTATCTATGGCTTTGGTTGCCCGGGGGCTGTTAAATAAACCAAATGAAACCTAGGGCCCGAAGAGTATTAACGAAGGGCGTTACCTAGGCACCCTTGCTTATTGGGCTTTCGCTAATATCGTCAATCGCTGCGCTGCAATGGTCCATCAAATCATTCAAGCTCTTTGGTATTGCGCTGAACTTTCCTCGAATGTTATGAAAGTATTTTTCTGCAAAATAGACAAGGTTACACGGTCTATGACGTTATTGACATTACTAAGCTTCATATTGACATTGCATAATTTGAATTCCGAGTTCAACTTTTAAAAACAAACTGGCTGCCGACTCACCAAATGATCAATCGTTCGAAAAGGATTTACACCACGATAAAAGGCGCTAAAAACGCAATGCTCTTTAATTTTCAAAATCGGAATTTCTGGAGCGTTGAACTTTTTTTTCACAACGGTTTTGTGGAGCATCGACACTTTAATTAGAACGTAGCTTTATTCGTTCAATAATTATAATCGAATGTGTATAATTACATTCGAGTATCGAATCGAAACCGGGCGTATTGATATTAAAAATAATGTTTTTGTCTGCCGAACGTTGAAACAAAGCGGCGGTAATTCGTATGAAGTGACTTGCGTTTAGCCAGCTCTTTGTCTGTCCATCTGTATTCACAAAACGAATTTTTTTTCTGTACTTACTTTTCGAAGATAATTGTCGTTAATAATCGCCGGTCGAGATTAGATATCGATTGTGAGTACAACAATGTGTTATGAGAAATTTAATTTGAAAAAATACATCATGATTGGGTAACAGACGAACGAACTGGCCGACTAATGACTGCCGTATACGGCGTTGGGTGAAAAATTAAAAAAAAAACGTTTTAACTGAATATCATGACAGTTCGGGAAGTCGAAATGTTATTTTATCAGGAGTGCAAGTTACAGCCACTAAGTCCCAAAAGTGTACGTCATGAATTATTTATGGACAACTTTATACTTCCCGGGCCTGGTTTCGCCACAAAAGCGGACGTTTTTGGGAATAAATTCATCGAAAAACGCCTTTTATACAGCATTAACATTATTTATGTTCCGGCCGAGTGGAGGACACTACGCGCCTTCGAAATGTTATTGTCGAAAGTTGCTCGCTCGTTTTCTTGTCGATTCGCTCAGAAAAAATAAGCACATGCATCTTATTACACTTATGCCGTATTTTTTATGAAAATGTGATCGATCTTTTAAGTTTTATGAGCGTCTATACAAGCAAAAAGTTATACGTAGACAGCTTTTACAGATTTTTAGGCATCCCACGCGAGCTTACAGCTTAGTTAACACTTAAAAAGAGAGGAACACTAATTCAAAACGTTCCACTACTGTTAAGTTTTTTCATAAAATTTAAAAATAGAAACGTTGCAAAATCGAATGCAGAATATTCAAATTTCGAATTCTATCCGCTGTACAAAAAGCTCTCGATATAATGAATACAATATTTTAGTTACAAAGTAAGTAACTGACTTATAATAGAATCGCATAAAAATCCCTCCGATGATTGCACCGTGGGATTTTAAAACAATGCGATTGTTCCACCTTTGTGAAACATATTCGGATAATGTTTAATAATAAAAAAGTTTAATACTTTGTTACTTTTTGTCGTTCTGATCGATGTCTCACTTGACATTTTGTGTGGACGTAATTTACCCTGCAGTAAAATTAATTCTTCGTTTCTAGGAGTTAATAACGGATAATGTCAACTTCAATTAGAACGATTAGCTTTGATGGTTTACAGCAGAAAAAGAACTCGTAAACAGAAAGCTAAGATAAATATAGTTAAAGCTGGTTAAATTTTAAACTGTAGAACTGCCTAATGAGCAAGTTATATGTCCATTTCGACTCATACATGACTTAATAGCAGGCCATTTGAACATAAACGACATGTTCTTTCATTCGCAAGCTTTCAACACGCCGCCAGGATATGCCTCTCTATTTTAAATGTGGAACTATCAACCGTTACTCAAAACTATCATTAAACGGATATAAGTACAACACTAAAATAAAAAAAATACATAAAAGAACAATCGGAGAACGCTAACACGTCGCGACGATAACGCAAACGGATTCGAAATTTTAAATAGTTCCATATTCAAACGGCCGATTTCAAATATGGAACGGCGATTGTTTCCCGTTTTCGCTAGTAGTTAGCGACGGTTCTTAATATGCGGGTTACGCATGCGCTCAACTGTTTCACAATGGATGAAGTCGACAATCGGTTTTCTATTTTTTTTATTGATATTTATGTTGGCAGTTTATTGGTTATTTGAATATTTTATTATGTGTGTTATAAATTGTAAGGTATAGAATGATTGAACAATTGATATAATGTAGCTAGCAACAGTGCGCGTGCTCAAATTGCAAAGCTCTACCTTGAATTTCGAATTCATTCAAAATTCTTTTTTCATTCAACGTCATCAGAAAATCTTATCAGAAAAATCTATGGAAAACCCATTGACAAATAAAGACATTTCAGAACTAACAAATTAGTTGAAGAGTAAATTATGACTACTTCTATTATTTCACAATAAATATGATCGCGACACTGAATCTATCGGAACCACACGTAATATAATCTAATGTAATCAATTATACAACAAATCGACGTCAGTTAACCCTCCATGTGCCTGCCTGCATTCAAAACGGCCGCGTTGCATTGCAGTGGCCCCGACTTAAAATCGCTCGATTCCACAGAAAACGTGTCGAGGAAACGTATGCGTTCGGAAAAGTCGCAATAACTTAAGCAATCAGTATGCAGGACCCGGGTTCAGTTCCCGCTCACGTCTCGGTGAAAATATTCGTTCGTGATTCGTCAAATATATTATTATTTCTACTTTCTACGCCGTTTTCGGTGTATCAAACGGCCATTATAGTCGGAAAATATAATTTTAGTTGGTTCTATTTATTGTAGCTTGTTATGGATCAGTATTGCTCATTGCGTCAAATAGCGGGACTTGAATACGGAATGGGCAATCAAATTAAAAGGATTATAGATCGCATTTGAAATAATAATTAGGTATGTTTGTGTCTATTGTACGTCCTATTTTGTAATTAAGTGGGTAATCAATGAAATCAAATACATAATTGTTGCCATATAAACCGCGTGTTATTTACACAACATTCGTTAAGTGTTGCTTTATACTGAGCTGTATTTTAAAAGCTACGATTTCAATGACATTTGTGATTACAAACATAATTTAAATTCATGCGCTTAATTTTAAATGTATCTAAAGTATGGCAATAGTGATTGATTAAATATTCAATCTACATTAAAATACTCGAATATCAAAGCAGATGAAAACATAACATTGTATTAAAATCAACGAGTAGCACCAATAAACAGAGCCCATCAATAAAGTACTAATTTAATTGATTTCACAATCTATCAAAACGGCTGATGACTCAACATTCAACTGTAAGCTCGAAGGCATAGAGTTGAAACTTGTTCGTAAATCACCATCATCGTGGAACGCCCGAACAAATTGGTAACTTCCTCAAAGGATTTTTATTTTTATTGATAAAAGCGTCTCTGACGACAATTGGTACGGATTTGGCCTTAAATTGGTCGAATCACTGCGGCCTCGGTCTTAGTTACCATGTTGTATTGAACCGTTGGTATTGTAGGGTTAAGATGAGATCTAATTGTGTCTTTTTTATATGTTTTGTGGTTCAAGGCTGGTTGGGATGGGATGAGGAGGCTAGGAACCGCGGCGAGCGCGCGGTGTTAACGTAACGTAAAGATTACGATTTTTGAATCGAAAATAGAATACAAATAAATATCACCCATAGATATACATTTCGGTGTAAAACAAGTACTTCTAATTTTAAAATCCACGTATTTACGTTAGGTGCTCTAGTGCCTGTGGTTGTTTTTGTTTATATGGATGAAATTCTGGTTTCAATAATTTTATTTATGTAAATGGTTAGGTTGCTTTGAAATACTTTAAAGCAAGTGAAAAGATGTCTTTTTTTATTGGGTATAAGTGATAATTTAGGTAATCAACCACATTTTCACAAATTATTCAGGCGTAGAGCCTCTGTTTAGATTCATGACTGAAAACATGGCGGTAGTTGAAATAGCTTATCGAACGTAGAATTTTTGTTACCATTCCCGAACCCACAGCAAAGGATTAAAAAATGATTTCCATAACATTGACAGGGATCTCCAACTCTCCATAATCTCCGCCCATTGAAAATTCGAAAGAGCGACAGATTTTACGTCGCACTTCGCGATGACGATCGATGGACCATTCCCTTGATAACTATTCTAAAATTCGGACACAAACATGCAAAAACTTACACCCTATTTTTTGAAACATTGTAGTGTCAAATTTTCCATCGGTCCCCAAGTCCACTTAAACAACCCTTCCCAAAAAAACTAAAAATAAAAAACGGAGGGGACTTTTAAAATCGTTATTATAATCTCGGACGCCATTTTGCCTATATGGGGACGCGCCCTTCAATTTTAAATCTTTTTTAACAAAAACCCCTTTGATGTTTATGCATTTCGGCAATATCTCCCGCTCGGCTAGATACGCGACATTTGGCCGTTTCGGGGATTTCACTGATGCATATTTTAGATTAAAAGTTTAATACTCTATGCCCACCCGCGCGGACACGTTGCCAATTTATGTGATGGCAATATATCATATCGATGTTTCACTTTTGTTAGCGGGCCCACTCCGTCATGTCTATGATGGTCATAGCAATTATTTGTTGGCGTACGTATGTCGTACTTTGCAAGCAACACGAGAACCTTGCGACATGGAGACAACACGGAGACGCAACAATCAGCGAACAAACTAAGACTAACGTCCAATTAATCAACTCATTTAACTAAAAAGTCGTGTGGGAAATCTTACGGATGTATCCAACCGACGCATTCCAAATTCGAATGAATCTGAAAGGCGAGCGAGATTTGAAAAGAGAATGAGATTTGAAAATAGAACACGCCATTAGGAGTGAACACAATGGTCTCATTGGTCGATGTGAAAAAGGAACAATTTGTTAAACGTCAAATATGAACTTTTTTATTTGAGATGTAATGAAACGCACGGTGTGATGTCTAGTACTCACATCTCTAACGTTTTTTGTGTCAGATCGCCGCGCTCGTTTTTCATTTGTTTTGTTACACGTACCGCCGCACTTATTAATGTCAAAATTAAAATAAGAATTCGAGCAAAAGCCAGAAACGCCACCGGCGACAAGATTATTACGTTATTGAGGCGGACTCGTCTACAGAACCGTTCTAATTAATAGCCAACCATGCGAAAATTGACGTCCGTAGATACGCGAAGACACTTATCTACGATTCGTTCGCTAAAAAACAATAAAAAATTAAGTATAACATAGATGTGTAAAACAGACGGTCGATTCCATTACCTATACGTTTTTTTGCGTTTGCTGCCTACGCGCCTGTTCTCTCGTGCATTCAATTTAGTTCTGTCATACTTTCTATGTACGAAACGTTTATCGCTAGATCACAAACACGAGCAATGACATGGAACTATCAATATTTCTAATAACGTTTAAAAACAAAGTTATATTAGTTTCTTATACGAATGGAGCGGCCATATTAATCATTGGAACGAATTTCCGTGCGCCATGTCATACGGAGTTCGTTTATTAAAAATGTGACGTATCAAGATCAACATCTCTTCGGCTGAGAGGGACGTAGATATGTGTTAGTCACTCGTGCGAGAGGGATAGACATGTGCTGACATTTCAACGGGTCATCAACCCTACGGGCGTCCTGCTCTAACGAGAATTCGAAGATTTGATTTGAATTGTTCTTAATTTGAAATATTGGTCCGGACAACGAATTTTATTATGTACACATTATTTTTTCATTTAACATGGTTTATTAAAATTTATTTAATAGATATGTTTATATGAGCTTCCGTTTGATATTTTAATGGGTCGGCCGATCAATAGAAACATAAGTTTTATTACTACAAAATTTCTTAAGCGGTCTCTTTTGCGTAAACGACTTTGAAAAAAAAAACGTTTTTTTTTGCGTTGGTAACATTACGGATATGGATTGTTGTATCATTATGAATAACAATTTTTGTGATTAAGAATTCATATTGTATCTTGCGTTTTTTGTCTATTTGTTGCTCGATCCTGATCTGAGATAACGTGTATCTATTTAAGGTTGTCTCCACCTGATACCTATTATTTCTTACTTCCTACCAGGCACTATTTAAAAATAGCACTAATATACTAGACCTTGTTCTACAAAATTTAATTTACAAATTCGATAAAACAAAAACCCCAATTATGTCATGGAACATCCATTGCAATTGAATGCAATAAATAAGTGGTCACTTATCAATTAAGGGTTAATTAACTTAAGATGTGTATTGTGCTGACAAGAACAATTAATATTACATCAAACATTTGTAGTGTTACTAAGAGAGGAGAAAAAAAAGTAAAAATAATAGTCAATTTTCCGGGAACTATGCGAGCGCCAACGACAATGTTTTTACTTTTTTTTCCGCCGTCATAGAGTCACGCACGATTTCAGTCATGCAGTTTTTCTTTTCCTTTTTTACTGGAATTTTGTATTCTTAATTAATTTAGTACGGTTGCTATGTGAAAGTCATTAAAATTTACTAAACAAACATCTAGTTTCGCAAAACGAAAAATATAAAATTCGCACTTTTATATAAGTACTGCCCTTTTTCCCACCCCTAACTTCCGCGCCATATTGGAACATTATACAAAGCAACTACAAAGGCACGATAATAATAATTCATGTATCACTAAAACTGAATTAAAATGCACGAACACAGTCTATCCGAAACAAAAGAGCAACAAAAATATTAAGCAGCAAATATAAGCGATCATAACTGGTTGTGCTTGCCCGTTTATGGTGTTACAATCCTATTGTGAGAGGCTCCCCATATCTATGTGTGGGTTTATGTGAATACATATACGTTAAAAATGTGTTCAATCATTAATTTCGGACGTAATTGAACGACTTGAGAACTGGCGGCAAAAAGACGATGCTTCGCCGAATCTGGAGTTAGGGCGGTTGCAGATAGGTTGTTGATTCGGTGACTGTTTCGAAAATGGAACGCAAGACGGCCAGTATTTCCACAAAAACTACCTATTGTCAGTTGTGAAAAAATAGGAGCAGATTGAAAAGCATTGATTACTTTATATATTACAAACAATAGTATCTTAAAAAGCTTTGTCTGTTCTCTATGAACGTTGACTTTACTATTTGTTATTTTCATTTTATTCATTTACATTCTTATATTTTTAAATATTCCTACACAAAATCGATATTAAAATATGATATTACTTTTATTATAAGCCATATTGTCCTACTGCACTGAAAATGCCTCCCTTCCCTCATTCCATTTTTTGCGGTCTAGTGCAATTGTAGACCAATCTTTTGAGAAAGAGTCTAATTGCTATTCCCGGCTAAAATCAACCTAAAACAACTACACCTTAAACATACAATCTTAAAACAAATCACATCTAGATAATACTAAAACTATTTTGACCCGCAAGACAGTGACAGATAAGCAACAATGACAAACATACAATACGCATCCGAAATCGCAGCGCCGAAATCATCCGACATACAATCATCTTAAGTTGCACCGATCGAATGACGTTCCCCGGCATTGCGAATTTATACGTTCATAAAATTCTTTTGTCAAATTTACGTCGGAGTTTCGTATACGAGAGCCGGCCTGTGGATTCTTTAACGAAATCATCCAACTTCATGTTTTTACCAATGGTTATTACGCACAGAAAATGTTTTCACTCGTTTTGGGGCGGTGATTTCTCACGGTGCATTGGGGATTGCTACTTATTCGTCTAAGTGGTTATTTCACTAAAATTTAGACGGAAAAATTATTTGCTTTTTAGCCTTAATTTAGTAAGAATTACTTAGAATTGAAAGTTCTAATCAAACTTTTAATTTTTAAACCTAAAAAAAGGTCAATCAAGCAACTTAATAACTTGAAGCTACTTAACCAACAACGGCAACTAAGCCAAGAAAGCAAAACAAATTCCTAAGATAATTACTTAAAAAAATAAGCTCTACCGAAAACGCGTTCATCATTTATCTAACTTCGATATCGGCTACTTGGACAGTCCAGTTTTCTATTATTCATTAACCATTGTTAGTTTGCATTGGCCTGAAATTCGGTGGCCATTACATTAATAATTACTTCTCAAAATAATGCTAGGTTCGATCCACGATTCTGATAACGTTGGTACTGGTTGCTACCACACACACCACAGAGTAACGTTAACAGTATGACCAGTACACCCACGCGACATATTGGATTGGTGATGAACTTAAAAGTAGTACAGATTGGGGCATTAGAAATCGTTATTGATGAATGGTTGATTTTTTGGGAACTGAATGTTGACTGTTTGGTTGGTTTAGGTAGTTAATTAACATGAAAATCCAGTTTCTGATGTACGGTGGCATGCATCAATTGGGTACCCCAGTTGTTTTAAAATTTACTTACAAGTAAATTACTGAAAGCTCTTTTTTACATGAATACCAAAAATGTTATCAAAATTTTACAAAGAATCAGTTTTTAGCGACACAAATGCACTCGACGACAACTTGCGCTACTTATGCCATATCACTGACAACAAAAAAATCACTGCTCTATCAAAGCTACTGTATCATTTCGCCTACATTATTGCACTAGGTCATTAATTTCATACGGTGTCAGACCAATCATATGGGTTTAGGTAGCGGTTGTAGATCAAAAGATTTTTATGCGTTGACGTGACATGTACGTATATGATGTAAGAAATGAAGATCGTGATAAGAACAAAATAATGGATCAGTCGTGTGTTTCTTGGTTACGTAATTAGGATAAATAGTTGAAAGTATCATTAGAGTAATTGTAATTTACGCTTGATAGATTTTGAGACATCAAATTGTATTTATTTTTCAGTCAAACACATCACGAATTCACGACCTATTAATATCTGTGATTAAAAAGAAAGTTTTTACATGCTGTTTAATTTTTATGCTGTGGTCAGCAATCAGTCGTTTGAAGTTTGAGATTATGGTTTCCTGCATATTTTTGAATCAGGAATGCTTCTGAATAAATAAACTACTCATAGAAATGGTGTTTTCAGAAGAAATCTACGTTAACATGCTATTGAAGTTTGTTGCAGTCACTTTTGACATATAAATATTAAATTGCTGATACTCAACATTACTCGTGTTTAAAGTTCTAATCGAAATAATAAATATTGTGAACATAAACGTGATCATTATATCCCCTTAAGCAAAATATTGGATTGGCCCAAAATCTAACAATTAAACAGCTTTTGCAACTCAAATATAATCATTTCACAATCTTGCACTACCTAGAGACAGATTTTTGGCCAAACACGGTCGAACTGGGCAATAATTAGCTTTATCTAGAACCAAATATCTTTTAGCCGATAGAACATAGAGAATATCAGATCTATAGACTTATTTGCATTGTGACACTATAGTGTGGCCTTAGTAAGTACTATTCGTAATTGTGAGAACCATAGATTTAAGGTGCTATTGCTATTATTCATGGTTGCAGTCGTAATAATAGATAGGACGGTATCTTTTTGATTCGCAAGCTAATTACTTACGTGGGCACACTTATTATGTCATACTATCAGAATAAACCAATTACGTAAGATCAAAAACAAATGTTCCTGTTATTTATAAAATATGAACTTTAAGCTTTAAGCAATTTTATGCAAATAAACGTATAATTATCGTAATTTTTATAACATATACTTGCAACTGTTGCCAGACTAGTTTGGTTTAATAAATTATTTTTAATTACACACAGAAGCGGTAACATTTTACTGACCATGAACTAATATTTTTTGGCGATATTTAGATTCTGGTTTTGCTATTTTTTGAGGCTTTTAAAGTTTGCCAGCTGTTAAGTTAAGTAACAAAACTTTAAGAACATAAAGAACAGGGTTTTAAGGTCCTTAACACTCCATAGAAAGGTCGTGGAGAACTTTAATACCGCGATTTAGGAGTTTTATGTTAGTTCTTCATTTGGGATAAGGCAAGGTAGTCTATGATGTTGGATTTTCAGTTACGTCATAGATAAAAGTGTTATGTTTTTGTCGACCTGTTAATGTCAGTTACAAAATCGAGGTAAAGTCAAAATATCTGGATATCGATTCATCTTCCACCGATTTCAATAAGTAATCGGGCCGTATCAAGTGCATAATGTAGTGGAGTTAGATAAGTAAAAAAACAAGAGTGGACTAGGATATTCTGCATACAGACATTAAAAAAAAAGGAAAAAGTTGTATTCTTTTCTTCATTGATGGCCAGTTTCATATCCTATTACCTATTGAACTAATATTAACCAATTAGAACCCAAAAATCTAAATCTAATCAAAATAAGGTAGTGAAAAGATCATTACAAACACGAATTTCTTCGTTGCGGCTCTTCAAAAATTCACAAATACTGACATTTCTACCGCTAAATAACCTTGTAACAACCTCATACAGGTCATACATACAATTTGTTGGTACCCTGAGGCTACTACGGTACTTGAAATCGCTCCAAATATACACTGTCAGAATTCGATTAGAAACGAACTTTGATGGAAAACAGTTATTAACATCTTATAGATAGCTCCATAGGTTTTTTAGTCCCAATTATTTACAGATTAACTTTTGACGTGTGGAGGTGTGTTTTGGTAATCATTTTTTTTGGTGAGTAATATTCAAAATGGCGGATTTATCTATGTTTTTGGGAGAATTTCTAAGTTACTACTTTTGTATAACAGTATGTAGGTACTATTTTTGTTTGTATACATACTTAGTTGTTTGATTCCCAGTTCAGACATAAGATTTCTCGGTTTCGCTCTTTCCAGTAGATACCTACCCAAAATTTGTACCTTCCACTAGAATTATGAAACTTTATTGAAATCCATTGATTCAAACTTACACTTAAATAGTCGTAACGAAATATTTTAGTTGGTGGTAAACTTCTTAATCAAACTTCTTAATAAATAACTACAGACAATATTTCCTCCATTGCGTCAAAAAATTAAAAACAAAAGTAACACTTTCTCCGACCACAAGTACAGCTCTAAGTTCCTCAACAATATTTAAATGACAAAATCTTTGTGTCAATACGCGGGTAGACGGAGATTTTTTTCCCGCCATGCGCCATCTTGTAAGTGTTTGACGTTCTTAAGGTTTGAGCACAGAAATAAATATACTTTGATGAAGATAACTGGTAAGAGTACTTGATGAAGCTACTTGTTTTTTTTTTATGAACCTATATTTGTAGAGGTATTTGTATCTGATAGCCTTTATAGTCTAAGCCGTAAGAATGACAGTTGCGCCGGTACTAGGTTCTATCTCCAAAACGTTCGGTTGGATTGTTATTGGGTTCTTCTTTAGGTTTCAGCGTTTGTTTCGTGCCTCTTTTTCAAGCTAGAAATATTAAATTACCAATAAATGGGATTCTACCAGTCCATACAATTTCCATCTATCGTCGTTTTTGCGACGTAACATAGTAGTTTTACTTTTAAACTGCTGTACTTAACTAAAGTAGTTTAAACCGAACTTGTTTTTGACTTCATTAACCAAAAATGTCTAATCACTCGATACATTTGACTGTCTATTTCCGTTGGGCTCGTATGATTGATACCTACCTCTAAAATTACGTATAAAGCATCGTTTAATAACGAACAGAATTTACTTGAAATTATACAGATGCCTTTTATAATTCCTCGAAGCCAGTTTCGTACAAAAAATACTTTAAAGTTGATTCTCCAGAAACAATCGGTCGCTACCATACGTTTGCGTAATTCCGCTATAATCATACATCTAATCACAATAAACATTACGTTCGTACTCAAATAGAAATCGTTAAGAACAGGATTCGTAACAAAAACTAACAATGTATTATCTGATAGGCGACCAGCCCCAACGGCAAGTACCCAGTTACTGATCAAATCGAACCTCACGTATGTCGAGGAATTCGAATTTCAAAAACCATAATGATTGATTGTCAACCAATGACAATCGCGTACCTATTCAAATTCTATTCCAATTTGAATGTGGAACGGGTTCTTTTTCCTGTTGCGACGTGACGCGTGCCAGTAACAATTCCATAGATACAACAATGAGCAATTACTTTTATAACTAATTTTTTTTCTAATATTTTATTGTTTTGTTGTCTGTACAAATAATGATAAAGTTTGTAATACCTCGTTTGTGTTACATAAGATACGACCAATCAAGCTCAGACAGAACTGAATACTTTTTTTTAATTCTACAGGCAAGTTGTAAACAGTGAAATTAGACACGTACAGATTAAAACCACATTTCATACAACATTCCTCTAATTAGACAGCAATTCTAACATGCAAACGATAAAGTAATTAATTCGAAATAAATAACCTCCCATAAATATTTTTTCAACAACTTTTTTACAGCCGAACATTTTACACTCAGGAAAGTAACCTAATATTCCTATAAGTATTTGAGTTGGTGCGTTAAGAAGGCCATATGTTTATCTTATAATTACTCGGCGTGCGTGTGTGCGAGATGGCGTCCATGTGGGCGTGTAAGTACGTAATTAAAGTATGGAAATAGTAATATAAGTTTTGAAGTGTTTTCTCTATAAAATGTTCGAGTGGCTGGGAACATAGGAGTCGACGAACTCGGTAGATTTTTTCCCCCCAGTTATAATAACAGCTCTGTTTACCAACTGCCTCTGTTATTCCTTTTTTGAATTTCTTCAAACTGTACAGCTTTAATATTTCTTAGAATTAACAAGCCAGTGATTGAATGAAACAGTTTGAAAAACGAAATTTCACTGCGATAATTTGATTTAAATTATGATTTTGTAATAAACGAATACTGTAATGTGTAATGAAACTCCAATACAATGACTGACGGTTTCCTTAATCGAGTAAATTATTTTTCTAAACTCGATTTCTTGATATCGCGCGGTAATTCAACAGAATAGTGATGTAATCGTATTTTTGAACCCGATACTCGACTTTTTTCCTAATCGAGTGGTCGGATTGTTTATTGCCAAAGTGGTTTGTACCGGTAATTTGTGTGTTGCGAAATCTGACTCGGTCTGTTAGTGAGATCATTAATCTTGAGTTGATCCGAAACTGTCTGTTTGTTTGAAAAATGTACACTCTTGTCGAAACTGGAACGGTGACGTCACGCAAGCCTCCAGGTGATAATTAACTAGATTAGAATAAAAATACTAGATATTGTTTTTTATCAACTACACTATGAATTATGTAGTGACATAGTTGTAAAGATAAGACAAAATTAATTAAAGCCATTTTAAAAGTCAGCAGAACTCATTGCATTGATTGATTGCAATTGGGTTCATTGTTTTCTAAAAAAACAGTCACGATAGCTTGTTTATTGCTTCTTACCTCAGCTTAAAAACCTTCGACTTAATGAATGTAATGTTTGAAGCCTACGTAAAAATTTCACTATTCAACCAACGCTCAAAATGAAAAAATAATGTAGGACAATAGCACACGGTTCTCGAGCCTCGGGCTCTACGGTAATTGAAAATAATAATTGAATTCGAATTAAGAATACGAAATTCGAATAACACGAATAATGTTTGAATTTTGCGCGTCCAAAGTTGCGCTAGTGACGTGCTTTTGATTAAGTACATTGAAATCCGTTCCGTTCAATATTTATTGTCTATTCGAGCATAACGATTAATATGCAGGGGAGCGATTTATACCATTTTTCAGAAGTAAAAAAGAGGAAGCTATTAGTTAATTAAAGTCGTTATTCGTTTAGTGGTCTTACTTTGTTTTCTAACCACATGAAAAACTTGTTCTTTCCAGCAACAATGTATGATATGTATATAATATGTTAAATAGGAGTTACTAAACTTCATACTACTCAAAAACCTGTACTTATTTATCCATTTATTCGCGCCTGTCTATTCGAATAATACCACGCTACCACAGCACTAGCGAACTGTTCTTTTTTTATAAAGTTAAAATTTGAATTTGGAATCGTGTGTGCTCTATTGTGTAGCAAATGGAATTCATTGTACTATACATTGCGTACTGGCCAGTTTTATTTGAGCCCTTGTCACTGTTAACTTATAGGACACAGAGCCCCAAGTTATCTGGTTTGTGTGGTTGTAACCGTTTTGCAAAATATTGAATAGATCCATGCAGTTTTTTTTTTATTAGAACAAAATTACAAAATGTTGCATGTAGATAGTTACCGGTTACACAACGACCTAGTTGCGATTTTTATAAAACAAGTTATTAATATGTAATAAAATTGTCAATTACTGGTAAAAACATTTATTTTGATAGATAGATTTCGTAATATTGAATTTTGTACAAATAAACTAGTTTTTGCGCCAGTAAAATATTAACAAACTCGTTTAAAGATCACTTGATTTCATTGAAGAGATTTCTTTAGCTTTTGTTATCTTCTAAAAAAGATATATAATTTACCGGACACTTTCAATCTTAACCGTTCTTCAATCTCCAAAATTCAAAATTGGCAATACTGAACCTAATGAAAGTATTCCGATCAACATGAAGTTTTATACCTATCCTTATTCTTTATACTAACTGCTCCTACATTTATGAAGTGCGTATATATAAAATGTGTGTCTGTGGGTATGTGTGTGTGTTTGTGCGCAATCGGTCGGACGTGACGTGTGTAGCAATAACAATACACTTACACCGGATATTTATGAATTTAAATAAGAAAGTGTGAGGAATTTAATGACACTAGTTCGGAGTATTGCGCCTTCCTGGTGATCGCTTATTAACTATATATTTATGTACTGTATCCATTTTAATATCTATGGGCACGTTGACAGTTGACAGATATTCTGTTTTTGAAATTGTAATTGTGTCACGTCTTCCTTAAGGTTCTTTTATGGGTTTAATGTTTGATTAATTAATATTTTAGTGGGTTTTGCGTCAATCAGTTTATCGTTACTTGGAATTTGTGATTGATTATTCGGTCATAAAATTCTAAGTAAGTAAAAATAAGCTATGAGACTTGTTTTTATTAGTTTTTCAAGTCTAGGTCTATTTTTTTTTTGCTTTTCTTTTGTATACTTATGGCTATGGTATTGCGTCAGATTACAGTTATCCGTCTAATACACTATTCATGGCAAGTAACAGAGAATTCAGATAACCACAGGAAACATGTACCGTTAACCAAACACTTTTGTAAAATGATACTGCACGTAATTTCATAATAAAATCTAATAGTTGCCCAACGCTGCTCATACCTAATTAGGCTACATATGACAGCTACAAGGCGTGGCCTCTTATATATAAACTGTGTGACATACGGACGCAAAACTCGACGGTAATTCTCCTTTGTATGCTAAATAGTGAATTATCTAGCCACTCGAAATTGTAATCTTAAAACTTGCTTGGAATTTCTTCATCCGTTGTTTAAATTGTGGCGAGACGTAATGCCCTGATGGGTATTTGTCAGTCTGTCGTTTGATCTGTCCGTGTTGGTTATTGAGGTCAATTTTAAGCTTCGATAAAAAGTTATCAGTAATCAATGCGGGTATGTACTTCTATCTATATAAAAAAGAAACACAGTAAAAAAAAACGGTTTGAAACAACAAATTCGAATTTTAAATACAGCATTATAATATTTGGAATCTCGAATAATTTGTTAATCGAATAAAAATACTCAATGTAGAGTAACTAAAGTTCCGAATTGTTTTATAACAGTTCTAAATTCGAATTACGAAAACGTTCCATTCTCGCGCGTTCACAATTAGATAGTTCGATTTCTAATACACTGTAGGCCCGAAACATTATGAAAGCTATTAAAACTTTAAATTAATGTTTAAGACCTACCAAATAGAACACAATTAGACTTTACATGAGGTTGAGGACAATTACCGTTAGCTTTGACCTAGAATAAAGACAAAGCGATTTAATTTGTTGCCCAGTTTTTAGCTACGTATAGCCAATTAGTAATTACAATCTTTATTTAATATTCGCTAGGTGTAGATTTGGTTGAGGGCTTAAATTGGAACCGTGTGTGGTTGTCTTTATTAAGCGTTTATTTTACTAAACTATCTAAAATTTTGTATGTAATGTAGGCTTTACAAGGATTTGTGTGCCTGTAGACACTAAAGCAAAAAGGTTTTTAAAGAATGACTTTAGCTTAAGTACTGCTTAATTTGTTAGCAAAATACCAGTTAGTGTTACCACCAGTTTTAGACAAACAGCATCAAGCTATCAAAAAACGAGTCAAAACTGAAAAGAAAACCGGTATATTTTCGCAATTTTTAAAACCAAAGTTTTAAGTGTTTTTTTTTTTATATAAAGGCTTATATAAAAAAAACACTTAAAACTTTAGATTGATTACTCAATTATAAATATAAGCAGATTACTACCATCGTGTGTGGTTGGCAACGATCAGCGGTTGTGCAATAAGCCGGTTGACGTGTCTGCGCGTGAGTCGAGGCTTACAGCATTGTCAAAGATGTTTGTTGTGATTAGAAAAAATCTGTTATGTACAAAGAGGGCTTTCTTTTGATAAAATAGTTTTCGGGAATTAAAATGGGTACATTTTTGTGGCCACCAGTGGATGGCTATGACGTATAGAATTATAATTTTCGTGATTGATTCATATTGTTATATTCGAATAATAATAATTCTACTTCGAATATTTGTCTCATTTGACCGTTTTCAAATAATGTTCCACCTAAACTCTCAGTTGACATTGAAATTAACAATAAAAATAAATAATCTCTTAATTAAAAGAACAACTCAACAGTTTTAACGAAATCCGAGCACACTTCAAGTGTTGATTCTAAGAACCAACATGTAAATAAAATAATTGAAATATTAACTAAATATTTATGTACCTACAAAGAAACTATTGAAGTGCGGCGACTCCGCTTTAAGTAAACAATGACGTTAATAATGTACTGGACTTTGGTAAGTGTATACCGAGATATTATGAGCCAAACATACATATATAAACATTAATAAAGTCACCCCAAAGGGTTGACCCTTTGACAGAGGTGTACTTAATAACATAAATAACACTCCGATATTTCGCCAGTTATGTTTTGAGTCCCAAGTATTAGGGAGCGAGCCTATTGCCATCAACTGGGCACGAATTCATGGAAACACCCAATAAAACTTTGTCCGTCCATGGAATCCAACCCAAGACCCCATGCTCTGCAGTCGCCCTTGCGTTCACTATACCAACGAGACAGGATTCTAAAATGTTTCTTAAATTACTATTAACTGTTAAAAATATTTAGACAGGTAAGGATGTGACCATCCCCAACAAAAATACTTTTCTGAAATATATGGTTTAATACGGTAATTTGGTTATAACAACATACTACAGAAAGTAGAAGAAACTAGAAAGCCAGACAAACTTCCTTCATTAAAAATAACTCCACAAAACCATTGAACTACATAACCTTACATACACACCAACATACGCGTCCATTGTATTCCACATTTATATTTAGGTAAGTAGGCAGAATATGGACACAAAACGCCTACCATATAATATAGCCATAATAAAATGACATTAATAATTCATTGCACAGTTGACAAACGCATTTCGATGTGTCCAGTCTGTCACTTCGTCCTTCAATGACAGGAAAATGGCGTTGGATGATGTGGAAAACTAACGTTTTAATATTAAAAACATGTCGCGGTATACCGTGCCTCTTCGTATCCACTTCAGGCTAATCGACACTTAAACTACATAATAAATAAGTAACTTTCCGCTTACAATTAATATTAAATTATTGACTTCGCTGGCAGAAGTGGTAGACAGCAAACTGTCACTGTGGTTTTTAATTAGTCTCTCGGGTTATTGTGGTACGTTTCTTTGTATAGTGAAGTTTTAAATAGGTGTGTGATGCGAAGGAAGAGAAATGCGTGTCTGTCGTACATAGCACGTTGCTTGTTGAATAGATAAATGAAGAATCAGGCTGCATTAAAACGTTATTCGAGTTTGAATAAAAACAGATTATATACGGCAAATTCGGATTCCAACTAACGAATTTTAGTTAATGTTGTAATCAACACCCGTTAAATAAATAGCCTCTATTCGACAAAAGACGGCCTATTAGACACTATCGCACATCACTAGCCGTGCAGTTGACATCCGACCTGCCTTTGAATTTCGAACCTTACTCATTTAAATATAAAATCCTCCATCACGCTTGCAACCAGCCAGCAGTTCCAATTTCAAATTTAAACTTTAAATTACTACAAATGATTACTGACATAATTTTGCTTTCGTTAAAAACAGCTATAGGCTTTAGACCTTTGGATTAAAATGTAAAATGGAACTGAATCTATTTGTTTGTGTGCATTTGTAAGTTTGTTAGTGATGTTTTGATATGGGGAGTGCTTCTGAGAAGAAACTTAAGGTCCGTATATAGTGTTATGTTAACAATAACACTTTTTGTATTGTTTATTGTATGAAGTGTTATATTACGTTGGTCAATTCGCAGATTTGTGCGTAGGATTCGTTATAGGTAATGGATGCGGTAGGTCTTGGCTTTAGGTGGTCTTTAATGCTTATCTTTGGTGTACTGTATCTACTTTAATTGTAATTAGTTCGTATTAAGAGGCAGACTTATGCTTAAATTTACGATAGACAACTACTAGAAGCTTCATATCAATATTCAAAAGTAACGCCTATTTACATAGTTGTAAATTATGAAGTTATAAGCAAAGGCATGAGGATTTAGAATTCATTGATCTATACATGAAGTAATGAAGATCAGTTCCAAACCACAGTTAAGTAAATTAGTTCGTTACTTAATATTGATGTCTCCCGCATCGCATCTGGTAGGTAACTATGAAGTCAATTCAAATTGTACATCCAAAATGAAGACTTAAAGCTAAATCAACAATCGAAAAGCTTTTAACACGCATCATCATTCATTAGTCATTAACCTTTTCTAGTAAAACAGCAAACGCTAACTCGTTAATTAAACCTAAAGTAATTAGATACAGCCACAACACGTGGGCTGTCGTCCAGACGCTGAAACAGCACATACGCTCTATTAAATATGGCGACTTGGACTTACAATAACATACACGACACATTCCTGAACAAATTCCTTCATCATTACTCCGATAGTATCCCCTTACATAAACAAATGAACGCAGAAAGTTACCGCGAATCTTTTTATTAGATCTGATAGAACAGAATATAAAAATAAATAAAAATCAGTATAATTATGAGAACACGAAAATTTTCCCAAACAATAAAGGCCCGACGTCAATTGGAAACGAATAAAAAACGAACACATGCCGAACACATTTACATCTCCTAATAAATCTCCGAAGCACACAAAAATCCTGGTCGAAATGAATAAAGAAAAATAATCACAAAGCCAGTAGTCGAACCGAAAAAAGAAATTAAAAATTCAAATAAAAGAACGTATTCCTTAAGATAATGCTTATTCATTCCACATTTAAAATCAAATTTTCAAATAAAGAACTCGCGGCGGTCGATCGGGCCGTACGGTAGAGTGGGAGAGATATATCATGTCATATGTATGTTAGAAAGAGTCAGATAGCTTATTATGATTGACAGCTGAGAACGGTTAGCCTTGAAATATTTGAAACATTATATTATTATAAAGTACACTATCTTCGTTAGACACGAGAGCGAAGCGGACATCGAATTTTTTTATATAGATGAAGCTTTTATCTTTGAACTGTATCATAGACATGAAAAGTGCTTTCATATTTTGTGGCTAATGCATTTTATCTATTTACATTCCGAAATCGATTGAAAGTAAATTTACAATGCTATAAATCTATCTTTCTTGTGTAGTCTGGCGCTTTTCTGGCATTTTGTTTTTGTTCGTTATGCGCAGTCTGTTTCTGCGTTTCCTTTTACGTTTTCTTTAATTTCCAACTGAATTAATTTTATGATGCGTCGATTTCATTGCCGTATTTTCTGAAAATAGTAAATTCTATAGGTTTGATTTTCAGATCGGACAGTGTTATTGTGTTTTTCTATCTAGATTTTCTCAGTAGTAGCCACGGAGTTTCGATTTGTGTCTGTTTGTTAATAATAAGTTTGTGCTTAATAACTTGGGACCAAGGGAAAGATAAGGTACATATCTGCATACCCATCAGGGAAATATAGGCGTGAATTCATGTTATATTAGTAAATTCTAATGTCCTTTCTACTCTTGCGCACACTCATTACCGCGCATAATGCCGCTAGATATGTCCGTCGGCCAGTTTCACCGGAACACGTTTTAAATCATAATTCGAACGCTTTTTTATGAATTTAGAACGTTGACTTTTTAACTTTTTTTTATTTGAGGCTCTTGTTGTGTAAGGGAGGCTATTCGGGCAGTAGCTAATGAGTTGTGACGTCAGAGAACAGAAGTCGGTTTGTATCGGAGTAATGACATTTTCGCATACATACAAACATAATGTTCTTACATACTCCATTTGCCTCGTCCAAATTCATACCTACATAATATTTTTAGTGGTTATAAAACGTCTAGTTACTCATAATTATTTCGAGGAAACAGAAACTTACTATCTTCCTCTAATTAAACGCATATAGGTACTTAACTTACATAACAGATTATAAATAAAAACAGTTACTTCAGTTTTTATAACAAGTTACGTAGTAACTTAACTTCAACATTTTATCTTTTGATTTTGCAAAAACTACAATTTTGTACTCTAGCTTTAGCTTTCCTAATCATTACTTAACAAAGACTAGCAAAGCTGTACCCAATTAAAGAACACCCACGCACACAAATTTCGCGTGTAATAGGGGCGAGCCTAATGCCACCAACATGGCACAGTTGGGGAACACCTCTGTCTTATCCTTTGCTCAAATTATTATTATAACTTAAACAAGTTAACAAAACTTACTACTGCCTTTAACACTTACCAATTCGCCGACACATTAATGATTAATAAACTCCATCATTTACAGTTAACCAATTAGAACCTCTAAGCTTAATTACTGCAGACTCCCATATTTCAACTTTGATTAATGCGTCCCTCTTAACTCTTTCCAGAAATGTATAAAAACATTCGTTTAATATAGAAACTTGATTTCTTTAAAAGGTAAAATATTATCTCGAAGTAATTAATTATAAAAGCATGAGAATATTTTAGATAGTTTATTTTTTAATAAAAATTGAATAGTTCAAAAGAAGAGGTTTTGTTATAAAAACGTTCAATAGTTCAATTATAACATAAAAGTCTGTTTAAAAGAGCTTCAATCAAATATGTTCGACAAATAAGCGAGAAAGCTTGCGTACACGCAGTTCCGCTTCTACGCGTAGAGCTACGAAACTCGTAGACGCGCCGCTACGAGCCGTAGTACCGCTATACCGTTAGCGCGGTTTACGTCAATATCTTTTTTCTTTGCTACGAATTTTTTATAACTGTGGTTTTGGTTTTTTTTTGTGTAAAAATGCTCTAATACGATATCAGATTTATGGTAAAATATTGTTTCGTGATAAACTGAAAATAAATTCTAAAGCTCTTCACACGTTTAAACACTGATGAAAATTTTGTCGAATATAGTTGGATTTTGTTCTAAGGTTTAATAACAAAATATAACTATTACAATACTTATTTTGACAACTAATCATCTACTAATAATAATATAACATACACAAGGAATAACATTAAAAAAAAAAAAAAAAGCCGTCTCTATGCAACCGTCACTCTAACCAGCCAGTAACAAATTTCATTCACATTTTGGAAGCCGCGTTCGGCATTTGAATATTCAAATGGCCGCTAATCGTTTTTATTGGTGACTTTACGGCCTATAACGATCACTTGGAATACGCGCCTTTGAATTATCGCTGCGCTCCCGAACTTGGCCGAGTGGAGACGATATTTGAAATTATAATGTTCTTTTTTTATTATGACAGTTTTAATATTTAACTACGATGTATAAGGGTACTTCCCTAGTCATATTGTTGTGTTTTAAGTGAAAGAGAGGGCTTAGTTGTTATAATAAATTGCTTAATCCTATTTAGTCTTATATTATTTTTATAGGTCTCATAAAACTAGTTACGATTTGCGCGTTAGATAAACAAATTACATGTTACGCTTACCAAATTACTGTTAAAGCTTTCTAAATTAAATTCTTGTACAAGTATTCTCAAAAAAAAAATCGATTACAATTTTTATCAGAAAAGTAATCGACTCAATAGGTTTCGAATCGATATTATAATTTAATTAGATCGAGTTAGGAGCGTGGGCGCAACTAGTATATCTTATCTGTTTTCCATACATGACTCTATAAGCTACGCACGTGTCTCCGCCTGCTTTGAAACAGGTTCCAGCACCTTTATTACTACAAAATTATGTTTCAATTATGCTGCTTCTGATGTTCAACAGCTCAATTTTATTCGATATATTTTCCGAATAATTTATTCGAAAAATATTATGAATAAGTCTTTTCAATAGACAGACAAAGACACATAATAGTTAATAGTTTTATTACGAACACAGAAATCGGCAACTTTTCTAAACTGAATTTATGTGTTTTAGCTGGAGGCAAAGTTTTTGTTAACTATAATTAAGTATTTTTATATAAAAATGTGGGTAGCGATGGTATAAATATTGTTTTTATTGATTAAAAATCGCACGCTTCGAGCTTCAGATTTTAGAGTTAGATTTAAATTAAATCTAGATGCTGAATAAACCTGTTATTAACAGACACCCAGACACCTAGGAAGATCTATAGGGTGACTAAACTACCTCTCTTTTGTAAATGACTTTTATTTAGTTTTGTATTTATAATACCCGGATACAACAAGACAAAATAATGAAATTTAATAATTGGCAATATCTGCATGTCTCAGAGAAGTATTTATAAGGTACATAATCTAAATGAACAACTAAATTGTACCAATATTCATCATCATCATTATATGTTTAGCCTTTTCCAGTCCGTTTTTCACATGGAGCGACTGCGTATCTGACCTCCACAACATAGTTAGTACTGGGTAATACAATACGCTAGGTAAGACTGGTTGTCAGACCTTCGTGCCCCTGACTACCTGTAACGGCTGTCAAAGATCTACAAATGACAGCCGAGAACAATAGCTTAACGGTATGAAACAGGGTGGTCACCCATCCACATACCAACCTAGGCAAACGCGGCTTAACCTAAAAATCGACCCGAGCAGCTGCTATAATTTTTCCAGAAGCTCCACGTTGAAGTATTGTATAACTAGCTGGCGCCCGCGGTTTAGCCCGCGTGATATCGAAAAAACAAATATCCTATGTGTTATTCCAGACTTATAATCTACCTCTGTGCCAAATTTCATCAAGATCCGTTCAGCTGTTTTGACGTGAAAGAGTCACAAACATCCATACATCAATCCAACCAATCCAATAATATTAGTAGGATACAGCTGAATGTTTAGCCTACCCCACCAGCGGATATAGGCGTAATATTATGTCACGTAAGTTGAGTCTCAAAGTAACGTAAATCATTGCAGTTATTGATTGTAAATTAAATAAATAATTACTAGCGTATCATAACGGCGAGCTGTCAGATTAACATTACATTGAATTAACATTATAATGTCTCTGTTAGATATTTTTATATCTTTGTATATATGTACGGTTAGCAAGAAAAGTGTAACGTACAAAATAGATTAACACTAGCTTTTGCCTGCTGCTTGGCTCGCGGTTAATGCTCGGGGTGGCACAGTTCCCCTTTCCTGATTTACAGGTACCTGCTACCTGTAGTTTTTGCCCTTGCGCCTTATTTATTGTATTAGCAATGCTAAGTTTTCTCTTTTCTTCCCTCTTTCTCCATCGTATCTCAAACTTTAAAAAAAAAATGCCTTAACCGTCTCCAGGGTCCCAACTATCTCTGTACCAAAATTCATCAAAATCGATTTGGCCATTTAGGCATGAAGACGTAACAAACAAACAAATTCATTTTTATAATATTAGTAAGGATTAAGCTTACAACTCCTGAAGAGTTAGGTGGGAGTGTACCTGTAGTAGAAGACGTTAGAGACGAGTATTCCGCGCGCGCCTCAAACAAATGTCAGCAAATAAGAGGGGCCAGGGCCACTGCCTGCCGGGGTTGTGGTCTGTGGGAAAGATATACCCCAAAAATTCCGTCGCGCTCCGCCTAGAGCAGGCGAAGTTATTTGATGATTAAGTCCCATCTATTAGGGGAAAGCTAATTGGCATCAACTGGACACAAATCTAGACTGTGTAGCTGCTACTGACGAATTCTGATCCAAAAACCCAATAACACTTTGCCTGATCTGAGGATCGAACCTACGACCACATGCTCAGTAGTCTCTTGCGACCACTTAACCATCTCAAACTAATATTAATCAAAAATATTTCCACTACTTATCTAGATTTGAAATAAAAATGGAATTGAACAAAAATGTATGGTATTCAAATTACGAACGCGTTCGTTTTTTTGCTGCAGCGCAGTTTGTACGGCCAGCAAGACAAATATTGTATTGTAACGTTTTTAACGGAAAATGATTAATGACACTAAGGTTTTTTTGTCTGTTTTAGTCATTTACTTCGGTAAATGTGTTTTTATTTAGCCAAGCTTATTGTGTGGTCGTCTTTGCTTGCAAAGTTCAAATTTCTAGATGTACGGCTTTGATTTGTATTAATGTTTTATTTCATTTCTCAAATATGAAATCTGTCATAACACGGTTATTTGTAAATATTAATTTTGTATGATTACTGAATTGTTGGTTTGTTAGGCAATTGCAACGGTATAACATAATTGAAGATTTGGCAAATTATATATAGTTGGTTACCGCAAAAACATACAAAAAAAAATTCACACAACTCCATTCTCCTTTCTAAAGCGGGTTTTTATAACGTTTTTGTTTTTGCTATCGCTACTCGATGTATTGCAATAAAAACAAACATACATGCGTTTAGTACAAATAGACCTTGAAGATATCTCTAATAACTGAGGAATGTGGTTTAAGTATACCTATTGTTATTTTGTTTATAGGCAGCAAATTTTAAATCCTAGTAACTTATAATCCTTACTTATTTTATAAAAGCGAAAGTGAGTTGGTTTGTTTGTTACCTCTTCACGCTTTAATGGCTAAACCGATTTTGATGAATTTTGGTACAGAGATAGTTGGGAAGCAGGAGACAGACAAAGGTAATTTTTTTTTAGAGTGGGATATGAGGGAGAAAGAGGGAAGAAAATGGAAAACTTAACGTTGCTATTACAAGCCAATAAGGCGCTAGGGGAACGGTATTACCACGAATTTAACGCGAAGCCGCGTTCAAAAGCTAGTAAACATATATTTATTACCAAAATAAAAGTTATATACAACGTGTAACGGAAAGGGTATATACATATCAAGTGCAAGGCTTCTTCAAGGCTTATCAAACGATATCGCAAGGGTTTCAGCTAAATATAAAAAAAAAAAAAAAAAAAGAAATAAAAAAAGAAAGAAAGAAAGAAAGAAAGAAAGAAAAGAAAGAAAAAAAAAAAAAAAGAAGCCTCGCTATTGGTATGTATATACCCTTTCCGTTACATCCTGTATAATAAAAGTTTTTATAGAAATTGGGTAAGCAGGTCTTAGGGGTACCCATATAACTTCAATTACAATAAGACTAAGGTATAGCCATCTTAAAAGTGAATGAGTCCCTAATTAAAGTAAAAATAGAGCTTTATATACAAAAAAAAAATAGGAACAATCTTTAAAAAAAAAGACTAGCTATGCCCAGCGGTTTCACCCGCTGCTCATATCCTTAGTGAAAAAGAATATCTATGCAAAATTTCAAGGCAATTCGGCCAAAGAATAACGTACTCCTTAACAAACTTTGCCACCCTGTTTCACCGTAAAATCTCGTCTTAGTGATCTCTTACGTTCTATAAGGAAACCCCATGCAAAATTTGAGACTCCTTACACTTGAAATTTAATAAAAAAACATATAAGTATAAAAAACTGAGATTTCGTGATGAATGTGTCAGTGATTTTCTCTTTTTACATTTTATAAATAGATTTTCTCAAACTATATTTGGATAGACAAAAGAACACGAAATAAAGCAACAATAAAAATAAACTACACATTTTCTTACGAGTTTCAAACAAATAAATATCTCCAATTCACTGACATGCGACCTACATATTGTAACCAATCATCAAATAGTTGTCGTTATAGCAATCCATTTAAGACTATTACAACACCACCCCAATCACAACCTATTGTCTATTACCATTCTATTATACCTCTATAAAGACATTTAATAGAACACAAAAAAATCTTGCACAAAATCAATGGCAAAGGTCAACAAAAATGTAATTAATCTAGAAAAGATTTAAAACATAAACTTGAGCAATCTTTTACAATACGTAATTAGGATTTAAAGATAAGATTAAAAGTTTTTTAAAATCAGTTGATCAGATTGTAATCGAAAAATAACTTAGAATTGTGACATACTGGGACAATATATAAGTTTTCTATTAGATAAGTACACCTTTGCCGGGATAAGAGGCGTCATGTTTTATTATTTACTAGCAGGCGCCCGCGGCTTCGTGTTATTGGAAAAAAACGTATCCTATGTGTTATTCCAGACTATAATCTACCTCTGTGCCAAATTTCATCAAGATCCGTTCAGCCGTTTTGACGTGAAAGAGTAACAGACAACCATCCTCACAAACATTCGCATTTATAATATTAGTAGGATGTACGGTTAACGCAGTGGCTGGGCGATCGACTGCTGCGCTACGACTCGCGGATTCGACCCCTGCACGGAACAAATATATGTATGACCTACAGATAGTTGTTCCGGGTCTGGCTGTTTTTGTATGTGAGTTTAAACGCACCCACGATACATTAGTAATTCGTAGAGTCAGGCAACGAATTAAAAAAAATTATGTAACTGCGACATAAGCTGACTGTAATTATTATCTCCTAAACGGCAATGAGGTTTATGAAAAAAAAATATATGTTGAAAAGCTAAAAGCTTTGTGAAAAGAGATACAATTTTTTTTTCAGAAAAGTTGATTAATTTTCCCCGAAATATTTTCTTTTGTGGCAAAAGGCGATTGGAGTTATTTTACGAAGCTTTTTATCATAGCTTTGATCTTGACAAATCTGTATTTAAAACAACAATGAAACATACTTTATCATCATCATCTGCTTAGCCTATTCCCAACTATGTAGGGGTCGGCTTCCAGTCTAACCGGTTGCAGCTGAATACCAGTATGTTTATTTAAAAAAAAAACGTTGCCCCACACAAGGAATTTCTCCTGTATCGTGGGTGCGTTTACAAACATTTAGACTCACAAACACTAACAGCTAGACCAGAAACAACTATTTGTAGGCCATATAAATATTTGTTCCGTGCGGGAATTGACCCCCGCGACACGCAACGCAGCAGTCAATCGCTCAGCCACTGCGCTAACCGTGCCGTCAAACCGTCAACCGTGGCGTTACATGAAGCGACTGCCTACCTGGATTCACTTCCGGTTAATACAAATATCATCACATCTATAAGACTGGTTGTCAGTCTTTTAGTCTACTGACTATCTGTAACACTTACTTCTTTACTAATATTATAATGAGTTTGTTTGTTACGTCTTCACGCCTAAATGGCCAAACTGATTTTGATGAAATTTGGTACAGAGATAATTAAATTATTTTGTTAATACAAAAAATTGAGATAAGGGGGAGAAAGAGGGAAGATTTTTTTTTTCGATCATCATGCGGGTTAAAGTTAGCGTTAGCCCTAACTATGCCACGCAGACGAAGTCGCGGACGGAAGCTAATAAATAATATAATCGTTTAAATGAAATCCTGAAATTAAGCCGTTCAAATCATTGAATACATGTAGTACATTACTTGCTTTAAAATGTTGTTTTTTAACAAATATTGATAGTAATTCTCTTGCAGTTACACCGCAAATGTTTCACGTCTTTTGGGATGGAGATGCCTGCTCAATTTTTTACTGGACATAAATAAGTGATCAACAAAAAAACATTGACATCTATTTTTCAGACAAGCCCGTTTAAAAATACGAAACATATCTAAATTAAATCATTAAACAAACAGAACTAGATCGTACCCAATCTAGATTTCAATTTAATCCGTTTCCGCTATTCGCGACGCCATCTTGGCTGCCATATTGAATCCCGATCAATATTAATAATGCGCGCGCGCATAACTGCGATCGTTTTATTGTTATTATTGGATATTGTTCCTACCAAGGCTGTGTCCAAAATGGAGTTGTTCTGCCTTTAAAGTAGCTGTTAGCATCCACAATGGTTTTACTCGCCACGTCTAAAAGACAATGTGGCCCTTGATGGCTGCTGTTCTTTATAATATTATGGCGCGATGATATGAGTAAGAGAAAAGTATATAACTTCATTTGAATTGAGCAATAAAATGCGACTGTTTGCTGTTTAAGCCAAGAAGGAAAATCAGTTGATTTGTATTCTTAGTATTGTCAAGACAATGTTTTGTGTTGTGTTTCGTGTGTGATTTTTCTTCTTGACTTTAGCTTCCAAGTTTCAGCCAGTTAAAATTACTCTGAAAATGATTCAGGTGACGGATTTGGTGAGTCTGTACATAGAGTACATGGTCTTGTTCCTTTAACTGTTGCTAATAACCAAACGCTTCATAGCCGCATTGTTGCGTGTCCAAAGAATCTGAGGATTCGTAATTGCAAAAACAACTACAGTCTTTGTTTATATCGAGTTTTTTGAGTATAGACACGTAAGTCTTTTTAATTCTTTAAAATCATTTGCTGGAAATAAGAGTTGATCTAATGATTCGGGTTGAAGTTCATCTAGTACACACAATGAAACAATGAAATATTAAACAAGAACTCACGATTTAAACAAGTTACGAAATTACTAATTTCGGTAGGTCAATGTTTCGACAAACGTATCAACAACATCAACTTCGAAAGGTCTTAGATGGACATATCGATAATATTCCGTCTCTACATATCACAAATATCGATACATGACATCGACAATTTACAACTGTCAACAGTGTCACGTGCCTAGTGAAGGGGGTAGGCTCCGATTATCGTCCATGAGATTAGAAACAAATGGTATAAATTTATGTGTCATTCAAAATATGAGTAAAATTATTGCAAACAGTTTAGTTTCCTTTTATTCCAATTCTTATGAAATCTTAACAAATTCTTCTTGTATTTTGGAGAAACCTATGACAATAAATCATAAGGTAAAAAACCTAATCACGGATATTTTGTTCATTATTTCCTCTTAAACCACTAAAGTGTTGTTATGACGCAAATTACGACTCAAGCTTGTCAAAATTTTAAGAGGGTTTATTGTGATAAATAAACTCCACACAAATGGTTCTTTAGCCACTAAATTCCTTTAAGTTTTGTTTATAATTGTAACAAACAATACGTAATATGTTATATTTCGTGTGTAACTTTCACATCTCACGAATAATACTAGAAAAAAATATGAGAGCAAAAACAAAATATTTCTGTGATAAAGCTAATATTGTAAAAAAAACTCCGTGTTCATTAAAGCTGATGATTTAAGCAGACGTTGACGAAGTTTTTTATGACAATACTTCAAAAACATGTGCTGTGTTATTAGATCATTCACTTATTATAATGTCAAAACCGGAGATACAACCGGATGGAGGTTTCAAAGTTTAAATACTTTTCTGTCACATTCATTCAACTCTTCAAGCGTGAACTGTATTTCAAAATGTTGAAACATCGGTTTTTGAAAACGTCTAAAGTATAAAGGATACCTACAGTCGAACATTTCAACACTAGTGCTTTTACAAGAATTGCACAACAATTTACATTAATCGACAATTGCGACTTTCTAACACACGAGAAGCCAGATAAAGTCCCAAACTTAACAGAAAGTTGAAAATAACTCATCCAATTACAATGTCGGCTACTTATAACGATCAAACATGTAACTGAGAACATGTTCAAAAGTCAACGGCCGAAATCAAAAAGTAGGGTAAACACACCGATTTTGAGACGTTGCACTTACTATATAACGAGAGTTCGATCGATAGTTATTGTGACCCGCAACCGAAGGCCGTATCTTTGTATTAGTTTTTAATAAGTAATTGTACACCCAAACCACGTTACCAATTTCGACATGAATACACGTTTTTTTTCTCGCCTCGCTTCGAGCAATCTCGTTTTCTCGAAAATAGATCTAATATGTTGAATATAATTAATTTCATACCGACTCACTTGATCGATGCGTGTTACTTGGCGTGGATTTTTTTTCGTATAATTATTTTTAAATTACAGAGTATTACGTCAATACGGCCAGAAAACGGAACGTTTTTTAACAACAAATTGGTTTACGCGAAATTTTGGTGTTTGAAGAATTTTTTGCCCAATATCTTCCGTGTCAGAACTGATTTTTGGCTTCTATTTCATTATAAAAAGTAATTTTATAGTAATAATATGGAATTAATGACTAGACTACATTATCTAGCGTGTATTTTAATATCGTGATTTGTAATTTTACTCAATTTCAGAACGAACTTGTTTAGCCGTTAAGCTCACCGACATTTTGACTTACACACGTTTCTTTTTTGTTTCAGATGATGCACAGTTATTGGCTGATCTTAAAGACTGATTAAAATATTTATTAAGCCAATTAGGAAATGATAGCTCCATGAAGATTCTCCCCAGGTAACAAAATGTGCTAATAATCAATTTTATTATTTCCAAACAATGAAGAGAAAATTTAAATTCAAAACATTCCACAGTATTCAGCTAATCTTATTGTCAACAAAAGACTATTGTTTCTTCTCAATACATTGTTTCAATTTAAATTGAACGAAAATGAATCACTGTTATGATTGGACGCTAAAATGTATTGAGTTTAATTTGATTGTTTATATAAAACTGAACGTATTCGTTTGTCTTCGCAGGACGGACTCGTTTCAGGTTGTGATCCTCGAAAGAGTCCAAATACTGCAATGACTACTGCGATGGCTGCTCACCAGGAATCTATCCACGAGAGACTACAGCCAACGCCCGAGGAACCCCTATATCTTCACCATGAAGCATCGTCATGGCCGGAATCATCAGACCACCAGGAGGAGCACAGCACCGACATGTCCCCTTACTACAACATGCCAAAAAGAAACAAGAGAAAAAATTTCAAGCCAAGATGTGCTCCTAACGCTACCGCTTTCTCCGACGATTCGAACGGTGCAAACTGTGATGACACGGGCAGTCCTATCAACGGAAACGATAGAACAACCCCTGAAAATGTCGGTGAAGATGATAAGGATGATGGAAATTATGCTAAAATTGGTGTCAAAAACTTCAGTCTCCTAAAAGGCGGCGCAGTTGACCTCAGCAGAAGACTAAGCACTGACTCCAATGAAAACATAGACTCAAATTACCAAAATAGGTTACCGGAGGATAAGAAAGTAGACTCGTTTCAACATTCGTACATACATAGTTTACAAATAAATCAGGGCGCCGAGAGAGATCGGACCGTCCTAAACTTTAGTAATTTACAAAATAAGACGTTTTGTGCCAAAAATCCTTTTGCTATTTCTCAACTAATAAAGACTAACTCGCCTCCGAGAAGAAGGGACTCGGATTCAGATGATGATAAAGGTCAGGATATTAATGCAAACGAGAGATTAGAGGAAAACCAGGAACAGATGGAGACGACTGAGACACAGCAGAATGGAGACGCATCAAATGCTACAAATAGAATATTGAGGGACTATGCTATGAACACCATGAAGGAACTGCTTGGGATATACGGATTATCTTCTAATGAAGTCGCTGATGCTATCAGTGGACAGATTAGAGCTTTAGAAGCTCTTCAAGGTGAGTTCATTAGATATGAATAATTTCACACTGTTATAAAATTTATGACAATAATCTTCTCAGCTTTACGACCAAATATTTTGACAGCTAGATCAGTGTAATTTTATCTATTAATAATGAAGTCTCAAACAATATTGGTTTTCTAGGCAAACCGTTTACGCAGCTGCCTTTAGGTTTAAAAAGACGGCATGACTCTGGAATGGAAGATGGAACTGACAGAAGTATGAGAAGATCATCATCAGCTACTGAGGATGAGGGTTCAACTAATATCACACCACCGAAAACACCAGATAATGACATTGAAGCTCAGAGGTACAAAACTAATAAGAGGCCTCTTGTATTATGATTTCAAGGTAAAAATACTTATCAGATTATTGTTTCAGACAAAGAGCGTTACAAATAATAAACCAGCAGTCGATGAGACTGTTCAACAGATCTCAAGGTCAGGAAGAAGATGGGAGTGGGTCTGATGATGGAGAGCAAACTCTTGATCTTAGCGTTTCAAGGGATACTGATGGTCAGGTAATAACTAATAAAACTACTGATATTGATACTAGACTTTAATATATGGTCTGAGAAAATGTGCAAATTATTCAAAACGTTTTATTTTGCATCCAATCGTCATATTTTTTAAGATCATCACTTTAGTATTCTTGCCTTAAGAAGATTTATTAGCGCTGTACGAACGGAGCAGATAAATAAAATACCTATTTATTCCTTTTCGAGTTCGAGTCAGTTCAATGATATTTAAATTCTTAAGTACAATTCTTTGAAATTGACAATAATCCGGACATTTGAACACGTATGTATAGTATGCGATTATAATAGAATGTAAAGTTAGATTTAACAAATGATAAGTATCTCTGTTTTTTTGTTATTAAGGAACAATCGGCGACCTCGAGCGCCGCCAACAGCGTTTCGGAGTTTGAGCAACAAAACCTTCTGATGAGGAAAAATTTGGAGGATCTGGCTAATTTACAAATGCAGGTGTGTATTGTTCGATAATGGGTCTGTTTGTACAATAAAATTGTTAGATCAGATATGAATAGAAACGAGATTATGTAAATTGGCTTGTGAGAACGGAATTTAAAATGAAACCGCTTCAGATCCGTTTTAGCTTATAAAAATATTATCGCGTTTGTAAAAACTAATTAAATGACATTTAAGAAAAAAAACGAACTTATTTTATGCCCAAGAATGAACATGGCAACGGAACAGTAATTAACTTCAAAATCATACTAAAACTCGATCAATCCCCAACTAACAAGAAAAACGGGTATCAATTAAAAACTCAATACGTTGTAATTTTATTTTAGGGTTTCTTCCAAAAGCAATCTTCGATGGATGCTGACGACTCTCAAGAAAGGAAACTGCAGGCAAGCGGTGAGTAAACGAATTACCAAAAAAATATATACGACTGTTTAATTATCTCTCTATATCATCCGCGAAATTATATCGAAACGGTTGGGACCGTAAGAATTTTATTAGTGTTATTAGACACCGATTACGCAGAATATGATTTATTGTGCACTAAAAATTAAAACTAAAAACATTCTTCTTATTTATTTATATAAATTATAATTCGATTTCGCGGATTAGTCTTGAAGATAATTGGTGCTTTCACCTTAAATATTAGACTATAAATTTTATAAAATAAATGTTTAAAATTTGAAAGATTTACGAATTATTTTGAGCGGTAAAAATGACCAAATTTAAATGAAACTAGGCCACATACTTAGACTTATAGGTATTAATTTAAAATCTGATAATAACTTACTAGCTATTTATTATCGAGTATTTCCGCCTCGCAAAATTTATGAAGTGTGAATATGATACGATTGAATTCGAAAAAAAACACATCCTTATTTTGACTCCCAACTACATCTGTCTAGACTTTTCTAAACTTTATTAAGCCAGGTCAGCCAAATCCCAGTATTTTCTACGACAGTGTATACCTGTTAGAAATTGTTACGTTAGTCTAAGACCATCCGGGGTTGCGGGTTTTTCGAAAGAGATACCGCGGCCCCGGAACATAAAGTGCAACAGCAGGAACATAAGTGGGTTTTAGTCAGTACAAGTGTGACACGCCCAGAGCGGGGGAATGTATTTGATGATTTCCCACCCCAAAAAAAAGCCTAATAATATAGTAGATCATTACTTCAAATATTTACGGTGTAAACAATTGTTGTATGGCCAACAAAGAAAAAATCAAAAAAACCGGTCAAGTGCGAGTCGGACTCGCGTACCGAGAGTTCCGTACAAACATGTGACATAAACGGCCATATTTTTTGACTGCGTAATCTTAAGGTTGATTTTTTCACTGCACAGACTTAAGTAGATGGTTTTAATTTTAACTCGATAGGTACCTCTCTACACGTTCCCGAGATAAAGGGTTCTGACAGACAGACTGACAAACAACAAAGTGATCCTATAAGGGTTACGTTTTTTTTCTTTTGATGTACGAACACCTAAAAACGTATCTGACCTCCTTAATCCAAATAGCTGAGTAAAACAATGCCCCCTTGTTTGCCAAAAAAGTTAGTACTAAAATCTGAAATTGAAAACAAAATAAATGTAAAACGGTTTACGTAACCTAAGTGGATCATTTAGTACATTTAGTTTTCCTAGGTTCGCTAAATGTCACTGAACCATAATTATGAGGATTAGCAACAATTAGGATACAGGTTTCAGAATGTTAACATTATCTAGGTTATGTAAAATAATTCTAGTGTTCGAACGTAATAATGAGGTACTGGATCCAATTATAAGGACGGCAATGTGTCAGTGAGTGTAGCAGCCCGCAGTCTGAATTGGTTCACCGTGATGGCAATAGGTTCGTCCCGTATGAAGTTTATATATCTGTACTAGCTGGCGCCCGCGGCTTCGCCCTCGTAATGATCGAAAAAAAGTATCCAATGTGTTATTCCAGACTATAATCTACCTCTGTACCAAATTTCATCAAGATCCGTTCAGCCGTTTTGACGTGAAAGAGTAACAAACATCCATACATCCTCACAAACATTGATTTACTAAAACCAAGCGACTGTATTTCCTAGTCCTTCACTATTATTTTCTTATTCTTATCTTTAATCCGAAAGTTAAATAGTTTACCTAAGACTTTGTCAAACTTCATTGTCTCAGCGCTTTTACTAAATTACTGATGATGAAATAAAGGTAACTAAACAAGAAATGGGATTCGAACGACGTCATCGCATCCGCTCAGCGCTGTGACATGGCTGCCCTGTTGCAGCACCATGCTGAGATAGGGGCCTTTTGGCCTCGTACAGGACTAATTTAATTATTTGTCTTTTTACTTAACTTGTTTTTTTAGTTCTTTTTTTTAAACTATTTTTTGTTTTATTGTCTTGTGCTATTCTAAGTCTAATTAACAGTTTTTCTTTTTGTCATGGTCAGCGTCACGTCTTGTATTCTCGCACAACTAAAATTGTAAAACCGACAGTTCGTTGTACTTCAAAACCAATATTTGTGTGGAATCGTTAATTAAACCAGAAAATGTACCAAATGAGAGATCATAGAATAAATTAGAGTCTGTGTTATTTTTCACGAGTTGATGTAAGAATGTGGCATTTTCTGGATACCGACCGTTTGTTTTCAATGTGTTTGACGAACGCATATCATTATTAACAGTTAAAGCTCTTGTTTGCATTCATAATGAGGTTTTTGAAAGAAATTTTGAGAGAATAGTCGATGTGTTGAGTTGGGACTTGACGGAATGAAAGAAGTTATTTGATGTTTGTTGTAAAACAAAACGCGGTTGGCTTCCATATTTATAGCTTTTTTAACCGATTGCGGCGAAGCTCAAAAAGAGGGTTAAGTTTAGTTGGTTGTCTGTCTCGTTGGGCGAGCGGGGGTCACGGGTTTAGCAAAGTATTATTAAATTTTTCCATTTATCATAGTTTATAGTTAAACTTAATTATTTATTTATTTATTTAAACTTCATGTACAATAGTGGTACATAGGCGGACTTAATGCCATAAGGCATTCTCTACCAGTCAACCTTTGGGTAAAATACGACAACATTGTGATAGGGTACAAAAAATATATAAAATATAAAATAAATATATATAATTATTATAGATTGTATATACATAATTATAACATTAAATATACCATTACGCGTAAATTGTAGATAACTGTAGAAATGAGGACTTACCTAATGCCTTGAGCATTTTCTAGCAGTCCTACTCAATGTTGACGCAGATGATTATAATGATGCAGAGACAAAACAAATTAGGTGCGATAACAGAAAAAAACAACTGTTTTTTTGTGAGCCCTTTTACCCACTCGTGAGCAAAAGCCTACATTTCCAAGTCGTATCTGGAAAGTTACGGGGGAGACTAGAAACTATTATTAAATGACAAGAATAAATAGGTCCAGATCATTCGTCAGTTTTGCACAGAATTGCAACAACAATCACGATAATCTCTTAATACTTAGAACCTAACCTATTCTAATACAGTACTACTTATACAATATCCCTAAGAACATACCACGCCACCTGTCATTTGAAGCACGAACTAACACCGCCCTTTGAATACATCATAAGGCTAGACCAGCCACTCCGTCTCATCATTAGACCCATTGTTTATTCAGCTATCGGTATATAACGCAGCTATATTAGCTCTTAGATGACTATAGGTATTTACAATATATTATACGAAGGCTTATCATATTATTATGTAGTCATCAGTAATGCAAGGTATTAACGTACCCTTCACAAAACTGTCAACCAAGTTTTTCCATTCATCAATCGAAGTACCTCCATGCATTTGTTTTTTTTAGGGTGAAAAATGACAACAACACATACAACTCAAGGTTAAACTATTGAGCACATCTCTGCCTAACTCGGATATACAGGCATGATGTTATGTTTTGAGAAAGCTTGTGAAAATAGTGATAAGTTGAGTTGTATGATGATCATTTAGGTAGGTACTTATCTAATTGCAAATGCCTTTAGGCAGGTTTTTGATGAGAGTGGTGTTGTCGGCATATCATCAATTATACTGGCTAGTACTTACCGTATCCGTACCTATGTACAATTAAAACTTATACAGTTAAACATCTATGGTCACGGCACACAGTTAGTAACACTTTATTATATATTTCCGTAAGATAAGGTTGAACTCTATTAATGCCCCGTTCCAATAAACAAAAACGAGTCGTTTTGCTTACGGATGGTAGTATTTTGACATAAGTTCTATGAGACTTATGTCAAAATCCTACTATCCATAAGCAAAACGACTCGTTTTTGTTTATTGGAACGGGGCTTAAGAAACCTACCTATATCCTACTAATATTTTAAATGCGAATGTTGTCAAAACGTCTGAACGGATCTTGATGAAATTTGGCACAGAGGTAGATTATAGTCTGGAATAACACAGGATACTTTTTTTCGATCATCATGCAGACAAAGCCACGGGCCCCAGCTAGTTATCAGTAAAAGGTCATCATTCTCCTGCCCTTTTTTTTCGGATGTGAAACAACAAATAACTTCTCCCTCTCTACTGACTATAACCCCACCAAGTTCCTCTTTTTGCCCTTTGCATTCCAGGGTTGCGGTATCTCTTTGGAACAACCCGCACCCCGGATTCTCTTGCCCTTAACTCCATACTTTTCTATTACCCATTATTTCATCAGACACCTCCTTTCTTGCCATACTCCAAAAATCTCTTCTTTGATCTTCCTTTACTCTTATCCAAAAGTAAAATTTCAATACAATACGACTTGGTTTTTCATCACATTTTTGTTTTTGGCTTAAATACGACTAATTAGAAAAGTGCACCAGGTACCCACATTCCGAGTAGTTTCGAGAATAGAATAGAATCAATGATGATCTTTCTTATAGATTTATCATTAGCTAGAAGAAATACGTAGGTACTTACGCAGAATCATATTCAAAATGTCAAGCATCAGCAATGAATTAATTTCTAACGACAAAAAAACCTATCCTTGATCCATAAATAAGATCTAGTTTAGTTCTTAGCCTATTATATCAATGACCTAAGCAATAATCCAAACTGCGTGTTATATCCTACAATTGCGTGTTAAGTCCAAAGTTCATAAAAAAGTGTCTCCTTAACTCCTTGGCCAAAGATGATTGAGTAAAATGATTTTATAAGCAACACTAATGAGGTAATGTGCCGTTGTAGGCGCTGTAATCATTTCATTAACACTGTCTTTGTTAAAAGTGTGCTGTTTTAAATTTTACTACTATAAATACTTAAATTATTAATAATTTTTTTCATATTAAAGATATACTGTGTTGTATTTTTTTTGCTCTTTGAAAAAGGCATTGTTTGGTTCTTCAAATGATAAGTTGATCACCAATTTAGTTTAAGGAATTCATAATCGAGTGCTATGACTGTGGGACTACTGAATACCTCTGAATGTCTGTGTAATTATCACTTGTTTTAGTGAAGGAAAACATCGCAAGGAAACCACATATTCCCATCAGTATGAAGAGCTAAGTTAGAGGCCCACGGGTGGCATAAAAACTCTGATACCATGCATCATTTGGATTCCCTATCCTCATTCCTCTTACTCATAACGTAACCTCAACAAAATTCCTCCAAATTCTAGGTAACAATCAGCGGTCCCTACTTCCCGCGCCTCCCCCAGTAATTGTACAAACCTCGGCACACTAATCTGCTCAATAGAGGCGAATTCACTCAATTGTCGGCGCGGGCGCAGGGAACACTGGGTGACGTTAATAGATGGACTCTTGTATGTTTTATTAAAATTTTTAGTATACTGTCTGATGCGAAAAGGCTGGGGATTTGGGTCCTGTATGCCTGGGAATAAGATGGAGCTTGTAGCTAAAATATTTGATAGTCACAGGTAGTCAGTAGACTGAAAGTCTTACAACCAGTGTTACCAAAGGGTATCGCAGTACTAAGTATTAACTTGACGGCATGGTTGGCGCAGTAGCTGAAGGATTGACTGCGCTGCGTATCGCGGGTACGATTCCCACATGGAACAAATATTTGTTTAGCCTACAAAAAGTTGTTTCGGGTCTGGCTGTTTGTGTATGTGAGTTTAATTGTTTGTTAACGCACCCACGATACAGGAGAAATTCCTAGTGTGGGGCAAAGTAAAACGAAAAAAAAAAACTGGGTTGTGGTGGCCAGATATTCAGTCGCTCCATGTAGAACAATGATATCCAGCTAGAATGGAGGCTGATTCTAAAATATTCGGAAGAGGGTAGGTAGATAATGACTTTGCCTAGATCCTAAGGCAGTCATTTCAAAACTGCTCCCATTCAACTTTTCAATCCCATCGAATCAAATGAAATCATAAAATGTCCGCGTACATTTCCAATTGTGCCGTTTATCCCGTATACACGAGGGGACTACATTAATAGACAAACACCGTTTCCCATTTACGTATAATAGTTTAGTTTCAGTACGTCCGGTGTGTCGCTGTGATTGTCGTGCGACTGGCGCAGTCGCTTGCGACATGTCGTACAAGCAGGTCACATCACTAGAACGAGGAAGACCGTTCTTAAGTTTAGGCAACTGGTCTTTTCTCAGTTGTATATTGTAAGAGGGAAGCCAATGAAACGCGTTTACGATGAGATTCTTCTTAGTATGGTTGAGCAGTTGAGCTTAGAACACAGCCTTTTGCAGGTTTAATAACACTTTGTTTAAAATTTAATTACTCTTTTTGATTGCTTTTATCATCATCTGCCTAGCCTTTTCCGAACTATGTCAGAATTCTGATACAATTATAAAAGTCTTTCAACTGATTTACAATGATGAGCAAAATCGTTAGGTAATCCACGGACCAACCTAGGCAGATTCGGCTTATCACGAAATCTTACTTCCTACTTTAATATTTTAAATGCGAATGTTTGTAAATATGGATAGATGTATAGTATGAATGTATGGATGTTTGTTACTCTTTCACGTCAAAACCGCTGAACAGATCTATGAAATATAGCACACAGGTAGATTATGGTCTGGAATAACACAAAGGATACTTTTTTTTTCGATATCACGCGGGCGAAGCCGCGGGCGCCAGCTAGTTCTTAAATAAAAAAAAAACTTTTATTTTAAAACGGCAGTTGGATTAGTAAAGACTAGTAAAAATACTGCAAACAAACAGACACGATCGTTTTCCATTTAAATTTTTTATACACCTAAAATATTCTACACCAGTCTTGGAGTCGTAGAAAGTCAAAACCTTTTTATTTTTTCATGTAAACCAAGTGCTTATACATATCATTAGTGGATAATTCAGCCATTACATATACCTTCATTAACATGTCTGCCCTGCGGCTCGTCTCGCGAATAAATTCAATGACAATTCATTGGAAATTAATGCTGAAGCACATCTGTGACCGTTTGTAATCATACATTAACATAAGTATGGAATTATGGTATATTAATAAGTATATAATATATTATGTAGTGGAGATCGATTTTAATATTATACTCGATTTTGGAACGAAGTTTCTTATCGCGCGCTGCGAAAGGGGCTAGACGGAAAAAAAATTAAAAACAAAAGTTGTAACGACACTTTTTGCTATTGTTGTAAGCCGTGCGGCGTGCGCGTGTTTCTCTGTCTGTCATTCTCTCTCTCTCTCTCTCTCTCTCTCATAGAAAGCAAGCCAGTTATTTTCGTTTCGTCTTTCTATTTCGCATTGAACAGTGTGGTGTCGCGACGATTATTTTTGTTGACTGTGTACAGGTTTTTTGTACATAATAAATAATAACTTCGTTCCATCCGGGTGTACCTTGACACCTCGACATTTTTTTGTTTCCAGTAAACCAATTTTACGGTCACCACAGACAGAAAGGGAGACAATTTATTAATTAATGCACGTTTTTAACACTAGTAGGCACTTATTAATTTTCTACTTCACTATCATACGTAATATCATCATCATATCAAATTCAAAGCATTCATTTCAATTAGGCCGTTACAGGCACTTTTAAATGTCAAAAAAGATGAAGCTACGGTCCCAGTCACAAAGCATAATAACTTGTGAATGTACCGTAGTTGTCCGTTCCAAAGCGTTGATCTCTATGGAGAAGAATGGGCAAGAAACTCCATGGACACTCTTTCAATACTTTTACTCCCATACAACTTTACAAGATCCGCAATAAAAATCAAAGATTAATAAAACAATAGCACTTTCGCAGAAGAATTACTTCCATTTATATCTGAACTCATAAAATAAATTATCAAAAAATGACAGTCGATTGTACGATTATAATCGCCGATTATTTCATATCGGATACCTTTCCTCTCTTTCTAACCAAGCTAAAATGAATTTTTTGTCTTGCTCTAAACAAATTGTGTTAGCCAAAGTGTTCCCCAGGCGATAGAGTTATAATTTATACAGAAATCTGTTAATTACAATAATTAAAACGTGTTGTTCTTATGTTTCTCTTGTTTATTACAACGTTCATGGATATTTATTGAGGTTTTTTTTTTATCGAATCATTTGTGATTGTTCATTGATTTTGGGTTCCGTAGTTTTAAAAAAGCGATCGGGTCGATCTTTAGGTTAAGCCGCGCTTGCCTAGGTTGGTCTGTGGATGGGTGACCACCCGTTACATAACGAGTTTCCTCCGTGCGTCGGAAAGCACGTTAAGCTGTTGGTCCCGACTGTCAATTGTAGATCTTTGACAATTGTTACAGGTAGTCAGTGTCTCTTAAGTCTGACAACCAGTCTTATTAATGGACATCGTATTACCCAGTACTAACTGGGTTGTGGAGGTCAGATAGGCAGTCGCTCCATGTAAAATACTGATATTTAGCTGCATCCGGTAAGACTGGAAGCCGACCCCAATAGGTATAGTTGGGAAAAGGCTAGACAGATGATGAGTTTTAAAAAAGCAAACCAAATATTCTAATAATTTATATTAAACTAGCTTTTCTCCGCGCGGTTTCACCCGCATTCCCGTAGTCACTTACCCTACTGCTCACTTTTCGTAGCTAGCAGTGTGATAGCCATGACACTTACAAATAACGTGGCTATCTATTTTTAAAATAATGTTCAAAATCGGTTCAGTAGATCCAGAGACTACCCCCTACAACCTTGCAAACGTTACCTCCTCATAATATTATATAAATAGCTTTTGCCCACGGCTTCGCTCGCATTAAATTCGGGGTAACACGGGAACCCCCCTTTTCCTGATTTGCAGGTATTTTTCGTTGGTCACAAAGAGTGTGTGTACCGATTTTTAGCTTTCTACCTTGAAAACTGCGAAAAACACCCCATATAAAATTTCTCCCCTTTTGTCACTTTTATTTTTAGTCTCAACTATCTCAGTACCAAAATTCATCAAAATCGGTTTAGCCATTTAGGCATGAAGACGTAACAAACAAACTCACTTTTATAATATTAGCAAGGATTCTATGAGGTGTGCTAGTACACCGGTCTCTACACGTAATAGAGATAATAAAAATAAATACTCAGTAACAATTAACAAACGCTCCAGGATACAATCCTGTTTTTACTGTAATGAAAACATTAAACATTTATAAATACTGGTTAAAATATACGGAACCACTTCTTTGCGCCAACTCGCGATTAACCGGTCTAAATAAAAATGTACGTGATTACTTACGTATGTTCTAATTTAGTCGAGATCGACCCGAAACGATTTTAATCGATTAATTAATCTATTCTAATCGATTAGGTTGTTGTACTTTAAATTAGATTTCGATTCAAACGATTTCTTTACATTTACAACAACGCTATTCTTATATGGATTGTATTGGTCGTAAAAACAGTTTAATTTGACAAACTAGTCATAGTAGTTGTTAATTATTGTGGTTGATTTTGATCAGTTAGTGTTCCATAGCCGGAAGCGCTTGCTTTTGATATTCTACCGATTTTTTTTAACGATTCGCGATAGTTTTCGAAATTTGCGGAAATCGGATCTATAATAATTGCAATTAACCAAACTTCAAGTTTTGTTTTTATTATTTATCTAGTCAAGTTTTAGATTATTTCCTGTGTTCTTAAAATTTATTAATTTATGGCTTCAATTTGGAAAGCTATTGATAATAACAGAGTACACAGTTTTATAATGATCAATCTTTCTAATAGCAACCGGGAATATTAATTCTTGTGACGAACGCAGGCAAATAACAACGAGTTTATAACCAATTAGAGCATTCTATAAAGCTTTTGTGTCATACTTATTTAAGTACTAGCTTCTGCCCGCGGCTTCGCTCGCGTTAAATTCGGGCTAACACGGTTCCCCTTTCCTGATTTGCAGGTACCTGCCACCTGTAGTTTTTGCCCTTCCGCCTGATTTATTGTAATAGCAAAGCTAAGATTTCCAAGTTAAGATTTAGAGAAGAGATGTTTTTTAAAAAATAGCCTATGTCCGTCTCCAGGGTCCCAAGCCATTAAGGCGTGAAGAGGTAACAAACATATAAACAAACTCACATTTGCTTTTATAATATTAATAAGGATTAGAGCATTCTATAAAGCTTTTATGTCATACTTATTTAAATACAAAGGTTTCATTAATTGTAAGACATTTACTCATACAAAACGGCTCCTGCATCTGTTATCTGTTTTTATTACAAAACAGTCTATGAATAAATAAAAGATACTCATTAATTTATAAAAACAGCCTTGATATTTTTATCTGTTCTTCTCAAACCAGTGGTGAATCTTTCTCTCCTTAGCTGAGGAAATTGACTCATATGTTCTCATTGACACTGTTGGCGCAGTGGCTGAGCGATCGACTGCTGCGCTGTGTGTCGCGGGTTCGATCCCCGCATGGAACAAATATTTATATGGCCTACACATAGTTGTTCTGGGTTTGGTTGTTTGTGCATGTAACTTTAAATGTTTGTAAACGCACCCATGATACAGGAGAAATTCCTAGTGTGGGGCAACGTTTAAAAAAAAAGGGACAAGGGCAGGCAGTTCTCCTTGTTGATGTTATTGGTCTGAAAAAGAAAGGAAGTTAATCTATCTCTGATCTAAAACCCAGCCATCAGGGAACTGTAAATCTCCCGGACAACATGAAAAGGAAACGAATCCTTCCGCTTAGAGCTGCAGAACATTGGACAGTGCATCCATTGAGCGGCACATGTGCATATCAGCAGTCTTTGGTAATTAACATAGACGCTGGCTTGCGTATCCTCCCGGGAATGAGAGCTATGGAGTCGTTATTGTGATATTTATTTTTTGATGAAGATGTAAAGGCGTGTTTATTACATTACGTATATTTATGCATAGCCGATAATACAGCACTGGAAACCACTATACTAAGATCAAGTAACTACTTAAACTTGACTACTGATACGGGTGTTAGTGTAAAAGTTAATAATACCTTTTTCCCAAACGTATAGATTAAATTATGTTCTAATAATTCAAAAGCTCACGCAGATTAGCAACTTTACAACCTGTTACTATTTAAATGTTATTGTCAATTGAGACCGTAAATACGTATCGTTACATATGAGTTTTCGAGCTATTGTTACATTGTTCTGTCATAAGCTAACATTTAAGATGATTAAGCTTATCGGAAAAATCTATTAAACCGACTTGGAAAAGGTAAAATATGACGATAAAACGAATCACAATTCATTTTTACAACTCCAAATCGGAATTCCTGTCTGGGCTTTCGTTAACAAAGCACAACGTCCATAATAATTCGCTTCATCTTAAATAAAACCTATCTAAAACTCTCGTAAAGGTCACAAGCAAAAAAAAGTACGAATAAAAAAAAATCACACCTCCACAGATTTAATGCGCGTATAATTTCTTTGTGGCACCGCACAGAATGTGAGTAGACGTCATAAAATATGCATTTCTTCGGATGCGTGTGCGGTTTACACACAGACTCGTATTCACGCACTCCTGCGCAGGTTGGATAGAATGGCGATGATTCTCGCTACGCACACGACCAAATGATCACAATAACTCAATCCGCACTACATGCAAGTCTCTTTTGCATATTCATTCGGCTCTTGCAGTTTGTATCTTTGTATAAAATTATAATGCAGTATATGACCCGGACGCGCCTTAGTGGTCGTTTTTATGTTATAAAGGGTAAAAGGTACCTTTACCGTACAAGTTCTTTGGTTCGCGTTGTCTATTTATTTTATCCTACCATTCCTGTACACATTTGAATGTTATTTATCCATTTCTTGTAGTTCTTCTCTAACGTTTCTTAGAAGTGGTATTATATTTGATGTTACATTTTTAACTTTATTTTTATACAAATTATCGTCTCTTGTCTTGGTATTATCAATTTTGTCATAGTACACTCATCTTTGTTCAAAATGTTCAACATGGTTGCCAAACTGACAGTTGCCTTGAATGGTTGCTTGTCATTTTTGTGAAATGAACATGCAAAAGGAGTATTTGTGTTTTTTTTCCGAGTATCCTTCAAATGCTAATGAAATATGCATTGTTTTGCGTATCAAGTAGAATGAGGATCATTATTTTAATATTGTTACAACGAAAAGCTTTGCAGAACTTAATATTGTAGGTAATAATGAAGTGGAAATAATAACCGTTACATCTATTTTAGAATAACATTATCATTGAATACGCCTCACAAGTAATTCACAATAGAGGTGCAGTCCTCTTAATTTGGCAAGTAAAAGTTATACAAATTGCGGCGAAAACCCTCGCCAAACATATGAATGTTCTTAGTGCATTTGCAAAACCCATAAATATAGAAATTATTGCAGTGTAGATCTTATCTCGATGAAATTCTCGTACAATACAAACATATAACTTTACTGTTTGCTGAAGATTTAATTGACTGTTTAGATTTTAAAGCCCAAACATGTCATGTTTCATAATTTTATGATTTACTTTGAATTGGCTTCCATCCATTTTATATGAATTTCCGTTGAAACGTAGTGTCACATTTAATTGCAGTGGTTACGGATTTTCGTATTTTAGCAGATAATTTATCGCGCACAAGTTGTCAGAAGTCGTTCGTTTGTGCGGTGAGTGAGTTTCTTAACTAATTGACCATAAACCCTCAATTAGCGTTTATTTCATCGGTTAGTTCTGGTATTTCGTCTGGGTGTTTATTGTTTTAAGAATAGGTCTTAGGTGGGTGGTCTTATATGTGGCTTTTTGGGAGCCATTGTAAGTTACCGTAAAATTTTATTTGAAAACTTTGGAGGACGGAAAAAAACCCATAAGAAGAAATAACACAAACGGGATTAATACAAACAGAACACATTATAACCATAATTCAAGAACGAACAAAATTTCAAAAAGATTTATTACAATCTTGATATTTTAAATCGATAATGAGATCCATAAACTAAAGATAATACATACGAGTGGTACCAACACGGAGCAGTCGATATCACCTGCTCGGAAACAAAAAGAATCGAGTCGAAATACGAGCAAAAAGTATCGATTATCGCCGCATTAATACACATAATCGATCCGCGACGTCGAAGCTCCGCGCTCGTCTATCCATCAAGCTGTGGGCTCTGTTCTTAGTTTTAATTTCTTTTTTTATTTCAATTAGTGCACGTTCATGTAGTGAGGTAGCCCACCTTGTGGACACGTAATTGTCCTTACTTACAGCAGCTTTACCATTGGTCGCCATTGGATGTTTCGAAATTGCTATATTCTCAATAATTTTAATTGGACCTTTACTTTTATTGGTTGTAGCATCTTGTTTTTCATTTCCTGTGTTAAAAGCTGTTTTATAATTAATAGTTTATTTTTGATAAATATATTGATAAAATTGTATCATCATTTTTCATACATCATATTTGTTAGAGTCAGAGCTAATTGAAATATCTCTTCATTCGAAAAGAATTGCGTCTTTCTGGACTGTCTCTGCATGAATACTCTTGGAACACCATAATCCCATGAATGACGCGCTTATCTTTATATATCGTGTGACCACATCGCTCGTGACATTTAGCGGTATAAAAATATCCGATTCGCAAGCCAATTACCTATTTTGTATTGGAAACCACGCCCCGAAGTTTAGACCAGTCAGGTATTGAGAAAATTGAACGTGCACTTGGCATGATGCGCGTGCGACTACGTTTTATGTTATTCGTTTCCTTCTTTACTAATGATATTGTTGGGGCTTCTGCGTTTCTGTCTTCCTGTTCGTTCTTGGGAAAGTTATTATTTTGTTGAGCTTTTCTTCTTTTATTTCTGTCAATAGGAATTAAGGCAACCAAATGAATTTCGATAATGAGATGAAAAAAGCTGCGTTTTATGAAATAATTTGACCGATAATAATTTCTTTATCCAAAACAACCAAAAAACTATGTTAAGGCTTTCTTAAAAGAAAAAAAACGTCTTCTCTAATTGACAGCTCGGACTAAACTAAAAACAAAACCGTAAACCATCAAGTGCGACAGAGTAAACAGAACAAAACCAAACAAGAGCATGCGGAATCGTTTACTCCAATCAGCGCGTGCGGCGGACGACGGAGATGCCCGAACAAAGACGATCTACGGCGCAGTCGCATGGTGTGTGATGGGGAATCTCTAGCCAACGACATAGACATTGTTAGTTTAGTTTATAGCTTTAAATGAATCAATTATACCTGTAACAAAAGTTGTAAAGACGGTTGATGTAATGGTTTTACAATCAAAGGACGATTACGACTGGAAAAATTTACAGTTAACACATAAAAGTACAGTTTATTCAGAGGTATGATTCAGAAAACATACGGAAGTTTTGTGTAATGGCACAGACATGATTACACATCAAATACACAATTCAGATGGAGATTTAATAAAAGAAAATCAATATCATCGCCATATCTAACTATAAACAAATCAATGTAACGAAACACATACGTCATCCGGCGTTACATTGCACATAAAATTGCCATCAACAAACGTAATACGAACAAGTGATCGCCGGTGCAACATATCTAGATCCCTTATCGATCGATGGATCCCGATTTGATCTACGTATGCGTACGTTCATAATTATCTTGGCCCTTTCATCCGCCGACTAGAGTTTACGACCGCATGCCCCGTGTAAACGTCTGAAATCATATTGGCAAGTAATTAATGATCATTACTAACTTTAATATGGACAATTAACTACACTGTACACAAAACACGGCAATTATAACTTAACTGATGGTCTTAATAAGACGATTCGGAGATCGAGTTACAGATTTCACCGTTATCATTAGATTTAGATTGACAAGTCGAGTTTTGTGGAGATTAAAATAAAGTGGGGCCGAGAATGGAACCTTGGGAAGCCCCAAGGATTTTAGTTTATCTACTTAAAGACATCATGAGGAAAATGGCACTTTAGAAACGCGTTACGCCAAAATTTTGTGCCAACAATTTTTGTCACAACAATAACTAAATATGTATAACAAAAAGATTTGAAGATACAGAACAATAAGAATATCTGTTAAAACATATACTATCGTTGCAGGAAAACGTTAAAACGTATTTCAATGTACCACTAACAATGAGAATTGATCCTTAGAAAAATAAAACTAGACATCGCCCCTTATCTGAACATCTCGAAACGAAATATTGTAATAAAAAGTACTTAGGATACGACAAACGTGTTATACATCCTTACAAATCATTTCACACCCAATTTACAATCATAATTCGTGGAGATAGAGGTCAAAGTTAGCTGCAGTAGATGATTCCAACAGAATATTCAAATTGGTCATCAATTGACGTAACGCTCCAAGAAATGGTATGATTCATCTTGCTTCTCTACAAATTGGGATATGAGATTCATATTTTTATTCAATTGGATACACGAGAACTTCCATATATGTACTGTATTCAATAACATTCTCTATTGAAGTATTTCATCCTCTGTTTTTGTGGCCGTTAATATTTTAAGTCACAAAACAAGTCTTCATCATAACTTGTTAATAAGCTTAAGAATTCTAAGTAGATACTTATACATAGATGATCTCGTGTATGTCAATAGTCAGATCTTTGTCCGTACGTACACCCATCGCCCCGCCTCATTACCTCCTATACGATACAGCCTCACTTTAATATACTATCACATTGACCGCCGAGTCCAACCTAACTTGATCTCTCGTTTCAATAAAAACATTAATAAAGTAATCAACATTACATATCAGGTTAAACTGGACATGTATTCCCAAAGATGTTTTGAATTTGCTGTTGGACAAATCGAGTTTTAACTTATACAGTTGTAATAAAGTTGAAGATCATTCAGCATTGGCTACAAAAGAGCAAATAGTTGCAAACACACGTGAATTGGTGTGTGTAGTAACCGCATTTACATTTTAGACATACTTGCAGAGAGTAAATGTCAATTTAGATGGAAGACGGGTACTGATGCAAGAAATTGATGCAGTTATTGAACTCTTGCACGATGATCTGATTGTCGATGTGAAGACAATGGAATAATTAATGAGAGATATCAAATGCGTTTTGAAAGTATCCGTTTTTAATTTGTAAAATGATTGGTGATTGACATTATAGGAAAAGTAGTTTTGCGAGTAGATTGATTACAGTATTCAAAGGTTTTAATTATAGATTGTTTGACTTTATAAACAAGTAGCTAACGGTAGTATAGCAAAAAATCTGATTCAAGTTTTAATTGACCGATCACTCATACATTTAGAAACATTGAAACACAAAAACACTATCAGAAAAATCATCTAAAGTGATTCTAGGAAACAAATTTAAATCCCATATTTGATTGATCTGAAGCATTTTAAACCAATATTCTTCGAACAACAGTCTTAGATCGGCCACACAAATCCGTTTATCTAAATCTTAAGTGACATTTTAATTTCAATTAGTCATAGAACTGTAAAGTATGTCCAAAACGGAACAGTACACATTGACATTTATTCGTTTTCCACTTAACTAAATGCCAGAGAAGGATTATGTTGGTTCCCAAGCATACATGGGTCACAGCTGTCTCAGGAAATTTAAAAATTATTGAGGGCACTCACGTAGTTTCGGTTCTGTATCATTTTTTGCCGAAAATAACGAATCGTCCGTGCTTGAGGATAAAATTATTATTACAAATAAATATGGCGGAGGCGTCAGAAACAATTCTTCAAAGCAGACAGCTTATCTAGAAAGATTTCTATAAAAGGCTCCTGCAGAATACTTTAGTAGCTTGGAAATGAGTAATGCAAATTACTTTAATAGTTTCATAAGATAAAGGCGAGCAATGTGTTACTCTCATCCGTCGGAACTCAAGAATCGTGTGAATTATATCGATTTCGTTGTTTATTTTTTGCCAACACTCAGTTCTGGCTTTTTGTTGTTTTTTATTCTTATAGTCATGATTATTTCTAGAGTCGCGTTGATCTGTATAGTCATTATGTACATTTGTATCCACTTTGTCTGTTTATTTTACATCCTGATCTGCTAAAAAAATGGACCTAGATAGACTGATGCGAATCAATTTTATGGAGCCGTTGAGAGTTATTGCTGCAATTTGATCATTTTGTGTTGTGGTTGGGCTTTATTTGTTTCTTCGTGATATAATATACCATTGTAAGCTTCAGGAAGAAACTTGTTTAGTACTTCTATCACATCTCATCCAACCAATTTCACGTTATCCTCCGTTATTCTGCTATCTACACAAACACCATCGTTAAAATACCAATCTTTAACAACAATGACCCCCATAGCATTCAGTTGTCAACGACAATCAAATTTTAAAGGAAGTCCCCACCCAATTTCCTCGGAATCATAAATCCCAGTACTAAGAACTTTCGATCACTCGTGGTTCCGTTGAGCGAGTTCAAAAACCCATTATGTAGGACATTATGAGGATCCATTGTTTCGCCTGAATGAACCGGCACAATATCTTACGAAATTTCCTAAAAAACCTACCACAGTATTATGGATGTTTATTATGTCCGTACTTATCTGATTCGAACTCCCATTGTCTTTTTGGTACCATCGGTATTTGAAATTTTAAGGCGCCACGTATATTTTTAATATTCCGGCGATATGAAATTTATATGGGCATGTTAATTAGTAAGGGGTATACCACTCCCAAAAAAGGCATTATGTTGCTTGAATTATGGTATGGATGGTAGGTTAGAATCCACCCGCTATATTAGCATTACTGCAATCTGCTTTGAGTTGGGACCTACTTGTCAGAAATTAATCTTTTTATACTGAAGCAAATTAATTTGCATAAAATCGTCTTAACGGAACCTAACTTTTTATCGACTTCAATCGTCTTTATAACTTACTCAGATTTAATTCAATCCTTTGCTTCGGTTGTGTTAGGTTATTTTTTTAATATTAAATATTGCTATTGAAATATTTGCTACATTAAATCGAACATTCACTTCAATATTTTTGAAGATGTTGCCCCAATTTTTTATTGCTTTTTCGTGTTTATCGCATATTTTCTTTTTCTCAATAACCGCGTTATAATTTACTGTTTTCGATAACTGTCTTATTTGGTTCTAATCTTATCTGTAATCTCCATAAATTAGAGGCAATAAACACGAGGTACTGTCGATGTTCAATTGTTTTTCTATATTCGCACTATCGCCGACAAGTCGTGAGCTATTAACTCCGTTATAACCAAATCTATTAGGGCTGCGATATCAAAAATCATTTGAAGATTCCAATGTTTTTTGTAGAACTAAAATCCTCGCGTATTTTGTGAAAAAAGATCGAGGTTTTTTTATCCTGAGTTAATACTGAAAATTTTATTGACCAAATCTGAAATATTTAAGCGTTTTTAGTAGTTGTGTCTACCAGTTACTTCATCAACTGTCTACAAAACCTTTATTACAGTGTCGCCAACCCTAAACACACGAAGCAAGTGTACATGTAACGTACCCTCATTCATTAATAATAACTTGCTCTCACTAAAACCCCGTCCGTTATTACAATCACGACTCATGCACGACTTATGTAACACACAAATTATCTAGCTACATGTTAACATCCATTGTGTTCTCAACTCTAATCTACATAAGTATAGGTATTAATTCGTCTTTCAAAAACGATTTTGTAAAAAAAAGCGACTGTATTTCGACATCAACGTCTCAAGTTTAATTCTCTTTAAAACTTTACACGCAAGTTTTTCAATACAATACATATGAGTATGTCTTGTAATGTTAAGTGGAGAAGTGCTTGTGTTTGAAGACAAAGAAGCGCAAGAATTATCTAAATTAACTGGACCATTTTCCTAAACTGTAACTCTGGTATCTATTTTTCGCTCTCAAACTTGAGAATAGGTAATAAAATTTGTATGTATTCAAACTAACCATGTCCAGGCACTAATCGAAAACTTATTTTATTCGCAAAATCGCGAACTCATTTATCAAGCGCATTAAACCTAATCTTAACCGTAACATCAATATGAAACGCTTCAATTTCCCAAATAAAAATTTTCAACGTGTTAAACATTCGATTCTCGATCCACACATTCATTTCTATTTAAAAGATAACATCTTTGGTCTTGTTAAAAAACGAATCGATACACAAAAACAGTTTCGTGCACCAGTGTACATAGACGAAGAGTCAACGATCACTCACAATGGGCCGCTCCGCAGTGACTAGGAGAAAACATTGATTAATTACCATAATAATTTATTTGATACTCCAAAACTTGATACAGGGAGGGGCCGCTTACACAACCAGGGCGGCGTTTAAGTTGTTTTTCAACTAAAAACTTCTAACTATCAAGCGGGTAACGCAAACGCGGACGAAACTGAACCAAAAGACTCACTAGTTTTAAAATATGATGAAAACACTACATTGTTCGTTTGAATATGATGCATGGAGGTGATTTGGCTGTTCCAAACAAAAGAATAAGTTTGACGGAAAAGGAATGGATGAATGTATCGTTAGTTATGATTGTTTCGATATGTATTAGCATAATATAGTTTTTTGTTTGTATCAACATGTTTCTCGTTTTTGTTCAGGTTTGCTCTCTGCGTTGAATCACTTGGACCAGGCAAGGAAGAATTCTTTGCAGACTACGGTAGACTACTCCAGATATGTTAAGAGGTATTGCTACTGAAATTATTCTTTAAATAATTTACCTGTCACTTTTTATAGTGTACGTTGGAGTGTCAATTTTTCTCGTGATCGTTATTAAATTGTTATCAGAAGCTGTAATGACGTGATATAGTTTTTTCTGCTTCAATACACATGGATATTAATTTGTTTAATGATTTTAATAAGTTCGTTTATACTGTGAACTCAGATGGCAACAGTGAATCTAATGACTAATGAGTGGGGCTACAAAAAATATCAAGAATACATACATCATCATCTCACACAAATATCATTAATTAGTCTACTTTACTGACACGCAAACTAGCAAAGATGTTGATAAATCAAATATTCAATGTATTTCTACTAATAATTAACTTATTTGACCAGGTACAGCTCGACTCTTGAATGCGGTTCCTCATACTGCAAGGACCTGGGCTACCGGGAGCATTTTCACTGCATGGATTGTACAGCCAGAGTTTTCTGTAAGAAAGAAGAGATGATCAGACACTTCAAGGTAAGATTTAGAAGTTATCGTGGAACATAACATTTTAACGAAAATAAGGAAGTTTCGAAAATAAACTGATGAATGATTTTCTAGAATTCTTTATTTTGGTTTTATTGTGTACTTCAAAATCTTTGATTCATAATTTTTCTAGCTACAAAATTCTTGTTAGTTAGTTTCCAGTCAGCCAGCTTCAACTATATCTCTAAATCCATTCTCTTGTTTAGTAAGACCAAAGTTTTTTGCCCATATTTCTCCAAGTAACAAAATGTATTTCTCTCCTCAGTGGCATAAGAAACGTGACGAGTCCTTAGCTCATGGTTTCATGAGATATTCCCCCCTGGATGACTGCTCTGAACGATTCACCGACTGTCCCCACAACCGCAGTCAGACCCACTACCACTGCATACAAGATGGCTGTGATAAGGTAAGTTTTTATATCATCATCATCATTAACACCATCGTCTGTGTCAACTCTATCACTATTTGATTCATCATTATCATATATTCATATAATGATATATAGTCCATTGATGATGTTAGGATTGTAGCAAGTCGCGTTCTGCAATTTTCGTCTCCTCATGAAAAAAGGTATGCGTATATGATGTATGTGCTATCATTGTTCTCTTGTTTGACTTGCTGATGCTTGTTGTCTCACAGGAAAGTGTAATAGTTAGCGTAGTCAGACTCGAAAACCGAGGGTTCCTTACAAACTTACTAAACAGCTATATCATTTGATTGCGTAGACTTGTAGGGTTGTTTTTTTTCACAGCGCAATGGTACCACTGACTTCAGTATATAGTTTAAATTTCTACTCAAGATAAAGGGTCTTGACAGACAGACTGACGGACAACGAAGTGGTTAATGACCAATAAGGGTTCAATTTTTTCTTTTCAAGGTGTGGAACCCTAAAAAGATATCTAATCTATAAAGGCTTTGTCAAATTGCAGAAAATAATGAAGCACTATATTTTTAAGGTTTTTGAATGTAACTAGTAGGTAAGGTTTTTTCAAAAACGTTTCGAATTTTCTGTTTGTCAGTTATAATTGTTAACTCAACAGTTAACATATTAGTGATTGTAGAATGATGATATAGGTACAAAGCCAGGATGCTGCCCATCCTCTTGATAAAATCGCTGACTCGCTCACTGTACGCTCAGGAAGTGACGTATGATCTCGTTTGCAACCATAGAGCTTAATAAGCTAAGTAAGTATGTATGTTTGTGGTATATTTTTTTGTTTTAATATACATCCCTGCAATAATTGAGCGGTTTCGCCCGTGTCTTTTGTTGCTGCCCCGTTCATGTGGGTAGTAGCGTGAGTTGTATCGCCTATGTTACTTCCTGATAATATAGCTTTCTATTAGTGAAAATCGCTTTTGACCACTCGACCAAAAAGGCAGTACCTATTGTTTTATTTATAACTAGCTGTACGCAGGGGTTTCACCCGTTGCTCAGCTCCTTTTCTAGAGAAGGGTTTTCACCCGTTGCTCTGCTGCTCTTCTGGAGAGGTTTTTGAAAGATAGATAGTAGCCAATTCTCAGACTTACTGAATATGCATAAAAAATCATAAGAATCGGTCGAGCCGTTTCAGAGGAGTATAGGAACGAGCATTGTGACACGAGAATTTTATATATTAGAAGATTTTCTTAGTTACAGAGGGTACAGTAATAATGACAAAGTTGTAAATTAAAAAACTGGTCATTTAAACGAAATTAAGAAAGTTGAATATTGATCCTTTTACACATTGACGTTATGTATTTAATTGCTTGTTTATAAGTTGTTTCTTTTTCTTGTGTCATAAATATTAATTTCACAGTTCAGGCGTAAACGGTTTGCTACATTGTAGCTAATAGCATTTAACACGGTAAATACATAACTGTGTTTAGGCTACTTTCCAGTATTAATACAGTTTAATTTCAATTATCGAGTAAATTGTCTTAATTATTGAAACAACAGTCCATTAGCTGGTTTTAAGTCTGTTAATTAAAGCAAAAAGGTCTATGCAGGAACTTGGTGAGCCGTGTCGACAGCGCGTTCGTGTTCCATGTGCAGCTCAAAGAGATGTTAGCAAAGCAGCCCCTCGGATTTGCTGTCATCTCTTTGATCTCGTCAGTTATGTCTTGCCTGCGATTTTGCGAGTTGTGCGAAAGAGATACCGCGACCCTGGAACACAAAGGGCAATAGAAGGAACATGGATGGGTTTGAGACAGCCTTCCGCTCCGCCTACAGCATGAGAATACATTTGATGATAACCCATTGTAAAAAAAAAAAAATTGGCGGCTCTTGAAGTATTATGTCATATAGTATTTTACTAGGGGGACGTGCTGCAATTATCGAGTCTATTTATTCTGCAGAAAAAAGCCATCAGAGCAATATATAATTTACGTAGTCACAATTTTCCAAGAAAGCTGTTGTGACGATTATATTACTAACCTCTTAACATTTTTTTCCCTCTCCAGGTATACATATCAACATCAGACGTGCAAATGCACGCTAACTACCACAGAAAGGACTCTGCTATCCTCCAGGAGGGATTCCAGAGGTTCAGAGCCACTGAGAGTTGTGCTGCTCCTCATTGCGTCTTCGCTGGTCAGAGGACCACGCACTTCCACTGTAGAAGACCTGGATGCACGTACACCTTCAAGAACAAGGCTGACATGGGTGCGTATGGTAAATCTGACTACAGTTTTGATTTCATCAATAACAAAATACTTAAATTTTAGAACAAACACTTCCACCTGGTTTTGTTACAGCAATAATCTTTTTTTACCACCGTCTTTAAAGTCTTCTTTCTCTTCTCCAGTCATATTTTTCACACTACAATCTATTCATCAATAATGTAGTCTAATTCTACACGTAAATAACTGTTTTAAACAACGGATTAACTTAATCATAAAAAATTTTTTTATTTATAAAACATTTTTGATTTTGTGAAAGGAATAGGGGGAAATTTTCCACAAAAAAATAACTTAAAACTTTTGGAAGTTATTATGATTGTCATCATGTCACTAACAAAGACAAAAATGTAAACGAACTACACAAGAAAAGATAATACAATAGGCGTGACGAAAGATTTTAAAATCCTCTTCCATAATGTGGGTACACTTTTACTATTTACAAAAAAGCCTTTATTTCGGTAATAAACTTAAGTTTAACAAAGTTTGAAGCCATTTTTCTCATAAATTTTCAATAGTGCCCGAAAACAGCGTGCATGTGTCATGGCGTCGGCATGACGTCACAGTTAAATAAAAATGACATTGTTTCTCTAACAACGTCCCATAAATCACATAACCGTGACGTCATAGGCCGTGATCGGTGTTTCAGTCAAAATGGCCGATTGCAGTATTTTAATGTTGGTGGAATGCTGTGTTAAAGTTTTTTAATCCCCTTAATTTATCGTCCACAGAAAAACACAAGACCTACCATATAAAAGACGAAGCTCTGTCTAAGGATGGCTTCAAGAAGTACATGAAAAATGAGGCCTGTCCCTACCGCGACTGCCGATTCAGCAAGACCTGCAACCATATCCACTGCATCAGACCCCACTGCAACTATGTGCTGCATTCCAGCAGCCAGATCTTCACTCATAAGAGGAAGCACGAGAGAAAGGAACAGGAGATGAGTTTTGGGTAAGTTTTCTTTTGTTTTTACTCAATCTGCGATTGTTACAAAACTAGTGACAATGAAATGAATGTTAAAACTATCAAGTGTCCCAGGGTTGCGGGTTGTTCGAAAGAGATACCGCGGCCTTGGAATATAAAGATCAAAAGAAGCAACATGGATGGGTTTTACTCAGTAAAAGTCACCAAAGTCACAACAGTCACTCCCGCTTCAGAACGGGAAAAGTTATTCGATTATTTCCCATCTCTAAAACAAGTGCGAGTCGGATTCGCACACCAAGGGTTCCGTACAAACTTGTGACATAAATGGCCATATCTTTTGACTGCATAGACTTAGATATATGATTTTTACACAACTCCAAGGGACCACAGACTTGAGCACATAGTGTCCCCACAAAAAAAGTTATAATAACTCGTCTCGTAAAATTTTTACAGTTGCTTTAAAATCATCCGTGGCTGTTTAAAAAGTTCCTCAGTCAGTTTCGTAGCTACAAGTCGTGTTACTAATACAAACAATATTAGGAAGATAAAATAATACAATGTTGGTTTTAATAACAGCAAGAAGATCGCAGTATAATAAATATTATTAATTTTCAAACGAATATGTACCTACAATGAACGGCCATTGAAATTGAAACAAAATATTTCATGTTTCAAATATTTTGTATTTCTTGGTGGGAGAAAGCAAAATATTATTTGTATACAGTGGTTGGTACTGGGCTGCTGTGTTGTAGGTCGCGGGTACGATTCCCGCACGGATCTTTCTGTTTGTGTATCTGATGTTTGTCAACGCAGCCTATAGGAAAATACATTGTATGGGGTAATGTTTAAAAATAAACAACGTTGCCCCACACTAGAATTTCTCCTGTATCGTGGGTGTGCGTTAACAAACATTTAAACTCACATACACTAACAGCCAGACCCGGAACAACTATCTGTAGGCCATACAAATATTTGTTCCGTCCGAGGATCGAACCCGCGACTTCGTGCTGCGTGCAGAGCAGTCGATCGAAATTGTACAATAAAATTGTAGCAGTTGATCGAGCATATACGCCAAAACATAAGCCAAAAGATTCTCAAACAGTTACAAAGTTATAATATAAGTTACCAAAAAAAAAATTAAGCAAAATAGAATATAAGAACGGCGGCAGATGGCACTTCATAATTGAAACATAATGGAATGAGTAACATGCACTTAATCACGTACGTCTTCAAGTACTTATGAACTAAATCAGACATACATATTCCGAACACATATCTCATCATGAATGACATTGCCAGCAAATCTGAGTCATAATCTTCAATTGAAATACGTATAGGGAATACCGTGTTCACTAAATCATAATATCCTCTTGAGCAAATTTTAGTCATAGCTACCAATTTTGCCGAAGACAAACCAACTACAAAGAGTGATCCAAGTGTATCCACTCTTTCCTTGCACTCATGGACTATGAGTGCAAGGAAAGAGTGGTTGTGACGGCAATCTATAATGACTGGGGGAAGTAAGGCCCATGATTAACAAGTTTACGAGTTTTCCGAACCACGAGAGTAACATTCTCTCAACTTCCAAAGTCCAATTTAAGACTGAAAAAAATCCTAATGACGAAACTCAATAACGCTGTGTCTATCCTGGGACTTCTACCAAGAATCTCACTCGCAGTAATCCAGCTTGTGACCCACAAGACAATAGAACTAACTAACTCAAATATTTTTGTCAACAGACTTCCAACTTCAGTAATTCAAAACGCGTTGATGCAGCAAGGTGCTGACCTAAGTATGTATTCTCCTGGCGGGAATCTCCACATCGATGACGACATGTCTAATCCAATGATGGATTCTGACTACCCGCATCCATTCGTAAGTAGCAATTTTACATTTAGTCATGATAATGAAGTGATTATTGTATAGGATGAGTTGGCAGGAGTGTAATTGAAGGATTTTACGCCACTCAAGTTTTGTTCGAGCAATAGAGATATATTATAATGGAACAAGAAGTTATTGAAAAAATACATGACTGAAACACCGAACTAGACAATACAAACAACCGAAATAGAACAAGATCTCGAATCTTTTATGACTAAACTTTATTCTTCTTACAGAACCCAGCGCTGGTTGAAGAGGCAACAAGGAAGTATATAGAAACTTTTAATGGAGCCAAAGAGGCTGAGGATAAATGCAACAAATGCAGCGCTTTCAATAAGCACTACCACTGCTTGGCTGATGGATGCAAGATGGCTCATAGGTAAGCTTTCAGAACTATAGTAGTTATTCTGAATTAATTATGATAATCATGACATCCCAGTTACTAGACCACCTTACAGATCTGCAGAAAATCTAGGTAGTCAGACTTTGGGGCTTCTTACTTCTTATACTGGTCGAGAGTTTAGGTCTGCTCTAGTTTCACTATTGATAAAATTTATTTTTACTTACTGATGAATCGGCTTTTTTTAACAAATCTCTTTAACTTCACAGCTGCCACACAACAATGGTTAAACATGTAATGGAACATGAACAGCAGAACCAAGTAACTGACGCTTACTTCGTGACGTATACTCGACACAATCCTTGCGGCAACTCTGCCTGCCAGCACATCAGGGACATCACCCATTATCACTGTACTTGGGAGAACTGTGGAGCAGTCATCCTCTCTTCCGAAGAACACCCGTTCAGACGGCTGGAACACCATCGTCAGCACGCCATTCTGAGCCCTATGTCTCCGAATTTAGCGTCCAGATTCGCTCCAAACTTTACTCCGCAACTGTCCGCTCAGTTGCATCCAAATATGGCGGCTCAGCTCGGTCAAGTACCAAATCTGCCGAATCTTCCACCAAATTTGGCTCAGCTGGCCCAAATGGCACCAAGCTTGTCTTCACAGTTGACACCGAACCTACAAGCTCAACTAAACCTTGGACCAAGTCCTGGAGTTGTTCCCCAGCATGTCAACCCATCAAGCTCATTGGATGAAATGTTCAGCAGAAAAAGAGGAAGACCACCGAAGAATCGAGTAGTCGAAGTCTGGACTGACAATATTACTCCTCAAGCCATTTTTACATCGTTTAAGTTACCGAAAAGTAACCAGTTACCACCGGTTATACCATCTCCGGTTATTCCTACGATTGAGGAATTCCCTGTAAGTATACCCTGACTTTCAATCTTACTAATTGGAAATTGTTAATTTTGAAATACTAAAGCCCATTACTAATGTCCTTGTCTCTTTCACAGCGCATCAAATTCCAACACTTTGAAGTCTTTACAAGCCCTGATACCTGCTCATCATCATATCCTAGCTGTCAACTCCGCATGACACGGCTGCACCTCCACTGCTTCAACTGCAGTTTTGCTGGCGAGACCCACCTCATCATGGAAACCCATATGCGGGAAGCTCACGGAGTCAGCCCCTTGCTTGAAAGCTTTGACTTCTTCTCTTCCTTTGACCAATGTGGAGGAAAGAGCTGCTTCAAGAATCAACTGCGATCCCACTTCCATTGCGCTCAAGGCAATAACTGCCCAGCAATTTTGACACAATACTCAGCTTTGGCCACTCATAAGCATGGGAGAGGAACTCCTGTAATCAAGAGTGAGACTGAACAGGAGAAGCAGTTTGAAGAAGCGAAAGACTATTCTTTAAAAGAAAGGGCGTCGGTTGATAGTATTAGTTCCATGAAGGAACCTAACGAGTCTTTTACGCCTGCGAACTTTTCTATTAAAAGTGAATTTGAAAGAGAGCAGGATAGTGTGTCCGGTGAGTGTCTTTCTTTGCAACCTTATGTTTATCAAAATATTTCCTCACTTTCAACAATTTATCTTTTGAAAATGTTGTTCCTTTAACTGATCTTGAAACACTTTTTATTCCAGTAGTAAAAGCGACAGGAACCTTCTACCCGTCATCACACCTTCGCAGTAACACCTCATCACCGTCTCCCAGAAGCATCTACGATGCGTCTCCATCGAAAGACATGAAGCCTCGCATGGATTACGACCAAAAGAAGGTCTTCGAACCTCCAAAGGTCACAGGACCTACCATTCCGCCTTCGTGTCACGACCAGACGTGTCCCTTGAACAAGAACTCTACGGGAATGAACTTGCATTATCATTGTCCTCATTGCAGCCAAGCTTATGTGGATTTGAAGTTGCTATTTAGCCACATGGTGAAGAAGCATAGCAATAACATGGACCCTGGGCCCGTTGGATTGGCTGCTACTAAGGTGAGTAAAATTACCATGAAAAAGTTATTATTTTTTACGATAAACGATTGGTTGACCGTCTACTTTTGATACAACGTGAGGAAAGTCCTTCATAGTTGTTGGCTGGAAATTAATAGCTTTTAATATGTTAGCTAATTTAGGACTATTACTTATACGGTCTAAAACAGTCACACTATTGGCTTTTATTGCGTCAATGTCTTCATTAGTATTGTGAGAAGCATTTGAAACATTCAAATTAATTTTGGGTTTGCGGTTCACATCCTATGACGTCATAGTTTACCATTCAACTAAGATTGTATTTTTGCGCACAGGAGACATTGGAAAGGGAATATCCGGAGATATCGATATTACCGTCTACTGCATCGTCATCGTCAACCAGTCAGGCTCCTTCTCCCAGCCACACCCAGAGACCTCCAAACCCTGCTGATCAGGTACTTTATCAAGCCAAATTTTCTTTTGTGTTTATGAATATTTTACGATGTTTGTAAAAAATTTGCAGAAGCATGCATTACATTTTGGATTGCTCCAATTATAATAAACACTATATTGTTGTTTATTTATTTGAGACCACATTTTTCTATATGAACTATGGTACTATCAAAAATGTTTCTTAAAAGGATCTAATATTTATCTAATTTTAAAAATCTTTCATTGACGATTCTGTCTCGTTTTCTGAACCACCTTAACTTACCAAACTCGTCTTCTAGGTACAGGCAGTACAAAGCCTTCTCCTGCAGCAGTACTTAGCCGGTGGTAGGAAAGGCAGTCTACAGGAACAGTTGAAAATGCAGCAGCAGTATACCGCTTCGTTAGCTGGTCTACCGGGACTGGCACAAGTTGCGCTGTTCTCTCAAGGGTAAGCATTAAGTCGTTATTCTTCCATGACTTTTAGTTTTCGTATTTTTTCATAGGAGTTTAGTGCTTATTTTACAGTTTCTACAATACTTTTTGCTTAATTTTTTTTTATCCAGCTCGCAAGTTTCTCTTTTTTTAAAGGAACTTGTGACTAAATTATAGCACCCACTCTGGTCGGTTTTTAGGTTAAGCCCCGCTTGTCTAGGTTGCTCTCTGGATAGGTGCCCACCCATTACATACCGTCTCGGAAAGCACGTTAAGCTGTTGGCTTCGGTTGTCATTTGTAGATCTTTGACAGTAGTTATAAGTAGTCAGTGTCCCGAAAGTCTAACAACCAAACTTACCAAGGTTTATAGTATTACCCAGTACTAAATACTGGTATTCAGCTGCATCTGGTAAGTCTGGAAGCCGACCCCAACATGGTTGGGAAAAGACTAGGCAGATAATGGTAGCGCGCAAGTCTTTCATTTGATCAATGATTCGAAATCAATAAGTTTGATATCTACAAGAAGCTTAATAATCAATCTCTTCTTTCCAGTGGCTCACCATTCCCTCTATACCCAACAATGCTGTACCCTCCGGAGCTGCTGTTGGAACAGAGTCTGCTCCAAGGTCATGGTTTACCACCAGGTCTAGACAAGGAGGCTGAAATGATCGCTAAGACGTGAGTAGAAATATTTTAACATAACTGTCAAGTTGAGACGTATATTGTTTAGTTTAGTTAAATGTATTTCAGAATGCTCGCTCTTAATTACTTTGTATTACTTGGGAGCTTTCTCGTTTAACCATCTCCACTTATTGACAAGCTGAATATGGCATACATCATTTATGTTTTAATCTTATATTTGTTTTAATTAAGCTCTTTCTGTATACTGGAGCTACAGCAGTGTGGCTCCTTTAGCACCTTAAATTTCTTCCAGTTCAACTATAACGTCCTCTGCAATATTTATTCCTTTTTTCACATCTGATTCTATATTAATTTGTTATTACTATAAGTCCTTGGTTTCTTACTATCTAGCATACGTAGATATTTTACTTTTTTCAGTTTACTTGGTCTAATGCAGGATTAGGCCTATCTTTCTATCTTTGAAGTTCTATCTTATATTAACATTGTATGTACCGTCAGCAGGAGAACGCACAGCACCCGCGGGCCGCACATGCGCGTCATGAAGGACGAGCCCATCCCTGAGGGGTACCTCCGCTTCCGATTCAACGAGGACTGCGCCTACCAGCACTGTGGATACAGGTTTGTTTGGACTAGCTTTATTTGCTCCATCGTCATTAACTTTTTTTTCTTGACCTTCACAAAATACATAATTATTGCGATTCTGATTATTTGCATCATCAATTATGTGGTCATACAAACAAACGTCAAGATGTATGTGTGAATATCAAACACAATTTATTGCCCCAATTTATAATTACCGCCATGAATTCTAATTACATGTGTTTATATTTACAGGGAGCATCAAACTCACTTCCATTGCACCAGAAAGGATTGCGGCTACTCCTTCTGTGACAAGACCAGATTTGTTCAACATACGGCTAGACACGAAAGGTAAATATAATTCACTATTCTTTTCCATATCTACAACAACAATACGCTTTTCGACTATTTCAGTTTTGCGACTTCAGATGGAAGAAGAATCCTATGATAACAAAATCTTATTTATTTATTTAACTATTTATGTACACACAGTAAACTAGACAGGATAAAAAACATATAAAATTTGAGTACAAAGGTACTGCTTATTTCTTAAGAAATTTCTGCCAGCAGACCTGCGAAAGGAGATATGAGAACGAAATGTAGACGATAGTGTGTGAGAGAGTATTAGAAAAATATGTGTGTGTGCCTTAACCTATTATAACCTACATATATAAGTAAATATTAATAAATACTTGTATAAATACATAATGCTTAAATATATATCCATAAATAAATACACAAATCTTCTACTGTGATATTTTTGACAATCTATATTGAGTCAACCCAGAACTTGACTACAAGTGATATTGTGCCCTGAAATCTTCTCATTGCAATAATTGATGCGAGATACTAATTATTCCAGAGTTGTAGCTAAGCTCTTAGTATAGAACTAGTTATTTTGTTTATTAAAAAAAAAATGATTATTTTCCATCACAAATGTTATGGTGAACAAAAATACTTAATTTGTTAGAGACTTGTGCCCGAAATAGGCATACAATACCTGTGTTACGAGTTTTTGTCGTTATTGTTATTTAAGTTAAATTAGCTCCGTCACTACGTTGTCAGTATCTTCTTCTTTGCCGTCGCCTCTTCTCTAGTCGACTTTCTTAATCTTACGGCACTATTAACTTAACTGGCTCCATCAACAAGCTTGGTGTGTATGTATGTTTAAATATTCCCATACGATAACAAAACCATTTCTTTTCCAGACTGGATACTCTAATGGGCGGAGATTTCCAGCAGTACCGTGCCAACGTGTACTGCAAGCGACCAGAGTGCCCCCACGCTTCGACATTCGGTAATTATTCCGTTCGTACGTACATTAGTATACACTTCATTTACAAATACCTCCCATCAACCCAAACAATAAAACCTAAAAAAAAATCCAATTAGACTCAAACTTTATCTCTATAAAATCTTAACAAAGATTCACTTGCAATAATTTGAACACAATCTCTAACTAAAGTTGCTTCAATATTACCTAGTAAGTTTCCCATAGCTTCACTTTCTATATCAGCTTTGAGTTTTTCAAAATTACCATCTTCATCCACTACATCTTTCTTATCAATCTTTACAATATCTGGTCCTATATCAAGGACCACTATAAACTATATAACTAAATGTGACGTTTCCTTTGTCCAAGGAACAGGCCAGAACAAAGCATCGCACTTCCATTGCTTGAAATGCGACTTCGTGTGCACCGATACAAACAAGGTTGTTGCTCATCGTCGGCAGCATCAGAAACTTGACTCTATCCAGGCGGCTGGGTTCGAGAAGTTTCCGCCTAGCAAAGGTAAGGTTTCAAATAATTTATTTGTTATTTTTAGGGTTATTCAGGGCTGACCTCAAGGAAAAAAATCATATTTATTGTTATCCGTGATAGAACAGAATAAATGAAAGCCCTTGTTGCGATAAATGAAAAAAAAGCAAGCGTGTGAAATATGTATATTGCACTAGCTAGCGCCCGCGGTTTCGCCCGCGTGATATCGAAAAAAATAGTATCCTATGTGTTATTCCAGACTATAATCTACCTCTGTGCAAATCAAAAGATTTCATCAAAATCCGTTCAGCCGTTTTGACGTGAAAGAGTAACAAACATTCATACATCTATCCTCACAAACATTCGCATTTATAATTAATAGGAAGTAGGATATTGAACCTAGTCGTAGTACAATAAGGAGTCAGCTTTCGAAAAAGTATTGGAAAATATATTTCTTATTTTTTTTTACAGGTTGTGGTTACGAACCTCAATGCATCCACAGCAAGAAGCAAACCCATTACCATTGCCTACAATGTGGCTTTGCAGTCCTTGGTCTCTCCCAGATGACCTCACACAAGTACAAACACCAGGAAGCGAATCTGGGACCTTCCACTAGCGGTACCAATTGACTAGAGAATTAATACACAAATGACTTTGAAAGTGACAGAATGAAACATAGATTTGTTTAAAGTGAATTGTGTGAACAAAATGTGAAATACCATAACCCTGTTTAGTCTAAAATTCAGGCTAATATCAGTGCCTAGTTTCTTAGAAAAATAAAAGGGTCTATTGTAGAAATTGACTTGACAATTAAACCGTAGATAAACGAGTCTATGGATTGTTAGAACCATAGATATTGCAGACGAATTTTCTTCCGTCGTATATTAAGCCGAAAATCTATCTAAATTAGTAGATTCCCTCAAAACTTGTGCCTTAGTCACAAACTGGAGTGAAACGTAGTGGCAAATGTTTTGTGCCAAAACAAATTAGTTAAAAACTATTGTTGAATTTATTGATGCGATTTATGAATAGTATGGAGATGTATGTTTAGACTATTTTCCTACAAATGTACGAACAAATAATGTGAATAACCCGTAGGTGCAATGCATGCATGTTTATCTTGTTTTAACAACAATCTTTGGATGAAAATACAGCTTCAAGGTAGCTTATTATATTTTTTCAAGGAATGAATTTCACCATTACAAGCTCCAAAACATTTTTTTTTTCAAAGATTGTTGGCAAAAATAGAGATAAAATTATATTTAAACGTGTGTATTTCCTAAATCCTGACCAATCTTAGTTGTTAGTTTATATAAAATATTTATATTTATTACTTCCCCATGAAAAAGACATTTTTACGAATAGTATTATTAAATGTAGAATTTCGTGAAATTATTAAAAAAAATATAAGGCAATAAAATTTGGGTTAAGAACGCCACTTTGTGCCTGGAGGGTAAAAGTCAAGACAATATCATATTTTGGGATAATTATCTGATAGAAAAATACTCATTTTTCAAAAATAATAACTCGTTCAATGGCCAAAATAACACCCCACTATCAGAAATTATCGCAAAACATTCTAGTTTTACAATGGAAAAAAATATATTTAATAAAAAAAATATTTAATAAAAAAATGGTCAATTCTATAACAAAATACAACTTGTAAATAAGATTAGATTATATATTAAAACATAATGTTAATAAAAAAATGTAATTGTTACAGAAATATTGGTAAAAAAAATATTAATGTATAAAAAATCATTAGGACATTAGTGTACAGAAAAAATATCGAGTGCTAATGTTTGTGATTCATGAGGTAGCCATAAAATGCCATAAAACTTTCATTTAAGTAATAATTATAATATTGTTAAAATTGTTGCAACGAAGCTTGAGTTTTGTACTTACGCCACTTGTATGGTTTGTTTTCTGGAACAAAAGTGAAGTGTCGTTGTGACAGTAGAAACACATTTTTATTTCAGTATTAGATATATATTTTTGTCCTTCTAAAATACACCTTTTGCATTCCTGATTTTGATTCCTGGCATCCGTTTAAGCCATTTAGTTTTTAGAAAATGGTCGTGAGTCGATCATTTTTGTGACCAAAACTGTTTATACCCTATTCCTAGCACGTATCAGTATTTGTAGCATATTAAGCTCTATGCAGTTGTTCCTATTACATCATTTTCTTTGAGCATTACTCTTATTTTTAATTTATATTGTATTTTCATCTTTTGCTATAAAACATAACCTGTCTTTGCAGTCGGGTAATAAATCGTTTCTTATTCAGTGATATCTTGTAACGCTGTAAGCTGTGTTAACAAAAATATAAAAAGTTATGTAATCATAGCGAAACAAAATATTCACCAATTAAGACTTAAAAAATCTTGTGAAACTATCATAATTGAATCATATATTATTGTTTATTAATTGAAAACAAGAAGCAATAAAAAATGCATTACTCATAACACTTTTTTAAAATATTTTCATAGTATGTTTTATTTTAAATCAAAATAGGCCGTGCCATAAAGAATTAGTCACATTGAATTAAGAAAATATCTTGAAACGTTTTGGTCTAAACATCTTTTTAAAGAGAGGCATCTGAAGGCAAAACCCTTGATAAATAAACTCTTAATAAGGTTATATAAAGTGTCACAAGTTTCAAGTACTTGAAACTTAGTTTTAACTTTATTCACAGTTTATTTAAGTATATAATAGATAATATAAATGACTCTGTTAAGAATCGGCATTAAACTCACTATTTTTGTTGTTTGTTATTTAATTTTATGTTTTCTGTTTTTTATTTTTCACTCTCTTTAAGTTTTACTCTCACTACATTTTTTATATAAAAAAAAAACATAATTTAATCGCGTATTTATGTATTTTAGAATACGTAGCTTTAATTTTAGTATTCGTTAATTTAAATTAAATGATTTGTCCCTACGAATACAGTATTTGTCTGCAAGTATTATTGAATGGAGTGTTTAAAAACCTTTTTTTACATAAAAAAAACCAGAATGTGTGTGGTACAAAATTTTGTTTAAACAATTACACAATTAGTTGGTTGTGTCCGATTAAAATCAGTTTGTTTGAAATTGGTATGATTATAGTTTAGTATTGTTTACCTCATGAGTTCTAGGAATTAAACGAAATATCCTTATAGACTGTGATTTTATTGATTTTCCTATCTTTATTACACTAAATAATAAACATAAATTCACTCTTGTTATTAGCGAAAGGTTACATAAAGGTGTACCGATGCTAGTACAGTCATCCCAAAAGTCAAGGATAAGTAACTATTTTATTGTAAACAACATTTCTTCCATTACATTATAAAAATATACATGCTACAAAACAGAGTGGAATTCCTGATTAAATAATAACTGCCGCTCGGGTCGAGAACAAACAAGATTGAAGAACAAATACACTGTTCATCTGTTCTTTTCATTTTTATTCTCACGTCTGTGACATTGTCATTTGTTTTTTTAGTAACCGACTTCTCTAAAAAAGGAGGAGGTTCTCAATTGGGATGTTTATTTTTTTATGTTTGTTCGCGCATAACTTTGTCGCTTGCCAACCAAATTCAAAAACTATTTATATATATTTTTGTTGGAAAGGGTATACTTCCCGGGTTGTCCCATATCAATTTTATTTAAATATTACTTAGGTAGTTAAAGAGTTATCGTCTATAATACTTATGTTTTCTCTAAGTCTATATGGATGATCTGCCAATCTTTTAGTAACAATGGAAAATGAGTACTCTATAACAATAAGTGATATATCATTATACCATGACTAAAAATGCTGAAATAAAAATCTTTTTTGGAAAAAATAAAACCGACTTCCAAAATCAAAAAACTAAAAAGTGGAAAATCCTTACTAATATTATAAAACCGAAAGTGAGTTTGTTTGTTTGTTTGTTACGTCTTCACGCCTACGTGGCTAAACCCTGGAGACGGACATAGGCTATTTAAAAAAAAGAGTGAGATATGAGGGAGAAAGAGGGAAGAAAAGGGAAAACTTAACGTTGCTATTACAAATCAATAAGGCGCAAGGGCAAAAACTACAGATAGCAGGTACCTGCAAATCAGAAAAGGAGAACTGTGTCACCTCGAATTTAACGCGAGCGAAGCCGCGGGCAAAAGCTAGTAATATATTTTTTGGAAAACGTTATTATAATGTAATTAAAAGAGTGAGGCTACACGATGCCGGAATAATTACGTTGCGGCGCCGCATTGCAATTATTTCGAGCTATAGGATGCCACACGGACCGTGTGGCACCACATAACGCAGCGCATCAACCTTGCAGGTCACAACCACAAGTCCAGCGCGCTAGCGGTTCGAACACCGCACCGCGGTCCAACACGTCGTGTGACATCATTGCCTAGCCTTTTCCCAACTATGTTGGGGTCGGCTTCCAGTCTAACCGGATGCAGCTGAATATCAGTATTTTACATAGAGCGACTGCCTATCTGACCTCCACAACCCAGTTAGTACTGGGTAATACGATACCCCTTGGTAAGACTGGTTGTCAGACTTTCGGGACACTGACTACCTGTAACGACTGTCAAAGATCTACAAATGACAGCCGGGACCAACGGCTTAACGTGATTTCCGATGCACGGAGGAAACTCGGTATGTAACGGGTGGTCACCCATCCACAGACCAACCTAGGCAAGCGCGGCTTAACCTAAAGATCGATCCGAGCGGCTGCTAGTATTTAGGCACGAGCTCTTCCAACACGTCGTGTGACACGGTATAGTAATTCAATTAATCAATCAAACAATTTATTTCAGGCATCAAAGGCCCATAAAATTACTATCCAAGATGACGTTGACCACATCGTGTGTGTTCGCTCTTACCTGGAGCATTCACGTGCTATAAAAATGAAAGGAATCAACTATTTTGATCCTGTAACATTTCCGAAAGGTCGATTCATCATTAATCAAGGATCATTCGCTTTTATATATAACTGTATTGGCATTACGAACGATACTACAGCAACATAACAAAAAGTGATACAGCGCCATCTATGCGATACATGAAGAACTAACATGAAAGTTCTGATTCGCGCCTCTAACGCGAATTGGGGATTCCCCCCACATTTCAAATAGCTCTTATTAATCCTTTGGGGATTGTTGATGTTAATAATAGTATCAGTATTGTAGTGCTGATGTTTTTCTTTTAAAATACAGTTCCAATACGGAACCCACAACTGCAATTCAATCACTTATCATGTTCTATTCTTACATTGAATCGTGGAACTAAACTGTAGCGCGATCTCATTCGACGCCAACGCCATCTAGTTACAAAATAGGAAGTCTTTCAAAGACAAAGTAGGTAGGTATGTGAAATTACTGTTGCTCTTTTTTTTTTTTAAAAACGTCCGGCTCACGCACTGAGGGTTCCTTACAAACTTTTAGGTTAAAAATTTAAATACCAAAAATTGCTCTAATAAATAGATAAACTGTATTGAAGGACAAACCTAACTTTGCCGTTGAAAACTGTTGTTCCCATACATCGTCTGTTGCAATCATATTTATTTTGTGCTGCATCTACAAATTTTGACGACACGGTTGGCGCAGTGGCTGAGCGATCGACTACTGCGCTGCGAGTCGAGGATTCGATTCCCGCACGGAACAAATATTTGTAATAGCCTATAGATAGTTGTTCTGGGTCTGGCTTTTGTGCATGTGCGTTTAAATGTTTGTAAACGCACCCACGATACAGGAGAAATTCCAGTTTCCAGTATAAACTAGATGCAGCTGAATAGCAGTATTTTACCAGAAGTTAATCGCAGCTCCAAGTACTGGGTAAAACAATTATTTTATAACTAGCCTTTGCCCGCGGCTTCACTCGCGTTAAATTCGGGGTAACACAGTTCTCCTTTCCTGATTTGCAGGTACCTAATTCCTGTAGTTTTTGCCTTTGCGCCTTATTTATTGTAATAGCAAAACTAAGTTTTACCTTTTCTTCCACTTTAAAAAAAACTGCTCCAGGGTCCCAACTAACTCTGTACCAAAATTCATCAAAATTGGTTAAGCCATTTAGGCGTGAAGACGTAACAAAAAACATACAAACAAGCAAACAAATTCACTTTCGCTTTTATAAAATTAGTAAGGATTTTAATTTTGCCTTTATTTTCCTTAACTTAATCTTTCAATTCTCATATAGTAAATAGGAGAATTCGAGAGAGTTTTAGGTTAAAACTCTGGGACCGGTGGGGTCCTAGTGCTCAAAGCCTTTTTAAGGATATTTCAAAACGTTTGCCACCGTGAATCCGTGGGGTCCAGTTTTCACATTTTTACAAGATTGACTAAAGAATTTCATACTTAATCGTTTTGTTGAAAATCCTCATAAGAAATTTCGGACACAAAGAATAGACTGCCAAACTTTTTTCATTAAGTCTGTAGAATCTTTGAAATAAAAACGAAAACTATGTTGTAATCTCGTAACTTTTAGGTTGATAATACAATAAACAAGCAAATATTCAGTGCTATAAAATATGGGGATACGTTTTACTTATCATAGTAGAAGTAGAAGATCCTTCAACCTACAATCCAATAAAACGCTCTAGTGCAAAAAACCTGTCATAAAATTACAAGAAAAACAAAATTGCTTGAAACAGACGTAAGTACCTACCAATCTACGTTGTTGACGAAATCTAGGAATAGCTTTTCGGTCTGAAACAAATATTTCTACACCTGAAATGTATTCATATCCATATCTTTATTGCATTCCATAATGTCTGAATATCTTAAAATAGCTAAGGTACAATTACGGACCCTGCAGGGCACAGCAAATAAATTAAACAAATCCTTACTAATATTATAAAAGCAAAAGTGAGTTTGTTTGTTTGTTACCTCTTCACGCTTTAATGGCTAAACCGATTTTGATGAATTTTGGTACAGAGATAGTTGGGAACCAGGAGACGGACATAGGATATTTTTTTTTAAAAAAAGTAGGATGTGAGGGAGAACGAAGGAAGAAAAGGGAAAACTTAGCGTTGCTATTACTAATCAATAAGGCGCAAGAGCAAAAACTGCAGGTAGCAGGTATTGTGTTACCGAATTTAACGCGAGCGAAGCCGCGGGCAAAAGCTAGTTATAAATAAATTATTCATATTGACATCAACAAAATTATTAAATTATACTTATTCTAATAAAATATTAAAAAACTAAATTATAAGAAAAATAAAATAAAAATTGAGATCAGTTATAGGAACATATTGTTAGGATTAAAATTATGTATAGGAATGCTACCTACGTAAATTGCGCAAGACACAAGACGTACCTATAATACGATACAAGAGCCTGCAGACTGCAGATCTTAGTCCCAATTAGGCGCAAATTTCTTTTACAGCCTTTTGAAGGGTCGTTCAAGTATTACGTAAACACTATAGGGGGGTCTTTGCTTTTCTTATTTTTGATGACATTGGGGGGGGGGGGTCTATATGGTGATTACGTCAGCAGTACTTAGCGAAAGGGGGCTAGACTGAAAATATTAAGACCAAAAGTTGTAACGACGCTTTTTGCTATAAGTAGTTGTAAGCCATGCGGCGTGCGCGTGTTTCTCTGTCTCTCTCTCTCTCTCATAGAAAGCAAGCCAGTTATTTTCGTTTCGTCTTTCTATTTCGCATTGAGCTGTGTGGTGTTGCGGCGATTATTTTTGTTGAGTGTATACAGGTTTTTTTTTACATTATAAATAATAACTTCGTTCCATCCGGATGTCCCTTGACACCTCTCAAGTTTTTTACATATACTTTGGCAATTTACACGTTGCCTATGCTTGAAAACGAAACTTGAATACCTACGCACGGTGAACGGACGTGTTATCGTGCTGACGTAGTGTTTAAATTGTAAATCAGTGGAAAAAGTGATGAAAAACAAAAATTTTAATTTGGAACCATAAACAAATCATCCATTCCCGATACTTTTTTGACTGAATGTATAGCTTCATGCGGACTGTTTATAAATAAGCGTTTTAATATAAAACACTTCAGAGTTTATCTTAACATAACACATTCATAGACGGCTCAAATATAGACTTGTTCAAATTGACTGTAGATTAGTAATAACTTCAACTCTTTATTAATAGCTTTTGTGGACGAGAGATACCATAATTTTGATATAGTACTTAACTGTTTTGTCCTGTGCGAGTCGAAAAAATACTCTTTCTTTAATATAAATTTACAAATATCGCTCATTTGATAGTATAAAATTAGATTAATTACCATAGCAATAGTGAAACACATGATAAACCATCGGAATTGCTCTTTAGGTTTTCATCGAACGCCCCAAAAGAAATCTTAGTGAAAATTTTGCGGTTTTCTTAAAAACTATGTTGCAGAGGTCAGCTGGTTCCTAAAAGTAAGACAAAGTTATCTATACAGCATCTCAAGTGCTCTCTAAATAATTTTACAGTTTTACGAAACAAAAATATTGTACAAGTGAACTATAATAGGTACTCCTTTGTAGTCTAAAGCGAGGTCGAGGCAGATAAGTAAGCAGAGGGTCCTGGCAGGGCCACCGCCTGCCGGGGTTGCGGGTTGTACGAAAGAGATACCCGAAAAAAGGAACATTTAATTTATGTATTTATTTATGGATGTATATTTAAGCATTATCTATTATACAAGTATTTATTAATATTCACTTATAATATGAGTTATAATAGGTTAAGGCACACACATATTATTCTCGTACTCTCTCACACACTATCGTCTACATTTCGTTCTCATATCTCCTTTCGCAGGTCTGCTGGCAGAAATTTCTTAACAAATAAGCAGTAGTACCGTTGTAATCAAATTTTATATGTTTTTTTTCCTGTCTGGTCTACTGTGTACATAGATTGTTAAATAAATAAATACGCATGGGAAATTTTTGACAGTATTAGCCTGACACTCAACCCCCGCCCCGCCCAGAGAGGAGGAAGTTATTACCCGCAAAAAAAACCGGTCAAGTGCGAGTCGGCCTCCCACACAGAAGGTTCCGTACAAACTTGCGACATAAACAGCCATATTTTTTGACTGCGTAATCTTAAGATTGATACAAGATAACACAAAAGGACTACAGACTTGAGTATATGGTTTTAATTTCAACTTGATGCCTTTAATCGTTTCCGAGATAAAGGGTCTTGACAGACAGACAGACAACAAAGTGATCCCATAAAGGTTTAGTTTTTATTCTTTTGAGGTACGGAACCCTACAGAGGCCTATGGTTTTAACTATACTATAAAAAAGATATATTCGTATTTAAAAATAATCCAAATAAAAAATATGTATAGCATCAATAAAATGCCATTAGTAGATGGCCTAAACAAGTGATGATCGCTTTGAAACTCAAACTCAAACACAAAGCATTTATTTCAATTAGACCACTTTTGAATGTCAAGAATCAAAATGAAGCTACAGTCCCAGTTACAAGGCATAATAACTTGTGAAAGTACTGTAGTTGCCCATTCCAAAATGTTTAGTATTTTACGACTTTCAACTGTATTGACAGCTTTTGACTATCGCTGCTGAGAATAAGGTTCTCTGTTCGATTCGTTTTTACATCAAGAACATCTCAGAACCAACCACAGGTTCAGAGAAACAGACTTGCCCTATATTACATGCAACTTAAACATACTTTTGCGGGTTGTTCGAAAGAGATACCGCGGCCCCGGAACGTAAAGGGCAATAGAAGGAACATGGGTGGGTTTTAGTCAGTAAAAGTCTGACATGCCCCCCCGCTCCGCCCAGAGCGGGGGAAGTCATTTGATGATTTCTCACCCGAAAAAAAAACATACTTGTGGCTAAATATATGTAGGTGTAGGTAAATCTACCCAGCTCTTCAGGAATACCAGGCGTGGCGTATGTTTGTCAGTTTTCCAATAGCAACAGTTTTAATCATTTAAAAATATCTAGTCATTTTAACAATGATATCATTGTATCCAAAGGTTATCTTTAAAAGATCGCTTTTAGCGATAATACCGCCCAATGCGTCACCATAAGTGAAATAATTTCTTTAAGAATGTTATAGGTATTGTGTACGAATGACCAGAGGTCGGAATTAGGTAGAGTTAGTTAAGTACATGCTCCTACACTGATTTCATACATCGAAATAATAATGTGGATAGTGGATATGCCTCAAATCCCGGGATTAATTTTAGAGCAGAAAAAATCCCGTGTTTGAATAAATAAAAAAGAAACGAATATTGTTTTTATTATTATTTATCTGTAATATTGTTGGCCACACGGGATTTTCCATTAGAAATCCCGGGATTCATATAAACATCAACATTTCGATGCAAGTACATAAATAACCTAATTCTAACCACTGGTAATAACGAATATTTAATTTATTTAGTAACCATGCAAATAACAGGTATGCATGACATATTTATAACATGATAAAGATTAGAGACAGGATTATATAACAAAAATTGTGTCAAATAGATCCAAAACTAGTACAATTAAAAACAAAAAAACAATACAAGATAAACAAACACTCATGGTTCACACTGTTTATATAGGGAACGTCTGTACGTAGCGAAACTCATTGAGAAATCATCAATAGGGAAATCCGTCAAGTTGGACCGATCATTAAATAGCCTTGCCATACGTGTCAAGGGGCTATTAAAGGTGTTATTTAGGGTAGATTTAGGCAATTGAAAATGCGATGATGTCGCTTGCTACGTAGGCTAAGTCCTAAAGTTAAAAAAGGTAGTTAATTGCGCATCCATGGAACCATTAATAATTTTGTGTAAAGTGAGTAAGTCAGAGTGATTACGTCTTTCCTTTAAGCTAATTAATTTAAAATGCTTTAACCTATCATGATAATCAGGTATAGCTTTTCGGATCCCATTCCTCATACAAAGATAACTAACGAAACGGGCCTGAACCGACTCAACATTATTTGTGTAACTAGAGTAAAAAGGAGACCAAATAGCGGAACAGTACTCCAATGACCTCCTTACCAATGCGTTATGTAGGAGAATAATCTATATATATAAAAAAATTAAATTAAAAATTTAAAAACACCCCCGACCCAAAAAAAGTACGCAATTATTATGACAAAAGGTTAAAAATGCTAAACCCTATAAAAAGCAAAAAAAAAAACTTTTAACACTACGTAAGTACCTACTAAAGCATGTCAGACTATCTACTCGGGTCTTTGTGCCACCTTTATGTCGGAGGCATAACCGCTAATTTTGAACTGCAAATGGTTATCTTGGCCTGCTGTGGACCGTACGTATGAAATTTTTGATTAAATTTTGTCGTGTCGGGGGACCGCTCTAATTTATTAGCCTAACGTTAGAAGCTCACATTAAGAAGTCCTCAATCCCATTGTCATTTTTCATACAAATTTTTTGAGTCGTTCCTAAGATTGGGGGTTAAAATTATTGTTTATCATTTATTTAGATAGAGTATAAAGTTTTTTTTTGAATTCGTTACTTACGTTAACATTTTCGTTGTAATTTAAATATTATTTTGTTTACTTATCTTCTTCTTTCTTTACAAGTAAATCTTGTGAGTCATACTATTCGTCTGTTTCAATTTTTTGTCCAGTGTTGTTGTATCATTTGGTGTAGTTGTGTACATATTTAGTTTTAAAATACGAATTTTGTGATTGATCATTTGATTTAGGTAAGTATTTTTGAAGGTAAAAAGCGGTCCCCCGACACGACAAAATTTAATCAAAAATTTCATACGTACGGTCAACAGCAGGCCAAGATAACCATTTGCAGTTCAAAATTAGCGGTTATGCCTCCGACATAAAGGTGGCACAAAGACCCGAGTAGATAGTCTGACATGCTTTAGTTGGTACTTACGTAGTGTTAAAAGTTTTTTTTTTTGCTTTTTATAGGGTTTAGCATTTTTAACCTTTTGTCATAATAATTGCGTACTTTTTTTGGGTCGGGGGTGTTTTTAAATTTTTAATTTAATTTTTATTTTATGCTTTTTAAAGGAGCTCCTTAATTTTTCATTCTTACATTTAATTTCTTTTATGTCTCTTGCCATTTAAGGGTAATTTTGTGTTTTATTTTTAAATTTTGGTCATTCTAGATTTTCAGCAAAGATATAAATCGGTTTATCCGTTTTATTCCGGCATTCCAGGGTTTCATCCGCCACATCCCATTTCCAGCATCAGGTCCTCATCAATTAGAAATATGAAGAGAACTAGTCAAGACAAATTCAACGAGCCCAAACTCGATGGGTTTACTAAAAGGCAGTCCAGGTTTACATTTCCTACCTTCGAGCCCTATCACCAGACCAGCTCAGAGGTTCCAGATTTCCAGCACCAGGTCCTCGTCAATTAGAAACATAAAGAGAACTAGTTAAGACAAATTCAACGAGCCCAAACTCGATGGGTTTACTAAAAGGCAGTCCAGGGTTACGTCTCCTATCTTCGAGCCCTAACAGCAGACCAGCTCAGTGGTTCCAGAAGACATCAATGTTTCAAATGTCAGATCCTACATATGCTCGCAAGTAAACTGAGCGTGGAACATTCCTATCACACCTAACAAACGACCTGATGACCTTGAAGACCTGAACCGATTTCCACCAAACATAGCTAAGAACACTCTCGACTGATATACCTTTCAAACAAAAAAAACCGCATTCAAATCGGATCATCCGTTTGGCAGCTACGATGCCACAGACAGACACATACACATTTACACACACACACAGACACGTCAAACTTATAACACCCCGTCGTTTTAGCGTCGGGGGTTAAAAATGAAACCCTTTTCCCGTTGTCACGCCATAACTTGAGAACGGCTAGACCGATTTGGCTGATTATTTTTTGTAGTTTTCTAATACTCTGTAGAAGGTTCTTACGGAAAAAAATATTAAAAAACGGTTTTAGAAAAATTGAAAAAAATACATTTAATTTTGCACATTTAAAAAAACGCGCGTAACGAATGTCAACGTCATTCACAGTCATAGACTATGTTGAAAGAGCATCGTTTGTTCGGAAATGTGGTTACTTAATTAAATTCTATCGCACTAATTTACTATTTTTTTTAAAGGGGAACTGTGTTACCCCGAATTTAACGCGAGCGAAGCCGCGGGCAAAAGCTAGTGCTACTATAATTGCGGAAAGGTTTTGACATACGGATTATAAAGCCAAGCATTTTTTTAGCCTTAGCAACGATAGTAAGTATCACTTGGTTTCGACCTTCAAGACTTTTTCTCTCTAACTTTGAAGAAAGCATTTGTCGACTAGTAGACTGGTATTTAACTCAAACCACTCTACATGTATGCTTCATAATGAAGTCAATTCATTGAGTAGCATCCATAATTACATTATAAACTTTAAAATAGACGGTTCTATTTATAGCACAGATCTATATTACCATAACTTGGATGTGGTGTGCATGAATGTATGCATGTATGGGTGAATCTATATCTTGTATACATATACAGTATTTGCCAAAAACGTAACATTCCGGATCGGTCCGTTTTTCCATTAGGTAAGCGTGTCGGAAAATTAAATATTACGTTTTTCTTTTACGACTTAAATCACTCAATCAATTATTAAGAGGGAATGAAAACTGAACTAATGGACTGATATATTAAAAGATGCGTGTGTAGGTTTTAAGTATCTCTTTTTTTTGTGAATGGCATCTCGCTGTTGAACCTAGGAGGTTGTCGTCTGCTTGACCGGGCAATTCCTTTGGATGCCTTGATATTAAGGCCCCGAAGGCCTTATTAAGAGGGAGGCAATTATTAAGAGGGAATGAAAACTGAACTAATGGACTGATATATTAAAAGATGCGTGTGTAGGTTTTAAGTATCTCTTTTTTTTGTGAATGGCATCTCGCTGTTGAACCTAGGAGGTTGTCGTCTGCTTGACCGGGCAATTCCTTTGGATGCCTTGATATTAAGGCCTTCGGTCAGGCAAAAAACTTACAAACTAAACGACTACACGCTAAGTGCACGCCCCTTCCCTGCGGAGTGCGAGACTCGGCTTAGGGCGTCGCTGGGGGAGGACAGCAAGCGGACAGGCTGGATCTGAGTGATATTATTTAAGGACTGGTATGAACTTACTGCTTCAGCTTCGCGGACTGGCTCTAGCAAGGGACGGATGGGGTGTAGGTAACTCAGTTTAAACATCACCTACTAATATTATAAATACGAATGTATGTGAGGATGGATGGATGTACGGATGTTTGTTACACTCTCACGTCAAAACGGCTGAACGGATCTTGATGAAATTTGGCACAGAGGTAGATTATAGTCTGGAATAACACATAGGATACAATTTTTTTTCCATATCACGCTGGCTAAGCCGCGGGCGCCAGCTAGTTATTTTATAATAGTAACAGTTAAATCTCAATAGCCCATATAATTTTATCTCGGAAAGATTGAGTGCTACTTTAATATAATAAGTGATGACAGGCCTGTTGGTCTAGTGGTTAGTGGCCCTGACTGCTGAGCCGGAGGTCGTGGGTTCGATTCCCACCCAGGACAAACTTTGTGTGATGAGCATGATTGTTTGTTCTGTGTCTGGGTGTGATTTATCTATAATATGTATGTATTTATAAATTATATAAGAATGTATATCAGTTGTCTGGTTACCATAACACAAGCTCTGCTTAGCTTGGGATCAGATCATCAGATAGCCGTGTGTGAGTTGTCCCAAGATATTATTTATTTATTTTATTTATTTATTTATAAGTTGATAATTGTGTATTGATATAATAGATTGTTTATTTATTTTTATCAGTAAATTCTACCCAACCTACAACAGATAAAACTTATCCAAAATCAACATGGAGTCACCCACCGTATTGCATTATCAATTCAACAAACATGAAAATTGTGTTGACACCCGACCCAACAGCCCCAGTGGAAAACGCACGGCGCTTCCTCCCGCGCGGTCCCGACAGATCGATGGGGCGCATGCGTACCACCCACCACATTATTGAATGGGCCCATTCATAGAGCAACTGGTGCTTTCAGAATGAATCTTATACTACGTAGCTATGCCACGACGTAAGAGGGCCGGAGGGGAGGACCGTTCCAAATACTAAATTGGTTTTGCGATCGTACCCTGATAAGCTTGAAATTCTCATGATTGATACGGTGGTGCTGATTTTCGTTAGCCAATTTTTGAATTAGAAAAGTTTGGGATATGATGGTCTGGTCGGTAATTTTTGTGAGCGTCAATCTAATTTGGAGGGAGGTTCTTGCATTGAACCTTATACTTAGTAATTATCCTTAGATACCCCTTTTAAATATCCCTTACTAAAACAGTACCATCTGATTTAAATGATGAAGAATAAATTGGAACTGAGATTCATTTTGTAAGCTGAACACCTGAATTGAACTAAATCTTGTGATCAATCCTAAAGTGACAGTAGTAGTCAAAACTCTTAACCAGTCAAAAGTACTATTGACTAGCAAAATCAGTCAATAGTACTTTTGACTAAAATAACAGTTAAAAGTACTTTTGCCCAATGAAGCTGGTTAAAAGTACTTTTGACTAAGTGATTCCGTCAAAAGTGGTTTTGACTAGTTGTATCAGTCAAAACTCTTAAAAAGATTGTAATGCCTCCTAATCTAAATAGTTCAGTTCCGGCATAACCAACTAAAAACAATCTCTTTTTTATATAAAGCAGGTCGTTTCTGGCGGTCACAGTTTTAACCTAACCTAACCTAGTGTTAGTTAATAGTGCTTTTGACTGATGCTTTATTGCAGTTAAAACTACTTTTGACGAAGAGCGTCAGTCAATAGTACTTTTAACCGCAAATTTGCAGTCAAAAGTACTAATAACCAATAATTTTTAGTCAAAACCACTTTTGACCAACCTGTTCAGTCAAAAGTGCTTTTGACTGATTTTGCTAGTCAATAGTACTTTTGACTAGTTAAGAGTTTTGACTGCATCATATATAACTAGCTTTTGCCCGCGGCTTGCTGTTCGTATTCACCCCCCATTTTAAGAGAGTGGGGGGTTATAAAAAGACAAAAAGTCATGTCACTCTCCGTCCCTTCAACTATCTGCATTTAAAAAATCACGTCAATTCGTCGCTCCGTTTTGCTGTGAAAGACGGGCAAACAAACAGACACACAAATACACTTTCTCATTTATAGTATTACTAGCTTTTGCCCGCGACTTCGTTCGTGTTAAATTCTGCTACCTGCAGTTTTTGCTCTTGCGCCTTATTGATTTGTAATAGCAACACTAAGTTTTCCCTTTTCTTTCCTCGTTCTCGTACGAGGAAATAGCCTATGTCCGTCTCCTGGTTCCAAACTATCTCTGTACCAAAATTCATCAAAATCGATTTAGCCATTAAAGCGTGAAGAGGTAACAAACAAACTCACTTTCGCTTTTATAATATTAGTAAGGATAGTATGGATATAGATGTTTAAGTTAGTGCTTAATTTATTATGTCTTAATAGCCGACCAATGACCTAATTAAAATTTGCTCTCCGGAGATCGAAAACCTACCTATCCAATTTTACTTGGTAAACCATACGGATTTTTAAGCATTTATTCCAATTACACCTGGCACTTTTATATGTCAACAAAGAAAATAATGAAGCTACAGTCCCAGTCACCAACTTGTAAAAGTTCTGTAGTTGCCCATTCCAAAGCGTTGAGATATGGAGAAGAATAGGCAAGTAACTCCGCGGACACTCTGTTAAATCATATTTTTACAAATCTGTGAATGATGTTTTATGATTGTAAATATTATATTTGGAAATTTCTGATATGCAGGAGATTTTATTAGAATACTAGCTTCCGCCCGCGACTTCGTCCGTATGGTTACATTGGGCTAGCGCTAACTTTAACCCACGTGATGATCGAAAAACAAATATCTTTCTTTCCCCTTTTCTTCCCTCTTTCTCCCCCATTTCTCCACTTAAAAATATTCTAGTAGTCTATTTAAAAAAATATAGAGATATGAAGGAGAATGAGGGAAGAAAACTTAGCTTTGCTATTACAATAAATAAGGCACAAGGGCAAAAACTACATACAGGTAGCAGGTACCCGTAGATCAGGAAAGTGGAACGATATTTCCCCGAATTTCCTTTCATAAATTCGTGGGTACTTTATTGAGCTGTTTTTTCCAAGAACAATTACTATCTGGCTTTAAATACTAACAATGTTTCCGTGAACCGTATATTTTCATTCAATTTATTGTATATCTGTGTAATTCGGTATTCTGGGCTATTTTTATAAATTATGCTCCCTCACGTATGTCCTAACAGTTTTCGACAAAGCATCACTACTATCATCTTCAAAATCAAAATCATTTATTTCAAGTAGGCCAGTTACAGGCACTTTTGAACTGTCAAAACATTCAAAACAATAAAATGAAGCTACAGTCCCAGTCACAAAGGCATAATAACTGTGAAGGTACTGTAGTTGCCCATTCCAAAGCGTAGATCTCTCTGGAGAAGAATGGGCAAGAAACTCCGTGGACACTCTTTTAAATCAGAATATTATTACAAAATCTTGGTTACATAATTCGTGTTGATATGATAAACTATGTGAGCACGATGTAACAAGACGTGCACGTTAATAGTGTCCTAGTAAAAACAAAAAGAAATTTTTAAAAACTTGAGAGGTGTCAAGGGACACCCGGATGGTACTATTTATTATGTACAAAAAACCTGTGTACACCCAACAAAAATAATCGTCGCGACACCACACTGTTCAATGCGAAATAGAAAGAAGAAACGAAAATAACTGGGTTGCTTTCTATAAGATAGAGAAAGACAGACAGAGAAACACGCGCACGTCGCACGGCTTACAACTATAGCAAAAAGTGTCGTTACAACTTTTGGTCTTAATTTTTTCCGTCTAGCCCCCTTTCGCAATGCGCGATAAGGAACTTCGTTCCAAAAATTTTATAATTAATTCAAATAAAAAAGTGCTACATACTCGTAATTTACTACAGTAAATATTTAGCCAACCCAATCGCCCAACAACCTGGTCAGGGGCTGGTTGCTGGGCAATTGGCTCGCCCCTATTGCATGGTACTTAAACATGATTGTCAAAATGTGGATATAACATTTTTTTGTCATTGTATCCTTACTATAATATTATAAAAGCGAAAGTTAGTTTGTTTGTTTGTTACGTCTTCGTACCTAAATTAACTTGATGAATTTTGCTACAGAGCAAACAGAGAACAGCCCTGGAGACGGACATAGGCTATTTTTTTTTAAATTGAGAAATGAGGGAGAAAGTGGGAAGAAAAAGGAAAACTTAGCTTTGCTATTACAATAAATAAGGCGCAAGGGCAAAAATTACTTAAACTACAGCTACTGCAAATCAGGAAAGGGGAAATGTGTTACCTCGAATTTAACGCGAGCGAAGCCGCGGACAAAAGCTAGTAGGTATACAAATAAAAAAGGGATAAAACATAATCTGAATAAGCAATATTGTGGTTAATAGACCGGCTCGTACGGGGCCAGTGATGTGTGAAATAGATGCTGAATTTCTTATTCTTCAGTCTCCCAAACCGACCTCTGGTCGAAATAGACTGATTGGGTAGTCTACCGCTACGGACTACCCCGAATATAAATAAAAAACCTCATCGAACATTGTAATATGTTTTTGGAATTACTTGTATATTTTACTAGCTTCTGCCCGCGGCTTCGCTCGCGTTAAATTCGGGGTAACACAGTTCCCCTTGCGCCTTATTGATTTGTAATAGCAACGGTAAGTTTTCCCTTTTCTTCCCTCCTTCTCCCTCACATCCCACTTAAAAAAAAAAATATTATTAGCCTATGTCCGTCTCCTGGTTCCCAACTATCTCTGAACCAAAATTCATCAAAATCGGTGTAGCCGTTAAAGCGTGAAGAGGTAACAAACAAACTCACTTTCGCTTTTATAATATTAAGTAAGGATTTGCTATTTTGTAATTTTACGAACTACAACATTGTAATTCGTAAACTGATTTTAGAGTTGCGTAACTCGAGAGGAAAAACGGAACACTTCACTTTGTTGTCCATCTGTCTGTCAATCTGTCGACACCCTATATCTCGGGAACGCATGGAGGTGTTTTGTTTTGCTGATGTGAATTCATCAACTTACTTCCTCCGCTCTGGGTGGAGCAGGGGGAAGTGTTAGACTTCTACTGACTAAAACCCACCCATGTTCCTTCTATTGCCCTTTACGATTCGGGGCCGCGGTATTTCTTTCGAACAACCCGCAACCCCGGCAGGCGGAGGCTCTGGCAAGCCCCTCTGCTTTGCTGACATCTCTCTGAGACGCGCGTGGAACACTAACGCGCCGTCGACACGGCCTGTCGTCAATAGACGGACGGACGGTGAGCTAGCGTGTAGGTTTCGAGTAGAAATTATATACTCAACTCTGTAATCCCTTTGTGCTGTGAAAAAATCAACCTTTAAGTCTAGGCAGTCAATAGATATAGCTGTTTATTTCGCAAGTTTGTGCGGAACCCTTGGTACGAGTCTGTCTCGCTTTTAGCCGGATTTTACTCACTGTATCTACATTTCTTTTTAAAATTTCTTTTGCAAGTATGTTGGAAGACTAGCTGCGCCCCGCGGTTTCCCTCGCGTGTTGATAGAATATACAATATATCTTTATGAATTGTAGCCTATGTGTTATTCTGATGTATAAGTTATATTATTGTAAAGTTTCATTAAAATCCATTCAGTAGTTTTTGCGTGAAAGAGTAACAAACATACATACATCCATCAATGCATCCGTACATCCATTCAAACAAGCTTTCGCGTTTATAATATTAGTAGAATATTTCTCTAGAAATAAACATTACCTTTGTACCATGTTTGTTATTTTTATTGAGTTTTGTGTTAGTGGTAACTAACGCAAACACGAATAAGAAAGAAGATAGATCGTTTTGTCTGCTCGTAAACATCCACCCGCAATAACTTCAGTTCATCAGTGATTATGGCGTTTGCAACATCGCCGAAATATCGGAAACTCAATAAAAATAACGAACATGGTAAATATCCCGTTTCAAGTGTTAATTATAATATTAGTAACCATGTCAGGTTAAAGACTTATAAATTGATTGTTATCCAAAAAGCACCCGCAACCCGCCAAACTACCAATAAAAACCAGTAACCGTTATCCATTACATCTGCAATGCCTCTCAGATCGCGTCCTAGGTGACCTAGATATCTATGACCTCAGTGACCTTGCACTCTGTCACTTCGGCAATATTTTAGCAGACTATTTCAACAGTACCATTGTATTATCAATAATACTCTTTTAACAAAGAAAGTCTGGCCTTAATGGCTTGTCTGTAAGTTTTAGTCAATAAAATAGATATTTAGCTACGTCTACGGACCCAAAATATATTCGACAACAGTTGTGAAAAATTTAGGTCACGGGATGAGCACGTCTTCTTAAGTTTTCGTCTATATTTAGAAGTTTAAGCTTATCAACTTTTTGATCAATGAGAATATTAATAGACCTACTAACTAATGAAAAGATTTTCGTAATATAAAATCGAGTAGAATCTGGGCAACAAAGTTCTGCTCGGGTGAAATTGATAAAACGTATTTTCCCAGATATAAGTCTTCGCTAGATTGATTTTTCGTCCCCGTAAACCACTAGTTTGCATCTGTCATCGAAGTGGTTGGACCCGTTTTCGAGAACGTGGTTACAAATACTGCTAATTTAATAATCAAGCTGTTACATACCTGGGTAATATTCTTACTAATATTATAAAAGCGAAAGTGAGTTTGTTTGTTTGTTTGCTACATCTTCACGCCTTAATGGCTAAACCGATTTTGATGAATTTTGGTACAGAGATAGTTGGGACCTTGGAGACGGAAATAGGCTAACATTTTTTTTAGAGCAAGTTGGCGCATTTTTTTAGGGCCTTTATATTTAATTTAAAAAAGATATTGTCTTTATCAACTGAATATCGTAAACAAATATGATCATTTATAAAATAAGTTTCTTATAACAATAATTTGCCATTTATTTGAGTTCTACATTCAAAAATATTTGAATTTCTTCTTTTTAATATATGGCTGTTTAGCGGTGTCATACTTTTATTTCTCCTCGAGTCTTAAAAGACAAAGCGCGGGGAAAACCTAATTAAATTATAGTTTCATATTGATTAATGACAAAAGAACTTTTTGAACTGTTATTTAATTTCTCCGTGTATTGAAAAACGTCGTTTGATTCACGTGGGAATTTGTCACTGCTGTTCCCGGCTCTATAACAACCTCGCCTGGCGGCTCGGGTGTTAAATATGCCTCGGCCGCAATGACAAAGTTTCCTTACTTGAATCAAAATGGACTATTCTATCGCCATTTTAGCTCAATCAGAAACCAGGAATAGATTCAAACTTAACTTCAAAGGTTTATTACATATTTCATTAGGTACAGGCAAAAAATGAATACTTATAGGAAAAACAGAAATTAGGAAATCAAAAATTATTCTATATTTGTAACTTATTACTTTACTTCTAAGAACCAATTTGTATCACAACCTTAATAGAAGACTTTACAAAAAAACCAATAATATACGAAGGAAGTTTTTTCTGCTATAAAATTGCGATCAAAACCTCGAAAAAGAAAACATCTATGTTTTACCAACCCACCTTCTTCTGATAAAAAACCCACGCTGTAAAGTTACGTCCTATAGAAAAAGTAAAGATTGGTGTACAGATATCAGTAGTGTTAAAATCTAAATTGAATATAGAGGGTATTAAAACCTGCCGGTGTTGCGGGTCCTGCCGGGGTTACGGGTCCTGCCGGGGTTGCGGGTCCTGCCGGGGTTGCGGGTCCTGCCGGGGTTGCGGGTTGTTCGAAAGAGGTACCGCGGCCCCGGAACGTAAAGGGCAATAAAAGGAACATGGGTGGGTTTTATTCAGCAAAAGTCTGACACTCCCACTAGCTCCGCCCAGAGCGGGGAAAGTTATTTGATGATTTCCCATGCGCAAAAAAGCCCAATCATTTTTGCTTCTAAAACACGTCACTAAACTTCGAAATTCAAATCCTTATTTAAAATTAACCCCTCCAATGCCAACACCCCTCCTGGTGATAAATGACCCTTAATATTTAGTAGGAAGCCAAGCCGCACCAAGCTTGGACTGCAGATGAAAAATGGCTTTTCCCTGAAAAACGTCGTTACGGAAATAAATTAGAAATGGCCTTGACGACTAATGAAACTCCGTGTTTTGTGTTTTTAATTATTATCTGGAATTATTTTGGTTGTTTGTCGTGTAATCTGTAAGAAGCTTTGTAAAAAAAAATAAACGGTTTCGTTAAGAGTCATATTTAAGCTTCACTGGAATACTATGTTTTTTTCTTTTCGGCTACATATTATGTAGGAATTAACGTTTATTTTCTCCTTCTTTTTTACTTGTCGATTCTTCGACGCTTGTTAACTCATTATTTTATTTTACGTTTTGTAATAAATATAATGTAATGTAATGTAAGTAATGACTTATTGTTGGGCCTACGCTGTCCTCTCATACTTAAGTACTAACGCTGTAACAACAACATTGTAAAACCAAATGATTTTAAAAGAGTAACCATGGAGTTTTATGCCGGTTCTACTCTATAGGAAACGACCAACCTGAACAGTACACCTTTTCTCGACGTTTTATAAGTGCCCATGTAGGCCTATGTGAAATAAAAATATTTTGATGTTGATTTGATTTTCGATTTTTCAATCAATAGGTAGGAGAGTAGAAGATACACATACAGCGACGAAATTTAATACCGGTTTATCAATTTACTGGTTAATATTTAAGTACTAGCTTTCGCCCGCAACTTCGTCAGCGTGGCATAGTTACTTTGGGCTAACGTTAACTTTAACCCGCGTGATCATCGAAAAAAATATATGGCGCAAAATCTGTTACGTCTTCACGCCGAAACCGATTTTGATGAATTTTGGTACAGAGATAGTTGGGACCCAGGAGACGGACATAGGCTATAGGCTATTTTTTTAGAAAAAAAAGTGGGATTTGAGGGAGAAAGAGGGAAGCAAAGGGAAAACTTAGCTTTCCTATTACAAATCGATAAGGCGCAAGGGAAAAACTGCAGGTTGCAGGTACCTGCAAATCAGGAAAGGGGAACTGTGTAACCCTAAATTTTACGCGAGCGAAGCCGCGGGCAAAAGCTAGTACTAAATAATTCAAGGCTAGCTTAATGGCCAATAGCGTTGACCAACATCTGAGGAGGCTATCGCTTGGCAGCTGGATTAAGGGCTGGATTCAGAAAGCAGTATCTGGACACGGCCCGTATTGTCGAGAAAGGTAGGAGAACAACACTACAAATACTTTCTCATATTACCATGATTAACACACAAAATTGATTGAAATAGCAAATTGCATGGACATTTGATATTGAAAATATTGCCATCTATCACTGAAGAGAGATACTAACTTCGAACAACAAACTCACTTACCGCCAAATAACGCCATCTATTGACGACAAACAAGATTGATCGATACTTAAAGCAACACCATAAGCCACAACTAGAGGGCGCTAGTAGTCGCTGAATCAACACAAATGGCTTCTAAATGTGCAGGATGTTATCAGAAAATACCAGAAGCAGAAAACCTTACCTGTTCGTATTGCAAAAAAACATACGATTTAAAATGTGCTAATGTATCAATTCATCACTTTACAAGACTAATGACTCTTGAGCATAAAACTAAATGGCAATGTCAAACCTGCTACTGCAAAACCCCAAAAGTCGGTAATACAAATACCCCCATACGCCCACAAGACCGTGAGCTAACACAACAAACAAAATCACCTTCTGAAGAAAGTAACGTCACCATCAGAAGAGCGACCACAAACAACTACACTTTTAACTCTGAAGACCTTACTATACTAGGCGATACACTGAACACAGAGGAACAAGACACAGCAATTCAACCCGAACTTACGCTACAAAATCTAAGTGAAATAATAATATTACGCCTTCAAGAAAATAATAAATCCATAATAACCGAAATTAAAAATACAATCCAAACGGAGATAAATAAAGCCATCACTAAATTAAGGACAGATATCCACCATAAAATAGATACCTTGAATAAACAAAACGAACTCAGAAATGAACAAATAGAAAAAATAAACTCAACAATTGAAAACCTTACAAAACAAAATGATCAACTAAGAAAAGAAATCTTAGATATAAAAAATAGGAAAGTTTCACCAACCACGACTTGTACTGAAATAAACACCAAAAAAATAGTTCTCTACGGTTTAACCGAATATTACAAAGATTCGGAATTTGACCTACACAACAGAATCATTGAACTATTCTACAACACAATGAACGTAGACCTAACGGGATACATAGAAGAGACATACAGAGTAGGCAGATACAATAACAACAATAGACCACTTGTCATCGAACTCATCAGCAAAAGAATTACTAAATATATATTAAGCAACAGTCAATTCCTTCAGGGCACCAACCTTTTTATCTCAGAGTTTCTAGACGCCAACACGCAAAAGACAAGGAAATTAATGCGAGAAGAAATGATGCGGGCTCGAAGAAATGGACAATTCGCAATCATCAGAAACAACCAATTATTTATTGAAGGACAAAAAGTCAGCCTGAAAAATGAAACACACGAAACGACACAAAATAATGACACAAACGGAACCACATCAAAGCAAAATATAAACCAAATCAACAACCTGACTACCACTAACGAAAATCATAAGAACCATTCCTTTCGAAACCATAGACCTACCTTGTAAAATACTCTTCCAAAACATGCAAAGCCTATACAACAAACAACACATTATAGAAGCATTTTTAACAGAAAACCCTACCTACCTAGCTATATGCATATCTGAGACTTGGCTATCCGAAGACAAAATTTCCCTTATCCAAATAAATGGCTATAATATTGCATCGTCATACTGCCGGAAAACTAGAGGAGGAGGCGGCGTATGTATCCTCTTGCAAGAACAAATTGAATATACAGAGAGAAGTGATATTTCAAACATGTCTGTAGAATACGTACTAGAAGTGTGCGCTACGGAGTTACCTAAACAAAACCTTTTATTAATTACTATGTACTGGAATAGAAGAGAGGAAGATATTTTTATTGATAAATTAAAGAAAATTCTAAACCATCTAAATGTTAAGTATAGTAAATTTAACATAGTTATCGGTGGAGATTTTAACATTAACATTTTAGGAAAAAACTTAAAAGTAAATCAGTTTTTGGATCTAATGCTAGAATACAAATTCACTCAACATATAAAAAAACCTACACGCATTACAGAAACATCTTCAACATGCTTAGATCTAATATTTACAAACTTCAGCGATAAAGATAAGTCTACAACCGTTGAAAACTTTGGACTTTCAGACCACAGTGGAACAATTATAAACTTAAGTACACCACAACCAGTGAAACAAATCTCCTGGTTCACAAACAAAAGATTATTTAACAAAGAAAACATTAAACAATTTAAATCAATATTAAGTACACAAAACTGGCACGACATTATACAAACAAACAATAATATAAATGAAAATTATAACTCTTTCAACAACCTTCTAACACAAATTCTAAATCAATGCATGCCTATACGTAAAATAAAACTTAAAACTAATTACAAAAAATACTGGCTAACTACAGGCATTAGAGTTTCTTGCAAAAACAAAAGATTGCTAAAAATACTTTCCAGTAAAACCAAAAGCCAAATAATTATACAACATTATAAAAAATACGAAAAAATATTAAAAAATTTAGTTACAACCGCAAAAAAAATACAGTACATTAACAAAATAAAGAAATCAGACAACAAAGTAAAAACAATGTGGAGCATAATAAATGAGAGAACAAATAAAAAAACAAGAAAAGATAAGTGTAACATACAATTACAACACAAGAGTACTTTAACATCCGACCCCAAAAAAGTTGCAAATATTTTTAATGACTTCTTCGCGTCTATAGGGGAAAACAGTAATAAACCGTCAGGCAGTGCACTAGGCGGCAAGCCAACACTAAATCCTACGGAGAACACCATGTTCCTTAACCCAGTAGACCCATGGGAGGTTAACAAATTAATCAAAAACCTTAAAAATAAACAAAGTTGCGGTATAGACGAAATTCCACCTACTTTATTGAAAGAATGCGCAAACGAACTTACCTTACCATTCTATCTTTTATTAAATCAATCCTTTACAGAAGGCACATTCCCCGAATTGTTAAAGAAATCGCTAATTAAACCAATTCATAAAAAGAACATAAAAACGGACCCCAACAATTATCGCCCAATAGCTCTTTTGCCCTCAGCCTCCAAGATTTTCGAAAAAGCTATGAGTGATCGAATATATAACTTTTGCGAAAAATTTAACATCTTCAGCGACTGCCAAAATGGTTTTCGAAAAAATCGTTCGACCACATTAGCTGTATATAAATATATCCAAGAAGCCCTTAACATCATAAACAAAAAGAAATACGCCATAGGGATATTGCTAGACATGACAAAAGCATACGATAAGGTACAATTTAAAGTTCTGCTTAGTAAACTAAATGAAATAGGAATACGCGGGAAAGCCCACGAATGGCTTACGTCATACTTAAATAATAGGGAACAAATCGTAGAAATCGAATACTTCAACCACGAGAGCAGACGCATAGAAAAAGTCCGATCAAAAAAGAAAACAACTAACGCTTCCATCCCCCAAGGAAGTGTCATGGGGGGTTTATTATTCCTCGTTTACATTAACGACCTACCAAAAACCATGGAAGAGCCATGTATTTTATTCGCGGATGATATATCTTTATTAATCTCATGTCAAAACAACACAAATATTGAAGAAAAACTCAGTTCCACACTCACAAAAACATGTAACTGGATGACCTCGCATAATTTAGAAATAAATTACACAAAAACTAAATTAATGACGTTCCACCCTTATCAAAAAGCCCCTTTACACCTCAACTTCAGCTTAAATGGTTCAAAAATAGAAACTGTCGAGGAATTTACATTACTTGGACTCACAATAGACAAACATATCAACTGGAAAAAACACATACAAAAAATCAGTTCAAAAATTTCAAAATTCTCATACGCTCTCCGTGAAATTAAAAAGACAACAAACCTTCAAACTGCCCTAACCACCTATTACGCGTACGCCAATGCATGGCTTAGCTATGGCATAACTCTCTGGGGAAATAGTACGAATGCACCGACACTCTTTACTCTACAAAAGAAATTGGTAAGGATCTTAGTAAACGTTGACCAAACTGACAGCTGCAAACCCTATTTTCAAAAACTTAATATCCTCACCCTCCCTAGTATTTACATTTTAGAAACATGCAAATTTGTCAGAAAACATCCAGAATTCTACACAACTCGCGAAGACATCCAATCACAGTACACCTTTAGACACCGATCTAGGCTAAACATACCAACATCCAAACTAAAAATGCATTCTACAAGCCCCTATGTAATGTCTATAAAAATATACAACAAACTACCTGACATAATAAAGAAAGAAGAAAAATTAAACATTTTTATGAAAAAACTTAAAAAAATATTGATAGAGAAATGTTATTACTCCTTAGACGAATATTTAAATGATAAACATAAATAATAACAAAAATGTATTAAAAGAAGTAATAATTTTTTATAAAGTTTAGGCTAAATAAATTAAATATAATAATAGTTCATAATAATAATTAATAAATAAATAATATGTAAATAAATAAATGACAATTATAATTAATAATAATCACAGAAATTAAAGACATGTTAAAATAAATTTATAATATAGAAATGCAAAAATAATTAATTTAACAACAATAATAAACGACATCCACGGAAATAATAGATATATCTAAATATTTAAATTTTAAATAATATAACACTGAAAATACATAAATTATACCACAAATAAATAAAGCAACTACAAATAATCAATAGACAAATATTTTAATAAATATTGTCTAACTTATTATAATACGTTAAAAAAAAAAAAAAAAAAAAAAAAAAAGTACACACCGCCACAGTAACACCTACACCTACACATACAAATCAGCAGAATAATAATTATAATAAAAACAAAGATAATTAATAGTAAAATAACACCTGAATTGTCTAGTGATAAATCTTCTTCACAAAATAGCAACTATATAATAAAACAGAGCTTCCTCTCCTCTACCCTTTTGCTGTGCCCTACAGGGTCCATAATGTTCTAATTATTATAAAAACTACCACCTAAATACACATTATGGTAAAGCAATAAAGATATTGAGTATTGAGGTTCCTCTCTCAAGAGCCCTGACCACCGGTAGCTTGGACCCTGTTCCTGATGCTGATGGACTACTACTTTTTATGTTTTTTTTGTTGTTTTTTAAGAAATTAATAAAAGAATAAATAATAACTGCCGTAAGAAAGACCGTCATGAAGGACATTGCTCTGCATCCATACATTGTTGGCCCTGGAGCCAAGAGAATCGGAAAATAATGTTATTGTATTGTCTATCATTAGTAAACTTCTTTATAATCTTACTAGCAGGCGGCCGCGGCTTCGCACTCGTGATATCGAAAAAAAAGTATCTTATGTGTTATTCCAGACCATAATCTACCTCTGAGCCAAATTTCATCAAGATCCTTTCAGCCGTTTTGACGTGAAAGAGTAACATAATATTAGTAAGATAGCTGGCGCCTGCGGCTTCGCCCGCGTGATATTGAAAAATAGTATCCTATGTGTTATTCCAGACCATAATCTACCTCTGAGCCAAATTTCATCAAAATCTGTTCAGCCGTTTTGACGTGAAAGAGTAACAAACATCCATACATCCATCCATCCTCACAAACATTCGCATTTATAATATTAGTAGGATTTTAATAGCGGACTAGCTGCAGAGTAGATATATTTAAAAAAATATACTAGATTTTTAGTCGCGTAAAATATGTACTATAAAATGTACATTTTGACTTACAGCTGGTCCGTGTTATAGAAGGATTTGCAACTTACATAATAAAAAAGATAATTAATTATCGTATTTCCCGATACTCTTTATTGCACAGGCTAATTTCGGCCGTGATCCTTTGGAAACGATAATCGCCTTGTCTGTTTTGTTATCGGTATATCGCAAATGATAGCAATACAATCTAGAGGTGATCAATTTAGATTTAATTACACAATAAATTAAATTAGTGCTACTGCACTAATTAAATTAATTGTTGTCATACTGTATGTTAGTAACCGTAGGGCTGCTTCCAATGAACTTTAAAGTGACATTGATGATATTATTATGATGTTTTTTTGTAATAGTATTTTGTTTATACAGAAAAGTCAATAATAAAAAGTCCTCTTCCGGAAGTCGGTGGCGAACAAATCTATGAAACAAATAAAAGTCTATTCTACTCTATTTTTGTTAAATGGCAATTAGAGCCGATGTCGACTATTCTGCCAATGTCCAGTGAATTGGAAAAACAAGTGTGCAAGATAAAAAATAAAAACATTAATCTAATGTTAGTTCAATCAAGATCGCAAATTAAATTCTTTGACACCACGTGGATCTTGTCGGGTTAGCATGGGACTGAAACAAACAAAAAATATAAATATTAAAATTGGTTAAACATAGAATAAACGCATACCACACCCACACATTCAGATTTATAATTTAACTAGCTTTCGCCCGCGGCTTCGCTCGCGTTAAATTCGGTATAACACACCAAGCAGACCTGCAGTTTTTGCTCTTGCGCCTGATGGATTTGTAATAGCAACGCTAAGTTTTCCCTTTTCTTCCCTCGTTCTCCCTCATATCCCACTTTTTTTAAATAAAAATTAGCCTATGTCCGTCTCCTGGTTCCCAACTATCTCTGTACCAAAATTCATCCAAATCGGTTTAGCCATTAAAGCGTGAAGAGGTAACAAACAAACAAACAAACAAACAAACTCACTTTCGCTTTTATAATATTAGTAAGGATGTTGTTGTGACGGATGAAAGTCATCAGCGCCACAAACAGTTCGGGAGTGGAGTATGTAAGCAGGGAGGGGAAATTAGTCGGAAGAGGGATTTTAAATTTAGGGAGACGTCTATACAGATCTAAAGGAGGAATGTTGTTTGAGCATTCAAAGAAGATGTGATCCAGAGTACCCTCTTCCAACCCGAAGCTTTTGAAAGTCGATTAACCGACTTCCAAAAAAACACTGTCTATCTGTCTGTCAAGAAGCTTTATCTCAGGAACGCGTGGAGGTATAGGAGGTTGTAGGAGTTGAAGATAAAACCATATAGGTACTCAAGTGGACCCTTGGAGCTAAGAAAAACCCACCCAAGTCTATGAATCGCATGAGTTTGACTCGAACTTAGCCGGTACCTTTGAATGGATCTGGCTGGTCAACCTATGAGGTTGTTAGCTGCGGTAAGCCGGTTCTTCCCATCTCAGTCTGTCAGTGTAGACTTATTCAATACTAGCTGGCGCCCGCGGCTTTGACCGCGTGATATCGAAAAAAAAAGTATCCTATGTGTCATTCCAGACTAAAATCTACCTCTGTGCCAAATTTAATTAAGATCCGTTCGGCCGTTTTGAAAGAGTAACAAACATCCATACATCCATCACCATAAACATTCGCATTTATAATATTAGTAGGATAGCATTACTACTCAAATCATGATTTATAAATCTCACTACACAAAATCGCCCACACCAAACAAAACTTACGCAAAAGAAAAAAAAACTTCTCGATCGCTGGAGTTTCTACACTTTGGCAGCCCTACGAATCCCACACAATTGTGTGAATCACTGTCGATACCAGTGCGATTATAAATCAGAGATGATTGATAATTCTGGTGCACAAACAATGATAAAAAGTGCGAAAAACTGGTGTCAAATCAAGGCCACAATATCACACATTGGTGTGTCCTTGGAGCCCCACACATACACACTAATTCGCTCCAAAACAGTGTTCCTATGGTACTGCCTGGCCTTAAAAAAAAAACAAAATATTAATAACCACAACTTCAAGACGTGGGCCATAAGCTTCAATATGGGCAAATAAGTTCCAGCAAGTAGTTGTTTAGTACCTACCAACTTAAGCTTCGGAAAAAGCATTGAAATTTATTTTTCAATTGCTCAATTATCTGGGAATTAGTAATCCTCAAAAAGAACTGCACTGGAAATTTATTTGGTACTTGAAAACATTGTAGTATTTTTAGTGTGGGCTGGTAATACTTTTAAGTGTACTACAAGGCAATATGTGACGGCTTAAAAGTTATTTATGTTGATAAAAGCTGTTTTATTAATGCCTTTTTAAGACCCAAGGATTGTATTTTTTTAGCGATATCATTTACGAAAAAGTCTAGAAATGAAAATGGAAACAAGCCTCTCAATCTACGCAGTCAAAAGATATAGCCGATTTGTGTCGCAAGTTTGTACGGAACTTTCGGTCGGTAACCACTTGGCCAGGTTTTTTTTAACTATGAATTAGGGTTGTGTTTGACTGCAACTAGAGAAATGACTTAGGTCCTCGACATCTCCGTAACTAGACATCTACTAACATACACATGTGTGGTATAGGATAAAAAACAGAACATGCAGACTCCAAACTCATCCGCCACTTAAGAATTCCCAAAAACAAACCTAATTCATATGCGCTATAGCAGTTCACAGTGCACATTTAAACTATGTAGTTTTAAATGTTCAATGTGAGTATTACTATAGAATCTGACAGCTCTAGAGCGCAGTATGAATATACTGATCGCAAGTTTTTTGGGAAATGTGAAGACGACACAGTTCGCGCAGTGGCTGAGCGCTCGGCTGCTGCGCTGTGTGGTTCGGAAGAATTCTAGTGTTGGGCAACGTTTACAAAAAAAAAAAAAACATTTCAAAATATGGTACGGTTCAAGCTACCGGTGGATACGTCTCCAGAGAACTTCCTCACAATGCTTGACGCATCGAGGAGTACTGCGTTTTGAATCAGGCCCTAGATCCAACCGCCTAAGGAGAGCTTCGACAGATGTTCGTCGAGGCTCTTGGCAATCAAGCCATTGGCCGTTACGACTATCGGCACAATGATAGCCGAGTTTACATTCAACATGTCAACAACCTCGTGTGCTAAGTCGAGAAATTTATTTACATTATTAAATATTCCTAAAAAAAAACAACATTTCGAAATAGTGGTCCGACCCGACGGTATCGGGATACGGTCCAAGCTACCGGTGGTTAGGGCTCCAGAGACAGGCCGTTACGACAATCGCCACAATGAAGGCCGAGCCCACATTTTACATCCTGCCGGGGTTGCGGGTTGTTCGATAGAGATACCGCGGCTCCGGAACGTAAAGGGCAATAGAAGGAACATGGGTGGGTTTTAGTCAGTACAAGTCTGACATGCCCCCTCGCTCCGCCCAGAGCGGGGGAAGTCATTTGATGATTTCCCACCCGAAAAAAAAAAAAACCCTTCATTTCACATGTCAACAACCTCGTGTGCCATTTAATATTGTCATTGTTTCGACAGTGTACCTGTAACTGGAATCCTTCAAATAAATGCTTTTGATTTTATCTAGGATCCTAAATCTAAAACGTGTACCAATGAACCCGTGATTTTTCAAAGAGTTTATTTACAAAATCCTATTAATATTATAAAAGTTTGTATGGATGGATGGATGGATGTATATTATGTGTTTGTTACTCTTTCACGCAAAAACTACTGAATGAAATTTAATAAAACTTTACAATAATATAACTTATACATCAGAATAACAGATAGGCTACAATTCATAAAGATAAATTGTATATTCTATCACCACGTGAGTGAAACCGCAGGGTGCGGCTAGTGAGATATAAAGGATAGAACAGAAAATCCATATTTTAATCATAAAGTTATCCGCTTGTTGGCAGAGCAAATCCATACTTCACCATTGTGCAGAGTAATAAATATCATGTCTGAATGCAATTGTAGCCTTGTGTAATACTGAAAGATATGCTATTAAAACACACAGTATAGATGTTATTATACTGGGTTATCAGGCAAAAATGCTGGCTGCTTCTCAACCTCGCACCTCTGTGCCAAATTTCGTCAAGATCTGTTCAGCCATTTTGACGTGAAAAAGTTACATACATCCATCCATCCATCCTCACAAACATACGCCTTTATAATATTGGTAGGATGATTACCATTATTACTAAAAGATTAGCAGATCATTCATATAGACATAGAGAAAAAAATATGTATTATAGACGATTACTCATAAACTACCAAAGCAATATTTATAAAATTGATATGGGACCACTTATGAAGTATTCCTATCAAACAAAAAAAGAATTTTGCAAATTAGTCCAGGCGTCTTTGAGTAACCGGTGAACATACATAAAAAAACCGGCCAAGAGCGTGTCGGGCCACGCTCGGTGTAGGGTTCCGTAGTTTCCCGTCCGTCACAATATACCGGACAAATCAAAATCAAACCTCGACGACTAATTAGGTTATGCACTCATAAATAAAATTACGAATATATTTAAGTGCAACTTACTTTACCACGGTAGGTCATGAAAGCACGGAAAATCTTAACATCGACTTTTAAAAAAATGACGTCATTACGGAACGCCATCTATAGAACCATTTATGAACTGGTTTTTACCTTAACATTTTGATGGTGTTAAAAAAATGAATTTTAGTTTTGTTCTAAATTGCCTTAGCATGTTCTTGATAAAAGTTTTATGTAGTTATAAGGTACCGCCAATGCCAAGGAGAGACCAACCGAACAATTCGGTAATACCCGATCCAATGTAATAAGTACCTACAGCGCCATCTCTCGGGGAATTGGGTTACTAATTAATACAAAGACGTGCAAGAAGTTTTCGGTGGTAATTTTCGATTGCGAGAACCGATTTCAATAATTCTTTTTTTGTTTGAAAATAGATACGTTCAGGATAATAAAATATGTAAACAAAGTTAAAAAAAATGCTTGCATATACGATTATACTACAAACTTAGTCCAGAAATTATTTTGTACAACTTTTTGTCTTTTTTGTACAAAAACTGTTGTGTCAATCAAGTTCAAAATAATTTTCCTAGAAAGTCCTTATAAAGTTCTACTTTTCAGATTTTTTTCATATTTTCTAAACTTATGGTTCAAAAGTTAGAGGGGGGGGACGACACATTGTTTTTTACTTTTGGAGCGATTATTTCCGAAATTATTGACATTATCAAAAAATGATTTTAGTAAACCCAATATATTCATTTTTAAATACCTTTCCAACAATATATCACACGTTAGGGTTGAAATTAAAAAAAAAACACTTCCCACTTTACATATAGGGTGGCTACCCTAATAAAACATTTTTTTCCAATTTTTATTTTACCACTTTGTCGGCGTGATTGATATACATATTGGTACCAAATTTCAGCTTTCTAGTGCTAACGGTCACAGAGATTAAGCGAGGACGGACGGACGGACGGACAGACAGACATGGCGAAACTATAAGGGTTCCTAGTTGACTACGGAACCCTAAAAAGAACCGACGAATTGAGAACTTCCTTCTTTTTTTGAAGTCGGTTAAAAATAGAATAGAATAAATCTTAATTTACAAAGAAAGTAGGAAAAAGTCACAGATGTTGGGTTTAAAATAATCCATGCATACATTTAAAGCTGTAATATTAAAACTCATTTAATTATGACCTGTGTCTTCGACAGCTGCTGTTGTGCCGAACTCGAGATACGATTAATTCTCCGCCGACGCCTTCATCGCCAAAACCCGTACGTCACCAGGGGGAAAGGCCGGCCATCACGAAGCTTGGTAGTTAGGGGCCAACCGGCCCCGAGCTGGGCCCCGCTGCCGGTGGTTGTGTGCAGTGCATGACACGAAGCCCGTAAGATCCATGAACTAACTACCTTAACATAACCTCACATAACTCTTAATAAAAAAAATAACTATAATATAGCCATATTAAGATTTGTGTAAAAAAATAAAAAAGGATGTGAAAAAATATATAAACGACGAAATGCTACACCCAAGTTTAACAATCACTTCTTTGTATGTATCAAAGTTCAATTAGAGGCAAGAGTGAACTAAAAGACAATTGTCGAGAGTTACAGCATCCTGAACATAAGAGGGGAGGATCTCTACGCAGATGCATGCCCTAGCAATTTGAGATACGCAAACGTGCTCTCAGCGAGGTTAATAAGATGACGGCATTATGCCGGAAATGGAATTGAGTTTGAAGATTTTTAAAGTTTATAAGTAAGCTCGTGGCTAAATAAATAGTAGCCGCTCGGGTCGCTCTTTAGGTTAAGCCGCGCTTGCCTAGGTTGGTCTGAGGATGGGTGACCACCCGTTACATACCGAGTTTCCTCCGTGCCTCGGAAAGCACGTTAAGCCGTTGGTCCCGGCTGTCATTTGTAGATCTTTGACAGTCGTTACAGGTAGTCAGTGTTCCGAAAGTCTGACAACCAGTCTTACCAAGGGGTATCGTATTACCCAATATTAACTGGGTTGTGGAGGTCAGATATGCAGTCGCTCAATGTAAAATACTGATATTCAGCTGCATTCGCTTAGACTGGAAGCCGACCCCAACATAGTTGGGAAAAGGCAAAAGGAAAAAGTTATTTATTTGTGTGTAGATCTTAGGATGAAATCGACAAGGTACTCGTAGCTTGCGAAATTTAATTTTTCTTACGTATTTTGCAGATCGAAAACCTGTTTTTTTTGAGCTACGTTCCATTACATACCCAAAAAAAAATGGAGCCTTATTTTTTTTTTTTTTAATAAACGTTACCCCACACTAGGAATTTCTCCTGTATCGTGGGTGCTTTTACAAACACTTAAAATCACATACACACACAGCCAGACCCGGAACAAATATCTGTAGGCCATATAATTATTTGTTCCGTGCGGGGATCGAACCCGCGACACGCAGCACAGCAGTCGATCGCTGAGCCACTGCGCTAACCGTGTTGTCATTTTATCAATTTGTTGGATCAATTTGTTGTCCATCTGTCTGTCTGTCATGAACCTTATTCTCACGAATGCTTGGAGGTTGTCGAATTTGAAATTGTGACATGGGTGTTTTAAATTTATAAATCTACGTATTCATTTAATGTTTACCCGCGTACTCGTGCTAGTGAAAGAAGTGCTCTGTTAGAAAAGCAATAGGTTTTAGATTCAAAGAAATAACTCCTAGTAACCGTGTGACGGCACGGTTGGCGCAGTGGCTGAGCGATCGACTGCTGCGCTGCGTGTCGCGGGTTCTATTCCCGCACGAAACAAATATTTGTAGGACCTGCAGATAGTTGTTTCGGGTCTGGCTGTTTGTGTATGTGTGCTAAATGTTTGTAAACGCACCCACGATACAGGAGAAATTCCTAGTGTGGGAACGTTTTTTTTTTTTTATTAAAAGAAAGAAAAGAAAAAGAAATTGACTAATATGATTTAGGAACTTAGCTAACTTGTACCTGTATTGTTTCCAAATAGGTATATATTTTTTAATATTCTAATATAATGTACACAAAAAAAACATTATTGCAGTATTTTTTTTTATTTTGATAGAAATTCAATGAAAAACTGAAATTGCGCGCTTTTTTTTCTTTATCCTCAACGCCTTCTGCCGAAGAAAACTCTCTAGTTTTAGATCCATTTTCAAAAAAAAAAATATTGTTCTTATTTTGTTTTTGGAAGCAGAACTATAACGAGTCTTCGTTCATGATTATTCTACTTATGCATAAATCCTTTTTCGTTGGCTCGTTGGTTAAGCATAAAATTTGAAAAAAGAAACCTAAATAGCTCTGTATGCTACAATGACGGTTTTTCTAACAAGAGGAGTAAAGACTATTTTATAGCTTTCTGTATACTCCTTCCTTTAATGTTATTGGATTTACGTGGACGTTGATAGCTGCACCCGCTTTCTCTGACGTCATACTGTTATTGGACTCGATAGAATGGAAGAGAGTTATGTTATTAAAATCAGTAGGTATAGTATTCAATCAGTACAGTGATCAGTAAGTCAACATTATTGACCATATAAGCAACTATATTCATCGAGCTGTCATGCGCCAGTCGCTGAATGTCTTTTTTTTAAATCACTGGATTGTTTACACTTGGTTTATTTCACAAAAGTAGGTACATGATACACTTTTGAGAACCTCACTTTTCTTTCACGTAATTTACGGGGTTATAGAGCGGGAGCGCGTTTTGGATGATAATTGGAGACTGCCTTGTCCGCACGGGCGTAAATGGTTTTATAGAAAAAAGACGATGTGCTCAACAATTACTTGCGTACTATCCTTACTAATCCTTACTAATATTATAAAAGCGAAAGTGAGTTTGTTTGTTACCTCTTCACGCTTTAATGGCTAAGCCGATTTTGATGAATTTTGGTACAGAGATAGTTGGGAACCAGGAGACGGACATAGGCTATTTCTATTTAAAAAAGATTGAGATATGAGGGAGAAAGAGGGAAGAAAAGGGAAGACTTAGCATTGTTATTACAAATCAATAAGGCGCAAAGGCAAAACTGCAGGTAGCAGGTACCTGCAAAACAGGAAAGGGGAACTGACTTACCCCGAATTTAACGCGAGCGAAGCCGCGGGCAAAAGCTAGTATTTGGATATAACAGATAGAAGACCCAAATCGCAAACTTTGGGAACACAGATGCAAAACTAACATGACCTACAGGAAGTTAAATGTTTGTAAACGGACCCACCATACAGGAGAAATTCTTAAAAAGGCAAGGTGTTCAAAAACTTATCCACAACCCCGGCAGGCAGAGTCCCTGACGCGTAACGGTCTCTTTCAAATCAAATCAAATCATTTATTTCAATTAGACCATTACAGGCACTTTTGAATGTCATGAAAACAAAAAAAAAGATGCTGCTACAGTCCCAGTCACAAGACATAATAACTTACGAAAGTAATGTAGTTGCCCATTCCAAAGCGATCTCTATGGAGAAGAATGGGCAATGGGCTTTGATTTGCTGACCTCGCTTTGAGGCGCGCGTGAAACACGGACGCGCCATCTATTTTCACTTCATGGATGGACAGGTCGGGAGTCGGCTCGTGGCTCCCGAGCGGCTGGGAAATGGTGAGATCTCTCTCTCAAACGTCCGGCCACCTCCTTCGTCCTCGTGTGAAACGTTTTATTTAACATTCGTTCATAAAAGACTATAAGAGCCGCTAAGCCGAACACTCCAGTGTACATCTCCCGCCTACACTACACCACTACGGTCCGCCGTACGGAGGCCATCGTTGAGTACGTACGCCAAAAACTCAAGTACGTAGCGTGAGTGCAGTTGTTGGAGTCGCGTCGCAACGTCAACTTTAAGGCGTTTGTGCTGCGAGTACCGACGTGTTATCTGCACCTCGTCTTGGGAGAGGACTTTTGGCCGCAGGGCGTGGCGTTCCGGCGCTTCCACGGACAAGTGCCACATGAACGCGCAGTGAAATAGTGCAGTGAAGTGCTACTAATATAGTTGTTAAGGATTTATTTACTAACACGAATTGTATTAGCGATATATATTATGACTGTTTGTTAGGTATTTATCTATGGGCCTAAGATGCCTGAAAAAAAATGTTTTATTATTATTATAAGTACAGTCCGTACTTCAGTGAGCGCCCAAGAACTCCAATGGCTCATTCCACTATCTCCCTTCTTCCATCGAAGTCCAGACGTACTGTGGGTTATCATCCATACCTTGTACTTCACACATTCTTTCATTATGTGTCCTGCCAAGCAGTGGAAGTCCCTACTGCAGGTTTCCTAATTCATATAACTCGGATCTGTTTAAATTGCGAGTCTATAGGCTTCTTTTGGGTTACCTTGTTCCAGCGAGAGGAGGGCGATCTCAACTCTATTCTCAGAGAAAGACTGTTGAAAAGAGGAGGTCCATTTAATATTTTAAAAAAAATGTTATGTTGCTTTTTTGCCTCTAGTAATTTTTTTACCGATAATCGAAGTCCCAAGCATCAACCGACTGTCAACCGTTTTTATGTTGTCATTGAGTAGGGTAGAACAACGAATTAATAAAAATAAATAAAATAAAATAAGCCTTTATTACTGTTTTACAATAATTACATTTACATTTATCACTGACGATCGGTTTTTAAACAACAGCTTGTCCTTCGACAAAGGCCTCCTCCAAAGATTTCCACCTATCTCTGTCTCTTGCAATTCTGGTCCATTCTGGACCAGCGACTCTTTTGAGATCATCTTCCCAGCGTTTCATTTGTCTACCTTTACTTCTTTTACCATCCCTGGGGTACCATTCTGATATTAGTCTAGTCCATTTCTCATTTCTCTCTCTCAGCATATGTCCTGCCCATTTCCATTTAAGTGTTTTCCATACTTTATTCACATTTCTAAATTTAGTTATATTTTTAATTTTATTTAATCTTATTTTATCCTTTCTTTTTACTCCGATTACACTTCTCTCTATTCCATTTTGACAAACTATAATTTTATTATTTATTTTCTCTGTTAATGACCATGTTTGACAACCATATGTTAAACATGGCAAAATGCAGGTGTTATATAAGTACTTTTCTTTTGTCTTTAATTGGCATGTCTTTGTTTTTCATAATTTCGCTAAGAGACCAAAATCTTTTCCACGTATTGGCGATTCTTCTGTCAATTTCTTTGTGCATAGTATCCCGTGTGGCTATTAGCTGTCCTAGGTATATATACTCGTCTACGTATTCTATTTTCTCCATGTTTACAATGATGTTGTATGTCTGTGAACCATTGGTCATAATTTTGGTTTTTGTTGTGTTCATTGAGAGTCCTGCTTTTATGCTTTGATCTGCTAGTTGTTGGAGCATTTGCTCTAGTTTTTTTGGACATTCTGAAAACAATATTAGATCGTCTGCGAAACGTAAGTGATTCAGGTTTTCACCGTTTATATTGAGTCCGTCTTTATTCCAATCTAGACTTTTGAATACCATCTCTAAGGACAACTCTCTCTGAGAACAACGAATTATCGTCCCACCAAATATTGACGTCAAAATAAAATTTTAATACCACAACTTTTACAAAGGAGAACTTTTGGGGTGTTGAGGGGGCATTTTACGAAGATTTCACCGTTCATTGATATTCAAGGGGGATGGGGGAGGAGTGAATGCGGGATAGAACTGTGTAGGCGTGTTTGGAGGTTATTATTTTTATTACGTAAAAATCTGTTGATATTTTTAATGCAATTCGGCTTTAGTTTTTATTTAAAGACTCAAGGTGACTTACTACATACATAAGTGTCTTGATTTTTAACCGACTTTAAAAAAGGAGAAGGTTATGTATGTCACCACTTTCTGTAAATTATAACAATCTTTTAAAACATGCCAAAACCGTCTCGGGATTATAATAATAATAATAATAATTGTTTATTTTTTATAAAAGGACATAATTTACAATAAAATTATCTTGACATCTAAAATAGATCACAGTTTGCACAGTTGCCTGAACTAGGTTGAACCTGTGTCTCAGGCTAGACAGTACATAAAAAATCTTAATCGAATTATAAATAAATAAACAGTGTAAAATACTAAAATTAAAACTAACATAGCGGAAAACTAAAGTGGAACAGAGTGTTATTAAATATTTGCTGACATAAAGTAAAAATTGTCTGGGCGTACATGGCTCTAGGTATGCAACGCTGCGCAAAAAAGTAATTGCTGTCTTTGTACATAATTGTAATACATCAACTTAAAGATACATGATTATCTACGTAACCTAATTAATACCTATTACATTCTAAAAACAATTAATAATTACAAATTACGATAAGCTAAAAACTAAAATCGGCGTTCTTAGTAGCCTTCATAGTCTATCGAGTTAATATAGCGATACTCGGCAGCTATTTTAGCCGGACATGCCGCGTCTCCCGTTTTGTGATTGGCTTGCTTCTTGAAGTGTAAACAAGTTGCACATTTTGGTTCAGCAGCTTTCTTTGAGCAGTCCTTAATAGAGTGTCCTTCGTCACCACAATGTCCACACGTAGAGGTAGCGATCTTACATGTCTTGGCTGCGTGACCATACTGCTGACAGTTGTAACATCTCGTTACTAGCGTGAAGTCTCTTACCGGGCAGGATGTCCAATTAATAAATACCCGTTCCTGGGAAATGAGGGCTTTACGTATAGCGGCTGAAACTTCTATTATGTAATTGCAGTTTTCTGCATCTTTCCTCCCCGATTTATGGCTTAATTTTAATGAGGTCATGAATGCTTCGAGGGACATTGTAGGCAGTTTGTCAACTACATTTTGTTCAAAGAGACACTTAAAAACCTCATTTTCGGACATTGATGTGGGCACGCCAATAACTACGATGCGAGGTTTGCGCTTCCGGGGTTCGTCGACGGTCAGCACTGATGGAGCGGTTTGAACTGTACGCTTCAGTTTTTCTAGATCATCCTTAGTCTCAGTGCTGATTATAAGGCCTCCTTTTCCAATTTTGCGTACGCCTCGCACTTTCAGTTTCAATTCACCGGGGCAGATCATGTTTTGAACCATGTTCTTAGTTTCCTCACTGGTCTTAGAGTTGTCACACGGGAAAATCGCAACGGAGCTTAGTTTGATAGGACGGACAAAATTGTTGGACCCCTTTTTCACCATATCGGCAAAAGATGTAGTACTGGTTTCCTTTTTTGCAGATGACTCTTGAATGGTTCGGTTCAACTCTGTAAGATAGTCCGCTAGGTCTCGAGATTCGTTCATGGTTTTTAAAGCAGTATGGGTTTGTATGGCTCTTGATTTTAGCGACTGGTATTGAACAGCCAGTTGTGAAACTCCGTGGCCAACTTTCCGGCAAAGATTGCTTATTCTTAGCTTCTGTTCAGAATTCAGTTTACCATCCGAAGCAATAGCGCAGACCTCATTCAAATACTGCTCAATAGATCCCAACCAGTTCTGAATCTCCGGAGTGCTGACTGCTTCAACGCCTTCATCTTGAGTCTGCTTGGGTTGTTGAGGTGGTCTTGTTGTTGTAGACGGAGAGCTGTGCTCGCGGTTAAAGGCTAAAAAGCCTTCCATATTTTAGATTATCACTTTGAATTAATTTTATCAAGTCAGAACATTATTTTACGTAAAAACACTCTGAGTCACTATAAAACTAGGCCAATATTTTTGCTCACGTTAATTTATTTATTTTTAATAATGCATTGATGTGCACGTCCGAATGCGTTGAGCGCTATTCGAATTATCAATTATTATATTAATTATATTATCAATTAGATTAGTACTCTTATGTACGATTGTCAGTTTTTTTTGTGACGTCACTACTAGGGAAACGAACAGTGTCGTCGCCCGCCTCCCTGTGTTGCCATGTAAAGGTTCCACATTTAAGTAGGTACATTTTATTATTTTTTGTCAGGTTTGTTTTTTTGTTTGTTATCCAAAAAGGATTACAAAAATAGAAGCTATTTTGAATACCATACAGTTAAATATAAACCCTCACGGATCGGGCAGAATGCTTATTTAATATTAAACGCTTCCTTTGTTCCGATATTAATCATGCCGGTTCAATGGTTTCATTTCTCTTCAAATCCCCTACAGCACTAAGTCTGTAAACTGCTTCTATAACTTTTAACAAACCGCAATGTTTAGAAACTTAGGTTTTCAGCGGTTTTGACGCCCATTGCTTTAGTCGGATACTAAGTTGTAGACAAGGGCACTTTTTGGGGTGGGAAATCATCAAATAACTTCCCCCGCTCGGGGGGAGTGTCAGACTTTTACTGACTAAAACCCACCCATGTTCCTTTTATTGTCCTTTACGTTCCGAGGCCGCGGTATCTCTTTCGAACAACCCGCAACCCCGGCAGGCGGAGGCTTTGGCAAGCCCCTCTGCTTTGCTGACAACTCTTTGAGGCGCGCGTTAAACACTAACGCGCCGTCGACACGGCGTAGACAAGGGTAACACCGATTTATGTCGCAGTAAGGCATCTACAGCCGCTCGGATCAGTCTTCAGGTTATTCACACTTAACTAGCCACTAACCCCTTTTAAACCAAATTTTCTGGACAGGGCTCCAGAAAAAGGAATCTCATAAAAATACGAACCGTGTGCTGTGCTATTTCTAAAAATTACTCCTGTATCGTGGGTGCGTTTAAAAACATTTAAACTCACATACACAAACAGCCAGACCCGGAACTACTATTATTTATTTATTTATTTATTTATTAAAACTTTATGCACAAGTAAAAACTGTACAAAGGCGGACTTAATGCCTTAGGCATTTTCTACCAGTCTACCTTAGGGTGATGCTACTACATACTATCTGTAGGCCATACAAACATTTGTTCCGTACGGGGATCGAAACCGCAACACGCAGCGCAGCCGATCGCTCAGCCACTGCGCCAACCGTGTCGTCAAATTTCTGAATAAGGTATTGGCCTTGACTCTTGGCAATTATATATCACTGACTGAAATGACTATCGGCACAATAATCGCGGAGTCCACATCCCACAAATTTTGACGACGTGGCGAGCCAAGTCAATTTTGCTTTTCTTTGACGTTTTTCACGAGTTTCTGATCATAAACTTCTAGCTTCTGCCCGCGGCTTCGCTCGCGTTAAATTCGGGGTAACACAGTTTTCCTTTCCTAATTTGCAAGTACGTGCTACCTGTAGTTTTTGCCCTTGCGGCCTTATTATTTGTAATAGCAAAGCTAAGTTTTCCCTTTTCTTCCCTCTTTCTCCCTCATTTCTCACTTAAAAAAAATAGCCTATGTCGTCGTCTCCAAGGTCCCAACTATCTCTGTACCAAAATTCATTAAAATCCCTTTAGCCATTTAGGCGTGAAGACGTAACAAACAAACAAACTCACTTTCGCTTTTATAATATTAGTAAGGATATCTATTTATATATAGTGACGTTCCATAATTTCTGTCTACAGTGTCTACCCTAATGGCGTAAAGCTTGAGTTTATGTACACTGTAATATATAAACAGTTTCCTAAGTTTTCGCTAACGTATGTTTACACAACAAACCGACATGGAGACGTGGGAGCTTGCAAATTGCGAAATATTATTTCTCTAATGAAGTTGTGGCATGGCGGTATGCGAAACTTGTATTATTGGATTTTCTATACAAATGTGTGACGCGTTATAAGTTAGCCTAGATATAAGTCGAAGTTGATATAAGTTTTTGTGTAAATGTGCACTCTTAAATTATTATTGTTGCTAGTTTTAGAAGTGCGGGGTCTCCTAGCACAGGTATCCAATACTTAAAAGGAGGCCTTTATTGTAAGAATATTGTATAAGTTTGTAAACTGGTAACTGAAATAAAATTATTATTCCATTTATTCATTTTATCAAAAATAGATGTTGGCCGATTCTCAGACCTACTGAATATGCATATAAAATTTCATAAGAATCGGTCGAGCCGTTTCGGAGGAGTATGGGAACGAAAATTGTGACACGAGAATTTTATATATTAGAAATAATATATAAAAAAACATATAAAAATACACAAAATAGGAGCCCACCGGTATCGAGAACAGGGTCCAAGCTACCGGCGGTCAGGGCTCCAGAGAAAGGAACCTCCTAACAATACGAGCCGTGTCCAGGAGTACCGCTTTCTGTATCAAGCCCTTGATCCAGCTGCCTAAAGAGAGCTTCCTCAGGTATTGGTCGAGGCTCTTGGCAATTAAACCATTGGCAGATATGACTATCAGCACAATGATCGCTGAGTCCACATCCCACATGTCGACAACCTCGCGAGCCAAGTCAATATACTTGATTTGCTTATCTTTCTCGGTTTTCACGAGGTTCTCATCATGCGGGACTGTTATGTCAACAATCATTGCGCGCCGCTCTGATCGATCCACCACCACTATTTCAGGCTTGTTAGCAACAATAATCCTGTCAGTGATGATTGAGCGATCCCAGTACAATGTGATATTGCTATGTTCGAGAACTGGGTCGGGCTCATTGAATACCTAAAGTACGGCACTTCCGATTCCACAAGGTTATATTTTAGAGCAAGTTGCTGATGGATAATCCTGGCTACATGGTTGTGTCTATGCAAGTACTCTCCGTTAGCTAGACGAGAACAACCGGAGATAATGTGTCGAATTGATTCACCCGGACGGTGGCATGCCCGACATGTGTCAACCGTGCCGTCCTTCTCAATAAATCTCCGTTAGTTATTTGTCATCATAACTTCATCCATAATTGCACAGACAAAACCTTCAGTTTCTCCAAAGAGATCCCCGGAACGTAGCCAGGCTACAGACGCTGATTGATCTACATCGGGTCCATGTAGGGCCCGGAAAAAGCGTCCGTGAAGCTCCTTACTCTGCCATACCTCCCTGCGGTCGTTAGTGTCAAGCATTATTATTGTTATAATGAGCTTGATGATTGGGTAAAGAAAACAAAATTCTATTTAGTCCGTCAAAAAATATCAAAAAATATTGCAAATATTTTTTTTTGACGGTCAAATAAAAAAAATACAAAGAACAAGCACGTCAAACTTCGGGAGTAGGCGCTTATGAAGTCACTTTGAGTAAACATTTTACCAAGACGTGACGTTATTCGATATTTTAACTTAATATATCTGCGATTTGTTAAAAAAAAAACCATAATATACGTCGCCAATACTTTTTGATAATATAATGTGGTTGAAAAACAAAAAAAAAATAACATCATTCGGGTTGGTCGTTTCCTATGGAGAAGAACCGGCAAGAAACTCCATGATTATCATTTAAAATGAGGGTTTACAATATTGTTGTTACAGAGTTAGTACATAAGTATACGAGGACATCTTAGGCCAACCATAAGTCATTGCTTACTTTACAAAACGTAAAAACCTAACAAGCATTTAGGAATCTACAAGGCCCACAGTGTCTACTCATTCACAAACAATTGATAAAAAAGGAGTGTAACCATAGATATTTCAATTTTGGTGTGCAATAAAATATATTCTACTAGCATTTTGCCCGCGGCTTCGCTCGCGTTAAATTCGGGGTAACACAGTTCCCCTTGCGCCTTATTAATTTGTAATAGCAACGCTAAGTTTTCCCTTTACTTCCGTCTTTCTCCCGTACATCCCACTTTTTTTTAAAAATAATAAGCCTTTGTCCGTCTCCTGGTTCCCAACTATCTCTGTACTGAAGAGGAAACAAACAAACAAACTCACTTTCGCTTTTATAATATTAGTAAGGATTCTATACAAGAAATAGGAAAAATATTACAAAAACTCTAGTTATATTAAATACCTATCTCAAATACCTGCGCCCCGCGGTTTCACTCGCGTGGTGATTGAGTCCTTATCCTTACTAATATTATAAAAGCGAAAGTGAGTTTGTTTGTTTGTTTGTTACCTCTTCACGCTTTAATGGCTGAACTGATTTTGATCAATTTTGGTACAGAGATAGTTGGGAACCAGGAGACGGACATAGGCTAATTTTTATTTTAAAAAAGTGGGATGTGAGGGAGAAAGAGGGAAGAAAAGGGAAAACTTAGCGTTGCTATTACAAATCAATAAGGCGCAAGGGGAACTGTGTTACCCCGAATTTAACGCGAGCGAAGCCGCGGGCAAAAGCTAGTAATATTATAAAAGCGAAAGTGAGTTTGTTTGTTTGTTACCTCTTCACGCTTTAATGGCTGAACCGATTTTGATCAATTTTGGTACAGAGACAGTTGGGAACCAGGAAACGGACATAGGCTATTTTTTTTTAAGTGGGATATTAGGCAGAACGAGGGAAGAAAAGGGAAAACTTAGCGTTGCTATTACAAATCAATAAGGTGCAAGGGCAAAAACTGCAGGTAGCGGGTACTGTGTTATACCGAATTTAACGCGAGCGAAGCCGCAGGCAAAAGCTAGTGTACAATAAATCTTTATGAATTGTAGTCTATGTGTTATTAAAATGTATAAGCTATATTATTTTAGTTTCATTAAAATCCATTCAGTAGCTTTTGCGTGATCGAGTAAAAAACACCCATCCATATAAGCTTTCGCGTTTATAATATTACTAGCTGGCGCCCACGGCTTCGCCCACGTGAATTCATGAAAAAGTATCCTATGTGTTAATCTAGACCATAATCTACCTATGTGCTAAATTTCTTCAAGATCCTTTCAGCCGTTTTGACGTGAAAGAGTAACAAACATCCATACATCCATCTATCCATCCTCACAAACATTCGCATTTGGTAAAACAAAGGTTGTTACTATTCTGCACGTGTATAAGTGTGTGATTTGAAAACTATTGCAAAAACAAGAAAATAAACTGTTGAACAGGAATGGAAAAAATAAGATTGAGAATAGTTTGAGACATCCACAATGCCGTTTATGAGCTGCTAGGAAAAAATAATCTATTGCGCTAATATTAAACACACTTATACATAGTAGTCGTCATTTTCAGGCCACTGAGTTCCTGTAACGACAAAGTATGGGTTGTTGTAAGTCTCCGCTAGATCCTTCTAATATTATAACCGCAAAAGTTTGTATGTAAGTATGGATGTTTGTTACTCTTTCACGCAAAAACTAATGAATGGATTTTAATTAAACTTTACAATTATATAGCTTACATATCAGAATAACACATAGGCTACAATTCATAAAGATACATTGTATTCTATCACCACGCGAGTGAAATCGCGGGGCGCAGCTTGTGACAAAACAAAAACATTAAATAAAGCGTTGCTTAACTCTGAAAAACTTCGAGCACCTGTTTTTACTTTACAAAAAGTTAAATCATTATGTAAAATAAACAACTGAAAAGAAAATAACTTTCAACAGTTTTCTCAAGTTGTATCACGCGATGTATCCAATCACGAGTTTCAAATAAATTGCTTAACTTTTTGAGTCACATGCTACTGAAATCTGATTATTTCATAACTATAGGTTTTTCATGAACGGATGAAGAAAACATTACCTAATTATATTTGAAGATTTTTTGAATCGGTCTACAAAATGTTGCTTTAAAGGAGAATGGACATATAGCTATATAACTTATATCGTGAATGTGAATGGCAGAGTAAAGAAAGACATTAATATAGCTAGCTTCCACCCGCAACTTCGTCCACGTGGCGTAGTTACTTTGGGCTATCCGCTAACTTTAACCCGCGTGATGATCGAAAAAAAATATCTTTCTCTCCCTTTTCTTCCTTCTTTCTCCCCCTTTTCTAATTTTTTTAGCCTATGTCCATCTCCAGGGTCCCAAATACGGTTTGGCCATTTAGGCGTGCAGACGAAACCTTTCTCTCTTTCACTTTTACTTTTATAATATTAGTAAGGATATTACATTATATTATATTATTCATATATTGTGCATACTTTTAATGATAAACGCTTCTGGAATTAAGAGAGCCCCAATATGCCAATCTTCTTTATTTTGTTTTAATTTGCAAGTGAAAAAAAAACATACGCGCACTGAATGAAAATACTCTGAAAATGCAGTAAATATTTTCAGAATTCAAAGCAATCTGAAACCAGTGAGCGTGTTTGATTGGTTTCATAACATTGGATTCGATTCCTGGAATACAGTACCTACAGTCCCAAAATTAATTAAAAATGTATTGCAGATTGTTGTTTGACCGAGTGTCAAAAAAGGCGATGGACTTCGTTACGAAGCTGATTAAATTCGTATTGTTTTTCCATTGAGTTTCGATATGCACATAAAGGTTTAATTTTTTTTTTGCATTAACTGTTCGTTTATTACTAAAGTACGGCCAACGAGAAGCGATACCAAATGTAAACAAAACCCATGCTAAAACCCCATCTAAAACGGCCGCCCGAATGTTGGCGAACCCGTCTTAACGTTGTCATGTTTTTGCCGGGAGAACGAGACATTACGACAAAGGCACTAGATGGAAAGAGATAAATATTAGATTGTCAACGCCACAGTTGTTTTTTAGGTTAATGTAATAACCTTTCGTATCGCTGCTAGTTGGCCTTATTTTAGACAACCTTAAAGAAGTACATACCTAGAAACTAAAAATAAAAAAGACGACCAAGTGCAAATCGGATTCGCGCACCTAGGGATCTATTTCTCCTTTTGAGATACGGAACCCTTAATAAGACTAAAACTAAGCAAACAAGGCGTAACATAACAAAAACAACTCACGCGTCTCTCACTTTTACTCTATACGAGTTCCGCGCGGAAGCACTACACCGTGGGGAAAATCCGCTGCCGCGGATCGCCGCTTTGCGGTCACACCTCCGGTACGATCTCATGGTGGCATTAAGATAACAACTACCGCAACCCCGTGGCGATAAATACCCTCTTTGAGGGGTAACTAGAGAGGGGCCACGGTGTCCTCACCTACCGCCTGATGCAGATCCTCGCCGACACAGCTTCGAGACGTTGCTACATATAGCGTGGCCACGCGTGCCTTATAGAGATGTCAGCAAAGCAGATGGGCCCGGCAGGGCTACTACCGGTTTACGGGTTGTTCCAAAGAGATACCGCGCCTCGGAACATAGAGAACAAAAGAAGGAAAATGGATGGGTTTTAGTCAGTTCAACGCTGACAATCCCTTCCGCTCCGCCCGGAGCGGGAAAAAATATTAGATGATGTCCCTATAAAAAGACCTTTCACGTTGTATCTCGTACCATGAAACTTTTTATTTCTTCAAAATGAAAATTTTTGATCTCTAAGAAAACGCTTGAAATAGGCAAATACAGTTTTGTGACTCATCTCTATACTGCCTTAATCTTTAGGCTTTTTAATTGTAATACAATAATCTGTTGATAAGCGGCGACAAGACAGTAAAAACAACCGAAAGGCTCGAATCTTCAAGGTCATCAAGCAACGTATGTAATCTAGAATATAAGCTATTTTAATTCCATTTTATCTAAATCCTTTAAGCCGTTCAAGCGCGAATGAGTTACAAACATACACACACATGCAAACTTTCGCCTTGATAATATTCGTAATTTCGTGTGTTGAGTTTATATGTATTACACTAAAAGTCTTCACGAACGAATTAGCACGTGGCAGGTGAGCCAAGTTAATAAATTCCGCTCTGATGCCGATAATTCCTAGCATGCCACAATATTAGTAGGTATTTGTGCAAACACTGAGGAATGTTGTTACTTGATATTAGTACTAGATATACGCTTTGATGAAAATAAGCGGGATTAATTATTATTTTGGGGAGGAGATAAAGCTATTTGTTAACTGGAGATTGCATATTTAAGACGTGCACGACAGGACGTAAAGATAAGTACGTTCTCAAATACTAGTATGTACTCATAGTACGTACTCAAATACCAGTACGTACTCTTAGTACGTATTCAAATACTAGTACGTACTCTTAGTACGTACTCATATCCGTATTAGTACTTGATTGTTATGGCTGTGCATTGTGATAATACAATTTTAGTCAAATATCCCCGTGTTTTCAATAATATTATAGTTTATATAAAAAAATAATGTATAAACAGCCTTTCTCGTATTTTTCACAATAACCCCTTTCATTTGATACCCATAAAATGAGAATGCATAAAAACAAACTAGTTCGCCATTTTATAATGACGTCAGTTATTTAACATTGCATTGTCATCCAAACTTAAATTTTATAATGCGATTACAATCAGAAAACGAATGAGCTCGCGCCATATTGTGACTTTTATCTGTCCACCGCCACGTGAGATTTGGCAAATTTTCGATATACATTTTAATGGTGTGCAGCTTTTGCCTGCGTTGTGAGGCGAATCTAAATTCTTTGATGTACATGTATTTGTATGTATTGCCAAAAATATGCATGGAAGCAAGCAGTATGGAAGCAACAGTATGGAAGCATAAATATATTACTAGGTGAGGGTGTATCTTCACGAGAAAGCTTTGTAACAAATCAGATCAGAATCTGTTCAATGGCAGTAGTTGAAAGATATTGGGTTACGGACAAAGGAATAGTAACACACAACTAGACAAAGAGAAGGTTCAGTCTAACTGGAGATGTTGTTGAAAATAAATATGTTTATCCGATACATTGCCATGCAAAGCTCGTGGCTGTTATGATTAAATAACAGCCGCTAGGGTCGATCTTCAGGTTAGTCCGTGGATAATAATTTTCTATGTAAAATACTGATATTCAGCTGCATTCGGTGAGACTGGATCCCGACCCCAACATAGCTAGAAAAAGGCTATGCCAATGATGATGATTGTGTTTCTCCGATACATAACCGTGCATCGCTTAACCAGTGCGTTGGTAGATCAGACTAATTGCCATAATTAGGGCATTTCACACACAAGACAAGGCGCGAAGACGCGATGTCTGGCGAAATGACGACGCACCGGAGGTTTGTCTGCTGAGCGGTAATTTCCTACGGCAGCGGAGTTTCCCTCCAGTGTAGTGCCTCCGCACGCCACTCGTACGGGCGCGCAAGGACTATCGCCTCCAGATCCCACGGTGGCAATCCGGTAAGGAGGCTCGCCGCCTCGCCGGAGATCGTGCGGTAGCCCCGGATCAGCCTTACCACTTTTTGGGGCACATTTAGGTAATGCGCGTGGACCGCACGACTCCGGTGTGCCGCTTAAAAGCTACTCCAGCCCGCTCAAGTTTGGGAACCAAACGACGGAAATGCTCCACGAGATTCCATTTGATGTCGAGGACGATTCCCAGGTATTCATATTCGACTCAACGCCGATGTTAACCCCTCGTCTCTCTCTACCATCAGTTGGGACCCCGACGAAGGCGTATTCCAAAGGCCATGAAAACACATGGCCTCAGATTTGTGCAAAGGCCAGTCTCCGGATTCTCTTCATGAGTATCACAACCTCACATGACATTTGTTCGGCTGCCACCTGGTGCGACCCTCTCAGCATGTCGTGTCACAAGCGTGTATGTCATGTCGGCGTGCAACACCCAGTCGTAACCGATGTTCCACAGAAGCGGCCCCAAAACCAATCCCTGTGAAACACATGAAACCGCACGACATCTCCCGTCGATTCCATTCTTCGGAGTGAACGGGGTAGATGACGGCCCTGTTCGTCAAATATGCCCCGACTACACGATGAAAGTAGTTCGGCATCCAGTGGTACCGGAGTGCCTCCCTGGTGCAGCTCAAGGGCAGGGTGTTAAAGGTACTGGCGATGTCGAGAGACACTACTAAAACGACCCCACCCCGGGATACTGCAGCCCCCGTCGTGAGGGCTCTCTCGCGCATGATGGCGTCCACCGTCGTATAACACAGCTTTAAACGCATTTAACTTACAAGCCTAACATTTAATAGAATTATGTTTGTACCGCTTATCTAACATCGATATAGATATTAAGTATTCATAAAATTATCGATTAGATATTGAGACTGTCATCTTTTATCTTAACTATAAATATAAAACACGTTTGAAGATTACATTAGTTATGTCACAGGTCTTGAACAATTTAGCCATGTGGTGTTTGGTGCTGCTCATTTCGGTATTTGCTTCAGTGCAAGGAATACCTAGAGTAGTCCCGCTGGTGTCCACCAAATCAGGCCTGATTAGAGGTCTGCAGTTTAGAGATGGGAACACCCAATTCTTGGGTGTGCCTTATGGGGTGGTGGATGAGAATAACCTGTTTGGGGTAAGTATAAACATTTCTGATGTGAAGCATCTATTTACTGACTCCAAAGCCGTGATGGCAAATAACTGATGTGCCACCACTCTCAAATTTTCTTGTATGTATGCACGTATATAAAATACACTTTGTTTCTTCGTATTTTGTTACAGGTTTTTTTGTTTTTTATTATGAATGAGAAATTATGAAAGATGTTTCACATCTGCCGAAAGTCCAGCGGCGGCCAACACAAACAAACTTTTTTTTTTGCTTAAGGTGGCCCCTTATACGTACGTACTTTATGAAAGACTTGCTTCCAACACACATGTGATACACACACACATTTATGGCAACTTAAATTTTGATCTTTAAAGTAAACAAACTCATATTTAGTAAAAATAATAACTGTCAGACGACACTATATCATCACTAATTTAAATTGAAAATAACTAAACTATTTTACAGCAATCAAAACCACATCCTGGCTTTGACGGCATCTTCGAAGCCTACGAGTCAAAGGCCTGCCCTCAAGTACAGCGCAATGTCGCCATTGGTACCATCGACTGCCTCACCATGAACATCTACGTACCAAGTACTGCTGACTTTCGAAACCGCTTGCCAGTGATGGTATGGATACATGGAGGAGGATTTACCAAAGGCAGCGCTGATGAAAATGGCTTCTCACCAAAGTTTCTACTAAAACACGACGTCATTGTAGTAGCAATCAACTACAGACTTGGAGCTTACGGTTTCATGTGCCTAGACATCCCAGAAGTTCCAGGAAACCAAGGACTCAAAGATCAAGTTTTGGCTCTAAGATGGATCAATGAAAATATCGAAGCTTTTGGTGGAAATTCTGATGAAATTACTGTGTTTGGCCAGAGTGCTGGTGGCGTATCTGCAAATCTTCATCTTTTATCATCATACGAAAAGTTATTCAAAAGAGCAATCATTCAAAGTGGTGCTGCCCTAACACCCATTTGGACAAGAGTATCTGATAATACGGCTCCTATTAAACTGGCTAGAGAATTAAATTTCCATACTACAGACGTACATTTAGCTCTGCAATTTCTATCCGCTGTTGATACACATACAGTAATAAAAGTAGCGAACGATTTAGCCGATCCATTTTCATTCGGAGATAACAATATTCAGACAGTACCTTGTATAGAAAAAGAATTTGAGGGTATTGAGAGTTTTATAACAGATCATCCAAGAAACATTGTAAACTCAAAAGCCACAACAACACCAGTTATTATTGGATATAATGACAACGAATCAGGTATGTCAGTTGCGCTCGTAGGTGACGAGTTTTACAAAACCTTCAATTTCGGAATGTATGTAAGTTTACCGTTTCATTTTGAAGACGACCAAGATGAAGCAGTGGAAGTTGTTAGACACTTTTATGTTGGAGATGAGGAAATTACAGAGAATGTTCAAGAAGGTATTTCCGACTTCATATCAGATGTTTCTTTTGCCCATCCAACCCACAAAATGGTAGATCAACTACTGCAAAATGGCGCCAGCACAGTGTATCGGTACATTTTCTCATACAGCGGAGGTAGAAATTATATGAAAGTACCCCTAAGACTGAATATAACGGGAGCAACACATTCCGATGAGCTGGGATACTTATTTGATTACCACATGTTTGTTGGGGAGACAACTTATGAAGATCAGCTCGTGATTGATAAGATTACAACTCTCTGGACCAACTTCGCTAAGTTTGGGTTAGTATCTATGTATTTTTATTTTTTGTGCATTAACTTACTAACTTTTGTTTTATCTTAGCCTCGATTTTGTATCCATTAGTGTTTTCCATATATATAAATACACTAGCTTTTGCCCGCGGTTTCGCTCGCGTTAAATTCGGGGTAATACAGTTCCCCTTTCCTGATTTGCAGGTACCTGGTACTTGTAGTTTTTGCCCTAGCGCCTTATTTATTGTAATAGTAAGCTAAGTTTTCCCTTTTCTTCCCTTTTTCTCTCTCATTGCTCACTTTAAAAAAATGCCTATGTCCGTGTCCAGAGTCTCAACTATCTTAAATTCATCAAAATCGGTTTAGCAATTTAGGTGTGAAGATGTAACAAACAACTCACTTTTGCTTTTATAATATTAGTAAGGATTACCAAGTCGAGAAAATAAATCAACCCCAGCTACACAGGTATAATTTCTTTAATGCAAAGTTTGATGTTATTTTTAAGGGACCCAACACCTGTCAAAACGGAACTACTTCCTATTAAATGGAAACCCCTGACGAAGTCAACGAAATTAAACTTAGATATAAGCTCGGAACTTTCTCTGGGAGGTAGACCGTTCCACAGTAGAATGTCATTCTGGGACCTGTTCTATAAACTCTTTGATAATTACCAGATCTGAACTGAAGGGGACACAGCTAAAGAATCAAAAAAAGCGATGAAGAAATTAATTATTGCAATAAAATATTTATTTATGTTATTAAGATGGTTTTATTATAAGGATTTTAGTGCTTAAAACACGTTAATTCCACAGAGTAGATAAAAGATTACGAGCATAGATTATTGTTCTTTGATTGGAAGGCGCGAAGTTTATTATTGCACAGATTATATGAAAATACTTCAACACTAATGATTGTGGTGGATGTCCATAGTGAACAAACAGAATAGTTTTTTGATTTTTTGTGTTTTTGCCTAGTAAACAAATAATTCTACAAAACTAGCTGGCGCCCGCGGCTCCGCCCGCGTGATAACGAAAAAAAAGCATCCTATGTGTTATTACAGACCACAATCTACATCTGTGCCAAATTTCATCAAGATCCGTTCAGCCGTTCTAACGTGAAAGAGTAACAAACATCCATACATCCATCCATCCTCACAAACATTCTCATTTATAATATTGAGGATAAAATCGCTTTAAAAAAATACTACTTTCTACTGAGCAAATTGAATGTCAGGAAATTTCGTAAAATTTAGTTTTAAAAGTTACTCACGTGGGCTTTTAGTACATACACTACCTGTTAGTTTACAAAAGGAATTACGCGCACTGCTACGCCTCAAGCTACAGCGTAGCTTGTAGCAGGCGTATTTTATTCTCTACACGTTATAACCGAACCGTATTTAGAAAAAAAATACGTGTGGCACTCAGGGACTGCCGCGGTAAAGCTATTGCATCACGATTACCACCGAAAAAAAATACGTGTGGCACTCAGGGACTGCCGCGGTAAAGCTATTGCATCACGATTACCACCGTGAATTCATGCAAGCCTAGTACTTCATTACTGGTCTTGTGGTTGAGGATCACTTTGTTGTCCGTATGTCAGTTTGTCAAGACTCTTTATCTCGGGAACATGTAAAGGTATCGACTTGAAATTAAAACCATATAGTCAAGTCTTTGATTCCAGACTCGAGCTAAGGTTTTTAAATCTGGAATTTCTCAGTAGCAGCCATAGAGTTTGGATTTGTGCCCAATTGACGGCATTAGGTTCGTCCCTACTAAATGACGGCAATAGGTTCGTCCGTATTAAAAAACGGCAATAGGTCCGTCCCTTTTAAATGACGGCAATAGGTCCGTCCCTATTAAATGACGGCAATAGGTTCGTCCCTATTAAAAGACGGCAATAGGTCCGTCCCTATTAAATGACGGCAATAGGTTCGTCCGTATTAAAAAACGGCAATAGGTCCGTCCCTATTAAAAGACGGCAATATAAAACAAAATCTATATAATATCTCTCTCTCTCTCTCTCTCTTCAATCGGGATTGAAATAACGGAGTGGGGAGCGTCAGGTTTTTTTTCGTTATGGAATTTCTGGATTCGGTCCCCGCGCTCTAGGCCCGCGATAGAAGCTATGCAATAGCTTAAAAAAACTCTTTTATAAACGGATAACGCACTAACTCGTGGCTATGTAACAACAACTGCTCGGATCGATCATCAGGTTAAGACTTGGCTTGCATAGGTTGGGCCGAGGATGGTGATCACAAAACATACAGAGATTCCTCCGTGCGTCGGCAAGCACGTCGTTCTATCAATCCGTTGATCCTAGTTGTCATTTACAGATGAAAGTTATTGCAGGTAATCAGGGGCCCAAAATTATGACAACCAGTCTTACCAAAAGGGGTATCGTATTTTTCAGTATTAACTGGGTTGTAGAGGATGAGCTGGGTTGAGATGGATCTGAATGTTGATGGACGGAGTGCGAGAGGAAGGCAAAAGATGGATGGATTGTGTAAGGAATGATATGAAGGAGATAGAAGTAAATGATGCCGTGACGTCTGATAGCGGAGAATGGAAGAAGAAAACGTGTTGCGCTGACCCCAAATAGAATGGAGCAAGAGCAGGAAAATGATGAACTGGGTTGTAGAGGATAGATAGACAGTAGCTCCATGTAAAATACGGAGCTCGTGGCTAAATAATAGCAGCCGCTCGGGTCGATCTTTAAGTTAAGCCGCGCTTGCCTAGGTTGGTCTGTGGATGGGTGACCACCCGTTACATACCGAGTTTCCTCCGTGCCTCGGAAAGCACGTTAAGCCGTTGGTCCCGGCTGTCATTTGTAGATCTTTGACAGTCGTTACAGGTAGTCAGTGTCCCAAAAGTCTGTGTCTTACCAAGGGGTATCGTATTACCCAGTACTAACTGGGTTGTGGAGGTCAGATAGGCAGTCGCTCCATGTAAAATACTGATATTCAGCTGCATCCGGTTAGAATGGAAGCCAACCCCAACATAGTTGGGAAAAAGCTAGGCACATGAGCTCCATGTAAAATACTGGTATTCAGGTGCATCTGATTAGACTGGAAGCCGACACAAACATAGTTGGGTAAAGACTATCCAGATCATGATGACAAGGAATGTTATCCACGAGAGGGCGAAGTTCTGATCAAAGTCATTATTTTGAATAATAGTGGACCTTTTGTTTGTCCTGTTACTTGAAATAATATCTACTGCGTGTAGGCGTATGGTTTAGAATTCAGTTTGTGCATTCCATTGTCTTGTCTGATTCAATATTATCTAATAATAGATCGTATTATTGATATTGTTAGTATTCGGGTAGTAAGTTATGGTTGAATTATACATAGTCTAAACAATAATCGAAAAACCCCTGTATGGTCTCTCGAATAATGAAGATAAACCACTTCTGTTACACGAGTTCCTGAAATACGCAGAAAAATAGACAATCTATTTTAGTTATTCTTGCATTCATATTTTTTTCAAAAAGATTCTACAGGAATTGATGCGATTGAACTAAAGTCGTAGAGCAAACTAAATAAAAGGTTTTTTTTTTATTTATTTAGCTGTGCCCAGCGGCTCCACCCGCTGCTCAGCCTCAGTACCTATTGTAGCGTGATGTTATTTAGTCTATTAATTTCTTGAAAGAATGGGTAGGCAAAATTTCAAGTCAATCCGGTCAAAGAATCGCCCCCCTCTAATTCACCCCCTTAAGGGATTAATCTTAGTGAGCACCTACGTCCTAAAACATGAGACTTCTAACACTTGCAATTTCTGCGATTATGTTACGAGTGAAACAGTGAATTTCACTTTTATATAAGTACCAGCCTGTCCTACGCGGTTTCAACAGCGTTACTGTTACAGTTACTGCCCTGCTCCTGAGGGTAGTAGCGTGATGTTATATAGCCTATGTCACTTAGTGATGATGTAGCTTCCTATTAGCAATAAATAAAAACATTTAAAAATAGTAGATTTTTATATTTTTAAATGTTTTTATTTATTTTTTAAGAAATATTTAAAAATGTAATTACATATATGTTATTAGGACAATAAATGGACAAAATTATTATTAATTAATTGTTAGTTTGAACTCGCTAATCTCAGGAACTACTAGTTCGAATAGAATAATTCTTCTTCTGGTGGATAGTCCATTTTTTCAAGAAGGTTTTAAGCTATATAACACTAGCTTTCGCCCGCGGCTTCGCTCGCGTTAAATTCGGTATAACACACCAAGCAGACCTGCAGTTTTTGCTCTTGCGCCTGATTGATTTGTAATAGCAACGCTAAGTTTTCCCTTTTCTTCCCTCGTTCTCCCTCATATCCCACTTTTTTAAAATAAAAATTAGCCTATGTCCGTCTCCTGGTTCCCAACTATCTCTGTACCAAAATTCATCAAAATCGGTTTAGCCATTAAAGCGTGAAGAGGTAACAAACAAACAAATAAACAAACAAACAAACTCACTTTCGCTTTTATAATATTAGTAAGGATTACGCTGCTACCAATGGGAGTGAAGCAGCAGTGAAAAACGTTGCAAAAACGGGGAAAATTATTCATAATTATTTGAGGGCTTCCGTTGCGTGTGCTGCGTAAACGGTTCAAGTTACCTAAAAAATTTCTATAGAAGAATTATCCCTTTTTAAATGATCTACAAAATGTAAATGTCTATCTTTTAAAATTTACTCAATACGTGCTTTTTCGAAATTAATGCATAATGCATTAATTTCAAAAAAGGTGTATTGAGTCAATTATGTATTTGCCAAAGAGTTTTATCAACGTAATATTAATCCTCATCCAAATAAATGTGTTGTTAATTAAGAGTTTTAATTGTGAACCAAATTGTCCTTGACATCACTTATTATCAATTAACTTTTTAGTGGATAATACAATTATTTTAAAATAACTCCGCAACAAATTTCACACACGCGCATGATGCGCAAGACAAGACGCTGCGCTGGGCGTTTATTTATATTATACTAGCTTTTGCCCGCGGCTTCGCTCGCATTAAATTCGGGGTAACACAGTTCCCCTTTCCTGATTTACAGGTACCTGCTACCTGTAGTTTTTGCCCTTGTGCCTTATTTATTGTAATAGCAATGCTAAGTTTTTCCTTTTTTTCCCTCTTTCTCCCTCAATCTTTTTAAAAAAATATATGCCTATATCCGTCTCCAGGGTCCCAACTATCTCTGTACTAAAATTCATCAAAATCGGTCTAGCCATTAAAGCGTGAAGAGGTAACAAACAAACTCACTTTCGCTTTTATAATATTAGTAAGGATTAATTCAAATAAGCCGTGGCAACCGAGAGATGACCAATCACAACTGACAGCACCCGTTCACGAACAGGATGCATAGATCAGCACCATTCAACTCAACCATTTTGAAGAGAAACGCGCCACCATCAGCGCGACATTTGAGTGAGCATGACATGCTCTCAACCGCCAGAGCAAATTAGTCAAGAAGAGACGTAGGTTTCCATTGAATGATAGCTTTAAAACAGCCAGACCCGGAACTACTGCCTGAACGTCATACAAATATTTGTTCCGTGCGGGGATCGAACCCGCGACACGAGGCGCAGCAGTCGATCGCTCAACCACTGCACCAACCGTGTCGTCAAACTTTAAAAATATATTATTTTAAAAACTAATCTATCGCGATCATAAAAACAGAAATTGACGCGGACGAAATCGCGGGCAATCAAAAGATAATCGCGATAATGTTTTCGACAACCACGCAAACGAAGTCGCGTGCACAGCTTGTAACATTATCTACAAAAAGGAAAGATTTGTATGTTTGTCTGTAACGAATAAACTTAAAAACTACTGGACTGATATACAAAATTCTTTCACCATTAGAAAGCTACATTCACTTAGTGACATAGGCTATATAACATCACGCTACTACCCACAGGAGCGGGGCAGTAATCAAGGACGCCGGTGAAACCGCGCAGTAGGGTTACCATGACATCTTATAGCAGTACTTATTCCTGTGTGAGAAAGAGATGGTGCTAGACATCCTGTATAGCTCTGTCTCTTTCCCTTAGTGGAATAAGTTCTGTTTTAAGACGTCATGGGACTGCTAGTTATACGAAACACATTATCATTTGCTATGTGAATCATCTTCATCAATCTTTAATAATTATCCTACTTATTATTTAATCTTATCTGTGTTTATATCTCAGGTTAACCCCCTAACTGTCAACTAATTAATAACGATAACATTATTATAGATTAAAAATAAGATTATGTAAAATAACTTGCAAATTAAATTTAATAAACCTCCAGTATTTATATTTCTTGTTTTTTTATTTAATCCTTATCCTTACTAATATTATAAAAGCGAAAGTGAGTTTGTTTGTTACCTCTTCACGCTTTAATGGCTACACCGATTTTGATGAATTTTGGTACAGAGATAGTGTGGAACCAGGAGACGGACATAGGCTATTTTTTTTAAAGTGGGATGTGACGGAGAAAAAGGGAAGAAAAGGGAAAACTTAGCGTTGCTATTACAAATCAATAAAGCGCAAGGGGAACTGTTTTACCCCGAATTTAACGCGAGCGAAGCCGCGGGCAAAAGCTAGTATTATATAAAAACGCTACCCTTTTTTTTTGGGGTGGGTAATCATCAAATAACTGACACTCCCCCCCGCTCTGGGCGGAGCGGGGGGGAGTGTCAGACTTTTACTGACTAAAACCCACCCATGTTCCGTTTATTGCCCTTTCCGTTCCGGGGCCGCGGTATCTCTTTCGAACAAACCGCAACCCCGGCAACCGGCAACCCGGTAAACACTACTAGGAATTCCTCATAAACAGGAGCAATTGGGACAAAGTGGGTGCGTTTACAAACATTTAAACTCACATACACAATCAGCCAGACCCGGAACAACTACCTGTAGGTTAAACAAATAACTGTTACGTGCGGGTATCGAACCCGCGACATGCAGCCCAGCAGTCGATCTTTCAACCACTGCGCTAAACGTGAGGGCAAAAAAATGAAGTAATATTTATTATACGGGTGACGTCTTAAGGGCTTAGGACGTCACTCTGTCCAGGAGAGAAGAAGAAAAATCAGGTACGGTTTGTGGATGGGTGACCACCCATAACATACCGAGTTTCCTCCGAGCCTCGCAGAGCAGGTTAAGCTTGTCTTGTTGCCTAGTTATAGATCTTTGACAATCGTCACAGGTACTCAGTGGGTTTCGTATTACCCAGTACTAAGTGGATTGTTATAATAATGCTTGGCTCAATGTCGGTCCTGCTCCACAAGAACAGGGGCGAATAAATTGATAGCATTCAATAGTATTGTTGGAGCTGCTGAAGATTGTACAACTATCTTTGCATTGTATAGATTCAATTTTTTAGCATTATATAATCGCATAGCCCAAATTGTGTGAGTACTATGTACTACAAAGCTATCATTCAATGGAAACCTACGTCTTTTCTTGACTAATTTGCTCTGGCGGTTGAAAGCATGTCATGCTCACTCAAATGTCTCGCTGATGGTGGCGCATGTGTCGGATCATTTAGTTCCCTTCAAAATGGTTGAGTTGAATGGTGCTGATCTATGCGTCATGTTCGTGAACGGGCGCTGTCAGTTGTGACTGGTCATCTCTCAGTTGCCACAGCTTTTTTTTAAATTTAATTATGCATTTTTGAAATTATTTTTCTTTTACTATGGACACTTTTAATGTGCACGTCTTGCTACATCGTTCTCACATAGTTTACCACTTTAACACGAATGATGTAACCAAGGTTTTGTAACAATATTTTGATTTAAAAGAGTGTCCATGGAGTTTCTTGCCCATTCTTCTCCATAGAGATCTACGCTTTGGAATGGGCAACTACAGTACTTTCACAGTTATTATGCCTTGTGACTGGGACTGTAGCTTCATTTTTATTGTTGTCAATGTTTCGACAGTTCAAAAGTGCCTGTAACTGGCCTACTTGAAATAAATGATTTTGATTGATTGATTGTGGATGACAGTGGTGGATGACGAATAGCAGTTGCACTATATCAGAAATAGTAGTCAGGGCCATCCAGCTATTCAACTAGTACAAGCCAAACTGTTTGATGTCGTTTTGTACCGTTCTAATTTTAAAAACACAGCCTTCAAAATAAAAAAGTAATCTCATAAAAAAAAAACATTTTTGTTTGACGGTTGCTGGCAACACTAGCCGACTCGTTTTTTTTTTAATAAATAAGTACATCATTTATTTCTGACCAAAATTGTAGCACATTTAGTAAACCCACCAAACTGCGTAACAGTTTGTCGGTAATAACTACGACTCGATCGATGTCATATGCCTTTGTTTCACTGTCAGTACGAAAAGTCAAAGCGCGGGGAAAAATCAAATTAAATAATAGTTTCATATTGATTTCTGACAAAAATACTTTTTGTTCTGTTATTTAATTTAATTTCTCCGAAGTGTATTGAAAAACATAGTTTAATTCACGTGAGAATTGTCACTGGTGTTCTCGGCTCTATAACGCTCTCGCCTGGTGGCTCGAGCGTTAAATCCGCCTTGGCTGCAATGACAACGTTTCCTCTCTTGAATCAAAAGTGAAAAAAGAACAATCACGTATCTGTAAAGAAATGAATATAAATTAAACCAGATTTTAGATAGGCTTGCGTTTAGCCGCAAATCGCCTGATGATATAAATGTAAATAATTGCATGTTACAGTAGTGCGATATGAGCCAGTTTTCGATACAGTGTATTGCAAATAAAAAGACGAGCAAAAAATTCAAAAGTGCATAAGACCATTACCTAAAAAATTATGAAGAAATTCAATCTTATTTCATAAATGAATATTACGATGTTTTAACTAGGCGAAAAATAAATTTTACCAGCGTAGGCAGTACGCTGTGAGGCGGAGATTACCGCCTACGTAAGCTAGGCAGATTATTTTGAAACGACTGGAGCAGAGATTTGAGTTTAAGACCAACTTTTTGAATGAAACGCGTTCTATTCCGGGTTTGCTAATTTGGGATTTGGGCTGACTGTTTATGCTTTGTATGTGTCTACTCTGTGTTGTGCGTAGGATGAATTAACGTCTTTTTGGACAAATATAAATGTGTAAATCCTTAATCCTAAATGTGTATATCCTTTTTAAAAATAGATTGAGATATGAGGGAGAAAAAGGGAAGAAAAGGGAAAACTTAGCATTGCTATTACAATAAATAAGGCGCAAGGGCAAAAACTACAGGTAGCAGGTACCTGTAAATCAGGAAAGGGGAACTGTGTTACCCCGAATTTAACGCGAGCGAAGCCGCGGGCAAAAGCTGGTAATATTATATTTTGAACACTCCGCAAAGGTCCTTACATATGAAATTGGCGTTTTGTATGGAAGGAACAAAAAGTCGAATATTTTTTAATATAATATATTTAATTAATCAAAGTATGAACCATTGTTTTCAATGCACTTTTGCCATCTTATAGGTAGTTCATTGATCCCTTTACTAAAAAAACCAGTCGGACGGGAATCAATAAAATCTTTGAAGGCGATTTGGACTGCCCCATCGGAGTTGAATTTTTTCCCTTGCAAAAAGTTATCCAAATTGCGAAAAAAATGGTAATCTGTTGGAGCAAGGTCCGGGGAGTACGGAGGATGTCTAAGACATTCCAATTCAAGCTCTTCTAATTTGGTAGCCGTCTGTTGCGCAGTGTGTGGTCTGGCGTTGTCGTGAAGCAGCAGTGGCGTGGAGCGATTGACCAGCCTTGGTTGTTTAGCCGCTAGCTTTTCCATCATGGTTTGTAATTGCTGACAATAGACATCAGCTGTAATAGTCTGGCCAGATTTGAGAAAACTGTAATGAACAATACCGGCACTAGTCCACCAAACGCTTACAAGTAACTTTTTTGGGGTTAATTTTCGCTTGGGGCAGGATTTGGCTGGCTGGCCAGGATCCAACCATTGCGCTGAGCGCTTCCGATTATCGTAAAGAATCCATTTTTCATCACAGGTAATGATTCGGTTTAAAATACCTTCATTGTTGTGCCGGTTCAGTAATGTAACGCAGCAGTCGACGCGCGTTTGCCGGTTTGTTTCAGTCAATTCGTGAGGTACCCACCTTTCAAGCTTTTTAATCTTCCCAATTTGCTTCAAGTGAATTAAAACAGTTTTATCACTAACATCGAAGCCTGCAGCTAACTCGGACGTGGTTTGCGATGGGTCCGCTTCCACAATAGCCTTCAATTCTCCATTATCAACTTGGGTCTCAGGCCGTCCACGGGGCTTGTTCTGCAGGTCGAAATTTCCAGAACGAAAACGTTGGAACCAAAAACGAACTGTGTTTTCTTTTGCAACATGACCGCCATACACATCATTCACCCTTCGAGTCGTTTCCGCAGCACTAGTGCCACGGCGGAACTCGTACTCGTAAATAATGCGATATTTTAAATTTTCCATTTTGTAAAATGAGTGACGCAAACAGAAAAAACAGAAGAAAAAAAACAAATGAATGACGGTCATCGAAGCACAAATACATGAGTAAATAGCTGTACAAATTTGAATTTGGAATTCCTTACCAAAGAGGAGAAATTCGTGATTAAAGTGGCCAGTACGAAAAACGCCAATTTCATATGTAAGGACCTAATAATAATAATGCATAGGGCCTAAAAAAACAATAACACATGACTTTCACTTTTTATCTCCGTATCTCAATCATTAGTCAGTATTAATGCGATAATCTATCAATCTTTTTTAATCATTGCACAATATAAATCATATCAAGACGTAAGCTTTACACACCACGTTTTAATAACGCCTTAGTTACAAGAAAAACCGCATCCAAAACGGCACTAAAATTTACATTTCGAATTTCGAATTCCATTTCAAACCTGCGTCGAAAAGAATGACGAATAAAAAAGAAAAAAAAATTGACACTGCATATCACCCATTCACAAAAGACCGTGTGAATGAAATGCAGTTACGCCTTTCATTCATTCAGAGCGACCATTTGTCAAACTGCATTCATATTTGGTGAAAATTCCGTAAAGATTACACAGAAAATGGACCAAAAAGGTTTTTATGTTAGGTAGCATTTTTAGTTATGGTATAATGATATATCTCGTATTTTTTGTCGAGTAAGTATTAATTTTCCAATGTTACTAAAAGATTATCTATCTATCTATATAATATCTATCTATCTAGATGACAACTCATAACTACCTAAGCAATATAAATAAAACTGATACCCTATCAAACAAAAAAGGATTTTGCAAATCGGTCCAGGCATCTTTGAGTAATAGGTGAACATACCTACATAAAAAAAACAAAAAAAAAAGATTCCAAAGAATTGAAAACCTCCTTCTTTTTTTAAGTCGGTCAAAAATAGTAATGTTTTTATATAACACTAGCTGTGCCCAACGATTTCACCCGCTGCTCAAGTCTCTTTCTGAAGCGGGCCACCCTTATCTTTTAAGTGTATGAAAAATAGATGTTGGCTGATTCTTTACGACCGTATCACAGACAAACCGAATATGCTTTTAAAAATCGGTCAAGCTGTTTCAGACGAGTATGGCAACTAAACTGTGACACGAGAATTTTATAAATATAAGAAGATATTAACCAAGTGCCACCCGAAAGCAATATAAACAAGGTCATTCGATTTTAACCTTTTCAATTAAATGAAATAGACCTTAGTTTGGTGTGAGTGTATTTAATAACTAGTTACTTCTTTGATTTATACGGTTGTAATCTCCATCAGATAGTTATAGCCCAGGCGAATTAATAAACAAGTCTAAATATATCTACTAAATATCTTAGATTACTGTCCTTAACAGAGAACATCAAACTAAAAAGACTTTATCTGTAAAGGTTTATTAACATTGTAAATAACCATCTACGAATGGTTAATCTTAAAATCTTGATAATGTTCCGATGGTTATAAATAAAACATTCTTAATTGAATAACAAACTTTTGGGGACCATGTTATAGAACTGAAAACCATGTTGTAATATTCGAGTCGTTTTATAAAGAAAGAAAATCTTCATTGTTTTTAGGATTTCGAAACTGCGTTAAACGGGCACCCGCGACGGACACCCGCCGCGTGTCTGCAAGCGTGGGCTCTGTGGGTATGTGAAGGACCCTGAAACAGGTAGGTACCTAAAGAGTTCATTCGCTTGGCGTTATATGACAGACCGACACTGCAGTTTCACAATTACTCTTTCTCTGTCGAAATACATTTTCATCAAGCGTTATTGACTGAACAAGCCCGCGCGTGTTACCGCTGCCGCAGGCGGGCCCCGCGCGTGTCCCCGCGTCGGTTCACTTTTGTATGAAACCACTCGGGTGTCCGTTTAACGCAGTTTCAGCCCTTATAAGATCAGTTTATTGTACGTCTGTCTGTCTGTCCATCTCGGGAATGCGTAGAAGTATACAGTTGAAATTAAAGCCATATACTCAAATCTGTGGTCCCTTGGTTGGAGCTCTGAAAACAATCCTATAAATCTATGCAGTAAAAAGGTATGGCCGTTTAAGTCGCAATTTTGTACGGAACGACGGAATTAGCTGGTTTTTTATGAGGCAAACATGTTTGAATAAATTCTAACTTCAAATATTTTAGCGATATGCCTATAAGAGAAGAGGAAGACCAAAGACACAATGGATGAAATGTGAATGAATGAAGAACGATTGCGAAGAATGAATGATGGATGGAATGAAGAACGATATGGCTAGAAAGGAAGAGACTGATGAGATCACGAGTTATAGAAAAGTATGAAGGAAAAAGACATGCTGTGCCAACCACAAATAAATTGGTTTGAGGACAGGAGCATGACATTGCCATCATCGCGCCGTAAAAGATGATATTTGTACTCAAAAGGGAGTTTAAATACAGCCTCCATACAAACAGTACTAAAACGAAAGCACATATTAATCACCCAAAACTCAAGCCAACACGAAATGAAAACTAAGCATCCATTTAGACAAGATTTTCATTGTTGAAATTCTATCCCAAGTTGATGAAATAAGTTTCAAAACTTCACTTCATATAACTTCGACACAGTGGAATTTCAAGACAGCCCTTTCTAAAGTCTTAGTCGTTTTCCTTAATATTGAAATTGAGATTTTCGAACTTAGCTACTAAAAAAAAGGGTAGATATTTACCCTTATTTATCATATCTACCCTTTTTTGACGGATGGGAAACCATCAAATAACTTTCCCCGCTCTGGGCGGAGCACCCATGTTCCTTCTATTGCCTTTTACGTTCCGGGGCCGCGGTATCTCTTTCAAACAACCCGCAACTCCGGCTGGCGGTGGCCCTGGCAGGCCCCTCTGCTTCGCTGACATCTCTTTTAGGCGCACGTGGAACACGAACGCGCTGTCGACATGTCCTGTGGTTATTAGTGACGCTTGTTGCTTACGCTTCAATACAACACCGCGGAATAAAAATTCCACCACACACACACACACTTCCATTGTCTTAAGGTGAAAGCTCCAACCTACCCGCGAAATTCAAATTTTCTTACGTTTTTTGCAATTTTCAGGCCAGTGCTAGGTTGTATGTTGATTAAAATATTATTCGCGGCTGTAAGACGTATGTAATTATAGAATTATAATCATCAAAATCACCAATACAACCCTCCAAGTTCATAAAGCTGTAGGAAAGACTTTTTCTGTTTTTTTTTTGTTCCTATTTTAATCAACATACAACCTAGCACTGGCCTGAAAATTGCAAAAAACGTAAGAAAATTTGAATTTCGCGGGTAGGTTGGAGCTTTCACCTTAAATTAAAGATCTCAAAGAAACATGAACAATCTTTCTTAAATATTCATCTTATAGGTATAGTGACAAAAGTTTTTTGTAAAAAAACGGTAACTAACTTTATGCTTAATTATGGGGTAAGTAATAGATGATATACCAACAAAATATCTAACATTTACAACATATAACAACGGAAAACATATAATTTGATTTAATAAAGCGATTAGTTAATATAATAAACAATTGGCATGATTTTAAAATAACTAATTTATTTAAGCATAACATACATTAAATATAACATCGTTTGACATTACATACATTAAATAAGTATTGTTTGACATACCACTCAAAAGATATAAACTTATTTGGGGTACCTAACTGATTACCACCTGCGCTAAGATAGGTCGACGGAGCTCCGTATCGCGGGGCTCCTATTTCTGGGTGATTTAAAAAAAATAACCTCGATGGCTAAGCCTTCTACCTAACCTATACTGGTCAGGGTATTCTGAGTCGGGGTGTCAACCATAATGACTTTTTTTTATATATATTAAACGTTAGACCTAATGATTTTCGATTAAATAAACGTTATATCAAACAACGTTATACTAATTAAGTTTTAAATAAATATGTAAAGGAAGAAATCAACAGTTGGTATATCTCACGTTGATTATATCGGATGAACGATAATGAAATGAAATTAGACCAAATGAGTTTATACGTTATGAGATGTACCCCTAAATAATAAATATAATAAATAAATATCTTGGGACAACTCACACACGGCTATCTGATCCCAAGCTAAGCAGAGCTTGTGTTATGGTAACCAGACAACTGATATACATACTTATATAATTTATAAATACATACATATAATAGATAAATCACACCCAGACACAGAACAAACAATCATGCTCATCACACAAAGTTTGTCCTGGGTGGGAATCGAACCCACGACCTCCGGCTCAGCAGTCAGGGCCACTAACCACTAGACCAACAGGCCCGTCAAAATAAGGAATGCATCATCAAATCCTAGTTACCTAGGGGTCTAAAATAACCGTTTCAGCAGAATCATAATAGGATAATAGTATGAATTACTTTAAAAAAAAATACGCAGGTAATATTGTGTTTTTCTTTTCTTTTTAAATAAACGTTGCCCCACACCAGGATTTTCTCCTGTATCGTGGGTGCGTTTACAAACATTTAAACTCACATACACAAACAGCCAGACCCGGAACAACTATCTGTAGGCCACACAAATATTTGTTCCGTGAGGGAATCGAACCCGCGACACGCAGCTCAGCAGTCGATCGCTCAGCCACTGCGCCAACCGTGCCGTCCATTTGACAATTGTCACTTTCTAACCATTTTACGAATGATAACGTAATTCTTATTATTACGTATAATGATTCGGTATGATAATGACCTATAATGTATTATATAGTCATTTTAATTTTGCAGAAGAAAATTTTTAATGTAATTCGCTGATAATCCTAAATAAATAGCTATTTATTTAACAAAATGGTCAAAATTGTGTTACGAAGATTGTAAAGGGTCAGAGCCCATTCGTCCCCTAAGATTCGCACCCTGTGCCCACTCGTCCCCTGGAACTTTTGAGGGGCCCATTGGTGCCCTGAAGAATATTTATTTTTATTCATTTTTCTAATATAAGTACATGTATATGTGTGTACTGCAACTTGGTAGTCCTGGTGCAGTCGCGTAGAAAAGGGTAAAATAAAAAATATAGTAATTCGGTAGATATCATGTTTATTTCAAATAAGATTAAGTTTAATAAAATGCCTCTAGGCATTAAGTCAGTCTTCAAAATAATTAATCAACTTTTGGTTTCTTGGACATTTGTAAATATTTAGCAAAATATATGATAATTATAATATCTTTATGCAGTAAAATAAAACTGTGTAACTATTTAAATAAAATCCCAGTAATAACTAAATTTTAGATTAATTTACATCCAGTGTACAAACAAATAACCAAATATCAATACCAATATAACACCATAAAGTGAATTACCATCATTTTTTCGATTCAATTAAGTTAATATTATTATTTTCGTTTATTTATTTCTGTACATATTTTTACATATTTCTTATAAAAAAATATAAAAATAGTAGCCCACCGGTATCGGGAGCAGGGTCCAAGCTACCGGCAGTCAGGGCTCCAGAGAAAGGAACCTCCTAACAATACGAGCCGTATCCAGGTGTACCGCTTTCTGTATCAAGCCCTTGATCCAGCTGCCTAACGAGAGCCTCCTCAGATGTTGGTCGAAGCTCTTGGCAATTAAGCCATCGGCTGTAACGACTATCGGCACAATGATCGCTGAGTCCACGTCCCACATGTCGACAACCTCGCGAGCCAAGTCAATATACTTGATTTGTTTATCTTTTTCGGCTTTCACAAGGTTCTCGTCATGTGGGACCGTTATGTCAACAATCAATGAGCGCCACTCTGATCGATCCACCACCACTATATTATCAGGTTTATTTGCAACAATAGTCCAGTCAGTGATGATGAATCGATCCCAGTACAATGTGATATTGCCATGTTCGAGAACTGGGTCGGGCACATACCTATAGTACGGCACTTCCGATTCCACAAGGCTGTATTTAAGAGCAAGTTGCTGATGGATAATCTTGGCTACAAGGTTGTGTCTATGCAAGTACACTCCGTTAGCAAGGCGAGAACAACCAGAGAAAATGTGACGATTTGATTTGATTTTGATTGATTCACCCGGACGGTGGCATGCCCGACATAATTATGTCAACCGTGCCGTCCTTCACAATAAATCTCCGGTAGTTATTCGTCATCATAACTTCATCCATGATTGCACAGACAAAACCTTCGGTTTCTCCAAAGAGGTCGCCGAAACGTAGCTAGGCTACAGACGCTGATTGATCTACATCGAGTGAGTGTGCATGTAGGGCCCGGAAAAAGCGTCCGTGAAGCTCCTTACTCTGCCATACCTCCCTACGGTCGTTAGTGTCAAGAACTACAGGTAAAAATAAGTAAAAACTAAAAATATTACTATTATAATATTATGTAACAGTATTGTTTATTTCGTTAGGCGAACTTCATTTAAAAAAGACCAAAGACACATTGAACAGTCTCGTATTCGCAGTCACTTTCAAGAACCAATATGTCACCGAGGCAGCCATAACATACAAACAAAACACCTTTATTTCTTTTTTGTAACCCGTTTTTTAACAAGCCATTCGTAGAGAGACAAATATTACATCGTAAGCCTATCGACAGGTTATATTATTATCATGACGGATTATCATTCATCGTAGCTCTTTTTTCAATGATCTGTTATGATTTATTAAATTAATTCCGTTAATAAACTGTTCACAAGTGTACTATGTTAACCGTTTCTTATGTAAAATATAGCTAATTTTATCTCAGGGGGCCAATAGGCACCTGAATAGGTGCCGAATCTTTAACTTATATTGTATATATATTAGAGGGGACGAATAGGTACCTTAAAATAATATTTTTTATTAAAATATTAATTGGTCCCCTACCAGGAGACCAACGGGCACCTGTATAGGGGCCGAATCCACAACTTTTATGCTGGGGGACGAATTTTAGGGGACGAATGGGCTCCGACCCATTGTAAAACGACTCTTTAAAAATCATTGTTAAAATTGATATTAATAACAGATTTAAATTGAACTGTTTTTATTGTCCATAAAACCTAAACAGCGAAAAGATAACTTAATTAAATTGAATAGCTACAAAACTCACTTCTCCAAAAAAATATCGTTTACAAAAAGTTGCCAAGTATAGAAAAACTTAAAAAATCTTTACAATTATTACCGACTTTCATAAATTCGGCAAGTAATAAATTCTCTAAACGATAGTCATAAAACTAATAAAGAATATTGCAAATATAATTTGGGTGGATTATTTACGACGGGTTACTTTTTAATTAGAAAACAAAAAAGACTTGGAACGTTATTTATTTTTGTTCAAGTGATTTAAAAATTTTAACTTAAAATAGCACTACATAGTCGTGTTTCGAAAAAGAATAAATTCTTATTTCAAATTCACTTGGATACCAATCAATGCGCACACAATACGAAAGCGGACTCATTTGTTTTTAAATTCAAATCATCGCAACGAGACACCGTTCGAATTTCGAAGTGATTAATAAAAATAACCATAGAGGGACTTTATGGGTCCGAAATCAGGCAAGCAATGTATCGATCGATGAAACCGGTACGGACAAATTGTGGACGCGGCTCCGGACACAAACAGACTGCTACACAAATAGGTACTCACTGAAGTAACTGTCAATGTCTTTTCAGTTGTGCTAACTTATAAAAAATTAGGCGGTTCTTCACTTTATCCATATTTAGAATGGTAACCAATCTACTTTTTAATTTCTGTTTTAATAGAGAGTAGGGACATCAAACTGACGGTATTTAATGGAATTAATAAATTCCTTTAACAGTTCTCAAGTAATGTGATATTCTTGTCATAATTGTTTCACGGAGTGAAAATATTTCTGAGAACTCTTAATTAATACGGAAACTGTTGGTTACATAAAAGAAACATGAATATCAGATTCCTGCTTGGCTTAACTGAGCCCAAGTAAGCCTTTTATAGAAATAATAGAATAAAGACGTATGTTCAAAAGACTGTAGACATATTACAACATGTTTAAAAATAAAGGTATTAAAAAAACAACGTGTAAAATCACAGTGACGAAACGCTTCAACGAAACAAGGCAAAAATAAAAATCTAATTGCAAAAGAAAATATCGCCTCATGTAATTTACCTTCTAGTCCAATAAAAGCTACACAAACAATTCATCATGTTGCAGTTGTCAGTTCAAATGACAAAATGTCACCCAAGAGAACTTATTAAATTCGGAAACCTCAATCAAAGGTACAATTATGAACGCCTACAAATTCTTCCTGGCACGCAGAGCTTGTACGTGACGGTGCTCCCCCTACGACTTTCTACTCGTCCTTTTCTTTCTAACAAGATGTTAATCTTCCCATCTCGCTCTAGAGACACCCACTCATAGACCCTTCAGCCCCTGTTTTCAGCCCACATTTCAGTCTAACGCTCGACGGCCTGGCTCGTGCACGTCTCCTTCCGACGATTTCACATAAAAACGGACAATAATTTTCAAATCCGAACACCGACTTCCATTTTCGAACGCGCGTCAGTTATGAACTTTTGACGTTGATTTAAATTTTTGGAACGAAGACAATAAATTAGCCTTCCTATTCGTTAGTTTTTTGCGATTTTTGACCGATTTAGAGTTTAATTGACGCGCGCATATTTTTTTTATTGCAAGGAGAGTGTTTGTGGCACCAGGTGGGCGACTTTCAGCCAACAACAGGTGAGTTTTTTTGTTCATGCTTTTGGCGACGGTAGCTTTAATGCCGAAAAATAATTCTACCTCTATACTTAATGGACCGGGCCTTTTGCTTGGTTTTAATTCAATTCGGTTACGGCGCGCGGCGTGTTTGTTAAATATAAAACAGGTGGTATTTAATGCATGTAGTGGATTATTTATATGAAAACATTAGAAGGTAGGTTACAACTTGTGACCGATCTTATTTTTGCAAAATGTTACGAAGTTCAGGTGCGTTCGAATGTTTAGTATTTATTATTGGTTTTTTAATTAAATTTAATGTTTGTTGTTTACCACGAGGTATTTCTTATTTTATATTCTAAATGTTACGTTATTAATGGGTATGCAAGAAAATATCAAGTACAGCAGTTAAACGATACTTCAAAGAGTCTTATTTGATTACAACCTATGAAATAAACATTCCATGACAATATCGTAATAGAAAATCGATTAAAACTTTAATTTCGTTTGTTTGAATATCAAAGTTTTGTTGGGACTTTGATATTCAAACATTCAAAATGTGATTTAAATATGGAAAATTGAGTCATATTAAACGATATTAATTTTTGCAAATGTAAACTCGATCAATGGAATTCATTGTGTTCTTCAATGAACAAGCCACGATTATAATGTTAGAATTGAATACGAAATCAATTGAATATAGGTTCAATTAGTCCAGTTGCTGAAATACGCATTATATTTGTTGGCTTATCGATCTGGACGAAAAAACGCGTTTTCTGCGCAATAAGCCTCTTTGGAAAAATTTGGTCAAAAATGCGACGAAAAAATTCGGTCATTTTCTTAGATTCTAACGAAACGTGTTTGGAATTTTCACGAACACTTTCTTTTTACGAGTTATTTGTAAATAATTTGTTTAACTGAGACGGACTGTGTGATGAATGATATAGCAAAAAGAAGGTATCTGATGACAAGCAATATGGAAGAAGAAGACATACTGCGCCGAACCCAAATAATTTGAGATAAGGACAGGAGAATGATCAATTGCTTTATATGAGAAACTAGCGTCTGCCCGCGACTTCGTCCGCGTGTCATAGTTACTTTGGACTAACGTTAACTTTAACCCGCATGATGATCGAAAAAAAAATATCTTTTTCTCTCCTCTTTCTCCCCTTTTTCTCACTTTTTTTTTTATTTAGCCTATGTCCGTCTCCAGAGTCCCAACTATCTCTGTGCCAAAATTCGTAAAAATCGGTTTGACTATTTAGGCATGAAGACGTAACAAACAAACAAACTCACTTTCGCTTTTATAATATGAGTAAGGATTAGGGACTTGTCATCAAGAAAATTGTGAGTGTGAATAGTTGATAATGATGTGAAGATGTAAAAAAAAGGCGAAGTGAGGGAAATATGAGTTAGCTATAAATGCGATGGGTACCTTTAGGAGTAAAACTAGGCAATAGACCATTTTGCAGTAAAGATCACAGCGGAGACTAAATCTATGCAAGAAATATAGTCTGGTACATCATTCTAAACTCCCAATAAAGAACAGCTCTCCCTACAACAGTGCAATAAATGTAAAAAATAAATAAAAAAACCGGTCAAATACTAATCGGACTCCCGAACCAAGGGTTCCGAACAAACTTGATCATATCTTTAGACTGCGTAAACTAAGAGAGTTGATTTTTTCACAGCTCCAAAGGACTACAGACTTGATTATATGGTTTTAGTTTCAACTTGATACTTGAACGTGTACCCAAGATACAGGGTCTTGACTGACAGACAGACGGACAGTAATGGTTCCGTTTATTTCTTATGAGGTACGGACCCAAAAAACGATTAAAAATTTCAAGCTTCACTGTATAGTACACAAGTGTGCACTTTCTTATTCTATGGGACAGGAACCCGACTGAGTACTAAGATGACACAACAAAAGTTGTCAGAGAGAATGTATTAAAACCTTTTTCTAACAGCAACTCTATGGCTACGGTAACTCGTTACGAACTTAGTGTGGCCATAACCTAACCAGGATCACAGACAAATGAGCTCTTAGCACATGCCTAGAACGGAGGTATGTCAAAAGAAGTATTGTTTTTTATTCGTTAAAAGGAAAAAGATAAGACTTGACGTTTCCAAGATGGAGGATTATGTTATTCTGCTAACCTTTCTCTCTTCTTGTTAGGCTGATTCAAGATTGAGATAAACGCAGGATAATTATATACATAACTGTTATTTCATCAACATTTTCGTTTAAGTATTCGTTTTTAAACAAAAAACTTTCAATTTAAAAAAAATAGAAAAAACATTTTTTTATATAAAAATAGAAGCTCACCGATAGCTATTAATTATGAGAAATGTTACACCACGGACTACCGACAGTACTGTTTCTCCTCCTTTAAATCCATCCAAAGGTTGTCTTGAAAAGATCGCTTATAGCGATAAGACCGCCCATTGTGTCACCCTTTTTATAAGTTGTTTAATGTTATTCTTGTTATTTGTATGGTGTACATAATAAAGAATATTCTTTCTATCTATCTATCTCACCGGTATCGGGAACAGGGTCCAAGCTATCGACCTGTCAGGGCTCTAGAGAGTCTCGATACGAGCCGTGTCCAGGAGAACTGCTTTCTGAATCAAACTTTTGATCCAGATAGTTAGTAGTCTAATGAGAAGCCTCCTCAGGTATTGGTCGAGGCTCTCAGGAATTAAGCCATTTGCTGTAACGACTATCCACACAATGATCGCTGAATAAACTACACCCCTCATGTCGTCAACCTCGCGAGCTTAGTCAAAATACTTGCTTTGCTTATCTTTCTCGGCTTTCACGAGGTTCTCATCACATGGAACCGTCAATCATGGAACATCATCATTATTATACACAAATCAGTAGTGTAGCATCAAGTTTCTTAAAAGCATATGTCGCTTATGACACGTTATTTCATTGACATTTAGTTTTTCAGCTATTTAATCAGCAGGGTTACCATGACATCTTATAGCAGTTCTTATTCCTGTGTGAGAAAGAGATGGTGCTAGACACCCTGTGTAGCTCTGTCTCTTTCCCTCAGCGGAATAAGTTCTGCTTTAAGACGTCATGCATGGTCGAACTGCTACCCCCTAAGGGTAGCAGTTCATCGAGTTTAATATTCTAACGACATTGAAATACAAATCCACGGTCGGCTTCCATACTTCCTGGATTCAGCTGAATACCAGTATTCTTCAGTAGGCCGGCCTTTTTTTGGCCAAAGAATTAGTATTGCCATTCAACGTGGGAATTCTGCCAACCTTTTGGGCACTTTTCATGTTGACATTGATGTGAACGAATTTCTTGATGCCCTGTAATTATTTTCGGTTTGCAAATCGTGTACAAAATGTAGTCTAAAGTTGAAGTCCAACAGCATCCACATCTATAATCTAATGAATAAAATTCTCGTGTCGCGGTGTTTGTTAAAAATCTCTCCGAAAAGGCTTGACCGATTTGTATGAAATCTTGTGTGCATATCGGGAAGGTCTGAGAGCCGACCAACATCTGTTTTTCAACACCCCTAAATTATAAAGAAAATAGTTTAAAGCTGTTTGTCTATTTGTTACCTTTTCACAACTTAACTTAAAGATATAGCTCCTTGGCGAATTTCGTTACGCTTCGATTAACAATCTGTTATTAATCCTGTTTAACAACTGAAAAGACGTCAGGTAACAAATTGTAAGATTTTGTGGTTGTAGTAATAAAATGCATTTATAAAAGGATAAGATTTGGTAATTTATTTTCCAACGGAACAAGAATCAAATTGACAAGAGTAAAAACACGTCACAATATAAAACTAATAAGGTTGCATTCCATTACATTAAGAAAATCGCGCGCACAATATAATTAAAATGCATGTTTCCTTAGTCCTAACAATAAACGTTCCTTTTTACTAAGCAATTCTTGAACAAACTGAAGTAACATCGTAAGTGCATAAGCACTGGTGATAAAACTAACAACAAATGCAGTGGTAAGCTGGCTAGGTACTAGGCTAGCAGTAAACAGAGAGAGTTAGTGAAGGTTAAACCTACATTGTATGTAGCTCAGCCCGGCCCTGAGCTCCGTGTGTTTTTGCTGATGCAACTAGCTCTATTTCACGGTAAATTGCACTACGGTTTATCGGTTGACCTGTATTTTGAGTATTTGTTACCGATCTTACGTATAATAATAAACTAGCTTTAAACGATTTCCGCCCGCGACTTTAAACCATAACGCTAACTTTACCCGCGCGATGATCGAAAAAAATATCATTCTCTCCCCTTTTCTTCTCTGTTTCTGACTTTAAAAAAAATAGCCTATGTCTGTCTCCAGGGTACAAACTAACTATCCAAAATTCATCAAAATCGGTTTGACCATTTAGGCGTGAAGACGTCACAAACAAACAAACAAACTCACTTTCGCTTTTATAATATTAGTAAGGATTATCCTTTTTTTTTTCGGAAATAACTTCCCTCGCTCTGGGAGGGGGGAATTGTCAGTTTACTGACTGAAACCCAACAATGTTCCTTCTTTAGATCGTTATGTTCCGGGGCCGCGGTATCTCTTCCCACCAACCCGCAACCCCGGTTCCATACACACTCATTACCATCACCATCATCATCCCTATTATGTGAAACTTAAACGCGTTTGTCGAAATGTGGGAGGACTGTAACGAGTACGCCTCTGCTTAACCTTTCGGGGATAACAGGCGCGATGTAATGTAAACAAACTATTTATAGTTTTTTCTATTACATAATCACTATATATATTTTCTGCTGAGTCATAGAGTCATGATACACACATGCGCACAAAGCGGGTCCAGTGTGGGTTGGTATATGTAACATATGTTACATATATAACATATGTTACATATACCAACTTTAAATTCGCGATTTAAAGTCCTCTATTTCCCTATTTAAAAACAGAGTGAAAGGGCATTACCTGTCCTCTCGATCGCAATATATGTATTTATTTAAGGATATATATTTAAGCATTATGTATTTATACAAGTATTTATTAATATTTACTTATATATGTAGGTTATAATAGGTTAAGGCACACACACACATATTTTTCTAATACTCTCTCACACACTATCGTCTACATTTCGTTCTCATAATTATCTCCTTTCGCAGGTCTGCTGGCAGAAATTATTTAAGAAAAAAGCAGTACCTTTGTACTCAAATTTTATATGTTTTTATCCTGTCTGGTTTACTGTGTGTACATAAATAGTTAAATAAATAAATATGTCTACAAAATACATTATATATATTATTATATTTATTTTATTTGTTTGTTTTTGATGATTATCTGGCAGTTTGAGTACTATAAGTAACCTACATAAATGCCATTTTTGCATGTGACTAAAAGAGTGATGGATCTGAATGTTGAAGGACGGAGAGCGAGAGCAAGGCCAAAGAAAAGATGGATGGATTGTGTAGGGAATGATATGAAGGAGAAAGGAGTAAATGATGCCGTGACGTCTGATAGGGGAGAATGGAAGAAGAAAACGTGTTGCGCCGACCCCAAATAGAATGGAACAAGGGCAGGAAAATGATGAAATGATGCCGGGTCGTTGAGCTCCTTCGTCGTCTCCTTCTTCGTCAACAACTGCTTGCACTGACTCTCTCTGATCTGACCTCCACAACCCATTTAATACGGTAGCCCTTGGTAAGACTGGTTGTCAGACTATCGGGCTACTGACTATCTGCAACGACTGACAAAGATCTACAAATGACAGCCGGAGGCAACAGCTTTTCGGAGCACGGAGAGAACACGGTATTTAATGCATGGTCACCCATCCACAGACCCACCTTGGTGAATTAAGACATCATATTTTCTTGCCGAGGTTTCGAGTTGTTCGAAAGAGATACCGGGGCCCCGGAACATAAAGGGCAATAGAAGGAAAATGGATAGGTTTTAGTCAGTAAAACTCTGACGCTTCCTCCAGCTCCGTCCAGAGCGGGGGAAGTTATTTGATGAGATCATACTTAGTTTCACTTTTTAGTGGTAAAGTTTATAATTACAATTGTATGATTTTTTCAGAAAAGTGACATGTTTTAAACAACACTGTTTTAACCATTAAGTACGACAAGGACACATGCCTTACAGGTAAACCGACGAGCAAATTGTCATGAAATTCCAGAATTTTCTTCGACTTTCGTCGAAAATGATAAGTCAATTTATAAATTTGACTACTTCAATTTTATACTGTAACTTATCGTTTTCTAGCTCTTGCGTTAGATTTTCCTTGAAGACGTTTTAAATTCATTCTTATCGGATCATCGTTCAACTTGTAATAAACCTTAGATAACTGTCACGGCCATTACCGTTTTTTTCCTCGTTTCGTGTTTATCTTTGTTCTTGTCTCTGCAGTTTGTGCAATAGAGATATAGTATTTACACTTAAAATAACAAAACACGACGACACGGTTGGCGCAGTGGCTGAGCGAGCGACTGCGGCACTGCGTGTCACGGGTTAATTTTTCTATGACCCGCAGATAGTTGTTTTCGTCTGTTTGTGTATGTAACGCACCCACGATACAGGATAAATTCCTAGTGTTTGGCAACGTTTTTCGAAAAAAAGACAAAAAAGTACTCGATGTTAATGTCATCATCATCTCCTATCGTTTTCCCCACTACGTTGGGGTCGCCTTCCAGTCTTACCAGATACAGCTGAATACCAGTATTTTACATGGACCGACTGCCTATCTGACCTCCACAACAAAGTTAGTACCTACTGGGTAATACGATACCCCTTGGTAATTCAGGCTTTAACTTTCGGGACACTGACTACCAGTAACGACTGTCTAAGATCTACAAGTGACAACCGGGACCAACAGATTCACGTGCTTTCCGAGGCACGGAGGAAACTCGGTATGTAACAAGTGGTCACCTATCTACAGACCAACCTAGACAAGCGCGGATTAACCTAAAGATCGACCTGAGCTGCTGCTATTATTTAGCCACGAGCTCCTCTTACTCTCTCTCTACTTTATAATATTAGTATAGATAGATTATTCAATGTTTCTTTTACATTTGCTTCAATATAATCATACGAAAGCATATTATTATATCGTTTGACATAATGATGGTATACAATTCCAATTAATGACTAAATTATCAACATTAACATACAATATTACGACTCAAAACAATACCGATAGTTAATCCAATTTAATTGTTGGAATTTATGAGCGGTAATGGTAACACACACCCATTAACACATTGCCATTAATTGCTCGTTAAATAGCTTTTATTGGCGCACTCGAGTTTCGTTGTTATTTAAATTATATTCTTTTTTAATCGTTTAATCATGTAGAGCTCTTTATTTTACAAATTAACTAGTTTTTGATTCAATTGTGCAACCAATATCTTTACTTGATTTTTTTATTTAAACTTCATATACAGACGACGGTAGGTTAACCTATTTTAACCTCTACGGATCACTGTAATAGAGAGATCAGGTTAAAATGGTTTCGTATAGGTTGATGTGCCGTCGTCTGTACCATGGTACCTATGCGGAATTAGTCAAATGAAATCATATGAAAATCGTTATTTCAGACCAAGCGATCCATAATTATAGTATTATTATGAACTTATCCTATGTTAGTAAACTCGATAATTAAAAAAACAAGCAATAGATACAAAAACAAAACATATCAATTGGCTGCATGAACATGTGCACGCACAATATGTCTGTCAACCCAAAGCCGAATAATCAAATATAGTCCGTCTACCTTGTCCGCCAGTGTAGCTAAAATGCTGTTAGGGGTAGCCGTCCGTCCGTCTATTGACGACAGGCCGTGTCGACGGCGCGTTAGTGTTCCACGCGAGCCTCAAAGAGATGTCAGCAAAAGCAGAGGGGCCTGCCAGGGCCTCTGCCTGCCGGTGTTGCGTGTTGTTCGAAAGAGATACCGCGGCCCCGAAACTTAAAGGGCAATAGAAGGAACATGGGTGGGTTTTATTCAGTACAAGTCTAACACTCTCCTCCGCTCCGCCCAGAGCAGGGGAAGTTATTTAATGATTACCCATCCACAAAAAGAGGGGTAGCCCTGAGTGAACGCAACATCGATAAACACCGTTTGCGCATGATGGCATGAAAGTCATCTATTCAACATGCCCGATGCATTGCAAAACTGAGGCAGCCCTACCGACATCCCCAGCGCATTGTTATACTGTACACGCAGATCGTTGTAAGCCTTTTTTTTTCGGGTGGGAAATCATCAAATGGTATCAACCGGAGCCGCGGTATCTCTTTCAAACAACCCGCAACCCCGGCAGGCGGAGGCTCTGGCAAGCCCCTCTGCTTTGCTGACATCTCTTTGAGGCGCGCGTGAAACACAAACGCGCCGTCGACACGGCCTGTCGTCAATCGACGGACGGACGGTGAGCTACCCATTGCTCACCGTCCACAGGCCCGCATCTACGGTGGCCGGGAGTTGTCTCGCGGCGCCTGGCGCCCGGGGCGTCTCCCGCCGCGGCTGGGTTGGGTAGATGTTCTCTCCCTCAAACGCCCGGCCACCTCCTTTGTTAGCATTACTGCTTCGCAGAAGGAGGTGACCGCTTCCCATTCCCTCTCGCTCCGGACCATGGCCTGGCCAGGGCCGGACGCGAGAGATCGCGGGCGCCGATCGCCTCCACGAGGGCACGATGGTGCTCCGCCCAAGCTGGGCAGACCGCCACTGTGTGCTCCACCGTGTCCTCCGGGCGATCGTCACAATGGTGACACCCGGGCGTTTCCTCCCGCCCGATTATGTGCAGGAACCTCCCGAAACTTCCGTGTCCGGTGAGGACCTGCGTCAGGCGGTAGGTGAGGACGCCATGATGCCTCTCCAGTCACTCCTCAAAGAGGGGACTTACCGCCACTATTGTGGCGTGCCCTATCGTTGTAAGCCTTCAATGCCCTCAAGGCATTCTTTATCAGTCAATCTTAGGGTTAAATATTATAAACATATATATAATTTTTTTATTAAAAAAACGTTGCCCCACACTAGGAATTTCTCCTGTATCGTGGGTGCGTTTACAGACATTTAAACTCTCATACACAAACTGCCAGACCCGAAACAACTATTTGTAGGCCATACAAATATTTGTTCCGTGCGGGAATCGAAACCGCGACTCGCAGCGCAGCAGTCCATCGCAAATATTATGACAACATGTAATAAGGAACGAAAATAAAATCCTAGGTTATAAGTACTCTACATACGCTTTTTTTTTTTTTTTTTTTTTCGGGTGGGAAATCATCCAATGACTTCCCCCGCTCTGGGTGGAGCGGGGGGGCATGTCAGACTTGTACTGACTAAAACCCACCCATGTTCCTTCTATTGCCCTTTACGTTCCGGGGCCGCGGTATCTCTTTCGAACAACCCGCAACCCCGGCAGGCGGAGGCTCTGGCAAGCCCCTCTGCTTTGCTGACTCTCTTTGAGGCGCGCGTGAAACACGAACGCGCCGTCGACACGGCCTGTCGTCAATCGACGGACGGACGGTGAACTACCCATTGCTCACCGCCCACAGGCCCGCATCTACGGTGGCCGGAAGTCGTCTCGCGGCGCCCGGCGCCATGGGCGTCTCCCGCGGCGGCTGGGTTGGGCAGATGTTCTCTCCCTCAAACGCCCGGCCACCTCCTTTGCTAGCATTACTGCTTCGCAGAAGGTGGTGACCGCTTCCCATTCCCTCTCGCTCCGGACCATGGCCTGAACCAGGGCCGGACGCGAGAGATCGCCGCCGCCGATCGCCTCCACGAGGGCACGGCGGTGCTCCGCCCAAGCTGGGCAGACCGCCACTGTGTGCTCCACCGTGTCCTCCGGGCGATCGTCACAATGGTGACACCCGGGCACTTCCTCCCGCCCGATGATGTGCAGGAACCTCCCGAAACTTCCGTGTCCGGTGAGGACCTGCGTCAGGCGGTAGGTGAGGACGCCATGACGCCTCTCCAGCCACTCCTCAAAGAGGGGACTTACCGCCGCTATTGTGGCGTGCCCTGCACGGGGTTGCGACAGTCGCTCTCTCCATGCCACCATGAGATCGCACCGGAGGTCTGCCCGCCGAGCGGCAACTTGCCGTGGCAGCGGGTTTTCCCCCCGGTGTAGTGCCTCCGCGCGCCACTCAAACAGGCGCGCGAGGACTATCGCCTCCAGATCCCACGGTGGCAGTCCGGCAAGGAGGCTCGCTGCCTGGCCGGCTCTACATACGCTTGATTCCTGATTTTGTGGAGTTCTTGAGAAATCTAGGAATATAGTCGCTTTTCAAACATCATCATCTTATCCTATGATAATAATTGATAACGCGGTCGATAAAGATACGCGAAAGTTGGCAACACCGCATTTACCTGGCAAATGTTTCGTAATCTAAATTCCAAATTGAAACATTGAAATATCGCTCTGTCTTAAAGTTCGTTCATTAATTGTGTAGTTTAATATTGAAACTCTACTTTTCATTAACATAAGCGCACCCCTAATATAGTGCTAATGAAGGTGCGGGCCAGTGGACGGTGAGCAATTGGTAGCTCACCGTCCGTCCGTCTTTTGACGACAAGCCGTGTCGACGGTGCGTTAGTGTTTCACGTGCGCCTCAAAGAGATGTCAGCAAAGCAGAGGGGCCAGCCAGGGTCTCCGCCTGCCGGGGTTGCGGGTTGTTCGTGTGTTATCGAAAAAAAAAAAAAAAAAAGGTGTACCTAATTAAATAGTACAACCACATTTCGCCAGTTATGTTTAATTCCCATGTAATAGGGGCGAGCCTATTGCCATCAGCCATTGATCACAATGTCAAGTCATAAACAGCCATTCTTTAAAAAAAAACAAAAGATATAGAACAGTCAGTTATAGAACACCAGGTGTAACAAGCAAATAAAAAAAAGGACACAAGTTTAATAAAAGAATTCAAAACTTTTTCCTCGGCACTTTGTGGCAAAGGCATTAATTCGGAAAGCCTTTGAAAAAATAAACATAAGCGTCTCTATGGCCTAAGGAAGGCTATTCATTAACAATAGTATTGTTCTCGCGTGCTTGCTTAGTGAATAGGCTGCTTGACAAATTAAATCAGGACAGATTTAATTTCTTTCTTTTGCTTTTGTCTGGATTAAATGGAGTTTTCTTATTTGGAATTGGAGATAAGATGACGACGTTTCAGTGATTGAAAGTGGGACATTATAAGCGTATTGGAGTTTTCGTTTTTTATCTTTTAAGTATTTTAAAATTAGTAAAAAAAACCTGTATCCATATTTACATTTATCTAATAAAAAAGTTTTTTTCTAAGCTAATATAAATAATTGTTCGCTGGTATCCGTCGCAGTCCCTAAGCTAAGCTACTGTTCTGGTGGTTTGGTTCCCAGATAGGTACAATAAACCTCCAAATAACTTGTAATAGATGCAAATTATTCAAAATCAAAATCATTTATTTCAATTAGACCATTACAGGCATACAGATTTTTATATTTATTTCTAAAGTTTCTTTTTGCAACATCATACTTAATTTTAAATAATATTTTGAAGACTATTTATCATTTAACGGTATTAGAAGTCAATGGTTCGTTGTACTGTTTGAAGTAACTCAATCCCATTAAAAGGATTAATTGGCTTATCGATTATCGCATTAATTAGATTTAAAGCAAGTTCATGCATGTGTCATGCAACTAAAATTATTTTATTTATAAGCACTCATAAAGAATAAATTAATACTGAAATTGAAACTCGAAAATAATATAAAACCAAGGATCATTTACACAATGACAAGTTTTCCACACAAGTATCAAAACGACGACGAAGTGTGTATCGAAACAAAAGCATAATTGACAATTTTGTCATACTCATTATGAAAATCTGAGAGTATCATCCAAATTAAAAAGACTTACCTAATTTCCCCAGTTAGTTTATTTAAGTTATTTTAATTTAATTTTCTAAACGATTTCCCACAAAGAGTTACATTTTAAAAGGTATCAAATCTTTCTATAATACATTATTTAACCCATAATTTGAATAAAGGTACCACTCAAATTATTTTAGTCAAACGAAATTATACATGCGAGCGAGTATTTAAATATGCTTAATTTGTTTAAATTCGGCACCTCTCTAGTGAATTAAGTGGCCCTCAAAAGATTTATTTTTCCATGGTTCGTTCAAAATTAATCCTTCTGTCTATTCTGACCTTTACAGCCTCTCACATTTTTTTTTTATTTTTGATGAATGAGGTTGTAATTTCAAATTGAGTACCAATGTGACTTTTTGAATTCATATGTACATTCTAAATTTTATCTGATCTGAGACATCACAAACAAAGATAAAGGAAAATATCGTAAGGAAACCTGGACTTAAAATCCTTACAAATATTATAAAACCAAAAGTGAGTTTGTTTGTTTGTTACGTCTTTACGCCTAAATGGCCACACTGATTTTGAAAAATGTTGGTACAGAGATAGTTGGGACCCTGGAGACGGCCATAGGCTTAAAAGTGAGAAAAGGGGGACAAAGCACCTCAGTAGTATATTCTGAAACTTGCACCTCACGATGCAAGTTTCAGAATATACTCTATCCTACTAATAATATAAATGCGAATGTTTGTGAGGATGGATGTTTGTTACTCTTTCACGTAAAAACGGCTAAACGGATCTTGATGAAATTTGGCACAGAGTTAGATTATAGTCTGGAATAACACATAGGATACTTTATTTTCGATCATCATGCGACAGAAGCCGCGGTCACCCGCTAGTATATAATATTATAAAGAGGTTAAATTTGTAAGGTTGTAGGGGGTAATCTCTGGATCTATTGAACTGATTTTGAAAATTCTTTTACTAATAGATAGCCACGTTATTTTTGAATGTCAATAGGTCATATGACATTACGCTTTAACACATAGGAGCTGAGCAGCGGGTAAAACCGCTGGCCACAGCTAGTAATCCTTACTAATATTATAAATGCGAAAGTGAGTTTGTTTATTTGTTACGTCTTCACGCCTCAATGGCTAAACCGATTTTGATGAATTTTGGTACAGAGATATTTGGGACCCTGGAAACGGACATACCTAGGTTTTTAAATATTGAGATATAAGGGAGAAAGAGGAAAAAAAGGGAGAACTTAGCATTGCTATTACCACAAATAAGGCGCAAGGGCAAAAACTACAGATAGCAGGTACGAGTAAATCAGGAAAGGGGAACTGTGTTACCCCGAATTTAACGCGGACGAAGCCACGGGCAAAAGCTATTAAATAAATAAATATTACATTACGCTATAATACATAGGAGCTGAGTAGCGGGTAAAACCGCTGGCCACAGCTAGTATAAATAAACTGTCAAACATGGAACCACAAGCTCTCTCTAAAGACAAGTGGTTTTTTTTTAAATTCAACTTCCGAATGTTTGCACTCAATGAATCCGAATAGGAACGCAAAGGAATATGGCGTCAATTATATTATTATATACAGGACCTACGTATGTAAAAAAGAGTTTTTTTTAGGAAAATACAGTTTTCTGATATCGAACTACGATTTCATTTGAAACTGTTTATTAAAACTATGAGACTTTTTAAGCATTTTAATTTAACATTTGTAGATAGATCTTGACCTAAAAGACAATAAACAAATGAATTGAATTTCACTAAGAGGCTTATGAACACAGCTAAATATTAAAAGAGAATGAGAAACGACACTCAAGAAGGTTGGAGTTTTTGTAAAGCTCGTATTATATAACAGTTAGGTAAAATATAAAACATTTTTGCCGGTGGCTGTAGGCGATATAATCATGTTGTTAATGTAGCGAAAATTCAGATATCCACGGTCTATTTATATCTAAAAACAGTTTTCAATGCCTTTCTATTTTCAGCAACTGTTTAATTAAAAAGAGGATTTTCGTCAGAACGTTGATTTTCTCCTTTTCTTGCTTGAATTGTCTTGTTAACCATTGACAAGACGAAAAACTGTTGCAGTCACCTTGTTGATGAGTAATTCCTAAATTCGAATAAAATCATAGCATGAACATCGGCGTAGGGGGAATGATGTTCTTTCAATTACAGCTTGATTTTATTTGATTGTGTGGGCCCAGAGAGCACAGCCAATTTCAATGCCTCCACAGTAAGATGCAATCTCTGTTGCGAGTATTTTAAGCCCCCTGACAATGTAACACCATCAGAAAACCTTCCAACTTGGCACGTGTTGCCGGGACCGACTTAGAATTCTCTAAACAGACTTCGAACCTAAGTCAGTTGGAGCAAAGACAATATTTATAGATGCTTGTTCAGGTTCAGATTTCAAGTGCGTGTGCGGCGTGTCCCCACAGACAATGGTCCACCTTCCATCTAGCACCGCATTTTCGATCATCTGCGCGCTTGATGATCTATGTATGTACACACGACGGGACATCAACCTACACAAAACCATTTTAACCTTATCTCTCTACTACGGTGTGCGATCCGTAGTAGAGAGATCAGGTTATAATAGTTTAGAATAGGTTGACCTGCGGTCGTGTGTACAACATCTACAGCGGGGGACGCGTAGCTGAGTTTTAGTCTAAACACGTTTGAACTTTTTGTCATCGATAAGCTTAGAAGAAGAAAACTGGGTTGTGGAGGTCAGATCGGCAGTCGCTCCATGTAAAATACTGGTATTCAGCTGTATTTAGTTAAACTGGAAGCCGACCCCAACTTACTTGGGAGAAGGCTAGGCAGATGATGATACTGCCATCTTCTAACAACTTAATTCGTAGCTTCAACTCACGCACACAGCATGACCAAAAATAGACAAAGTTATTTCTATACAACTTGACATTTAAAACATGACGCGACACGTAGACATGAGTTTCTACGAAGACAAAGACGTATTATTTCCATAGCAACAGAGAAGTAGATACAAAATAAAATCATTATTTCTCTTTGTCATTTACTGAGAAGAAATATTTCCACCCCCGAATGTCAAAGGTAGACAAATATGTAGATGTGACGTACTTGATGTTGTGTCAACTGCAGAATATTAACATTTCTTTTCATCGTCATCTTTTTGACAATAGAATTTTCCTGTAATCTGTAATTTTGTTGATTTTTCCGTCAACAAATATAACCCTTTTTAGAGTTCCGTACATCAAAGACCCTTTTTCTCAGGAACGCGTGGAGGTATCGAGTTGAAATTCAAACCATGTACTCAAGTCGGTAGTCCCTTAGAGTTGTGAAAAATCAATCCCCTAAGTCTACGCAATCAAATGATACGGCTGTTGATGACGCAAGTTTGTACGGAACCCTCGGTGTTTGCGTCCGATTTACATTTAGCCAGTTTTTTATAGTGGTCATGTTACGAGTTCTGTGAGCTGTTTAAATTTTAACACGAAATGGACCAGTAAGGCTGATACTAAACCTTTACAGACACAACATGATACCTTCGCATCCTTACTAATATGATAAAAGTTATTATATTAGAAAGTGAGTTTGTTTGTTTTTTACGTCTTCACGCCTAAATGGCGAAACCGATTTTGATGAATTTTGGTACAGAGATAGTTGGGACCCTGGAGACGGGCATAAGCAATTTTTTTAAAGTGAGAAAGAGGAAAGAAAAGGGGAGAGAAAGATAATTTTATTTTGTTTTCAATCATCACGCGGATTATAGTTAACGTTAGCCCAAAGTAACTATGCCACGCGGACGAAGTCGCGGGCGGAAGCTAGTTAATAATAAAATTGCTAATTCATGCATTTTTACATCTGTCTCTACGTTTTTGATACAAATCCCTGTCTAAGTGAAAAATATAGAACACAGAATAAAAACATTCAAAAAGCCGACATAAACAAAAAGTAAAACACACTTATGAACGTGCTTAGATAAAAACGCAAATCAAATGCTAATTGCGATTCTACGCCATAGGTTTTAAACGCTATCTCTGGCTTTTTTTACGGATGGAAAATCATCAAATAACTTCCCCCGCTTTGGGCGGAACGGGGGGGAGTGTCAGACTTGTACTGACTAAAACCCACCCATGTTCTTTCTATTGCCCTTTTTGTTCCGGGGCCGCGGTATCTCTTTCGAACAACCCGCAACCCCGGCAGGCGGTGGCCTTGGCAGGCCCCTCTGCTTTGCTGATATCTCTTTGAGGCGCGCGTGGAATATTATCGCTCGCATTTGCATTAGTCAACATAAGCTATCTCTGGCTTATGTTGAAAAATGCAAATGTGAGCATAAACGCTGGGCAACAGGGACGCTTTTCGCTTTTTTTACAGCGAGTATAGTGTCCTTATATTATATGTATTTTACCTATGACGGTTGCAATCCAATAATATCCTTATTGCTACGGAAATAAAGATCACTGTGACAGTAATGCAAAGTCAGAAGTTTTTTTTTTATCTATCATTACAGGCGATAATTTTGCCTTATATTTACATTAGTGTGTTTCGTCTATTTGATTAGATTAGATGTTTTAAACTACTAAGCGGATGTAAATGCAGTTTTCAGAAAAAGATAGAGTGATTCAAAAAGGTTTATTTGTAACTCAGTCTACATGGATAAAATCGCGGGGTGCATTGTTTAATAATAACTTAATTGATACTTATAACTAACTACAAACAATTGCGTTTCTTGTGAATTCACTCAGAGAACCACAAAAACAATATAAACCCGTCTTACTCGCTGTAAGTTTGAGCGGGTGCACAGCACGCGTTAGTAACCCCTTCCTTAAAAACCGCCGTTCTACTAGCAGTTGTAGCTACCGTTGAACACTCAGACTCACCAATCAAGCTTAGGAATCAAAGGGTTAGATTGCAGGTAGCTTATTGTTGTTTTTATTTTTGAATAAACGTTGCTGCACACTAGGGTTTAGCCTGTATCGTGGGTGCGTTCACAAACATTTAAACTCACATACATAAACAGCCAGACCCGAAACAACTACCTGTAGGTCATACAAATATTTATTCCGTGCGGAGATTGAACCTGCAACACCCAGCGCAGCAGTCGATTGCTCGGCCACTGCGCCAACCGTGCCGTCTGACTATTCAAAAATGTCTGACACAGGTCTATTTGAAATAAATGCTTCGGGTTTGACTTTGAAGACGACAAACCTTGAAGGATGGTAAAACGAACTTAACAAAACTAACAGCCAGTAATCCACATAAACTTGGCTCGAAAAAAAATTTAAGTTACAGGAAAAAGCTTTTTCACCGAGGCGCGAGATGACGTGGCATAAAAACATCAGTTTAGAATAGGCTTTCTGTAAGCTATCTACTCTGTGGCAGAGCAGAGTTCTCAGAGGCAGAGCGTAACAAAGTTTAATAAGTCGTAAATAAGTACAGCTGATATCTAGGGCGGAGTTTCAGCGGCTGTAGTAAAATAGGACCGTAAATAACTTTTATTGGGTACTTTGTATTCTGCGTGTATATGTTAGGGAAGAGCTCGTATGTTGTCAAATTTCGTGAATGAGAGCAGGGGATTATAGTAGAGCTACTTGTGAAAAATCTAGAAAGTTTTTACAAATAATTCTACACGTGTTTTTTTGCGTTGCGAAAGGGGGCTAGACGGAAAAAATTAAGACCAAAAGTTGTAACGACACTTTTTACTATCTGTGTCGCTCTCTCATAGAAAGCAAGCCAGTTATTTTCGTTTCGTCTTTCTATTTCGCATTAAACAGTGTGGTGTCGCGACAATGATTTTTGTTGAGTGTATACAAGTTTTTTGTACATAATAAATAAAAACTTCGTTCCATCCGGGTGTCCCTTGACACCTCTCAAGTTTTATGAAACTAAATGAGACCAGTCTTTCGTACCTGACTACTCAGAGAAAAAACAGACGAAAGAAACTCAGAGGTCATTTTTAAGTTTCAGACAAAAATCTTGGTCAACTTCATGTAAGTTGACCAAGATTTGACTGGCCATCATGGAGTCATTCACTTATCTGCATAGTAAATGACTCCATGATGTTTCTTCCTGATGTTTCTAAAGTCAATATCTCTAAAATAACGACTTAAAACATCCCTAACATTCAATGAAACCTTACATCAACTCCAATTAAGTCTTCATCATTCCTAAAGACTATCAAACAAATGAACTATGAAAAAAAAAATACAGCTCTCTCAAATCCTTAATCTTTAACCAATAAGGGTCATAATCGTGCACTACAGATTAGGGTAGGATTAATTCGTTGTCAGCAGAAACCTTGTCAATTGACGTCAAGAGAATATAATCGATAGAAAAAGACGGAGTCGGTTAAAAGGAAGACTTGAGTGTCATTGAAGGTATACAAATATTTGTCAGTGTAAGACAGATTTAAAGGAATCTTAAGGGACAAGCAGATATTGTCCCAGAGCTTTACAATCGATGAAACGTCTTGAGAATTATCTTTGAAATCATATTTCGTAAGTAAGCGGTTCTAATGTCTTTCGCCTTTCTGTAGTTTGATTCAGTAAAGTTAGCCAAAAGGAGGCACTTACTCAAATAACCGCGAACAAGTTGGAATTGAATTTGTTTGTTTTCAATGCTGGTGCATAAGTATTTTAATCAACAGGCAAGTTTTGCCCAAGGATACTAGGAGAAGACAAGTTTTCAGCTTTTGAAATAGTACATTTTGATTCAAGTTACAGAACTGTTTCGAGGTGGAATTAAAATAAAATAGATAATAAATAAAAATAAAATGAAATTTATTCACACAAAAAGTACAAAAAAAAATAAAAATAATTAAAAACATAATACAAGGTAAAATTGGCAAAGTAATTGTACAAGGCTTTTAAAAAGTGATTCAACGACTCCCAAACTGAGCAATGCTTGTATCTTGGGTAACACACGTGCCGTTCGGCGAGGGTGTTAAAGAGCCGAGAACAGCAGTGACAAATTCCCAGGTGAATCAAACGACGTTTCCCAATACACGTACGGATCAATTAAATAACAGAACGAAAAGCATTTTTGTCATAATCATTCTCAATGAAACTATGATTTTAATGTTGTGTTTTTCGTGCTTTTTCCCAAAGTAAAAGACGACGCCGTTAACAGCCTACAAACAACAACTGAATTTCAATTCTAAATTCAACTTTTGAATTTACAACTCAAACAAAACTCATTTTATGCAAAACTAGCTTTCGCCCGCGACTTCGTCCGCGTGGCATAGTTACTTTTGGCTAACGATAACTTTAAACCCGCGTGATAATCGAAAAAAAATATCTTTCTCTGCCCTTTTCTTCCCTCTTTCTCCCCCTTTTCTCACTTTTTTCACAGCCTATGTCCGTCTTTGATGAATTTTGGTACAGAGATAGTTGGGACCCTGGCCCAACTATCTCTGTACCAAAATTCATCAAAATCGGTTTAGCCATTTAGGCGAGAAGACGTAACAAACAAACTCACTTTCGCTTTTATAATATTAGTAAGGATTTCAGCTCGTAGCAAGTGGATCAAATTTAACCTCTCAGTTTTACCATAGTTACAAATGAAGCCAATTAAAATGGGTTATAAATACGAAGAAATGAATGAAATTTCTTCGGCAATTATCTTAAACGAGTTCGAAAACATTTTTAAAGGTTAAAATATTTTTATATCCACAAAGCGTTGTCGTGAAAGGTCATTTGTGCCACAAAGACTGGCACAGTCATTTTTTTTTTTACACCAGACGCAGCCAAAGGCCAGTACTTTACAATATCACTAAGTATTTCTTTTCCTCCTCTTATCTTTACAATGAACCATTTATTTCGATATTTTCGTCGACATTTAGTAGAAGTAACCAAGAATTCTCTTTTTAAAAACATTATATTTAATCCCGGCAAAAGTTGGAAGAATTGAGATTTCAGCATTAAAAAGTCGCAGTTTTATGAAGCTAGCGAGCTATTTTTGGGGCTCAGAGAAAATAAAATGGTGTGAGAAATTTTGTCTGGCTGTTAGTGTATGTGAGTTTAAGTGTTTGTAAACGGACCTACGATATAGGAAAAATCCTAGTGTGGGGTAAAAAGCAAATAAAAAACATATTTTATTTCTTTCTTTCTTTTTATCTGAACTACACCACCTAGTTAATAACTGTTTAGTTCGATAGTCCTAGGTAAGACTGCTTGTCAGCCTTCCAAGCCACTTTCTAAGACTGTAACGACTGTCAAAGATTTACAAATGACAGCCTGGTCCAACAGCTTAACGTGCTTTCCGAAGCGCGGAAGAAACTCGGTTTGTAACGGGTTGTCACCCATCTACAGATCAACCTAGGCAAGCGCGGCTTAAGCTTAAAATCGACCGGAGTGGCTGCCAGTATTTTGCGGTTTGCAGGTTGTTCGAAAAAGATACCGCGGTTCCGGAACATAAAGGGCCAAAGAAGGAACATGAGTGGGATTTAGTCAGTAAGGCTGAAACTCCCTTCCGCTCCACCAAGAGCGGAAGATATTATTCGACGATTAACTATCCCAAAAAAAACAAAATGTGTATCTTTTAGCTCGATATAAGTACTCGACGCAAGTCTGGTAGCCGGTAATAGCATAATAAAAGAGAACGTTTCCCTGTCCCGGTATAACGGTACCACCTTAATGACTTTATCGAGAAATTTACCGAAACTTCGCAACGAAATTTCAGGAGAAATGAAACGAAAATCTATTTGATATTTTTAGAAAACCTGCTATCAAGGTTAACCTTTTATTAAATAAGTTATTTATAGATAGTTAAGGAAAACTAAATATTATTTCCTGTAAATATCAAAGCGGAGACTTTTTGTAAAAAAAATAGGTTATAGAAATATTTAGTTATCTTTTATTATTTAACGATTTTATTTCATACTAGCTTTTGCCCGCGGCTTCGCTAGCGTTAAATTTGGGGTAACACAGTTCCCCTTTCCTGATTTGCAGGTACCTGCTACCTGTAGTTTTTGCCCTTGATTGTAATAGCTAAGTTTTCCCTTTTCTTTCCTCTTTCTCGTTCATTTCCCATTTTTTTAAATTGTCTATGTCCGTCTCCAGGGTCCCAACTATCTCTATACCAAAATTCATCAAAATCGGTTTGCTTTCGCTCTCACTTTCGCTTTTATAATATTAAGTAAGGATACCGATATAATTATATCACCTACACGATGTTACCCTGTGGTCTATCTGTTTGTCTAATTTCATCCAAACCAGTTTAATAATTTGTGAGTGAATGAGTAGATAGAAATAGTTTAAAAACAAGAGTGAATCAGACTCGCGCATCGAGGGTTCCGTACAAACTTATGACATAAACTGCCATATCTTTTGACTGCATAGACTAACGCCCGGTTCCAATAAACAAAAACGATTCGTTTTGCTTACGGATGGTAGTATTTTGATGACATAAGTTCTATGAGACTTATGTCAAAATACAACTATCCGTAAGCAAAACGAGTCGATTTTGTTTATTGGAACGGGGCATTAGAGGGTTTCAGTTGATTTCCACAGCAAAAAGGGACCACAGAGCTGAGTACCTATATGGTTTTCAAATCTATACATCTACGCGTTTCCGAGATAAATGGTCTTGACAGCAGTCAAAAAAGTGATGTAAAAAGGGTTCCGTTTTTTCCTTTTGAGGACCCCTTAAAAAAGATGAAACTTTGACATCCAATATTTCCAAAACTTGAAGTTGATAGGTTTAGACCAGAACAAGAAGATACGAGAAAAAAGCACCTTTCAGCTTCGTAATTGATTGACGGCACGGTCGCGGGTTCGATCCCCGCACGGAACAAATATTTGTATGACCTGCAGATAGTTGTTTCGGGTCTGGCTGTTTGTGAAAGTAAGTTTAAATGTTTGTAAACGCACCCACGATACAGGAGAAATTCCTAGTGTGGGACAACGTTTTTTTTAAAGAAAAATAAATAATATATGTATATAAAATCAATCAATATACCTCCTGCAAAAAAAAGTATATTAAGTTGTGTATAAAGTATAAAAAGTAATCATAGGGAAAAATCGAAACTCAACCTGAACTACCCACGCGAAAAACCTCAGGAAATTAGTTTCTACCCACCCACGTAAAAGATTATAATATCATACTTTTTTCAAGAAACCTTAAATTCTCCACGAAGTATTTCCCTTATGTTGACAATAAATTCTGATTCAATCGACCCTGGGCCAATATGGCCGACCCCTGGACAATCTTTTCAGGTTTTTCTTCTCAAAATCCTTTTAAATAATAATATTTATATTTGAAGAAGGGCGCATACTCGTAAAACTATATTGGTGTTAACTTTGTTTGTTCAATACTAGGAAAATATTGGTTTTATGAATGATTTTATTCCTATTTTGGGATCATACTAAATGTAAATCAACGGTTGGGTTTTGAGGTATTTAATGAAAAAAAAATACGTGTCGCACTCGGGGACTGCCGCGGTAAAGCTGTTGCATAGCATTTTTTATCAACTTATGCAATAAAAAAAAAAAAACTTATGCAATATTTAAAAAATAACTAAATATAATATTTAAAAAGTAGGTACTTCCAATGAAAAGAAGTCGCAAAAAGAAAAATTTAGACCTTGGGATTGATCCGGCGTAATATTGATTGACGACCCGATTCTTTACCAAACACGCTAATTGAACATTCGAATCGCAATTGAAATAACTGACCGTATTCGTAATGTTAGGTGTTTTCGTTACGAAATTTCTGGATTCGGTCTCCACGCTCAAGTCCTGCGATAGAAGCTATGCAATAGCTTAAAAAATTACCGAAATCATTAGATGTCATTAGTGTCTCTCATTAACACGCTTTTATTAATAGCTTTTTTTGGAGTGGGAAAACATCAAATAACTTCCCTCGATCTGGGCGGAGCGGGAGGCAGTGTATGTTAATAGCTTTACTTGCAACTAAGTATCTAGCGAAATTTCAAATGACAAAGACAAAGTAAAATATTCATCCCTCTAAGTCCACTCAGTCAAAAGATATGACTGTCTATGTCGCAGGTTTGTACGGAATAATCGTTGCGCTAGACTGACTCGCCCTGGGTTGGTATTTTTCCTATTTCTTGTATCTAAGATTGCTTTTTACTATTTTTTTGTGAATGAGTGGAAATTGTGGGCCTTCTAGATTCCTAGACGCTTGTCAACATCTTAGTTTACGTTTTATAAAGTAAGCAATTATCTACTTATTGTCGGGTCTACGCTGTCCTCCCAAACTTAAGTACTAACGCTGTTACTTAAACCAAATGATTTTAAAAGAGTGACCATGGAGTTTCTAGCCGGTTCTCCATAGAGAACGACCAACCCGAACGGTGCACCCTCTCTCGATGTTTTGTAACTGCCTGTGTAGTCCTATGTAAAATGAAATACATTCATCATCTGCCTAGCCTTTCCCAACTATGTTGGGGTCGGCTTCCAGTCTAACCGGATGCAGCTGAATATCAGTATTTTACATGGAGCGACTGCCTATCTGACCTCCACAACCCAGTTAATACTGGGTAATACGATACCCCTTGGTAAGACTGGTTGTCAGACTTTCGGAACACTGACTACCTGTAACGACTGTCAAAGATCTACAAATGACAGCCGGGACCAACGGCTTAACGTGCTTTCCGAGGCACGGAGGAAACTCGGTATGTAACGGGTGGTCACCCATCCACAGACCAACCTAGGCAAGCGCGGCTTAACCTAAAGATCGACCCGAGCGGCTCCTATTTATTTAGCCACGAGCTCCTCTAAAATAAAATACATTAATTATTAAAGTAAAATGAAATACATTATTGATAAAAATATCGTGTCTATGTTTAGACCATCAGAACATTTCTCTCTCTTAAAGCAGCCTGACTAATCAGGCTGTAAAGAAAATGTAAGACTAATCTTACATTTTCTTTTAGTAAACACAGGGTAAAATTAAATTAACGAGAATAACTCTATTAACTATTGATTGTTTATTTAGAAGTTTGAATGATTCATAAAGAGTCCGTTGAAAACTACACACCTCAACTTCCAAAGAATCAAATCTACTGTTACATATATTTTTCAGTTTCTTATATATATATACTAGCTGTGCCCAGCGATTTCACTCGCTGCTCAGCTCCTTTTCTAGAGAAGGGTATGAAAAATAGATGTTGGCCGATTCTCAGACTTAAACAAAATCAAAATCAAATCGGTCCAGCCATTTCAGAGGAGTATGGTAACTAACTCTGTGACACGAGAATTTTATATATTAGATATTTCTCTATAATACACTCAACAAGTTCTTCTCGACACAGACGTTCATATAATCCTAGTTTGTCGCCCACTTAGTGTGTGTTGTTCAAAATAAACATCAACTTAGATAAGGAGTAGCTCGCTGCAAATTGTAGCTACAATGTAAATGGATTAAACATATGTGAGAGAGGGCAAAAGGTCAAGTATGTAAGTAGTAGTAAATAGCATATACCCTTGCAAGTATTATTATTACCTGTTTATTTTTTTAGTGGGAGGACTGTTTTGCTAGCCTCTTTGGGAGAGATGATACCGTAATGAATAACTAGTTTCCAACGGTCCCTACGTACATAAAGACATGTCGAAAATTGCATTTTTTTATATTGTATCATTGACTTTAGATTATCTATACGCACATGCTGACATACGATTTTTATTTTTATTTAATTTATTTACCTTGTTTTAGAAGTCGTTTAAGAGAACAAGTATTATAAATACAACGAATAAGTGTCGTAGAAACGGTCATCTATCAGTTTTTCCAAGAAAACGTGAAATAATAAAATCCTTATGTGTAAATAGCATTATAAAGCTCTTAAAACTGTTAAAATATTGTAGAAAGAAAATATTTATTATTGCTCATAGAATTATTTCTAGGGCGTGTTGAACACAAATTACGCTTTCCTGTAAACCTCGGTTTTTGACTTAACCTTATGTACGTAGGAACCGTCGCTTTGCTCTGCGGTTTCAGCCGCTGGTCAGCTCTTAAGTGTCGTGGCGTGGCGTTATAAAGCCTATAGCTTTTCTTGATAAAAGGCACCTAAAACTATTTTTAAGGGGTTCCAAAATAAAATACGGAACCCTTAATGGATCACTTTGTGGTCCGTCTCTCTGTTTGTCAAGACCCATTATCTCGAAAACGTGTGATGGTATCGAATTGAAATTGAAACTATTTGTGGGGGGGAGTGTCAGACTTGAACTGACTAAAACCCACCCATGTTCCTTCTATTGCCCTTTATGTTCCGTGGCCGCAGTATCTCTTTCGAACAACCCGCAACCCCGGCAGGCGATGGCCCTGAAAAACGCGTTACACATAGGATGGCACTTAAGCCCTTTATAAGTGACAATACTTCTGTTTTTTCTTGTGCTGTGGCAGTATTTAGCGGGGTCTTCCTCATAAAGACTGAAAACACACGGCGAAAGTTTATGAGCGTGTACGCTGCGATAAGTTTTGTATGCGGCTTAGTACGTCTTAATTACGTGATGGGGTGGGTGCTCCTTAACGTTTGTTACTCGGAGTTCACTCTTGCTTGAGAGAATTATTTATGTATTCAGTTGAAACCTCAAACTTGTTGATTAAAACTTTAAACTTTATTTTTAAACGTTGCCCCACTCTAGGAATTTCCAATGTATTGTGGGTATGTTTATAAACATTTAGGCTCACAAACAGCCAACCAGGAAGAACCATATATCATACAAAGTGTTTCTAATAAGAAAGTCAATGAGCTCGCGCCATATTGAGACTTTATCTATCAACTGTCACTTGAATGCTGGCAAATTCTCGATATCAATTGGTGCGCGGTCTTTGCCTGCGTCTTGAGGCTTATCTTAATGCTTTTATGTATTTTTTGGCGATAAAAAATATCAAACAACCAATTTCTTAGATTTAATGTTTATGACGCCATCAACATGGCGCCAGGTCAGTCATTTTCTAATTGTAAACGCACTATACAAAATATTTATTCCGTGCGGCAATCGATCTCGAGACACACAGTGCCACAGTATAGTATTTTTTTGCAATAACAAAAAATAAAACCGCTCTTTAATACCTACATTTTGACAGGTATTGCAGTTTTGTAGAAAACAGCTGTTTTCAGGGTCTCATATCACAAAAGGGAAAAAAACGGAACCCTGTCCCTTGTCTGTCTGTCAGTCTGTCAAGAAGAATACGTAAAGGTATCATGTTGAAATTAAATCCATATACTCAACTCTGTGATCTCTTTGTGTTGTGAAAAACAACCTTCTAAGTCTGGGGAGTCAAAAGATATGGCTGTTTATATCTCAAGTTTGTACGGAACCCTCGGTGTGCGAGTCTGACTGGCTCTTGGCCATTTTTTTTATTATTAAACTGGGTTGTGTAGGTCAGATAAGTAGTCAGCTGCATCCGGTGAGACTGGAAGCCAACCCCAACATTTTTGGGAAAAGGCTAGGCAGATGATCACTGTTTGAGTGTAATTTTGTCTGGGACCCAGCTTTACGTCATTATGTTTCTCTATTATCAACTCTACCTACAAGTTGATAAAATCAAAATCATTTATTTGAAGTAGGCCAATTACAGGCAGTTTTAAACTGTCGAAACATTGACAATAATAAAATGAAGCTACAGTCCCAGTCACAAGGCATAATAATTGTGAAAGTGCCCATTCCAAAACGTAGATCTCTATGGAGAAGAATGGGCAAGAAACTCCATGGACACTCTTTTAAATCAGAATATTGTTACAAAACCTTGGTTACATTATTCGTGTTAATATGGTAAACTATGTGAGAATGATGCAGCAAGACGTGCATATTAAAAGTGTCCATAGTAAAACAAAAAGAATTTCAAAAATAAATTATTAATTTAAATAAGCCGTGGCAACTGAGAGATGACAACTGACAGCGCCCGTTCACGAACATGACGCATAGATCAGCACTGTTAAACTCATAGAGAGAGATAGAGTAGAGATCTGGATTGTTACTCAATACACAATATTATTTATTGCGTTCCACAGTGTAAAGTTATACCAGGTGGCAAACTTCAGACAGATGGTGTTATCGATTGTCACTGTTTAGTAGCTGAATGGACACACACAATGTTATATTGCACTCCGGTATTATATCTATGTTCGTTTTTGCTTATCAGACTAACATTAAAATTAATAACTTGAGTCATGGATCTGAATGTTGAAGGATGGTGAGCCAAAGGAAAGCCAAAGAAAAGATGGATGGATTGTGTAAGGAATGATATGAAGGAGAAAGGAGTAAATGATGCCGTGTCGTCTGATAGGGGAGAATGGAAGAAGAAAACGTGTTGCGCCGACTGAATAGGACAAGGGCAGAAAAATTATGTTAAAATTAATACCTTAATTGAAACGAACGCTTGATTTGAGATAGAGAGTTCTAATAATATGTAGAATATTAGCCTTTAATTAATAAATAAGTAGTTTTTTGATGAAATAACTTAAAATTTCACATTTGTAATTTGAGGAGGAAGAGGTCTTGGCAAAATAATAACAGCCGCTCGAGTCGGTTTTGAAGTTAGGCTGCGCTTTTATAGGTTGGTCCCTGGATGGGTGACCCATTATATACCGAGCTATCTTTGTGCCTCAGGTCTATTTAGTTATTTAAAGAAACAAATACTTTTCAACTTAAAAAAAAATATTTATGATTAAAGAACCAGCTTTAGAAAACAGCAATTTAACATTCAAAGATCATGGTCGAACTCAAACTCAAAGCATTCATTTCAACTAGTTAGACCATTACAGGCACTTTTGAATGTCAAGAAACCAAATGATGAAGCTACAGTCCCGGTCACAAGACTTAATAACTTGTGAAAGTACTGTAGTTGCCCATTCCAAAGATTTGATCTCTATAGAGAAGAATGGGCAAGAAATCCCATGGACACTCTTTTAAATAATAGTATTATTACAAAATCGTACATAATTAAAGTTGAGATTATACAAATATGTGAAAACGATGTGATTTCACCTAATGAAGAGAAGATACTTCAAAACTAATTAAACAACACACAATACGAACTCATATACTTAATCCCAGTTATTACTTACATCGTCAATTCATCTCTGCAATATGGTGTGTTTCCTGCGGTTTGGCGTAAGGCTTACATTATCCCTCTTCCTAAAATTTCTAATCCCAGTTTAGCTAATCACTTTAGACCCATCTCCATTCTCCCTTTCCTGTCTAAGATCCTTGAAGCAGTTGCTCTTAAACAATTATCCTCTTTCGTTTTTAAGAATAATCTTTTATCCAGTTCCCAATCCGGTTTTCGGCCTGGCCACAGCACAGCCACAGCTTTGCTTAAAGTTACAGAAGATATTCGAGATGGCTTGGAGAATTCTAGGTTAACGGTGTTAGTTTTAATAGATTTTTCCAATGCTTTTAACACCGTTGATCACGACATTCTCCTGGCCATACTGTCTCAAATTGGGGTGTCTTCTTTGTCACGTAATTGGTTTTCTTCTTATCTTCGTGGTCGCCAGCAGGCGGTGCGTGTTGATCAGGATTACTCTGACTGGTGCGACCTGATGACTGGTGTTCCACAAGGCGGTATACTCTCTCCTCTCTTATTTTCTTTATTTATTAACTCCATTACTGCTATCCTCAAATGTTCTTACCATCTGTACGCTGATGACTTGCAACTATACGCTCAATCAGATATTGCGAACCTTGATGAATGCATTTCATCCCTTAATGCTGATCTCCGAACTATTGAGGAATGGTCTGGCAAATTTGGGGTTTCTGTTAACGTTGGGAAATGTCAGGCCATCCTCATTGGTAGCTCGCACTATTTGAGAAATGTGAACATTAGTCAACTTGCACCACTGATGTATCAGAATTCTATTATTTCTTTCTCACCTCACGTTAAAGACTTAGGTTTGTACATTGACGACTGTTTCAGCTGGAATAAGCACGTGGCTCAAGTAAGCCAGAAAGTCACTCTCTCGCTGCGGTCTCTCTATAGATTTAAGCACTTTCTCCCATCTAGCACTAAACTTATTTTGGTACAGTCTCTTGTGCTTCCCATTATCGACTATGGTGACGTTTGTTATTCTGATCTATCCCAGGAACTTCTCAATAAATTGGATCGTCTTCTTAATAATTGCATTCGCTTTGTGTTTGGCCTTCGTAAATATGATCACATCTCTTCCTTCCGTACTCAGCTTAAATGGCTGCCTATAAGACTCAGGAGGTCCCTCAGATCTCTCTGTATGTTGTACTCTATCTTGAATGATCCGTATGCTCCTGATTATTTAAAAACTTATTTTAAAGTGTTGGGCAGTTCTCACAGCCGTAAACTTCGGGCTTCTGAAAATCTACTCCTCCAAATTCCATTACACCGCACCGGTTTTATGTCCAAATCTTATGCAATTTCAACAATAAAGCTCTGGAACGCGCTACCCTTTGGCATTAAAAAAGCTGAAAGTAAACTTACCTTTAAAAGAAAAGTTCGTAGCCACTATTTAGGTCCGTCTACCAATTAAAAGTCATAGTAATTACTGTTAAAGTTCTCGTTTTTATTTATTTTTAATTGTATTTATTAGTTTATTTGATATGTATATGTGTATTAGTATCCGTATAAATATTTATAATGTTTTCGAAAACAAATAGTTTTAGATATAAATATTTTTGTACCCTATCACAATGTTGTCGTATTTTACCCAAAGGTTGACTGGTAGAGAATGCCTTATGGCATTAAGTCCGCCTATGTACCACTATTGTACATGAAGTTTAAATAAATAAATAAATAAATAAATATACATTTCATAATAAATCTCGTATTAATCCAACAATGTACAACACTTGAAACTTGATACAGCTTTAGAGAATTCAACTTTATGATAGAAAATTTCTGAAACGAAATCTGTCTTAATCAAATTTCTTCGCGTTCAACGTTTGTTACATCTTCCGCATGCTTGCAAGTTGTTTGCGAATAAGTGAACTAGTATAACATTCAATTTTAAGTTTCAAGTGTTCTTGTACAGAGTTGATAAGAGTTTAAAACTTGGAACAACGAGAGCTTAGTACTACAACCGAGAACCGGCTTTCAAGGATACTCTTTATCTATATAAAGAGATACCGCGGCCCCGGAATAAAAGAACTACTACTCTGTGAGCAATGGGTTTCATTTACTATTACAGGAGTAAATTATGCCGTGACGTTTGATAGGGTTGAATGGCAGAAGAAAACGTCTTGCGCTGCCCTAATAGAATGGGACAAGGGCAGAAAAATGATGATGATATTTTTTTATTTACGAGATGAGTAAAACGTTTGTTAACTTGCCCAGTCAGGTAACGGCGTCATGAGTCCACGCAATACATCCCACGCTCTCAACTAAGCCCACGCCCACCCCTGAAATTTCCGTGTTCGTAATCATGCAAAAATTACGTAAATAAAATACAAAAGCAAAATATAATTTATTGTTCTAACAATGAGAATCCATTTTTTTTTTCAGAATTTTTTTCCTGGAACCGTGTTATACGTTCTAATCTGTTCTGCCCTATCGGAAACGTTTTCTTTTGTTTTTATTTCAATGACATTTTGTAACCTGAGCTTGTGGCTAAATTATAATAGTTTCTCGGGTCGATCCTTAGGTTAAGCTGTGCTTGTCTAGGTTGGTCTGTGGATGGGATACCGCCAATTACAAACCAAGTTTCCCCCATGCATTGGAAAGCACATAAAGTCATTCGTCCCGGCTGTCTTTTGTAGATCTTTGACAGTCGTTACAGGTAGTCAGTGTCCTGAACGTCTGATAACCAGTCTTACCAAGGGGTTTCATATAACCAGTTCTAGCTGGGTTTTGGAGGTCAGCTGATAGTCATTCCTTGTGAAATTTAGAGTTAAACTCAGCTGTATGTGGTTTTACTATAAGCCGTCCCCAATGCAGTTGGGAAAAGGCTAGGTTGACGATGAATGAGCCAATAATGTTCCACTGATGACGACACAGTTGGCGTAGTGGCTGAGCGGACTGCTGCGCTGCGTGTCGCGGGTTCGATCCCCGCACGGAACAAATATTTGTGTGATAGTTGTTTCGGGTCTAGCTGTTTGTGTGAGATTAAATGTTTGTAAACGCACCCACGATACAGGAGAAATTCCTAGTGTGAGGAAAGGTTTTTCTAAAAAGAAAGAATTAGTTTAAAAAACACGCTTTTGTTTAATTTGAAAGTGTTGATTTATTATCTTATTCTGTCAATTTTCATGCCTTATGGTAGAATGTAACGGTAACCTTCAAACATGTATCATCTTATACATGTTCCTACATTGTTGCAAATCTTTATATATATAATTCTTCTGTGAGTGTGTATGTCACTGAACTTCTCTCAAACGACTGGAGCGATTTTGATGAAATTTTTTGTGTGTGTTCAAGGGGATCTGGGAATGGTTTAGATTCACAATTTTGTCCGCTGGACAATGTTTTTTTAATTAATTTTTAATTTATTAGTAGTTGTTGATTTTGGAATGTTTTACATTGGATCCGACAGACGGCGCTACCATCGCAGTGTCAAATTAGACAGCTTATTAGCTTATTAAAAAAAGCTTGAAATTTTCAAATTAAAGACGTGTAGACAGGACAACGTCTGTCGGGTCCGCTAGTAAATATATATATCTGAATCTGAATAGCACATAGTACTTAATCTTACGTTACTTTTATTTAAGCTGTACTCCCAGTTCAACTCAATAAGGTTGTTTTAATGCTTAACCGGTCTATCAGTCTTACGTTACAATACCAAGCACCGGTTCCACGTAGTTCACAGTTCGATTTTCTTATAAATGCGGAGAGCCTGCGAATGGCAGAAAGCTACAGTTAAACGGGTGCAAAATCGGACCCGGGATCTCTATCGGATCGTGAAATTTCCGTGAGACCGCTTCACTCCTGCGGATCGAGAAATTCCCGTTCACTTGCCTACTTTCTACTTCGTATACAAACAGTTCTAGTAGAGAATGTTAAAACTTAAAGTGGGTAGGGCTTTTTTTGCGGATGGGAAATCATCAAATAACTTCCCCTGCTCTGGGCGGAGCGGGGGGGGAGTGTCCGACTTGTACTGACTAAAACCCACCCATGTTCCTTCTATGCTCCGGGGCCGTGGCATCTCTTATAAACAACCCGCAAACTCGGCATACGGTGGCACTGGCAGGCCCTTCTGCTTTGCTGACATCTCCTTGAGGCGCGCGTAGAACACTAACTCGTCGTCGACACGGGCTGTCGTCAATAGACGGACGGACAGTGAGCTAAATGGGTTCGCTTTAATATAATAATGTGTTGATCATAATATAGATTATTATTTAAACGCCATAATCATGGATTAACAGTTCACCCGTGATCCATGGCGTTTGCAACATCTACAAAATATCGGAAACTCGAAATAAATAACAAACATGGTAAATATCCCGTTTCAAGTGTTAATAATAATGTTAGTGACTATGTCTATTTAAAGACTTATATCATAACCAGCTTTTGCCCGCAGCTTCACTCGCCTCCACCCCTAATTTTAAGAAAGTGGGGTCTTAAAAAGAGACAAAAAGTAGGCTATGTCACTCTCTATCTCTTTAACTATGTCCACTTAAAAAAACAAGTCAATTCGTCGCTCCGTTTCGCTGTAAAAGACAGACAAACAAACAGTCACATAGATACACTTTCCCATTTATAATATTAGTATGAATAGATAGATGTTTAAGTCATAATTTATTATTTTTAACCAGCCGACCAATGACTTTACTTGCTCTCCGGAGAACGAAAACTTACCTATGCAATTTTACTCGATAAAGCAACAAAACCATTACTAAAGCACAAATAAGTTACAGTAACTCGTCCCATAAACCCAAGCCTACCCATCCCCTACTACTCTGAAGGGATGATTGTTTGAATGAACGCGTGACTGGGGCTTTGCGTCATTAATTACATCTGCTAGTGGCCGGTCTCCACTGCCCACTCAAACACACGTTTGAAATCAACCTTTGAACTTGTGAACATTAGGGTTGTACCTAGCAGAGAGGCCTGCCAGAGCCACCGCCTGCGGGGATTGCGGGTTGTTCGAAAGAGATACTGCGGCCCCGGAATATAAAGGGCAATAGAAGGAACATGGGTGGGTTTTAGTCAGTACAAGTCTGACACTCCTCTCCGCTGCGCCCAGAGAGGAGGAAGTAGTTTGAGGATTCACCAACCCATCAACAAAAAAAGGGTTGTACCTTACGACAAATGTTAAAGGATTCATCACGTTTTTATTTAGAAACTAGCTTTTGCCCGCGGCTTCGCTCGCGTTAAATTCGGTAGCGCCTTATTGATTTGTAATAGCAACGCTAAGTTTTCCCGTTTCGTCCCTCTTTCCCCTCATATCCCAATCTTTTTTTAAATAACATATTCTATGTCCGTCTCCTGGTTCCCAACTATCTCTGTACCAAAACTCATCAAAATCGGTTTAGCCATTAAAGCGTGAAGAGGTAACAAACAAACAAACTCACTTTCGCTTTTATAATATTAATAATAATAAAAATATTTAAGTAAAGACTAGCTTTTGCCCGCGGCTTCGCTCGCGTTAAATTCGGGGTAACACAGTTCCCCTTTCCTGATTTGCAGGTACTTGCTACCTGTAGTTTTTGCCCTTGCGCCTTATTTATTGTAATAACAAAGCTAAGTTTTTCCTTTTCTTCCCTCTTTCTCCCTCATTTCCCACTTTAAAAAAAATAGCCTATGTCTGTCTCCAGGTTCCCAACTATCTCTGAACCAAAATTCATCAAAGTCGGTTTAGCCATTAAAGGCGTGAAGACGTAACAATCAAACTCACTTTCGCTTCTATAATATTAGTAAGGATTTTTCAGTAGTAGCATAGGAGTAGTAGTAGATTTGTGCCCGTTTCATGGTGATAGATTCGTTTTTTACGAAGGACATGTGGTATATTTAAACATGACCCAAAAACCGGCAAAGAGCGAGTTAGACTCACACATCGAGGGTTCCGTACAAACTTGCGACGTAAACACCCATATCTTTTGACTGCGTAGATTTAGAGGGTTGATTTTTCACAGCACAGAGTTGTTTGTATGGTTTTCATTTCAACTCGATACCTCGACGCGTTCCCGAGATAAAGGGTCTTGACAGACAGACAGACAACAAAGTGATCCAATAAGGTATCCGTTTCTTTCCTTTTGAGATACGGAATCCTACAAAACTATCAGAGAGCTATGACGGATGAATCAGGAATGTAATAGGATAACATAAAGTCGTTGCACAACTATGAAACGCTTTGAAAGCGCCAGAAGATACAGTTTAGAATTACAGTTTTTTTTACAAAAAGATTCCCCCCTCATTAAAAAAAACTTCATTTGAATTCGGAACAAGTCGAGTCGAGCCAAAAAAGTCACATAAAATATAATTTTTATATGTTTCTTTTTGTCATCTACGGCGTAGCAGCTTGCTACGAGCTGTGGGCTACGCATTCTGAGATGAAATATAATTTTTCGTACATTGAATACGAAACCACTAAGTTCCAAAGACTTCATGCTAAAATTAATTTTCCTCTACACGCCATTAAAACCGTCCCGGTTTGTTTCTGCGAAATGAAAATGAAAGACCGAGCAAATGAGCATAATATTGAAAAAGCTGCTTATAAATTACGTTTGAAATTTATTTTAAAACTAGACTCAACGAGGAAACATATACATATTTTTTCGAGTGTGGAAAAGTAACAAAGAAATGATGCCCACAGTATCATAAAACAAAAGAAATTTAATAAGCTTTGTCTCACTTGCGCAGTTGAAATAATTTATTCAATAAATCCTAATTGTCAGCACTTTTTAACGTCAAACTCTAACATTAAGCAAGTAAACTTACTGGTGACCTAAGGCGAGGCTTTTTTTTTTTTTTTTTTCGGGTGGGAAATCATCCAATGACTTTTTTTTTTTTTTTTTTTTTTTTTTTTTTATTTATTCATATTACGTAGTTGACAATAATTTCAAATTGATTTTGTACCATTAAACCAATAGATGGTTTGTATTGGTACTCACATTCGTTACTTAATTTCTAAAAACAAGATACGTACTTTCAATAATACAATTAACAATATTTTGCGGTAATCACCCATTCACAAACAGAAATTGAAGGTACTCAGATAAAAAACGACTGTTTCTACGACTCAATGCAGCAAAGACACATACAGGTGGTTTCATTTTATTATTTTTGGCTTCAAATGTTGTATGTTTCTTGTTTGTTTTTGTTTTATTTTTGTTTAATTGCGTTGTTGTGTGTTAAACGATTAAGTTTACTTATTATTATTATTACTTTCGATATTAAATATGTTGTCATAAAAGTATTTTTTGTATTTTAACTTATAATTTTTGGAGTTTATTTCCTTTTTAATATTTTGCGGGATTTTATTCAGTATTGAGGGAATTAGAAATTCTACTGTTCGCCTTCCATAATAATTTTTGACTTGGGGTACTATTAACAAGTTGTTGGTAATACTTCTAGTAATTATTTTGTGAGTTATGGGTATTTGACAGCTTTTATTATTAAATTGTTCAATTAGGAGGGCCATATGGATTCTAATTTGTATGGGCAATATATTACAATATTTAAATAATTCTATCACGTTATCCTTGTGTTGGATTTTTATTTTTCTTGGTACAATAAGTTTTATTAATCTAACTTGCAGTGTGTAAATTCGTTCAATGTATGTTTTAAATGTTCGCCCATAGCTTGTAATTCCGTATGCTATAATCGATTCTGCCAGAGCAACATACATATTCAGAAGAACTTTGAAGGGAACTTTAGGTTTGAGAATGTAAAATTTTGCCATAATAGCTCGCAGTTTATCACAGACAGCATTCACGTGAAAGCTCCAACAAAATCGACTATCCACCACAAGTCCCAGATAGGTGTGATGCGTCACTTGATCAATTGCTTCACATTTGCATGACCCTGAAACAGTGGAGTGGAGACAGCTATGACTGTGCGCAATTACCTTAAAACAACTATTATTTTTTAGATGGCTAGAGTGTACATGAATGATTTTGGTTTTATTTGCATTCAGAACCAGTCCAGCATCGTGTGCCCACTTAGATACTCGGGTAAAATCTTGCTGCAGCCATTGAGCTGCTATTTTTACATCTTTGTGGGTCGCTACAAGACATGTGTCGTCTGCATATTGGTAAACAGAACAGTGGTTGACCACATGTTCCATGTCGTTGACATATGCAAGGTAGTGTAATGGTCCAAGTACTGAACCTTGTGCCGTTCCTTCAGTGACTTCAACGGCGTCACTGATTTTGTCACTGATCTTGACATTGTATTTTCGTTCTTTTAAGTAACTCTTACACCAGTCAAGTATTGGTCCACGAACTCCGGAGTTATCTAGTTTAGTTAGCAGAGTGTCATGTCTGAGCGTGTCAAAAGCCTTGCTGAAATCAATAAATAGCAAAATGACATGATTTCTACCACCAAGAGATTTATTGACATCATCCGTAAATTTCGATAACAACTGTGAGGTCGATTTATTGGGTTGAAAACCATATTGTGATTTGGATAACACATCATTTTTTACATAAAATTCTTGAATCTGGTTATAAATGTATTTTTCAACTATCTTATCGATTACTGATAGAATAGTGATAGGTCTATAGTTTGTATAATCGGCATGGCTACCTGTTTTGTGTATTGGTCGCACAATACCTGATTTTAAATCTTCCGGGTATTTCCCCTGTTTGACACTGGCATTAATTAGTTTGGCAATAACACCGGCCATCTTGTCACATATGGATTTGATGTCAACACACCTAATATTATCTGCCCCAGGAGCTTTGTTTGTGTTTAGGTTTCTAATTAATTTAAGGACACCGTCCTTTGAGGCTTTTTTGAAGTAAATTGATTTGTCTTGAGGAAACATATAGTCTGATTCTTTTAGGAGCCGATGGTCACACTTGGGCAATATTTTTTTAACACTATTCCTAAATTCTATGGCAAAGTTATTAGCTATGGACTTAGCTCCTGTATCATTCTTTTTGAACGCTCTTAATATTGCTTCATCAACCGATTTTTTCTTGCGACCAGATAAAGTATTCAATATTTGCCATAGTTTCCTAGGATTCAATTTATTATTATTTATTTGTTCCATATAATATTTATTCCGAGATTTTTCAATTGTTTTATGAGTTTTATTTCTTGTTTTATTATATTCTAGTCGCAGTATTTTATCTGTTGGATCATTTTTCCATTTTATAAATAATTCGTCCTTTTTTTTGCACATGTTATCAATTTTAATATTAATCCAAGGTTTTTTATTTCTTTTACTGTTGTTATTTATTTTTCTAATGTATTTTGATTCTTTGTAACATTGCTGAAATTTGTTTTTTATGTGGTCGTAAATTTTATTTGGACATTCCAAATAATTTAATTCGTTCCATTCTAAATTATTAAGTAATGATTTAATTTTATTATTATCAATGAGTTGAATATTTATTTGATCACCCTGTGTACATATTGGGTCTGTTCCTACACACGACAATATTAGCATACGATGGTCGGCCAGAACAGTTCCGAGCGCGGCCGAGTAAAGATCTAACGAAGGCGTTCTTGTAAAAATGTGATCTATGCAACTACGTGAAATGTTATTTCCGCGTGTCTCAATTCTTGTGTAGTCGGAGATCGCGCTCGTTAGACCACACTCGGACAAGCCACTAATGTAGTGTTCTCGGATGTTATCGTATGTTTTTAGGTCTATGTTTATGTCTCCTAGCAAGTACGTGTCGCATGAATGAATCAGTGATTTGGATAATAGATTAACTATTTCTTTTATGAATAGGTGCTTACTTTCGCTTGGCGGTCTATACAGTGCACAAATGTAGGCGTGATAATTGTGAGGTGTAGTGACTTGACCAACAATACATTCGCAATGTATTAGAGAGTGATGCGTTGGTGTGAATATGTAGCCATCTCGGGCATAAATTATTATACCACCGCCTTTTCTGTTTTTACGCAACATACTGTGCATTTCATAGCCATTGATATTGTACATATGAACAGTTATTTCGCTTATATTAACTTCTGTTAAAATTAACAAATCTATAGGAGCGTTAGAGGAACTGATTAATTGTGTTACATAGCAATAATTTTTGACTAGCGATCTAATGTTTATGTGGACTATATTAAGAAAAACATTATTAAAGAGAGGCAAATGCTTAAAGTAATCATTAATATTGACACAGTCGAATATTTCTTGGTGATCGGAAGGAGGAACCGGGGAGACTTATTTTAAAACTATTACCGATAAAGATTCTTATTTCCTAGCGGCGTGTCAGTCGAGAGTTTCTCGATGTCGGCTTCGCTCCTAATGACTATGGACTTGTCTTTGTCTTCTTTACGTAGGAGAACCTTTCCATCCTGGAACCAGACGTATTTATATGTTGGTCGCAGTTTCTGTTGGGCTAGCCACATTAAGGATTTATTAGCTTTAGTCAGAGCGCGTCGCACGATCACTTTGGACTTAGCCAATTCTGCAGGGGCATTCGGCAGGACTTGCGGAACCAGTACTTCATTCTCTCTGGATGCCCGTACCCATGAGCTTGCATATTCTTCCTGCTTGAGCTCCACTTGTAAGTTTCCTTCACGGTCATTACGACTTTCGACTCGTTTAACATTAATGATTTGATTCTTGTCGATGTTGAGAGTTTCAGCCAGCTTGACAGATATCGATTCCAGGTTTTCATCTTTAGCTTTAGGGATTCCGATCACTTCTAACACATTATTAAGACGTTGTTGTTCAATATTTCGAAGGTATTGTTTCAGTGAGCTCACTTCAAGCTCAAGATGAGTTTTTTCGTTGTTTAGGTTGGTATACTTCCTTTCCAGTTCCTGGATGTGCTTATTTTGAGACTCCACCGTTTTCGTTAGTTCATCTATCTTTTTACAAGAAGTTTTCACCGATGAATCTATTGGTTGTAACTCCATCTTAAGGACTCTTTTCAATTCATCTGTGATATCTTTCAGAAACTTGTCACTTTCGATGTTGCAGTTAATCATATTTTTGCCGGAGGTCGCGACGTCCTCTTCTTCATCATCCTCTTCCGGAATAAAAAATGACGACTTTCTATTTGGCGAGTTATGATTGCACTCGTCACATATCCAATCCAGGCTGTCTGCGTTACGAAGTGCAGATAGTTGTTTAGCGGTAAGACCAGAACATGCTTTACTTGCATGAACAGTCCTGCTGCAGGACCTGCATTCGAGTCCTGGTGATCTATTTGTTATGCCTTTATTGCAAATATCGCACTTGGTCATTTTTGGTATCAGTGGGTAGTTAGCGCACAACGAACTTAAAGATTTGACACCACACCGGTACGTACGGCAGCACGAGAACGAATGAAACTTCCCCCGCTCTGGGTGGAGCGGGGGGGCATGTCAGACTTGTACTGACTAAAACCCACCCATGTTCCTTCTATTGCCCTTTACGTTCCGGGGCCGCGGTATCTCTTTCGAACAACCCGCAACCCCGGACCTAAGGCGAGGCTTTACCATTTGTTTTGAACCTATGGAAATCCACAAACATAACAAAAGACACCGTGTATATATTATGACCAAAAGAAAATAAATTACGATATTTATACTTACGATATCAAACGTGTCATTCTATGATATCATGTCTTGGAAAATTACATAAAATAATAAAGTTTGTTTAAAAAGGGCGCGGTAATAAATATATTTTTGAATAAGCACATACTTTTAATAAAAACTATACTGCTATTTCGGGGTTCGACATACACCCGAGCAAACGACCAATGAGCGCTGAGAAAAACGTCGTAAAAGAGGGCCTTAAGACTAAATAGAAAAAAAAAACCCGACGACAACACTTTACTATTTACCTCCGACAAGACGGTTGATGAACCTCTCTTTTCTAAGGGGGCTAAAGAATTTTACACCCTGTTCTTCACACCCCTTTCTATAAACTCCAGAAAGAACGTTTTTTTTAAAGGGACCTGTATAGATATTATCCTTACTAATATTATAAAAGCGAAAGTGAGTTTGTTTGTTTGTTTGTTACCTCTTCACGCTTTAATGGCTACACCGATTTTGATGAATTTTGGTACAGAGATAGTTGGGAACCAGGAGACGGCCATAGGCAATTTTTATTTTAAAAAAGTGGGATGTGAGGGAGAAAGAGGGAAGAAAAGGGAAAACTTAGCGTTGCTATTACAAATCAATAAGGCGCAAGGGGAACTGTGTTACCCCGAATTAAACGCGAGCGAAGCCGCGGGCAAAAGCTAGTCGTTTATAAAATGGAATTTTGATTATTTTGATGCACTAATAATAAAAGTACCAGCTCATCCACCAAAAGTTGCAAGACGACTCCTGGCCAAAGTAGACGCGGGGCTATGGACGGTGAGCAATCGAAACCGTCCGTGCGTCCAGTGACGACAGGCCGTGTCGACGACGTGTTCGTGTTCCACGCGTTCTCAAAGAGGTTTCAGCAAAGCAGAGGGGCCCGCCGCGCCGGGGCCATTATCGTTCGTAAGAGATGCCGAGACCGCGGAACACAACGGGCAAAAAAATGCACAATAGATGGGTTTTAGTCAGTAAAAATCTGACACTCCCTGTCGCCCCGCCCAGAGCTGGAGAAGTTATTTGATGAAATCTGGAAAAAAAACCAAACTTGATGACTAATATTGTTTTCTTCTGTATTTTAAGAATAACATTATGCCACACTCTCTCCGTAGGTACTCATCTGCCTAGCCTTTTCCCAACTGTGTTGGGGTCGGCTTCCAGTCTTACCGGATGCAGCTGAATACCAGTATTTTACATGGAGCGACTGCTATCTGACCTCCATAACCCAGTTAGCACTGGGTAATACGATACCTCTCGGTAAGACTGGTTGTCAGACTTTCGGAACACTGACTATCTCTAACGACTGTCAAAGATCTACAAATGACCGCCGGACCAACAGTTTAACGTGCTTTCAGAGGCACGGAAGAAACTCGGTATGTAACGGGTGGTCACTCATCCACAGACCAACCTAGACAAGCGCGGCTTAACCTAAAGATCGACCCGAGCGGCTGTTATTATTTAGCCACGAGCTCCTCTCTCTCCGTAGGTACTACTAGCTTATATAAATGGTTCCTTATTTCATTAATATCACATGAGAGCTCAACAATATTAAGTTTCAGTGAAATCATATTAGCCTCGATCATATTACCGAGAATGGAGGGTAGATGGGCAATAAAGTTCATAATGGCATGCCAAATTAGTTTTGAAGACCTAAATGCCAAAGCTTCTGGGGAAAGGTCGCAGTTTCCTCATTTAGTGCTTATCATGTTCATCTTACTCTTGTCGCAAGTCACTTGTATTCTCCCCAGTCCAGTGTCGAGGTAGACCGCGTTGGAGATGGTGTGCAATTTGATCTTGTTCGCGAGGTCAAACCGGACTAGTGATCGCACAAGTTAGAGAGGTTTGGAAGGAGTAAGGTGAAGCGTTTGCTAGGCAGTCACAAACAGGGCTATGTAACAAAAATCTCCTCTGTCAGCAACTCCCCTTTAAAAACAAAGTGTCCTTGTAAGTATGGATCAAATCAAATAGCAATGGATTAGATCATTATACGCTATCAGAGGGGCCTGCTGGGGATACTGCCTGCCGGGGTTACGGGTTGTTCGAAAGAGATACCGGGCCCTGGAACATAAAGAGCAATAGAAGGATCATGGGTGGGTTGTTGTACAAGTCTGACACTCCTCCCCGTCCAGGGTGGGGGAAGTTATTTGATGATTTCCAGATCGGTTAGATCATTTCCAAATCAAAGACCAGTTTAAAAAAAATTGGTTGTTTGTAAAGTAGGTTTACGATCGAGATGTTTACGTGATAACTAAACCTCACGAGCGCGATCGATCGGTCGATCGATCGATCGCGCTCGTGAGGTTTTGGTGTGACACAAGATCGCGCTCGTGAGGTTTTGGTGTGACACAAGTTTCTGAACATGTCACCCGACTAAAACGATTTTAAAGACGTTATCGCGTCAAAAAAAAAATTGGTTGTTTGTAAAGTAGGTTTACGATCGAGATGTTTACGTGATAACGTCTTATTGGTGATATAAGTTATCACCAATAAGACGATCGATCGATCGATCGATCGATCGCGCTCGTGAGGTTTTGGTGTGACACAAGTTTCTGAACATGTCACCCGACTAAAACGATTTTAAAGACGTTATCACGTCAAAACAAAATTGCCCATAACTTTGAAACCGTAAAAAATTTGACCAACATTCTCAGAATAAAAAAGTTTGATTATTTCCTCGTTAGTCTAGTAGCAAGAATAGTGACCATGATTTCCTGGTTCGATTCGATTGATTCGATTCCTATTTCGGTCAAAATCACGAATGACTGATAAAATTTAATTTTATTCATGTCTCTATTCAAATTCTGTCAACCCTACATAAAACTAAATACTACTCTGACTGAAACAACCAAAACTTGACCACATTTCAGTTTACCCGTAAGTGCTCTCTAGCGTCTAATGAAGCTATACAACTTTGTAATTGTAGTATGTGGGTAGTTACACAATACAGTACGTAAGTAGGTATAACATAACTTAAAGGGAACTTGGCTAAATTCGGTGAAACATTATAATTTTGGAACTAAGCAGAAACTAGTTTTTTTAAGAATTGAGATCACAAGACGTATTTCTGACAAATTCCGGAAGTAAAGGTATTTTCCACTTTTTTAGTTTGTTTTTGGAAGTTGGTTGTTTTTTTTCAAATATGTATTTGTTCCAGTCTTTTTAGTAATAGTATGTTGGTTGGTATTTCACACAAATTCTTTTCGAGTATTCATTTTCCATTGTTTCTGACAGATGTTAGCCGATCATCCATCTAAATAGACACAGAAGAAAAAAATAAATAACAAATGTATTATATAGAATAACATAAGCTCCCCAAACAATATAAATTTGGTGCAAAGTAATAAGATTATAAAAAAAAATTAAAGGTTTATTGGTAGAGAATGCCATTTGGCATAAAGTCCGCCTCTGTACATTGTGTGCCTAAAATATTAAATTAATCAATTTTGTAAATTGGCCCTAATTTGACGGAAAAATCATGTTACAAACATACAAAAAAAACAGTTGAATTGACACTTCCTCCTTTTTTTGAAGTTGGTTAAAAACGTAACTATAGACGTAGTTTAGACATAGATTATTATATTCCGTACATGACGCTTCTAACAACCTTGCTTTGACCACTTTTATGTGCATAGGAGTAAGCTAAAAGCTTTCAAAGAACTTTGATTTAATGTAAATATTAAATATGTTTATAACATTGTTACAAGAAGTTTAAATAACAGTGTTTTTTTTTAATCTTTATTTATTGACGGGTTTTTTTCTATAAAGAATATGTCACCCCGATGATTGAATACAATAAACTTACATGAACTAATACTAGACTAGCCTACCCGCAACCTTAAACCCATAATAATAATATGATAAAGCGTTCTAGCCTCATCTGACAATGGTTGGGCCAGAACACTATTATAGAATCCTACATTGAAACTATTTACAAAAGTTTGACGTCTTTGAACCTCCACACGAGCACACTCTGCCAGGATATGATGTACATCTTCAATGACTCCACAGGCATTACAGTTTGGAGAATCTACTTTGCGCATCATAAATCCGAAGCTATTGAGCGGTATGTGTCCGGACCGGAGTCGCAAATACGTCACAACTTCTTGCCTACTCATCCTGCCCTCGCTGAACCAAGGCACCCGTGGAAGAGATGGCTGAATCGTTCTGTACCATATACCCTTAGTCAAAGACCTTTCATCAAAATATTCTGTCCATTGTTGAATACATATTTTTCTGACCAAGGGTAAAAGCTCAGTGTGCCAAGGACGACACGGATACATATCTTCATCAGAGCCCGCTTCATTTGCCAAACGATCAACCATCTCATTTCCTTCCAGTCCAACGTGGGATGGAATCCACTGCAATACAGTTGTTTTACGTTTGGCAACAAAATCCGTAATTATTCTTAATATATTGTACGCCAGTGGAAGCCCTCTAAAAGATGAAGTACTCGTGCATCTCATCAGATGAAAAAGAGCACCTTTTGAGTCTATGAAAATAACAAATCGAGCACCGGCCAAAGATTCAGCATAAGCCAGAGCTTCAGCAATAGCTACTAAGCATACTATTAAAAACAACACAAAAACAGATAAAATCTAAAAATAATAGTTAGATAAACATCTTATTATAAATAAAAATCATTCGAAGCGGCCAACATATAAAATATTTCAAACAATACTAAAAAAAATATTAAAACTTTATCATTAATATTCATACAAAGCATGTCAGACATGTTCGGTAGTAACTCTAATCCCAAGTGAGAGTTATTACCGAACATGTCTGACTTAATCGGACAGTCAAATCGCCAAGCACTACGATGATTTAACTTACTCCGGTTGAGTATTTTACTATCCCTCCTCAGCATCATCATGATCTGCTTAGCCTTTTCCTTTCTATATTAGGGTCGGCTTCCCGTCTAACCAAATACAGCTGACTATCCGTATTTTACATCAAACTGCCTATCTGACCTCTACAAACGCGTTAGTACCAGATATACTGGTGTCAGATTTTCAGAGACAGATCCGTAAATTTGACAAAAAAAATTAAACAATCCTTACTTTATAATTTTATAAAAGCGAAAGTGAGTCTGTTTGTTTGTTACCTCTTCACACCTAAATGGCTTTTTGGTACAGAGATAGTTGGAACCCTGGAGACGGACATAGGCTATTTTTTTAAATTAAATGGAGATATGAGGGAGAAAGAGGGCGCAAGAGAAAAACTACAGGAAGCAGGTAGCTGCAAATCAGGAAAGGGGAACCGTGTTACCCCGAATTTAACGCGAGCGAAGCCGCGGACAAAACCTAGTTCTTCAATAAATTGCTTTAACCCAATGTGGCAGCAACACTTTCAATACTACTTCCTCATCATTTATCTGAATCTTTTAAACATACAACAATGAGTACTCGTACCTAAGATTAATGTTCTATTACCACTTAAGCACTTAAGCTGATCTATAGCAGAGACCCGATGAGATTGGCGCACCTGCACTTAGAAAACAACAACCGCATCTTCTCTCTCACTCGCTCTTTCAACAGTACCCACGAAAGAGCGAGACAGACATATCTTTACCACCTTTATCACCTGTGACTTCTTCACTGCACGTGTAAGCGGGCACACCCTTTAGACTGGTGAATTTATTATTTAGACTTGGGTATTTTTTTGTTTTTATATATAATTGGTGTTTGCTAGCTGACAAGTGACAATGAATGAATAATTTCTTATTTTTTTATAATTTTTTGTCATAATATAAATTGTATAAAATCTGGTTCTTCTAACCTGACAGACAGATGTGTTGCTGGGGAGTTTGTTCCGCCACTTCTTCTTCCCAGCTAAAACACTAGGAAGTGGCGAAGGGCAGGGCGTTTTTGTGGGACTGTCTCTTGTAATGTGACGTTCAAAAAGTGCTGATTATCAGCCTAATTTGAATAAATGACTTTTGACTTTGACTTTGACTTTGACCAGTTTTCAATTAAAATTAAATCATCCAGTGGCCGACAAGAGATCGATCAATTCTAAGCTGATTTTGAACCTGTTTAATACAAGAACGAAATGAAAAGGAGAATAAATTGATTAAGATACAACTTTATTCGTGTACCTACCCTCTTTTTATTTTGTTAAAAAAGTCGACGAAACGATACAATATGGTCGTTTTATTTTTAGTTACAAGGCTTTTCGGCTTTTAAGTGAGTTCTTAGGAATTATTAATTCAATTCTGTAATATAGAATATTTCGTTATGATGTTTCTTTTTTGTACTCTCAAGTGTAAGATGTATAATTTCCTAAAGATTCTAGGAATTTAACTACATGTTTCATATATATTACTGTCTCAATTTTACAGCAATAATATGTATTTTTTTTTTAAAAAAAAAACTTTGCCCCACACTAGGAATAGCTGCTTTATCGTGAGTGCGTTTAGAAACTTTTAAACTCACATACACAAAAAGCCAGCCCCGGAACAACAACCAAAATACAAATATTTGTTCCGTGCGGGGATCGAACCCGCGACACGCAGCACAGTAGTCAATCACTCAACCACTGCGCCAACCGTGCCGTCTGGATCTATCTAGGCACAAATCTAGCCTCCGTAGCTACTACTGAGAAAATTTCTAAATAAAAACGTGATGAATTCTTTAAAATTTGCTACAAAGGTACAACCCTTTTTTTGCGTATAATATACGCAAAAAAAGGGTTGTACCTTTGTAGGGGAAGTAGTTTGATGATTCACCAACATATTATGTAGGGTGAATCATCAAACTACTTCCCCCTCTCTGGAGGGGAAGAGTGACAGACTTGTACTGACTAAAACCCACCCAATGTTTGTAGGCCATACAAATATTTAAGTGAATGCGATTAAATTTTAAGTGCCGTCAAAATACAAATACATATTTTGAGTTATTCTGAGTAGCGTTTGTTACTATTAGGTACAGTCTGCTTACCCTTCAGAATTACAAGCGTGATATTATGTTATGTAATCCTTACTAATATTATAAAAGCGAAAGTGAGTTTGTTACGTCTTCACGCCTAAATGGCCAAACTGATTTTGATGAATTGTGATACAGAGATAAATTGGGACCCTGAAGAGGGATATAGGCTAAAAAAATAGTGAGAAAAGGGGGAGTAAGAGGGAAGAAAAGGGGAGAGAAAGTTTTTTTTTTCGATCATCACGCGGGTTAAAGTTAGCGTTAGCGCAAAGTAACTATGCCACGTGGACGAAGTCGCGGGTGTAATAATGTACTAATAGATACATGAAATAAAGTATTTTTGTATATGACAGTAATTAAAGCAACTTTCTTTTCTATTGAATTGAACAATTAAACGATTAAAAATGGTGGTAAAACCCTCGAAAGAATCTTAAAAAGTAACTATGCCACGCGGACGAAGTCGCGGGTGTAATAATGTACTAATAGACACAATATGAAATAAAGTATTTTTGTATATGACAGTAATTAAAGCAACTTTCTTGTCTATTGCATTGAACAATTAAACGATTAAAAATGGTGGTAAAACCCTCGAAAGAATCTTAAAAAGATCGCGAGTCATTATTTCCGCTTCTTGTACACAAACGTTTAATCCTGCCAAGTAAAAAGGTTGTCAAGTGCTTTCATGTAATGTTACAGTAAGACAGTGGTTTGAATGCTTTAAAACCCGAGTATAACAATTAAAAACATAGAAATAATCGGTGTCTTCCAGTTTAGCGTGCTCCACCTTAAGCCGCATCACCGCTTCACACTAGGCAAGTTGCGGCCAAGCGCACGTCTATCCTTTTGTTTGTTACGTCTTCACGCCTAAATGGCTAAACCGATTTTGATGAATGTTGGTACAGAGATATTTGGTACCCTGGAGACGGACATAGGCTAATATTGTTGTTTAAAGTGAGATATGAGGGAGAGAGAGGGAAGAAAAGGGAAAACTTAGCTTTGCTATTACAATAAATAAGGCGCAAGGTCAAAAACTACAGGTAGCAGGTACCTGCAAATCAGGAAAGGGGAACTGTGTTACCCCGAATTTAACGCGAGCGAAGCCGCGGGCAAAAGCTAGTTTAGTATGAAAAAAGGCATTGGACTTTTTTTAAGGCTGGGCGCCATCCAGAATATCAGAACAGGATAAAAATAAATTGAGAAACAGTAAAAATATGTTCAGTCAATAATGCCATGACAAATGAGAGTATTATGGGAACATCGTTTTACGAGGCAAAACAGGTAGTCCCAACTGGGCGCCGTTACGGAATTAAATAACGCTCACAGTCGACAGTATATGTCGGTTTCAATCAAGATAATACTTTGGTCCAAGTGCTCACTTTTTTTCCCCGTAACAAGATACGACTTGTGACAAGAGACACACAGTTGTCTTTCATAAAATGACAATAAAATCAATAAGGTAACTGCGGTATTTTTCTTTTCCCTTGAAAACGTTGAAATCACACTGTTCCAAGCAAAAAAAATGTCTTGTGTTTTTAAAACTGTTAGAAATATATCTACATTTATTTTCATGAAGAAATAACTCTGGCAGCTGCAGCAATAAAATGTCCTAATTGCACTTTTCTTCACATCAAAACAAGATAAATATTTCAATTATCAAAATCCACTTTCGTACAAAACAGCTGTTTTATGTCTTAAACAACTTGAGAGCTTCCAAGGCGATGGAAACTTCGAAATACTAATTGCGTTTTGACAATTATCAAAGTGATTACTTTGTCTTTTCGCTACAGCTTGCATTTAACTTAACTGCATAACTTAAACGTCTGCCATTCAGATAAATGAGACACACCGCAAGTTATTTCTCATTTAGTTGAGTTTTCTCATTTTGCGGGTAGGCAAAGAAAAGTTGTAGGTAAAATGTTTGAAGGAACTCGCCGCTTACGGTTAAGATTAAATGAAATATTTTTTATTTGAAAAGCTTTTATTTAACTTGCAATGTATGTATGTAGCGATCTTTGAACTCAATTTTGAAGTAGATGTCATTTGTAAAGAGTTTATTTAAATTATTTTTGAGTCGTACAACAAATTGTACAAGTTGACAGGATAGAATAAGATAAGCTGTGTGTAATAAAAAAGAGTTCAAATTCAAATAGGGCTAATTCGTTTCACATAGATAAAAGTATGTTAATATACATGGTGTTAAAAAAAATAAAAAGTGTATCACTATGTGCTGCCCTGCAAGGCGTACGAATATTTTGACATATAAAGTATTGCAGTTTGTAGTTTATACGAGTGTAAACTACTATTATAACAGCCTACTACCTAATGTAATGTTGAAGAAGGATTACACGTATTTTTTTATTTACATACATACATAACATTACGCCTGAATTTTGCTAGGTATATTTAGTTCCCATGTACTCACGGCGGCAGATCAACCTATTCCAAACTATTATAACCAGATCTCTCTACTACGGATCGCACACCGTAGTAAAGAGATCAGATTAAAATGGTTTGGTGTAGGTTGATGTACCGTCGTGTACTCGTATACATTATAGGGGCGAGCTTCTTGCCATCAACCGGGCTAAAACCCAAGCTTCATGGTTGTTACTGAGAAATTATTTACAAAAAAAAAAAACCGGCCAAGAGCGTGTCGGGCCACGCTCAGTGTAGGGTTCCGTAGTTTCCCGTCCGTCACAATAAGTGTTCCCACTTATGAGTTTAAAGGTGGAGGAGGAAATTATTTTGTACAACTTTTTGTCTTTTTTGTACAAAAACTGTTGTGTCAATCAAGTTCAAAATGATTTTCGTAGAAAGTCCTTATAAAGTTCTACTTTTCAGATTTTTTTCATATTTTCTAAACTTATGGTTCAAAAGTTAGAGGGGGGGGGGACACATTGTTTTTTACTTTTGGAGCGATTATTTCCGAAATTATAGACATTATCAAAAAATGATTTTAGTAAACCCCTATTCATTTTTAAATACCTTTCCAACAATATATCACACGTTAGGGTTGAAATTAAAAAAAAAACACTTCCCACTTTACATATAGGGTGGCTACCCTAATAAAACATTTTTTTCCAATTTTTATTTTACCACTTTGTCGGCGTGATTGATATACATATTGGTACCAAATTTCAGCTTTCTAGTGCTAACGGTCACAGAGATTAAGCGAGGACGGACGGACGGACGGACGGACAGACAGACATTTATTGCAATAGTAATGTTAAGTTATCCCTTTTCTTCCCTCTTTCTCCCTTATTTCTCAGTTTAAAAAATAGCCTATATCCGTCTACAGGGTGCCAACTATCTCTGTACCATTAAGGCGGGAAGACGTAACAATCAAAGAAACTGACTTTCGCTTATATAATACTAGCTTTTGCCCGCGGCTTCGCTCGCGTTAAATTCGAGGTAACAGTTTCCCTTGCGCCTTATTGATTAGCCTATGTCCGTCTCCTGGTTCCCAACTATCTCTGTACCAAAATTCATCAAAATCAGTGTAGCCATTAAAGCGTGAAGAGGTAACAAACAAACAAACAAACTCACTTTCGCTTTTATAATACATATTAGTAACGATTGTTTGTATATGTGAGTTTAAATGTTTGTATACAGGAGAAATTCCTCGTGTGGGGTAAAGTTTATGTAAAATAAAAAATAGTTTATGTCTATTTGTAGTTTGTAAATAACATGTACATAGAAATTAATGAGCTTAGCCCGCATTTAATTTACGTGTAAGAGGAATACAATCGCATAACGGCAAAGTTTGCCCCCACTGCAGTGTAATATCAGAGTCTAGCGGTTTGAATACAAGCGTACAACTTGTACTTGTGTTAGTACTAATGTACACAAGACGGCACATCAACCTATACAATCCATTTTAACCTGATCTCTCTACAACGGTGTGTGATCCGTAGTAAAGAAATCAGGTTAAAATGGTTTTGTTTTACTTAATTTCAAACTGTCAACGAATGATTTTTAAATTAATTCCAACTAGTAAGTAAATGTTATTTTTTCGATATGATCCGTTAACTTTCAAAAAGAAAGCTCGTGAACATATTTACAAGAAGTTGGTACATTCATCTCGTAATTAAATTGTGGTTGTTGTCTTATTACAGTCTCTTGACTTCTATATTTTTAGGCATCGCGCGTCACTAGAATGATGGACGGTGAACTACTCGTCATTTACTTTGACGTGTATTTTTAAAGATGGAACGTGTTAAAAAATGAAATACGTCGTGGTTTTTCTAAAATGTTCGGTTTAGTGTCGGTGTTTCGAAATCACTCTAAATGCAACAAGGACAATATATCTAATATTTAAAGTTTTCGTGTCACAATGTTCAATCCCATACTCATCCGAAACGGCTTGACCGATTCTTATGATTTTTTTATGCATATTCAGTAAGTCTGAGAATCGGCTACTATCTATATTTCACACCCCTAAGTGAAGTGAACAGCGGGTGAAACCGCTGGGCAAAGCTAGTGGTATATATACAATATACTAAAATCTGAAGAATGCGCTATTGAATTACCATTTCCCCACCTAACACCGTTTTTTGCATACCCTCATAAAATACTCGGGGATAAGCACCCGGGAGGAAATTAGGAATGCTGACAAAAGCGTCACCCGTGCGGCAGAATCCGGGGCTAATAATATATCACACATTTCAACGAGACATGAAATAACCTCCTTCTTTTTAGAGTCGGTAAAAAAGAAACATTAATAGCAGGAACATAAGAAAATAAAAGCAAATATGCGTATTTAGACGGAGAAAGTGTATATCATAAGATATACACTTTCTCCGTCTACCCATCTATAAAGATGGGTTTAATAAATTTTGCTCCTGTCCAATTGTGAACTTGAAACCGACTCTTTCGCACTATTCAAAACACCACTACACCAGAACTACGCAAAATTAACCCCACATTTCCAAAGCAAACTAAAAGAAGTATTCTCATTTACGTAGCTTGAACATTTGACGGTGGAATGTAGTCTAACACCTCCCACATAGTAAGTCCCACGCGGCACAGATTCTTCGCAAACACAGCCTTCTATTAATCAGTACTACAATGGAATTTTGAGTAAAACGAAGCAACCGTAAGGTCTTATTCATAGCCATGGATGGTACGACTTGGTTACTTGATTCTTCCACGTAAGTATCTACGTTAAGATTTCGAGATTTTAGGTTTCTAAACCTTGTCTTGCGATTTTGATATGACAAATAAACTTTCATTTCTCCTTCAAATGACGTCACACGTTAGGCTTATTGAAGCTACTACATTTCATTTGTCATTTGACAAGTCAATATTTGTATTAAGTTTAAAGTTTTTTCTTGTAATATACGCGGCAAAGGCAGCGAACTCCTCAGCCAAATCTCTGATGTCATCACGAGCAAAAGTATGGAAATTTATTAAAATTTAACCGTAATCCAAAAAAATGACCCAATGTAAAAAAAGGAAAATATAAAAATTATTTGAAAAATACTTCACATACCGAATTTGCAATTCGGGGAGTAATCGCATGGTCTCTACTTCATTTTTAAAAAAAAGTTTATGTCGTAAGTTTGTTCCAGGACTCCACACTAGAATATCCTGTGGGTCGTGGTGTCTAGCCTCTTCCCAAGTAGGCGACATTCTAAATTTGACTGAGTTGATTACAAATACAAAAGAAAATATAAAGAAAAGAGAGCTTAAAGAACTAAAACTAATTAAAATAATAAATTTCATAACATAAAAAAGAGAAAGTTTTATTTCAAGAGGTTTTTTTGCTTATGAATATGTGTGTGAGTGAGGTGTTTATGTTAAAAAGTGTTTGAGTAGTGTGCGAGTGGGTATCCTTACTAATATTATAAAAGCGAAAGTGAGTTTGTTTGTTTGTTTGTTACCTCTTCACGCTTTAATGGGTAAACCGATTTTGATGAATTTTGGTACAGAAATAGTTGGGAACCAGGAGACGGACATAGGCTAATTTTTATTTTAAAAAAGTGGGATGTGAGGGAGAAAGAGGGAAGAAAAGGGAAAACTTAGCGTTGCTATTACAAATTAATAAGGCGCAAGGGGAACTGTGTTACCCCGAATTTAACGCGAGCGAAGCCTAAGCAAGTAATGTATAATTTTCTTCGTTCACTGTCGCAAGATCCGTGTAGCTTGTTCGTGTATCTCGTGGCCAAGAGCTTATAAAGTTAGGAAGGGTACGTATAAATATTTGACGTAATGCGGTCAAATATTTCTGCAGTACCGGTCAAATTAAAATTATAAATCGCAGGGACGAAGAGCCAAATTCTGGAATAGAGGTAGGGGCAAACTATTTGTAGAATTTCTATTTGGGACCTCATTTTTACCGTAATCCGTTGCATGCTATGGGCCGTAAAATATGGGGTACAAAAATGCGAGGAGTAACAGCGACATAAAGCCGAACGATTTTAATTCAAATTTCAAATTTCGAAAACTAGTGTTCTAGAAATCTATTAATAATTTATCTATGGGTGCTAACTTCTGAAAAAAAAAGAAAGAAAATGCTTTGCGTTCCAATTTCGATTCACGTTTATTCAACATGGCGAGCATTGATGCATGCTTGTTGGAGTGAAGCTTAACTCCAACAAGCATGCCTAATACGTCGGGCTGTTGTCCATTAGCGCTGGCATGATAGCAGCAGCCAGTTTGATGCTTGCCAATAGTTTGACTTTCCTACAAACGCACATTACATTGTAACGAAAACTTTTAACATAGATTATAAGTACATAACGGTTGAGGAGCTCGCAGCTAAATAATAACAGCCACACGGGTCGATCTTTGAGGTTAAGCCGCGTTGGCCAAGTTTAGTTTTCAGATAGGTGAACATTCAATACATACCGAGTTTCCTCCATACCTCGGAAGGCACGGTAAACGGTTGGTCCTTTTTTTGGGGTGGGAAATCATCAAATAACTTCTCCCACTCTGGGCGGAGCGTGGGGGGGTGTCAGACTTGAACTGACTAAAACCCACCCATGTTCCTTCTATTGTTCTTGACGTTCCGGGGCCGCGGTATCTCTTTCGAACAACCCGCAACAACGGTTGTTCCTGGCTGCCATTTGAAGATCTTTGGCAGTCGTTACAAGTCCGACCCGAAAGACCAGACTCATCATAGGGTACCGTATTTCCCAGTACTACTGGGGTCTGGAGGTCATATTGGCGGTCGCTCTTGTGTAAAATACTGGTATTCAGCTGCATCCGGTATGAGTCGAAGCCAACCCCATCAAACTTGGGAAGATAATGATCAATAAGAACATGGTTCTCATACCCCACCATTACAGTTAAGTTAGTCCTCTCTGATGTGATATATCAATTTAGATATCGACCCCGCCCCCGTCCTCGTCCGCGTGGATGCAAATACTAGCTTTCACTCGCGACTTCGTCCACATGGCATAGTTACTTTGGGCTAACGCTAACTTTAACCTGCGTGATGATCGAAAAAATATTATCGTTCTCTCCACTTTTCTTCCCCTTTTCTCACTTTGAAAAAAATTGCTTAAGTCCGTCTCCAAGGTCCCAACTATCTCTGTACCAAAATTTATTTATTTATTTAAACTTCATGTACAATAGTGGTACATAGGCGGACTTAATGCCATAAGGCATTCTCTACCAGTCAACCTTTGGGTAAAATACGACAACATTGTGATAGGGTACAAAAATATTTATATCTAAAACTATTTGTTTTCGAAAACATTATAAATATTAATACGGATACTAATACACATATACATATCAAATAAACTAATAAATACAATTAAAAAATAAATAAAAACGAGAACTTTAACAGTAATTACTATGACTTTTAATTGGTAGAAGGACCTAAATAGTGGCTACGAACTTTTCTTTTAAAGGTAAGTTTACTTTCAGCTTTTTTAATGCCAAAGGGTAGCGCGTTCCAGAGCTTTATTGTTGAAATTGCATAAGATTTGGACATAAAACCGGTGCGGTGTAATGGAATTTGGAGGAGTAGATTTTCAGAAGCCCGAAGTTTACGGCTGTGAGAACTGCCCAACACTTTAAAATAAGTTTTTAAATAATCAGGAGCATACGGATCATTCAAGATAGAGTACAACATACAGAGAGATCTGAGGGACCTCCTGAGTCTTATAGGCAGCCATTTAAGCTGAGTACGGAAGGAAGAGATGTGATCATATTTACGAAGGCCAAACACAAAGCGAATGCAATTATTAAGAAGACGATCCAATTTATTGAGAAGTTCAAAATTCATTAAAATCGGTTAAGTCATTTAGACGTGAAGACGTAACAAACAAACTAACAAACTTTCTTTCGCTTTTATAATATTAGTAAGGATTTGTACACCAGAAATGGTAGAATATATGAGTCTGTAATAACTGTAACATCTTTTGTAAGTACTTTATATTCTAACAAATAAACTCTTCTTTCTTTCTTTTAAATTAAAAATATGTAGTCACATTCTTTATAAATACTAATCGTATAGGTAAAATTTTGAATGGAACACCTATTCAGACGCAGTTTTATTATTTCTTGCAAACTTCAGGTTCGTTCTGAATCGAGTTCTTATGAAACCAAGATTAATATTGACTCTCAGCCAATCGTCTCTGCTTTAATATTCAATTTAATGCTTAAAACGCCACAGAAGAAATATGAATTGAGTCGTCATAGAATTTTCATTTAAATGAAAAAGAACTCATTGGTATTGTGGTATTAATACCGTTTGCAGATTTACCTTTACTTGTCTTATTTGAAACTAGCTTTCACCCGCGTGATATCGAAAAAAAGTATCATAATAATATGTGTTATTTCCAGACTATAATCTACCTCTGTTCTAAATTTCATCAAGATCCGTTCAAACGTTTTGACGTGAAAGAGTAACAAACATCCATAGATCCATCCAAACATTCATCCATTCTCACAAACATGCGCATTTATCCTTACGAATATTATAAAAGCGAAAGTGAGTTTGTTTGTTTGTTACGTCTTCACGCCTAAATGGCTAAACCGGTTTTGTTGCATTTTGGTACAGAAATAGTTGGGACCCTGGAGACGCACAAAATCCGTTCAGCCATTAAGGCGTGAAGACGTAACAAACAAACTCAACTTCGCTTTTATAATATTAGTAAGGATTTACTAAGGCAAATGCCGATGACTTTGTGTTGGTTGCCGAGAACGGTCAAGAGGTCCAGAACAGATTAGAAGTGTGGTGGGCAAGACTGGAGAACGTTGACCTGAAATTAAGTAGAACTAAAACGGAATACTTGTTCTGCGATTTTGGCGGTCTCTCCAGTCCTGTGCCCATAACTCTTGCCGGAACGCCTATACCGATCTGTTCCAACTTCCAGTACATCGGGTCGCTTGTCAAAGGGGATGGCGAAGTAGATTAGGACGTAACACAACGGATCGACGCAGGATGAATGAAATGGTGACAGGTCACTGGAACAACTTGTGACCCAAGGATGCCCCTCAAGTTAAAGGTCTGTGATTAGGCCTGTTGTACTGGGTCAGAAGGCTGGGCCGTAAAAAAGGTGGATGAAAAACGATTGCATGTAGTGGAGTTGAGAATGTTGAGATGGATGTGTGGAGTGACAAGAATGGATAAAGTAAGCAATGAGTATATTCGAGGAAGTTTGAAAGTTACACCTGTTACAGAATAATTGAAAGGGAGTCGTTTGTCTTGGTATGGGCCTGTAATGAGGAGGGATGAAGCACATGTGACTAAAAGAGTGATCAAGAGCATCTGAATGTTGATGGACGGAGAGCGAGAGGAAGGCAAAGATGTCTTGTGTAAGGAATAATATGAAAGAGAAAGGAGTGAATGATGACGTGACGTCTGATAGGGTAGAATGGAAGAAGAAAACGCGCCGACCCCAAATACAATGTGGCAAGGGCAGGAAAATAATGATGACTTAGGCAAATGTTCAAAGTTCTATTTTTAGCCACTCCATGCACAATAACACTAGAAGTATTTCGCTACGCAATAATAAACGGACCAAAAAGGGAATCCTTATTTGCAATATTCTGTTACAAGATAAAAATGGACTCTTAATAACACGCCGTATTGTTACATCCAATAGAATCTGTTTTGCGACAGTAAAATATTCAAATAAAGGCCCAAACGAGGGTTCGACTGTAGTGTTGCCATATACAGTAGCACTTAGTGGAGTTCGTAAATAGAATAGTTTGGGAAGTTTTCAGACGAAAAATGTTCGCCGTAGTTTTTAAAGGTCAGACAAGCACTTATTTTGCACAAACTTGGGAAATTGAAGCTTGTTGGGCTCACACTACGGGCCTATATACCTTAAACCCTTTTCTGTGTCGCAAGATACAGAAAAGGGTTTAGGTAACGGAGTCTGTGTGATTTTTATTGGTACGAAGTTGCTTTCAAATTTCATAATGGATGAATAAAATATGCTTCACTTGAAATCAGTTTTGCAATTTTGTGAATTCGAGTCGAGTTCTTTGAAATATTAGATAACAACATGTGTTTACGCAAGTTAGGTTAGTGTGTGATATACCTAGAAATGTAGCTATAGTTCATACAGTTCACTAAAACTTACCATTAACTTAGTATAAAATAAAATGTCATACGGTACACACGTCATTTTAATTAAAGTAAAAAGAAATCGAGTCAAGCAAAAATCAACCTTCTCGTCGTCAACAATGTCACACGAAGATGTTTCTACAGTAAGAATTCTGAAAAGTCTCCATTCATTTGTTTAACATTTTTCAAAAACAAATATTAATAAATTGAAAATAACGAAATTCCAGGTAACTTGGAGATGAATTAAAATACGCGCCCACATTTTATAAGGTGCATGAAATAAGCGGTGGCCCCTCCCCTGGCTTTTCGCACTCGCTAACCTGCCACCCTCTGCCCACCAAACGGAGACGCCACCAGAAGGCCGAAACCACACAACAAACCTAAACCCCAGTGACAGCCACAGGAGATACATTTTTTTTTTAAATCCTTGCCCCAAAGGGTCTTGACAGACAGACATGTCCCGGTATTTCCTTTTGAGGTACGTTCAAGATATGTTCACATACAAATAAAATAGTTACAGCTAGTACAAGCACCCTTGTTCGTTCGGGATCACTTTATCATCTTTGTATTTATCTACGTGTCGCTGTGTTCATACGCTTGTTTTGGCAATTTTTTTTTTTTAAAACCTTGCCCCACACTAGGAATTCCTCCTGTATCGTGGGTGTGTTTACAAACATTTAAACTCACATACACAAGCAGCCAGACCCGAAACAACTACCTATAGGCCATACAAATATTTGTTCCGTGCGTGCATCGAACCCGCGACACGCAGCGCAGCAGCCATCGTCAGCCACTGCGCCAACCATGCCGTGGACATGGTCGGTATTTGTGCTCCATCCAACCTTCTGGAACTCTCTCTCCCGTGCCTTTCCGCCTATTCTCGGCTCTGATCTCGAGATGTTTTTATTGCTTATTGGTGCGGTACGTAAGTTGCGGGTAATTTGTTTTTTTTTTCTAAGAAAATAACGTGTCGGGCTCAGTGGAGATCGCGTGAGATTGACATTGAGAATGAAATGAGAACACATGAACTTTGAGTTGAAATAGTGGGGGATCGAAAAGGTTTTATGTGCTTGTGATGGATGGAATGTTTGTTGAAGGTAGCGGTTTTATGGTAAATTGGAAAATAAGCTCACATGATAGGCGTATTTTTAGAATAAGGTTTAAGGCGGTTTATGTCGATCAGTATTATAAATGTAGTCATCACATTTTGCATACTTTAAACAGGTAAAAAAATATTGGTCACCGCTTTTATAACTGTCCCCACTCTGGACGGAGCGGGGGAGTGTCAGACTTTTACTGACTAAAACCCACCCACATACTCTTTCAAACAACCCGCAACCATAAGTCAATGCTTGTTTGCAATAACTGTACAAGTCCTAAAACATTTTTATAAATATGTAAGACATAAACAGCACACTGTTTAGATCTTATATAACTTAATATTTTCATTTATAGTTTTCCAATAATCTTTCACAATGTAGCAAGCAAAAGTTAAGTTAGCATTACTTTATGAAAAGCTAATATTTGCAATAATTATTTTTGCAAACACGCCACTCTTGATGTTATTTTTACTTATAATAATAAAATAAACAATTATAATAATCATAAAATATACACACACATAAAATATTCGTTATCCAAAGGCGAGCAAAATATTGAATTACCCTCAATTCAATATTTTGCTCGCTTCAACAAAATAATGGCGAACATCACAATGTGTATCAATAAACAGTAAACTCGTTAAAACTTTATTCATTACGCAACGTTCTGCGCAACTCGCCGTAATTGTATAAATAAACTAAATAAAGACAATAAATTAGATGGCGGTCGTGGTCCCACGGTGGGCGCCAACTACGAAATACAAAGTTTTAGAGCCGAATCACTAGTTCTGAAAGCAAATATCATCTGAATGAACTAAAACTTAATAGAACATGAAATTAAATTAGCAATTCATATAGTTTTTGGTTGCTATTACTCGTCCTCGTTCGGGCGTCGTAGAGAATCGGTTTAAACAATTTTAAGCTGAGTTTATTCTATTGCCATTCAAAACATAAACAAAACAAACATATCTGATTTAGACATTCGGACACTGGATTTTATAGACTAATAATATAAGTTTCGCAAAGAATCAAATAATTCGTAGAAAAGCTTAGCACCACATATATAAATTGACATAGATATCACGATATGTATGAAAACCAAGCGTGCCATTTTTTGATTACCTACTACGTCTCATTCACTATATTTTAGTGATGTGACGTCTATTTAGTGATTGACGACAGTTTTTACAATTTATAACACGTAATTAACCATTAATTTAATAATGTGTATGGGATGAGGGTAGCTGAATATCTAGTACCTTATTTTCTCAACAAACTACCTGACGACCTGCAAGCGTTATATAGGACAGGTTCGAAAAGTTACAAGTACAAATATAAACGTTACTATACTAAGTTTTATATGTAGATACTAATATTTATATAATAACATGAACGGCTCGCCAGCACACAGATAAACCCTGTGAGGTTTGCGTGTATGGCAATATATTGTCAAGTATGTGAATAAGTGTTTTAAAAATAAATAAATAAAAAAAAAATACAAATTTGATATCGGACGTCCGACTAGTGGCACACTGATGCAGACTGAGCGCGAAAGTAGCAGCTTGTGATTTTTGTTCGTAATTTGGGCACGTGAAGTAGTTACTCTTGAGTCATCTATGTCTATCTATGCTTAGGACTATTTCTCTATGTTTTGAGTTCTAACTGAAATAAGGACACACAGTGTTGCCTACTATTTTCTATTTAAAAAGCATGATGTCAACCAATCTCACATTTCAAATACGACGACACGGTTGTCGCAGTGGCTGAGCTATCGACTGCTGCGCTAAGTGTTGCGGGTTCGATCCCCGCACGGAACAAATATTTGTATGGCCTACAGATAGTTGTTCCTGGTCTGGCTGTTTGTGTATGTGAGTTTAAATGTTTGTAAACGCATCCACAATGCAGGGGAAATTCCTAGTGTGGGGCAACGTTTAAATATATATATATATATATAACACAAAAACAAAATTGAAATAATCCTTCTCACTATAACATATACTGTGATAAATTATTTCAGCATTTTATGTGGTTTGTTTTAATATAAACTTTATAAAGCTGAAATACTATACCTAAGTTATATTTAATGAATGTGAACTAAGAGTCATATTTACTAAATATAACTTCTACTATTTTAATCAGCAAGTTTATTAGATAACCAGAATAAAATAAGCTGTTCTTGGTTAAGAAGTAAAACAGTTATTTGAGTAGGAATTTAATATAAGAGAATAAAACCTCCACTAATATTAGGAAGTGCACCGAACGTAAGTGTTCGACGCGCGCCTCAAAGAGATGTCAGCAAAGCAGAGTGGTAAGCCAGGACCACCGCCTGGCGGATTGTTCGAAAGAGATACCGCGGCCCCGGAACACAGAGGGCAAAAGAAAAAACTTGGGTGGGTTTTAGTCAGTAAAAGTCTGACACTGCCTCCGCTTGGACCAGAGCGGGAGAAGTTGTTAATGATATCCTATCCGCAAAACAAAAAGGTACAAATAACTTCGTAGGATATATCTTTATTCATATCGAATGTATAGTGGTGTCATTTTATTTCTTATATTTTTCTCAGCAACCCTTTTCATTTCACTTGTTATCTTACCAGGCGAATGCATATAAAATAAGAAGTTTAGCATCTTGGGGAGTACGCCATCTTGGATTTAGAATGATGTCCCTTATCAAGATTTTTATTGTGCTGGTAATTTTATTTCTTAATTGATATCAACTTGGTTGACTTAGAAAAACATTTCAAAGCGAATTTACGTAAAAAGATCTGCTACCCTACCATGACGTTTTAAAACAGAACTTATTCCACTGAGGGAAAGAGACAGAGCTATACAGGGTGTCTAGCACCATCTCTTTCTCACACAGGAATAAGTACTGCTATAAGATGTCATGGTAACCCAGCTGATCGCTTTTCCCACCCGTCCCTTGCAAGAGCCAGCCCGCGCTGCTGAGCCAGTAAGTCCAAATCAGCCCTTAAATAATATCACTCAGATCCAGCTTGTCCCTTGCTGTCCCTCAGCGACGCCCTAAGCCAAGGCTCGTACCCCACAGGGGGTGCCCTTAGCGTGTAGTCGCTTAGTTTGTAAGTTTTCCACCCTGGCTGGAGGTCTTAATTTTTAAGGCATCCACAGGATTCGCCCGGTTAAGCAGACGACAACCTCCTTGGTTGAACTGCGAGATGCCATTCATATAAAAAAAAGAAGCTGATCGCTACTTTTCGCCGGTGATCATAGCGCGACAGCAAAATAATTGGCTGATTAGAATAACATGACTTAGTTAAACATGTATTGTCATCCAAACTATACATTTATTGTAAAACTTACCTCTATCGAAAACCAAAAAGTGGGTTAGGGCGGTTCTAACATCCTACTAATATTATAAATACTAATGTTTGTAAGGATAGATGTCTGGATGTTTCTTACTAAACGCGAAAGTTTGTATGGATGTTTGTTGCTCTTTCACGCAAAAACTACTGAATGTATTTTAATGAAACTTTACAATAATATAGCTGGCATGAGAATAAGACATAGGCTACAATTCATAAAGATATATTGTATATTCTATCACCACGCGAGTGAAACCGCGGGGCGCAACTCTTTTTTTTATATTTTTGCAGGTGAAAACAAAAACGTTTTCAAAAACAAAGGGAAATTCTATTAAAAAGTCCGAAATGTAAAAATAGTCCACATAGTGCCTATACAACCACATTTGTCGAACTTAACATTTTTTGTCCATTAACTTTTGACATAATCTAAATTGTCTTTACTACGCCCAAAGTTGGACAGATGGTCTTCTTTTATTTGTGGTCTCGCGACAGTAAAAGCTAAAATAACCCCGAGAGCACTCGGATAAAAATTAAGATTTACATCGCCATTAAAGTTAAAACGACATGATGTTCCGAGAGCAGCGGCCATTTTCCTTTTCCCAGTTTTTTTTATTTAGACACAAGCGTCCCTTGGTTGGCTTGGGTAAGCCTTTAAACTGCCCAAGTTTTTTTTTTATAATCGCTTATATTTATTACTTTTTCCGCTTAAAGTATTTATAAAAGTAAGTTTATAATACAAATATTGCCAAGTAAAAATATGAAGGGGTTTTTATATTTAAATTTTAGGTTAAAAGCATGTTCTCAGCTTCGAAATTTGGGACGTAAATCCAAAGGGTTTCGTAACAAAACTGTCAATTGAAATCACTGGATATATACCGTACATCGTTGTGAAGGCTTAGCGAGCAACCCTTACTTGTTGATGCCAAGCTGTGACCTTCTGTTTAAAGGGACACCCGATCCGAACGAACGACGTAATCGAGAGTACAGTCGCGCAAGGCAGCTAGTATTTAATATCATAAAAAAGTTAAAAATACTACTACAGTCGGCGCAGTGGCTGAGCAATTGCTGCTGCATTGCGTGTCGCGGGTTCGATATTTGCACAGATCAAATTGTATTATATTCAAATTCATTATTTGCGTACCGTAATGTGTGTAGGAGGTGTTACAAAAGGCTTAAAGCTAAAGTACATTTTATGGAGCCTGTTAGGGCACAGCAACAGTGTTAAATTTAAATCCTTACTAATATTATAAAAGCGAAAGTAAGTTTGTTTGTTACGTCTTCACGCCTACATGGCTAAACCGACTTTAGTTGGGACTCTGGAGACGGACTTAGGCTAACTTTATTTTTTTATTTTTATGTTTTTACTAGCTTTTGCCCGCGGCTTCGCTCGCTTTAAATTCGGGGTAACACAGTGAATGATGAATTCATTGTAAAAACAATGAATTCGTAATATTTAGTTCAGTATTTTATTTCTACACTAGCTTTTGCCCGCGGCTTCGCTCGCGTTAAATTCGGTAGCGCCTTATTGATTTGTAATAACAACACTAAGTTTTCCCGTTTCTTCCCTCTTTCTCCCTCATATCCCACTCTTTTAAAAAAAATAATAGCCTATGTCCGTCTCCTGGTTCCCAACTATCTCTGTACCAAAATTCATCAAAATCGGTTTAGCCATTAAAGCGTGAAGAGGTAACAAACAAATAAACAAACAAACAAACTCACTTTGGCTTTTATAATATTAGTAAGGATAGTAAGGAAGTAAGGAAAAGTAAGGATCATGTCCGCCAAAATGTAAGTCATTTTGCAGTTTTGATTGAATATTTAAAAAAAACAGTTCCGTGTTTTAAGTTTTAGATACGTCTTTAGTCTATGAACTTTCCTTCGTTAAAGATATATAAAATACTAGCTTTTGCCCGCGGCTTCGCTCGCGTTAAATTCGGGGTGTGTTACCCCGAATTTTCCCCCCCGAAGTTCCTCTTGCGCCTTATTGATTTGTAATAGCAACGCAATAAAATAAAAGTTAGCCTATGTCCGTCTCCTGGCTCCCAACTATCTCTGTACCAAAATTCATCAAAATCGGTGTAGCCATTAAAGCGTGAAGAGGTAACAAACAAACAAACAAACTCACTTTCGCTTTTATAATATTAAGTAAGGATATTATTATTAAATGTTAGGTCTGATTTTGTGCCTTTTAAAATGATCCTAGTTGCTTAACATCTTGAAATTGATGGATTTGACGATACGGTTGGCACAGTGGCTGAGCGAGCGACTGCTGCGCTGCGTGTCGCGGGTTCGATCCCCGCACGGAACAAATATTTGTATGACCGGCAGATAGTTGTTTCGGGTCTGGCTGTTTGTGTATGTGAGTTTAAATGTTTGTAAACGCACCCACGATACAGGAGAAATTCCTAGTGGTAAAGGCATCAACAAAAGTCAATCCAACTTTCTGAGACTCCATGACGCAGTAAGCAAACCTGATCAATCCTCCTTTTCAATTTGAACCTTATGACCTTTCAGCTGGGATTGATATATCGTCTACCCAACACCCACTTATTTTGTCCCTTATATCTTACGTCATAAGGTTGCAAATAGATCTTTACCATTCAATGAACATCAAGCATCTCCTTACGTATACAGGGACGACAATAATCCTCTTACGATCCGTAGGTACAAGACTTCAGACGATACAGTGACGTCAGACGTGTTGCATTTGTTTCTCTCGCGTGAGTTTATTGCTGCATTTTTGTCTTGACACTTGAATGAAATAGACAAAATGGCGCGCTGGTAAACATTAATTGTAAAATAGTCTGAAGAGAACACCACGAAAAAGTGTGTTTTTGGGATTCCGTGCTGAAGAAAGAAAAATGGAACCCTTATTGGATCACTTCGTTGTCTGTCTGTCTGTCAAGACCCTTTGTGTAGGGAACGCGTGGTATCGAGTTGAAATTAAAACCATATTTTCAACTCTGGTTGCTTTGTGCTATGAAAAAATTAACCCTCTAAGTCTACGCAGTCAAAAGATATGGCTGTTTATGTCGAAAGTTTGTACGGAACCCTCGATGCGCGAGTCTGACTCGGTCTTGGCCTGTTGTTAGTATTTTAAACTATAATAGTTTTATTAGTTATTATAAGCTATTTTTTATATTTAAGTATCTTTAAACGGCTACTAAAAATATATAACAACTTTAACTTCTCTCTTCTTCTTACAACTCAATTTAAAACAAGCTACCCTACCATGACGTCTTAAAACAGAACTTATTCCAGTGAGGGAGAGAGACAGAGCTATACAGGGTGTCATCATCTCTTTCTCACACAGGAATAAGTACTGCTATAAGATGTCATGGTAACCCTACTATTCACCCAAACCGTGTGAGAAAAATTTTACACACACTTTTAGATTTGATGACAACACAATGACATTTTTATGACAGTCATGACTTGATCTTGCTCCCAAGATCACCTCCTCACGAGAAAACAATTACAATACAATTCCATCCTTTTTCATTTAAAAGTCTGTCATGTAGTCGTGACCGCGGCAAAGTTGACACACTTTTATGTCATGTATATGTTACTGTAAAAGCCCGAACTACGGTAAATCTTAAGATTTTCCAGTAAAACCTAAGATTTACCGACATGAGTTGGTAAATGTAAGTATTTATTATAAAGGGACGACTTTTTCGGACTTTTGCCATTCCAATTCAGTACATGCTAGGTTTTACCAATGTGGGCTGGTAAATGTTGGTTTTAGGAATAATAAGGCGTAAAAATTATTTGATATAATTTATCGTTTGGTTGTTTAGAATTCCGAATTTACAATGGCATACTTTTAAGATGGCAGAATGAAATTTAGTATAATTACGATTGGCAGAGTTCAAATTTAGCAATATATCGTTTAGCATAATGTTCATTTAGAGCGATGATTATTTGGTATAATTTCACTTTTCATATTATACAGATGGCAGAATTTCATTAAGAATAATTTTAAAAGGCATATAAGTCTTTAAACTGACATGGTCACTAACATTATTATTAACGGTTAAAACGGGGTATTTACCATGTTTATTTATTTTGAGTTTCCAATATTTACACAGATAAAGATTATGGTATGATATATGATTTCTTAGATACAGTGAGTTATAATAATACAAAAAGTATTAAGGCAAAAATAAGATTTTTTGGGAATAATATAGAAAAACAGATATTGTTTTTAGTAGGTTACCCGGTACTCAACTATTTAGATTAGGTTAATTCCTTTAAAAAAAGAAATGGGTAGGTTAGGTTAAAACTGTGTCCCCCTACGCACGAGCCGAGCGAGCGTAGCGAGGTGTGCCGCGGCAGCTAATCTAATATAATTTATTGACAGCCGACCGTATACCTCGTGCCCGTCACGGTTACGTCACGCCTGATTCGAAACAGATCCTTCCATTTCAGTTGTTAAATAATTCAGTGACATTTGAAATGGCACCAAGCTCGTTTATTTCCTTAAATAAGGTCAGTTGGACCTTGCTTAACGCCCACGCGTTTGATGTAAACGTGAAATGTGTTTTAGAGACTTCCAATTGAATTCGTAGACAAGTATTGAAAAGATAAAGTGAAATGAATTTGTGAAATGCTGAAAATAAAATAGATAAAGAATAGATGGAACAAATGTGATTTACTGGTTTGTACTCCTGACTTCGCCCGCGTGTAAACACATTATATTGCACTAGCTTTTGCCCGCGGCTTCGCTCGCGTTAAATTCGGGGTAACACAGTTCCCCTTGCGCCTTATTGATTTGTAATAGCAACGCTAAGTTTTCCCTTTTCTTTCCTCTTTATCCCACTTTTTTTAAATAAAAATAAGCCTATGTCCGCCTCCTGGTTTCCAACTACCTCTGTACCAAAATTCATCAAAATCGGTGTAGCCATTAAAGCGTGAAGAGGTAACAAACAAACAAACTCACTTTCGCTTTTAAAATATTAGTAAGGATAGTAAGGATTAATGACATTTTTTTTAAAATCAGATTTTTCGTACATTCGACCTATATAGTAATTAAAAACGATTAATTAATAAACAAAAATTCAAATAGTATAATATTACGGCTTTATATATTCTTATCACAAACTGCTACCGACCAACTAAATACTTAAAAAGGTTTTTGCAAAAAAAACGACTTTTAAAAAGCACTAAAGTTGAACAAGAAAAAGTTGACTCTAGGGAGTGGCGATGGCTAGGGCAGGGCGTTTATGTGGGACTGTCTCTTGTAATGTGACGTTCAAAAAGTGCTGATTATCAGCCTAATTTGAATAAATACTTTTGATTTTTGAAATTAGGTTTACTTCCGGAGGTCGGTGGCTTTTGTTTGTCGTTTTTTTGCCACTGACTTCCGGAAGTAAATTAATCAAACAAAATCGTAAAAGGTTTTTTTAAACTTTTTAGTTGTTAATTCTTAACGAGTAATTATTTTTCATTGCTCCTAAAAGATATTAGCATATCCTCCATATACATAAGAAGAAAAAATTGAGAAACCAACAAATATTTGTATGAACAAATATTTGTATGACCTGCAGATAGTTGTTTCGGGTCTGGCTGTGTGTGTATGTGAGTTACAGGAGAAAAAAATAGACTCACGATACTGGAGAAATTCCTAGTGTGGCAATGTTTTATATAAACAAAAAAATGAAAATCGGTTATCAATCAACTAAGAAATCAAGTAACAGACAAACTAAAAAAGATAAAAGTACAAATATAATTGAGAACCACCTCCTACTTTTTTTGAAGTCAGTTAAAAATTCGATGTTACATTCACAGAGTGAAGCGTATAGCGACAAAAATACTTTTTCCAAGTCAATAGACTCTTCAAATATAAAAATAAAACTCGTGGAAATGTAAGTCAAACGAATCTTTATTGTTCCCTGTATACATAGTCGGAACATTTTGCTCTTTAATCTTCACAGATCTTGAATTATGTATAGAAAACCGTTTCTTCTTTGCGAAATAATTGAACTTTTGTCGTATGAATGTACGAGTATAGATTCACTCGTTGATCTTTATTTCGATTTTTCTTTTCGCTAAGTTATTTGAGAACGAACTTTGTGATCTCTTTGGAATAGGTACGCTTTTTTACGACTGCTGAAAGAAGGAGGGTTATGTTTTTAAAACGTGTGTGTGTAAGTGTAAATGTATGTTTGTCTAACTCTTTGGCACGTTCCACATCTTAAACGGTTTCATGGAATTCGACGTATGAGGTGTTTTTGTATTCGTCTCAGTTGAGAGAGTCACACAGGGTCATTCATGTATTCTAAATTAAAACAAGAAAAAAATAAAACTCGAATGCTTAAAGCCTTAGCTCAAATATTCTCAATAATTGTTTTTTTTTTACATAAAATAGAATAGAATATACTTTATTGCACACCAAAATTGAAACAAATCTGTTTTACAAAAAATGCTAAATCTATGGTTACAATGGCGGTCTTATCGATAATACCGATATCTTCCAGACAACCTTAAACAAACATACTTAAACTCAAAGTATTTATTTCAATTAGACCGTTACAATTACACTCTAGGCACGAAATTTTGTGAAGTTGTGGTCGTTTCCTATTCCGTATTATTTACGTAGATGAGATTTCCTTCCACCTTCCATTCCTCACCTAAAAAAATATGACATCCCGATTGGACATCCGTAGGTACTCCCCATGTGTTTTAAAAACTCATGAAGTGGAGAATTATAGGGGGTGGTAGGGTTTCAAAGTATATACTTTCGAACGCCAAGAAACTTATTAAGGTATACGAAGATCGGTGAGCTTGTGTCAACGCGTATGAATGTATTGTATCGGTGTGTATGTAGTGTGGATGTGTGGATGCAGTCTGTCGCAAAGAGTAATGGTTGTCGCTAGCCGCGTTTAAAACTGTTACTTACATTTAATATCAATCCAGTAAGGATTATCCTTACTAATATTATACAAGCGAAAGTGAGTTTGTTTGTTACGTCTTCACGCCTAAATGGCCAAACCGATTTTGAGGAATTTTGGTACTGAGATAGTTGGGACCCTAGAGACGGACATAGGCAAAAAAACAGACATGGGTAAAAAAGGTTAGAGAAAGATATTTTTCTTTCTATCATCACGCGGGTTAAAGTTAGCGTTAGCCCAAAGTAACTATGCCACGCGGACAAAGTCGTGGGCGGAAACTAGTAACCTGTAGTTAAAGTAAATAAAACCTGTCAAATAAAACATCATAGGTACTTTTAAACATCAAAAACAAAAGAATAAAGCTACTAACAGTTGGCTAACGTGTAAAATATGTTTGTTAGAATTGATAAGTTGATTATTCAACAAGAAAATTTTGAGTTCTGTGACCAAATGTCTGAAACGGAACCTTTTTTTGCATATGGGAAATCATAAAATAACTTCCCCCGCTCTGCGCGGAACGGGGGTAGTGTCAGACTTAAACCCACCCAGTTCCTTCTTTTGCCCTTTATGTTCCGGGGCTGCAGTAACTCTATCGACCTACCTGCCACCCTGTAACAACCCGAAATTCCTTATAGATTCAACGGAGCCCTTTTAGATTCATCCTGTCCGTCCGTCTATTGCATTTATACATTGCATTTGTACTAGCAGGAGCCCACGGCTTCGCCCGCGTGATGATCGAAAAAAAGTATCCTATGTGTTATTCCACTATAATCTACATCTGTGCCAAATATCATCAAGATCCGTTCAGCCGTTTTGACGTGAAAGAGTAACAAACATCCATTTATCCATCCATCCTCACAAACATTCGCATTTATAATATTACTAGGATTACGTACGGATAGATTACTCTGGAGTATGAATTGCAAAGCATTAGTTTCCAGTTCTTAATGAAAAGTCTCCTATTTAACATAAGCACTGTTAATATAAATGCTATTACTGTACAGTTGCACTCAGTGTAGGATCTGCAGCAATCCTACTGAATAATGCAAGGGATTGCACACTCACTTTAAAGTACAACTTTACGTTTAACGTGGATAGTATAAGTATTGTGATGTTTTAAAGTGGTACCTGCTCTTGTTCAAGCAAGAATCTAGTAATTTCTATAAAAAAAAAGTATAATTGAATTTGCAGTAATGGTCATGGATAAATGTCATTCAGAATGCTGGGCTGTAAAAAAGGTGGATGAAAAAAGAATGCATGTAGCGGAGGTGAGAATGTTGAGATGGATGTGTAGAGTGACAAGAATGGATAAAGTAAGGAATGAGTATATTAGAGGAAGTTTGAACAGAAAAATTGAAAGGGAGTCGTTTTTCTTGGTATGGACATGTAATAAAATAAATAAATAAGTATCTTGGGACAACTCACACACGGCTATCTGATCCCAAGCTAAGCAGAGCTTGTGTTATGGTAACCAGACAACTGATATACATACTTATATAATTTATAAATACGTCATACATATTATAGATAAATCACACCCAGACACAGAACAAACAATCATGCTCATCACACAAAGTTTGTCCTGGGTGGGAATCGAACCCACGACCTCCGGCTCAGCAGTCAGGGCCACTGACCACTAGACCAACAGGCCCGTCAATGTAATGAGGAGGGAAGAAGCACATGTGACTAAAAGAGTGATGGATCTGAAATTTGAAGGAAGGAGAGCGAAAGGAAAGCCAAAGAAAAGTTGGATGGATTGCGTAAGGAATGATACGAAGGAGAAAGGAGTAAATGATGCCGTGACGTCTGATAGGGAAGAATGGAAGAAGAAAACGTGTTGCGCCGACCCCAAATAGAATGGGACAAGGGGAGGAAAATGATGATGGTCATGGATAAATGTGCTGTTCTTCAAATATGTATTTTTGTACGTGAAACGTCACGCGTTGCTGCGTTGTTTCGCAACAAGTGACGTCACACGTAACTTTAATGGGTTATATTCAATTTTGGTCTAATTTACAAATAAAAAAATTAGTGTCCCTTATTTTTGAATAATCTAAAAGACGGACTAAATAGAATGTAATTACTTTGACCCTGGAAACAACCCTATTACGCCATTGCATGAAGCAACTATCTGCACAATAATCGTTGAGTTCACATGCCACATGTTGTCAATCTCGTGAGGTAGGTCAAGACATTTGGTTTGCTTATCGTTCGCAAAGAAACGTCAGCAAAGCAGAGGAGCCTGCTTAAGCCACTGCCTGCTAGGGTTGTGGGTTGTTCGAAAGAGATACCGCGGCCCCGGAACATAAAGGGCAAAAGAAGGAACATGGATGGGTTTTAGTCAGTAATAATCTGACACTGCCTTAGGCTCCGCTCAGAGCAGGAGAAGTTAAAAGATTTCCCAAAAGAAAAAAAGACTATCTATCGTTGAATGAACAAAAATACAACATTACGTCTCCTATATACTTTGATATTGTGTATATATTATAGATATATATTATTTTAGAATGTAAACATACATCAAAACTAGCTGTGCCCAGCGGTTTCACCCGCAGCTTAAGTCCCCTTATCATTTAGAGTTTTGAAAGATAGATAGTAGCCGATTCTCAGAATTACTGAACTTGCATAAAAAAAACATGAGTCGGTCGATTCGGAGAGTATGGGATCCAACATTGTGACACGAGAATTTTATATATAAGATTATAAATATATGTAAAATACATTTATATTTTATTAGTATGCATGTTTATTCTATACTAGCTTTTGCCCGTGGCTTCGCTCGCGTTAAATTCGGGGTAACACAGTTCCCCTTTCCTGATTTACAGGTACCTGCTACCTGTAGTTTTTGCCCTTGCGCCTAATTTATTGTATTAGCAATGCTAAGTTTTCCCTTTTCTTCCCTCTATACAATATGTTGATTTGCATCCTCGTCAAAATTTAGGAGGTGCTAGTAAAAGTCATAAATAATCAATGAAAATTACGGTACCTGATCAATAATAATATACGGCGCTTTTATGATCTGTCTCTGTGTGTTTAAATTTGTTTTTTCTGTTATTCTGTAACAGTATTACAGAATATTTCACTTCAAAAGTAGAGAATCACCTACAGAACACACAGAACAGTGTGCGTGAGCGTCGGCGCATACGTATCATACAGCGGCATGCACGCACCTGTGTGCACTTACCGATTTCTGAAAATACGAAAAAAGTAAAAAAAAAAAACCTACTTATTTTATTATCGATTCGGGTCGAGAATCATTAGCATAGTTACGTCCTTGAATTTGACGAGGATGCAAAACAACACGCTGTATAAGATTTCCCTTTTTTCCCTATTCTTTCCTAGCGCGTTCAACACCGTAGTGAGTACTCGTCACCAGCGTGTATGACCAGATGTATGATGAATCAAAAGTAGCACCTATGTTATGTTTACATAGCAGGTAAAATGAAGTATAAAGGCTTGATTTTATGCAAACAATGCATCCTTTTAACTGAAAACAGTTTAAATTTGCTTTAATAAGTGAAAAATAAACATATTGGGTGATCACTCAATTCGTTTCAAGCTTTTAAAGCTGTTTTCGAAACAAGAGGGTTCATTTCGAGCCATTAAAAAGCTTTCCCTCGACTCAATGCGTCCTTCATCCGTAAATAAACTACAAAAGCTTTTAAGCTTCGTTAATAAAATAAAAGCTTGTGAGCTTTTGTTATTAAATTAATAAACAAATATAAAGTAAATTGATTATTCGTGTCAATATGTACGAGATTAAAATTAAATGGCACACAAACATATTATATTAAATCGATACAAAGTGCCTGAATTTTATTTTGTATTCACTTGTTTTATTAGTTTGAAATTTTCGTAGCACGTACTACGGCGTAGCAAGGCCCGTAGCGAAGAATAGTTCGATTTGAATTTATAGCTATTGTGTACGCAAGCGTGTGTGTGTTTAGAAATAGCCCTAAAGTAGTACATTTTAATTCAAGTGAAGAAGCTTTGTCATTGTGCTCGAGGCGGAATTTACACACAAGCCGTTAGGCGAGGGTGTCATAGAACCGAGATCAGAATGAAATGACAAATCCCACGTGAAGCAGACGACGTTGTTCAATACACTTACAGAGAAATTAAATAACAGAACGAAAAGTATGTTTTGTCATTAATCACTATGAAACTATGGTTTAACTTGATTTTTCGCCCGCGTTTTGTTTTCGCTATTATTGATTTTTATAATACGAAGTAGTGGTGTGCCAGGTGACATACAAATTCCGTTAGCAAAAACGACGAACTTGAAAACTTATTTTTAAACCCCATTTATCTCTTAGAAGATGTTTTGTTTTTCTATAGTGTTATATCTTTTTTTTTTGTAGTGTAATTTCGTTGTATGTAGTAGATTATTGAGTCATGGTATTTCACGGTGAAACCTTTCACGTTTTGAATAATATATTATATAATAGATATAAGATGTAACATACCGAAAAAAAAACACAACACACACAAAAACTTTTAACAGTTGGAAAATCAATTCCATACAATTTCATCCTTGATCAAACCCCTAGACGCTACACAATCCGATTAAGTCTCAACCCCCCCTCCTCTTCCCCCTGAACCCTTCCAATCCCCTTAACTTTACTCAATTCCCTGGAAATTCCATGAACACGTCGTCGTGACACATCAATCTAAAAATAATTACATATAGCAGAGACACGTTGCGACTTGCGTGGGTTCATACCGGTTTAAACCGGCGTAATCGGGTTATATCCGCTTGTCTCCGGTTTAACATTAACCCGCGTAAACTGGTTATGTATGTGATGTTAGTGTGACGTAATAGATTGTGATGACTTACCGGTGGTGTATTCTTGTTTATGTATTTCATCATTATTTTATCATTTCATTTTTACAAAAATAGAAATGATTGTATGAATGAATGAGCTTTTTAACACGATTTAATTAAGTATTTTTTTAGGTAGCGTTCCTTTTTTCTAGCTGGCGAAGTGACGCCATTGTAAATTCAATATGGCGGACTTCTAAAGATGGCGGACTAGTTATTATTTATGCTTTCCCACGGTGTAGTTATCAAATTAAAGAAGAATACGATTTTAAATAAAGTCACTCTAAAGCGTAATTTAACGTTTAATTTGAACGATAATAGTACTGGTTATTTATTTTAAGTGTTCTCATATTTAAATATTTTTTGTTCTAGGTAAGCACATGAAGACCGTGATGATCTCTTAATTAGCTGACTAACATCGAAAAATCCAGAAGCAATATCTATTAAGGTAATGCACGTAAGTATAGACGGATCGAAATGTTCTTGTTTTGCACCTGTTCCGTAACTACATGACTTACACGACACCAAATTTGCATTATTTCAAATTCAAAATTCAAATCATTTATTTCAATTAGACCATTACAGGCACTTTTGAATGTCAAGAAACAAAATGAATCTACAGTCCCGGTCACAAGGCATAATAACTTGTGAAAGTACTGTAGTTGCCCATTCCAAAGCGTTGATCTCTATGGAGAAGAATGGGCAAGAAACTCCATGGACACTCTTTTAAATTATAATATTTTAACAAAATCGTATTTACATCATTCATGTTGAGATTATACAAATATGTGAGAACGATGTAGAAAGACGTGCACAGTAAGAGCGTCCAGAGTAAATAAAAAGCAAAATTTAATTTTAAATCTAAATAAGTTTAAAAATGAACCGTGGTAGCTAAAAAATGACCAGTCCCAACTGACAGCGCCCGTTCACGAACATGACGTATGGATCAGCCCCATTCAGCTCGACCACTTTGAAGGGAGCTGAATGACCCGACACACCCGCCACCATCAGCGAGACATTTAAGTGAGCATGACACTATCAACCACCAGGGCTTCGTCAAGTCAATGATAATACATAGCACTCACATATGGGCTTAATAATTATACAATACTAGAGAATTGATTCTATACATTGCAAAGATAGTCTTACAATCTTCTGCAGCTTCCACTATAGCTTCGGATACTGAGTTTACCCCTATGCTTGTGGAGCAGGACCAGCATTGAGCCAAGCATTTTTATCATCAATATAATCCCCCAACTTATAATATGCTTGCCTACATAGTGTGCGTTTAATACAAGATTTAAATTTCGTTTCATTCAGTTGAAGAATGTGAGGAGGTATTTTATTGTAGCATTTCAAACAGTACCCCATGAAAGATGAGTCTACTTTAGCTAACCTGAAACCTAGTTGAACTAATTGGTCCCTATTTCTAGTATTATAATTGTGTCTGTCACCTCTTTTACTAAAAATATGCAAGTTTTTCCTGACATACATGATGTTTTCATAAATATATTGACAAGGTACTGTCATGATGTTAATATCCTTAAACTGTTCCCTTCAAGAATCTCGCCTACGTAGGTTATATATGGCTCTGATGGCTCTTTTCTGCAGAATAAATATAGACTCGATGTCTGCAGCCCGTCCCCAAAGTAAAATACCGTATGACATTATACTATGAAAATAACTAAAATAGACTAGTCTCGCGGTATCTACATCAGTAAACTGACGGATTTTTCTAACAGCATATGCTGCTGAACTAAGGCGTCCTGCAAGAGATGTTATATGCGGACCCCATTGTAGCTTTGAATCGAGTGTTATTCCCAAGAAAACAGTTTTTTTCGACGAATTCTAGTTTCTCTTGATTCAATACTATGTCACACTCACTGTTTTTGACATTTGGTAGAGCAAATCTTATGCACTTCGTTTTTTTCCCATTTAATACTAAATTATTAGCGGTAAACCAATTATGTACCTGCATTAGGGCATTATTTACGTCGTCAAGATTTGAGGCACGTCTGTTTATCTTAAATATTAAAGAAGTATCGTCAGCAAATAACACCATTTGTGGTTGGTTTTTAAACAAATGGGGTAGATCATTAATATATACTAAAAAGAGGAAGGGACCTAATTTCGATCCTTGTGGTACACCCATTTTTACATTTAAACCCATTGAATTGACACCATTTATTTGTACTTGCTGCTGTCTGTCATTTAAATACGATTTAACTAAACTAAGGGCAAGTTTCCCTAGGCCGTAATGTTCAAGTTTTAAGAGAAGGGTTTCGTGGTTCACGCAATCAAATGCTTTTGAGAGGTCACAAAAGATCCCTATAGCATCCTGTGCTTCTTCCCACGCAGTAAATATGTGTTTTAATAGGGTGACACCGGCGTCAGTCGTACAACGTCCTTTGGTGAAACCATACTGCTTCTCATGTAAGATTTTATTGGTGTTAAAGTGGTTGAGCATTTGGTTAAGCATTACCTTTTCAAACACCTTGCTGAAAACCGGCAAAACGGATACGGGTCTATAATTATTGGTGTCTTTACTGTCCCCAGATTTGAAAAGTGGTATTACCTTGCTGTATTTCATAAGGTCCGGGAAGACTCCTTGGTCCACACACAAATTAAATATAAAGGCTAAGTACGGTGCTATAGTCTCGGCTAGTCGGGCTATAGTAGTTCTGCGCATAGGTGTTCTGCGGCAGGTGTAGTGGTGTGATGCAAGATCATGGATAACGGGCTAGTGCACGAAACTGTAGGAGATTATAAAGCGTAAATATGGTTGGCCCTGGCAGGCCCCTCTGCTTTGCTGACATCTCTTTGAGGCGCGTATAGAACACTAACGCGTCGTAGATACGGCCTGTCGTCACTGGACGGTGAGCTACCGATTGCTCAAAGTCCACAGACCTGCACCTATAGTGGCCGGGAGTCGTCTCGCGCCATCCGACACCCGCAGCGTCTCCCGCGGCAGCTGGATTGGTTTGAGGTTCTCTCTGTCTGACGGGTGTGTAACGATTGACATAATAACAAAATATCTAACGTTCACTTGACATAATTTTAGTTAACATAATTTTGTTTAACATAACGATCAGTTGACATAATGAATTGTTGATATAATTTCATTTTACCTAATTTCATATGACATAATGAACATTTCCTATAATGCACATTTCACATAATATTCATTTAGCATATTATTCATTTACTATAATATTCATCATCTCCAAGTAACTTATAATATAATTTAGAAAATCTGATACGATTTTAAACGACTGCTAGTATGGTGCTAGCAAAAATGCATCGCATTGAATTCCTTCGGGCTTTGGTCTCTAATTTAAAACTAAAATAAGATGTAATATTTATGTTATGATTAAATAAATATTGTATTAAGTTTTTTTTTTCTTCACTTTATACCCTATACACCTGCCACCCTCAACTATTGTTACCAGGCGAAACTGTATGCAATCTGGACTTTAGGGCACCCCGACTCGGATAGGTTAGGTTAGCCACGAGGTTAGGTTAACCACGAAGGAGATGGCGGGGTCTATTCGCTCGCTTCGCTCGCTCACACGACCCCGCCATCCCCTTCGTGGTTATTTTTTTATAAACCGCCCAGAAGTAGGAGCCCCGCGAAGCGGGGCTCCGTCGACCAAGCCCATCCTCGACCATGCATAGAATATTTTAAGGTTTGGTTAAGTGCCATTTGAGTTAGGCTAGAACTGTGCCCATTAAACATGAATTTTAGGTCAAATGAACGTTATATTAAAAGAATATTATACATATTGAAAATTATATAAATTGAACGTTATACTAAATGTTATTATGTTAAATGATTATTATATGATATGCAACATTAGGTCATTTGAATTTATGTCATTTGATATTATGTCTTATGAAAATTATGTCATATGAACGTTAGTTCAAGTGAAATTAGAGCATCTGTTATTATGCCAAACATTACACACCCCTGTCTGACAGGGCCCTCTGCTATTCAATTCTATTGAATGGGAATAAAAGGATCGAAGGATCATTCACACACGCTCAAGAATGTTTTATTCAAAATTAAAATTTATATTGCGCTTACATCCCCCTTAAGTATATGAACATTTAACTTTTACATAAATGTGATTAATCATCTGTTCATGTCATCTTAACAAAACATGAGTGAATCTGTTCATTCCATTATGATCATAGGATTATCGGGATCCAACTCATTTAAATAGGTCTTCTGGCTAAGGAGATCCATTAACAGCCCTTCCATTATCATGCCAATGGTGCTTCATCCCTGTCAACACCCCCCAACCCTCTTAAGATTGCCCTAAGAGCTATCGATACCCCTCTGGGTGATAAGTGACGTCACAAAACATGTAAAAGGCAAAGGTCTGATTACAACACGGATAGAAAACATCACAAATGTACATATTTCCACTTTTATACAATTACTAGCTTCTGTCCGCGACTTCGTCCGCGTGGCATAGTTACTTTGGGCTAACGCTAACTTTAACCCGCGTGATAATTTTTACCCTTTTCTCACTTTTCTTAGCCTATGTCCGTCTCCAGGGTCCCAACTAGCTCTGTACCATAATTCATCAAAATCGGTTCGACCATTTAGGCGTGAAGACCTAACAAACAAACTCTCTTTCGCTTTTATAATTTTAGTAAGGATTTATCTAACAAAAGTAATAATAATTAGTAAACTTAATTGTTGAATACACAACACAATTTAACAAAAATAAAACAACAAACAACATTTGAAGCGAAAAAATAATAAAATTAAACAACGTATTTGTGTGTAATACTTTGTAAAACAAGGTTTTTAAATCAGTACCTTCCACTTCTGTATGCAAATGGGTGATTACCTCAGAATATCGTTGATTCTATTAATTTAAAGTAGGTATCTTGTTTTCAATAATTAAGTAACGAATATATAGAGCAATACAAACCATTTATTGGGTTGATCATTCAATCGCCAAACCTTTTCTTAACTTTTTTGGGGTCGGCCTCCAGTCTAACCGGATGCAGCTAAAAACCAGTATTTTACATGGAGCGACTGCCTATCTGTCCTCCACAACCCACTTGGTACTGGGTAATGCGATTCCTCTTGGTTAAGACAGGTTCTCAGCCTTTCAGGGCACTGTCTACCTGTAACGACTGACAAAGATCCACAAATGACAGCCGGGACCAACAGCTTAATGTGCTTTCCGAGGCACGGAAGAAACTTATTTAGCCACGAGCTAATCAATACCATTTTTTTTTATTTATAAAAACGTTGCCCCACACTAGGAATTTCTCCTGTATCGTGGGTGCGTTTACAAACATTTAAACTCACATACACAAACAACCAGACCCGAAAAAACTATCTGCAGGTCATACAAATATTTGTTCCGTGCGGGAATCGAACCCGCGATGCGTGCAGCGGCCGCTCAGCCACTGCGCCAACCATGCCGTCGACATGGTCGGTATTTGTGCTCTATCCAACCTTCTGGATCTTTCCCTCCAGGCACAGGAGGGAAAGATCCAGAAGGTTGGAAGGTTGGTCGCCTCTTCTCAGTGAAATTAAAACCGTATAATAATATACTCATTCTAATGAGTTCAAGAATGAAGAAATAAAACCAGAATCCACCATTACATTAGCTGGTACCATGACAGAATTAGGCTTTGAACAGACCAGCGGTCGGCCCGCCTCGGGTGTACACACACGCCGGTCGCCATTTGCATACGTAATGTGTTTGTCGCTCGTGTGGGCGGGTCGAATTTGAATAGCTTTATCAGACCCACGCTTTTAGAACAGGCCGAATTGCAGGTTAAATGAACTGGATGATAAAATGCAATATTGTGTGTTTGTTTGTGGTAGTTTTGCCGCTGGTGTATACAATGCCTTTTTGGTAACGCTATTAAGCTTGGTTATGTTTCCTGGATTATTTTTAAACTTGTTTTGTGGTGGGTGTCTGTATTTTTCTGATTTATTTTCATGCAGTAACAAGTGGGCTCAATAAAATCCCTCGGCACGCTGATTCGCGTTACTGTTTTAGCTCCAAATATAAAATGCATTTTAACTGTAAGGGGTTTTCGTGAGTCATTTTGACGTTTTTATTTATGACTAGATGGCGCCCGCGGCTTCGCCCGCGTTATGATTAAAAAAGGATCCTATGTGTTATTCCAGTCTATAATCTACCTCTGTACCAAATTTCATTAAGATCCGTTCAACAGTTTTGACGTGAAAGAGTAACAAACATCCATCCATCCCCACAAACAGTGGCACTTCATACGCGTTCCCCCCTTTTCTGCCCCTTTTCCTTTCAGTTTTTATCCTATGGCCGTCTCCAGGGTCCCAACTATCTCTATACCAAAATTCATCAAAATCGGTTTGGCCATTTAGGCGTGAAGACCAAACAAACTCACTTTCACTTTTATAATATTAGTAAGGATAAGCATGTGACAGTCCACTGCTACACATATACCTTTGACGGGCCTGTTGGTCTAGTGGTTAGTGGCCCTGACTGCTGAGCCGGAGGTCGTGGGTTCGATTCCCACCCAGGACAAACTTTGTGTGATGAGCATGATTGTTTGTTCTGTGTCTGGGTGTGATTTATCTATAATATGTATGTATTTATAAATTATATAAGTACGTATATCAGTTGTCTGGTTACCATAACACAAGCTCTGCTTAGCTTGGGATCAGATAGCCGTGTGTGAGTTGTCCCAAGATATTTATTTATTTATTTTATTTATACCTCTTCCCTTTGGCTCCATCTTCGGCTACATGCCACCCAGCTGCTGCTTGCCACCCCGCGTAGATCGTCGCTTGATCTGACCGGGGGCGTCCCACACTACGCTTGCCTAATCGCGGTCCCCACTGTAGAACGCGTTTACTTCAGCGGTTATTAGTTCTGCGACAAATGCGACGGACCCACTGCCACTTCAGTTCGGCTGTGTAACTTTGGTTGCTTTATTTATTAACACTTCATTTACGATTAAAAATAACTGTACAAATAAGCTAATACCTTTTTTGTTTTAAACGTTGCCCCACACTAGGAATTTGTCCTGTATCGTGGGTGCGTTTACAAACATTTAAATTCACATACACAAACAGCCAGACCCGGAACAAATATCTTTAGGCCATACAAATGTTTGTTCCGTGCGGAAATCGATCCCGCGATACGCAGCGCAGCAGTCGATCGCTCAGCCACTGCGCCAACCGTGTCGTCTAATAGGATATAATAGGATATAAAAATAGGAGATCCACATGACTGAAATGCAGTAGTACCAACCTAAAAGATACACCAACAATACAATGAATTAATAATGCTTAACATAGTGTCAGGCAAAGCATTTGTGACATTTCCCAAAAGACACTTGACGTTAGAGTTCACAGAAATCAGAGTCGAGCCAAAACGAGCTCATTCAATTCCGGAGATACGGAATTCTGAATTCCGTAAATGCTCGATACGGTCCGCTAAACGATGCGACGTTCTATTTAGTCAGGATTATAGACTACTAGCTACCGCCCGCGACTTCGTCCGCGTGGCATAGTTACTTTGGGCTAACGCTAACATTAACCCGCGTGATGATCGAAAAAAAATTATCCTTCTCTCCCCTTTTCTTCCCTCTTTCTCCCCCTTTTCTCACTTTAAAAAAGCCATTGTACGTCTCCAGGGTCCCAACTATCTCTGTACCAAAAGTCATCAAAATTTAGGCGTAAAGACGTAACAAACAAACAAACAGTCTCACTTTCGCTTTTATAATATTAGTAAGGATTGAATGAACTAAAATGATTTTAACTGCCTAGCTTTCAAAAAATTACATTATGGTGCCCACGTCCCTGCGTAGCAGTATTTGTAATATGTCGGATTCGAGGAAAAATTAAGTGGGATATTAACATGTATTTTTTATTAAGTGTGTAATTCATGTTACTCCATGTAAAAAACTGGTATTCAGCTAAATCCGGTAAGACTGGAAGCCGATCCCAACATAGGTGGTAAAAGGCTAGGCTAATGATAATATTTGGGAGAGTATGATGCATTGTATATCGAAAATACAGTAGCAGGCAAGGATTGCTTATCCTATTCGATAGCTTGCGTTTGGCTGCAACTCGTCTTACATTAAGCGATGATGCGACCAAGGATAAAACACCTTACAGACAAGCAACAAGCAACCTTACAGACAGATGTGCTTAAGGAGTTTGTGTCGCCACTTCTTCTTCCCAGCTAAAACACTATATAGGAAGTGGCGAAGGGCGGGGCGTTTTTGTGGGACTGTCTCTTGTAATTTGACATTCAAAAGTGCTGATTATTAGCCTAATTTGAATAAATGACTTTTGATTTTTGAGTTTGCACCTTTGTCTAGAAGAAAGCGACTCATATTTAATTTAGGGTACATGCCTTCATTTTTGGTTTTAAGAAATACTTATAAGACGTCTTACGTTTTTACTTCGTAATTTTAAAAGATAAAAATAAAATGGTATTCAAAAACTTACCACTATAATTATTAAGTCTACGGCCAATGTCTCTGAGTCTTCATTTGATGCAAAAATTCAGCTCTTACTGTAAATTATTTCATGACATTACTTAGCTACATTAAAAAATAACTTAGATAGATTTCACATTGCTGTTTTTAGAATGAGAATTAAGTTTTAAATTAAGTGGCTTCGGTAACGTAGGTTTTGTAATAACGACCTATTAAAACGAATTTAAGACTTTACATTACGGCGCGGCGTTAGTTAATGAATTAGATTTTGAGTATTTAAGTAAGACTTAGTCGGTTTCAGAGTTATAATGGAAATGTTAAAACGAGGGAGAGATGTCATGTTTGGCACATGCCACAATTGCGCACAACATAATATAAAATATCAATAAAAAAAAACATTAAAGCAATAAAAAGATAATATTGTGTGGCCTCACAGTTCCTCTATTGTTATATTTACTAGCTTCCGCCCGCGACTTCGTCCGCGTGGCGTAGTTACTTTGGGCTAACGCTAACTTTAACCCGCGTGATGATTGAACAAAAATATATTTGTACTAAAATTCATCAAAATCGGTTCAGCGATTTAGGCGTGAAGACGTAACACACGTTTCGCTTTTATAATTTTAAAGTAAGAATTACCAACAATCGTTCGAATTAGCAGTTATACACCACACAAATGAGTTATAGGTTAGTGGCCATATAAGAAATAACAAAATTAAATTACAAAAAAAAACAGCATAAAAATTTGAAATTAGACATAGATAACAAATTACAACTACAAGATATAAATACAAACTAAGTTATCAAATTAAATAAATTGAATGTTAATGTCATACACAAAAAATATGGAATCCTAAAGCTTATATATGAGTTTTCTTAAAGCTTTCTCGAATTTAAATGAGATTTCGAAAAAAGAACTTTATTCATACTTAGAAACACTACATGGAATCAATAACGTCATAGTTCTTCGACTGGTCATACACCCCCACTGACTGGTCATATATGGTGTATGGTGGATCGAATCCTGCTATTACTAGATGTAGGCGGCAAAAATCCCACCTTAGAAAACTTGACACCTGAGAACCTAACCTGGACTTTAAACCTTTGAAATTGCCGGGGTTGCGGGTAGTTCGAAAGAGATACCGCTTTGATACCGCGGCCTCAGAACGTAAAGAGCAATCCCACCCATGTTCCTTCTGAACATGGGTGGGTTTTAGTCGGTAGAAGTATACACCCCCCCGCTTTGCCCAGAGCGGGGGAAGTTATATGACGATTTCCCATCCTGAAAAAGGCCTGTGATATATATGCAGGTATGTCAATTGACTGCCTAGCACATTCGTCACCTTTCAGGATGTCTCTTTGACGCAGCCCGTTTCCACGACCCGTTAGATTGAATATATTAACCGGGGCATCCTCCTCTGCCGCCTACACAGAACGCAACAGGCTCAAAGATTCATTACAGATTCAACAACGAGAATATCCACAGAAAACCACTCCCCAAATTGGGAATCAAACCACACTTTATGCATTTACTGACCCCGAAACCAATTTGGGCAGTTGTTATTGAAACCGCTCAACTACCCGCTTAATTTACAAGTCCAAATTAGAGTTTGCATTCCAATTACACAAATTAAAGCGTCTGTTCAATAATACCATGGATTATAAAGTAACAAAAGGTTTGTACAAAGATTGAAATGTTGCTGTTGCACTTTTGTAGTCCCATGCAATGTGTGCTTCTATTAATACTTAACTGGTTGAGAAGTATTTGAGCCGTCTGGATTTGCCTGTTTTGGCCAAATTGCCATCCCACGGCCACATAGCAATGTAGCCAGCCTTCTGGACACTTTTCCTGTCGACAGCGATGGGAACGAATTTCTTGACAGCCTGTATTTCTTTTCACATTTTAAGACTTGTACATATTTTTAATATTTTCATTCAGTTAATAACGGACATGGATGTTATAAATTTAAATAAAACTATTATTATCTAACCAGCAAAAGTCCATTCACTATGAATAGGATTTTGCTGTTAATTAGCAATTATATTTAACTTATTTATATGTTTTTGTAATTTAAAAATATTTTTCAATTTTAACTTTTTTCATATTTCTGTGTTAACACCTAGTTATATGTGAATGCTGTGGTCTCCTATAATTTAATTGAAGGAACAAACTTTAAACAACCTATTGTATTGTGTATAATAATGTATTTGTGTATCCTTTGTTGGACATCCAAATAAATATCTGGCCACATCTGCCGCATGTCACAACAAAATTAGGCCAAAGTTTTGGCCCAAATTTGATGTGACATGTCCGAACATGTCACATGTGCCCGAACACAACAGAGCCCAGAGGGAGATTTCGTCACTCTTACCAAAAATAAAATTGGACCCAAATAGCGACTAACAGGAAAAAAGGGAAACATGATATAATCGACAGAGCAGTGGGAGACATTAGGCTCATCCTACTAATCCTACTTAATATTATAAACGCGACAGTTTGTATGGATTGATGGAATTTTGTTAAATTTCACGCAAAAACTACTGAATGGATTTTAATGAAACTTTACAATAATATAGCTTATACATGAGAATAAGACATAGGTTACAATTCATAAAGATATACATAGTATATTCTATCACCACGCGAGTGAAATTGCTGGGCGCAGCTCGTAATAAATAACCAAGAGCCTCAACCAACACCTGAGGAGGCTTTCGTTCGGCAGGGCATCAAGAGCTTGATACAGAAAGCGGTACTGTTGGACACGGCTCGTATTGTTAGGAGGTTCCTTTCTCTGAAGCCCTGACCGCCGGTTGCTGGGACCTTGTTCCTGATACCTGTGGAGTGGTGGACTACCATTTTTTTTTCCTATATTTTATGCTTCCTTTAGTTTTGATCCTACTAATCCTAATCCTACATATTATAAATTCGAATGTTTGTGAGGATTATTCATATATTAAAATGAATGTATGGGTGTTTGTTACTCTTTCACGTCAAAACGGCTGAACGGAATCTTGATGAAATTTGACACAGAGGTAGATTATAGTTTGGAATAACATCCTATCCTACTAATATTATAAATTCAAATATTTGTGAGGATGTATGGATGTTTGTTACTCTTTCACGTCAAAACGGCTGAACGGATCTTGGTGAAACTTGGCACAGAGGTAGATCATAGTCTGGAATAACACATAAGATACTTTTTGATAGAAATATGTAAAAATGAGAAGGAAAGTAAATAAATAATACTTGTCTAAAAATAACCAGCTAATCCCATTCAAATCTTTCTAAAAATAACATTGCTGTTTCAAGTAAACCTAAATCCGTTCAAATGCACAACATCAGACTTGCAGCTACAACAGTTTGTCTTCTAATCCTTAGTGAAGCTACCGGATTACCACTTCACTTCGCTCGCTCCGCTTTGTTGTATTTGAGCAAATGACGATACAGCTCGCTTAGCTTGTGTGCCTGGATTTCATGCGATGTTTTTGTGGATAAGGTTATTTTTTTATTTAGAGTGTCTTCAAGTTTGTTGTGATTCTCCTCCGCCTCTTCTCACTCAGCGACTCTTATGTGATTGAGTTTTTGGTTTTGGTAAAAAAATAAGGTTTTTTTTTAAACCTTGCCCCACACCTGGAATTTCTCCTGTATCATGGGTGCGTTTACGAACATTTAAACTCACACGCACAAACAACCTGGAACAACTATCTATAAGCCATACAAATATTTGTTCCGTGCGGGGATCGAACCCGCGACATGTAGCGCAGCAGTCGATCGCTCAGCCACTGCGCCAATCATGTCGTTGAATTTTGAGACTAGCCAAGCGGCAACATGTTTTAAACTAAAGTGATTACATATTTAAAATGATACGGATCGACACAGTAAGTTCATCGGCTATCTCTCTCTAACTTAAATGAGAATTCTCTGGCACTATTTCATCTTTCTTTCATCATATAAGACATTCAACAGCCGGTTTGAATTCCGCGTGGTAGAGTACAGCCAACTTCTCCTCTAAGACAAGAAGTCTTCGCCCCAGTAGTGTGAGTAATAGATAACTTCTTAACTTACTTTTACTTATGCTACGACTTATTTTCGGACTTTTATGTGTAGTTATATCAACCGTTTCACTACTAAAGCCGACAACACGGCCCTTAAAAAAACAGAAACGCCAAAAATAGCTCCATTCAAAACATCATCTACATCATCCTTTCAATCAGCAAATGTCTCCACATACCTTTTTCTAAGATAATCTTGCTTTGTGGTACTAAAATAATACACGCCGACCGTCGCGGTACCAAAAGTACCAGAGGCGTGTATTTTTAGCGCCTTCGTTATTCTGAGTGCTACGCCTTGACGGTTTTATGAGCACCCACCCTATTGCTGTCTTCTCGACGAAAAGATTTTTATGTGACGTCACAGAATTTGTACATTCTCCTTTATGTCGTAATATCGAAATGTACGTTTTTAATATTCTTTATTTTTGAGCTCTCGGCTTTTTTGTACATTCCTTTATTATGTCGGAATATTGAAATGGATGAGGTTTTTATAGCGTTCAATATTTTAAAGTACAAACTTTTCTGACCTGCATTGAAATTCCATAGGGTTCATAATATATGATTAAACATGGCGGTGGGGATTGTCCCTTATGACTATTTACATCATCTGCCTAGCCTTTTCCCAACCATGTTGGGGTCGGCTTCCAGTCTAACCGGATTCAGCTGACTACCAGTATTTTACATGGAGCGACTGCCTATCTGACCTCCACAACCCAGTTAATACTGGGTAATACGATACCCCTTGGTAAGACTGGTTGTCAGACTTTCGGAACACTGACTACCTGTAACGACTGTCAAAGATCTACAAATGACAGCCGGGACTAACAGCTTAACGTGCTTTCCGAGGCACGGAGGAAACTCGGTATGTAACGGGTGGTCACCCATCCACAGACCAACCTAGGCAAGTGCGGCTTAACCTAAGGATCGACCCGAGCGGCTTCTATTTATTTAGCCACGAGCTCCTTATGACTATTTAGATTCAAATAAATTGAGTAAGATTGAACTTTACCATCAGGATTTTCAGAGTAGCAGCCACAGAGTCTGGATTCCTATCCGGTTGATGGCAAAAGGCCGCCCCCTTATTACTTTACAATGCACTGGTGTGCATTGTAAAATAAAACTACTTCTTCTTTAGCCTATACCGACCATTGTAGTGTCCTCCTACTTTCAGCATTCCTCTCTGTGTTGCGCTATTTGTATCCAAATCGAGCCAGCGTCTTTCTTCACGTCATCTATGGTCATCATTGAGGGCACTTTTCTCCCCATTAAGAAAAAAACTACTTATTTCCCAGTAAAAAACTTGTGAAAAAGTTTAAACTTTGACTTCTAATAACTCCGTAACTAGAAAGTTCCCGAACAAAAAAAATCGCAATGACGAAAAGAACAAGTGCCTTTCTAAGCCTATGTATGTGGAGTCCAGTAAGGCCCTGACTCCACAAGAAGCTATGATACTCCTGATCCATCATCTGCCTTGCCTTTTCCCAACCATTTTATTTATTTTTTAAAAAGAAAACGTTGCTGGAGTCACTAGGAATTTCTCCTGTATACTGGGTGCGTTTACAAACATTTCAACTCACATACACAAACAGCCAGACCCGAAACAACTATCTGTTGGGCATACAAATATTTGTTCCGTGCGGGAATCGACCCCGCAACACGAGGCGCAGCAGTCGGTCGCTCAGCCACTGCGTCAACCGTGTCGTCCACTAGACTATAGCTATGTTGGGGTCGTCTTCCAGTCTCACCGGATTCAACTAAATATTAGCATTTTCATGTAGCGACTGCCTATCTGACATCCACTACCCAGTTAATAACTGGTTAATGCGAAAGTCTTTGGTAAGATTGGAAAGACCTTTGAACCACAGGCTACCTGAAACAACTGTCAAAGATCTACAAATGACTGCCGAAACCAACGGTATAGCGTGCTTTCGGAAGCACGGAAGATATTCGGTAAGTAATGGGTGGACCCATCGACAGACTAAACTAACACGTCAAGGTCTACCCGAGCGACAGTTATTATTTAGCCACAAGCTCCTCAATTTTAGCCACTACATGTATCCCATGAAAAAAGATGGCCGCCCACACGTATTCTATTTATACCCCGAATATGAAACTACATAAGGAAAATATAACAAGGAAACCGAGTCGGGATAATAAATTATAGTAGTGCAACAGTGTGGTAACAGACTGTGCTATTTATTACGGCCTGCCATATTGTGTGGCCACGAGAAGTCGAGAGCATTGGCTAACTTGTATTAATTATCTAAGCAAGTAATTGCTTAGAAAAGTATATTGTTTTCTGTATGTAAGTCCAAACCGCGTGCCTGGCAGGATTACGCATCGGCAACAAAATTAACATATGCGATTCGACAGAAAAAAAAAAAGAATTGGTCATCAATTTTGAACCGTGAAGTATTGCAACGACATTATCAGGATTTGGCCACAGTCCTTTTCGATTGGATACTTCCATGAACACCTTGTAACGGGTGATTTTTTAAGATGTATAGGATTTCATTTTCAAAAAAAACACGAAAAATTTGAAAAATTTGATGAAATCTTTATTGGGATCGATAGAACGATCAATATAATTTAATGTTTGAAGATGATTTCATGCAAATGCTGGCCGCCGCTCCGGTTTAGATGGCCCATTCGCAAGGCCCAATTTCGGCACACTTTCTCCAACATATCAGCCGGTATATCACGAATAAATGCTTCAATATTGGCTCCCAGTGCGTCAATCATTGCTGGTTTATCCCTGTAGACATGAGCCTTAACATGGCCCCACAAGAAATAGTCCAAAGGCGTTAGATCACACGATCTAGGCGGCCAATTGACGGGCCCGGGAAATTTTTTGTGTTTTTTTTTTAAATCAAATCCTATACCTCTTAAAAAATCACCCGTTATATACGCGTAGAATGTAATTATGATTTAATAATAAAATAATGTTGGTGTTGTAAATTGTGTGATAAGTATTATGTCATGTATATTGTTATTTTAGGGCAAAAAAACTTGTTTTTTTATCGCTCACGTTGGTACGTCTGAAATTTAATAGATGGAGGGAGAGGAATGCCAAACAAAAGTTGGATGGATTGTGTAAGAAATGATATAAGAAAGGAGTAAATGATGTCGTGACGTCTGACAGAGGAGAATGGAAGAAGAAAACGTCTTGCATATGAAAATATATTATAGGAATATGATGATGTTCACCTTCGTTGCATTTTGTGTAAAGTTTCATGCGGTTTATGCCGAGCATTTTAAGCTGTGCGTATGTGTATTTGCAGGTTTTTACCAAGTAGTAGGTATATCAGGCTCCTAGGAAAATTCTAAACGCCATTAAATCAATACGATAGCGAGGTGATAGCTTAGCTATGCCCTAAGTAATTCTTAACACCACAAATGAAAAATCATTTTTTCAAAATTACAAAAAAAAAGAAACTACAACTGTAAAGATTTAAGAACTATACTAAATGTTTTCTTAGTTCAAAATTTTGTCAGTAATTATGGCCTACGTATCCCTAAAGCGTCGTATTTGAGAATAATAGCAGCGCTAAAACTAAAGACATTTTGAAGATGGCCCAACGTCGTTAGAGTTGTAGTAACTTTAGTTGTATTGCAAAGTTGATTAGAGTTTAAAACTTTAGTTGCTCGTTTATTTGCTTTAATTTTAACATGTGACTCCACCAAGTAATAAGTCCATGTATTTTATGAGCACCCACCCCCCGCCGCTCCCCTTAGTATGAGAAGTGTAATTTATGGATACTGCCAGAAATGTAACATGAATTTGTAATTCTAAATTTCTTTATTTAAACTTAAACAAAACTGATGAATGAAATTCATTAATAATGTTATTAGAAAAACATTATTATTACCCAATATTAATAATTTTGTGTAGACAATGGCGGGTATTTAAAACATTCACGAAAACAAACACTAGCTGGCGCCCGCGGCTTTGCTAGCGTGATATTAAAAAAAAAAACTAAAATGTGTTATTCCAGACTATAATCTACCTCTGTGCCAAATTTCATCAAGATCCGTTCAGCCTTTTTGACGTGAAAGAATAACAAACATCCATACATTTATCCATCGTCACAAACATTCGCATTTATAATATTATTAGGAAGGATATTATTTCATTTTTAACTGATATAAGTATATTATATCCTTTTGATAATTTTAATTTTTTTTTTTTATTAATTTCATAATTATTAATGACTTATCACAATTATCACCAAAGTAACCTATTTTAAAATTTGCAAAATGTGGTAGATGTGGTAAATGCTATGATGTGGTAGGAAATGGATTTATTTCGATATTACATGGGCGAAGCCGCGGGCGCCGGCTAGTAAATAATAATTGAATTAAATTAACATGTCACAGGGTCATTCAAATTACCTATAGTAGCAATTATTACTACAAAGAATCTTCAAGATAAACTTTTCCTAAAATAGTCGACAGACTAAGTTTTAACTGAAAACGCTGTAAATCGACCCAATTTCATTAGCTACGTTACCAAGTTCCTCTAAGTTATAACTAAGCTATTGAAATTCAAGTCGTTCAGAAGGTTTTTCATGAAAAAGTGTAATTAGTGGCAGACATTACGAGGGGAAGTAATTAGTGCAGTTTTATTATAAGTAGTTGTGTGAACTAAGTTATTGAGAAAAACTCGTTAACATTTTTCTTCGTCGGTTGAAAAAGGAGTTAAACCTTTGTGAAAGAAAATAGTTTTATCTAGTAACTAGCTTCCACCCGCGACTTCGTCCGCGTGGCATAGTTACTTTGGGCTAACGCTAACTTTAACCCGCGTGATGATCGAAAAAATAAATATCTTTCTCTCCCCTCTTCTTCTCTTCCTTCGTCCCTCTTTCTCCCCCTTTTCTCACTTTTTTTTTAAATTAGCTTATGTCCGCCTCCAAGGTTCCAACTATCTCTGTACCAAAATTCATCTAAATCGGTTTTGCCATTTAGGCGTTAAGACGTAACAAACAGACTCACAATTTACTTTTATAATGGCACTGATTTAAAGAGAAACTAAACCCAGGACGCAGTTGTTTCTAATATTTAAACAATAAATTTAAGCACGCCACCAGAGGCAATCATAAATTAATTAATACATCAACATCTATTTAAACTCGACAGGTGTTAACATAAATTAATTAAAACTTTAGTGCCACATCAACATCCAGTCTAATTTGAACCTTATTTGGCTAGGAAAAGAACACTTTCCGCGATTTACACAAATACAGTTTCTGGCTTTCTGAGAGATAAAGCGAACTTCTTAAGTTTGATTAGCTTCCTATTATCGTATTACACTTGAGTCATAAAACTCCCCTGTTTTTTAGGGAAGCTAAGTCATCATATTTGTACCTCCGTTCCATCCATGTTCCTTCTCTCGCCCTTTTTGTTCCATGGCCGCGTTATCTCTTTTTTTTAATAAAAAACCTTTCCCCACACTAGGAATTTCTCCTGTACCGTGGGTTCGTTTACAAACATTTAAACTCACATGTACACAAACAGCCAGACCCGGAACAACTATCTGCAGGTCATACAAATAATATTTACTTTTTTTTACTTACAAAAGATGTAACAGTTATTACAGACTCATAATTATATTCAACCATTTCTGGTGTACAAATATTTGCATCTATCTAAATCCTTACTAATATTATAAAAGCGAAAGTGAGTTTGTTTGTTACCTCTTCACGCTTTAATGGCTACACCGATTTTGATGAATTTTGTTACAGAGATAGTTGGGAACCAGACACGGACATAGACTAATTGTTTTTTTAAAAAAAGTGGGATGTGACGGAGAAAGAGGGAAGAAAAGGGAAAACTTAGCGTTGCTATTACAAATCAATAAGGCGCAAGGGGAACTGTGTTACCCCGAATTTAACGCGAGCGAAGCCGCGGGCAAAAGCTAGTTCAATTATAATTAAAACATCAGAGACAACTAAAACAAAAAACAAAAAAAAATACAACACTATTTTTTCACTAGTAAAGATTATTTTATTTTATAAATTGTATTTATTTTTCATTGAGGTACTCTATTGCTGAATAATAGCTTTTACCATAAAAGCTTTTACAAAATCATGGTTACATCATTCATGTTGAGATTATACATACATATGAGAACGATGTAGAAAAACGAGCTAATTTAGAGTGTCAGAGTAAAAACAAAAACAAGAGTTTAATAGACGAATTAATTAATTAAAAGAAGCCATGGCGGCTAAGAGATGACTTGACAAGAGTTGAGTAAAGGGTTTTAACTTCCTCGATACCTCCAATACCGAGATAAAGGGTCTTGGCAGACAGACAGACAGGCAACAATGTGGTCCAAAAAGGACAATGTCAAAGACATTTTATTCGTCGACGTATCGATAACTAACTTTTCTATCTCCTTTCTATAATCGTTCAGGCGGGTTCGAATGCCTGCGTAAATGAGCCGTTTTAATTAATATAAAGTGATCAAGGGTGTGGGAGATCAGCTTTTTTGGTCAGTGTTAAGTAAAGCATTATGTTAATTCCGCAACAAGTTGCCACGTTCGTATACACCACAGCAGGTCAACCTATTCCAATCTATTATAACCTGATCTCTCTACTACACATCGCACACCGTAGTACAGAGATCAGGTTGAAATGGTTTTGTGTAAAATGGTTGATGTGACGATGGAAGGATACTGGAACATTGATGTCATGGTTGGCTGGAGGTTTTATGGGTTCTAAGCTTGGTATGTCATGATTTAAATTTTGTTGGTTATTTTTTATGTTATGTTATTTATTTTTATTAACTTTATGAATATAATTTTACGGTAAAAAAGTTGGGATTTAACATCACGTTTAATAAGAATTATATGCACGAAATTATGTTGTAAAATATCTTACTTATCATTTCATCTGTCTTTTCCCAACTGTTTTTTTGACGACACGGTTGGCGCAGTGGCTGAGCGATCGGCTGCTGCGCTGCGTGTTGCGGGTTCGATCCCCGCACGGAACAAATATTTGTATGGCCTACAGATAGTTGTTCCGGGTCTACCTGTTTGTGTTTATGCATTTTAAATGTTTTGTAAACGCACCTAAATCTGTTCGCAAATATCTGTTCTGTGCGGGCATCGAACCCGCCACACACAGCGCAGCAGTCGATCGCTCAGCCACTGCACAAACCGGATCGTCAAGTACAAATAAAATCGCGGATATCAGTCGACGCCATTGAATCATCTAAGGAGAGATAAAACAGAATATATTTCCACTTTGACTAAGTGACCACGAAAAAGGTTAAATCTCGGACAATAAGAACTTGTTTCCCATCCATCCTCAAAGGTGACCCTCAAGACACAAAGCTCCAACCTCTCAAATACAGGTGGTCCGCACGAATGCCTTTTACATGCTACATCGCTCTCACGAGTAAATTATAGTCGGAGTATTTTCTATAAGAATCTTATCGACTAATAAATGAGCAATATTTCTATATTTGAAATCACGTTCTCGATAGCGGAATAATCAATCCACCTAGATTTCATTAGTGCGAAAACTAGCTTTTGCCCGCGGCTTCGCTCTCGTTAAATTTGGGGTAGCACAGTTCCCCTTTCCTGATTTTCAGGTACCCTGCTACTTGTAGTTTTTGCCCTTGCGCCTTATCTATTGTAATAGCAAAGCTAAATTTTCCCTTTTCAGTTTTAGTACCGTGTATTGCTGTTGGTGTACCAAATACCTAAATAAACTCTTTACGTTGGGAGCCCTTTAACTTACATACTTTTACAAAATCTTATCTTTCAGTAGAAACCGGTTTATTCACGAGAAAATTGCTTTTGTATTTTAGAAAGTATATACGTGTTATCGTTCGTGACCTTACAGCCGCTCGGGTCGATCTTTAGGTTAAGCTGCAATTGCCTTGGTTGGTTGTGGATGGGTGACCACCTGTTACATACCAAGTTTCCTCCGTGCGTTGGAAAGCACGTTAAGCTGTTGGTCCCTGTCAATTATAGATCTTTGACAGTCGTTGCGGGTAGTCAGTATCTCTAAAGTCTGACAACCAGTCTTATCAATGGACATTGTATTACCCAGTACTAACTGGGTTGTGGAGGTCAGATAGGCAGTCGCTCCATGTAAAATACTGATATTCAGGTGCATCCGGTAAGACTGGAAGCCGACCCCAACATAGTTTGGAAAAGGCTAGGCAGATAATGATGTTCGTGACCCTACATCACCTATAGTACAAGACTTGTACTTCTTCTTAGATCTTTGCTCAACCCTTTAAAGTGTAACGCACGAGTGCAATTTCTTAGATTCTAGCACAAGTGAAGTTATATAGAATTTTCTTACAAATGACAATAGATTCGGCTCCTATTATGTGAAACGTGATATCAGAAAAATGAGATTATACCTACCTACAAATCTTTTAATATATCGAACTATTTATATAAGCACTTGAGAAGAGCGCCTCATCGCTCTTCTCAAGTGAATTATTTTTTCTGCTTTGTACGTTTACTTTGAATTCGTTTTACTTCTAGCTCATTAGTGATCGGATAATTGGATGCTAATTTACCTAAACTTCATTTTTATACCTACGAAAGAATAATATGCACATGCCTTTTACAATCCCGGATCCCGGGATCATTTTAAATTCTTGATTGCTAAAAATGTTACCTGCATACAAAATATAGTTAGAACTCGTTGTAAAAGCGATATATTTTCTTTGAATAATGATACTCTTACTTTCAAAACGGCTGTTTCTTGTTAAACTCTCATTGTAATTGTAATTGTTTTTTATTGAAATTCCATTTATTTTCAATAAAATAAATATACTAAATCTAAATAACCACTGCTATAATTTCATTAAATACTTAAAGTTGTTTTACAAAATTGTTTAATCCCGGGAGTTCGGGATTACTTATTGATTCAGGAAGGAATACCGAATATCCATATTATTCTTTCAAGAAAATAAGTTTATAAGCGTCCGATTATCCGATCTCTGCTCATCACCTGACTGCCTGTAGACAGCTATGTTGGAGTTGGCTTCCAGTCTAACCAAATGCAACTGATCACCAGTACTTTTAATGGGGCAGCTGTATATTTGGCGTCCACTACACCGGTAAGACTGCATGTCAGTTTGGGACACTGCTAACCTGTAACAACTGTCAAAGATCTACTAACAACAGCCAAACCAAGTCTGCTTTTCGAGACACGGAGGAATTTCGGTATTTAATAAGCGGCTTATCTAAAGATCGATCCGAGTGGCTATTATAATATAGCCGATACGAGCAAACGCGGTCTCTCTTCAAGCTAAAGATGGCAAATATTTTATTTTCATATTATAAATTCGAATGCTCGTGAGGATGGTTGGATGGATGTATGGATGTTTGTTACTCTTTCACGGTAAAACGGCTGAACGGATCTTGATGAAATTTGGCACAGAGGTAAGTTATAGTCCGGAATAACACATAGACATTTACACATATTTTTATATTCGTATAGTCCATCCCAAGGTTGTCTGGTAGATATTAGCGATAAGACCGCCATTGTACTGTACCTAAGAGGTTTTATAACCTAACCAATGCTGGCTGGTTTACCATAATTGTTGCGTTGTTTATTCGATAGCTTAGCGGGAGCAGTCTAATGAAACTCGTGGACTGATTACAATAGTGTATTACTTGAACAATAATTATAATGATATAAAAAGAAAACGCGGTGTCTCCGCCGTGGTAAAATGTGAAGTCCCGTGGTGGTCCGCGATGCGAGCGAGGTGTCGTCCGCGCCGCTCCCGCGCACCCCTCACCGCCGCGTAGACCCGCCGCTGGCCCTCCGCCCGCGCGCGCCGCCTCAGCCGCCGCGCACCTCCAGTCCGTCGCCAGGATGTCTTGTATAGACATGCTCCCCGGGTTGAAGTGTACTTCAAAGAGGAAGTGGGCAGATGTTGTTGAAGCCGCGTCGAATCGTCCCTCTCTTCGTCTTCAGCTCCGCAACTCTCGTGACGCCGTCGCTGCCAGGGTACACCTGCGCGACGCGCCCCAGCAACCAGCAGAGCGGCGGTAGCGCCTTGTCTTTAATGAGGACAAGCGATCCCAACGCTATGTCACCATTTGTGGAGGCAGGCCACTTAGTTTTCTGCTGTAAGTTGGAGATGTATTCGAGATTAAATCTTTTCCAAAAGTGTTGTTTGATACACTCCACACGTTGGTAGCGCTCCAGACGGTTGATGCTGGCATCAGTGACCTGCGGATTTGGAACAGACATTAGCGATCGTCCAATGAGGAAATGAGAAGGAGTAAGGGCAGAGAAGTCGAGAGGATTAGTGGAAAGAGGAGTGAGGGGCCTGGAATTCAAAATTGCCTCTATTTGAGTTAGGCACGTAGCCATTTCCTCGTAAGTGAAATGAGTAAGCTGCAAAAGTCTTTTTAAATGGTGCTTAGCTGAACGAACCGCAGCTTCAGCAAGACCGTTAAAGTGCGGCGAATACGCCGGTGCAAACCTGAACTCTATTCCCTCCTGAGCTATTTCGAATGCAACATCAGAACCCTGCAAAAACGCATATAATTCATTACACGCTCCGACAAAGTTAGTACCGTTGTCGGACAAGATAGTACGTGGCCTACCGCGACGAGCGACAAAACGGTTTAAGGCAGCTTTGTAGGCCTCTTTAGAGAGGTCTGTGACAAGTTCGAGGTGCACAGCTTTTGTAGCCATGCAAACAAAAATGCACAGGTAGGACTTAATCAGTCTGGATCCCCGACCTTTACGGTCAGATATCAAAATAGGCCCAGCATAGTCGACACTACTATTAAAAAAAGGAAATTCTAAATTGCTTCTTGTGTTGGGTAATTGTCCCATGATTGGCTGCACATTTTGAGCTTTAAATCTAAAGCATTTAAGGCATTTATTTACCGTCAGCTTGGAGAGATTTCTGCCTCCCAATGGCCAATAAGTTTGACGTATAGTCGCTAAAAGCAATTGTGGACCAGCATGTAGTAGCTTTTTATGTTGCATTTGAAATAATAACTTTGTCAAATGATGCTTACTACACAGCAAAATTGGGTGTTTCACGTCATATTCGTACGGGGAATTATCTAGTCTGCCCCCTACACGAATAATGTTGTCACAGTCTAGAAAAGGAGTCAAAGAAATTAGCTTATTTTTACGTGACAACGGCTTCCCAGATTTGAGGACAGCGTACTCATGTTCAAACATTTCAGATTGAGCTACACGTAATATAAGTGAAAAGGCATTTTTGAGTTCTTCAACAGAAAGAGAGCCCATTAACTTAGAATTAGTATTCTTTAAATTGTAAATAAATCTTAGAGTATAAGCTACGATACGTTGTAAATAATCAAAATTAGAATATTTATGAATTAATTGTTGTATAATTGAACTACATGTTAGGTTAATATTAGAATTGTTATTGCTATTGTGACTATCCACTATATTAGAAATTACTTCAGGTAGATCCTGTTTCACGTGTTTATTGGGCTGTAGCGGCCACGTGTTTTCATTATTTAATAAAAATGGTGGGCCTGACCACCAAAGTGCAGAATCGCTGATAAGATCAGCCTTCAGCCCACGAGAGACAAGATCCGCCGGATTGTCCCTAGACGGCACGTATCTCCACTCATAACCTGAGCTACATTCTTGAATCTCGTTTACACGATTTCGAACGAACGGCTTTAGTTGTTGAGATGGTGTAGCCAACCATCCCAGCACTATTGTGGAGTCACACCAATATTGGAATCTGTGTATTGGTAACGTGAGAGAATCCTTAACCTTTGTGCACAACCTGGAACCTAACAGAGCTCCACACAGTTCTAGCCGTGGAATAGTAGTAGGTTTGACTGGTGCCACACGGCTTTTGGAAGTTAACAGATGGACAGTGACCGTTCCTGAACTAGATACAGAACGAATGTATACACATGCGCCGTAAGCCCTTTCAGATGCATCTGTGAATACATGAACTTCATGGGTTTCCGAATTGTTACCTAAAATCCATCGTGGAATTTTTAACTGATTTAAACAAGGCAATGTATTCGCAAATGATAACCATGAGTCCGCTACTTCCTGCGACACATCGTCATCCCATTCACATTTGTTCAACCAGAGTGTCTGCATTAATATTTTTGCTTCGACAATGCAGGGACTAACCAAGCCTAGTGGGTCAAATATTTGGCTAATTACAGACAAAATATGTCGTTTTGTTATTTTATTATTAGATTCAATACTAATGGAAAAAACTAATTTATCAGAATTACATAACCAATGTACTCCTAAAGTTTTAGAAGGAGTATTATTGTTGTTATCTGAAAGATCTAATATGGCATGGCTTGATTTATTTAGACCATGTAATTCTTTTAAAACTTCAGAGCTATTAGACTGCCACTTTCTCAAATTAAATTGCGCTGATGCCAGGACAGACATAGTTTCCCTACATAAATCTTGTGCACCTGATATGGTGTCTGAACCACTGAGAAAATCATCCACGTAAAAATCATGTTGGATGGAACGCTTTACGACAGGGTTCGTTATTGTATCAGCTAGACTAACCAAACATTTAGTAGCCAAATATGGAGCAGACGCTGTACCGTACGTTACCGTATTTAATGTATACGTTTTTAATGGCTCTGTAGGGGTTTTACGAAAAATAATCTGCTGTAATGGTCGTTGGACAGGGTTGATTTCGATAGCGCGATACATTTTTTCTATATCCGCTGAAATTACGAATTTATGCTGTCGAAAACGCATCAAAATGGATAGTAAATCGTCTTGAACCGTTGGGCCTACAAATTGCAAGTCATTGAGTGATATCCCTGTTGTAGTTTTGGTCGATGCATCAAACACGGTGCGTAGCTTAGTCGTAACACTAGACTCGCGCATGACCCCATGATGTGGCAAATAGTAGTTTACTTCGCCGTTCGATGTTATGCTAGAATTTTCCGTCATGTGACCTAAACTTTCGTACTCTGACATGAACTCAAAGTACATCGACTTGAATTTATGATCACGTTCAAATCTTTTTTCTAAAGATAGAAAACGGCGTTTCGCAATACCGTATGAATCTCCTAGTGCAGAAGGATCAGACTTAAAAGGTATTGTAACCACAAAACGACCGTCGTCCTTACGCTTTGTATTATTGTAAAAACTATCTTCGCATGCCCGTTCTTCTAAAGAAAGGGAATGCTTTTCAGGAACTGAATCCAGTTCCCAAAATATAGATAAATCTGTACTGGTCTTGGTTTTAGCAAGGTTACAAAAATGTGAATGAGACGTATGTGAGTGACAGCCTGTGCCTGAAACTAACCATCCTAACTTACTCTCACATAACCTTGGTTGATTTTTACCTAGCTTTATGTGATTGGCTAAAATTACGCTCCAAAAAACATCTACACCGACTAATATGTCCACAGCTGAGGGAATGTTGAATGTTGGATCCGCCAACTGTAGACCTACAGGTATGGTTATGTGTTTTAAATTTATTGGAGATGATGGCAAAACATGAGTGATTTCTGGTAAAATTAAACAGTCAATGTTTACCGAATAGTCACCGCCAATGGCTTCAATTGTAAGGTTGCAGGTTTGTGCACTAGTGCTAGTTTGGTTACCTACACCTGTTATCATGGAGCCCGTGTCATTTCGGGACAAACACAGCTTGTTACATAAGTCCTCTGTAATAAAGTTGGCTGTACTCCCGTTATCCAGCAGGATGCGGGCGTCGCACCTCTCACCATTGCTATTCACCGCCGTCACCATCGCTGTGGAAAGTAAAACAAACGAGCGAGTATTTGGTACCATAGTAGCCGAAGCGTTAGCAGAAAGAGCAATACTTTCTGACGTACTGGGCATTGGATTTTGAATGGGAGGGGGTTCTGTTCGTTCCATGTGCAGTAGGGTGTTATGTCTAGCTGCACAGTACTTACAGCGCGTCATTCTACACCTTTTTCCATTGTGACCGGATCTTAGGCAGTTCAGACAAACTTTGAGGTCTTTGGCCTTTTTAAGACGTTCTTCTATTGTTAACCTTTTGAAAGAGTCACAAATGTAAAGAAAATGATCGCCGGAACACATAGGGCATGTAAATTTATTTTTATTAGGATTAGTGTTGTTACTTTTATTTGTAGTACCCTGTGAAACTATAGCAAAACTTTTTGGTTTACTATTATTATAGTTTGTTCTATTGTGTTTATTATTATCTTCTAATGTTTCCAGCAAATCAGCCTTATTATTTATAAAGGTAGTAAATTGAGCAAGTGTAGGTTTTCCTGACAATGTATTACGGAACTCTTCCCAATATCTACTAGTGCTCGCATCTAATTTAACTGACATCATATATATAATAATAGTATCCCAATGCTCTGTGGGCTCATTCAAGTTTTTGAGCGCCCTTATGTTCTTACTAGTCGTATCTATAAGACGTCGTAAAAGAACACTAGATTCAGTAGTGACTGGTTCCACCTCGAACAAAGCTTGCATGTGTTTATCAATGAGAAGACGACTGTTATTGTATCTTTCACACAATAAGTCCCATGCTAATTGGTAATGATCCGCTTTAAAGTCAATATTTTTTATGACTTCGGCTGCCTTGCCTTTTAAAGAAGCTCGTAAATAATGGTACTTATTTATATTGTCTACGCAAGCACTGTCATGAATTAAGGAAATAAATGTGTCCCTATACTCAAGCCAATTCTGAAAACTGCCATCAAAGTGCGGTAAATCAATTTTGGGTAACCTAATAAAATTATTTTTAGTCCCACCTGACATTGTTGCCTCTGACCTTGCCTCAGAATACGCGGAGTCGCGACGTTGACGCTTGCCATCCACCCCGGGCAGCAAACTTCGCGCTACGGCTACCAGCGAGTAGTACTGCTGCTCAAACTGGTCCCTCGTCGCGTAAGCCTCGTCTGGCTTGTCCAGAGAAACTTCGATCTCCGTCTGCAATTCATCAAATTCGGTGTACAAGGCGTTGAATTTGTCGAAGCGGGTTTCTAGCTCGATGATTTGCAAGTTTGAAAGTGTTTCACAGCTTTGAAGAACATTCAAATAAGCACTGAAGTTTGTAAGCTTGGCTTTCATCGAGCTGCGTTTTTTCACCAACTTGTCAGCCATTTTGCAGTTGGAAAAAATAATGACTCAGCAACAAATTTTAAAAATTTAAAATAAGTAACGGTTATAAAAACATATGCCACTGTGTTATCACGCTATAACAAGCTAACTAATGGAAAGCAGTGCGCCAAGCAACAAACAAAGGAATAAATAACTCGTTACTTGTACATACTCATGCAATATGAAAAACGTTAAGAAATCAATAGATTTTAACTTGAAATAATGATGAGAAAAGACGATTAGATAATGAAAGTAGCTAGTTAACCAACTCAATAGGGCAATGAATGGGAACTACTAGAAAAACAGCGTTATAAACCTATAACCTGTATAAAAAAAGAAAAGAAGACTGGAATAACGGTGATAAAAAGGAATAATTGGAACGATCTCACGAATATCCGAATCCTTATCCGCAAAGTCCAGTTGCGACTTCAAATCTCCAACCGTAGTCGACGATGACACTGCTATTTTCAAACGTCGAGACGCGGGGTCAAAGTTCTCCAACGTCTCGCACTTGTTCTTGATCTCGTAAAACACTAATTCTCCTCGCTGTGTTGTTTACTTGCGAAGGACCATATGTTGCGTTGTTTATTCGATAGCTTAGCGGGAGCAGTCTAATGAAACTCGTGGACTGATTACAATAGTGTATTACTTGAACAATAATTATAATGATATAAAAAGAAAACGCGGTGTCTCCGCCGTGGTAAAATGTGAAGTCCCGTGGTGGTCCGCGATGCGAGCGAGGTGTCGTCCGCGCCGCTCCCGCGCACCCCTCACCGCCGCGTAGACCCGCCGCTGGCCCTCCGCCCGCGCGCGCCGCCTCAGCCGCCGCGCACCTCCAGTCCGTCGCCAGGATGTCTTGTATAGACAATAATGTTCAAATACTCAGGTCGTTATAAAGTTAGAATTTAGGAAAAAACAGAAGATAGGTTTGATTTAAGATAAGCAGTGTTTAAGTAACTTCAAAATATGATTTAAATTATAAAAGTATAATTTGCGCATTTTATTGAAATACACAATGAAATCCTTATACTGCCATAGATTTAGCATTTTATTTTTATAAAACAGTTATGTTTCAATTTCGATGTGCAATAAAGCATATTCTATTCTAAAGGATACTTTTTTTAGACCATCACGCGGACGAAGCCGCGGGTGTCAGCTAGTAGCAAATCAAAGAAACAAAAAGAACAGATAGTGAAGCATCTGATTTAGATACCATTTCCTACCCAAACATAAATAAACACACGAAAGAAAGACTCTAAATAAATTCACGGTACATATCAAGCTCAACTCTGAGGCGAAAACTCCGTCCAAATATAAAAACAAAAGAGTTTTTCCCACTCTCACGGAACCCTATTGGATACGTGTTCCGAATACAAGATTAAGTTCAAAACAATACTTTTATTTGTGTTCAGTGATAAATTGGGCTAGATACGGCATTGAGACCGAAATCTTGCGGGATATCTTATTCAAGATGGAACGGTATTTAGGACATAATTCTTACATCACAAAAAAACAACATGGTGCTAAATAAGTGTTAGAACGCTGGTATCCTTCTCCTGCCGGGTTGATGATGATGCGGGTTGTTCGAAAGAGATACCGCGGCCCCGGAACATAAAGGGCAGGAGAAAGAACATGGGTGGGTTTTAGTCAGTACAAGTCTGACACTCCCCTCCGCTCCAGAGCGGAGGAAGTTATTTGAAGCATTCCCACCCCAAAAAAAAAATGAGCTGATATCCTGACGGGGCCTCAAATAACAGAATATGAATAGTTCTAGCTATTCCATAATGCGCAAGTTGAAATCCTGAACTAAGTTGCAATCTTAAAATTGATCATTATAATCAAGTCGAGCTCGCTGTGCGTCAGAAAAAACTTAAAAAATGTGCTGCTTTTTCGTTGTTTTCACAAAAAATGTGATTAGGTAACATTTTTAGCCCGTTCGCACACTATTGTTAACCGGGTCCCTGCAATACTACAGCCCTGGTATATATATATAATAACTAGCTTCCGCCCGCGACTTCGTCCGCGTGGCATAGTTACTTTGGGCTAACGCTAACCGCGTAACCCGCATGATGATCGATAAAAATGTATCATTCTCTCCTCTTTTTTCCCCTGTTTCTCCCACTTTTCTCGCTTTAAAAAAAATAGCCTATGTTCATCTCCAGGGTCCCAACTATCTCTGTACCAAAATTCATCAAAATCGGTTAGGCCATTTAGGCGTGAAGACGTAGCAAAAACTCACTTTTGCTTTTATGATATTAGTAAGGATAAAATATTTAAAATACTAGCTGTCTTGCGTGGTTTCACCCGCGTCTTTAGTTGCTGCCTCGGTCCCGTTGGTAGGAGCGTGTATTGTGTATTGTATAGCGAGAGCAAGGCCAAAGAAAAGATGGACGGATTGTGTAAGGAATGATATGAAGGAGAAAGGAGTAAATGCTGCCGTGACGTCTGATATGGGAGAATGGAGGAAAACGTGTTGCGCCGACCCCAAATAGAATGGGACAAGGGCAGGAAAATGATGATGATGATAGCTTATTTTACTTCCCGTTAATGTAGCTTCCTATTAGTAAAAAAAAGGTTAAGATGATCAGTTTTAGAGCCTATTTGATACAAACAAAACTCTTTATAATATTAGTATAGATAATTTCCAAATAATTCTGAAACTCTATTTTCCGAAATCTCCCGAGCAAACCCGAAGTATTTCTTCCACAAATTTCGTTGCTAGTGTTAATATTTCCTGACAGAATAGTGTGGACGTTGATAAATATACTGTTAGTATTGCTTCGCCCACGCTACGTATGTGAACACATATATACCTTAGGTTATGTGGACGTAAATGGACTACAAACGTCCAGTTCAGCTCTGTGTGTGTGACTACATTGTTTGTGCTTTTATAAGCTTGCTTTGAAAAGTTTTTACAACACGAGTGTTGGTAATATTTTCTTAAGACTTAAGAGAAAGGTTGATATGGTTAATTTGTTAGTATTTTTATTCTGTAGGGGTAGATTTTTAATCATAAGATATTAAAATATCCCAAAAAGTTAATGTTATGTTATGACAAAGCGTTTATACAAAAAAAAACGCTTAAAGGTATAGAACCGATTGTTTTCTTTTTTCAAATAAAACCTAACGTATTGCGATACGTTACGTATTTGATTACTGAAAATTGTCAGACAAAGCTGCGTCTCTGTCTGACAATTTTCAATAATCAAGTAATGTATTACAATGCTATATTGTCGATTAATCTACATAGTTATTGAAAAGTTTTCTGATGAAAATCTGTTGATCCAATGTTCGATGAAATATGAGGCCTTTAGTGTGGGAAAATCCCAAAATGAGAAGGGATTTACGTCCCGTGGGAGCATAAAATGACGAAGGTATGGCTAACCTATAAAAAGAGGTCCCCAAATCATACATACGGTTTAGTTTGGGGACCACTGATCAAACAATCTGGTTTTAAAATGGAATTACTTAACAACAACATGGTAATATATTTCGTAATTCATGTTTAAGTTTCATTTGACAAGAGGATAGCGACTGTATTACTGGGGACCTAAAACGGCAACTTAAGCACAACCATTGTAGGTTAATAATATGAATTATGTTACCACTAATAGGCGCACGCGGCTTCGCCCGCGTTTTATCGGAATAAAAGTGGAAAAAAAATCCTATGCGTTATTCTCGACTATAATCTACCTGTGTGCCAAATTTCATCAAGATCCGTTCAGCCGTTTTGACGTGAAATAGTAACAAACATCCATCCATCCATCCATCCTCACAAACATTCGCATTTATAATATTAAGTAGGATTTGTAAAATGGTCACAAAATGACAATTCACAATATTAACTGCGTCTGACCATTTTGAGATTTTGAACTAATTCATATTATCATAGTGGTTCTGCTACAGCGGACGCATTCAACGTCGAATCACAGCACAAAGGACGAGCCTGTTGGTCTAGTGGTTAGTGGCCCTGACTGCTGAGCCGGAGGTCGTGGGTTCGATTCCCACCAAGGACAAACTTTGTGTGATGAGCATGATTGTTTGTTCTGTGTCTGGGTGTGATTTATCTATAATATGTATGTATTTATAAATTATATAAGTATGTATATCAGTTGTCTGGTTACCATAACACAAGCTCTGCTTAGCTTGGGATCAGATAGCCGTGTGTGAGTTGTCCCAAGATATTTATTTATTTATGATATTTATTTATAAAGGTACCACAGATTTGAGTATATGGTTTTAATTTCAACCCGGTACCTACACGCGTTCCCAATATAACGCGTATTGACAGACAAACGGACGAGGAAGTGATAAGGGTTCCGATATTTCCTTTTGAGACACGGAACCCGAAAAATAAAAAGGAAACCTACAAAATTTACGCCAGATAAAAAAAATCACAACCAAACCCTTAAATTGCCCTAATATAGGTCCAACCCTGTTCCCGATACCGGTGGGCTACTATTTTTATATTTTTAAATGTTCTTTTTTGTTTTTGATAAGAAATATGTAAAAATATGTATGTAAATAAATAAATGACAAGATAAAATAGGTCCAAATGGTATTTCAGTATCACCATACTGAAATACCATTTGGACCTATTTTATCTGTGTGTGTGTGTGTTATTTACCACCCTAAATAAGTGACACAGCGGGCGGAGCCTCAAATAAATAACAGAAGCGTACAGAATATGAATAGTTCTAGTTATTCCAAAAGTATTCACTATAGATAAGTTAAGCTCACTGTGCGTCAGAAAAACTTTTATTGAGCTGCTTTTCAAAAACTATCACATTAACAATTCATAGAATAAAAAAATATCGGTCAAGTGTGAGTCGGACTCGCGAAGCGACCTTAACTTTCGACAAAAACGGTCATATCTTTTGACTGCGTAGACTTAAAGAGTTGATTTCACAGCTCTAAGGAACTACAGAATTAAGGATATCTATGGTTTAAATTTCAACTCGATACCTCTACGCGTTCCCAAGATAAAGGGTCTTGACAGACAGACAGACGGAAAACAAAATGATCCCTAATTTCCTCATTCCTTTTTTTGCTTTTCAGTTAAGCAACTCTAAAAAACCCGCCAAAAGAGAACTCAAAACAACTTCATAATTCAGAAATAAATAACCTAACTAACTAAAGCTCTAACATTTAAGTCTTCAACATTGAATTGAAGACTTTGAACATAATTCCCGTTCAAGCAGCCATTTTACTGCTGCGGTCACAAAACATTATACGCGGACCGTGGCGATCATAAATCATAGCTATAAATTGCTGTTTCACAGAGTTAGAGGAAATGAGCACTGGAAAACTGGTATTAAGAGTTTAAACTGAAATGGTGTGCTGAACTTGACAACTAATGGAAATTGAAAGAAGAAATAAACTAAATTTAAACCATTTTTTGCGGATGGGAAATCATCATATAACTTCCTCTGCTCTGGGTGGAGCGAGGATCCACAGACCCGCATCTACGATGACCGGGAGTCGTCTTGCGACGCCCGACACCCGGAGTGTTTCCCGCGGTAGCTGGGTTGGTTTCAGGTTCTCTCTCTCTCAAAAGTCCGGCCGCTTCCTTCGCCAAAATTCAAGCCCTTTTCTATAATTGTAGGAAAAACTACAGAGTGAAGAGCTCTTGGTCAGATAATAACGGCCGCTCGGGGTCGATCTTTAAAGAAGTCGGTTATTTTTTTCCAAAAACGTTTTTTATTTGTGCAGTTTTAGTTATGGTGATATCTCACACACACTTATCGTGTATTGATTTTCCATTGTTACTAAAAGATATTAGCTGATCATTAGAAGAAAACATGTATTATAGACGAGAGCTTATAGGTAGGCTAGGTAGGTAAAAAGATAGGTAGCGTAGGTAGGATAGGTATGGCAGGTAGGGTAGATAGGTAGGTAGGGTTTAGCAAAAGGGTCATTGCAGATGCATCATGCCACAAAAAAATCGTGCTAGTTTTTTTAAATTTCGTTTATTCTTATATTATTTACAATACCAAGACCATAAAATCGTGTTTAAAAACCCTGTAATTTTACAAATAAATCGCCCTTTTCCATTGTAGGTATTTAAAGTGTTCAAAAAATAACCTGAAAATATTTATAATTTCACATGTTCTTAAATTCACTACGAAGGATTTACTGAAATAAATTCTATCATTATAAGCGACTTATCACAATAATGTGTACAAGACTTACCTTTTTACTAAAGCTAAATATAAATGCCAGTTTTAGCAAATAAATGAGCTTTTAAATCATTTTTCATGTTCTAAATAAACATATTTTAAAAAGCACTTAGTTGAGCTTTACCTAGGACTCCATTTTGTTTGTCTTTTTTTAAACCCATTTTTACAAACAATTGACTATTTAGATTCGTTATAATGTGTCAGTTTAAAAAAAAACTATCTACCCTATTCTTCTTGCGAATGGAAAATCATCAAGATATGGGGGGAATGGCAGACTTGTACTGACTAAATCCCACCCATGTTCCTTCTATTGCCTTTTACGTTCTGGGGCCGCGGTATATCTTTCGTACAACCCGCAACCCCGGCAGGCAGTGGCCCTGGCAGGCCCGTCTGAAATATGATAACTTACTTGAGAGACAGGCAAACGGACAACAACGTGAGGGTTCTATTTTTTCCTTTTAAGGTATGGAACCCTAAAAATACCTACCAAAGATACGTTTTTTATACAACGTAGTTAGTCTTTGTCTTTCGTGGGTTGGATTCCCAGAGTGATGGTATTCAATGTTGGTTATTATTTTTTGCAATTTTCAATTTATTATTTTAAAATTTAATATTAAACAACTATCCTAATAAGCACTTGATATATGTTAGTGCTGTGCACATCTGTAAGTGACGACTTCACTCTAAATTCTAAGAATGATTGTTACTTCTAAAAATGTGAATAAGCCGTTGGAGTACCATAATTAAATAAATTTCCAAAATACGTACGAACTATGTCATCTGGCTTAAATACATTGTAATAAGCAGGTAAAGTAAGTATTTTAAGGTCAAAATCCTTACAAAATTACCAACAAAAGCACTACGAAAGCCATAAATCTGTTCTAAATATAGGAGTTTCAATAGTTTACGAGGTATTGATCTAATTTTAGACCGAAGTTGAAAGGAAACGTTAGGTCGAGAATTAAAGGTACTGGAAGCGGCACTTACTTGATTTTCAAGTATGTGGTACTAGCTTTTGCCCGCGGCTTCGCTCGCGTTAAATTCGGGATAAGACAGTTCCCCTTTCCTGATTTGCAGGTTCCTGCCACCTGTAGTTTTTACCCTAGCGCCTTATTTATTGCAATAATAATAAATCAATTTATTTCAGGCATCGAAGGCCCATACATACTATACACAAATAATCTAAAATTTATAAACTAATACATATTTTATAAAATTAAAAACTATTGCACACGAGGTGACGGCTTCGTGTTTCGCTGCGAGTTCGGTATCCTTCCACGAAAACGTCGATACACGACACCCTTCGGCCAAAACTCTCCTTTGAGGAAGGTGTCCAATTGATTAGCACCCGCACCACAAACGACTTAAAATTAATGTAATTTCAATGCCGGGGGAAGTTGTTTGATGATTTCCCATCCGCAGTAAGAAAAAAAAAACATATTTTAATCAATATACGATCTAATAATGATAATAATGAATTCCGAAAAAACGTAAGAAACATTTAATTTCCTGGTGTACCGTGGCGGTACCACCTTAACTGTGAATGAAAACGAGGTTCATTGATGTTGACGTAGTCACAACAATCCCATTGATATTCTGGCGTAAGCACAACAATAGAATGTTTATTTTGATGGCGGAGTTACGGCCTTTAATACAAAGGTGCTTTGTCGTCGGAATACTGAAGTTTTAATAACGTGGTGTTAGTCTGTAATGTAAATTGTGCTTTTTTTTATTAATCTTTGTCCCACACTAGGAATTTCTCCAGTATCGTGGGTGCGTTTACAAACATTTAAACTCACATACACGAACAGCCAGACCCGGAATAACTATCTGTAGGTCATAGGTCACACACTAAAAGAAATTCAACAAAAACAGTAAATCCTGTTTCTTGTAAATTTTGACATTTCCGATTACTACCGCCTTTTTCCTTGGAGGCATCGATTACAGAAAAAGAATACAATTTAAAAAAAAAAACAGTAGCCAGGAGTGGGCAGTATACGATCGGTCACTGAAAAGTTTGACACACTCAAAAGATCCTGTTATTAGGAATACAAACAAAACGTTGTTTATCCAACAGTCCCGAAAAAAACAAAAAAGCCATAGACAAAGGTAGACCTTTAAAAAGAGGGATGGTTTGTGTCAAAAATGATAGATATAGCATGGAATGTAGTAAACAGGTTTAATAGAGGTGTATTGTGAAAAAGGGTGGCAGATCCCGAATATACCCAGATATGGGCTCGCCCCTCTCTATACAGGGTTATTTGTAAAACACCGACAACCTTCCAGGACTGTATTACAATCATCATAAACAACAACTTTTGTTCTATGATTTTTTACAAAATTTTATACATTTACCAAAAACAAATCTTCAAGATTTCGTTGTCCTATCTAACACATTTCAACTCCGTATTTTGCTGTACCTACACCGCTGCTTGTAGGTACGTTTGCTTCGCATAAATTTCGTAACATTTAGAGTGTTCAATTTCAATAATTTTATTTTTGTATGAAAATCTGATGAACTAAAATATGATAAATGTTTAATTAAATGTCCTAGAACAAAAGTTGTTGATTATGATGTTAGTAACATGGTCCTGAGACGTTGCCAGTGTTTTACAAATAACCCTGTATAGGGCTCTTTTTTAGCGGATGGGAAATCATCAAATAACTTTCGATACTGTACGATGTTGCTTGTATTGTATAACGGACTGGTATCCGCAACTCTTAGTGAAACTTAAAGCACTGCATGGGCAGGAGGGAAAGTGTCGCATGTCTTGTGCCTATTGCCATGTGTGTTAGTATCGTGCCTATTGCCATCAACCGGGCACAAATCGAGGTTCCGTGGCGTAGTACTGAGAAATGTAAAAATCCAATTACACTACGCCTAAACTGGATTGGAACCTGAGACCTCATGCGCTGACTGTCGCAACCCCGTGCAGGGCACGCCACAATAGTGGCGGTAAGTCCCCTCTTTGAGGAGTGGCTGGAGAGGCGTCATGGCGTCCTCACCTACCACCTGACGCAGGTCCTCACCGGACGTTTCAGTTTCGAGAGGTTCCTGCACATCATCGGGCGGGAGGAAACGCCCGGGTGTCACCATTGTGACGATCGCCCGGAGGACACGGTGGAGCACACAATGGCGGTCTGCCCAGCGCGGGGCGGAGCACCGCCGTGCCCTCGTGGAGGCGATCGGCGGCGGCGATCTCTCGCGTCCGGCCCTGGTTCAGGCCATGGTCCGGAGCGAGAGGGAATGGGAAGCGGTCACCACCTTCTGCGAAGCAGTAATGCTAGCAAAGGAGGTGGCCGGGCGTTTGAGGGAGAGAACCTCGAACCAACCCAGCCGCCGCGGGAGACGCCCCGGGCGCCGGGCGCCGCGAGACGACTCCCGGCCACCGTAGATACGGGCCTGTGGACGGTGAGCAATGGGTAGCTCACCGTCCGTCCGTCGATTGACGACAGGCCGTGTCGACGGCGCGTTCGTGTTTCACGCGCGCCTCATAGAGATGTCAGCAAAGCAGAGGGGCTTGCCAGAGCCTACGCCTGCCGGGGTTGCGGGTTGTTCGAAAGAGATACCGCGGCTCCGGAACGTAAAGGGCAATAGAAGGAACATGGGTGGGTTTTAGTCAGTACAAGTCTGACATGCCCCCCCGCTCCGCCCAGAGCGGGGGAAGTCATTGGATGACTTACCACCCGAAAAAAAAAAAAAAGACCTCATGCGCTACAGAGAGGTCTGCCAGGGCCATCGCCTGCCGGGGTTGCAGACTGTTCGGCCCCGTAACATAAAGTGCAAAAGAATAATCATGGGTGGGTTGTTGCAGTAAAAGTCTGACACTCCCCCCACTCCGCCCAGAGCGGAAGAAGTTATTTGATAACATCCCATTCAAAAAAAAAGAAACCCCATGTTCAGTTGATACGAGTATTTTATTTTTATGAGAAAAATCACAGAAATGCTCGTCAGTATTCCAATCCGTCCTGTTTCCTCACAAAATCTCTCTTCAATTTGGCCTGTGAGCTATTTGACTCAATTATTGCTTCCTGAAGAGTTTTATTACGATCTTCACTGAAGCGTGATAATTCAAGAAACAAATATGGAGCCCCATTCAAAGATCGAACGATCCAAAAACAGCTGATGATTGATTCAAGCCTTGCTGTTACTGGATTCATTCATAAATGTATTATATCCTTTCTAATATTATAAAAGCGAAAGTGAGTTTGTTTGTTACGTCTTCACGCCTAAATGGCTAAACCAGACGCACATAGGCTATTTTTTTATATTGACAAATGAGGGAGAAAGTGCGATTTGCAGGTACCTGCTACCTGTAGTATTTGCCCTTTTTTTGGGGTGAGATATCATCAAATAACTTCTTCCGGTCTGGGCGGAGCGGGGGGGAGTGTCACAGTTTTACTGACTAAAAACCACCCATGTGCCTTCTATTGCCCTTTACGTTCCGGGACCATATCTCTTTCGAACAACCCGCAACCCCGGTATTTTTTGCGCCTTATTTATTGTAATAGCAAAGCAAATTTCCCAAAAAAAAAAAGTGTTGAGTGAGTCAGCGATTGACTATTACGTATGAATTAGATAACGCTATGGCTAGGCTTATCAAAAAAAAGTTATTTATAGTCGTTCTTTCATAAAAGCACACTTAACGTGCTTGTCATGTAAAAGCAACATTTTAAATGTCATCAATGTCTGTCCATGAGTAATTGTCACGAAACAAATCATAACAGAGTTCTATTTTTAGATGGCGCCCGACCTGACCTATTGTATACTCAGTATACATTCAAATTTTCGATGTAATGGCTGCCTTTTTGTATGTATGTACCTATGTATGTAATCTATAATGTATATTTAGGCCAGAACCAAGCGATGGATGGTGGCTGTATTGTTAGTAATATCGGGATAAATCTGCCACAAAATTAATATTATTTAACGTAACCTTAAACCTATAAATAACTAGCTTTAGCGCGCGGCTGTGATCGCGTTAAATTTGGGGTAACACAGTTCCCTTTTCCTGATTTGCAGGTACCTGCTACCTGTAGTTTTTGCCCTTGGGCCTTATTTATTGTAATAGCAAAGCTAAGTTTTCTCCTTTCTTCCCTTTTTCTCCCTCATTTCTTACTAAAATAGCCTATTTTGCCTGCCTGGAGTCGTCTCCAGGGTCCCAACTATCTATGTACCGAAATTCATCAAAATAGGTTTAGCCATTTAGGCGTGAAGACGTATCCAACAAACTCACTTTCGCTTTTATAATATTAGTAAGGAAGTAAGGATGGGCTCGATGGAAAATTCTAGGGTTCGTATCCTGGTTTCGATATGGTGACCTTTTTAGAGAAACTGAAAATTTTGGTTGTGAGATTATTGACGAAGTTATGTTGATGAACAACTATCGGAAAAATATTATGAAGAACGGGACGGTTGACGTATGTCGGACATGTCACAGTCCATCAGACATATTATTTCTGGTTATTCTCGTCTAGATCCCGGCGAGTACTTGCTCAGGACAAACCAAGTAGTCAGGATTATTCACCAGCAACTTGCCTTTGAAAAAAGAAAATATATCTTAGAAATATATCTTATGGAATCTGAGGTCACGCTGTACTGGGATCTTTCTATCATTACTGACAGGACTACTGTTGCCCATAAGCTTGACATGGTGCCGGTGCTAAAATACTTGAAGGTTCTTTGTGCATTTTGCCTTTACGGCATGCAAATTAATACTAACATAATATGTATTTAAAAAAAAACAAAATGCCATAGGCTATAATTTTTAAATAAGTAAAATTCTAAATTTTGCAGCAAAATTTACTAAACATTTAAGTAAGCAAAGTACAATGAAACTAAAATTATGGTTATCCCTCTGCTCTGTAACACTTCACCGTACGTACTATTTCCATACTTGTACCTATATAATAAAACTTACCATACCCGTACATTTATTAATTCTCTCTCAACTTCTTATAATCCCACACTATGCGTCCAAACATTTTGGGGCGCGTGCAAAACTGTGTGGAAAGAATACTAATAACCTTATACTCTTAACTTTCTTGTATCGAAGCCAATTTGTTACCGACTTCGACAACATTGTTTCCCAAAATAAATCTCGTCAAGCGTGAGTGTACGTATTGATTAAATCTTTTTTTGAAGAAAAAAAACACTTCTAAAAAAATCTAAAGTGGAAAAAAGTTAATTTCCATAAGTCAGTGACTTCTTTTTGTTACATCGACTTTTTTACCACCGAATTCCTCTTTTTTGAGGACGTTTTTTTTTGCAATAACGTTTTTTGTGTTCGTTTTTAGTTGTGGTATTTGACACAAATTCTTATCGTGTAATAAAGTTCCATTGCCACTAGTAGATAATCCACATACCATACCATACCGCATACCATCCACACACATTAGAAGAAAAATATGTTTTATAGAATAAAAAAAAGATTCCGACGAATTGAGAACCTCCTCCTTGAAGTCGTTTAAAATAACTCGTAAACTACTAAAGCATTATAGATAAAATTCATAGGTGGTCACCACCCGTCGTATACTCGATAATAAACAGAACATTAAAAATCAGCCTAAAATTGACAGAGAAATAGCTTAACAACATACTAAAAAAAACATACACTCCTCCTTTTTTAAAGTCGTCTAAAAAGTAAAGCTTATTGAACTTAAAAATCCAGCTGTTGTTTAAATTATTAACTATTGGGAAAACACTTAATCCCTTACCATTCCCGGAAAGGAAACACATACATAACTTCAACTGAAACGGTATTTCAGGATCCAATCGGCATCAATTACAGATTAATATAAACCGGCTGGATTTAGGAAATTCTGCGAAATTCATTAAGTATACTATGCTGTTATTATTAAGCTGTTTATATTCAATTAATTCAATAACAACTTGAGTAAAAGCAATTCATAATGAAAGGGTTCCTATTCATAACTATTTACCCTACAAGTTTAGGATGCCTTTTCACCAGAGTTGTGTGCATACTACTACTCTTTGCATTGTATAGACTCAATTTCCTAATATTGTATAATTGTAATGCCCATGTGTGAGTACTATGTAGTTTAATTGACTCGACGGTTGCCCTGGTGGTTGAGAGATTGTCATGCTCACTTAAATGTCTCGTTGATGGTGGCGTGTATGTCGGGTCATTTAGTTACCTTCAAAATGGTTGAGCTGAATGGGGCTGATATATGCGTCATGTTCGTGAACGGGCCCTGTCAGTTGTGACTGGTCATCTATTAGCCGCCACGGTTTGTTTTAATTTATTTATTTATCTAATAGATTACCCTTGTTTTTGCTTTTACTCTGGACGCTCTTAATGTGCTCGTTTTTCTACATCGTTCTCACATGTATTTTTGATCTATGACAAAACCATGGATTCATACAACATGAATGATGTATCCATGGTTTTGTAAAATATTATGATTTAAAAGAGTGTCCATGGAGTTTCTTGCCCATTCTTCTCCATAGAGATCTACGCTTTGGAATGGGCAACTACATTACTTTCACAAGTTATTATGTCTTGTGACTGGGACTGTAGCAGCATCTTTTTTTTTGTTTTCATGACAATTAAAAGTGCCTGTAATGGTCTAATTGAAATAAATGATTTGATTGATTGACTATGCACTGTTATGGCTTTGTTTGCGTGGGAAATCATCAAATAACTTCCCCGCTCTGGGCGGAGCGGGGGGTGTCAGACTTGTACTGACTAAAACCCACCCATGTTCCTTCTATTGCCCTTTATGTTCCGGGGCCGCGGTATCTTTTTCGAACAACCCGCAACCCCGGACTGCTATGGCTGGGTTTAATATCTACCAATCATATGCATTGGTCCATAGAGCTTAGGACTCGTGGATACAAGTTTTTTTTTAAGAGGCATCTCCCAGTGTGAAGTTGTCATCTGCTGAACTGGTCAATCCTGTGGGATTCTTGAAAATAAGACCTCTGGTCAGGGGTAAAAAACTTAAAAACTAAGCGACTACACGCAAAGGGCACCTTTGGGGTACGAGCTTAGGTCAGTCCTGGGGTAGGACAGCAAAGCGACAGGCTGCATCTGAGTGGTTGGAAACGAGTTCAACTAACCTGTTTTATGTGGATGGTGTGCCAAGGTTGGTCGTGAGTGGTGTAACTCTACTGTCGCTACACTTCATAGATGGAGTTGTGCAACTTCGGCTACCTTGCGACGGTGCATATTCATAGCACAGCTTACTCGCTACGTTGGTCTCGATTGCTCCACTGCCCATTTGGTCTTGCCTGCCCTACTGCCCCGTGGGTGACGCGGTCAAAAGCGCGACTGCGGGCAATAAGTGTTAGTAAGTCCAGTATTTTTTTGTCGTAGAAAAATAAAAAAAATTGTCTCGAATTTCAGTTTTTTTTTGGACTAAAGTTGTAGAGAATTTGATTTGCAACAAAAAATATTAACATTTTTTTATCAGACAAATAGTTTGAGAGTTATATCGTAAAAACTATTTCAACCCCTATTTTCAAAATTGTGGACGTGGGACAAGGGTGGTGACCCCAAAAACTTAGTTTTAGCTTTACACTGACCCCCCCTACACATCAATAAAATAAAATTGCGTTCTCTAAAAAACGCAACCTCAAACGTAACTTTTCAATGGACTAATACTCTACCCCTGTCAGTAAGCAGGTAGGCGATCAAGACACAAGAACATAATTTAAAACGCTATGTTTACTAAAAACCTGAACAACCAAAGTTAATACAAACAAAAAAAGAAAAAGTTATGAAGACATTCAAAGAGTGATCTAAGTTCAAAACATTAAAAGCTTCGCCTGTCATTCATAAATCCACTAGAGAAAATTGATTTTTATTTGCATAAAGATTTCCATACAAATAAAAGAAAAAAATCTCAATTCATTCATATCTGAATTCCCTTTTCGAAAACAATAATTCAAATCTGATCGATTCTCAAGTTCTTTATTGAAAAGCGTTCGGTGTTTATCGGGGGATATCGGATGTAGTCGGGTTTCAATTCGTCGGCGGATATTGAGTGAGACAGGAAAGATGGCTCCAATCGGATTTTGCCGTTCTAATTTATAGGTATTTCCGAGCTTGAAGGCGAAAGATATTGTATGCATTTAGCTGTTTAAATATTCCTTTCCTGTTTAAACAGACCTTGGCAAACTCGGCTTAACCTTGAAGATCGACTATTTTTCTTCACCAAACTGACTAAAACCCACCCATGTTTCTTCTTTTATTCTTTATGTTCCGGGACCGCGGTATCTTTTTCCAATATTCCGCAACCCCGGCAGGCGGTAACACTAGCAGGCTCTTGTTCTTTGCTGGCATCTCTTTGAAAGTGGAACACTGACGCGCCGTCGACACGTCCTGCCGTCACTTAATGGACGGACGGTGAGCTACCCATTGCTCACCGTCCACAGATCCGCATCTACGGTGGCCGGGAGTCATCTCGCGGCGCCCGACGCCCGGAACGTCTCCCGCGGTGGCTGTCCTCTCATATTTAAGTCCGCACGCTGTAACAACAACATTGTAAAACCAAATGATTTTAAAAGAGTAGGCATGGAGTTTTTTGCCGGTTCTTCTCCTTTGGAAACGACCAACCCGAACCGTACACCTATTCTCGACGTTTTAAAAGTGCCCGTGTCTATGGCCAATGTTAAATAAAAATATTTTGATTTTGATTGATTTTGCTGGGTTGGTTTGAGGTTCTCTCCCTAAAACGTCCGGCTACCTCCTTCAATAGCATAACTGCTTCGCAAAAGGAGAGGTCAATCAAGATCAGGCTATCACAGATCACCGCCATACCTTTCAAATTCGCTCAACCATAGAAGCTTTAACCCATTTCCTCCACAAAAATACACCGTACTTTCAGAAGCAAATATCAATATTTCGGTCAAAGAGCCGAGCTAAAGCAAACAATGTGGGTAGTATCAGCTCTTTGTAGATAAATCAGAAGCCAATGGAGTGTACCGATCGAAACACGAGTAATGATGCTTGCAGTTTATGAAAAGGTAATTTTAAATGTATGGAAGAAAAATATTGTTTGAGAAGGTTTTTAAGAGAAAGAGAATATATACTTATGTGTTGTGCTGGTTTCTTTTTAGTCTACAGAAAGGCAGGTCGTTGTCGACATTTCAATTTAAAACAAAACCGGACAGCTTTAGCACCGGGGGTTCCGTACAAACTTGCAACGTAAACGTATTGCCAGCGTACATTAAAGGTAAGCGTCCACAGGCCCGCATCGCAGGTATCGGACGTATCGCACGTAACGGATTTTAGTTTGCCTTGTATAAAACCTCATACAACAGCGTCCACTGATTCGCACCGTACGGACAGCTCACCGGCAATACGTACATGCGCTGCGTACCGATGACGTCATACGGAATGCCGACCAGTGGACGCGCGCTCTCTCCGCATCGTCGTGCTAGATTTTTTTACTTGTTCTTCCTCTTCTGCGAATAAACAAGCAATAACGACTTCTTCATCGCTTTCCTCTATTCTCACAAACACTTTCCGCACGTACGATCACTGCAAAAATCCGAATGAACTGGCATCGTCAATCCGTATGCTGGTACCTACTCACCGTCGGTAATCCGTACGCTGCCAATACAGTGGACGCACTGTGAAAAATTTATCCGTTTGATGCGATACGTCCGATGCGTGCGATACCGACAAGTGGACGCTTACCTTTAGAGGGTTGATTTTTTCACAGCTCCAAGGGACCACAGACTTTAATTTTAACTCGATACCTTTGCATTCGCAAGATATAGGGTCTGGGGCAGACAGACGGACAATAGAGTGATCCTTTATGAGTGATTTTTTTTTTCTTTTTGTGGTACAGAACCTTAAAAAGACGAAAGCTCGAAGGTAACTAAGAAACTATTAACTAATATTAATCAACCATCAAATATTACGAATTTTGCTGATAGGCAATGTCATCACGCCCACTGCTTGTGTCTCACTAAAATGTTCACATTTATACAATCTTGAGTTACTCAGCAACGCGACCAAAAAATAGGCCAGTAAAACCTTTTTCAGAGAAAAATGAAAACCTCCACACAATTTAACAAAAGTCAGAATCCTAATTAAGAATTCATAAAACCACGCCAAGGTCAAAATAAACTCATTTTTCACCGAAAAAATTGGGCAACAAGTTGAAAATGCAATTAAATGTCTCCCTCCATTATGAATGGCTTCAGCTATCTCGGCTGCTAATTAAATGAGGATTTATAAAATACGAAGCTAGAGCTACCAATTAATTTCGTACGAACTAGTTGTACCTAACTTTATACAATAATTTACTGTTTCAGAAACTTTTAATTATGTAGCAGGTGTGTCGTTGGTGTAAGGGTTAAGCCAGCTTAATTTACGCCACTTATCCTGTTTTTATACATAAACAGTTTAAAACCGACTAAAAAGAGAAGGCTTTTTTAGATGTTTGTTCTCCGACTATAAATTTTTCTTTATTTAATTAAGACTTTGTGCACATGTAAAAAACTTGAGAGGTGTCAAGGGACACCCCGATGGAACGAAGTTATTATTTATTATATACAAGAAACCTGTATACACTCAACAAAAATAATCGTCGCGACACCACACAGTTAAAAGAGTGGCTATGGAGTTTGTTGTCTTCATAGAGATCTACTTCTTCATAGAGATCTATATATATAGAGATCTTCTTCATAGATATCTACGTTTTGGAATGGGCAACTACGGTACTTTCACAGGTTATTATGCTTTGTGACTGGGACTGTAGCTTCATCTTTTTGTTTTTGACATCTTTAACGGTCTTATTGAAAATTTTGTTGCCCCACACTAGGAATTTCTCCTGTATCGTGGATACGTTTACAAGCATTTAAACTCACGCACAAACAGCCAGACCCGAAACAATTACTTGTAGGACATACAAATATTTGTTTCGTGCGGGGATAGAACCCGCCACACGCAGCAAAGCAGTCGATCGCTCAGCCACTGCACCAACCGTGTCGTCATATGCATCAACTTTTGATTTTAAGCAACTAGGATAATTTTAAAGATTCTGCAACCGTTCTCCGACAGTCGTTTCTCCTTTGGACTGTTCACCGACAGGACGTTTCGTTTTTGAGAGATTCGTCGATAGAACGTTTCACCTATGGATGTTTCGCCGACAGAATGGTTCGCATTTGTTAGTTTCGACGACAGGACTTTTCAACTATGGAATATTCGCCGTCAGATCGTTTTGTCTACGATTGTTTCGACATGGCTTTTTCACTATTAATCTATAAAGCCACCAAAAAGCTACTAGCTTGCTACAAAGACATGAAGAAAGAAAATGTTTTAATGGAAGACCGCCTTTACTTTTAATAAATGGTATTTATCTATTACCTATCCATATTCGTTTATTTTGTTATTGCAAACATTGGGGAAGTAATAAAACAAAAGATTAATGAAACGTATGTATTTATATTATAAAGTGTGGATTACAATGTGATTAAAAAAATATCTTCAATTTACAGTTTTATTATAAGTAGTTAAGTATACCTAGGTTTAAATAATGTACCTCCACGCTTTCGCTTAGACATGCAGAACCTATGTCTAGCGAAAGCGTGGAGGTACAGATTATTACAGGAAAAGGATTGAGACACATTTATCTGAAAAGAATCAGATGGACTTTAAATCATATTTAAATGGATGGGCACATATTTGTCACCTAATGAAATAATTTTATATTATTTAAACCTAGGTATACTTAACTACTTACCTACTTATAATAAAACTGTAAATTGAAGATATTTTTTTAATCACATTGTAATCCACACTTTATAATATAAATACATACGTTTCATTAATCTTTTGTTTTATTACTTCCCCAATGTTTGCAATAACAAAATAAACGAATATGGATAGGTAATAGATAAATACCATTTATTAAAAGTAAAGGCGGTCTTCCATTAAAACATTTTCTTTCTTCATGTCTTTGTAGCAAGCTAGTAGCTTTTTGGTGGCTTTATAGATTAATAGTGAAAAAGCCATGTCGAAACAATCGTAGACAAAACGATCTGACGGCGAATATTCCATAGTTGAAAAGTCCTGTCGTCGAAACTAACAAATGCGAACCATTCTGTCGGCGAAACATCCATAGCTGAAACGTTCTATCGACGAATCTCTCAAAAACGAAACGTCCTGTCGGTGAACAGTCCAAAGGAGAAACGACTGTCGGAGAACGGTTGCAGAATCAATTTTAAAAGGCGAAAAATCAGACCTAACATTAAATTTAATAATAATCTGTAGAAATAAAAGACTGAACTAAATATAACGAATTCATTGTAAAAATCACATCAAATGAACAACGATAGGCTTTTAAACTTTTTTGAGAGGTAATAATCGTGAAACTTTTATGTAATCGTTAGGGGATTAGATTCTTGAAACTTTTATGTAATCGTTAGGGGATTAGAGAAAAGCGGTTTATCTGATGATACGTTTAAAAAGTCTATGACCTAAGTTACGCCTAAAAGTCTCCACGATTTAAGTGAAACGAACTTAAATTATTTAGTTCGTCGCTAAATAATTTAAGTGTCTTTCAAAAATGTGCTCATCACACAACACAAAACTAATTACTATGTTAACAAATGAATTACTATGTCGCTGTGCCCTTACAGGGTCCATAATTGTACCTTCGCTTTAAGACTTATTTAACGCCCTTCCACATTATGGTATGCAAATAAATATGAATATGAAAACACACACGTTACCCAGTCACACTTTCACACCCACACGACACACATACACACCCACACGACACACACGACACGCATATTATCCAGTCACACAGACAAAATCAATCACACAGTAATTTTACTTTTTAGTTTTAATTATTTTTTTCTTTTTTTATCTATTTTCTTTTGTATAATATCAGCTTACTAGCCATTAATTTTAATTTCCAAAAGGGTTTATAGTTTCCAAATGGCAGTAGAACACTGTCCCCTAAGTCACAGGTATTCCTAGTTTGGAGACAGGGTTTTGTACGTCTTCAATAATTGTAAATAAAACCACAGCTATATATCCTTACTAATATTATAAAAGCGAAAGTGAGTTTGTTTGTTTGTTTGTTCCCTCTTCACGCTTTAATGGCTAAACCGATTTTGATGAATTTTGGTACAGAGATAGTTTGGAACCAGGAGACGGACATAGGCTATTTTTTAACCGACGAAAAAAAAAGAGGAGGTTCTCAATTCGACATGTATATTTTTTTTTATGTATGACCACGCATAACTTTTTACTGAGACGTGCGATTTTAAAAATTCTTTTTTTATTGGAAAGAGTATATTTCAAAGTTGGTCCCATTTTAATTTGAAAAAAAAAAATCGGCCCCTAAGGGTGGGAAAATAGAGGGTGATTGATTTTTTTCATACTGAATTTTCAATTGTGAACTGATTTTGTTTAAATTTGGCAAATATATGTAATTCTGATGACAATTCGACGTTCGTAAAGATCTGATGATGGATGATGGAGACGGCAAACACTTGCAACTTGCTAGAGGTCCTCAACAGTTTAAAGTAGTGATATATCGTGTTACTCATTTCATGCACGTTGAAGAGAACTTTAGACCTTGCTGGAGGATAGCGCTGTCATTGAAGGTCTGACGATGGAGACGGAATGCAATTGCAAGAGGTCCACATGGATTTACAGTAGCCATTCTGTGTTTGGGTTCCTTTTATTCACCTTAAAGAGAACTTTGAGCCAAGCTGGATAATTACTGTCACGGATTATCTAACGATGGAGACGTAAGGTATTTGCAAGAGGTTCTGAACAGTTTAAAGCAGCTATATCGTGTTTGGGCTCCTTTCATGCATCTTGACGAGATCTTTACAGCTAGCTGGAGAATTACGGTCACAGAAGGTCTGATGATGGAGACAGAAAGTATTTCCTAGACGTTCTCAATAGCTTACAGCAGTTGTTTTGAGTTTAGGCTCTCTTGTACCTCGATGAGAACTGTTGACCTTGCCGGATTATGGTTTTCATCGAAACTCTGGTGGTGGAAACGGAAGACAATTACAAGAGGTCCCGAACAGTATAAAGCCACTTGGGCTCATTTCTTGAACTTTATAGCCCCGGTTCAGTCCATGGTCCGAAGCGAGAGGGAATAGGAAGCGGTTAGCTCCTTAAAGAGATGTCAGCAAAGCAGAGAGGCTTGCCAGGTCTAGCAAAGAGCACGGTATCTCTTTCGAACAACTAGAAACCCCGGAACATAAAGAGCAATAGAAGGAACATGGTTGGGTTTTTGTCAGTACAAGTCTGATGCTCCCCAAAAGTTATTTGATGATTTCCCATCTGCAAAAAAAGGGTTGATAAAAAATATTGTCTTTTAGAGATTACGGCAACAATTAAATTTCTGTATATGTGCAGGGCATAGTTAACCTTTCAGTCTCTGCACTTCAGTCAGCGCGCTCATCATACAGTTAGAATAACACCTTATTTGGTTCTAAATCTGATAATGTTGCTAAAACTTTCAGTCCCAGGTCAATTCATGCTTTATCGAGGGCCGACTCTTGCAGTTTATGTACCCTGACAGTCCAGCTTAGAATAACCGGCAACATCATGCGTTCAAAAACATTTTAAGTACTTATTCTTTTAGAAATTACAATCAATAGAGGTCTAGCAACACAGACATCGCTTTCACTCTATTTCGTTTGCTTTCATCGGTACCACAATTCTTTAGATTTTTGGTAGGTAAAACAATATCTGGAGGTATCCCAAGGACGCGTTGGTGTTTCGAATTCATGGTAGTCATCTTAGCACTTGTCAAACTGTTTGACGGTGGGGAACAGTCTTATCGAAGCACCATCCTCGAGTCGAGTAAACAACATAAATTTGCTGTTAAAGAAAACCAAAAAGAGATAAATAAAAACTTTTTAACAAAAAATTAAACCGACGAAAAGTGAAAAATAAAAACCTTTTAGTCTAGGTAAGCTCCAAAGTTAAAGTAGGTATGAAATTAATATTGAGGCGGCGCCAACATGTAATGATCGAGGATCAATAAAGCTGACTATATTTCCCGTTTTACCTTATTAGTTTTCTTGCTTGTTTGGCGCCGACTTGAAATTAATTTCATACCTACTTTAACTTTGGAGCTTACCTAGACTAAAAGGTTTTTATTTTTCACTTTTCGTCGGTTTAATTTTTTGTTAAAAAGTTTTTTTTAAGTGGGATTTGAGGGAGAAAGAGGGAAGAAAAGGGAAAACTTAGCGTTGCTATTACAAATCAATAAGGCGCAAGGGGAAATGTGTTACCCCGAATTTAACGCGAGCGAAGCCGCGGGCAAAAGCTAGTTAAACATAATTATTGTTAAGTAGTTTTATGAAATCGTTGAATTAGTTAATAATTGTCATTGCGAAAACTTGTATTATTTTAGAACGTTGTGTTATTTTTAAGTTCCGTTCCGTACCTCAAAAGGAAAGAAACCTACAGGATCACTTTGTTTTCCGTCTGTCTGTCTGTCAAGTCCCTTTATCTCAGGAACGGGAATTTCAACTCGATACCTCCGTTTCCAGTTGAAATTAAGACCGTGTAAGTCTGGGGTCCCATTGTACTGTGAAAAAATCAAACCTTCAAGTCTACGCAGCCCAAAGATACGGCCGTAAGTATGTACGGAATCCTCGGTTCGGGAGTGACTCGTTCTTTGCCGATTTTTTTATTCCAATTTGACACTTTTATTACCACTGGCAACCCAAAAAAAAATCGTTAACGCCCTCTGGCATCACTTTGTACACATCAGCGAGTTCAATATAAACGTTTGGTCGCTTCACCGTGAATTCAAGTTGAGCAAACAGGGTGAGCGCACCGGTAGTCGGCCCACTCACTTGTAAACAAAGGGCTGTGCTTTGTTTTTAGGGCCAAAGGTACTAGAAGCTTTCGAAAAGTATGTAGCTACATAAACAGAACAATCCTTGCTAATATTATTAAAGCGAAAGTGTGTTTGTTTGTTACGTCTTCACGCCTTAATGGTTAAACCAATTTTGGTACAGAGATAGTTAAGACCCTGGAGACGGACATAGGCTATTTTTTTAAAGTGAAAAATGACGGAGAAAGGGCAAAACTTAGTTTTGCTATTATAATAAATAAGGGACAAGGGCAAAAACTACATATAGCAGTTACCTTAGTAGCAGGCAAATCAGGAAAGGGGAACTGTGTTACCCCGAATTTAACGCGAACGAAGCCGTGGGCAAAAGCTAGTAATTTATATAAATTAATATTATACAATGACTTACTTTCCTTATGGGACTAAACACATCAGAATCCAGTAAAGAGGTGTCTAACGGGATGATGTGACGACGAAGTATGGAAGAAGATTTGCTGCGTCGACTTCAAATAATTTCGAATAAGGGTAGGTAGATTATGGCGTGGAACATATCAGCAGCCCCGTTTTAACCGTATTTGGTTCGAGCAATTATTGAAGTTTTGTGTAGGATAACACCAGATTTTGTTTTTCGTGATTGCAATACTGATCATATGAAAATGTTGTTCAATTTAGTCTGTAATAACCATACACATACAAAATACCCAAGGATTTCTTGTCTTACATGCTCTATAGGCATCAATATACCCATTGTAGGTGTATTGATCTCCGAAAACTAGATATCCATTTCAACTTCTTTAATTTGCAATTAAGATATTTTAATAGACTAGTAGTAGTAATAAAACTACCATAATGAGACGTATTTTTACTGTTAGCAACCCTAGATCCAAACTAGGTCGAACACTTGGATAGTTTACTTACCCGTGACAGCCCTGTATACACAGGGGGCGTAGGCGATTTCGATCACACTGTCACTTGAGCGAAATGGCGGGAAAAATATTTGGATGGTAGTTTTGGATGTATGGTAGAAAAGGGTTTAAGAGTTTTATGTCGATGTTTGAGGTGAGGGTGTTAGGTGTTGTTGATTTCTGTACCTAAACACACACAAGGCCTTCGTAAGTAGCGCTTTTGTGAGCGATATATTCATAGACATGTCCGTAAACTGCTAGTAGAAAACTGCACAATTTATCGACTTCAGAATCAATTTGGAACCTTCTGGAAATCGAGGGCGAGGTGTATCATTTGCTTAAAAATATGTGTGTTACCAGTTGTTAAAATTGGTAGCTTTGGCAAAAACTATAATTTACCTGTTTTGAGAGTATGCAAATTTTATATTACATTATTCTTAAATGCGAAATATTATTACAAAACAAACCTAAGGTAATATAACTATTAAATTCAAACGTTGATACACATTACCCATAAAAGTATACATGACAATACCTACATATTAAAATGCCTTTAAAATATTGTAACTGAAACTATCTGGCAATCATGTCACAATTACATTTAAGTTTATTTCACCGCCACAACTGTAAACAGTCCATGTTAGCGTTCAATATCTCAACACAATCAAATATACCACATATGTACCTGTTCCATGGAACTAGTATTTATAGGAACAGTTATTTCCTACAGCTAAGTCCAACTAGTCGCGCTTAGAACAAGTGTGACATGTGCAAAGAATAGCTTCCGATCTGACAACAACATGTATTTATTCAAGGCTTTCCCTGTATTATATGATACAATAACATTTTCCTATGGTTTTCAGCAAAAATAATGAAACAATGATATTGAATGACAATCCACTGAAGATAACATACGATTTCTATGTAAGCTTTCTGTAAACCTATAAGTTTAGATAAATTGTCAAAATATGCTTTTTTTAATCGACTTCTAGAAAAGGAGGAGGTTCCTAATTCGGATGTTTATATTTTTTATGTTTGTTTGCGCATAACTTTGACGCTTGCCAACCGATTTCAAAAAATATTTTTTTTTGTTGGAATCGGTTTACTTCCCAAATGGTCTCATAGTCACCAAGTTGGGATCTGATGATGGAATCTTGGCGAACTCTTCAAATTTTATAAGAAAACTTACAGCGATTTTGGTATTTTTTTAAAGGCGTGCTCGTGGGTAAATATTAAGTCAGGACGATCTTCAGGTTCAGCTACGTTACTTAGGTTGGTCTATGAATGGGTGATCATCCATTAAATACCGAGATTCCTCCGTGCCTCAGAAAATACGTTTAGCCGTTGGTCGCAGCTGACATTTGTAGATTTTTGACAGTCGTTACAGGTCAGTGTCCCTAAATCCTGAATCTTACCAAGGTGTATCGTATTACCCAGTACTAACTGGGTTGTGGAGGTCAGGTAGGCAGTCGCTCCATTTGAAATACTGGTATTCAGCTGCATCCAGCTTGACTGGAAGCCGACCCCAACATGCTAGGCAGATAATATTAGGTGTTTTATTTTATTAATGTGTCGTTTGTATTGGTATAGACATGTAATGAGGAGGGACGAAGCAAATGCGACTAAAATAGTGATGGATCCAGCCAAAGAAAAGATGGATGGATTGTGTAAGGAATGATATGAAGGAGAAGGGAGTAAATGATGCCGTGACGTCTGATAGGAGGAGAATGGAAGAAGAAAACGTGTTGCACTGACCCCAAATAGAATAGGATAAGGGCAGGAAAATGATGATGATGAATGTGGATGGAACATGAGCAGTAAAAAACCGGCTAAAAGCGAGTCAGTTCCGTACAAACTTGCGACATAAACAGCCATATCTTTTGACTGCGTAAACTTAGAGGGTTGATTTTTTTCACAGCACAAAGGGATCACGATAGTCGACACACCAAGAGGCCACAGACTTGAGTATATGGTTATAATTTAAACTCGATACCTCCACGCGTTCTCGAGATCGAATAAGTATTCCGTTTTTTCCTTTTAAAATACGCCACCCTAAAAATAGTATTTCTGAAAGACCAGGAAAATACTTTTCGAAACTTGGGGGTTAAAGTTTGCAAAGTCGCAGACCGCCGTCATTGCTTTATATAGTTATCAGTTTTTCCATTTTACAATCTGAATTTTATATCATTTTTCAGAAGAAGTTTGTAGCGTCTTGGCTAGTTTTCATAGAATATGCTGGAAAAGTTATGCATTAACTTAAACTTGCCCTCTTAGTTGTGGTAACAGTTCGCCAATGCACGATATTTCGAAAAGAGATAGTTTTTCATTTTATTTTAAAGTCGAGATGGCCCAGCGGTTAAGGCCTCGCTTATCATGCAGAGGTTGTGGGTTCAAATCCGGACAAGTACCAATGTGATTTTTTCATTTCATATTATTATATACTTTTTAAGTTTATCTTAAACATAACAGGCATAAGTGAAGGAAACTATCGTGAGGAAACCTGGACTTATAACTAGCTTCCGCCCGCGACTTCGTCCGCGTGGCATAGTACTCTAGGCTAACGCTAACTACTAACAGCTTGATGATCGAAAAAAAAAAATATCTTTCTCTCCCCTTTTCTTCCCTCTTTCTCCCCCTATTTTCAGTTTTTATATAAAAAAAATTAATAGCCTATGTCCCTCTCCAGGGTCCCAACTATCTCCGTACCAATATTCATCAAAATCGGTTTTAGCCATTTAGGCGTGAAGACGTAACAAACAAACAAACTCACTTTCGCTTTTGTAATATGAGTAAGGATGTAAGTCTAAAATCACCAACCCGTTTTAGCAAGCGTAGTGATCAATATTCGTGGCCTGTGCCCAGCGGTGGGTCAGTAATAGAATTGCATTATTATTCTATTAATAACTTTCAGCTGAAAAACGCAATGATATTTATTTTCTCAAAACCATTGCAAATTTCTCTTACATTTACAGAGAAAAACTAAAATTAAAGGATGCAAATAAAATATGTAGCAGTACGCGTGGCTTAAAATAAAAGTACTGCGGCATGTTGCTTGCATAAATAACACTTGAAATTACATAATTTCAAGTGTTATTTAACAGCATTAAATTACCATTAATGCTTTGTGGCATAATAGCATACCAAACAAAACAAATCCAATGAGTAGGTGCATTGTTATTCTTTATTGTAAAAGACAAAGCAATTTACTTCCTAGGTGACTTTTGATTCATAGATTTTTGCGGCCGAATTCAGGAAAGTAAATGTCTTTGTCTTTAGTGTTTTTTCGGAAAGCTATTTTTTTTTGCAAAAATGTTTTTGACGTGATAACGTCTTTAAAATCGTTTTAGTCGGGTGACATGTTCAGAAACTTGTGTCACACCAAAACCTCACAAGCGACATTTCATAAAGATGGTAGCGCCATCTGTTACTTGGCTCGAAAAAAAAACTTTAAATTAATACTTAATTTCATTTTAGATGTCACTACTGGTGATAACTTATATCACCAACAAGACGTTATCACGTAAACATCTCGATCGTAAACCTACTTTACAAACAACCAATTTTTTTTATTTCATCCTTTTTAGTTGTAGTATTATGGTTTCTCCCAAAAAAACTCAAAAAACTCACTCTCCCCTTCGAGAGTGGGTCCTTTCGATTATAAAATGAATTTTGAAAATCGACAATTAATCGACGGAGAAATCAAGTAAGAAAAATACAAAAGAAAAAAGTCAGAATGGGAACCTCCTCCCACCTTTTTAAAGTCGGTTAAATAGTCACATTTCTACTAACTTTTCTAGAAAAATCATTCAAAATCTTTCATCTTACGGTTAGACGCAGACAATTTGCAACAGAAATAGCTGCAGGAATTAATCCTGTACATTCTCCAGCAATCATTTTTGTTCACCTACTTATAAATAATAATCCGTCGCATACTTACCACCTAAATGTACAAGTACCTAAAAACGTGTTCTTTCAGCCAACCAGAAACAATTAACGTTTATATCTTATTTGAAGTGAACACGAATTATTAATAATAAAAATCGTTGATTGGACTCAGTAGAATATAGCCTAGTACAAAATATGACTACACAAGGTTGTAATATCGTATATTGTTGTCGGGCACTAGCTGCTCGGCAGTTTGCTGAACTGGGTCTATTTGGCGCAGCCGTGAGACACACAATTACGTATTTGTTATTACCGTTTAGTTTTAAGTTTTTATCTCATTTTGTGTTGCACTTGTGGCATGGGCCAAATAAATGTTTTTTCTTTCTTTCTTTCTAATATAAAAGGCTGCTAAAAACTAAATGAGCGTCTGACTTCCAAACGAAACTAAAGAACCTGTATCTTAGATATCAGTTGAATTAAAAAAAAAAAACAAATATTACAGTTTTTTTACTCTCCTGTAACGTTATTATTAAAAAAACACGTGATGTGAAAACTTCAAGAACGATTTACAAATCATCAGGCGTGCAAAATGTCCTCATTCACTTCGACTATATCGAGCTATAATAAGTCATTCTAACCAAAATTCTTCTTCCGCAGAATGTGGTCCCTCTGGCGAGCGTGGAGCGTGATAGCCTGCGCGTACGCAGTGGTGGCGCAGCGTCTTGACCAAGACGCCATATTGTCGCCGCGGCCGGCGCGCGTACGTGACCGCGAGCTCGCTAAGACGGATGAACCGACATGCGATCAGCTGAAGGCAATGTGGAGGTACGTAATTGAAATTAAGACTCTGTCAGGTAGACTAGAAAGCCTATTATTGCTTGTTTTAGAAGAACAAAGCAGACATGATCGTGGTATTTCCTCTTCTTGAACCAGCAGGAACGCCATGGACATGATGTATGAGGTGTCTACTCATCATACATTATCTTAACTGTGGTACGCAGCAGGGTACTCATCCCAGTTGTAAAGGATCTTTTTTTCTAAAAAAAAAACGTTGCCCCACACTAGGAAGTTCTCCTGTATCGTGGGTGCGTTTACAAACAATTAAACTTACATACTCAAACTCAAACTCAAATCATTTATTTCAATTAGACCATTACAGGCACTTTTGAATGTCATAAAAACAAGAACAAAAAAAAATGATGCTGCTACAGTCCCAGTCACAAGACATAATAACTTGTGAAAGTACTGTAGTTGCCCATTCCAAAGCGTAGATCTCTATGGAGAAGAATGGGCAAGAAACTCCATGGACACTCTTTTAAATCATAATGTTTTATAAAATCATGGATACATCATTCATGTTGAGATTATACATAATGTGAGAACGATGTAGAAAAACGAGCACATTTAGAGCGTCCAGAGTAAAAGCAATAATTAGCACGAGTTTAATAGATGAATTAAAACAAACCGTGCTAGCTAAGAGATGACCAGTCCCAACTGACAGCGCCCGTTCACGAACATGACGTATGGATCAGCCCCATTCAGCTCGACCATTTTGAAGGGAGCTAAATGACCCGACACACCCGCCACCATCAGCGAGACATTTAAGTGAGCATGACAATCTCTCAACCACCAGGGCAACCGTCGAGTCAATAAAATTACATAGAACTCACACATGGGCATTACAATTATACAATATTAGGAAATTGAGTCTATACAATGCAAAGATAGTCTTACAATCTTCTTCAGCTGCCACAATAACTTCAGATGCTGATTTATGATTAATTAGTTTGCCCCTATGGTTGTGGAGCAGGACCGGCATTGAGCCAAGCATTTATATCATTAATGTAATCCCCCAACTTATAGTATGCTTGCCTACATAGTGTGCGTTTAATACAAGATTTAAATTTCGATTCATTCAGTTGTAGGATGTGTGGAGGTATTTTATTGTAACATTTTAAACAGTACCCCATAAAAGAGGAGTCTACTTTAGCTAGCCTGAAACCTGGCTGAACCAGTTGGTCCCTATTTCTAGTATTATAGTGATGTCTGTCACTTCTTTTACTAAATAGATGCAGATTTTTCCTAACGTACATGATGTTTTCATAGATGTATTGACAAGGTACTGTCATGATGTTAATTTTTTTAAACAGTTCTCTTAGAGAATCGCGCCTACGTAGATTATACATGGCTCTTTTCTGCAGAATAAATATAGACTCAATGTCTGCAGCCCGTCCCCAAAGTAAAATACCGTATGACATTATACTATGAAAATAACTAAAATAGACTAGTCGCGCGGTATCTACATCAGTAAATTGACGGATTTTTCTTACGGCATATGCTGCTGAACTCAACCGTCCTGCAAGAGATGTTAAATGAGGACCCCATTGTAGCCTCGAGTCGAGTGTGATGCCTTAGAAAACAGTTTTATTGACGAATTCTAGTTTCTCTTGATTTAATACTATGTCACAATCACTACTTTTGACGTTTGGTAGAGCGAATCTTATGCATTTCGTTTTTTTTTTCCATTCAATACTAAGTTATTAGCAGTAAACCAATTATGGACCTGCAATAGGGCGTCATTTAGGTCGTCAAGATTCGTGGTACGTCTATTTACCTTAAATATTAAAGAAGTGTCGTCAGCAAACAACACCATTTGTGGTTGATTTTCAAATAAATGGGGTAGATCATTAATATATACTAAAAAGAGGAAAGGGCCCAATATAGAACCTTGTGGTACACCCATTTTAACTTTTAATCCCATTGAATTAACGCCATTAATTTGAACTTGTTGCTGTCTATCATTTAAATACGATTTTACTAAACTGAGCGCAAGTTTATCTAAACCGTAATGCTCCAGTTTTAAGAGCAGGGTTTCATGATTAACGCAATCAAATGCCTTCGTAAGGTCACAGAAGATTCCTATTGCATCTTGTGCCTCTTCCCACGCAGTAAATAATAATATGTGTTTCATTAAGGTGACACCGGCGTCAGTCGTACAACGTCCTTTGGTGAAACCATACTGCTTTTCATGTAAGATTTTATCGTGTGTTAAAATGGTTGAGCAATTGATTTAGCATTATCTTTTCAAACACCTTGCTGAGAACTGGCAAACACACAGCCAGACCTGACTGAACTACACACATCAAAAGTGTCTAGGGATCAAGCATTTTTATGCGGATTTCTTGAGATTGAGATGTGGCTTTGTAATAAATTTATGATTTTATAAATTTATATGGATCCTTTTTGGTGCATTTCATAATTTGAATCAGGAACTCTCAATCAAATTCGAGTAAAAGATGAAAATAAGCTGTCAATATTTTCCCTATAAAAACATACAACGCATTGAAGACATTATTAGTGCTACTGTTTCCCTACTACTGATTAAAAGCAACGTTATTATGGAGCGGCGACGTCATTTAAGCAGGGAAGAAATGCTCAGAGCCGTGGGAATGATAGAAGCTGGTTCCCGGCAACGTACTGTAGCTTTAGCTCTGAATACAAGTCAGAGTGTTATCAGTCGACTTTGGACACGTTACCGAAGCACTGGTACCGTGGCTGAGCGCCATGGAGGACGGTATCGCTGCACCACACGGAGACAAGACCGATACATTCAAATCTTAACTCGAAGAGCTCCAACAATAACCGCCATGATGTTAGCCGTGAGGCTTCATCACTCTTCAGGGAACTTAATTAGCGACCAAACAGTCAGAAACCGCTTGCATGAAGTGAACCTTCATTCCCGAAGACCGCTACGGGTACCACCTATAGCAATGCACAATCGTAGGATTCGATATCAATGGGCTCTTGAACACAGAAATTGGGCAGAAGAACAATGGCGTTTCGTGTGCTTTTCTGATGAGTCTCGTTTTGGTATGAGACCGGATACAAGACGTATACGACACTGGAGAACCCCTGGACGCCAACAGCGATTAAAATCCTGCCAGGAAGTCCATCCTTATAGTGGTGGAACCATCATGGTATGGGCGGGTATTTGGATCGGCGGAAGAACTGAGTTGATTTGGATCAGAGGCAACCTCAACGCTCAAATTTATGCTGAGACGATTGTATCAGACGTCATCGTTCCTCTACAAGTGCAAATCGGTCCCTTATTTCAGTTAATGCATGATAATGCACGACCGCACACCGCAAGAGTTGTAAGACAGACTCTCGCCGCAGCTAACATCAATGTCCTGCCCTGGCCTGCTCAGTCGCCAGACTTGAACCCGATTGAGCATGCATGGGATATGCTACAGAGAAGAGCTCTGCCGAATATGGAGGGTATCCAGTCGCAAGAAGACCTTTTTTTGTTGTTGCAACGAACATGGGCGGCCATTCCACAGCGTGATTTGGATGAACTCATTTTGAGTATGCCAAACCGATGTTCTTGTGTTGTTAGTGTTCGCGGTAGAAACACGGATTATTAATTGTTTAAGTTACCCAATAAAATTTTAAAGAAAACTGTTATTTCAGTCTTTTTTTCGAACTTTAATGTTAGTGGTTCAAATGTCAAAAATCCCTTTATTAGGAAAATGGCAAATTTCTTTATTAATGCAAAGGTGACTTGGTTTATCGTTACTGTGACAAACGAAAACACTTTATTTGATGAATCCTTAAAGAAAATTTTAATTAATATCAATCAGGAGAAAAGTTATTGCAAAAATATATGTTGATCCCTAGATACTTTTGATGTGTGTATTTGTAGGCCATACAAATATTTTTTCCGTGCGGGGATCGAACCTGCGACACGCAGCGCAGCAGTCGATCGCTCAGCCACTGCGCCAATCGTCTCGTCAAAGAACACGACGGGATCGTATTTGGAATCAAGATTCCGTCAGGTACACCGCAGACCGGTAGGGGAAAAAAGCAGACATGCTCTTGATATGTCCTCTTCTCAACCACCAAACCAGTCGAAAGGCCATATATACACGATGTATAAATTGTGGTACTAGGCAGCAGGGTGCTTATTCCAGTTGTAAACGTTCCTTTGTGCCTATTGGCTTTGTTTTGTCATCATCATCTGCCTAGCCTTTTCCCAACTATGTTGGGGTCGGCTTCCAGTCTAACCGGATGCAGCTGAATATCAGTATTTTACATGGAGCGACTGCCTATCTGACCGGTAATACGATACCCCTTGGTAAGACTGGTTGTCTTTAGACTTTCGGAACACTGACTACCTGTAACGACTGTCAAAGATCAACAAATGACAGCCGGGACCAACGGCTTAACGTGCTTTCCGAGGCACGGAGGAAACTCGGTATGTAACGGGTGGTCACCCATCCACAGACCAACCTAGGCAAGCGCGGCTTAACCGTAACATCGACCCGAGCGGCTGCTATTATTTAGCCACGAGCTCCTCGGGCTCGAGCTCGAGCACGATCTCCTCCTTATTGGCTTTGTTTTGTCTCCTGTTGAAATGGAGAGAAGTGCAAATTACATTTTTCACACTCCTTCGCTCACAAGAGAATTAAATTGCTTCTGCGAAACTTTTGTCGAGCTGCAATGTCTCGACGCTTTTTTGGTGGTTGCCTCTGTTGGCTTTGGCTTTCAGGAGTCACAGTGGTTTGGTCAGTAAAGTGGCGGGCTTATGGCAGAAAAAAAAAATATCTTTATAAATTTCGTCCAGAACTCAGGCACGGCGATAACGCTGATTATATTTCAGAACTGAACAAAGAACGTGATATGATGCGAGATCGTCGTTTGAGTTGCATATCCATGATAGCAATAAAAATAAGTTTATATCGTTAAAGAATTAAAGTGTAATTATGTGATCACCAGAACCCTATTGTACAATGATGTCAAGGATAATTGTATACTGGACAAAAGTTAGAGAAACAAGTTAAATTTGGAGGTAGTTAATTTTAGAAAGGTCTTGCTAACGTGCCACAAAAACCATAGCCAGTGTAGCAGCAGTGATAGTTTAGTGGTGTGACTTGGAATGCCAAGTCAAGTAGGAGCCTTTTTTTGGGTTGGGAAATCATCTAATAACTTCCCTCGCCCTCAGTCAGACTTTAACTGACTAAAACCCACCCATATTCCTTCTATTGCCCTTTACGTTCCGGGGCCGCAGTATCTAAGTGGGAGCCTTGCCTGAGAAATATTTCTCGAAAGCATGTTAAGCCAAGTAGGAGCCCCATGGACGACATATAAAACTATGGCATTAGGTTAGGTTATCGCTACTGTAATCATGGAAGGCCTAGGCAGGGCGCGTTTATTGGTACACACACATTTACCAGGGTTGCGGGTTGTTCGAAAGAGATACCGCGGCTCCGGAACATAAAGTGCAATAGAGGGCACATGGGTGGGTTTTAGTCAGTCTGACACTCCCCCCCCCCCCCCGCGAAGTTATTTGATGAGTTCCCATCCGCAAAAAAAAGGTTAGCCACTAACCAAAAGATAAATAAAGAAAGAACACAAATATAACTCAAAAACATTTTTTTCAACAACTTCAAAGTCGCACAAGAACAAACAGGCAAATGAGACCACAAATATTGACCAAAACAGCCTGAATACCAAAGTCTGCTTGACATTTTTTACCAAGTCACAAGAAAGGCAAAGTCCTGACAATAGGCCAATGGCATGCCGATAAAATATCATCTACCTTTCATTTACATAATTGCCATTTCCACCCCCGAGCAGAATTCAAATGGACGATATCGGCCGCTTCTCCCCTAAAGGCAGATCTCCAGATAAATTGATACTTTGATAGTAATTGTTTCGAATAGGCCTTCCTAACTTGATTTAATTTGCCAAGTTATTGAACGATATTAAATGCCGCTTTGGATCCCTCTAATATTATTCGTATAATAAGATTTAGGAAATATTTTGTGTACGGTAACTTATAAAGTTATAACGTACTAAATTTTATGATTTATTTTAAAAAGTCACCAAGATCTTCTGTATAAAAATATCTTAAAAAATAATATTATTGGACTTAAACGGCAAAAAAAAACGAAACTCGGCACAAATCCAGACTCCGTGGTTACTATTGAGAAATTCCTGTTGGAAAAGCTTAATAACACGTTTCCTAATCTGGGAATTGATCCCAGCACCTCATAATCTAAATTATAACTAACATTTAAAACCCCCAAGTTACCTAGCTTATACCAGTTTGAATTGACATATTAGCAATACATTATTAATTAAGGAATCAAAAGACTCCCAAAAAAAACAGGCATCCCTTGCCTGGTTTGGGGTTCTGAGGTTTTAACTAATTTTTCTTTTCACCCTTAATTCTATTTTGTTTAGCTCTTGTGTATAAATTGAAGTTTTGGAACCAAAAGTAAAAGTATGAAAAGCAGTGCATTTTACTGTTCAATTTCTCGATTTTCGATTCTCTTGGAACTATGCCCAAAAACAGTCCAGAAGTAAATTATTCTATCGGGAAATGCTTGGGGAGTGCATGAAAGTGCACTTCTACCCACAAAATGGTGGTATCTTTAATTTATTGTTTGGTAATGATGCTGTAAAGGTGCCAAGTAATCAGATCGCATTAGAGACACCAAACTTTTTTGCAGATGGGTTTATATCATCAAATAACTTGCCTCGCTCTGTGCGGAGCAGGGCTGAGTGTCAGACTTTTACTGGCTAAAACACACCAATGTTTCTTCTTTTGACCTTTATGTTCCGAGGCCGCGGTATCTCTTTGGAACAACTCCTAACCCCGGCAAGCGGTGGCCCTGACAGACCTCTTTGAGGAACACCACCCTGCTCTCCATAACTGACGTGACTATTTATTTTTCTCGTCGGAGACGCCTGCGGAATTATATAAAATAAAGGATTTGTTAGTTTTGGTATATTACCAGTATAGAAAAAACGAATAGCTTTAATATTATTTTTTTGAATGGTTGTAGCGGTTTGAGGGAGAAAGAGGTAAAAAAGGGAAAACTTAGCATTGCTATTACAATAAATAAGGCGCAAGGGCAAAAACTACAGGTAGCAGGTACCTGCAAATCAGGAAAGGGTAACTGTGTTACCCCGAATTAAACGCGAGCGAAGCTGTGGGCAAAAGCTAGTCTTTACTATAAAGAGAAAATATTTGTTTATTTTTATCGAGTTGGCTACTGGACCGATTTTAACAATTGATTCGATTTTTTCACTAATAGGAAGTTACATTCTCAGGAAGTAACATCTATACTAATATTATAAAGAGGAATGATTTGTTTGTTTGTTTGTAACGAATAGGATCCAAAACCGACGTTAACCATTTTTTTCACTAATAGAAAGCTACATTATCAGGAAGTAACATAGACTATACAACATCACGCTACTACCCACTGGAGCGGGGCAGCAACTAAAGACGAGGGTGGAATCTATAATACTTATAAAATTGTAATTTTAATGGGATGGTATTTAAAAGTACTTCAATTTATTCCCATTTCATTTACCTAATTTTACCTGTGTTCCACCAAATATACTGAATGTGCACCAAAATATGTTAATTAAAATATGTCATAACGAGCATCAGCTCACTACAATAAAAAAGTGTTATATCTTTATCCATTTTCTATTAATGCAAGTCGTTACTGGCACTCGCCGGCCGCTGCCGCGGCACCGCTCGCTCCGCTCGCTCGGCTCGTGCGTAGGGGGTCACAGTTTTAACCTAACCTAACCTACGCATTTTTTTAACATTCAGGAAAGAATATTTGGTGCACGATTAGTATTTTTGGTGAACACAAAAATATTATCCATTTTAATGTAGGCCGCTGATTGCGGTTTTCTAATAACTACACTGGATAAATTTTTGACGTAGTTTTTAACTTTCAGAATACAACTTTAGGTCACATTCACAACACATAGAGTTTGTAAACAAAATAGAAGTAACAATTTATCAAAAACCTTAAAATAAGAAAAAGACATTCTTTTTCCTCGACAAAATTAATATGCCAACCATGCAAATAATTTTTTATTGCTTTTGTCAACAAATTAACATTTTAATATGAAGCTAAACAAAACATTGAAATTTCATACCTTTTCTTGTCTTTTAAACAGCGAAGGCAACACGTGTAAAAGATATTAAATTAAGTAATATAAAAATATATACAGGGTTATTTGTAAAACACCGACAACCTTGCAGGACTGTATTACAATCATCATAAAGAACAACTTTTGTTCTATGATTTTTTTACAAAATTTTATACATTTACCAAAAACAAATCTTCAAGATTTCGTTGTCCTATCTCACAAATTTCAACTCCGTATTTTGCTGTACCTACATACCTACACCGCCGCTTGTGTACGTTTGCTTCGCATAGATTTCGTAACATTTAGAGCTATGTTTAGAGCGTTCAATTTAAATATATTTATTTTTGTATGAAAATCTGATGAACTAAAATATGATAAATGTTTAAATGTCTTAGAACAAAAGTTGTTGATTATGATGTTAGTAACATGGTCCTGAGACGTTGCCAGTGTTTTACAAATAACCCTGTAAAATGAATATTGACAAATGAATTATTTTCGTCCTTTTATTTAATTTCTTCTTAAGTGTATGGAAAAACGATGTTTTGGCATTTTTCACTGCTCCATTATACCTGATAATACTTAACGTGAATTGCGCCTCGGCTGCAATGACAAAGTTTTCCCACGTATATCAAAATGTACCATATCAACATTACTTGCACAAACCCGAATAACCTTTCATACCAAATTCTACACAATGTACAGTAAAACACACTAAACTTTAACACTAAAACACAATTATTTGCGTGAAACAACTGGTATAAAGGATTGATTTCTGCCCCGTTCCAATAAACACAAACGACTCGTTTTGCTTACGGATAGTTGTATTTTGACATAAGTTCTATGAGAATTAACTATATCAAAATACAACTATCCGTAAGCAAAACGAGTCGTTTTTGTTTATTGGAACGGGGCATAAGACATTCTATTGTTCTAAAAATAATCTAGGCCCATTTCGATTTTGACCTTATCCTTGTGTTGACACCCTTTGTTACAAATACCCAACATAATTGTTGTTCTAAAATTAGAAGGACTTCGGCTACTGACCAGGCTATAATTAATTTTAATTAAATGTTAAATTTCGTGTGTTCCGTGTTTGCTAGTATCGTTCTTGTACAAGATGATAGACCCTTCATTAAACCAGGCATTGTGCACATGAAACTGGGTTTTTTCAGGGCATCTCAAAAGGAAAAAAACGGGGTAACACAGTTCCCCTTTCCTGATTTGCAGGTATCTGCTACCTGTAGTTTTTGCCCTTGCGCCTTGTTTATTGTAAAAGCAAAGCTAACGTTTTCCCTTTTGTTCCCAAAAAAAAAAGTAAATTCATCAAAATCAGTTTAGCCATTTAGGCGTGAAGACGTAACAAACAAACTCACTTTCGCTTTTATAATATTAGTAAGGATGGTCCGTCTGCATGTCAAGACCCTTTATCTCGCAAAAGCGTGTATGTATCGAGTTGAAATTAAAACCATATACTCAACTCTCCCCTGGGTCGTGTGTCGACTATCGTGGTCCCTTTGTGCTGTGATAAATCAACCCTCTAAGTCTACGCAGTCAAAAGATATGGCTGTTTATGTCGAAAATTTGTACGGAACCCTTGGTGCGCGAGTGTGACTCGCTCTTGTTTTATTATTCAATTAAATTTAACCAACAACATGGTATATTTTTAAAACAAACCAAATATCACACATTGGGCAATGAGGGCGAATGCACCAAAAAATGTTCACTGGTCTTGAATAATACGATTTAAAGCTTCAGTTAACCGTGCAGGGTTGATAAGCCAGACAAAATGTAAAGCTGTCACTAGCACTTAGAGGGCTATCGTTGGCTAATCTCTTTATAGAGAGTTTTTTTTTGTAAATGTATGAATTTGTTAAAATCAATCAGGAGAACCAAATTTCAAACTTACTGGAAAAAGTACTTTCGACCAGCTTTTGCCCGCGGCTTCGCTCGCGTTAAATTCGTGGTAACACAGTTCCCCCTTTCCCGATTTGCAGGTACCTGCTACCTGTAGTTTTTGCCCTTGCGCCTTAATTATTGTAAAAGCAATGCTAAGTTTCCCTTTTCTTCCCTCTTTCTACCTCATTTCTCACTTTAAAAAAAAGTTAGCCTATGTCCGTCTCCAGGGGGGACCCTGGAGACTAAGAACTATCTCTGTACCAAAATTCATCAAATCAGTTTAGCCATTAAGGCGTGAAGACATAACAAACGAACTCAATTTCACTTTTATAATATTAGTAAGGATTACGCAACAAAACTAAACGATGGGATGGATTGACTGTGTGGGGAATGATATGGCAAGCAATGAGGTGTTTTATAAGATGACGTGTAATGAAAAAGTATTTAAGAAGACATGCTGCGGCGATTGTAAATAAATTAGGATAAGGACAGAAGAATAATGGCTACTATTAACTTTGTAATTTTTTTCAATAGAAATGGAGAATTTATACTAGAATTTATACATGATGATCTGTGTATATATTTTAATGGAGTTCCTCAATAATAAACATTTTCTAATAACCTTATTCCTCATATTATTTCTCCTGACAACGTTTAACAAAATTACCGAAAACAATTTCTCCCCATCTCCCATTTTAGTCAATTATTTGAATACTAAAAGACAAAATTTGCCCACAGATTCTCCAAGCGACAGGCGAGGGCACCGGAGATAATGAATGAAGTGAGCACCTACCGCGACCCCTTGATGTACAACGAATGGCCTGTCTATACTGCGATACCGCGAGCGGCGCCAAGGTAAGATAACATGTGCCCCCACCCTATAAAATAAATGTTGACTTTGAAAATGGAAAATATTTCCGTGACATTGTTTGTTAGTGTGAAGCTGGGATGACAATACGTGTTTTCACCCTGGTCTTTGTTGACGAAAAGCGAAAAAGAAGTAGGTATTATGTTTGACTTCATGAAACTTTATCCTGTAGAACTTACGAAATTCGTACGCCTATGTTTGCTTTCTCGTACTTCAAAGTAAAACTACGAAAAATCCGCCAAAAAATTACGCTTTGTAAAATAATACAAAATAAATCTATCCTAATTCTCCTTTCAAAGAATAAGAGGGTTGACGTAAACAAACAAAAGTACCCACTTTTCATTTAAATAATCCCTTTGTAAAGAGTTAAAGACTTAGGTGTAAAACACTCAAACACAATACAAATATTATTGTGAAGTAAATGGCATTTCGTTTACATTTTCGAATTCCCGAAAAAGACTTCCTTAACGTTGGCAGTAATTTAAATCTGAAAACGATGGGATTATTCAGTTAATTTAATCGTTTGTAAACTTATGTACACGAAGGTTTTATACAAGTACAAGTTTAAACACTATGTTAGTTATGTTGTTTATAGCATACAAATATTTAAATAATGGTGGATATGTCTACATGACATTTATCATTACATAATTATTCTAGATAATAGATAAATAGGTTTAGTATAACCAGAAAAGGTACGCGGTTGGGCAGTATTCGTGTTTTCGCATGAACTTTGCGCCACGGTAAAATACCTACGAAAAGCTTGTAAAGGTTAGCACACAGTGTGTCATGTCGCGTCAGAAACTTATCATTTCCGTATATTTAGTATAGTTAGAAACATATCATAACAGTGAGTTGTGTCGTAGCACAAGACTTTCTAAAGTTTTATAATGCCACGCTACCTCTGGCGGTATCAATCATTGCACGTTTGTATACAGCTTTATCTGTGTTCATATCTCTACCGTTGGTAGGTGATAATGTTACTGGAATTACACAGAGCTTAGTTTTGCTCTGAAGTCCCATAGTTTTAATAAATCTATCTCGCGTTTTGATTAACGATTGTTACCAAAGCACATTTTTTTTCTGGGACATCTGTTCACTACTTCAAATAATCTTAAAAGACAGATCTATGTAAACATGTACGCCTTAAAAAAATATTCATGTGGAATATTCATATGGAGAATGTCTTCAATTTTATGGTTTTCCTTTTTCCACCAGGTTCAGATACCAATATCCTGCAGTTTCTCGCGAGGCGTACGGCAGAGTGGTCACCAAGGCTCCCCCTAACGTGGTCCGCACTCCTGACTACGATGAGGTAAGATCAACGACACAGACCAGTACATCAACACCACATTATCATTATTACCTAGGTGCTTAGGTGTTCTGGAGGTATATCACTACTAAAACAAACCCTACTGCGATGCTGTGCTTCGTAAAAATGATACCGATTACCAAGATGCATCCCCAAGTGTGATTACAAAACTGATTGTGCCTTTTTAACACGCATAGCTTCAGCTGTTACTATGTAAAAAATCTTAGAAACGTATGGTCCGAAGTGAAAGGGAATGGGAAGCGGTTATGTTAGCGAAGGTGGTGGCCGGGCGTTTAAGGGAGAGAATCTGAAACCGACTCAACCTCCGCAGGAACCGCTCTAGGCGTTGGGTGCCGCGAAATGATTCCCGGCCACCGTAGACGCGGGTTTGTGGACGGTGAGCAATGGGTAGCTAACCACAGGTTCGTCTAGAGAACCAGAGCCACTACCTGCCGGAGTTGCGGATTGTTTGGAATAGATACTGCTCCCCCGGAACACAAAGGGCAAAGGGAGAATCATGGATGGGTTAAGTCAGTAAAAGTCTGACACTCCCTCCTGCTCCACCCAGAGCAGGGGAAGTTATTGGATGATTTGATGAGATGAAGTTAGTTTATAGGATTTGCGATCGAAAAAATATGACTTTACAGAGTTATCACCGTTTTCATTGTTTTAATTTAATTTTATAACTTCTTCATGAAATATTTATAAATCAGCTAACTTGGCGTCCCTTAGGGACTTTTATAATCTAGGATTCAAGAATAGATCGTGTTACTTTTGACCTAGCTCAAATTCAATTTAGCACGAGCTTAGCGTCCAAATTCCCATTAGAATTTTGGTTTGGTCTTCGCTAAACTTATGACGAACTAATTTGTCCAGAACTAAACTTGTTAGTTCTAAGTTTCCGCAACAACTATCTTAGTTCAGAAATTCTGCTTTGTCCATTATGGAATATCTTATCAGAAATAAGTCGGTATACTTACTACATTTCAAACGATTTCAAAAACGATATTTTGAAGGAATCAATTTTCCTGCTAGCAATAACGCTTTTAAAATTAACTCAAATTAACACAGCGCCCTTCAAATTAAAATACACAGCGAATTCGACACTTTCAGTACGAAAAACTTTGTTTTCCTATTTCGTAAACTTTTCGATAATTTACAATGTAGCGTTTTCCCGTAAGTCGAAGTTTTGATGGTATAAGTAAAAACTTTCAATCGTTTTAGCTACTCAATTATTACAAACTTTCGCAACGAGTAATATGAAATTATGCGAGTATATACGTTTAAAGATTTATTTGGAATGTTAAATACACGTGACTAATTTATTAATCTTTTTCATATGATTTCTAGGGTAGGGTACGATACGATTAACCCTGCAGGTTTTTCGCCAACTTTTACCAATTCTTAAAATTTTTTGTCCATTCTAGCATCGTGATCACTGAAATTCGGTTTGTCTGGACCATGTCAAGCCCTTAAGTTCTCTTAATTTATTAGTGTAGGTACGCGTCATATGATAAGTTCATCATGTCCAGATTTATTTATTCATATATGAATTGGAGGGAATGCCTTAAATTCTCAATATCATAGATAAGTAGATAGAATATTCTTTATTGTCTTCACCATACAAATTACAAGAATAACAGCATAACACATATGAATATGGTGACGCAATGGGCGGTCTTATCGAAAAAAGTGATCTATTTAAAACATTTTTGTTACTTTTCACTTTGAAAAGATTTTTACAATAGTTATCAAGTCACACAAACATTTTATATTATTCAGAATAGTAACACTTACTAACGGTAACATTTGTGTCATTTGTTTTATAAGATTTTCCTACGTCTTTGTAAATTCTTTTTTAACAATTGTTTATGAATGTGTGAACATTGTGGTACTTGCAGATGATGTTTAACAACTGTTAAATTTTTTATCTTGTTTTACATTTTTGCAAATTAGGTACTCGTAGGTACCTAAGCAACAACTTATAGTTGGGCTTACGCCCCAGATTAATACACATACTATCCCCAAAAATTAAGTACTAACGCTGTAACATGCTAAGATTTTAAAAACCAAGTTCTTCTCTCTGGGTACGAACAAACCGAACTGCACCTTTTTCTAATGTATTTTTTACAAGTAGACCTATGTGTAAAATCCAGTAGAGGTTCCCGTACAAACTTGCGACATAAACAGCCATATCTTTTGACTGCGTAGACTTAGAAAGTTGATTTTTCCACAGCTCCAAGGGACCGCAGATTTGAGTGATATAATTTCAACTCGATACTTGAGTCGATACCTCTATTCGTTCCCCAGATAACAATCCTGACAGACAGACAACAGCGGTGGACAACAAATTGATCTAAGAAGGATCTGAATTTTCTTTTTGATGTACGGAATACTAGTAAAAGAAAAAGCTTCAATTACTTGGTCTTCTGCCGCATATACTCCACGATGTCCTCAGTATGTAGTGTAGGCGTAATATAATTAGTTGAAGACCCATTATTACGTGAGGGATCTTTAAACTAATCACTCGTGTCAGTGGTTCACTTTTCCTCGGCCTACGCACCTTCCCTATGACAGATCTAGTCGAGTAACACGACTATACGGACGGGTTGTCCCTGAGGATTAACTTGGATTGTTTGAAAATTGTGACATGAGTCGGCGTAGTGGAGAGGACCGTGGGATTGTTTATTTATAGGCTCAAAGTCTCAAGACGATTCACTTGATATTCTTAGTAGGTATCTTATGTTTATTTTATGATGCTGACCCATGCATCATGTTCGTGAACATTCAGTTGTGACCGGTCATCTCTCAGTTGCCGCGGCTAATTAATTATATTTTTTTGTCTTTTCTATCGACACTTTTTTGAATATCATGTCCGCCAAAATGTAGGTCATTTTGCAGTTTTTATTGAATATAAAAAAATACAGCTCCGTGTTTGAAAAATTTTAGATATCTCTTTAGTCTATACAATTTTCTTTGTTATAGATATAAAAAATATGATGGTTGTCGCTGAAAAAATTGAGAATTTCGAGACGAAAAATTTTTTTTCTTGGTGTTTTTAAACATTTTTTTTTTCGTAGTACTAGACCACTTTTGTAAACTTATTTTGTTTAACTCTTTACTTTATGTATTGAACTATACACGGTTTTTTTTTGGATAGTGGCATGTTCAGATACGGCTAACTTTGCGACGAAAAACTAGACGTTTAACGAAGTGTTTGCTTTGTACAGCGCCGCGTATTTGTAATTAGCGCTGTTTTAAATGCCAATGTGAAAAAATAATAGTTAGTACCTAAAATTATAATTCGTTTGAAACATCTCTTGAAATTAAGTACCTTTATTATGGAAAGCGTTATATTTACAGGATTATTTTCAATCAAAATGTTTTCGAGATTTATATTTTTATGTTTTATGAAATAAAACAAAACATTTCTACTTACATATAAGTACCTACGCATTATTTTTTTCTAATACGCTTAGCTGCAAAGTTGTCCTTTGAAAAAATATTGTTCTCTTCTCTTTCGAAAAACAAAAAACCGAACGTTGGCTCTTATTTCCCAAATCCTTATTTAAGTTCAAAGAAAACGATAAACTTGAAACAAAGAAAAAACTTTTGTTTCTAAAAATAAAACAACACGTTGGTTACTTTTAAAAATACTTTTTTTTGGAACCAGACACCGTGTTATACAGCCACTAACAAATTTCATTTGAAGAAAGCATGCAAAACGGCCAGTATTATTTGAAATTTCGGGGTGGCGCTGTTTGTAAAGGGAAACGTTATTAATCTGTCAAATTCAGATGTAGTTCCACATTCCGCCGTAAGTCAAGATACGCTGGCTATATTCGACACAATGCCGCATGCTGGCGACGAATTCATTCAAGTGTACACAACAGGGGACGCTTGAAACAAAGGAATGAATCAAAGAGCTTCAGTCATTGAGTAAAGTTTTTCTTTTTCATTCGCTGGTTCGCCAATTAGAGCCTTTTGACTCTCGTTTGTAAAAGATTTGTTTACAGATGTGCTAGATGAAGGTTTTATTTTTAAAATGGACTTTGTTGAACTTTTGACTTTGTACTTATTAAGTGTAAAGTAATAATTAACTCTTACATGTGGGTGTGCGTGTGTTTACGCATTGTATGTTTTTTTTTTATTAGATAATATTACTTTTTTTCTGTTTTGATGTGTTAAGATATTTATGTATTTTTTTATGTTGTATGTAAGTACTTCTGGCAAGTGCCAAATATACATGTTTTCTTTCTTTCTTTCTGTATCTTGAATACGCTTGATTATTCAGTAAATAATTTTGATTCAATTGATTCTTCACCAACCATTTTAAACAAGTTTTTACTAGGTTCGCCTGTTAGTAACTAGATATGTAAAAAAAACTGAGAACTTAATTTGGACTCATTTCCCGGTATCCAATTGAGTTGAAATTTTGCAAACAATCATAATTATTTTATCTTGTTTGGTCATGTCATTCTAATATTAAATTTATTAATAGAAGGTTTAAAATCTCAATGCGTACATAAAAATTGCTGGCACAAAATAAATTTAAATTAAGACAACACACATTTATGTCCATCATATTGGTATATAAACTATGAAATGGGGTTAAGCGTGTTTCGTAAAAACACGCTTAAGTAAGGGTAATAAAGCGTGTTTTCTACGAATCTAAAAAAATATTATTTGAAACAAAAGGTCATTCATTAACATACGCTCAATGTAATATCCGATCGTTGCACGTCCTTGACGTTTTATTTCTTCTTATGTTTTATCTCAAACGAAACCACGTGCGTTTTAGAGTTATGAAAAAGGGGTATCCTGTCTTGAGTGACGTCATCGCATTACAAGAGTGAAGTTACCTAGTAATAATTTCAACAGTGTTGTTATCTGGCCCTGTGGCGCAACGGATAACGCGTCTGACTACGGATCAGAAGATTCCAGGTTCGAATCCTGGCAGGGTCGCGATTACGTTTTTGTCTTTTTTCTGTTATCTATTATTTTATCATTCAATACGTAAAAGTAAATTAAATTATTGTTAAAAGCTTTTACAGAAATCATATTTCTCTTTGATGTAATGAGAAAGGTAATTGCTTAATTAAATGGCTGCCGTCTGAGAGTCAATTTATTATAATTAATTCAATTTTCATGATATTCGCGTAATTGGTCCTAAAAAAAGCTTCGTTTCACTAATAATTATTTGAAATAATTTAACATTTTTTGTGAAAGCAGTCTTTAGTCAAAGCATTTTCGTTTCGTAGATTTTTGTTAAGCTTGTTCTTCAAAAAAATTAAGCTTTGAAAAAAAACGTTCATTAACGTCTTTGTTTTAATTCTGAATAAACCCTTCTTGTTGCAATATAAATAGAGTTACTTCGTTTAATTACATAGATAGTTGTTCCGGGTCTGGCTGTTTGTGTATGTGAGTTTAAATGTTTGTAAACGCACCCACGATACAGGAGATATTCCTAGTGTGGCGCAACATAAAAAAAAAAGTTCAGTAGGTACTTAAAAAAGAGACTAGGGGACGCATAAACTTTCTGGACAATAACATCTAATACCTATATACATCTATAAATATATACTCAATTCCGAGCATTCAAAACAAATTACATAGGTACAAAAGGTAAACTAGGCAGAAAACATTTTGCTTCTGCCTCAACGAACAGCTATTGTGCACAGTAACCCTATTTGAACAAAATAACTTTAGTGCCTCATTGGGAATCGTCCCTGTGACCTTTCCGAAATGGCCGGTCATTATGAACAGTGGCTGCCCACACTTAATACAGTCATTCATCTTAGACACTGCTTTTATTTTGTTACTATAATAAGAATGCGGGTTTTCGCGGGAATGTTAATTTTGGTAACAGCGCCATCTGTTGATGAGTGGTGGACACATTGTTTGTTTTTTTTTTTGTTTTAATCAGCCTTTATTTATCCTATGCTGGGAAAATACCTCTATTATTTCTGATTAAGAAAGAGATAGAGTAACTGCAATGCAACAAAATTTAAATTAGAGGTATTAATTAACAATTTTGTTTGTCGTAGATGTTCGGCATGTTGAATGTGCCTCATACATCGGGCAAGATCCTGCGGTACCCTGGACCGTCACGGCCCCGAGGTGGACCCACCTTCATGGTTCCCCCACAGCGAGACAGGTGAGCACATACATAGTTAACGTCAAAGAAAATAAATGGAAATCAAATTAACTTTGTAAATCTAGGTAAATTGTCCGTTGTTCAAATCACGTTAAGTTAATTTAAATTTCACACAATTTCATTTATTTTTATGTTAATATTATAGCGTTATTTTATTTGTAAACTTTTGTTGTCACTATGGTGAATGTTGCCTGTAATTGGCCTACATACCAGCACTTTTGTATTATTGCATAATACCTTGTATGTTTTAGTATTTATTGGTACTTATATAAATAAATCGCAACACATTTGATAGAGGATGCCTATATACTTAACCATAAATTACTCTGACTAGACAATAAGTATATAAACCACAATATATTAACTTAACTGACAGCCTGACAGGGAACGTCCAGCAGTTTTTTTTAAATATTACAATACTTTATGGCAACATCTTAAAACCACTGGAAAAAGTTTAAAACCATTTGCACCAGCTCAGAATCATTATAAAAGTTCCTATACTTACAGAAGTTTGTGTCCAAACTTAGGTAGGTAGGTAATACCTAGATCTAGGTAAGTACTCAAGAATAATCAGGCAGCCTCACAAATACTTCAAGTGGGCTTTTTAATTATTTAAAGGTTGGTACACTTCAAAAAAGATCTCTAATTATAGGTAAAAAAAATGAAGACCTAAAATTAATTTACTTTTCCAATAAACTGTGGGAGGCCGTCCTTTATTAATTAAATCGAGTCCATTGGGAGTTCCAAAAGTAAGCTCGTTAAAAATATTTCATAACTTCAAAGATTATTAGGAAGTTTTTATTTTTCTAATTTGTTCAAAAATGAAGAAAGATCGATTTTTAATTGGCAACATTTTTTAAAAGCTCATTAATATAAAATATTATCTAATTCTATTTTTAAAACGTAAATTCTAATGTAGTTTGGAGAGGACGACGAACGGCGCGAAAAAATATTTTATATGTATTTATATTTTTAGATTTCTGATTTCTGGTGACCTGTAATACAGGTGTTTCAATACCTACCACAAGCACCAGTAACTCACAAATATGTAAAAACTTGTTTATGCCATTAAATAATTTTAATCTAGATTCTTTTTTTATCCTCTTCCTTTTTTAAATGTTCTGTTTAACAAAATTAGTCGATTTTATAAGTTTAAGGTTCAATTCCGATGTCAATGGGTGTTTAAAATTGAGATTTTCTCAGCAACAGTTACCAAGTCCGAGTCCAGGTTGATGGCAAAAGACTTACTTTCTATAACGTGGCTTACACTATATTTGTAGTGTAGATGCCCACCATATTAAAAATTATATTAATGATAAATGATGTTTATTTTGCATGTAGGTTTTCACAAACACTTTTTACACGTCTTTTTTAAAAACTAGATGAGGCCGGTTTTTCGATCCGACTACTCTGAGAAGTAACAGTCGAAACAAACTCAGAGGTCATCTCTTTTAAAGTCCAGACAAAAAATTCAGATTAGTGTCTGAAATGGTCTTTTTAAGAAAGCACCACACATATTGAGTGGAGCTGTCCAGTCAGTGCAAGCATTTGTCAGTTATCGTGTAGCTCGACTCATAACCCAAGGAGCTCAACGACACGACGAATAATACCAAAAAAGGATATTTTTAGGCCTCCTGGGATAGCGCTCTGATCATCAAGCATAAGATCAATAGTTACAGGTTGACCTGTACCCAACATACGGGGAAATACATCTGTAATAACATGATGATGTATGTTTCACCAGGTTTGAAGCTCTGAAGAAATTGATCCGTCAGGAACACGTGCGTGAGCTGCAGAGGAAGTATGAAGCTGAACAAAAGCAAGAGCTGAAGGACTTGACATCTGGACGCGGGTATGCATAAAATTTGTATACCTACATATTTTTTGTTAGCCTATTTTTCCCACAGCTTGTCAAACGCCTATTAGATATCTGCAGTGTTTTACCTTCTCTGGCTAATCAGTAAAATCCTTACTAATATTATAAAAGCGAAAGTGAGTTTGTTTGTTTGTTACGTCTTCACGTCTAAATGGCTAAACCGATTTTGATGAATTTTGGTACAGAGATAGTTGGGACCCTGGAGACGGATAGACTATTTAATAAAAAATTGAGATATGAGGGAGAAAGAGGGAAGAAAAGGGAAAACTTAACATTGCTATTACAATAAATAAGGCGCAAGGGCAAAAACTACAGGTAGCCGGTACCTGTAAATCAGGAGAGGGAACTGTGTTACCCGGAATTTAACGCGAGCGAAGCCGCGGGCAAAAGCTAGTTTATAATAATGGGATGGATTTAAATAGACACTTTACGAAACCGAATGGCACTAGTTGGTTCATCTTTATATTTGGTTTTTCGAATTCGATTCGAAAATTCGTATGTCGATCTCGCTCGCTTTCGTTATGCCAAGAAAAGATATACATACCTACATACGACTTATCGAATCGAAGTGTTTGTGTGCATTGTCTGTCAATGTATCAGCAAAAATGTTTGAGTGCGTTACATTGAGTCAACCGTATTTTTTTACTATCTACGAAAAAAGTAGTTTCCCAGCATTTATTTTTGCGTCTAGTTAGAAAAAAAGAAAACATATTTACGTGTCGCAAATTGCAACGAGCACACAAAATAAACATGCAAAGCATCACAAACATTATCAAATACATATATGTAAATACGGACAAAATAAAAAAGGCTTGCACGTCGTGACTGCGACAGATAGGTCACCAGTCACCACTCAGCATGATGCTCTGCTATGGGAGCCCACTACACACCGCTGGTTTTCAGTGGATAACCACAAATTAAGTATATAAATACTTAATTTGATGTAGGTACAGAATATTAGGTGACGGGTCCGTTTACGCCTTGTATGAAATAATGTAACCAAAGATATAACCTGGCAGACACGTTCTCTTGTTAGACTTGTGGGCTAATGCTTAAGACACTCGCATTTTGATAATATTCAACAACACAAATTGTAAATGTTTGCAAAAATTACATCATTTCATTAAAGTTATATTACATAAATAAATAGCGTAAAACCTACTTTGTACTTTGATTGTGCGTTATGCAATTAGGGTGCCGACCCAGTTCGAAATTGTTATCTTATGAAATATCGAAACTTGGTAACCTTACAAAATTAAACAAACCTAAAAATTATGAAACATTTCATCACAAACCTGTAACTTCGATAAACAATAAAATCTTTTCCAAGGAAGTAATAATCTTCTGACCGATTACACAATTCAGTGTTGCCAAAAGACTCGAAAAAATTACCCTTCTTTTAAGAAGTTTAAAAAGTTGTAAAAGGTTACCCGAGTGAAGCCTTACATTTTTTACATAACACAAGAATCAAAAACAGTTGAGCGAAAAGAAATCTTTTAAAAACATCTGTTCGTGTTTATCCTACCCTGTCGTGGAATTATAGCAAAATTTTTGTCAAAATTAAAAGTGCTTGCAAAGGGAAATGTTATCCTGAGTATATAAATGTTGAGATTTCCCCTCGTCTTCATGTTCCTTGATTATTTAATCTGTCGAGGCATCCGTATTTGAACGATGTGTCATTATTTCGGCGAGATTGCCTTCGCTTGAAGTCTTTGTTTTCCTTTTCAACTTATATGTTTATTGGAGTTGAAATATCCGTTTTATTGGATGCTATCGAGGGACTGTGTGCTTTTCGAACGATTGATTTAAATGTTACTGTTATGTGAATGAAAACCGGCGGGCTAGTTAACTAAATAATATATAAATATATTTACAGTGTGTATAAAGTTTTATAATGTATTCTTACGCTAATAAGCATACAAGTCAGAGAGAGTTAATACAAAATTAAAGCATTACTGAGAAAAATAGAAAGGAACGGGTTTTTTCATTAGGTAATACAATTTACTTCGGTTAAATTTCATTTCCTACATAACAAAGGGACCGTCTTCTGCTACACTAATTAGCATAATATCTGTGTAAATGTATTTTTCGAAGAAACTTTGCATATATTAATAATATTTCTGCAGTGACGACTACGTTTACGGCTCATATGGAGAACAGGAACCTCGAGGACTGCAGCCACTGCAGATGGAGTATCCTGCTGATGACCCCACTGCAAGGCATACCAAGTGAGTAATTAACTCTCTCAACTTAAGTTTCTAGTAGTATGTATTCTATGTTGTGAAGTGTTAATCATGTCACTGATTCCAAGAATCGATTACGGCTAACCAGACATTGCAATACCAGGGGCATTCGATCTTACTGATCTTAGCTTTTTTTTATCAAGAGCCATTCAACTATGTGACTTGTCGTAAAAACTTTTTCGACACACCTAATGCTTCTTTGTTGACCCTAATATCTCAGATTTAATTTGAAAAATGAATGTGGTAGTTAAATTCTGACTTCTATAATAATTATTAATAGAGTAGACGTAATGAATACCGTACTTAGGCTTGACATTTAAATTGTAGGTTTCTGTGACACAAAAGAATTTGTTTTTTAACTAGATTCTGTATCAAAGCGAATAAAGAATGCTTTAATTATGAAAATGCTCTAAGAATAAAAGCAGACGTAAATGTAAAGTTCAAGGTTTTTAATAAACTTTTGCTTATTTTTGTTACCTTTGTTCTAGGAAACCACCAGCGGGAAGTCGCCAAATCTCGCAGTTCTCGCGTTACTCTGACGTTATGCTGCCCCCGTCCCGCCGCGCCCTGTACCACCCCTATTTCGATTACGCAGCCCCCGAATTCGTCCCCTACTACTGAACCCTCTTCGGGCACTCGGACCTTCAGGACGAACCCACGTTCTAGAACATTCTACTGCAGGGACTATCTCCCTTATTGTACAAAACAATTTATGTGCTTTAATTCCAATATCACTATCAAAATGTCATATCGAAAGCATATCTTTAACGCTTTCGCTTAGACGACACTCGTCACTTAAGATGCGAGCTTTCTCTGCATTAACTTTCAATATTTTTATATTTATAAACCGAGATTTTTTCGATGTAGAAATGCGATCTCTGAATTTTAATATACCCCATTTTGAATAATCGCATTGTATTTTTCGATAGGTTTAAGGATTTAGGAGAATTTCTTCTTGGAAAGTTCGAGTCCCTAGGTCGAACGGACATAATAATTAATGTTATTCGGTACTTCCGATTATGACAATAAATAATACATTATATATACGATTTGAGCAATTATCTTAAATTGCCGTCAATTCCAGCTAAGTTAAACGTGACAATAAAAATATTTAAAAAATGTAATCTGACAATAAACTGTATGGATGTTTACAATTTGATGTTTAGTAGAATTATAAGCGTGAAGAGGAAATATCCCTTTATAAATTAGGAGTTTAATAAAGGAGTATATGAATATAATGTCAGTGGCTAGCCAGTTGGAAGTTATTATCTGCTTTTCGCTTCGATTCTAATCGTTTACTGACATTGCGCAGTAATAAATATTATAAAAATATTTGCCGTGTTCCATTCTTAATCAAAAAACTTTTTATTAACATTATGAGGTACAGTCCGAGCCCGATGACCTCCAAAGAATCGAAGCGAAAAATATTTGTTCTACTTTCGCCCTTCCAGGTTTTAGTACCCTTTTACTTGCTCATATTCCTCTGTAGATATCTATAACTATATATTTACTTCTAATCAGTGTTTGTATCTATTAAAATAATTTTAATGTCGTTCTTAATATCACGGATATTTTTTGGTAATGACAATAAATGCGTTCCAATTTCTGTATTTTAACATCATTAATGCATGGCAACCAGTAAAAATACCTTAGCGTGTGGCAATATTACAACTTATGTGGTCCTTGTATTCAGTTATCTCCCGAAATAGTTGATAATTGTTGTGATTAGTCGCTAAGTATATCATTACCATGTATTATAAATCAAAAGCCTTCAGGACGGCTGGGTTCCCACCTCGGGTTCGGCTGCGATTGGCAGTACTATGTCAAATTTGGAGTGATACAAATGGTAGCGCAACCGAGTCCCGACAGAAAATGCTTTAACTACATTTAAATGTTTCATGTTTATTGTAATACATAGTTAATTGTAAATTAGTAAAGCGCCGACCGCGGCTTGTTTAATATTTGTGTACTAATGGGTCCTTGCGTAGGAATGATGTAGCCTCGGAGCGACGAGTACCTACCTACGGTTAAGGAGTAACACCAACAGGCTTATTGATGTTCTTGCTGCCATTAAATGATCTCATGTTTATCTTATATAAAGAACAACTTAACTTCTTTACTTCGTTAGCTACTAACGTGATCTCAACCGGCATTCGCAGATGTGCTAAACTGTATAAATTAATCGGAACTGCACTGAAAGTGAAGGCTGTAATTCTAAGGAAGTTGTTACCTATTTGTGTACTATATATATTATTATATCTAATCAACTATCGACATATAAGTATCGACGATGAGTCGACATAAACTCACAGACTAAAAAATTTGGCTTTAAAATTATATTACATGTCATATATATTGTGACTTTAAGAAGTCAATGAATTCATTAATCTTCTATTTATTAACGAGGACTGTCTTACGACGTCCCGTATCCTACATGTTACGATTTAGCGAGATATCTATACATATTTTTATTTATATATAATTTTCTATCAATATTCTGTAGAATTTTACAAATTATTTTATTGTCTTTTAAAGTCATTAATAGTTAGGTAGTTAGTCGATAATACATTGAGTAGTGTTTATTGGACTAATTAAACTAGGTGTTTAACTAATGGAAAATATATAGGTGACATTTCAATATCTAAGTGTAGCTCTTCACAGTTACATATCCTTGCGATTGCATCGCAGACGTAACTAAAACATATGAACTTAGCCATATCAGTGGATAAAAATAATTCTAGTGAATTATCGAATGCATACAGGCAGCCCTTGTGTCAAGATTAGACTACCGCGAAATCGGGGTAAATTTTTATCGTTGCAACACCGTCGCGTTATTTTCTTATACTCGTAGATTATTAAACGTGTCAATGAGCTATATTATTCTTCAATTATCTTGTCAATTTTACAGATTATAGATATGCATTCGATATTTCAGAAAATAAGACAATATTTATCATAGTAATCACTTATAGTTCACAGCGCGGTCTTGTACAGACAATAAATATGTAATTTGGACAATAAATTCGCGTTGCATGGACTATAAATTTAATAATTATATTAATATTATAATAAGACCGCGCCTGTCCGTGAGTAGATATACAATTTAACCTATGCATTAATAAATTAATGTTTTAAAATGTATATTAATTGGTGTTTTTTTTTGAGAAATAAAGATAGTTACTCCTGAGCATAATTGTCTGATTCTTTTTATCATTCATTCGTGTGCCCTTTTTTATACGGGTGGGAAATCATTAAATAACTTCCCCCACTGTAGGCGGACCGGGGGGGGGGGGTGTCAGACTTTTACAGACTTGAACCCACCCATGTTTTCTTGTGACCTTTATGCTCCGAGGCCGCGATATCTCTTTCGAACAACCCGCAACCCCGGATTCATGTGCCGTAACTTCAAACATATCAAAATGATTAAGTAGAGGTACCTATCCTTTTTTTTCGAGGGGAACCAGTCAAAAGGGGAGTGTGGGATTTTATGTTTTCACTGAAACACAATGCAGTCATGACAGGAAGCACTGTTTTCTTCTCAACGACTTACCTAAATGATTCTTTTTCCATTCACCTCCTGACTCCTCGACAACTGGTTCTAATTACTCGACGATTAGGTTCAACATACAATGCGTGTTTACGTGCACATGGGTGTTTTAAGGGGTTGCGTACCTCAAAAGGAAAACAGAACCCTTATAGGATCACTTTGATATCTGTCTGTCTGTCTGTCTGTTAAGACCTTTAATTTCAGGAACGCGTGGAGGTATCGAGTTGAAATGAAAACCTTATACTCAAGTCTGTAGTAAAAACTCCAAGGGACAACCCTTTAAGTCTACGCAGTTCAAAGATATGGCCGTTTATGTAACAAGTTTCTACGGAATCCTCGGTACGCGGTCTGACTCACACTTGGCTGGTTTTTGTTTCCTTATTTATTGGAACGAGAGCTTTTATTTTTTCCTGATTTTGCTGCAGAAAACAATAAACAGCTGTTCAATTCTCTATTAGAGTCGCAGGTGATTTAATGTTACGCATGTTTTTAAGGCACAGTAGTTATGAACAGGATATCATAAATAAAATTGATTATTTTATTAAACTATCGACAAATTAACATTTATTTTTGTTCTAAATACAAAAAATATGTTTTTTTTATTGTTAGTATTATAAGCTGTTAAGCGCCTTCATACCTTTGCTTACTTACTTGATGCCTTTACTCCTTCAGCTTGCGAAGGAAGAGCGCGCAAAAAATCACTATTAAAAATACTTTTACGCATTTTAATACATCTCGGGCACATTTACACGGTGACACCCACTTGAACCAAAGTGGTGTACTGGGAATGGCCAAAATAAAGTACTTACCTAATATTTTAGCAATAATGATGGATAAGTGTAAAAATGTTTCAATTCACATAATCATAGGTAAGAAAAAAAAATGTCAATGCTATTGAAATTAACTTTGAGTTGTGGAACGTGGGTTATTTTATTATATAAATAGGTACTGCTGGTATAAAATGGTAATAATGGTGGTGGCCGCGACTAAAATAGACAGTATGACATTCTTAGAGTCCGTTCAGACGGTGCGTTACGGTGACGCAACGCAAATATTTTGACGCATAGCCGGCCACACAGGCACTGCGTCGTCGCAGCGTTACTACGACGCAGTCTTAACGTTCGGTCGACGGAGCGGTGACGCACAGTTGCGGCAAGCATTTTTGTAAAAACATCGCAGTCAGTCTACAGGAAAGCATGGATCGGAAAAGACGTCTAGCATAATAATCCATATCAATTTCTTCAATGGTACTCATTTTACCCTGCAAATAAAACTGAATACAAAAGTACGTAGGTAAAAAATTAAATGTGCTTGCGTGTATCCTCCCTATCAACGCACAAGCAACTGAGCGCTGCCTCTCCGTCGCCGGCCGGCGCGGCGCCGCAATGAGTACACCCCCTCCCGCTTCGTCTCGGGGGCTGCTGTCCGTCATGTGTGCGTTGCGACGACGCAGCGCGCCGTGTGAACACCTTGGTTATTTGTATGTAAAACAACGCAACGGCAGCGCTGCGTCGACGCAACGCTGACGCAACGCGCCGTGTGGACTCGCACTAAATCATCACTGCATAGTATAAAACAAAGTCGCCGTCGCTGTCTGTTGCTATGTTGTATGTATGCTTAAATCTTTAAAACTACGCAACGGATGTTGATGCGGTTTTCTTTAATAGGTAGAGTGATTCAAGAGGAAGGTTTATATGTATAATACTTCATGCTATGACTCTTAGGAGGTGACCAGCGGGTGAAACCTCTGGGCGGGTCGCTAAGTAGACAATAATCATAGACTAACCTAACCAAACCAAAGACCATAACGCTTTAGGGCCTAATGTTGAGGTACAGACGCCAGCAGGTCAAGCTACCTGAAACTGTAAATTTTTACCTATGAACCTTGAACCTTATTCTTTAGAAATAAAGTCGAAAATCTATCAAAGAAATCTGACAGATTGTAGTAGCTTGATGTGCAGGCGTCTGTACAAGCGTACGAATCTCATGTTGGTATCTGATCAGGATCACAAACGATCCCTTATGTTCCAGACTGAACACATTTGTAAGGTTTGCCGGGCAACTATTACCTGACGCTGGTTTTCAACTATAACGCTGAAGCTGCGCCGTATCTCTGCTTTATCAAATTAGCAGGCGGTTGGCGTAGTAGCAGAACGATTGGCTGCTGCGCTGCATGTCGCGGCTTCGATTCCTGCTCGGAACAAATATTCGTAGGTATATCTTACTGTAATTTATGTATAGTAAGCTTAAATCCTTGTCAACGCACCTACAACACACGAAAAAATCGTAATTTGGAACAAAGATTTATGAAAAATTACCGTAGCGCAATTGATAAAAATTTACACTAAATTCCTAACTTAGATAACACTTATCTACTGCAAAATAGCTACAACTTAACTCTAGATAAAGCCTGTCTTCCTTACGAGAACATATCAGGCAGTCTGCTCATTTCCCTTGAGAAACATTTACGATGTCCCTACCTAAAAATAGAACAAGGCCACAAAGTCCCGTGGGTGGTGAGACTGCTAAGGGTAGCGCCTGAGACGTTACATAAATAAGTGAATGGACCGCAGCTTCCTATTATTATTGTATCTTAACCCTCTATCACTAATAAACTCGGATTTATTTGATTTTTTGGATTGGAGATGATTACAATAAAATAAAATACACGTATTTCTGGGTTTTATTATTTTTAACAAACAAAAAAAATACAAAAATAGGGAATATTGCTTGTGCCTACAAGCAATATTCCCTATTTTTGTATTTTTTTTGTTTGTCACACTAAGGTCAAGAGTCATATTTTTTGGTACTAGCCTAGCTCGTTAGTTCGAAATGTGTACTATAGGCTACAGTACGCTATTAAGGTAGTAAATTAATTATTAAAAAAAAACTCGCGTTTGTACGGTATGTTGCCTACAGTCTACACAGTGATGTAGAGGTTTAAGACATTTTAAGATGAGCAAACATCAATTTTACCATGTCTCATGCCAACATGTTACCTATTAGTGAAATAAACTGCAATATAATCTGAATAATTTTTTTAGGACAGGAATGTCGATAATATATCGATGACGATGAAACCAGCCCGCTATTCAATACCTTTGCCAAATTCAATTCGAATAATATTTAGAACAAAATAATTTATATTAGATTTGGTACCTATGCACTTTTATTTGAATAATAGAACTAGAGAATATTTTAGAAAAAAAATACAGTAGGTACAGGCAGTATAGTTCAAACTGTCAGGTCCATTTGAAAACTAGTGTCGGATACTAGTTGCCCGGCAGTTTGTTGAACTGGGCCTATTTGGCGCAGCCGTGAGACACAATAATTATCTCTTTTTTGTTTAGATTTAAGTTTTTTTTTTATTCTGGTGTGCAGTTGTGGCATGTGCCAAATAAACTTGTTTTATTTGTTTCTTACCATAACATTATTTACCGCGATTTGCACACGTCTGTAACGGGCTTAATATCAAAGTAAGGCGTCTTCCTAACTGGTTATCGATCGTACGATGACACAATGCGTTCTCGTCTCACGTTGAGACATAAAACTTTCTTCCGAATGTCCTAATTGAAGCTCGCGAGCATAATCACAAGCACAATCGACAACACGGTGATGGTCTGCACATGCAATTTTTTGGTAGAACCTACTTTTTTTATTATTTTATTTGATTGGAGGCTTTTATCCTCAAAGGCATGTCAGCCTCATCATTACTTAAACTAAATGTTAAACTAAACTACACACTTATATGATATAAATTAATATTCTACACTAAACAAATCAGCAAGGAGAATTGCTATTTCCAGTGACGGTTGTGCTAAAATTTGAACATATGGACCGATATCGTATTCTTTTAATTTTAAGTTACTCCACAGTGTTTCTCTTTCTTTCTTTTTCTTAGAACCTACTTATGATAAAACTACTAGGATTGCATGAAATTTCCGGTATTTAACCTGTGATAGTACCTACTGGTTGGTTTGCAAAGACATTCGAAGACTCAAGTTTTTAAATAAAGATTTAGAAAGAATAGAAGGGCTTATCCTTGTTTTTTAATTAGTGTGTGACGTGTATTGATAAAGTTATGAACTTAAATATAATCTTTAAAGTATTTTATGCGCTTTCAGTTACGTATAGTTCTCCGCCCTCCACAAAACCTTTTTAGGGTAAAACCGCGGGGCGCAGCTATAAGCTGTAAGTATAACATCACGTTACAATACTCACGTAAGTAGGTACCTAAGTACGTACCTACTTAGCACAGCACGGCGTTAAGAACACTCTGACCTTGATACCTAGTGTAAAACGGAAGTTTAAATAGAAGTAAAGGCCACCTTTTTACTCCTATTTATATTATAAAAAACGCCAAAATTAGATTGAAGAACAAAAGCAAACGGCATTAGATGCCGTCAGAGATAGCATGCCTTACTAAACCGCAAGTTGAGAGTTTAAGGTCTGGTAGTAAAGTGGTGGTGGTGGCGGTAGAAAGTGTAAGTTTAAAAATCTTGAGAGTGGTAACCGTGTTTCAAAAAACGACATTTTTTAGAGAGGCTTATCTAAAAGCAGCAGTTCCACTGAATAGTATGAATGGATTTAACAAAACAGGAATATATCTGTTCAACCCTGAAATTTTCACTAATGTGGACTTGATTGCAGCTGAAACGACTGAAATGGATGTTGACAATGACACGATAGAACCTCGGGACGTTAAGTCTTTACTTGCGATATTTGCCTTTCTGGTAATCAATTTGATGGTGTGAAAAAGAAAATAAGGCTATAGGTAGGTCTATTTCTAAGTTCCTCATAAGAAAATTATTATTTTTTAAATGAATAAGTAGTTGATTTTTCTATTGCATTTAGACATTGATAGAATACCTACGTTGTTAATTTTGCAAACCTTTTAAAAGTTTGTTGCAATGTTTAATGTAGGTACCTACCTATAGTTTTATTATTACAAAAAAAAGATCTCCAATGAAACTAGAAGACTGCATAAGTTTTGTGTAACTCGCTTACATACTTAAATTGTTATTAACAATACATGTAATTAAAATAAACGGCTGATTGTTTTATTTCACCGATATTTATACAAAGGTGTGTATAAAATGATCCTTTACTAAACTTTGACAAAAACCTCTAATACAAAAAAAGTACATTCAAATAATAAAATATAAGTACGCAATTACAAAGTTTTGTAAATTCACTACTTCAAACAATAGAAATCTTCCGATTTTCCCTTCAACTTTAGCCACAGTTAACTTTCTCCCTTATGGGAATCATTATACCTCACCTTCCCCTATAGGTTACAATTCATAAAGTAATAATGTAAGTAGGTATATTCTATCACCACGCAAGTGAAACCGCGAGCGCAGCTAGTATTAAATAAAGTCGTGGATGCTGTGTAGAAGTTGCCTTAAAGATTAATTAAAACTGACCGTCAATACAAAGCTAAAATACTTACCTACTTGCTAAACGAAAGTTTTCCAGCGCAATCGCTCATTTTCCCCGGTTTCTCCGAACTCGTGTCTGCCGCGGTTTCCCTCAAGTTTGATTAGTTGGCGGGCCCTATTGTAGCTGATTGATGTCTTAATAAAGTTAGATCGATGGCCCAGATAGCAGAGTTAAAAGTTTTAATAGGTACGTGCTTTGAGCCCTGATGTAAGTTTGTATCGCGTTTAATCACTTGGTACATTGCGTGTTTTCATGAGTTGAAGTATTTAAGTGAAGGTGTGGTTGATTGGTGGAGAGGGAGAGAAAAGCCAAAGAAAAGATGAATAGATTTTGAAAGGAATGATATGAAGGAGATAGGAGTAAATGACGCCGTGACGTCCGTGTGGGGATCGAACCCGCGACACGCAGCGTAGCAGTCAATTGCCAGCCACTGCGCCAACTGTACTGTCCACAAAAACAATTCTACCAAGACCACCAAGTTGGCTGTAAAAGTTTCTCAGTCACTTCCCTTATACTTTAATTGCTTAGACAAGTTAAACCGGTGTTCAAACTTGGTGCAGGTGCAATTGTTACTCTAACTTAATTGTACTAAGGTATAAAATAGAATGGGCAGCGACAAAGAGGCTATATTGGAAAAGTTGCTAAGACTTTTTTCTAAGTAACTGATGCAGTGCCTTCTATTTACCTATTGTAAATAGCCTGACTTGAAACTATGTAAATAAAAAATGTAATTCGACCCGCTTCCAGGTTTCCATTTGAGTTGAAATTTTGCAAATATGACGACGAGCTAAGTTACGACTCTCAAAGATGGTGAATTAAATTTTTATATGACCATGATAGTGGTGGCAAATGAAAGGGTTTGGCGAGAATAGGTAAATGGTCGGCATCGTTAATGTTTTCCCCATAGTTTGTCTTTTTTTTTATTTAGTGTCTATACTTTGATATATATTTATAGTATTTTATATATCCATGTAGTATACATTAATAATTAATACTTTTTTTTCTCTTTTACTCCTACCACTGTTTGTCTCTGCATCACCCAAAGGTTGACTGGTAGAAAATGCCTATGGCATTAAGTACGCCTCTGTACTTTTTGCTTGAAATTATGTTAAATAAATACGTGAAATATCTCTCTAAAGCGTTTTTTTTAACTATTATTGTTAGAGTTATCAGGATATCAAACTCGCTTTTGACCATCGACGAATCCCAGGTTTTTTTTGCGCATCGTCTACATTCTACAATAATATCATCGACGAATCGTGCCAACAAGAAGTACCCAACTAACACGAAGGATTAAAAATCATGTAAAAGTAATAAATAAAACAAAAAATGTAGATAATTTCTTATATATTTTTACAATTGAAATAATACAGGCGGTTACATAAAAAATAAATAAGTCTTCGTAAGATTTACATTACAGTGTGATGTCTTAAACAAAAAAGTTTACAAAATTAGACAATTTTCGTAAAAAAAAAACTGTACATGATCGTTTTCAATAAAACTAGAACTGGGTACAGTCAACACGAAAAATAAAGACAAATACTTTTATAAAAGTACTGCACGCACGGTTTGTATTTTCAATGTTTCCATTCTGCGGATGACTGTACGAAAATGCGATCCAGCGCATGCGATTGTGACAAAATATGTATAAGTGGTACTCAAAGTTTACTATAAAATTATATTTTGTGCCTTCTAGTAACTATGAGTGCTGTTTCTATGAGTACGACCAGGGGGTCTAAAATGCCGCTTTAGCAGAATCATAATATCAAATTACGTTAAAATTCTTAAAATGTTCAGACGCAGTTAATATTGTGAATTGACGGTTTGTGACCATTTTCATCAACGTAATTCATATTACTAACCTAAGACGCGTCGCCCACACGACCAACAGTCGAGGCGCGGGCGCATTCGGCGCGTCGCCCACAAGATCAAGAGTCGAGGTGCAGTTGAGGCGCAGGCACATAAGAGGCACGCCGTAACGAGATTTTCTTTACAAATGTCGTGTGGGCGACGCGCCTAACGCGCCCGCGCCCGCGCCCCGACTGCGCCTCGACTGTAGGTCGTGTGGGCGACGCGCCTAAGCGGCCATTTTAGACCCCCAGGTTTTGCATTTTCCATTATAAAGGCAACTTCTCATTAATAAATACATTAAGACCACTTCGGGGTCAGCTTCCAGTGTCACCTGATGCCACTGAATACTAGTATTTTACATGGAGCGACTACATATCTGAACTTCACAACCCAGTTAATACTGGGTAATACCATACTTTTTAGTAAGACTGGTTTTCAGACTATCGAGCCTCTAGACTACCCGTAACGACTGTCAAAGATTTGACAAATGACAGCCAGGGCTAAGGGCTTAACGTGTTTTCTCACTCGGGACGTACTGAGTGGTCACCCATCCACGGACCAACCTAGGAAAGCATGGCTTAATCTTAAGTTCGATCTGATTGGCTGTATTATATGGCCGTAACATTATGAAAAAAAAACTAGTTTTGTAACAACTTTGACCTTATTCCAACAAGATTTTTTTTTCAGTTGTCGTTCTTTTCAGGTGGTCATGGTTACAGAATAAAAGAGAAGCGACCTTTATAAATATGGAAAATCGACTATTATTTTGTTCAAAAACATGTCATCATGCACTTTCTATACAAAAATTAATCAGTACAATCACTTTGCTTACAAACTAAATACAAAATTAATAACTATTTGTGTTAGTACAGTGAACTATTGATTTCTTGTAGACGTCATGAAAACTGTTAAACTCTCTTTCTTTATCACATAAATAGACGAAACAATAAGATTGCAATATTTCCTCATTTCACGTATAAAACATGACGATTTTTTGATGCTTTAACTAATATTGCAAACATAAAAAAATATGTTTGCTAAAAAAAGTAATTTACTGGGGACAATACAAATGGAAAACGAATAAAAACAATACCATGGAATGCGTCAATTGGACAGGGAAGTATTAAAAATTGGCACAATACAGTTCTTAAGAAGGCGGTATTACGGATAATAATTACTTTTTTTAATATCATCATTATTAAAAACCTTGCAACATTTTTACATCTTAAAAGCTACTGCAACACTTCTCTCGGGCGTACGTACAACATGGAACATTTAGTTTTACCTCTAGCATTCTTTTGAATTATATAAATATGTGATGTACCAACTATTAGTTGACTAAGAGGTATTGAGCTTCTCTCAGACTTCAAGAATACAGAGCAAAAAAACTCACACAAGATGGCCAAAGAATTTTAGTCAACTATAGTTGTTATATCCTTATAAAGTGTAATAGGGCTTAGTCTACACAATATGAGTGACAAAAATTTACACACTACACTCACACAGTACATACATAGTCGTAATGAAATAAGGCCCCGAACACACGATCCCACACCAACACAAGCCATGAACATAAATGTTTATGTTGGTGTGAACGTGTTCATGGCCCATTTATATCTAGCTTGTTTAGACTCTAAAAAAAAGCAAATTTTCAAATCTTGCACAAATCAGGCTTGTTAGAAAATATATCGTTTAATGACATTCCATGATTGCATGACAATACCCTGCAACAATTTGTCGTATGTGTTAAAAGTTTAATGTTAAAACAAACATTGCATAATGTGCAAGTGTGTGACTGAGTTTAATTTTGAAAATAAAAGTGTTGCATCTAAAAGATTATGAAATTGAGCCGAAGATTAGTTCTAAACGATATTATGTCAAATTTTAAAGTGAGTGGCTGATTTTTGTGGCAGGATACAGTAAAAAATATAATGATCAGTCTATTCGGATTCCGCTGTAGAGAAATTTAATTGAAAAATCCAAGCAAAAGTTTCACAAGTGCAATCTAAATCGATTTAATTCTGCGTAACTATGATAACTATTCAGACTATTTTAGAATATCGTACGATCAACACGAAGAAGGTTCAGACTATATTTATCTTCAGGCAATTTATATAATCTTAAATCAGTCTATGAAACTTCATCATTCGCTCATTTGCGAAATGATCTTTATTTTTTTACTATACCCCGTCCACAGCCTACGTCTCACACGTATAAATATAACAGTTAATTACAGAGTAGGATAACCTTAATCTAGTTATTCTAATTAGCTGCGACACTCAGTTGCCTACGTTCACCTACCATCGTTAAATACTATACATACGCGCATCTTTGGTTAACCGATAGGCGGGGATGTTTGCGCGAAAAACATTTTACTCCAAGTTGTTTTTTTATGCAAAATAAATGCGCTCACAAATACTTCTTACAGCACTTGCTATGAAAATGTAATAACCACAAATGATTAAATTGTTCATGATTAGCATTAAAATGCATAGGTTATGACCAGAAATATAAAGTTAAGAAATATACTCATTCTAAGAAGCTAAAATGAAGGGAAAACGTATCTAATAAAATCCAGCATACCTACCTAAGTCTATAGGGCAATATAATTGAAACTATCTATGCGTATATTTATCTAAGCCTAAAATGGCACGCACGGGACCTCGGCGCACAAACAAAACCCGCCATATTCACATTCTAAATACATTTACTCTTCTCTAAATTTCCTTTCGTTGCCTTGTGGAGTGATCGAAATCATAAAAAGAATCTTAATTTATTTTTATATTTTTTTGAGCTATGACTATAGCGACTATGACTAAGGGAAAACTAAATTAGGCTATTTCTATGGATAAGTGTTGAACACTTAATAGGGAAATGTACAATTTTTACTTCATTCTATCTCGATCACTTCACAACTTTTCAAGACGGTTACTACCCCAACGGACCCACACAACATTATGTTGGGCCGTGTGAAGGAACACTAACTACGCAGACATCAGACCGCCACATTTAGTCGCAGCGACTTGCGAACACGACCATTAGCCGCAGAGATGCGACCACGATCCTAGAGATCCACAAAACTTGGTAATACATCAAACGGAACCGATTACATCTTAATTGACGAACCACTAATAAGCAGTCTTCACAATTATATCGATAATAACTAGATTACAAATATTATAATAAAAAATACTGGACCATAACTTGATTTAATAGGAATTACACGTGTCGGATGGACGAGTGGGCATAGTATTTCTAATATGTACTTTGTTTTTATTACTATAAATGTTATTTTACTTCGATTAGTACCCAAGTTTAATAAAAAAAAGTATTTTGAATTTTTCTACAGACAATCATACTTTTGAGCAAAATTTTATATTATATTTTTGCTAATTTTACATTCATCTTACAACCGAATTGTACTACTTTTCACATGCAAGTACAGTAAGCTAAAAAAATATATGCCAATATCACTCGTCGTCCCGACGTATACAACTATACACATTACATTCCTATATAATTTAATTAGAAAATAAAACACAGACGTTGTCAAAATATCTCCATAGACGATTAATACTTCGCTAGAAAAAAAATATTTATTTTAAATGCGTAACACATCTATTGCACTGCGTCTAAATTTTATAAATAATTGCAATTGAAAAACTCTTTCGGGGTCATTTTACTGTTAAGGTCAGAAATAAATCAGACATGTTGCCCACTCGGGTTTTTGGAACGATAATCAATTTCAAAATCTGCTCACCAACTGTCTAACGTATGCCAACTGCTCTGATTGGTTGACTGAATTTTCAACAGCCAATCAGAAAGACATGACCTAAGTTGAATTTGGAACGCGTCATTGACGTTTTTGTCATTGATTTATGTTGCAGAAATTCGACAAAACTGACTGATTTTCAAGTGATAGTGATTTAAAAATGTAGTTTACCCCGAATCATCAATATTTAACTGTTTTATGAAAAATATTTCCGTATTTCTGTGTTCACTTCTTCACACCACATACTGGTAACACACTTGGCGTATATGTCAGAATTAACCCTTATTTACATAAAAATATGTCATAAATTGACAAACATACCAAGTGAACTTCCAGGAATAAGCGACAAGGACAACATGAGACTGAAGTGACACTTAAAATCAAGTCGTATTTGAGAATTCATCAATTATGTACAGTACGACGATTTCTGACCCTCACATATTAGCTCTAACTACAATAATATTATTGAATTAAAACTTTAATGTTACTTTTAATGAAGACAGGTTGTGCAAGCATTTGAGCCAAGATCTATAAACTATACTTCCTTTAACATTCCCGTATCTATTTTGGACTTTAACGACGTCAGTGCAGGACCTTATATTTTTATTCGTAGTTTTTTTTAGATAAATGGAGTACCTTTTAAAGCGACGATACATTGCGGTAGCTAGTCAAAACACACGAGTGGTAAATTAGACGAATCTAGGATCAGCGACATGGGTTATTGGTTAATAAATAATTCAGTATCAGTTTCATCTGCAAAACCGGTACTGTGTTTTCAGTTTTTTTAACAAGAAAAACTTAAATAAACAACACTTTTTGCAGAAGAAACTCCATTTTCAGATTCTTCTGCAAAAAGTGTTGTTTATTTAAGTTTTTCTTGTTATATGGGTTTTGTGCATTTCCAAGGTACTCCACTGACAAACACTGACTCCCAAAACAGTCAACCTACATGAGGTTGACTGTTTTGGCTGAGGTTGACTGAGAAATAAGGGTCAGACAAGGTCAAAGTAATGTTTGAAGACCACGGCACTTTTGAGACATCTTTTAATTTAAATAATTTAACATTAAAGTTTCAACTCGATAAAAATAAGACCAAAAGCAAGAGAGGGGTGGCCAAAAGCAGGATGGGAAAAAAAAGCTAGAAAAATCCATAAAGAATCCGTCAGTTAATATCTCAATACACAACCACATCTTATTTCATAAGAGAAATCATTAAATTTGTAATATTTTCCATCAAATTTCGCTACTTTTATTGTTGTTATTTGAGCATACAATCTGAAACAACCCACTAAGATTAAACTATTCGATACATTCACTGAGGTTGTTATTACAGAGCCAACTTCGACTTTGCTCAAAAAAAGCATTTCATTTGAAAATTAACCTTATTGCTTTACAAATAACGTTTATATTGGTATGATAGGCTTAATCATAGTCGTTTATAGAAATATGCACATTCATTTCACATTGTTTAGGTTTATTTTCTCATGAAGAGCTTCAGAACATTCTAAATTAGCTCTTTATTTCTACTCAACAAAACATAGGAATTTCGACGCACCAATGTTTATTAAAATACGATTATAAGACAAGTAATCTACTCCAATTATTTTTAATTTCTGAACGACTTCCGAAACTAAAGTTATTTCGAAGTTTTTAAAGTCCGTTTTTTTTTGCAAGTCTTAGTTTTTTTTAATGTATTGAATGTACTTTTCTATTATTTGTTTAGAATTAAATAACTGTTTTCGTGTTACTGTGTATTAAGAACAGGGATCAGTAACGGCGGGTTAAGAAAATCTTTTACTTTACTTGTGTATATAAAAAAAGGCAACATGAAGTATTTATTTAACCATAAACTAATATACTAATACAAAAACCCAATAATCTCTTAATACGATTTAAACATGTTAAATAAACTTAAATTAAATAACGATTCAACTGTACAACTACATTTATACGATAAATAAATGGCCATTATTTTGCTTATTCATACTTGTTCTGAATATATATGTGCAGTAATCTCAATAATAAAATCACGCCTTTGTTTCTCAAGGGTAGGTAGAAAAGCATAGTTCAAGCCAAAGTTTATTAGATGGTGTTGTGTCTGTTATACAAAAATAAAATAAAAAAAATATTAATGATTTTAAAGTGCAAAAAAAAATCTATTTATTAATGATTTTAAAGTACCCGCCGTCACTTGAAACATTGATACAACAGACCATAAACAAGAAAGATTTACATTCCATAGCCAAATGATTTGTTAGTTCCTACACATGAAAACATGTTAAATACAAGTTAAGTTAACAATTCACGGGACATTAACATAATGAAAAACGTTACACTTATTCTTTATTGAGTAACATATAAAATATTCACATTGATCTAGAAAATATCTACTTTATAGTTAGGTCAGAAAAACTGACATTTCCCAGGCCATTCTATTAAGACATAAATTGATCTAGAACAGTCTAATAGACCTGACATCGTTAGCTGCTTAAACGGACATTTACCCCGTAATATTGCAAGATACACCTTCATCTAGCGAGACTCATGTAATATCGTCGTTGAAGCTCTAACACCACGTAAGTCACTTTTTAGCTGTTTTGACATTTTGATGTCATTCGTTAGAGAATCGGAAGACGCATCGTTTTAGCCAAGTGTTTCTACATTAGGTAAAACTATATTGAAGTATACATAAACAGTTATTATTATTATAGTATCACACAAAAATTATGCGTTTTTTTCTCTCTCCTGAAAAGTTACTATTTTTGACTTACGTAGCTTCAACGACGATATGGGACTTTTTTATAATATACATATTCCGATATAAACTGGTCTATTACAAAATATCTTAGTTTCGGGCTAGTTTATCGTGAGATACATCAATAGGCGTGACGAAAGATTTTAAAATCCTCTTCCATAATGTGGGTACACTTTTACTATTTACAAAAAAGCCTTTATTTCGGTAATAAACTTAAGTTTAACAAAGTTTGAAGCCATTTTTCTCATAATTTTTCAATAGTGCCCGAAAACAGCTCGCATACGTCATGGCGTCGGCATGACGTCACAGTTAAATAAAAATTACATTGTTTCTATAACAACGTCCCATAAATCACATAACCGTGACGTCATACGCTGTGATCGGTGTTTCAGTCAAAATGGCCGATTGCAGTATTTTAATGTTTTATTTTATTGAAAATCTTAATAATCTGTTATTTTTAAATAAAACTAAACCTGTGTTTACTTTTTTTTTAATATGACTTCTCCCCTGTCATCACTGAATCAGCGATTTTTTTATACTGTCGTCATGCCTATTCTAGAAAGACATGGGACGTTCCAATACACAATATACAACCTTACCAACCCCATTCTTTTTTAAATCAATATATTGTTCGTAAAAAGCTTGTACATCAAGTGTGCTGGACTTACACCTATTCTCCTTTACGGTGTTCTTTCACAATCGATTTAGTTTCAAATACTGGTTCATCGCAATTATCAGGTATAGTAAGGCTCATATTAACGTAGGTTACTCAGAAACCGTTCAATCACCTACAGTGAGATTACTTTAGCTCTTAGACAGCTTTTTCAATGATATTGTATTCACAAAAGCGATTTTATTCAGCGCTAGAAAAGCTCATATAATCAAAGGAGGCTTTCAAACTTAACACTAGCCGTTCCTGGTATACAGTGGTCGTGTATGGCTCTGTCTGGTACGGACATTCACGACGCATCGCAGCGGGGTAGGCACGGACGTACACACAACGCGCTGAGTATTACTTACATGTGATTTCGTGTGGTGTATTACCGAGACTCTTGTTCAGGTGTTTCGGGAAACCTGTAAAAAATATTAATGGTTTAATAATATAATATTACGCCTACAATTTGCCAAAGCATTGAGTAGTGATGTATCTATAACCAACTTTAAAAAAGGAGGAGGTGCTGTGTTTAACCGTTTTCTATGTGTGTTCACTGATTACCCTGCCAACTGTGCACCGATTTTCAAAATTATTTTTTTGTTTGAAATGGTATACTTCCGAGGTAGTATATTCCATATCAATATTATTTATATTGCTTGGGTAGTTTATGAGTTATCGTCTATAATACTTATTTTTCTTATGTCTGTATGGATGATCTGTTATTTTTTTTTTTTTGTAGAAAATGAATATTAGATAAAAATTGGTGTGAAATATCAGACTTCCAACAAAAAAAAAGGAAAAAGTGGAAAATAACTTTACTTCTGGAAGTCGGTGGTAAAAAAGTCAATGAAACAAAACAAGATACAGGTTCAATGTACACGTTCATTTTGCAGTGAGTTATGTTGTGTTATAACCAGTCAGTTGCTACATGTGACTCGAGCTACATGAGTAGTGGTCCGGGAAAATGAGCTGTAATGTCTTAGAAGAAGGTATATATTGACTTTTTTGGATGTAATTGAACGGATCATAGACAATACTAACAACCAAAAACTCTAGAAGCGAGAACGACGTAACAAAATTCGCATTTCTCAGTGAGTGTATTTTTGCGAATAAGAAAAAGCGCCGTCTTGCGAAATAGAATGCTAAGTTCTCGATTTTTTTCTGGGAATGTTTTTAAAGAAAACATACATTTACTTTATTTTAGATGTAAAGATAAACTAATAAAGAATGAAATAAATTATAAAAAATACATGTTACCGATTTAGATTTCAATATATTTAAAAAAACCTAAACAATACGTCAATATTTCCGCCTGTGAATTTTGATCATCGTTTGTTAATTATTTTAACCCTACCGAATTAAAAACTAAATAGATGGTTCCTTTAATCGGCTTCTCAGTACAGTTAGTTATCTTTTTATCATAGAACCACTCAATTGAGTCTTAAATCGTGTTTAAGTCTCGAGCGGCGAGCGCCTAAAATAAGCGCGCGAACTAAAGCAAGAGACGGTCGGTACTCGAACAGGCGTAAAGCAAGTGAGTGGATAAGAGGCGAGTTTATTAGCTTTTAAATGTATATCAAATACATATGGAAGTCAGTGAATTAGAAATGAGTTGTAAAAATTGGTTCGTGATTCAATAAGCCTGTTAGTGTAGTAACATTAAAAAACATACCCGTTAGTAGTAGTGGTAATAGACAGCAGATGTCCATAGGCGGCGAGCGCGCAGTAGGCCGCCAGCAGCGCCGCGTGGTGGTGCGCGCGCGCATGGTCGGGGGCCGTGCGCGCGTGCGCCCCCAGCGCCGCCCAGCTGTACAGCGACGCGCGCGCCTCGAGCGGGCCGCACGCCGCCGACATCGTGCAGAAGTTCATGGCTTTCCAGCCGCCGTATCTGAGGGAAACAACACTATCTTACTGAACATGCCTCACAACGACAGCCTGCTTTAACATTGTAGTATCGAAATCCTACAAAGTGCAACTAGTCGGACTGGATGGCAGAAAGGGGAGAGGTATCCTGGACCGAATATAACTCATTTGGTCAAATTATATCCCCGCAATCCATTTTAAATTGGCGATTGCAATCATCGTAGGTTTGAACAGATGAAATGATTGTTCCCACAGTACACACACACACATGTATAAGCCTCCCTTACTGATGGACGTCTACTAATATTGAACAGCGCTACGTCAACTTCTCAAGCGGATCGATAATTAATCAAAATACAAAAAAACATGTGTGTAAACACGTACTTATCAACAACGACGACCGGTCCATTCTTGTACTCCATCTGACAGCCGGCAACATACTCCACCAACGCGAACGAGTCCTTATACGGCTCCGTCAATCTGTCTATCGCGGCCTCCCTCTCACTCTCACTCGCAGCTTGTCTAACCGCCTTCACGTACTCATTATCATCCGGCCTTCCTTGGCAGTAGTCCGTGGTATCACCGTCCAACCACCGACTACACTTGATAAACTTTACACTTAGTTGGTAATCGTCTTGCAGAGAATGTACGCTCACATTGGTCACTTCGATTACTCTGTCTAACGGCACATCGTCAGGTACTTTGTCTACTTTCTCAAAGAAGTAGCATGGACGTCGTAATTCCGCTTCTTCTTCGACAGTTAATGCCGGTGCTACGGGCGGGGGAGGGGGGGCTGTATCCGGCGGTGACCCGGCCGTTCTGTTTCCCCAATCGGGGAACTTGAATTTTGTGGGGGAGCTCAATTTAAAGTTTTTCAAAGACATTTTTGACGGAGATCGAGGTGATTTTGGACCGTTTTTCTTTTCTGATAAGGATGAGAATAGATCGCCGTTTGCTATCGATTTTCTTGCTGATAAGTCTCTGTTGCCGGCACTGAGTCGTTCTAATCTAAGTTCTGTTCTGTCGAAGCGGTATGCTGGTTCGGAATCGGTGATAGGAGAACTGTTTTCTGGTATTAGCCGTTCGTCGTCTGCACAGTCACTGCTCTCTTGCCGTCTATAGCCGTTTGTCTCTGGTTCGGCGGGGGATTCTGCGGGCGTTTTCCGGTCAGCTTTTCGATGTGCTACGTACGTGTCTTTTGATACGAAACTAGCCCTGAAGTTGGCAACAAACAGTTCTTTCTCTTCTTCCGTTGGCCAGAATATTTCGCATTCCTGTAAAATAAATATTTGTGTTAGATTTGCGGAAATCACTACTGTCGGGATCGGCTACCTATCATTTGTAATTTTTTGACAACCCGAGAGTTTGTCTACCAGATTTATCAAAGGTTATCTCTTTACTGTAAATGGGGTAACTGTCAATAGTGAGCCCATTTACAATAAAAAAAAATACCATCAATCTTGTCTTAAAGACAGATATGAGATCGACGATGGGACGACCTTACCCAAAGGAAGCCTGTCAACTTAAATAGATCCGAGGTATATGAACTCGGGTACACAGACGCAGGCAGGGAATTTCTTGGCAGTGAGTATAATAAAGGATAAAAGAAAGAAAGAAAAATGCTTATTAGACTCGCACAAGACAAGACAAAAAAAACTTGTTGACTTTTTTGCCACCGACTTCCGGAAATAAAGTTATTTTCCACTTTTTAGTTTTTTTTTTGGAAGTCGGTTTTATTTTTTGCAAAAAAGTTTTTTATTTTTAGCTTTTTAGTGCGTAGGGAAGACGGGAGTCTTAAATACAAGCTTTAGTTCCAAAAAAAACTAACATCCGAATTGAGAAACTCCTCCTTTTTTTTAGAAGTCGGTTAAAAAAACTTCCCTCGATTTCGCCAAGATTCCATCATCAGATCCCGACTTGGTGACTATGGGAGCAATTTGGAAAGCATAGGCTTTAAATTTTTTTTTTGTTGATTTTTCAATAACCGCTTGTCCGATTTCGATAAAATTTTCATGGGACCATTTGGGAAGTATAACCTTTCCAACAAAAAAAGAATTTTTGAAATCGGTTAGCAAGCGACGGAGTTAAGCGCGAACAAACCTAAAAAAAAACATACAAACATCCGAATTGAGAACCTCCTCCTTTTTTAGAAGTCGGTTAAAAACAAAATTAATTTTTAAAAAAACCGGCCAGGTGCGAGCCTCGCCCACCGAGGGTACCGTACAAACTTGCGACATAAACGGCCATATCTTTTAACTCTTTAGAGTTATGATTGACGAGTTATAATTTTCCACAACTCCAAGGGACCACAGACTTGTCACAGAGTTTCAAATCTAATCCCAACATAATTGGCTACGGACTAGGCAGATGATGATTTTTCTAATTATTTTTAAGTACAAGCACGAGTTTCTATGGTGGTTAAAATGTTTTCTTTCTTTCGTTTCTTACCGGATCATTAGTATCAGACAGTAATAAGACAAGCTGCGCTGTATGGTCCCACAGCAGCCGCCACAGATCGGCTGCGGAGTCGGCGGGATGCTGTGCGACGGCGTACTCGCGGACTCGGCGTCGGCCGCAAACCCACGATGCGTTCACATATTCACTGCCTGAAGTAAAAAATAAATCAAATAAGTCGAATTTCTCTTGTTTTTTCTCTAGGCGGAGGGAGGGGGGATAGTCAGTGACTTTTACTGACTAAAACCCACCCATGTTCCTTCTTTTGCCCTTTGCTTTCCATGGTCGCGGTATCTCTTTCGAACAACCCGAAACGGCAGGCAGTGGCCCTGGCAGGCCCCTCTGCTTTTCTGGCATCTCTTTGAGGCAATTGAATAACCAAGGTCAATGTGCATCTCGGCTTCGTTAAGGGATATTTACACCCATGATAGCACTTTGACCTCCCCGTCATGACGATTCATTTTTCTTTCTTTGTTTCGCTCACACGCATACGTTGTTAATACTGTGGGAGCGTCATTAAGCAGGTTGGCAAATATTACCTTCTACTCCAGGCTTAGGTACCAGCATGACCCTGGCGGAGTCGGAAGGCAGTATCCCGCCGGGCCGGTTCTTGTCCGCGTTGTGCGGCGCACGCGCACACACGCTCGCTTCCACGCACGATCGGGTTATAAGCTGTGGGTAACGTCAAATATTACTTCCTACCTCCCAAAACATAAGAGTACATTATGAATGATGGCAGGTTGCTACGATATTTTGTGTTTGAAAAGTGTTCATGGAGTTTCTTGCCCATTCTTCTCTATGTGAATTTTAATGTTCTGTTTTTTTTTTGTTTGTAACACTCACCAGAAATTGTTTCTCTAGTAAATTGACGGGCGGTGGACCTTGGTACGTGTGATGTCTGTTTGCTAGCGATCTCATACGTTCTAACAACGCATAGTTTTCAGCACGATTCGCTCTGAAAATAAGAACATTTTTTATATTATTCTCGCTCAAGTTTAATTTACCATTTATTTCTGGAGCATTTTTAACTAAACTGTAAACGATTTGAGGAATTTGTGTCTAATTTCAATAGACTACAAAAATATAGCTTGTTCGCAGATATAGATTGACATAGATAACGCAAGTATCACGATCTTTATGGAAACCAAGCGTGTCATTTTTTGACTACCTACTATAACGTCTCATGCACTATATTTTAGTGATTGTCGACAGTTTTTACAATTTATTACACGTAATTAACCATTTTAAATTTGATAACTGACGTCTGACTAGGGGCACACTGATGCAGACTGAGCGCGAAAGTAGCTGCTAAGTTGGGCACGCGATATGGCACGCAAAGAAGTTACTCTTGCGTTATCTTTGTCTATCTATATCTGTGAGCTTGATGCTCAAATGGCGCCATAGGAGCATAAGAGCCTAGAGCATTAGGGCCATGTACGGAAACGTCCCATCATATGACCGTATACATCATTTGACCGTAACTGTAAAAATCTCACGACAATGCCTAAAAAACTCACCTCCTCATCTCCTCCTTCTCTATTTCACTCATATTATTATACGCCTGCATCTTCTTACTATACGTGTCCGTAGACCGAGGCGCCAAATCGTAGACTCCTTCACTCTCCTCGCCATTCACCATTCCTTCCTTCGGCTCATCAGTTCCTTCGGAATCCTTCACCGACTTCGACTGCTCACTGTTCAAGTCATCCGTCTTAATCGACATTTGGCTTCCATTCTCCAGAACTTCCTTTTCACTGGGATTTTGACTGGATTTAATACTTGATGTTTCACCGTTTTCCATTCCATTTGACAAATCATTTGTGCTCTTATTCTTGGATGGATTAAGATCCAAAACTGCTAGTTCTTCATCGGAGATCGGTTCTAGAAGTTTCGCTAAGTATTGTCTTGCTTTAGGGAATTCTACTTCGGTGTCTCCAGATCGTACGTGTTCGAGTAAGGCGTCGTGTACAAAGACGTACTGTTCTTCAGTTTGGACGAGGTGGTTGCGTTGGGTTCGCGCGCGGCAGAGGAACCCGAGGGGGGAGAGGGTACCGGTTAGCTTGAGCTGGTTCAGTTGGGCGTCTAGGACTATGTAAGTGCCTGTACGGCCGACGCCAGCGCTGGAAGCGAAACATAACTTGTAGATTTGCATATAAGCTATGTTTTACATGTTGATGTGTCACAAGGGATATGAATTTCAGCAGGTCACGAATCATAAAAACATTAGGCCAACATGTTAATGTTAATTAGTTGGGAGGGTGGGGGATAAATACAACAAGATTGCCAATCTTTACACCTACAAGTGGGTATTTATAGTCCTCTTGACCGTTCTAAGCAACCGCGGCCAATCTCAGCGGAGATTAACCATCTTCGCGGGAGATATTAGCGTGCAGGCGTGTGTGCGCAAGCGCAGGTGCACTCTATGTTCCCTCACTCTCATAGTCGATGAGAGAGCAAACAAATTCGACCGAAGAGAAATCAGGCTCCGTTGGTGTCACAATCGCACCGAGTCGGAAAAAAAGAGTTATTTTTGGGTACCGCCGTGCCTCGGAAAGCACGTTAAGCCATTGTTGGTCCAAATGGGTTTACCAGTGAAGGAAACGTCATTGTTACAAGAGCGATACGCGCAAGTAGTGAAATAATATAATGATATTTAACATTACATCCAATATTCCATATATTACAAAGATTCTTATTCTTTTGTAGATTTACAAACAACTTCTAAGAAATATGAAGTAGGTACCTGCAATGCACCAACACGGTAGAAGGATGCTTCCCAGCGGCCTTTACAAACGGCAACACTGCAAGCGGGTGCCGCGGAGTACCGTGGTCAGGCCACACTGTGTAATGGTACTGTACCACGGTACGACCTTCACTGCTGGTGCCCGAACTGTCTCCACTGCTTGGTGAACTTCCCTGCTACAAAAATAATATGATAAAACATCTCGCCTGTAAACCCTAAGGCACGAGTGTACCTAATAGGACATCCACTTAAAGTCGCAGTTATGTTTAAGTTTCATGTTCGCGCCTATGTTGATGGTAATAGACAAATACAGACTTCATGGTCAACCAATGTCAATACTGAAATAATCCTGATAATACTTTGCCCGGTTTAGGAATCGACCTCCATACTCAGCAATCGTGTTTGACACCCCTCGACCGATAAAGACGTTAAACAAATAAAAAATACAAAATCAAAAGTTTAATTCATCAAGATTTATTCAAATAACGCTGTTAATCATCACTTTTTGAACGTCAAATTACAAGAGACACTAACGCTGACGACGAAAGATTTGGTATTTAAAAATACAGTGTAACAGTTTGCCTGATTTGTGATCTTAGATTCTATGCAAAGCATTATGTAAAAATGTTGGTTAACCTGTAATTGGCAACTGTATAAGTCCAATACTATAATAGGGTAGTTTCCAGGGTCAAAGTAATTATATTCTATTTAGTCCGTCTTTTAGATTATTCAAAAATAAGGGACACGTATTTTTTATTTGTAAATCAGACCAAAAATGACAAAGATATAGCCCATTAAAGTTTACGTGTGACGTCACTTGTTGCGAAAAACTGCAACAACGCGTGACGTTTCACAAAAATACGTGTTCCTTATTTTTGATCAATCTAAACTAATAAAAAAAATAGGAAACTACCCTATTTTTAATTTTTAAGACATTTTTAAACAGAAGCTGTTAGTGACCGATTTTTAATCCTTATCCTTACTAATATTATAAAAGCGAAAGTGAGTTTGTTTGTTACCTCTTCACGCTTTAATGGCTACACCGATTTTGACGAATTTTAGTACAGAGATAGTTGGGAACCAGGAGACGGACATAGGCTATTTTTAAAAAGTGGGATGTGAGGGAGAAAGAGGGAAGAAAAGGGAAAACTTAGCGTTGCTATTACAAATCAATAAGGCGCAAGGGGAACTGTGTTACCCCGAATTTAACGCGAGCGAAGCCTCGGGCAAAAGCTAGTAAATCAATAAATAATTAGCTGTACAGTAGCTTTTACGCTTACTATTTAAGAACACGAAAAGATCCAGAAACCAATGATTTGATTGCACATTCAAAATTATTAAATAGGTTTTTCAGAAAGGTCAAATGCGTAGTTCTCGTTATAACCAGCCAGATTTCACCAACGCTATGCCGGTAGTTATAATAGAAAGAAGCGCAACTTTTGACGGCTATATTTATGAATGTTTAGTGCACTTACTTCAGTGCAGTCCGTGCGCAGGTTGTGCACGCGCATGTGCCGCACGGTGTAGGCGGCGCGCACGTCCTCGTGCAGCAACGTCACGCGCACGCCGCCGAACTCGGCCGAGCTGCCCGCCCCGCCCGCCGGCCAGTACATGTCGCATTTGCGCTGTAACAAACATTGTGCCATTACATCATTATATTAAAAGTAATAGCAAGTAGGTGATCAATGCTCGTGATTTCTCTGTTTAGTAGTAGTTACGAAGTATAAATAATTATAAAATATTTCATTTCACACTACGTATTTGAGGTAATTTATCGATGTGAAAGACTTCGCTGGAAAAACCTTAAAATTATGGCAAAATCCTCCATCTTTAGTCTAGAATATATCAACGAAGGAAACTAAAGACATCATCAATATATAAGTACCTAAAGTCTCCAGCACGTTATGCTGGCGCAAAGACCTTGCGCACATATATGCCGCCATCAATAACAGGTCGCCGGCACATTATAAACCCTACTAACTTTTTTGGAGTACCTGAGACCTGGAATTCCTGCGTTTTCTAATAGCCTGGCCTAAGTAAACACTCCGCAACAGACAATTTACTTAACTTACCCGTCCCCTCTCCACAAGGTTGGTAATCATAACGACGGTGTGCACCCGGTGTTGCCAGATCATGCGCCAAAAGGCGTCCAGTGTTGCCGGCGTGGGGCCCTGTGTCGCGATGTACCGCCGACGCCATACTAGCCATTCTAGTTTCACTCGGGTTTGGACGCCATCTGTGAACAAATAAAAGAATAGTTGATGAAATGTCAGTCATCAAAATTCTTTAAAAATGCGTATCGTATTGTCTCCAACATCTTTTACAGATCAAGAAATACTTACTATTACTTACTAATATTATATTTCTATTATCTTTATGTTCCGGGCCGCGAACCTCCGCAATCTCTTTCGAACAACCCGCAACCCTGAATGTTGATGGCCCTAGAATCTATTATACTAAAATCACTCACCAATATCAACATACACGTCATCCAGTTCCGAGTCAGAATCGCTCCTATCGCTGTCCGAGTCAGTGTTCTGTTCGTCCGACTCTACGATACCGGAGAACTCTATGTTCAGGAACGCTGACTCTATGCCTTCTGCGAGGTTGGGTGGCGGCTTCGTTGGTTTTACTGATGATTGTCTGTGGAGAAAACAGATTATAGACTACATTCCTTATCCATAGACAATTGAATTTCCATATTCCAGCAGAAAAATATAGGTTCTGAATGATGTCATAAGAATATTTAAAAACGGCCCACAATCAATGTCATAAGAATATTGAAAATCGGCCCACAATCGATGTCATAAGAATATTGAAAATCGGCCCACAATCGATGTCATAAGAATATTGAAAATCGGCCCACAATCGATGTCATAAGAATATTGTCCAAACCGCGCCTTCTCGATTTTTGACGATAGTAATCTTCTTAGAACTAAGCTTTGAAGACTAATTCTATATTTTAATTTTGTTAGTTAGTTTACCTGTGTGGTCTATTCCTCCTCTCGAGCTTCCTGCGGATGCGCGCGAGGTGCTGCGGCTGCAGCTGCGGCAGCATGCCGTCGATGAAGTTGGCGTTGACGTAGTCGCACGCCGCCCCGCGCGCCGCGCCTGCGCCCGCGCAGCCCGCCGCGCCGCACCGCGCGCCCGCCGACACGCACACGCGCGAGTGGTCGTCTGCGGGACACCACATCATAGATACACACCACCAGAAGACCACTAAATAATGCTAACTCATTGTACAGCTGAAGTTTCTTCATTCATACAAATTTAAGTAATGCGCCACTATAAAATACTAAGAAATATCGTAACCTCGATACAGCAACGCTAATAAATAATTAACCGTTTTTATCAGGTAAGAAATACCCATAGATAAAAACTTTAACCTAAATATACATAGGTACTATAATATTTTTATAAGACTCTAAACTTTGATCACTGTATGGCAGGCGCATTCATTGTGCGCATTCATTTGATCAAAATCAAAGAGAATTTTAATTAGATCTTATATTATTTGCACAATATTAAAACTGTATATTCATAAGGCTCGTCAACCCACGTTTCCTTCAACGAGTCTTCTTCAATTATTAACAATACTTTAGATATAGAAAAATAAAAGTATTTTTAACGTCTACTTACATGCGGTAATGTTCAGGTAACGGTTTTTCAGTCTATTCTCAGGTCTATGACTATGGTGACTGGTGTGTCCCAACGCAGCAGACTTCGCTACTACAATCTCGTACTCTTTGCTATAAGAATAGAAAGCATTTATTTAGCACCTCAGAAAATATGTGCATAATAGGGTGGTTCGAATAGCATCCCAACACAAAATAATGTTATCCTAACCTGGAGTGGATATCATAGACTGAATTGGCAAGAGCACCCTTCAGCTATATGAACTAGGGCCTAAATAAATAATACTACTACTAATAAATATCGCTAGGACAGTTTGTATGCGGAAGGCCGAAGCCAGTGTTGTATCATAACTGGGGAGAGGCCTATATTAAGTGTTGGTTTACTTTAAAGGGTTCAGGTTCAATCAGTCGAATTATATAGCAAAAAGGGCAGATATAGTGACATACATACTGAACCATTTGTTCCACGTACGCCTCTCGTTAACGTAACGGGGAGAAAATTATAAGTGAATTATTGGAATTAGGCTGGTAATCAGCACTTTTAGTGTTTTACAACTCAATCCCTCTTGGGAAGAGGAACGAAAGTCACGGAAATCGACGAAAGCATACCGGTGAAATTTTTGAAAGCCTGACAGACGCGTCCGCCCTACCCAGAGCAGAGGACATCCATTGAGAATGCTGTATGGATGCCCTCCACTTTAAAACAAAAGCAAAAAAAGAATACAGAAAAGTTGAGATTCTGTGTCGTCATCGTACCTGAAGCCAATATCCCCGTCAGCATGTAAGGCGGCCACGTGCGCCGGGAAGCAGGCGGCGCGCACGGCGGGCTGCGCGCGCCCGGCCATGCGCGGCGGCCGTGCGCGCGCGCAGCCCTCCGCGCCGCCCGCGCCCCCGCCCGCCGCGCCGCCCGCGCACGGGACCAGCGGGGAGCAGTTCACCACTACGACAAAGGGAATCAATTACTTAGCTGGCTTACACCACTAATCATCATGCCTGATAGGCTAGATTCCAAAAAAAAATAAACATTAGTCCGTCTTTTAGATTATTCAAAAATAAGGGACACGTATTTTTTTTATTTGTAAATTCGACCAAAAATGACAAAGATATAGCCCATTAAAGTTACGTGAAACGTCACGCGTTGCTGCATGTTTTCGCAACAAGTGTCATTGGTGTAAACTGTTAGCTTATATTTGATGAATATTAAACTCACCCGGCTTCTTATAAGAATTGAGAGGTGCCCTAGCAGCTCTTTCGCCACCTTCTTCCAAATAGTTGTAGGCAGCACTGATACACTTACTCAATCGTGCTCTGCACCTGTTCAAACAATAGAATTTAAGTTGTTTATGTCAAAAATGGCAATGTAATTCTACTTGAATATTGGGCAGCATTTAGGAGACTTCTTCGGGTCCTCGTTGCCTATTCCACAGAGCCGAAGGACTAAGGTCTTCAAGCAGTGCGTCCTGTCTGTTATTACTTACGGGGCCGAAACGTGGACTCACGATACGGTCTGTATACACGACGCGGCACATCAACCTTTACAAAACCATTTTAACCTGATCTCTACTACGGTGTGCAATTCGTAGTTGAGAGATCAGGTTATAATAGTTTAGAATAGCATAAAGTAATTTGAGAATGAAGTCACTCTGAGGAATTGTAACGGCGTAACGATCATTGTTCATTTATCTGAGTACAGTCAGAAAAAAAAATAAGCCACCAAGCTCGTCATATATATAGTAGAATTTCTTAAAAAAAAAAACCAAATGACGTATTCAACTCAAATTTAATTTATTTGAATGAACTTTTTGTTTTCTATCAAACATTTAACTTTTGTTGATTTTTAAGAAAATTTAAACTACGGGCTTGGTTACTTACTGACTGTACATTCGTGCGATGAAACCAACTCTCTAAGCCAGTCAGTAAGTCAAGTTAGGCTCACCTCCAGTATAACACAGCGACGGCCACAGCCGCGATGAGCAGCGGACAGACAGCGAGCAGGGCGGCGTTACTGACGCCGTGCGGGACCGGCGTGTCGCTGGGTGACATCGCTTCCGAGTGAGCTGCACACCATTCGCTTGAGACCTCCTGACGGAGAAACAAACGGTGTAATAGTATCCGTTACTAAGCACTCTTCTTATCATCATCATCTGCTTAGCCTTTTCCCAACGATGTAGGGGTCGGCTTTCAGTCTTACCGGATTCAACTGGTTCCCAGTATTTTGCGTGGATCGACTGCCTATCTGACCCCTACAACCCATTTAACAACTGGGTAATACGATACTCCTTAGTAAGACTGGTTGACAAACTATCGAGCTCCTGACTACTTGTAACGACTATCAAAGATTTACAAATGACAGGTTTTTTTGTAACTTTTTTTTTGGTAGGAGTGGAATATCCCCGCGGACACCTTGACTATCTCACAGGTCAGACAGTCGAGGTAGTGCCGGATTCGAACCGGCTAAAACCACACTCCTGCCCCACTAGTGTGCCTCTGACATGATCAGAGAACTTTTTAAGCGAGTTTTTGCCTTGATCAGCTTTAGGTTGTTATGAGGCCGAAGAGACCACGTTCTATGAATTTACAAATGACAGCTGGGACCAACGACTTAACGTGCTTTTTGAAGCAATGAGGAAACTCGGATGAGAATGGGTGGTCCCATCCACGAACCAACCTAGGCTAGCGTGGCTTAACCTCAAAATTTACCAGAGCAGCAGTTTTTATTTAGCCACAAGCTCCTCGCTTGTACTCACCTATTCTCACAGTCATTGCGAAAACCCCTACCTAAGTCCATTTTTACTAGGCTTGACGTCGGAGGTGAAGTAACGTAAAAGGGTGATGGCGTGCAATAGGTTAAAAAAAAGTGCAAGTCGGACTCGCGCACCGCGGGTTTCATAAAAACTTGCGACATAAACGGCCATATATTTTGATTGCGTAGACTTAATTGCATTAGTAATATCTATTTTAATTTTAAATATTTTACCATTTACTTTAAAAAAAAACAAGGAATTCAATTTTATCCTTTTAATCATTGTTTATTTTGAACAGTAGTAACAATTATTATTTTATTAAAGGGTAGTTTTTTGGTCGGATTCTGTTTTTTCCTATTGAGGTACGAAACCCTAACACAAAGGTAGGGACTACAATTCACGAGTACACCCATGATATATTGCAGTTTTACCTCATTGAATCATCACATCTATTTAATATGTGTTCTATAGAAGTAACATTAATTTAGTAAAACCAAACGAGTTTAAACAAGTAATTCCAAAATCAAAACTTCGTTTGTAATAATTATTTTCAATAACAAATCAATATTGGCGTTAATTGTTAGAGGAAAACCGCGGAAAACCTGCCTGAACCAAGTTACAGAACACAAGGAAAGGAATACTTACAAATATTATGTTATAAATTAAAAGTAACGCTAGGTACTTGCCTCTGGTTTAGATTCGTCGCCATTTATAAATGATTTATCTCTGGCAACCGACTGAGTTACTGCATACACTTTGACCTCGTACCGGGTCATGTTCCATAAGTCCACTTCCTGAAATGAAAACATGCAAAATTAGAACAGATTATTTCATTTAAATAAAGATATATCACCCTGTTTTATTTGCACGCTGAAATTAAAGGCAGAACAAGAGATCAAGTTTGTCTACTTGTCAACCTAGTGTACCTCATTTACACAAATAAATGATTTTGATTTATGAACAATCGTTAAGGTCACAATTAAGTTCAATTCTGGGTTAAGCTCGCCGTTGTTCTTAAGTTTTAGTATTGCAATTTGTTTGTATACGACGGTAAAAAGGAAGTAGGGCATAAGCGACATTTTGGTCAAAAATGAGTTATATATGCCATCATACGTAAAATTTTCCGCTCCTTCGAATGCGCTTACTCCCATGGCTCTACGATGACTTTTTTGGCGTTTATGCCCTAGCAAAAAAAATCATTTTAGTAGTATTATTTTTCGTAACCGACGAAAATTCAGATCATTTTTGCTACAAAGGTGCTTGTACCCCTACAAAAATGACTTATTTTGGGTTTGTTGTCGGTAATGCTTTTTTACTTCATAAGGGTGTCGAGCTTTCGGTTGTTTATGCCTTTTAAGCTTTTCCCTCAAAAAGTACAAACGTTGTTTATAGCCTACTTCCATTTCATAATTTAACATAGCTATGGCGCTTGTACCCTATATACAAAATTTATTTTCATATTACTCTGTCGGTTATACTCTATTACCATTCAGTACTTTATGACAGCTATGTAGGTTATGCCCTATTACCTAAATTTATTTTAATATCACACTGTTGGTTATACCTTACTTCCGTTTACAATATAAGTACAGTTGTGTCGCTAATACCTTATTATTTAAATTAAATTAGATATCATGGTGTCGATTATAACCTACTTCCACGTTTTACAATCATACTCATACGTCACGTATACTGCAATACCCAATAAGAATTTAATTACGAGTCGGTGCTTATGCCATTTGATATACACATAAAAACTTTTTATCTCTTGCAGGACGCCTTAGTTCAGCAGCATATGCTGTTAGAAAAATCCGTCAGTTTACTGATGTAGATACCGCGAGGCTAGTCTACTTTAGTTATTTTCATAGTATCATGTCATACGGTATTTTACTTTGGGGACGGGGTGCAGACATCGAGTCTATATTTATTCTGCAGAAAAGAGCCATCAGAGCCATATATAACCTACGTAGGCGAGATTCTTTAAGGGAACAGTTTAAGGATATTAACATCATGACAGTACCTTGTCAATATATTTATGAAAACATCATGTATGTCAGGAAAAACTTGCATATTTTTAGTAAAAGAGGTGACAGACACAATTATAATACTAGAAATAGGGACCAATTAGTTCAACCAGGTTTCAGGTTAGCTAAAGTAGACTCTTCTTTCATGGGGTACTGTTTGAAATGCTACAATAAAATACCTCCCCACATTCTTGAACTGAATGAAACGAAATTTAAATCTTGTATTAAACGCACACTATGTAGGCAAGCATATTATAAGTTGGGGGATTATATTGATGATAAAAATGCTTGGCTCAATGCTGGTCCTGCTCCACAAGAATAGGGGTAAACTCATTGATTGGTATCCGAAGCTATAGTGGAAGCTGCAGAAGATTGAAAGACTATCTTTGCAATGTATAGAATCAATTCTCTAGTATTGTATAATTATTAAGCCCATATGTGAGTGCTATGTATTATTATTGACTTGACGAAGCCCTGGTGGTTGATAGTGTCATGCTCACTTAAATGTCTCGCTGATGGTGGCGGGTGTGTCGGGTCATTTAGCTCCCTTCAAAATGGTCGAGCTGAATGGGGCTGATCCATACGTCATGTTCGTGAACGGGCGCTGTCAGTTGGGACTGGTCATTTTTTTAGCTACCACGGTTCATTTTTAACTTATTTGGGATTAAATTTTGCTTTTTATTTGCTCTGGACGCTCTTACTGTGCACGTCTTTCTACATCGTTCTCACATATTTGTATAATCTCAACATGAATGATGTAAATACAATTTTGTAAAAAAATTAAAATTTAAAAGAGTGTCCATGGAGTTTCTTGCCCATTCTTCTCCATAGAGATCAACGCTTTGGAATGGGCAACTACAGTACTTTCACAAGTTATTATGCCTTGTGACCGGGACTGTAGATTAGTTTTGTTTCTTGACATTCAAAAGTGCCTGTTATGGTCTAATTGAAATAAATGGTTTTGAGTTTGAGTTTGAGTTTAAGAAAAAATTGAACCGACGAAAAGTGAAAAATAAAAAATCTTTTAGTCTAGCTAAGCTCCAAAGTTAAAGTATTAGATTAATTTCAAGTCGGCGCCAAACTATTTATTGATTTTCATAACATAACATGGTAAACGTTGACAACTTGACTGATCGTCGATCATTGTTTGTTGGCGCCGCCTCAAAATTAATCTCATACTTTAACTTTGGCTGCTTAGCTAGACTAAAAGGTTTTTTATTTTTCACTTTTCGTCGGTTAAATTTTTTGTTAAAAAGTTTTTATTTAAATGTTTAATACATGTACCTACCTATTACGGATACATACCAAGTTTTCGTAATTGATTCTTAACTTATCTACTTACTAGCTGCAGTATTATTGTTTCCAAAAATGATTAGCAGGTTGATACCTACCCACTTTTTTTAAGTAGCTTTGATTTTTCTAAAAAATATTAACAAAAATGTCTTTTTTTATTTAAAAACATCCTACTATATATACTAAAAAAAAACCAAATTCTAAAAAAAAGAGAAACCGTGGTCATCATTTCATTTGAATTCCCATATTATAAACAAAATTGTCAATAATGCCTTCCGTATGTTTGGTTTTATCATGAGAACCGCTACAGTATTTACTCGATCTTCCACCTACTTGTATCTGTTTAAATCGTTGGTTCGCTCTCAGCTGGAGTATGCTGTTTCAGTATGGAGTCCCCATTATGGTAAATATTCCGACATGGTTGAAAAAGTGCAAAGTTATTTTTTAAAGGCCATGCATTTTCGTTGCTTTCGCACTTATGCATCCTACAATGACCTATTAAAGAAATTTAACCTGCAAACCTTAAAATCTACACGAACTATGTTGGAAACTATTTTTTTGTATGATCTGTGCAATACTTACGATTGTATTGATATTCGTAACAAAATAAGTTATGTTGTACCCAGAACAATGATATGCCGTGGGGTCAGTGGCGGATTTACCACTAGGCTGAGTAGGCTGGAGCCTAGGGCGGCAGATTCAAGGGGCGGCAAATATAGTCCATTTTTTTTTGCAATAATAATCTAGAAACGGTTACAACTATCCCCTAGTTCACGATCATTCTAATAATTTGAAAGAGCCGATGTAATGAGGACGATAGGCACAAACCACAAAGTTACCATTTCAGAATAAATGTAAATAAATGATTGTAAACTAAACTAGCGTACCTATTAAATTTAAAGGTCAGTAGGGGCCGGAGTCGTGCGGTCCATGGCCCTTTACGGGGCCCCGGTATGGGCGCGTTCTTTAGGGCGGCGCGCCGCCCACTACCTGAACGCGCCCCAAAATTTGGTAGCCATACATGATCCGGGGCTACCGCACGATCTCCGGCGAGGCAGCGAGCCTCCTTGCCGGATTGCCACCGTGGGATCTGGAGGCGATAGTGCTCGCGCGCCTGTTTGAGTGGCGCGCGAAGGCACTACACCGGGGGGAAACTCCGCTGCCGCAGCAAATTGCTGCTCAGCGGACAGACCTCCGATGCGATCTCATGGTGGCATGGAGAGAGCGACTGTCGCAACCCCGCGAAGGGCAAGCCACAATAGCGGCGGTAAGTCCCCTCTTTGAGGAGTGGCTGGAGAGGCGTCATGGCGCCCTCACCTACCGCCTGACGCAAGTCCTCACCGGACACGGAAGTTTCGGGAGGTTTCTGCACATAATCGGGCGGGAGGAAACGCCCGGGTGTCACCATTGTGACGATCGCCCGGAGGACACGGTGGAGCACACAGTGGCGGTCTGCCCAGCGTGGGCGGAGCACCGCCGTGCCCTCGTGGAGGCGATCGGCGGCGGCGATCTCTCGCGTCCGGCCCTGGTTCAGGCCATGGTCCGGAGCGAGAGGGAATGGGAAGCGGTCACCACCTTCTGCGAAGCAGTAATGCTAGTGAAGGAGGTGGCCGGGCGTTTGAGGGAGAGAACATCTAGCCAACCCAGCCGCCGCGGGAGACGCCCCGGGCGCCGGGCGCCGCGAGACGACTCCCGGCCACCGTAGATGCGGGCCTGTGGACGGTGAGCAATGGGTAGCTCACCGTCCGTCCGTCTATTGACGACAGACCGTGTCGACGGCGCGTTCGTGTTTCATGTGCGCCTCAAAGAGAGTCAGCAAAGCAGAGGGGCTTGCCAGGGACTTCGCCTGCCGGGGTTGCGGGTTGTTCGAAAGAGATACCGCGGCCCCGGAACGTAAAGGGCAACTGAAGGAACATGGGTGGGTTTTAGTCAGTAAAAGTCTGACATGCCCCCCCGCTCCGCCCAGAGCGGGGAAAGTCATTAGATGATTTCCCACCCGAAAAAAAAAAGCTCAGTAGGGGCGGCAAAAATCTATAGGCTACTGGCGGCAAATTTGTAAAGTCGCCACTGCGTGGGGTGCGCGCAAGACCTTTATTTGCAGTGAGTTCTTGTCGTACAAACGCAGGCTTGCGTGCACTCTTACGACGCCTTACCAGTCAATACAACAAGATCTTTGTGGACATCGACTTCTTTTCCATCACTGCTCAAAAATTTAGATGTGTAATCCGTAATAAAAATCTCGATTCTAATATAGTTAGTTTAATAGTTTATTATTCGTTTATTATAGTTTATTACTTCTCTTTCTCTGTCTCTTGCATGCCTGTCTGTTTAAGTTTACCTGTACTACTTTTGATTTAACAGCTTAGAATAGCGCATTTATAATTTCTAATATTATGTTCTGGAAAATGTCGTAGGTTATACATTTATAACTATTGTATATTTATAACTTAGTATAAGATTCATGTATAACTGTTAATTTTCCCAAATAAATAAAATAAAAAAATAATACTATCCGCTTGTTAATAAATAGGTAGGTAGGTGACATGAAAATGAGTATAATGACGAACTATCATCTTTTAAATCTACCATTTAGTGTAAATTTGAATTATGTACTTGAACGGGTAGGGTATACTAAAACAGACCCCTAAGACTAAGGACTTTACTCTTTTTGAGTACTGACCTTAGTCTTTTTCTATAAAAATCGACTCCCTAAAATACTTTTATGGTACTTCACCCTATTTTACGAGTTAGGGGCCCAATTACAGTGTAGTGTAATACCCGTTTTAGCTCTTATTCTGATGAAGGATCGTGTTGGTTGCGCTACTTCATTATTTTTGGGGTGTCTTTTCATCTATATTTCCATAGACTCACGCAATGCCAAATGTTGATTATCCTTCTTTTCCTTTGCTTTCAAGCGACATTGTGTATCACTAATGTCTTATATCCTGTTATTGTTTTGAAAGCCAACTGTTTCTTGTGCTCTATTATCTTTTATTCAACCACTGTGAAAAGTACCTTATCCTTCTTTTCCTATAACTCTTATTGAACTGTCTAGTCTCTTATACCCTTTTACCTTGCGATGTGAGAAATCAGTATGTCTCTTAGGCTTCTTATCCTCTATTATTTTATTTTGTCATTTGTATCTTATGCCATATTTCCTCATTGGAAAATTAAAAGCTATTGTTATAAGCGACAAAAACCACTTTAAATAGCGTCAAATGATAAAACCTAAAAATACCTGTAACTGCTCCATTTTTTTCTGATTTTATAACTGTTTTAGTTTTCAAGATATCTTAATAAATGTCAAAAATACGTCGGTTTTTCTAAAATTTAAAACTTTGAACGGCTCTCCTGAACATTTCATTTTTTGTCGCTTATACCCTATTTCCTTTTAACCGTCAATATATATTTTTATAAAGATATGTGTGCAATAAAGAAAAAGAATAAATTCTCATAATATGAACTCAATGCTAAAACTGTAGGCACCGGCTGACATTTGTAGATCTTTGACAGCCGTAACAGGTAGTCAGCGTACTGAAAGTCTGACAAACAGTCAGTAGTAAAATGATATTTAGTTGCATCTGGTTAGACTGGAAGCCGACCTCAACATAGTTGCGGAAAGGCTATGCAATTAATAAAAAAAACTATTGACTTGCATCTTGTGGCCAAATAATAAAAGTGCCCTACAAAAGCAACCATCTAGTTAGATAGTTAGTGTACGTATGTTTGTATATTCTTATATTGTATTTAGTCATTATTTGCTCATGTTTTTATGTATTATAATTTTCTCTTTTTTTCTTTACGCACTGTGTCTACATCTCTTTTTATTTACTCTCCTTTCGCAGGTATGCTGGAAGAGATTTCTATAGAAATAAGCATTACCTTTGTACCTGTTTTCTGTTCCTGTCTTTTATTTTCTGTATTCAGTGCATAAATCGTTAAATAAATAAATAAATAGTTGCTATAGTAGGGCCCCATAGATGGCGGCCAAAGTCTGTCGCGTTAGCTACTTCCATAATAGTACTTGAATACTTACAATTCAATATACTTACAATTGGTATGGTGGTTTCAATATCGTTCTTATTAGTGGGTAGGGTGAGTCTCGTTCGTGGCTGCTGTTCTGGAATCTTCCTCAGCGTCACTACATACTGGTCCAAAGAGTTGTTGTACTCCAGAGGTTGGCGCCATTGGAGGTAGAGAGTTCCTGGGGATGACATAACATTGATTATTTACTTTTTTTAATTGCGTCATGTGACTAAATTTAGAACTAAACAATCTTAGGACAATACAGCACATCATGAAAATAGTATCTTTTCGGGTATAAGCCGTAATATGTCTGCCGGGGTTGCGGGTTGTTCGAAAGAGATACCGCGGCCCCGGAACGTAAAGGGCAATAGAAAGATCATGGGTGGGTTTTAGTCAGTAAAAGTCTGACACACACACACAGCACACCCCCACAAGTTATTTGATGATTTCCCACCCGAAAAAAAAAAGCCGTAATATGTATAATATCGTGATGGTACAGAGGTTAAGGAATCGCCTTCCAGGCACGAGATTGTGGGTCCGAACCCGGGCAACACCAAGGAGAGTTTTTTTTTTAAATTGATATCTACTTTTTCAATTTTTTTTTGACATAACAGACTTCGGTGAAGGAAAATTATATTCACTTTGATTAGTTAGAACGTAAATTTCCTTTTGTGCCCGTTCTTTAAAGTTGTTTTTAAATTAAGTTGGTGTGCTGTGGGTGAAACCGCTAAAATAAATAAGTTCTTTTTTTACAATCTTTGATCTACTCACGTTTAGTCTGATCACAAGTCAAATTCAATATAATCGGAGCGGACGGCGGGCTGACATCGGTCAACACGTACAAGGGGTCCGACTTGGGCCCCAATCGGTCCAACAAATCGGACGACTTTACTCCATCCAGCGAGAAGTTGTAGAAAGCACGCACCCAGATCTTGTATGGAGTGAAGGGCTCTGAAAGAATAAGAAAAAATGGTCTTTAAATATCACAACTTAATCACGTCTGGTATTCCCACATTTAGCCAGTTATCTTAAAGTCCAATGTAGTTTGGGTGTGCCTATTGCCACAGTTCTCCTGGAATTGGTGACTCAGATTTAGTCCGACCAGCATAGCTAGTCACAATTTTTTTTTTTTACTATACTAGCCACTAATTATAGTCTTTTCACAACTTAAATGGGAATAATTCCCAGAAAAAATAATTTTCTACCAAACTACCAAATGTTTTCTGTTCCTACCATTTTGTGACCGTGAACTATCTGAAGACATCAAAATGCGGTAACTAATCTAGACAATTGAGACGGGCTAAAGGTAGTGTCGTCTAATTGGATCAGCGCCTGTCTTCCTCAACAGAAGGTCGAGGTCTTAATTGATTGAACAAACTTGGTAATTTTTAATTAACACATTTATGCTCATAAAAGTAATATAGGCCCAGAAGTTAAGACGAAACATTTGCATCACCCGCCGGTTTAAAAAACAAATCATGTGGTTTAATTGCTTAAGCTGTCGCTCTCTTGCAGTTGCTACTAGTTGCTCTAGTGTTTACAAGATGCAATTAAGTAGTGGAATCCAACTAACTAATGCATCCAGGTTTTGTCATGCCCTAGACGAAGTTAAACCCACTGGAATTGAATTTCTTCTACATAAAACATCATCATCTGTCCGACCTTTTCCCAACTTTATTGGGATCGCCTCAAAATCTTACCTGTTTTTTTTTTATATTCTAAATACGCCTGCGTTTGGCCACAACTGACCTAGGGCTGCAGCTGTATACCAGTATTTTAAAGGGAGCGATTGCCTACCTGACCTCCATAACCCAGTTAGTACTGGGCAAAACTGTATCCCTTGATGAAACTAGTTGTCAAACTCAAAACAAGGTTTCAAAAACTAACTTCAATTTCTCAATCCCCGTTATCAGCAACAAACTGTTAAACAAAAATAAAACACAATATAAAACCACACTTACTAAGATTTCTCAAGCGGAACCCGACAACTTTCGTCACCTTCCCGGAAGTGTTCAATAGCGTCAAATTCTTCATCGCCCTCGAATAGTCCTCCATGCCCAAATCACTTGGAAACACATTCTTTCTCTTGACATCAACTGAATTCTGTGTACCGTTGACAATATTCACATCATACCTTGGAACCCCCTGCTCGTAATACAGGACATAAGCTACTTGTGTCGTATCCTTATGCTTACTTTGCACAAAGGACTTCTTGACAACTTCTTTCTGTTCAATCGTATGCGCTTCTAAAACTTCCAGATTTTTCTCATAGTGGATTTTGGGTTCTGTTGCATTATCCTGGCTTCTCTTTCTATGCCTGCGTGTCCGGGCGTTTCTTTTAGTCCGAAAGTCATCGATAAGATCATGGGACGAGTAGTCATCATTGTATTTCGGTTTGTCGTTCTTGTACCAGTGATAGGACGTGTATTCGAAGTCTTTTTGTCTCTCTGGGTGGATTTCGTCTGAGGAGGATATTTGTCTTAGGACTTCGTTCACCGGCTCGTCGCCTTGTGGTTCCTGTTTCTGATGAGTGGCTGGTTCATCAGGTATTAGTGTCTGACTCTTAGAGTCAAGGTCTGTGTTGGGAACAGTGCGCAGTGTGAAAGTCAATGGTGGGGCCCATGAGAGGTGGACTTCCTCTGTTGTAACGTTGTTGGCAGTTAGGTTTTGAGGAGCGGACGGAACTGGAAAAAGAAAAATGACCATTATTTGTTTGTATCATCACTTGGCAGTCCTTTAATCGGACTGTCAATTCAAGATTACTTTAAAAACAAACACGACATTCATTCATGAATATCATTATCATTGATGAACGATAAGACGCCCTGAGTCCTTTATCCGATAAGATTTCTCACAAAACAGTCAACAATGAGACTGTATTACCGCTACACAATCACAATATGTACAGACAAACCAATAATCAATTTTACAAAGTACACATCACTGACAGGACCGTCCGTGTGACACAATTTATCGTTAAATTCTAACTTTCAACCTTTACAAAGTTGATTGTGACTAAGAGCAAGTTATTATTAGAACCACATTCACATTATCGTACTTCATAGACTATTATATATTGACTTTTGTCACCATTTAGCATCTTGTGACAGTTCAGAACATAAATGCGTAGTATTTGAACAATAAATTCGACACCTAAATAAACTGAACAACAACTGTACACCTTCCAAGCAACTAAAAACAAGTCAAGCAGACTTGACTGACTTCAGAGACAACTTTCAGAGTCATCATAGTCATTCTATCAGACGAAAGATGTCCACTACTGAATTTAGGCTAAATGTCCTCAAAACGACTGGCTGTGTGCTTCTCGCATCCAGCGAGATAAAAAAGATTTTTCTTGTGCTTACAATTTTAGAGGTGCCCATTATCACCACGCTTTGCAGGCTGGTTGGCGATTGTAGCATTGTGTTAACATTCTTGAAAAATACAAGACATTTTGCAAACCTAGATGCAAACAGAAACAACTCAAAAATCGTATGTTTTTTAGTTACTCTTGTATACAAATGCTCGTTGAATCATGCGCAACTATCTAACATAACAAAATCATCTGCTGAAAATAAACTTATTTGAGTTATCCCAGTTTAGATCTAGGTATACGATTTGTCACCAGAGAACCCAAAAGCAGACATTAAACACGTGGAGTTCAGAAGTTCTGGACTATTCCATAATGTGACGGACGTTCATGCAGCTATGTCCGGTAGTGAACACATACGGCTGATATAAATCCATTTTGTTGCGGTGATAAACGTTATTGTATAACTGCTTAAACCATTAACTACCACAAACCGCGTAATCTCACATTATGTAAATGGAAACGCTTCCGCAATGACCTAACTGGAACGCAGAGCAAAAACAAACCACAGCAAGATTAGACATGCCGACAAAAATGCCTGTAGAGATAAAATGAAAAAGTGGAGGAAGTCGATTTAAAGACGTGTATTTCCTTGCCACTTGATGTCTTTGATTATAACGTGATGAGAAAAATCACACTCGGGACCAAGAGCATGCTTTATATGAAACACACTATTGAATGGGCCTAGGTAAGCATGGCTTATTCTAAAGATCGACCCGAGCGCCTGAATTATTTAGAGATTCTCATATTATCATAAACTAGCTTTTGCCCGCGGCTTCGCTCGCGTTAAATTCGGGGTAACACAGTTCCCCTTGCGCCTTATTAATTTGTAATAGCAACGCTAAGTTTTCCCTTTTCTTCCCTCTTTCTCCCTCACATGCCACTTTTTTTTTAAATTATATTAGCCTATGTCCGTCTCCTGGTTCCCAACTATCTCTGTCCTACCAAAATTCATCAAAATCGGTGTAGCCATTAAAGCGTGAAGAGGTAACAAACAAACAAACTCACTTTCGCTTTTATAATATTACTAGCTTTTGCCCGCGGCTTCGCTCGCGTTAAATTCGGGGTAACACAGTTCCCCTTGCGCCTTATTGATTTGTAATAGCAACGCTAAGTTTTCCCTTTTCTTCCCTCTTTCTCCCTCACATCCCACTTTTTTATAAAAAATATTAGCCTATGTCCGTCTCCTGGTTCCCAACTATCTCTGTACCAAAATTCATCAAAATCGGTGTAGCCATTAAAGCGTGAAGAGGTAACAAACAAACAAACTCACTTTCGCTTTTATAATATTACTAGCTTTTGCCCGCGGCTTCGCTGGCGTTAAATTCGGTAGCGCCTTATTAATTTTGTAATAGCAACGCTAAGTTTTCCCGTTTCTTCCCTCTTTCTCCCTCATATCCCACTCTTTTAAAAAAAATAATAGCCTATGTCCGTCTCCTGGTTCCCAACTATCTCTGTACCAAAATTCATCAAAATCGGTTTAGCCATTAAAGCGTGAAGAGGTAACAAACAAACAAACAAACAAATAAACAAACAAACAAACTCACTTTCGCTTTTATAATATTATATAGTAAGGAAGTAAGGATTATTATATTAAGTAAGGATACTCAAGTCTGTGATCCCTTTGTGCTGTGACAAAATCAACCTGCTAAGTCTACGCAGCCAAAAGATATGACCATTTATGTCGCAGAAGTTTGTACGGAACCCTCGGTGAGTAAATCTGACTCGATCTTGGCCGTTTTTTTGGAGCCTGGTATTAGTTGTGTGTTGCAAGATTAACAAACGGATTACGGAAAGCAAGGCCTTTAAAACGAGGGCTTAAAAATGTAATGCCGCACTGGTACTTCTTGTTCAACATAGAAGGGCTCGTCCTCACGATTTCACAAAGATTTCTATTTCCAAAAGGTACTCCGTAGCTGATGGTTGGAAACGATCAATTAAATAGTCTAACTTCCTTTGCAAAGGATACGAACGTGATTGGACATTCCGCTAATTTATACCATATTATAAAAACACGCCATTATGTTTTCTATTAAGTATTTGTCTAGCAAGGCTGTGAGATAGATTGAATGACCACGCCTCTAATTTATTGAAGACTAGAGCAAAGATATACTTTGCCCACCAGTAGTTCTCTGTCAAAGTATTAATGCTTGTAGGGACTGCCTTACAATAAGGTAGTTTCTAGGGTCAAAGTAATTATATTCTATTTAGTCCATCTTTTAGATTATTCAAAAATAATTGACATGTATTTTTTATTCGTAAATTAGACCAAAAATTACAAAGTTAAAGCCCATTAAAGTTACGTGTGACGTCACATGTTGCGAAAAAATGCAGCAACGCTTGAAAGTCTAAAAGACACACTAATTTTTTTTTTGGAGTTTACTCCTTAAGAATCGATTTTTATATATAAGGCAACCGGTATGAGAAAAATGTGAGGTGTAAAATCTACTGATGGATGACCTCGTTACGTTTTTGGTGCGCACGCACCTGTCGTACAGTTGAATATTACTAGATGGCGCTTTATGAAATTTGTCTTCCGTCAGTGATATTTTTCGCCGATTAGTTATAATAAATGTATTTAAAGTGAATAAATATATATTTATATGTATATGTATATTATTTTCATTAATTTGTTAATTTACCCTTTCTTAAGGTATTAATCTTTTTTCAGTTAAATAAACTCTTTTTAGGTATGTTTAGACAATCGTACTTAAGGAGTAAACTCCAGTCGTGCGTCGGAGCTGACACACACACTTTTTTTTTGGAAACTAGCCTTTTACCGTATTAACCATAAATAAACCTGTTGTCTACGGTAAAAATAGCCATAACTCCCCGAAATCGGGACTTAATGTTTGGAATAAGCAATCGTACCGATGGCAAGTAAAGACTGAAATAAGCCAATAATAGATTAACGCTCGCAACCCAGATTAAAGTTCCCAATTTCATGCAGAGAATGCAGGAAGTGGAACCATCAGTTAGCGCTTAAATCCAACCAACACCCGTATTCACAAACGCTTCGATTCGATAAATCGTATGTCTATCACGCTCGCTTTCGTAATACCAAAAAACCGGCCAAGTGCAAGTCAGATTCGCGCACGAAGGGTTCCGTACTATAAAAATTACAAAAAAAAACACGTTTTTTTATGGGAGCTCCAAATCAAATAACTTCCCCCGCTCTTCAGACTTGTACTGACTAAAACCCACCCATGTTCCTTTACGTTCCAGGGCCGCGGTATCTCTTTCGAACAACCCGCAACCCTGGCAGGAGACCCTGGCAGGCCCCTCTGGCACGCGTGGAACACTAACGTGCCATCGACACGGCATGGGAGCCCCCTTAAATATTAATTTTATTGTTTTTTTATTTTTTATAATAGCGGCAACAGAAATACATCATTTGTGAAAATGACAACTATTGAACTATCACCGTTCATGAGATAGGTATAGGATGGTGGAAGGATGGAGGATGGCCAACGGACAGCCGGGGTTGCGGGTTGTTCGAAAGAGATACCGCGGCCCCGGAACGTAAAGGGCAATAGAAGGAACATGGGTGGGTTTTAGTCAGTAAAACATACGACTGGTGAAATCGAATCAAAGTATTTGTAAATACGTGGACAAAGCAGACCGATCGACTACACTTTAAATATGTACACAAGAGAAATCTGCAACGATCTCTCATTCACGGCTCAACAATACTGAAACTAATCACTTTTCACAGTTAAATAACTACGCTTCAATGTTAATTCGCATTACAGTGACAATACCAATAAAACCGCAAAAAAAAATCCGATCGAAAAGACTAGGCAAAAAAGTGAGCTTGAGAAAAACGTTATTCAATAACGGCCATACTGTTTTTTGAGCATAGCAACTTGTTTTCTTTTTTTTCTGATTTGAACCGTTGATCGTTGTCTATCTATGGGTCCGACTGCGACGGGCTCTGGGTCATAGGCCTCTACTTGTGTCAATACTTAAGATATAACTTTTATATCATCTGCCTTTGCCAACCATTTTCGGGTCGGCTTCGAGTCTAACGGGATGCAGCTCAATACTAGTTTTTACAAGGTTTACATGATGGAGGAGATCGTGGCTAAATAATAGCAGCCGCTCGGCTCGTTCTTAGGTTAAGCCACGCTTGCCTAAGTTGGTCTGTGGATGGGTGACCACCCGTTACATACCGAGTTTCCTCCGTGCCTCGGAAAGCACGTTAAGCCGTTGGTCCCGGCTGTAATTTCTAGATCTTTGACGGTCGTTATAGGTAGTCAGTGTTCCGAAAGTCTGACAACGAGTCTTACCAAGGGATATCGTATTACCCAGTACTAACTGGGTTGTGGAGGTCAGATAGGCAGTCGCTCCATATAAAATACTGATATTCACTGCATCCGGTTAGACTGAAAGCCGACCCCAACGTAGTTGGGAAAAGGCTAGGCAGATGATGACATGGAACGTCTGCTTTTCTGATCTCCAGAACTTAGTACTGGGTAATACGATTTTCTTCGATACGACTGGTTGGTAGAATTTAGGGCAAATGACTACCTGTAACGACTGTCAAAGATTTACAAATAAGACACCGGAACTGCTTATTGTGCTTTCTAAGGCACGGAGGAAACTCAGTACGACCTCGCTAAAGGAACAAAAATAAACCATTCTTATATGTACTCTGTGATATAAGTAAATCACATAGTGAAATAACAAATCCAGCACTCGTTTGATGACAGAGTATCCCGCATCCTGCTAGACAGAGACTCCATCTTAATAATTGTTTGACACCCATTTAGTTTACACTCCATACAAGTTCATACAACTATCTAACTGATCGGTGCAGCAAAGCGTTGAAAGAATATAGCAAGGCATTTGTGCAAGGCGCACTCTAAAAAATGCATTTTTTCAATTCATTAATATTGATTGCTTTACTTACTTTGCCGAGCAAAATGAAATCTCAAACAAATAAAGCAATGGACTAAGAATTTTGTTCTAAATCCTTTGGGTTGCGAAAGAAAGTATGTATCTTTTTTATTTATTTTTTCCGCATGGGAAATCATCAAATAACTTCCCCCGCTTTGGACGGGGCGAGGGGTAGTGTCAGACTTGTACTGACTAAAACCCACCCATGTCCTTTCTATTGCCCTTTACGTTCCGGGTATCAAAAACTTCGTATCTGATATACACTTTCTGGGTGCCGGGTGCTGGGTCAAGCTGACTCTAAAACAAAAGCATTCTTTGGGATCGTTAATTTTAGAAACTCATTTATCAAAAACGTCACAGGACGTAATCCAAAACTCTAAGCCCCAATTTTGACCGAATGCAGAAAGCTATTTGTCCCAGGGGAGTTAGAAATCCCCGCTAACACCGGACAATGCGCTATCGAAATAGCGTCCAAATATTGGGGAGTCGGATTCGTTACGGATCATTGAATCACAATATAACTAGGTGTGAAATAAGGATACGTCTGTTGCTTTTAACCTAAAAATTACGACATTAGACAATAGAAAACAAAGATGGCGAAATCTGTAAGCCATTACAAATTCATATTTATACATATTCATACCAACATTATTAATTACGAAAACTTTATGAATGAAATGTACTTTTTTAGTTCAACGTACACAATATAATCCACAAGAAGTTTTTAGAATAAAATATTCTGACTTGACATCGTATCCTTCAAGCAGTTCTGCGAATTTTCGCCAATGTTAAGACTACTGATGGACTTTCCGCCGTATTTCAGCAAGTATACGATTCAAATTCTAACAAAATGATCTCCCGGCCCCAAAACACAATCGCTATCAAAGAAACCCCGTCCCTAATTACAAAGGCAAACAGCATTCAACATCGCGGTAACTGTGTTAACGATCGCCGAGGCCCATCAAACAACTCTAAAAACTTCAATCTATTCTAACACTTACGACACAAAAAATAACACCCATTTTTCGATAACATGAACATCGCAGTGGAAAATGAATGAAAACCTAGCTATTAGCGTGACAATTAAAGTGTTACGTCGCTATTCAAACAATAGTATAGTATGGAGGTCAGTGTCCCATTGTATAACACAATAACATTGCGATTTTATGAGTTATAAAACTATGAGCGTTACTTTTTACAGTTATTAGGGTTCCGTAACTTAAAGGAAAAAATGTCATAAGTCATTTATTTCAGAACAATATAAATTGTGTTGAAAATATAAAAATTAAAAACAATAAATAATAAAATAAAAATTAAAAGCAATAAAAATACATGCGGGACTGTTATGTCAACAATCATTGCGCGCCGCTCTGATCGATCCACCACCACTATATCAGGCTTGTTGGCAACAATAGTCCTGTCAGTGATGATGGATCGATCCCAGTACAATGTGATATTGCCATGTTCGAGAACTGGGTCGGGCTCATACCTGTAGTACGGCACTTCCGATTCCACAAGGCTATATTTTAGAGCAAGTTGCTGATGAATAATCCTGGCTACAAGGTTGTGTCTATGCAAGTACTCTCCGTTAGCTAGACGAGAACAACCGGAGATAATGTGTCGAATTGATTCACCCGGACGGTGGCATGCCCGACATATGTCAACCGTGCCGTCCTTCACAATAAATCTCCGGTAGTTATTCGTCATCATAACTTCATCCATAATTGCACAGACAAAACCTTCAGTTTCTCCAAAGAGATCCCCGGCACGTAGCCAGGCTACGGACGCTGGTTGATCTACATCGGGTCCATGTAGGGCCCGGAAAAAGCGTCCGTGAAGCTCCTTACTCTGCCATACCTCCCTGCGGTCGTTAGTGTCAAGCACTACAGGTTTGCGCCAGTTCTCTTTAGCCAAGGAGAGCGGGGTGAGGCCTTTGTCCACTGCAACCACATCCCGATGCATTCCCACGTCGGTTTCTAGGAAATATTCCCTGAGACTGCATATCTCGCGGTTGTGGAGAGTCTTGGCGTTTAAAAAGCCTCGACCTCCGCAACTCCGCGGGATATACAGTCTCATAACCGAAGAACGTGGGTGATGCATACGAAATGCCGTTAACAATGTACGGACCTTCCTATCCAGGGCGTCCAGTTCTGTTTGAGTCCATTTGAGTATGCCGAAAGAGTACATCAAAACCGGCATGACCCAACCGTTGAAAGCACGCACCTTGTTTCCGCCTGATAAGAGACTATTAAATACTTTTCTCAGGCGGCCAAAGAAGCGTTCCTTCAACGATTGCTTCATGTCAGCAACATTGATGCCCAGCGCTTCCGACATCCCCAAATACTTGTAGGTTTCGGTTGCTGAGAGGGATCTAAGGTTTATGGAATCTGAGAGCTGGGTTCCCACAGATTCCACAATTTCCCCTCGCTTTACATGCATGACCGCACATTTGTCCACACCAAATTCCATCCTGATAGAGCTACTGAAAGTTTCAGTTACCTTCAGTAGCTCCATCAGTTGTAAATCGTTGGGGGCAAAGAGTTTCAGGTCATCCATGTAAAGAAGGTGAGATATAACCTGACCACCTCTCCTCAATCGATAGCCCAGACCTGAATTCTCCAGCAGCGTGCTTAGAGGATTCAAGGCTAAGCAGAACCAAAGTGGACTCAAACTATCGCCCTGGAAAATACCTCGCTCTATCCTGATCGGTTCACTATTTCTCTGAATCTGCCGACATCCTGGATAGCGAAGGACTGTACTCCATTGCCTCATACACGAGATCAGGAAGGTGCGCAGAGTTGCATCAATTTTATACAACTCTAGCACCCTCATGAGCCATGTATGTGGTACGGAGTCATAGGCCTTCTTATAGTCTATCCAACATGTCATTTATCTTTCTCGAAAGCCGAGAAAGATAAGCAAATCAAGTATATTGACTTGGCTCGCGAGGTTGTCGACATGTGGGATGTGGACTCAGCGATCATTGTGCCGATAGTCGTATCTGCCAATGGCTTAATTGCCAAGAGCCTCGACCAACACCTGAGGAGGCTCTCGTTAGGCAGCTGGATCAAGGGCTTGATACAGAAAGCGGTACTCCTGGACACGGCTCGTATTGTTAGGAGGTTCCTTTCTCTGGAGCCCTGACCGCCGGTAGCTTGGACCCTGTTCCCGATACCGGTGGGCTACTATTTTTACATTTTTAAATGTTTTTTATTTTTTGTTTTTAAGAAATATTTAAAAATTTAATTATATGTATAGAAAACAATAAATGGACAATAATAATATAGTATAATAGCTTTTCCTCAATAAATATGTCCTAAGTTTGTTTTTACATAACACTATAAATATCTTTGAATTCTAAGGGTAGCTTGTTGTATAAAATCACTGATTGATACCTACCTTTTTTTTTTTTTTTTTTTTTCGGGTGGGAAATCATTCAATGACTTCCTCCCCCGCTCTGGGTGGAGCGGGGGGGCATGTCAGACTTGTACTGACTAAAACCCACCCATGTTCCTTCTATTGCCCTTTACGTTCCGGGGCCGCGGTATCTCTTTCGAACAACCCGCAACCCCGGCAGGCGGAGGCTCTGGCAAGCCCCTCTGCTTTGCTGACTCTCTTTGAGGCGCGCGTGAAACACGAACGCGCCGTCGACACGGCCTGTCGTCAATCGACGGACGGACGGTGAGCTACCCATTGCTCATCGTCCACAGGCCCGCATCTACGGTGGCCGGGAGTCGTCTCGCGGCGCCCGGCGCCCGGGGCGTCTCCCGCGGCGGCTGGGTTGGGCAGATGTTCTCTCCCTCAAACGCCCGGCCACCTCCTTTGCTAGCATTACTGCTTCGCAGAAGGTGGTGACCGCTTCCCATTCCCTCTCGCTCCGGACCATGGCCTGAACCAGGGCCGGACGCGAGAGATCGCCGCCGCCGATCGCCTCCACGAGGGCACGGCGGTGCTCCGCCCACGCTGGGCAGATCGCCACTGTGTGCTCCACCGTGTCCTCCGGGCGATCGTCACAATGGTGACACCCGGGCGTTTCCTCCCGCCTGATGATGTGCAGGAACCTCTCGAAACTTCCGTGTCCGGTGAGGACCTGCGTCAGGCGGTAGGTGAGGACGCCATGACGCCTCTCCAGCCACTCCTCAAAGAGGGGACTTACCGCCGCTATTGTGGCGTGCCCTATTGATACCTACCTTGGGCTATGTTTAACAACTTTTAGTTTCGATTGTGTAGTGTAACGGAACACTTATAGGATCACTTTGTTGTCTGTCTGTCTGTCAAGACCCTTTATCTCGGGAAAGCGGGATGGTATCGAATTGAAATTTAAACCATATACTCAGGTCTGTTGTCTCTTAGAGCTGTGAAATCCTCTAAAGCCCCGTTCCAATAAACAAAAACGGCTCGTTTTGCTTACGGATGGTAGTATTTTGACATAAGTTCTATGAGACTTAATAAGTCTCATAGAACTTATGTCAATGTCAAAATCTTACTATCCGTAAGCAAAACGACTCGTTTGATACCTACCTTGGGCTATGTTTAACAACTTTTAGTTTCGATTGTATAGTGTAACGGAACACTTATAGGATCACTTTGTTGTCTGTCTGTCTGTCAAGACCCTTTATCTCGGGAAAGCGGGATGGTATCGAATTGAAATTTAAACCGTATACTCAGGTCTGTTGTCTCTTAGAGCTGTGAAATCCTCTAAAGCCCCGTTCCAATAAACAAAAAAAAACCGGCCAAGAGCGTGTCGGGCCACGCTCAGTGTAGGGTTCCGTGGTTTATTGTTTGTTTGAAAAAAGATACGTTCAGGATAATAAAATATGTAAACGAAGTTAAAAAAAATGCTTGCTACGATTATACTACAAAAATTATTTTGTACAACTTTTTGTCTTTTTTGTACAAAAACTGTTGTCTCAATCAAGTTCAAAATGATTTTCATGGAAAGTCCTTATAAAGTTCTACTTTTCAGATTTTTTTCATATTTTCTAAACTTGTGGTTCAAAAGTTAGAGGGGGGGGACACATTGTTTTTTACTTTTGGAGCGATTATTTCCGAAATTATTGACATTATCAAAAAATGATTTTAGTAAACCCCTATTCATTTTTAAATACCTTTCCAACAATATATATATCACACGTTAGGGTTGAAATTAAAAAAAAAATCACTTCCCACTTTACATATAGGGTGGCTACCCTAATAAAACATTTTTTTCCAATTTTTATTTTACCACTTTGTCGGCGTGATTGATATACATATTGGTACCAAATTTCAGCTTTCTAGTGCTAACGGTCACAGAGATTAAGCGAGGACGGACGGACGGACGGACAGACAGACATGGCGAAACTATAAGGGTTCCTAGTTGACTACGGAACCCTAAAAACGGCTCGTTTTGCTTACGGATGGTAGTATTTTGACATAAGTTCTATGAGACTTATGTCAAAATCTTACTATCCGTAAGCAAAACGACTCGTTTTTGTTTATTGGAACGGGGCTTAAGGCAATCAAAAGATATGGCCGTTTATGCCGCAAGTTTGTACGGAACCCTCGGTGCGCGAATCCGACTCGCACTTGGCCGGTTCTTCTTTTTATATATCAATAAAAGTTCAAACATTACATAAATATTAATAGCGAAGTTTCAGCAACAAGAGAAGCACCATAAACTAACTTACACTTGTTGAATATTTTGCTTCCTGCAACGTCAGTCGCAACAAAGTTGTTTATACAAAAACGTACGCTATTTTGGAATCCTGAAAGTAAACAAGCTCGTTTCACTCTACAATTATGAAAATAACTTTACATTCACACTAACAAAAATGTTCCTACTTAAATACCGCAATTTCTAAAACTCTAATATTCCGGTCACAACCTCAAGCGAAAAAACTTGCTACTAACGAAAAAACCAAATCACATCTCTCTTACTTGCTGCATGCTCCAAACAATTCCCTTCATATGTTTTCTTTTCATCCACATGCATGTCGTTTGAGGCCTAGGATCCACCAAAGCGAAACGTGAGATGTGCGAAGCGGAGAAGAGAAGAGATGCTTAGGAAGGGTGGGTACGATACTCGGGTATAGGTAGGAGATGCATTCCGGCTAACTTACGCCCTTACACTGCTGCGAAGTGTGGAGGCTAGTCTAAACAAATAGGAGACATCTTCTCTCTACTCAACCGTTTCCACAAAAGCTAACCGGAATCAAGTGTGAACAATGAAATTCTATTTGTAGTTTGAAACGCATATCCTTTTCTTTTGTCTGGTCTCCGCTCCGATATAGTTAGGGCCTGATCGTAAAGATCGTAGCCAAGGTAACTTAGAATGCGACACATAAACTTGTTGAAAGTTAAGCCGCATCAACACTCGGCCTCACAAATCGCGATAGTGACAGCTCGCTGATACATCGTTAAGGCATACTGTCATCGTTGAATTAATTTTATGTCTCACGCAAGATGACAAACCACTTTCGCACAATAACTTTCCTTAGATTAGATCAATGACTGTTCTTACTATGGTATGTGTTTATGACGTGCATTTGTGGGGACTGCTTTTTTTTGGGTGGGAAATCATCAAATAACTTTCCCCGCTCTGGTCGGAGCGGGGGGGAGTGTCAGACTTTTACTGACTAAAACCCACCCATGTTCGTTCTATTGCCCTTTGCGTTCCGGGGCCACGGTATCACTTTCGAACAACCCGCAACCACGCGACGATTTCCGGCCCCCGTAGATGCGGGCCTGTGGACGGTGAGCAATGGCTAGCTCATCGTCCGTCCGTCTATTGACGACAGGCCGTGTCGACGGCGCGTTTGTGTTCCAGGAGGGCCTCAATGGCAAAAGAAGGACTAGGATGGGGTTTAGTCATAAGTCTGACAACAGATACAAGAAAGAATAGAGCATACTAAACTTTATTGCACACCAAAATTTTAACACAACTGCTAGATATACTATAGTATGCTCCAGAAAAAAAAAACACCTTCCATCTTCCTACCTTTTCGTGCCCTTCCTTCCAATTACCATAAGGTGTCCAAAACATCGAAGTCCAGAAAAAGTTTCCGAAGAAAATTACCTCGAATCTCACAAAACGTTCCGAAAAAGTTTCTACATGACCAGAAAGACAAAAACTTCTTAGCACTTCGAACCAACTAATCAGAACAGGCGGAAAAACACGGAACTAAAATAAATGTACCACGTTTGACGTGTTGATTAATTTTTCTTGACAAGCAACACCACCTCCAACTGCAAAATCAACGTGGTAGTACTGAAGCTACAACGATTGAGTAAAAGTTGGTATGTAAAGAGGATTGCGCAAGGCTCTATCTGGCGCTTGTCAAATAAAATACGCAAAGAGCAAAGGGCTGTACGCGTACGCAATAACTTCCCATCAACAGATCGGCAACAAGTTTCGTTAAGATTTGCTATCGAATATCTTTGGGGGTTGCGAAATTGTCGGTTAAAGTTGTGTTCAATCGTCTCTATCGTCGTTCATTAGTCTAAGATCCAAGTTAGTGTGGGGTATCATCTCTAGACCTAGGTCAAATGTTAGGTTAGTTTATTTAAAAAGGTTGTGATTTGCTGATTGTATATTGAGATTAGAAAACCGGTGCCCAAGTTCCCACAAACTGGAAAGACATGCATAGTAAATATAACTTTACTTCCGGAAGTAAAGCTGTTTTCCACTTTTTAGTTCTTTTTTGGATGCCGTTTTTATTTTTTACAAAAAAAGTTTTTTATTTCAGCATTTTTAGTTATGCTATGATGTGATCGAATATTCGTTTTCCATCATACTAAAAGATCAACCATATAGACATACAGAAAAAAATATGTATTATAGACGATAACTCTTAAGCTACCTAAGCAATATAAATAAAATTGATATGGGACCCCATCGGAGGTATACCCTATCAAACAAGCGTCTTTGAGTAATCGGTGAACCTACATGCAAGAAAGATGCCAACGAATCGAGAAACTCCTCTTTTTTTAAGTCGGTTAAAAATATATTTTACTAATATAGGGTAAATACCCTTTACGAAGACGTGAGACTAGAAAGTAATTTCTTCGAGGCTGAAAGTCGACATATGACAATTCCCTGAAAATGTTTCCATTGAAATAAGTCCCAACTTTATCAAACCTGATAAGTCAAAGTCAAAGTCAAAGTATTTATTAGTGTGATATTTGGTGAATACATAGGTCTTACAGTTACTTTATGGTACCTCAAAAACTACCCACTAGGGCATACACTATTTAACAATTCAGTCTAAAATAAAAATAACAATAATACAAATTAATTTACATTTCAATAATACAGTTATAAAACACATTAACAATAACTTACATTCATTAACAATAGGTACATTTAATTATTATAATAAATATTCACAACAATTGATGTTATGTTTTTAAATTTCAATCATATATACAATTTCATTAAGTTTATTACATTTTGTCAAGAAGGAATTCGTCAATGGTATAGTAGCATTTGTCAATTAAGAAAATATTTAGTCTCCGTTTAAATTGCGTCAAATTTAAGTCCTTAATGGCGTTAGGTATTTTATTGAATATCTTCGGAGCCATGCATAGGATGCTTTTATGCATAAGGGCGGTCTTTGAGGCTCTTAGACATAATTCGTGACGATATTCTTGTCTTTTTGATCTATAGCTTTGCTCTGAAGCTTTTCTAAACAAGATTCAGATTTAAATAAGATTCAAGTGATGCTGATAATACGTGTTTTAGGCATTCAAAAGGTTAAATATCAAGAAGCCAACCCTTGTGTTTATAAGCGCGAAAAGAGGGTGTGCAAAAGCTAAATAACTCTGCCTACACCTTCGAGAAACAGACGAAGTATTGTGTTATAAGCCCACAGGAATAAAGTTTTATTTTTCCCTTAACTTGGTTATTTCGTTTACACAAGAACACCCACATTTCCATTCATGAATAACGGATGATATAAAAATAGCGGAAAATTTTCGATAGAGACAAAGATATTTTGAGGAATTCAGTTTCAGGTAATATGGATTTCGTATCAATATTTGTGCATTGGAATTATGTAACAGCTCAAACGCTTGCAAGATTTAAGGATTCGCTTTGTTTTTGGTCTTCGGAAGTATGACCATATTTGTCACCTTCGCAAAGAACTTAAGTAGCTTCCTATCCGCCTTCGCAGGCACACAGGTATACCATGTCTCCTACATAACCTGTCCTATCCTTCCTACCTGCGTAAGCGTTTTGCTTACGCTCGCCCTAGGGACGCACCATGTAGATCGCAACTTAGATCCCTCCTTGAATCCTTTCCTCATAAAACTAGTTACTATTCCTATTCCTTCTCCGTCTCTTCCTAATCTTAAAGCATGGATACTGTAAGATTGTCGAACTCACTTCCGCCTAGCATTAGAGACTTGAAAAGCATTTCTATTTTTAAGATTACATTAAAAGTGGTTTACCTTTCCTCTCAAGTGTGAATATTTATAACATTGCTACTGTTACTACTAATATTGCATACTCATATGTGTACTTATATTATTTAGGTTAACACATTTATATTTTAGATGCTATTCTCTTCCTGTTCTCACACACTACTGTCTACGTTTCTTTTCTTCATATTTCCTCTTCTTTTAGAATAAGCTGTGCTTTTATACTCTATATTTTTTATGATGTTTCCTTGTGTTTTCTCGAGTGGGTACATACATCATTAAATTAATAAATATGCTGAGATAGGAGGGTCTTTTGGCCTCATACAGGACCAATTTAATCATTAACTAATTGTTGTCTTTTTTTGTTAGTTCAAGTGGCTTTCGCTTCCTCCTCTTTCGTGATGTCCGGGACCCATGTCACATCACCCGACTCACATGAGCATAACGCTCCTGTGCCAGCCTCACCCAGGTTAAAACCGCGATGGCAACAACCTCATAGATAATAAGAAATACAAGCTATAATTTCCACGGAAGTTTTATAGATAGTTATTTCTAAGAACATAATGATAGTGTTTTGTGCTAGGTCAGCACAAGTCTAGAATAACTGTTCAGTTCTTAGACAAGCCAAGGACTGGTTAGGACACATGTGTTTTAGTACTATTGCACTTTTCACTTTGTCTGCATCTAATTGCATGACACAAGGGACTCTTTGTGTATCTTGGGATGCTGTGATGCAACTTGTACTCTGTATTTAGCTGTGGACTGAGATATTGCTGAAGTAATTGATTGGATTAACTACATAGATACTTTGCTATGCTATGTATATTTGGATTTAACATTTCCTTGATTCGTCATTCAAACTTGATGAACAAAAGAGAATCTAAATATTTTTAAAAGAGTTTTTAAACATGACTTTAAGTTTAAGCTATATCAAGTATTGCATACTATACGACACCTTTAGATTGGTTTCCTAGAAATTTGCGGACAAAAGATGAACAAACAATAGTAACCGGGAAACTATCATAAAAGAAACACGCCGTGTGGTTGTTACTTTTAGTTCCATTGTCACTATCTACCTAAAGTCTTTGACTGTTTCGAACCATATTGGGTGCTGGTCCCAATATGGTTCAAAACAGTCAAGGACTTTCAGTCTAACCAAATGCAGCTTAATACCTGTATTTTAAATGGAGCTACTACCTTAACTATAACAGTCGTTTAAGTCAATTAGAGAAGACGGTTAATAGTAAAAGCAATTAGTAAAACACAATGACATTGCGTACCTCTTGAGGGCAAACCGTGAGTGAAATAAATAATGTTGGAACCAAATACGGAACTTATATTATAAGGGCCAGTGGCGATGTTAATCCGAAGTATGAGTAATCATGAATTAATGCTATATTGTATAGAAGGTACAGACGCCTGCACATCAAGCTACTACAATCTGTCAGATTTCTTTGATAGATTTTCGACTTTATTTCTAAATTATTAGGTTCAAGGTTCATTGGGAAAAATTGACAGTTTCGGGTAGCTTGATGTGCAGGCGTCTGTACATAAAACCATACTTCGACACAATCAAGGGACATATTATGGTGTATTTTTATGTCTACTGAAATATTGAAGGGACCGAAAGTTTCAGTTAATTTCCAGTATTTTACTGTGGTTAAAAACGCAAGATAAAGCATAGAATTTAAATGAAAAAGAATTTAAACACTTTAATGAAATCTGCAAAAAGACGAATAGAAATATTACAAAACGAAACCATAAGAAATACCTAGAATTGAATGCACAAAAAAAAACGTAATCGTAGAAATATCCAAAAACATAGTTCGATGTCCCTCAAAATCGTTTCTAAAGCCTCGTTTAGACTACGACACAGTTTGGAAACTATGAACACTTTTCAAACTCGTACCAGTATAGTACTAGCAACATAAAAATAAAGGACCAAGTGAGAGAAATGTAAACTTACAACGCAATATAACTTAAGCTCCAAGTACACAGATCTCGAATGAACATGGGCTATTATTTCCAACAGCGCTATTTTAAAACAATACCTGAGCTAAAACAGGACAGGTTTTAGTTAGCAATTGGACGGACTACGACATGGACACGCTAAGGTAGTAGTATTAGTCATCATAACAATCGCCACAAAAGCGCAGTATAAGGAAAATGTGTACATATTATTATATTTAATAAAATAAACAGTTTAATTGCAAAACACTGACAAATTATATTACTTGACTTCTTTGAAGCGCAATATAACAATAAGTAGGTTTACCAACAATTGTAGACGAGGTTTTTAAAATGAAAAACAAAACCACAAGACATATTTCGTAGCCTCTTTAGTGCGCAAGTCGACAACCAGTTCGCCTATGACGAGCAAAATAGGAACCAATGTAAACGAAACTTCAAAAGCCATAAACAAAAAAAAGATAAGTTCAAAAAGAGAACATAGCTATTCGATAGTTTCTCGCTGCCAGTTGCACCGGCCCCTTAGCATGGGCCCGCAGAGTAAGGTCAAATCCATTAGCCGATGAGTCACTGGTATACGGGAATCATGCACCGGCGATGGACCATAGTATACGTAGCTACTACTTATTATACAAATATACATTCAGTCAAAAAAGTATCGGGAATGGATGATTTGTTTATGGTTCCAAATTAAAATTTTTGTTTTTTTGGTAGTTGTTAGATTGGCACAACTGTTTTCCATTTTGGCGCGGAGTTCGAGTTGCATCTGTTATTTATATTAAATACAGTGCTGGTTTTAGTAATATCATATATAGTGTGTATTGCGAATTTCATAATGGACAAAAATATCGAACTAAGGGTTTGTCTTAAATTTTGCATCGCCAATGGAATTTCGTGTTCGGAGTCACTGAAAATGTTACAGAAGGCTTACGGTGAATCGACTTTATCAAAAACTCGTGCTTATGAGTGGTTCAAAGCGTTCAAAAGCGGTCGAGATGTGATGGAAGATTTGCCTCGCTCTGGTAGGCCGTCAACGTCTGCAACTGAAGTTAACATCGCAAAAGTGAAGAAAATAGTGACTGAAAATCCCCATTCATCTCTGAGAGAGATAGCCGCCGAACTTTCTGTATCTCACGAGTCGATCCGTACCATTGTAACTAATCATTTGGGTATGAAACATGTTGCTGCTCGGCTAGTCCCAAAAGATCTGAATTTTCTCCAAAAACTCAATCGCATGAAAGTCGCTGAGGACATGCTAGAACGAGTCAGTTCGGACCCAACATTCATGAAACGCATTGTTACTGGTGACGAGACGTGGGTTTACGAGTTTGACATGCAAACTAGTCAACAAGCTTCGGAGTGGCGCCTTCCAACTGAACCGAAACCGAAAAAACCACGCCAAAGTCGATCAAAAGTCAAAGTCATGTTGACTGTTTTCTTTGACTATCGCGGTGTTGTGCACTCTGAATTCTTACCGGAAGGTCTAACGGTAAATAAAGAATATTATTTGAGCGTTATGCGGCGTTTAAGAGAGCAAATTCGACGAAAAAGGCCAGATTTGTGGAAAGAAAATTCTTGGATTTTGGACCACGACAATGCGCCTTCGCACAAGGCTATCATTGTGAACGAATTTTTGACCAAACACTCAACAAATACCAACCAGCAACCACCATATTCACCAGATATGGCTCCTGCTGACTTTTTTTGTTTTTCCTAAACTCAAATTACCACTTCGTGGCACCCGTTTTCAATCGATAGAAGACATAAAGGAGAATTCGCGGCGAGAATCCGGAAGCAGCGTTTAAAAAATGTTTTGATGAATGGATTATTCGTTGGCGCAAGTGTATCGTTTCTAAAGGAGCATACTTTGAAGGTGATAAAATAAATTTGGATGAATAACAGACATTTTGTGTATTATTGATCTTTTCCCGGTACTTTCTTGACAGAGTAGTACAGTTGAAATGTATTAAATTATTGTTTACTGACACGTGTTATTTGAAATGAGGACTGGAAAGGCACAATTTATTGGCGGAGATTTGTGAACTCGAGAAAAAATGTTAACATTCATGAGTCAGATTATTTTTTTCTATAAATATGATAAATTGAAGTCAATTCTCGTCCATCGGTAAGACCTTGTACTTCATCTGAGGTCCGCAACGGAATTTGATGTGGTTTTTACTATAATTAAAATATATCCCATGTGTATATAATACAGTAAAATTAAATTTAAAGAAATCTCAATGTTTTATCAAGTCGTAAAAAGTCTTTCGCAGCACGTGGAGATTGCAACTCTTTAAAAGCTCAAGATTTAGTCAGCCAACAAATCAAATGAAAAAGCTGATAGGTGGAAGATACAGAAAACTGATTCACAAGAATTTCTTTTATACAGTCCAAACCAATAGTTATTAAAACACTAAAGTAGATCTCTATTGAAAACCGCGTGTAAATGGCGGGTATCACAACAAAACACAGACATAATGGCAGATTGTGGTTTTTGTTCTATTTGTTTATTCAAATTGCTGCAATGGCATCCCGTATAAAAGAATAGAATTATTGATGCATCAACCAACTCTATGGTGAATTTAGAAGCAAAATTTGCGGTTATTTACAACGGCATAGAATGATTCGATTACTGTATACGGTTTTAATGAATAAACCTAAATATAATATCCGACAATGTCCGTTTACGAATATTATTTATTTGTACACATACGTGACACTCACGCCTTTCTTTCTTGTGTTACAATTTTTCTTTTCTATCAACATTAACTTTTCTTCTATCATAAAAAAAAAAATGTTCGCATGATTGTCCTCTATGTTTTCCTATTGTTCCGATTGTGATGAAACTTTCGTAGTCCTTCTGAGTACGCCTCCGAAAGCTTGGCTTAAAGATCTATACATTAATTTACGTGGCATTGCATTGCATGCCGGAAATAGCTAGTTAGAAGGAAAAACAAAATAAACCATTCCATACAAAGTGTCAAGAAACTCCTCATCAACGCTATCACCCAGTATTGTGCCAAAGAGACACGCGGCATCACCACATTATATGGCTATGCCGGTTCTAAATTGATCTTGACGAATTTTTGTGTATCGAAATACACGTTTCGTCCTGCCACTTATAGTCCCTGATGATGATGACCCAATGCGATTTTGGAATCAGATAAAAATAACCTTACGTTATATATGAGCTATTACTGTGAGTTTAAATAATTAGCAGTGATAACGAAGTCATTTTTAGCTGACTGCACTCTACACGTTATTTTCAATACAAACTTTTTGGTTCCGTTTTTCGTCACTAGGAAAGCCGATTGAAACGTGATGCTTGGTAGTCAGTACAAGTCTAACACTCCCCCCACTACCCCACTACTCCCAGAGCGGAGCGAAGGCATTTGATAACTTCCCATCCGCAAAAAAAAGACCTCCTATGCATTGTGTAGGTAAAATTATCCTCATTATATTTTTATTAAAATCCCAAAAAGTTATAATAAACAATGTATAATTATGTCGTAAGTATTCCCTTTGTCACAACAATCGTTGTAACGAGATTATCCCCTCGCTGTGCGTCCGCCGGGACTGATAAAAAAAGTAAAATGTAAAGTTGACGACCTAATTGGCGAGATTGGACTTTTGATGGCTTATTTACCTCCTATGTAAATGGTAGGAAGTTCGATTAGTTTGTAGCTCTATTGGTATCATAGTCATTCGGTTGATAGCAGTTCCAACAAGGTGAACTGAAACCCTACTAAAAGGTGGCTGTAAAGTGTATCCGCTTTTTTTTTTCGTGTGGGAAATCATCAAATGACTTCCCCCGCACTGGGCGGAGCGTGGGAGCCAGTCAGACTTTTACTGACTAAAACCCACCCATGTTCCTTCTGTTGTCCTTTACGTTCCGGGGCCGCGGTATCTCTTTCGAACAACCCGCAACCCCGGCAGGCGGAGGCCCTGGCAAGCTCTCTGCTTTGCTAACTCTCTTTGAGGCGCGCGTGAAACACGAACGCGCCGTCGACACGGCCTGTCGTCAATAGACGGACGGACGGTGAGCTACCCATTGCTCACCGTCCACAGGCCCGCATCTACGGTGGCCGGGAGTCGTCTCGCGCCGCCCGGGGCGTCTCCCGCGACGGCTGGGTTGGTTCGATGTTTTCTCCCTCAAACGCCCGGCCACCTTCTTTAAGTGTATCCGCTTGGAACGTCTAAATTTCTAAAAGGTGGCTGTAAAGTGTATCCGCTTAGAACGTCTAAAAGGTGCCTAGGTCAGAATTGAGCCATAAAATGGTGGCTGAGACTGGATGCGGAAGGATGAGAATCTCAGAGAGGCCACGTCCAGCAGGAGACTCTTAGTTCTAGTGTGAGGCCTAGCAGCAGAATAGTATTTTAGGCTCTAAACCAAAACTGCTCATTAACGAATAAAACAATTTGGATATAAATTAAAGACTGAACTGTGTATTATTTATTGAATTTTCCTTGAAGACATCCACTATGTCTATTTCAGGGAATTAATATCATTTGTATTAATAGTCAATGCTTGTATTGTCCTCTGTAAAGAATGGTGACAATGAGATTGTTTCATCAGGTAAAATAACAATAAATATTTCGAATATTATTTTCCTTATTGTGTTCAAAATATACTAATTTTATCTTTTCTTATATTTAAATAACAACTAGCTTTTCCCCGCGGCTTCGCTCGCGTTAAATTCGGGGTAACACCCCTTTCCTGATTTGCAGGTACCTACAACCTGTAGCTTTTTCCCTTGCGCCTTATTTATTGTAATAGCAAAGCTAAGTTTCCCCTTCCCTCTTTCTCCCTCACACATAACTCAATATTGTTTTAAAATTAGCCTATGTCCGTCTCCATGATCTCAACTATCTCTGTACCAAAATTCATCAAAACCAGTTTAGCCATTTAGGTGTGAAGACGTAACAAACATACAGACAAACTCACTTTCGCTTTTATGATATTAAGTAAGGATTCTACACAATAATTTCTTAACTATTCCATCCTTGACCAGCAAAGTTTCTTAAGAAAATACAAAATTGTTATGTTACACAGTAAAAGCTTCAAACAATTAGATGACTCATGTAAACTTGGCAAGTTAACTGGACTTACAAGTGGTAAGCAGTCATTATAACTGTTAGGTTCTACTTGTGGTAAAATGAGTTGATACATAAACATTGCTTAATGATAAAATTTTGTAGAATGTGGCCGCATGAACTAAAACTATAAACAAAGGTCCATTCTAGCTCTGCACTAAAATATCTAGAACTTTGGCAGTAGTGGGACTAAAGTAGTTTGATGATGAAGTAAATTTTATGGCATATTTTTGTAACTTTATTACTTGTTCTAGTATTTCATAGTATCCTGGAGAGCAGAGATGGATGAACAACTTTCTTAAAGACACCAACTCCTATTTATTGATTACTAGCTGTGCCCAGCGATTTCAACCGTTTCAGAAGAATTTGGTAACAAACACGGCTTGAGGGTAGGGAGGCAATGATAATAGATAACACTACTACATCATGATTTTCACCTTACCACTAGCTTGACTTATGTCAAAACACACATGCAAATCAATTTTACCTATGTAATTAACACCAATCTAACTTTTGAAACTGTTAGTTAAAAATTGCACTTAGCTTATAAATCCGAAGTTACCAACATGTCACAAATAAGGAAAAACATGTGTAAACAATTGGTTTTATTTTTAATAATTAAGTAATTAATTTACTGCCAACAAATTAAGGATTAGTTAACTTTATAAATAATCAATTTTATTAATTAGTGGATTGATTAAAAAGGTGGTAATTGTGTTATTTTATGATCCTTTACTGTTCAATAGAAGTTTTTATAAAGGTAACCCAAAAAACGACTAGCATTTGTTTTTGATAAACAACTTGATTGGTTGTATCATCAAGCAGTATTGGAAGGCTGTCTACGAAGTGCTCTTATGACCATGTGAAGTCAAACGGAATCAACTAGATGTGAGATACACAGAACTAGCCAACAAAAACCCAAGTCCATCAATCAATCCAGTCAATTTGACGACACAGTTGGTGCAGTGGCTAGTGCAAATATTTGTATGGCCTACTGATAGTTGTTCCGGGTTTGGCTGTTTGTGTATGTGGGTTTAAATGTTTGTAAACGCACCCATGATACAGGAGAAATGCCTAGTGTGGAGCAACTTTTTTTTAATAATAAAATAAAGTAAATGAAGCCACACTAAGGTCTGTATCCAACAGTGAATGTTTTTCAGCTAATTCCATTATCTGTCTATCCAGTATAACAAGACACAGGTAAATACTAGGATTTTCCATTGAGAACTGACTATGCATTAGCCCTCCAAACAAAAAAAAACTGCTGCCTAATTTAATGATTAATTAAATAACACAAATTGGTCCTGATAACAGATCCTTCACATGAATAGATAGACATCTAATAGTAAATATTGCTTCGTAACAATGTTTCCTGCTAATGGTAATATTGTTATTTAAGAACAAAGCAAAGACCTTTGTTCCTCTTCTGTCCCAGAAATATATTTAATTACTGTATTTTTATGGTTCATGAGTAATTAAGATAGTAGTCTATTCTAATAAGATTTTTTATAGTTCACAAGAAAATGTATTAACCTGGAATTTGATGATTACGATTCATATGACAACCTGCAAAAATACTGTAGTATTTTTTTATTTGCATTGCATAAAATTACAATAGCTAACAGAAAAATATCACAAAGCATAATAACAACTTCCATGTGGGATGCCCACGAGTGGGAACACTTAAACTGACATATAAACAGGAAGCTTACACACTAATTATAGATAGAGACGGTGAAAAATACGGTAAGTTCGGCAATACGAGAGCCTGCAGCTTATGCCCCGCGAACACTTCGTGGGCGGCCTGTCAGACATAGGCGTGATACGACAAAACAACAAAAATCCACAAAAACTCTCATCTAAATTTACTAAACAATAATTAAAGCAACTAACTCACCGTAAATCTGCTTGATTTCGTTGTCGTTGGCTACATTATCACAATGAACGCACAAAATAAATACAATAAAAATGGCTCCTATGGTGTAATGAATATACATCTTAATAACACAATACGCACGTAAGAAGCGTGCGTAAACAGCTTAAACAGTATTTATAAAACACATTTTCACTTCGTTATCGGATAAGAGCGGAAATAATCTCTATAACGAGTCATTTAATTCGTCTAAATTGTACCAATCGAGCTGCCATCGAACAAGACCCCGCCGTCTGTCATTCGTCATGTCAATAAACAATTAATGTTGCCGTATCATCTTTTTATTTACTACTATCACTACCAAAAATATAGGCACAAAAATATTTTTCAAACTTAAGCACATTTACTACACCAACGTGTACCTTCATAAAAAAAGACGTAGAAAAATAATGGTTTCTCAGGGGTTTCGGATATCTGGGCTATAGAATAGTAAAAATATATAATCACAATACTTGATCAACAAATTAACAGTAATAAACAGTGAAACTTGGGAATTTAAACGAGTGTATCGGTGTGAACAACGCACGAATTTGTCGTCCACTGTCGTTAGTTAGCGAGTCTGGAAGTAATCCCGCGGGCGTCGTTGCTAGCTCATACCCCGCGATCTTCTTTTTCTGAGCGTTTTAATGACAACAAATTCCAACGTGTTTAGGGCAAGAATCTACCACGCGTACTATGTTGACTAATGCAGTACCAGTACAATAATCAAGGGTGCCGGTGATCGGGCAAGCGCTGCAAAGTGGGCTATGTATGGCAAATATGCACTGCGATGAAGATTCGATGCTTTCTGGCTAATTTTAAGGGCAGTGCTTCTTTAGCTCAGGTGTCGTGTCTGGTGGGCCACTGCCTAACAGTTGTTGTCGGGTGCTCGCTTATTCTCTTAACTTGCGGATAACTCTGCTTGCACGATATAGGAATTTTAAAGGAGTATTACAGTTATGGCATAGATGGCGCTGTAGTACTTTTTCCACGTTCGGAATTTATTGTAATGTCGCTACAAGCCTAATAATGCGTTGACTTAGTAGTTATGTCTTGTGTGCTGGTCTATTCTTCCCTGGACTTACCCGCAATCTTCGGAATGTCACCCATCCTGGGTTTACATCCAGGATGGGTGACATTCCAACACCGGGCTTAGGGAATATTGATACCATATTATGTTATGCCTTCGGGGAGTAATTTTTTGGTATACTGGGTATTTTATTGTAAATTATTGGGCCCATACTAATTAAAAATTGGGACGAAAAAGACTGTCGTCTTACCTTCCCGAAAAATAAGTTTTACAAGTAGCAGGTAATTACATATATTCCTCCGTCAGGGACTTTATTCGACAGTTATCTAAAGTACTATCTGACCATTAAAAAAATAAAAATCTTCCTATCATCGAATAAATGCCATCTGGTTGTTTATCTGAGGATTGAAAAATCAGCACTAGAGAGTTGTATGCATATCAAGGTTTTTTTTTTTATAATTATCTATTTATTTATATATAATAATTGATATATTTTCATTGCTAACTAGCTAATAAGATAATTTGTGTTTGTATTGCTACCTTAATAACCCCCACGAAAAAATTTGGTAGCCGTTAATTGAGGAGAAATCGCTCTAATGTAATATAATTATAAAGATGAAACAAGAAGGAAATCTAAATTGAAACTCCAAGTAGTCCTCTGCAAAATGTTTTCTGCTTACCCCGTTAACAACAAAAACGTCCCGCCCCTTTGCCCTGTTTTTAGTCTATGGCCTTGCTCTGAAATCAGAGACACTTTAAAGTTTTGCCACGAGGGCTGCCAGTAAAACAAAGTTCATTTTGGTATTTTAATTTTAATAATACTGAAAAATTAAAATTTCTTGTTTCAGGGAAACATACAAATGTGGGATATTAAGTAAATAAGAAATTTATATAGATATAAAATAGAAAAACATTTTTGTATTTCTCAAGAATAAATAAAAACCTCACGAACCATTTATTAATTCAAACTTCAGACACTATTTGTGTTCAACATTATATGGTACTGTTGATAACAAAATATTTAGGTATAAGTGAAAAAAAAACATTTTTTCTCTGGTTGCATGGAATATTCTTTGAATTATAGAGAAAAGTTAATTGAACTTTATAATTGGCAACACTCCCAGTGAGATTGTTTGTTCGGCTTTGGGTGTCAGCCGCTTTGTAGTTTTGTGTGATAATTATAGAAATAATCAGTGCTATCGTTGTATAAGTGAATAGAAAATGATATAATAACCGTGCGATGACTTTAATGCCGCGTTATTGCGCGTTTTATATGTAAAATCAAGGTGCTTCCGCCATGACAATGGGTAGCACCGTCGGGAAGTATCCCGCGGCACTTGTTCTATATTTTCTGTGTATGGGACTATGGTATCCAATTTTAGGTGAGTAATAAACAATTTTAGATTGTTTTCAGGGTAAGAGCTTAAGGATTTCAGTATCTAACATGTGTATGTATGGTTTAGCCCATAGAAACATGGAACATGACATTATTTTTGTTCCATATACGCGCATTTTTTTCAATTGATGTGTTTCCTCAAAATTTGCTGTCAGCGGATGCTATATAACATCGTAATGAACGTATTCCTGTTGGATAAACTTATCTTAACGATGTTTTCACAGAACAAATGCATTTTATTTGATTTCATATCAAAACTTTATTCAATAACATCAGTTTGGTTTAGTGTGATAAGCAAGCCTTAAATAGTTTTTGCGTCTAATATTATCGAAGTGAAACATAACAAAGTTTTGTTGAGGATAATTTGATAAATTTACGATTTAAATTATAATGTATTGCTTTATATATTTCTGTATCATGAATCATACATAACTTTTCTGTTAGTGCTGTTGGTATCTACATACACACCAAATACCTACCGATCTAATAAAAATATGAATGAAAAAACTATAAAAAAGTCAAAATTTCAAAGGGTGATGTTAATTTTAGAAAAATAATTTTGCAGCTGCAACTAAATCACATCTGGGTCAATCCCAGGTTAACAAGTTTAGTTCAAACTCTGCAACATAACTGTATTACCTTACTGGTAGAGATAATAAATCAAAAGAATTAACCTGTAATTATCATTTTTTGTTTTAATGAATGGGCGAAAATTCACTTATTCATAAACATAGATTGGATTTATGTTTTCAATTGAAGAAAACCAAATAAATGCAATCATTCCAATCTGCCCAAGGCAAGTGTGGTTATTAAAATTGCTCTTGCATTTTCTGTATGAAATGTCTTTGACCATCAATGGGACAATAATAGGCTAGTATTGCAGGCCTCACTCTATCCATACTCCCAAGTCAGCGAGATTAGGTGTGATCTATGTTATAATTATGTAATTTAAAAAAAGAATGAATTTTTCCATGGAGTTTTTTGCCCATTCTTCTTCACATTTATAGATTCACTTTTGAAAATGGGCATTGTGATTTATTTTAAAATTAGAATGCCTTGTAGTTGTAACTTAACTTTTTGTTTTTTACAGTTCTAAACTGCCTGTACTTGGTCTATTTACTTTAAGCTTAATTCTTAAAATTCTCTATTATATTTTTATTGAGTCTTAAATCTCCCACTGAACTTACTCACATTGACATACAATGAAATATATCAGAAGCCGCTGGTAACAATGGTTGTTATCACTGTTTACTATAACTACTCACTCAATAAGGGCATGCTTTGATCTCCTATAATTAAAGAACTGCACATAAAATTACCAACATGATATGAAAAATCGGAAACAAATTTAATAGTTGCAAATGACAACAAGCACTCAAAAAAAAATTACATTACATTATGCCCTGTAATCTCTAAAAGAGGATCTAAATCTAATATGAGGTGAGCCTGTTGTTATCAATCGGGCACAAATACATTCGGACTAAAGAGAAATTCCTAATGGAAAAGTTCAAAAATCTATCTGACTTGGATTTGAACACTTACTACACAAAATACACAATCCTTTTGAAAATAAAAGACCTTTTTGTATCAATATGATTTCTATTGTATCTGTGTACCCTTTATGGTATATTCTGTAACATAATTTGTCTGCATGCTATATTACTAGTTGTTGGTTAATGCCTACAACCACAATGAATCACTATATATATCTATCTATTCTTTTTTTGGCTGTACACTTGTATAACCATTTGACTCCTAAAAAGGAACAGGTTAAATTATCCAGTTTCAAAGTACAAAATAGGTCTAATGTTTTGCAGCATAACAAACCATAATCCAATGAGGAAAATGGGGTGTTGCCGTTTAAAACTACCAATATGAATTGACAATTGACATATTCACTCTGAGATTATAATTAATAGTATCCATAACTTTTGTTGAATTGAATTAAACCTTTGTATGTCAAAGGGTTGTTTATGAACTTTTATTCTCTTTGATCTAAGTTCTTTGTTTTCAATATTGTAAACAAATGTATTCATAGATCACTGTTAACACCTGACCTTGGCTTGATAAGGGGAGGAATTGTAAACAACACCTTCAAATCAAGGCTAGGTTGTATAGAAAAAAAAACACTACTATAGCTGTCGAAAATATTGCAAAGAAAAACATTTAACATTGTTATCATTCATTCATAAATTCTCATGGAACAATACATAGCTACAGTGTTACATGTAGTTAGATACCTTATCAGTTCTTGTAAGGAGTCCTAGTACAAACTCAAACTCAAATCATTTATTTCAATTAGACCATTACAGGCACTTTTGAATGTCATAAAATAAAGAACAAAAAAAAATGATGCTGCTACAGTCCCAGTCACAAGACATAATAACTTGTGAAAGTAATGTAGTTGCCCATTCCAAAGCGTAGATCTCTATGGAGAAGAATGGGCAAGAAACTCCATGGACACTCTTTTAAATCATAATATTTTAACAAAATCATGGATACATCATTCATGTTGTGATTATAAATACATGTGAGAACGATGTAGAAAAACGAGCACATTAAGAGCGTCCAGAGTAAAAGCAAAAACAAGAGTTTAATAGATAAATTAATTAATTAAAACAAACCGTGGCGGCTAATAGATGACCAGTCACAACTGACAGCGCCCGTTCACGAACATGACGTATGGATCAGCCCCATTCAGCTCGACCATTTTGAAGGGAGCTAAATGACCCGACACACCCGCCACCATCAACGAGACATTTAAGTGAGCATGACAATCTCTCAACCACCAGGGCAACCGTCGAGTCAATAAAATTACATAGAACTCACACATGGGCATTACAATAATTATACAATAAGTATTAGGAAATTCTGTTTCGGTTAATTTGACCTTGATTTGCTTAAAAGCTTTAATAACTGATAAGGGGTTTATATGCTTAAATTCAAATTGAATCGGGCAGGCTGGAACGTTCGCCTTTAATAAATCCTTAGATAGCAAGGGCGAGGAATGTAAGGTCTCTGTTGTCTTATGTGGGATATTGGTAAAGAAATTTACAAATTCCTGAGCAATGTCATTATTATTGCTCACGAGGCCACGTGAGGTTTCTAACGTAAAATCATTTCTTGGTTTTTTATTTTTATTTGTTTCATTGTTGATTATTTTCCAGACCGTTTTTATTTTATCATCGGCTGATTTAATTTTGTTGCTAATGAATAAAGATTTGGCAACTTTACAAGTGTTTTTAAAAATTTTCGAATAAGTGGCAACATATTCACTAAAAGTTTTTGTGTTGATGTAAGGCTTAAGGCCATACAGCTCAAACAATCGTTCCCTACTTTTCCTAATACCTTGTGTAGCCCAATTACTGAAAATAAACTTTTGGCAAATAGTTTTTGTTTTTATTTTTAAAGTATTATTGAACTCGGTGTGCACTACTGAAAAGAATTCATCATACCATTTATTTACATTGTTTATATGGCCCGGAAAACTTAACTTGCTAATAAAATTATTATTAAATCTATCTAAATTGCTGGCTGCCATTTGTCTAGTCTGTATTTGAATTTTTTGAATTTTTATGTTGGACGCGAAAGTAACGTACTGGCCGCTATGATCTGAAGGAAGGTCATTAACAATGAATTTATCTAAATAGTCGCAGCAACAAAACACATTATCAATACACGTAGCGGTGTTTGTGGTAATTCGGGTTGGCTCTGAAAATACATTTGACAAATTAAACGATTTAAAGAGACTTAAAAATCTATTGCTATTTGCGTTTTCCTCTAAGATATTGACATTAAAGTCACCACAGATAATTATTGGTTTATTACCAGTTACAAGTTTTGCTAAAGCATCTTCCAGTACTGATTCAAAAATAGAGTAATTTAGATAATTTGGAGGTCTATAAACGCACACTATTACATGCTCATCTAGCTCAACACAAGACAATTCAATGCTATTTTCAACCGAAAGATCAGCTATATCATTACGAGACTTATATTTAATAGAATTTTAACTAAGATTAGTGAACCCCCGCGCAACTTAGATTTCCGGTTAAAGCAACTACCTACTCTATAATTTTCATAATTAATTAGCATTTCAATCAAGCATTTACAATAATGTTTACACTATTCTACTAATTTTTTAAAAGGGATGTTGTAAAAATGTTCAATGTGTTGGAATAAGTAATCTCTTTAGTTGAGTTTCTTGAAAAAACCTTGTAAAAAGACACATAAATTCGAGCCTATAATCCACGAATAGTTGGGAAGAATTACACCAAATAGTACTTTTCTTTTTTTTAAAAAGTTGCCCCACTCTAGAATTTCTCCTGTATCGTGAGTGCATTTACAAACATTTAAACTCACATACACAAACAGCCAGACCCGGAATAACTATCGGTAGGCCATACAAATATTTGTTCCGTGTGGGAATCGAATCCTTGACACGCAGCGCAGGCTGCGGTATCTTTTACGAACAATCCGCAACCCTGGAAGAAGACGTGCTGTGCTGGTCAACCCCAAAGAAATTGGTATATAGAGGCTTGCCAGAATAGAGAGATACAGCAGCTCCGGGACATAAAGTGCAAAGCAAGGATTATGGGGGGGGGGGGGGGTTTGAGTCAGTACAAGTCGGACACTCCTTCCCGCTCCGCCGCGAGCGGGGAAAGTTATTTGATGATTTCCCATCTGCAAAAAAAGGGTTCTGTAAAAACATTTGCATTTCAAATTTAAAATCAAAAAGCTTGTTTACAATATTCTCTTATCTATAAAACGTATAGATATATCTGATATATATTATCTGGTTCCGTTTTGTCAATAACAGAGTAGATAATACAAAGTCCTTTGCTCAATGTATTCAATAGCATCAACATGATTGGTTGAAATATTGTGCAATATAATTTACACCTTGCGGCTTATGAATAAGGTTTGATTTTCTTCATTTTTTATATAAATTTACTCTGTAATCCCAAAAGTTAATTTTGTGTGTACAGAAAAACTGTTTTTTTTTTTAAAAAAGATGCAAATACATGTATTCTTGTATTATATGCCTAGCTAGTAGTCTATGGCATTTAAAATAAGGTTTCGTTTAGAGATTTAAACACAAATAAAAAGGTAACAATTATTCTCAACTAGCTTTTGCCCGCGGCTTCGCTAGCGTTTAATGCGGGGTAACAGTTCCCCTTGCGCCTTATTGATTTGTAATAGCAACGCTAAGTTTTCCCTCTTTCTCCCTCACATACCACTTTTTTTTAAAAAAAAAAAAGTTAGCCTATGTCCGTCTCCTGGTTCCCAACTATCTCTGTACCAAAATTCATCAAAATCGGTGTAGCCATTAAAGCGTGAAGAGGTAACAAACAAACAAACAAACTCACTTTCGCTTTTATAATATTAGTAAGGATGAATATATTCGCTAGAATAAATGTGTCAACATTTGGATGTAGAAGAAAAGATGGATGGATTGTGTAAAGAATGATATGAAGAAGTAAATGATGCCGTGACGTCTGACAGGGGAGGATAGAAGAAGACAACGTGTTGCGCCGACCCCAAATCGAATAGAACGAGGGCAGGAAAATGATGATTTAGTCACAGTGAAATTATTAAATCGTCGTTTATATAGTAATATTTGAAGTATTTCATAACAGCCTAATGAAGTAATGAGGAAAAGTTAAATTGGTACCACAGTATTTTCGCGGTGCCATTTAATGTGTTTAAATGCGTCAGTCAGAAAAAGGAAAAGTGTCGATCATTACTTTTATTATTTTACCTTTAATACTACATAACATTACGTCTGTACATTCGTAGAGTTAGTTAGAAATTACGTTAAAGTGGAATGTAATGGGAGACGAAGCTACCTGGTTCTTTGTGTGTGTGTGAGTTTAAATGTTTGTAAACGCACCCGCGATACAGGAGAAATTTCCAGTATGGAACAATGCTAACAAATATCGTTAAAACTAGTATGTGACATACTTGACGGGCCTGTTGGTCTAGTGGTTAGTGGCCCTGACTGCTGAGCCGGAGGTCGTGGGTTCGATTCCCACCCAGGACAAACTTTGTGTGATGAGCATGATTGTTTGTTCTGTGTCTGGGTGTGATTTATCTATAATATGTATGTATTTATAAATTATATAAGTATGTATATCAGTTGTCTGGTTACCATAACACAAGCTCTGCTTAGCTTGGGATCAGATAGCCGTGTGTGAGTTGTCCCAAGTTGTCCCAAGATATATTTAGATACTGATGCATGATGCAGATGTGTTGCTGGGGAGTTTGTTCCGCCAGTTCTTCTTCCCAGTTAAAACACTAGGAAGTGGCGAACGGCAGGGCGTTTTTGGGGGACTGTCTCTTGTAATGTGACCTTCAAAAAGTGCTGATTATCAGCCTAATTTGAATAAATGACTTTTGAATTGGATGTTAAAGGGTTAATTTTTTAAGGGTTTGATTCCCAAATAGAACCCAAGACTTTTTGCTCAAACCATTATACCCATAGGCTCGGACTCCATCAAATCAAGACACGATGTAGATCTCAACCGAAAGAAGGATGGATGTGTTTTTAGTCAATACATGTCTGATATTCCCCCCCGCTCCGTCTAGAGTGAGAGGAGTAATTTGATGATTTCCCATAAGAAAAAAGGGTAAAGGATACTCGTCAATTCAAATTTTAACGTAACATTAGTCAGTCCCGTAATCCCCGAAAGGTTTAATTACCATGTATTGCCATCAGCCAGGTAAAAGTCTAGAATCCGTGACTGCTACTGAGAAATTTCTGATGGATACCCCATTAGCAGTTTAAGGTTATAGCTAACATATAAATCCTTACTAATATTATAAAAGCGAAAGTGAGTTTGTTTGTTTGTTTGTTTGTTTGTTACCTCTTCACGCTTTAATGGCTAAACCGATTTTGATGAATTTTGGTACAGAGATAGTTGGGAACCAGGAGACGGACATGGGCTATTATTTTTTTTAAAAGAGTGGGATATGAGGGAGAAAGAGGGAAGAAACGGGAAAACTTAGCGTTGCTATTACAAATCAATAAGGCGCTACCGAATTTAACGCGAGCGAAGCCGCGGGCAAAAGCTAGTAAAAAATAATTCTAGGATACAATATATAACAGTAACATTCTTGTCATTTGTTGCAGCGCAAGATGAAGTGAAGATATTTGATATATCGCAATGGGCGGGCGAGCTAGGCGGTACATCGAGCGTGAACTGCTCAGCCCACCCCGATAACGCCGAAATCGTGTGGTTGTTCAATGGAACAGTGCTGGCGACAAACGATCGGTAAATATTTGTAATGTTTAATGGAAGAAGTATCCAGGCTCGTCAGACACAGTTGAAAATTATTTCAAAGCTTTTTTTTACTACAGGAAATTATTGATAACTCCCCTGGTTTGATTCCTCAAGCATAGGCACCATCAATATAGGATGAATACATACATTAATTAGCATATATTATAGTGGCAAAAGTCCCCTTAAAATCTTTTTTCACACCTCCAATGCGGAATCGATTTCCTGTCAATTTTATTCTCTGATCTCTTGGGTCCCATGATCTACATTAACTTAATAACTATTATAAATTCCAGAATAAAATTGACAAACAGCAAACGAAAATTTAGTGATCAAGAAGCTCAAGAAAATGAAGATTTTAAAAATGCTGCGTCAAGGAAATTGAATATATCAACATTGATAATTTCTAACACAACTAGTGACGATGCAGGGAACTACACATGCCTTGCCAAAATCGAAAACAGTAATGTTTTCAAAACGGCTCTTTTAGATTTGAGCTTTGAAGCCAAGCTGTTAAATAAGACTGACACAATCAAGAAGAATTCTACTCAACTTGCATATTTCCCGTTGTTCTGCAGTTTCGAAGGTTAGTATTGCATATGTTTCATATTCATGAAAAACAAAATTTGCATACATTTTTATGAACATGATTTTATGCTGGCAACATTGCCAGTCACCGTGTTCGCCGCTTTAGCGTTTTGAGTTTATAATATTTTCCAAGTACAAAAACATACTGCGCAACTTTGGTTCACAATGAATACAACGGCGACGTTTCAATGAATTGTGCGTCAACGCCATGATGGCATGGCGTTACAGAGTATTTAATTTTAATTAACTAAATATTTTAATTCCCACCAGCCTATAAACCCAAGGAAGTAAAATGGTCGATGAAAACAAAAAACGATGACAATTATAAAGACCTCACGGGTGAGAACTGTACCAACATCCAGAAGATAGATTCTAAGCAGATCCTAAGCACTTGTGTAGTACCAATTCATGGAATCGAAGACAACGGCAGTTACATCTGCGAATTGGATGATCATGTATCTGGTGAAAAGAAGTCGGGAACTATAGACATCCTCGTGATGGCCAAACCTCAAGTCGAAATAATTAATGTCATTCCTATAAATACCACTCAAGTGTATATCAACTGGACCGTCCAAAATTTCAACTCGCCCATAATAAGATATTATTTATTGTATCTCAACCAAAACAATACTAAAGCGGGGTACAGACACTACGGAGTGCCCCCAACGATTGATCCGGCTAACACCTCGTTCGTTCTTGGTGGCTTGGAGAAGTCCACAACTTACACGTTCATGATGAAAGTTCGCACTGAATACGGCGAGAGTGAAGGGGATAGAAGTACTGCTAATGTCACGACTCTATCAAAGGAGCCGGTCTTTGTGCCGAATATTTCTATAAATGGGTTCTCTGCGACTTCGGTAACGATCGGCTGGGCGCCTCCACCCGAAAAAATTGCCGGTTTGATACATTACTATTTGCTGGAGGCACGGAAGAAGGATAATGGGACGGAGATCCTGAATGCTTGTCATGAGCGTAACGACAAGAATCTACCATACATGTTCGAACATTTAGAGCCACACAGTACGTACGTGTTTAAGGTAAGGTTTTTCATTATTCCTCAAGTTCAACTCTTGTATTATTTTGGCTGGTTTTTGGTATAGAAATTTATTTTGAACAAAGAAAATCTATGCTTTCACATTTATCTGTGGAATTCATTACCGTCTTCTCTGTTCCCTGATCATTATAATCTGGATCTTTTCAAAGTTTCTGTTCCACCCTAAGCCGCATCATAGGCATGATATTAGAGGAATTGCGGCTAAACGCAAGCCTATTTATTATTATGAAAGAAAACTAAACATGATTTTCGAATACCTATTAAATGTTACCCCACTCGACATAGTTCGATGACTTATTTTTTAACATTATGGCGTCTTATTGTTGCCATATTAAAATACTAGCTGCGATAAAAAAGCTGATAATAAAAAAGTATGCTATAATCTACCTCTGTGCCAAATTTCATCAAGATCCGTTCAGTAGTTTTTTCGTGAAAGAGGATCAAACATACATCCATACTCACAAACTTTCGCATTTATAATATTAGTAGGATTGATGAATATCATGTCTTTAATGACACTCACAAGATTAAGAAATAACGATTGACGTAAAAATCATTAAAAATCAGCCTACACGTTTTGTCTATCTGTATAGTGCCACAAAGGAACAGACATACATATTACCCTCCACCAGTCGGGTAAAAAGTGTTGATTTTACCTGAAGTGACTAGGTTTGACGGTTTGAGATTATCAATTGTTTTTAAAACACATTACGTTGGTTGTTACGCTAATGTTGGAGCAAAACCTTGTCCACAATACGCATTCACGTAGATATAGTGTATCACCATGTGTCGTTAGCTTATCTTTACGCACCCACCCTGTAAACAGATCCTTTGTGTCATTGTCTTGTGTACGTTCGTACTACACGACGGAAGCTAAGTGAAATGTCCAGTTTGGTTGTTTCCTATGACAAAGAACTGGCAACAAAATCAGGTACTCAAACAATCTGTTGGATTTTCGACTTACAGTGGGTTGGAACGTTGCAAATCGAAACAGGCTTAACCTTTGGAACGGCATTTTCACGTATATGTACAAGTAAGCGCGAACCCTCGACGCCAACGACACAAATATAGGACAAAAATTTAGTTAAAATAAAAAGCGGATAATATAAATATAAATAAATAGGTAAAGCTGACGCTCTTCAGAGCCTACTGTCAGTCGTTCTACACGTGCAGCTTGTGGGTTAGGTATACGCAGAAGGCTTACAACGCTCTGCGCGTGCAGTATAATAATGCGCTGAGGATGTTGGTGGGGCTGCCTCGGTTTTGCAGCGCTTCGGGCATGTTTGCGGACGCGCGAATAGATGACTTTCATGCCATTATGCGCAAACGATGTGCATCGATGTTGCGGCGATTCAGGGGTAGCCCTAACAGCATTTTAGCTACACTGGCGGACAAGGTCGACGGACCATTTATCAGGCTCTGGTCTGGCAGACATGTGCGTGCTCATGTTCATGCAGCCAATTAATGTGTTTTGTTTGTTTTTAATTGAACTAACATAGGCTAAGTTGATATTAACACTATATAGATCGCTTGGTCTGAAATAAAGATTTTGATTTGATTTGAATAACTTGACTTCTGTCGGTGACTTTTGTTTGTTTCGTTGTCTTTATTGCCACCGACTTCCGGAAGTAAAGTTATTTCCCACTTTTTAGTTTTTTTTATTTCAGCGTTTTAAATTGTGGTATGATGATTTATCAAATTATCATATAATTTTTTGTCGAGTATTAATTTTCCATTGTTACTAAAAGATTAGGAGATCATCCTTATAGGCATAGAAGAAAAAAGATGTATTATAGACTCATAAACTACCCAAGCAATATAAATTTAATAAAATTGATATGGGACCACCTCAAAAGTATACCCTTTCGAACAAAAAAACAATTATGAAAATCGGTCCACAGTTGGCGGAGTAATCCGTGATAAAAAAAAAATGCTTGGCGTAGAGGGCACGTGCGTGCTTTATACTTCGCCGTTTAAAACCGTCGATAAATTATCTTTTACTATTTAAGGTGCGAGCCTGTTCATACTACACAAACAAGTGTGGTGATTGGTCGGACGAGATGACTGCTGCAACCTTAGACGGCGTCCCGGGCGTACCCGATAACGTCGTCGTCAAATGCAGTGTGGACTATCTGAATCTTACCTGGAGTCCCCCAAGAAAGCCCAATGCCGAAATTAAGGGATATACTGTGAGTATTGGAAGGTTACATCGTGGGCAAACTACCTTTTAAAGCAGAATTGTTTTAATCAAATAGTCTGATCTAGTACTACTTTATATAGAAACAGTATTTTTGTAATTGCTCCAAGGGTCTATAATAAATTACCAAAATATATTAGAATTGAAGATGATACCCGCAAATTTAAAAATAGCCTCGTCGACCATCTGTCGAAGCTCTCCTTAGGCGTTTGAATCAATTGCCTGATTCAGAAAGCAGTACTCCTCGATACGGCCCGCATTGTAAGGAGATTGCAACCACTGGTAGCTTAGACCCTGCTCCCGATACCGGCAGACTACAATTTTTTATATGTTTAATTGTTGTTGTATGTTAATTTATAAACTACAAAAAATTATAAATAGGTGACTTGTATGAAAGATTGAAAAGAGAACTACCACAAAATACATTTTATGAACAGTCAATTTATGCCTACAAATGAAACATGTTTCAAATGAAACGATTTGCTGAGTAAAATACGAGAAAGAGTTTTTTTTAACTATAATGTTCATTTATTCACTTTAATATTTATTTACCTTTTTTTCTCGTTTCTCAGATGGAGATAACTGGTAATATGACTTATACAGACCGTACAGGGACACAAAAGTATGTTACTTGGGGCCCCTTGTCGAAGTTCATGACAAATGACTCAATGAGTACACGGTAAGTTATCATAATGCTAGTGAACTCTTTTTTTTGCGGATGGTAAATCATCAAATAACTTCCCCCGCTCGGGGGGGAGTGTCAGACTTGTACTGACTAAAACCCATCCATGTTCCTTCTATTGCCCTTTACATTCCAACTCTATCCTTGCATTTAAATATTACGGTTTATATCATCTTATGAATTTTTTAAATGAAACTATATAATATTGATCTGTGTTTCACTAGAATAGTTACCAAGTAAAGCAATAATAACACTTTATAAATTACTAGCTTTTGCCCGCGGCTTCGCTCGCGTTAAATTCGGGGTAACACAGTTCCCCTTTCCTGATTTGCAGGTACCTGTAGTTTTTTCCCTAGCGCCTTATTTATTGTAATAGCAAAGCTAAGTTTTCTCTTTTCTTCCCTCTTTCACCCTCATTTACCACTCTAAAAAAAGCCTATGTCCGTCTCCAGGGTCCCAACTATCTCTGTACCAAAATTCATCAAAATCGGTTTAGCCAATAAGGCGTGAAGACGTAACAAACAAACTCGCTTTTATAATATTAGTAAGGATTGATCTGTGTTTCACTAGAATAGTAAACAAGTAAAGCAATAATAACACTGGATAATTGTAAAAGTTTAACGTTATAAAAGCATTTCGAAGTTTTCCAAACTGTCGACGGATCCCCGGAACAAATATTTGTATAGCCTGCAGGTAGTTGTTACGGGCGTGGCTGTTCGTTTAAATGTTTGTTAACGCACCCACGATACAGAAGAAATTCCTAGTGTGGGACAAACTTAAAAAATAAAACAAAATCAACAACTAAAACGCTGCTGAAAGCGCTAAAGTCTTGTTTACACGCTAAGAACGATATCAGTCATTGCATTTCAATCAATATTTTAGAACAACAAAGCCATGCTACATAATTAAAGTAAAAAAAAAACTGACATGCTTCAAGTAAGCTACAATACTTGCGGTTATTGAGCAGACTATTTATTTCTTGTTTTATCATGTTTTGGTATGGCCATACCAGTTATGTCTGTGGAGTACCCTAAGTAATTCCCAGCTAAAACACTAGGAAGTGGCGAAGGGCAGGGCGTTTTTGTGGGACTGTCTCTAGTAATGTGATGTTCAAAAAGTGCTGATTATCAGCCTAATTTGATTAAATGACTTTTGTTTTTTTTTTTTTTAATTAAATTTGACCCTGTCCGTATGCTGGTGATTGTACTGTATTTAAAACTCTTCAAACAGTCTGACTACCAGATTTATCCACGGTTACTGTATTACCCAGTACTGTAGTTGCGTAGGTCAGATAGGTAGTTCAACCGACCAACGACGGCAGGTCAACCTATACTAAACTCTTATAACCTGCAGGGTTACCATGACATCTTATAGCAGTACTTATTCCTGTGTGAGAAAGAGATGGTGCTAGACACCCTGTATAGCTCTGTCTCTTTCCCTCACTGGAATAAGTTCTGTTTTAAGACGTCGTGGTAGGGTAGCTGATCTCTACTACGAATCGCACACCGTAGTAGACCGTAGTAACCTAATCTGGTTAAAATGGTTTTATGTAGGTTGATGTGCCATCGTCTGTACTATACTGGTACTTAGTTACATCCGGTAAAGGAAGACCACACAATAAAATTTGGAAAAAGTGTAGGCAGATTACTGATTTCCTCTAATTTTCTTCTTAAACCATTTCGCAGGGTTAACGATTTGCCTCCGAACACGAACTTCACGATTCGCCTGAGCGCGATGACGCGCACGCGCCGACGCGGCGAGGAGAACGTGACGTCATGTCAGACCGAGTTCGCCCCGCCTGACTCGCCGCCACGACCTAGATGGAGGAAGGTATGATTTAATTATCAAAATTGTTTATTCAATTTGAACTAATTACTATGCTAAGCACTGGTTCACGAGTTCGATAATAAAATCCAAGATTCGGGTCACGTGCCCGATTGAAAGCAGGAGAACCCCCATTTTTTTGCGGATGTTAAATCATCAAATAACTTCCCCCGCTCTGGGGGGTGTTAGACTTGTACTGACTAAAACCCACCCATGTTCCTTCTATTACATAATTATCTATATATCTACTACATAATTATACATTGTTTATTATAACTTTTTGGGATTTTAATAAAAATACAATAAGGGGATGGGATGAGTCATCAAATAACTTGGGGGGGAGTGTCAGACTTGTACTGCCTAAAACCCACCCATGTTCCTTCTTGTTATGTTCTGTTATGATTTCTTAATACTTGTGTTTTTTCTGACAGGTTACTTATAAAGGGTCCTAGGTAGTTTATCATACCTAGTATTCTCTGTAACTCTTTGACATTTTGCGGTGTAGGCATGTTGACAATTGCTTTGACCTTCTCAAGATCTGCCCTTGCACCGTCTTTACTGAAGACATAACCTAAAAAACATACTTCTGACAGTGAAAATTTACACTTTGACTTGTTAAATTTTAAATTAACTTGACGAGCTCTTTGCATGACTTTATGTAATCTTTCATTATGAACTGACTCATTTGGTCCATAGACTAAGATGTCATCGATGAATATGAGTACGCCTTCTATGTCACCAAATAGATTCATCATGACTCTTTGAAATATTTCAGACGAGGCATTTATGCCATAGGGTAATCTTAAATACTTATATCTACCAAATGGTGTTTGAAAAGTACATAATTCTGAACTATATTCATCTAAACGTAGCATCCAAAACCCTGAAAATGCATCTAAATGAGAAAAACATACAGCCCCTTCGAGCTGAGACCTAATCTCATCAATTGACTTGAGTGGATAATGTTCCCTCATGATATTTTTATTTAAATTTCTGGGATCAAGACAAATTCGTAACTGACCTGAACTTTTCACTGTTACAACGACTGAATTAACCCACTCTGTAGGTTTTGTAACCTTTTTTATGACTTGCATTTTCTCCATGCGATCCAACTCCTCACGCAGTTTCCCTTGTAATGCGAATGGGACTTTCCTGGGCGGATCCACACATGGTACTGCATCAGGCTTGAGTTTCAGATGACAGACTGGAGGCAGACAGCCAAGACCCTGGAATACATCATTATATTGTGTATGAATTTGCTCACAAAAGTCTTGTTTTGACACTGAAAAGACACGTTTTATTATACCTAGCTTTTCACAAATTGGGAGACCAAGGACATTTGGACACTCTATATCTGGTATAATAAACATTATGTTTTCAACAATGTTCTTATTGTTTAAGCAAAATTTGCAATTTAAGTTGACTTTGCCTAAAATCGGAATGGATTTTCCACCAAATCCTTTGACATTTACTTGACATTTGACAAGTGACAATTTTGACAGCTTATTTTGACTTTTAACATTTTGAAATGTTTGTTTTGACATTATATTGACATCTGCACCTGAGTCTATGATGCATTCAACTTTTGTATGTCCTACCAATAAGCTAATTTCCCACGACTGCTTTGAATGATTCAAAGTATTGACGACTGATGATCCATTTTGTGACTGACTGGACGACTGTGCCTTATTGTGAAATCCCTCAGACATGTGACTGATTTCATCACTGGGACTCTGACATTTTTTATTTTGACTATTTGACTGGACATTGGATCTCTCAGACATGACATTTTTTTCATACATGTGATATGAATTGGGACTCTGACTATTTGACTGGATAAAAAATCTATCCGACGTGTCACTGTTCTCCTCATAGGGATGTGATGTCATACTGTGTGTTTGTGACTGATTGTGTCTCTGACTGAGTGACTGACTGTGAGAATGACTATTATGACTGTGACCATTATGACTTTGCTGACTAAGTGACTGACTGTGAGAATTACTATTATGACTGTGACCATTATGACTTTGACTATTCAGCATACCAACGAAATAATCTTGACTACCATTATCTGAATTAAACGATTGCAACTGACTGACTTTTTTATTTTTGTGACAAAATTTAGCAAAATGATTGTAAGATTTACATGACCTGCATTGAACTCCTTGGGCTGGACACTTGTAGCGATGAGACTGCCCACAGCGGCTACATGTCTTCAAGCTGCCTGAAGCTGAAGGTGACTCGCGACTGCCTGAAGCTGGCTTGCGACTGCTCGAAGCTGACTTGCGACTGGAAGCTCGCTGTCGACGATCTCCCCGACTACGGCTCCTCCGACTGAGATGCATGACGTTTTCTGACGTTCGTTGACTGGCGATGCTGCTTCCTTTGACTATTTTCTCAGCATCCTGCTGTGCGACGATGAGCGTCCTCGCTAGCTCTTGCATTCTCTGATATGTTAAGTCATGTTCTTGCAGTAACCTTTGACGCACATGTGACAAGTCTAAATTGAGGTTTGCAATGAAAATATCTTTGATGAGCGATTCCCTGAGCGTGCCAAACTCACATTCTCTGCTTCTATTCTCCAAATCCGTGAGGAACTCGTCGATGCTTTCGGATTTCTCCTGCCTGCGTGTGAAGAATAGATACCTGCACATGGTCACGTTTCTTCTTGGCTCGAAGAATCTGTCAAATTTCGATTTGACTTCGTCAAGCGTGCTCTTGTCTATTTTTAGGTTAAATGAGTTAAATATATTGAGACCTCGTTCTCCAATGCAATGTAAGAGAATTGCGATTTTCCGTTTCTCGCTTGACTTATCTAGACCTGTGGCTAACAAATATAACTCAAGTTGTTGCCACCATCTTTCCCACGTTTCAGCGTTATTGTTCGTGGTATCTGACGAAATATTTAATTGCTTCACACGTGTTTGAAAATTTGTCTCACCATCATGGCTGACGTCCGCTTGGTCCGGCATTTTCTACGACGACCTCGACTTTTTCTTGAATGATTCTTCTTAAACCACTTCTGACACCATGTTATGTTGGATGTTTATGAATGATAGCCCGTTGGGTAAGATACAGGTTTATTGGTAGGAGACACAGGAGAGAGATACACACAGGGCTACATCATGACATGAAGTGTGGCAGAGTGCCGCAGACCACAGATAATACATTTACTAGTGAAGACCATATTAGTAACATACTAAATAGTGATGTTACAACACTTCTATTGCCCTTTTTGTTCCGGGGCCGCGGTATCTCTTTCGAACAACTCGTAACCCCGGTAGGTGGTGGCGCTGGCAGGTTTTAGTCAGTACAAGTCTGACACTCCCCTGTACTCCGCCGAGCGGGGGAAGTTATTTAATGATTTCCCAATCGCAAAAAAGGGTAAGGCAGACGTATACAAAATAATACACCCCCATTTCTTCAGTTATGTTTAAGTCCCGTGAAATAGAGGGCGCGCCTATTGCCATCAACCGGACCCATAAACAGACTCCGTAGCTGCTATTATTAAATCACACACTTGCACAATTTGTTGTTTGGAAATTATTATGCTCGGTAACCCTTGTCTTTATTAATGCATGCTAACTAAATAGAAAATGGAGCGTGATAAATTCACTTTTATTTTATTTTTCAGATCTTAGAAAACAGCACATACATGTTTAAGATGTATCTACCAAGAGTTTCGGAACGGAATGGACCCATATGCTGTTACAGGTACGTGCTACACTCCACCCATGAAGCTATCTCGCTCTCTATCTGGGAACGCCTTAGAGTATTTTCATTAATTAGAGTAATACAAACTATGCGTTTTTAGATTAAGTAAATTTTTTGAGACAAAGTTCATAGTCATAGGGCAGTATTTAGAAACAAAACTCACTTCTGAAACCCGAGCGTGAGTCCGCATTTGAGATATCGATATAATTAATTAACAAATAGGTATTGAGTTTGCGCCCGATTTGATTTGATTTGCGATCAGTACTGATTAATATATCGATTCTATCGCTAAGATAGTTTCAAGACATGATTACCCACCCCAAAAAAAAACATAGTTTCATATTGATTTGTAAATAATTTACTTTGGTACTTTTTGTTCTATTATTTAATTTTTCCGAAGTGTATTGAAAAAAGGTCGCGCTCGTGCTGTTTTCGGCTCTATAACGTTCTAGCCTTTCGGCTCGTGCATTAAATCCGCCACGGTTGCAACGACAAAGTTTCCTCACTTGAAACAATCTACTTATTAATGTTTTTGTTTACAAATGATTGCAGAGTGTACATGGTTCGTCTGCCTTCTGGCAACCCTGACTGGAGGTTGCCATTGCCGCGTGATCTCGAGGTAATAGAGTACAAAGACTCTATGAATAAGGTCGGCGCATATATCGCAGATGTGTTCTCACAGTAAGTCTTCAATATTTTAATTTAAACAAACTTTTCAATTTATGGAAAAAATCTAGAAAAAATTTAAGCATTGAAAGAAATATAATGTCGAGTGTATAGACCGTTACAAGACAACAACGAGAGGAATCTAGCAACTTCTTGTAAATATGTTTACGAGCCTCCTTTTCCTGCGCCACGGCAATCTGTTCTAGAACAATAAGCCACGGCATTTAGTCTGTTTGTGTTTTATATGAGAGTGGTTTTTAGGGTAACTCTAATTACATCTACAATATTAAACTTTTTCAGCGACAGATTCCCTAGTGACAACGAGCTGGTCCTAGGCGATGATAAGGTCATCTTTAACGGATCAGACCCAACGCTCAAAAAAGACAGATGTCGCCGCTGCCTCAAGAGACCCAAGCGATCACCCGTCCACCAGGAACCTCCCCACGCTCCGCCCATCACCACGACATCTGAAAACTTCTTTGATGACCCAGAAATTACTACTGATGACCCGGATACACGCGAACTTGATCGGAGATCGAGGTCTTTTGACGTTATGACGTAAGATTCTTTACACACTTTTTTAAAGCCATAGTTTAACCTTTTAAAATGTATTTATGAGATAGGCAGTTTTGTTAGTGATGGGACATTTTCACATATTATTTATTTTAATTTAGACAATTTGTACTTGTCGGTGGCGTCTTAGCTACGCCACCGTTTTGCAACTTAAGTGGTGGCATTCAAAAGGTAATCAAAAAATAAAATCAAGGATCGGTTTAAACGGTTCGGACACAATTCGGACTGTGCGCAGGACTTGTACACTTAAGTATTTGTATGGAGGTGTCTGTCTACGGCGTCGCTTCCTCTATTTATCAGTACTAATCTGACCAATCTTTTGAACAATCTCGAAAGAGTTCGTCGACCTCACCAAACATTCCAGCCATAAGGATGAAGCTACAGTCTACAGTTGTCCAATCCAAAGCGTAGATCTCTATAGAAAGATCACCACCCTTGCTCAAGACGGGTTGGCGGTTTCAAACTTATATTAATTATTACTAGCTAGTAATAATGTGCCCAGCGGTTTCACCCGCGCGCTGCTCAGGTCCTCTTCGCACTTAGGGGTTTGAAATTTAGATAGAGGCCGATTCTCAGACTTTCTGAATATGCATAAAAAAGGGATATTTTTAAATGCACATCTGTATATTTTTTTCAGCACACTAGGTAACTCCACTAATTAACTGAATGCATACCAGAAAAATGAATGCTGTGCAAAAAAACCAATTGATTAACTAAACAAGTACTGCAAAAAAAACTAAAAAATAACACAAAACGAGATGACCTTTTTTATCGAATTCACACCAAAAATGTGGTTCGTACATCGGATATATGATTTATAAAACAAAAATACGAATTGCTTATCAAAAATACTAACTTGCACTCTAAATTGTACTTTCTTACTATGGAATTTCTCAGTATTGTTTCTAAAGGGATAATATTTTTGTGTTCACCAAAAATACTGATCGTGCACCAAATATTCTTTCCTGAATGTTAAAAAAATGCGTAGGTTAGGTTAAAACTGTGACCCCCTACGCACGAGCCGAGCGAGCGGAACGAGCGGTGCCGTGGCAGCGGCCGGCGAGTGCCAGTAACGACTTGCATTAATAGAAAATGGATAAAGATATAACACTTTTTTATTGTAGTGCGCTGATGCTCGTTATGACATATTTTAATTAACATATTTTGGTGCACATTCAGTATATTTGGTGGAACACAGGTAAAATTAGGTAAATGAAATGGGAATAAATTGAAGTACTTTTAAATACCATCCTTTCTAAAGTGTTTTTTCTAAACTGAGTTACCACTCAGTGTGCCAATGTTTGGTGCATGTTAAGTGAGCACTTGATTATTTTTTTGTGTACCTAATTATATAAAGATGACTGATAAAATTGGGTTTTATTTAGAATAAACGATGTTCCTAAAAGTAAATTAGGTGATGGTTTTCCTTAAAAAAGGTTTAATATGTTTGTTCAATTATAGAATTGTTAGATATACTATTTTGATAATAGTTATTCGTTCAGTAAAACAGTTCTGCAAATACCATTAAACAGTATATCGAATTTGATTTATTTAGTGTGCATAATTTGAGTGCAAGTCAGTATTTTTGGTTTAACTTTGAAATATTTTGATCGAAAAAAGGGAATATACAGATATCGATTTAAATACATGCCTAAAAAAAATCATAAGAATCGGTCGACATTGTGACACGAGAATTTTATATATTAAAAGATAAGTACAGGTTCCTCCCGATGGTTGAAAGAAGGCAGGAGACGCGAGGCCTCTGGCCCTTCGCGACATATTTATTTATTACGCTATGGAAGACTTACAGCTATATAAAAACTCAACAAAAGAAATAAATCATAGACAACAGAAAGCCAATTACAAGTCCTCACGTATAGACTAGAAATTATTATGTGAACACACGTCAGTACATTGTGTTAATTTAAAGGTAATATATAATCGACTAATGGCCCAGTGACAGTTTCACATACAAAGCTTTTGAAAATGATTATCAAAAATCTCATTGTTTAAAGTCAGATAAAAGTTATCTATTATCTAAATATATATGAATCCCCATTTCCCTTGGTCACGGCATCACGCGTGAACGTCTCGACCAAATTCGCTAATTCTTTTTTTTGTTGTGTTGGTTAATGTCAGGAGAGGGTTCTTATGGAAACAAAGGAAAGTTAGGTAGGGAAAAAAGTGGCATTGCAACACAGGCACAGCTAGTAATAAAATAATTTAAAAAAACTGGTAATAAAAACAGTTCGTAGGTTATTTGAAAAATATTGTTATGTTATGTATGATTGCAGGGACTACGGCAATGATCCAACAATGGCGAATAAGGACGCGGAACCAGATATCCGTGTTAAAGATGGTCAACTCCACTCCAGCGCCAACTATACGTTGTTTGTGGAACTAATTTGTAAGTAAACAAATCTTATACAATTGAATATGCTGAATCGCATTTCTGTAAGCATAACGAGTGCGCAAGCGCTGTTCGACAGTCGTTTACACCTTACCGCTTTGTCACGTCTATAAGATTTTAGCAGATCATCCATATGGACGTAAAAGAAAAAAAATGTATCATAGACGATAACTCGTAAACTACCAAGGAATATAAATAAAATTGATATGGAACCACCTGGGAAGTATACCCTTTCAAACAACAAAAGAATTTTGAAATTCGGTTCACAGTTGGCGGAGTAATCGGTGAACATACATAAAAAAATAAAAATAAAAGATTCCGATGAATTGAGAACCTCCTCCTTTTTTGAAGTCGGTTAAAAATAACTTCTTTAAGGTGAAAGCTCCAACCTACCCGCGAAATTCAAATTTTCTTACGTTTTTTGCAATTTTCAGGCCAGTGCTAGGTTGTATGTTGATTAAAATATTATTCGCGGCTGTAAGACGTATGTAATTATAGAATTATAATCATCAAAATCACCAATACAACCCTCCAAGTTCATAAAGGCGTAGGAACAAAAAAAAAAACAGAAAAAGTCTTTCCTACAGCTTTATGAACTTGGAGGGTTGTATTGGTGATTTTGATGATTATAATTCTATAATTACATACGTCTTACAGCCGCGAATAATATTTTAATCAACATACAACCTAGCACTGGCCTGAAAATTGCAAAAAACGTAAGAAAATTTGAATTTCGCGGGTAGGTTGGAGCTTTCACCTTAAACAAAGTTGTTGATTTAATGTTTTGTTTTGTGAACAGCTAGTTTAAACCCAGATGAGACGTTGTTCAGTGAGTACACAACGTTCCTGATGCCAGCACCGAGTCCACCCATAGCTGTGCCCTCCACAGCGCTTGAGATAGCATTACAGGTGATTATAAACTCTATAACAATAGCATAAGGACCAATTTTAAATGCATTTATACTTCTTTTTCTCTTCGTCTCCTGTCTAGCCTTCTGCCAATTACGTTGGGGGGGGGGGGGGGGCAGCATACATAGAGCGACTGAAAGAAAGAAAATACGTTTATTTGGCACATACCACAAGTGCAAACAACATCGAACAAAAAAAAATTATAACAAAATTAATTTTAAAGTGATTATAACTAAAAACAATTAAAATATTGTGTGTGTCACGGTTAGAAACCACAGAACTCCACCTGCAACGATCCTCACATACTTCTTTTGCCTCGTCCAAGTTAATACAACTCGTTTTACACGCACCATATATATACGATACCCAGTTGTGTATTATTATAAATTAATTCAATTCTAACAAACTTTATTTATTTTAAACAGATAACATGCGCAGTGGCAGCTGTGATCCTATTGCTTATGATCATCTTCTGCATCATGCAAACACGACGCTCACGTAAGATGCCTGCGCATGCGCAACTGGAGATACACAACCCTATTACTGCTGCTATTAGGTAAGAATTTGTTGATTGTTTGGTTAGACATTCGTATGGCACAATAAGATACTGATAGGTTAGTAGTAGTGTTGGCAGACTGATAGCCTGATCGTGGACTTGAAAATACCTGGTCAAAATACCTTTGAGTTAAATAAGACAACATTTTGTAGGGAACAAAAAAAATAAGATACTGGCCAATTTTGAGTCAGATTCGCGCATTACAAACTTGCAACATGAACGGCCATATCCTTTGACTGTGTAGACTTAGGCCCGGCGCCCATTATCGGCATCGGCAAGGAAAAGGATCCTTCGGCATCCTATATGCAAGCGCACACTGTCGGAAACTATGCTTTGGCATGCTGCAACGTTCTTAGGGATGACGAGGCGTCCTTAAGCATGCCGCACCGTCCTGTCCTGTAGCTTGCCGAATATATTGCCTCGGCGCTGTCGGCGTACCGAAGAATGCCGAAGCATCCCGAAGCATTCTCAAGACTGCCGATACAGCAGCCTCAAGCAGTATTTTTGTTATTACGACCATATATAATGGAAATTTCTACTTTATTGCCATTACGTTAATGTATATTGCTATTTGCCACCTGAAATCCTCAGTCGTGCCGATGCCGATAATGGGCGCCGGGCCTTCGAGTATTGATTTTTCACTGTTCCAAGGGACCACAGAATTGAGTATATGATTTTCATTTCGGCTCATTACCTCCACGCGTTCCCGAAATAACAAAGTCATCTTATAAGGGTTTCGTTTTCTCCTTTTGAGGTACGGAACCCTAAAAATATAATAAAATCTTGTTTTAATAAACTTAAATACTTATATAGATACTAATACACATCTTCTTAATATATATATAGTAAATCACGTGTCACGTTGTTTGTCCGCGATGGACTCCTAAACTACTTAACCGATTTGGAATTAAATTTGCACACCGTGTGCAGTTTGATCCAACTTGAAAGATAGGGTAGGTAGGGTTGTCAGGGTAGGTAGGGTAGGTATAAAGGTAGAAAATTGCATTGCAACGCATGCCGGGGCACAGCTAGTATACATATAAAATAGACTAATAAATAATTTTCCAACAGGTACTGGGATAACATTCGTGGCCGTCAACCATTAGTTTCCACCGTACCTCCGGACATACCGCCCATACTTAAAGAAGAGCTAGCCAATGCGTACGCGCAGAGACAAGTCGACTCTGACTACGGCTTCCAGAAGGAATTCGAAGTAAGTTACTAAGTTTTATGGTGAAACTGCAAATTGAAATGTCCTCCGGGTAAAGGGAATACGCAAGTAATTTTTTCAATGAAAAACAGTACTAACAAGCCGAAAAAGCATTAAAAATAAATTTCAACCACTATTTCTCATAAAAAGAATCAAATTAAACCCCTACAATTTTCTACTACAGTTCAAACGCCTCCAATTTTCTACTGCAGTTCAAACGCCTGTGACTGCTGCCACCATAATATAACGTCATTTACCACAATTTCCCTTTTTTAAATCCAATTTTTATCTTTATAAAATAATTATACAAATTGTATAAGCTTAAATATGCATCCGATTATCCCATCTCTAGTTATAAAATAAATTTTCGCAAAGTTTATTCACTCAGTCACTCATTTAATTCCCTTGCTCTATTCAAAATCATTTCCAAATAATTCTAAACCCCCTCTTCTTCACAAAGTTGCTGCAGATGCTGCCCGAGTGCTTCCCTGATCGAACGACACACGCTTCCGAAGCCAGAGAGAATCAACCCAAGAACAGGTATCCTGACATCAAGGCATACGACCAGACCAGGGTCAAACTTCAGCAGATTGACAGCATTACTGGGTCGGATTACATCAATGCCAATTATGTTATGGGATATCAGGTTAGTTGAAGGTCATTTTAGGGTCAAGGTCAATTTATGTTTATGGTTATTTTTTGTTTGGTTTGTGCATTATTGAAAGTCATGGCATAAATATGTGACGGTGTGTATTGTACCATGTGTGAGCCTATATTTAGGAAAAGTTTGTTCCTCCAAGTTTTGCATAAGGTTGGGTAGTTCTGGACTCAGACCAGAACCAGGAAGAACCAGGGTTACTGGTTCGGATAACATCAACGCAAACAATTTAATTGGATATCAAGTGAGTTTCAAGGTCACTTAAAAAATAAATGTCATTAGTAGTTTTTTGTGGAATACTAAATAACTTAGGTATCCTTACATCAAAGAAATATGACCGGACCAGAGCCAAAGCCGTTGTAGATTGACAACATTATTGACTCGAACATTAGATACCATTTTAGTTCAAAGGTCAAGGTCAATTTAGGTTCAAGGTCTTGCATTCTTCGAGGCCATGCTGTGTGCGTGTGTGCTTTGTGTGGTCTTTGGCGTGTGCCATTATACAAGCATATTAGGTGTGGCTCAGTGTGCACTGATTTTATAATTATCCTGACAGTGAGACATAAAGCAGACACACACACACACAGATACAGATCCTAGAAGCAGTTGCTCTTAAACAATTATCCTCTTTCGTTTTTAAAAATAATCTTTTGTCCAGTTCCCAATCCGGTTTTCGACCTGGCCACAGCACAGCCACGGCTTTGCTTAAAGTTACAGAAGATATTCGAGATGGCTTGGAGAATTCTAGGTTAACGGTGTTAGTTTTAATAGATTTTTCCAATGCTTTTATCACCGTTGATCACGACATTCTCCTGGCCATACTGTCTCAAATTGGGTTGTCTTCTTTGTCACGTGATTGGTTTACTTCTTATCTTCGTGGTCGCCGGCAGGCGGTGCGTGTTGATCAGGATTACTCTGATTGGTGCGACCTGATGACTGGTGTTCCACAAGGCGGTATACTCTCTCCTCTCTTATTTTCTTTATTTATTAACTCCATTACTGCTATCCTCAAATGTTCTTACCATTTGTACGCTGATGACTTGCAACTATACGCTCAATCAGATATTGCGAACCTTGATGAATGCATATCATCCCTTAATGCTGATCTCCGAACTATTGAGGAATGGTCTGGTAAATTTGGGGTTTCTGTTAACGTAGGGAAATGTCAGGCCATCCTCATTGGTAGCTCGCACTATTTGAGAAATGTGAACATTAGTCAACTTGCACCACTAATGTATCAAAATTCAATAATTTCATTCTCGCCTCACGTAAAAGACTTGGGGTTATACATTGACGACTGTTGCAGCTGGAATAAGCACGTGGCTCAAGTGAGCCAGAAAGTCACTCTCTCGCTGCGGTCTCTCTATAGATTCAAGCACTTTCTCCCATCTAGCACTAAACTCATTTTGGTACAGTCTCTTGTGCTTCCCATTATCGACTATGCTGATGTTTGTTATTCTGATCTATCCCAGGAACTTCTCAATAAATTGGATCGTCTTCTTAATAATTGCATTCGCTTTGTGTTTGGCCTTCGTAAATATGTTCACATCTCTTCCTTCCGTACTCAGCTTAAATGGCTGCCTATACGACTCAGGAGGTCCCTCAGATCTCTCTGTATGCTGTACTCTATCATGAATGATCCGTATGCTCCTGACTATTTAAAAACTTATTTTAATGTGTTGGGCAGTTCTCACAGTCGTAACCTTCGTGCTTCCGAAAATCTACTCCTCCAAATCCCTTTACACCGCACCGGTTTTATGTCCAAATCATACGTTATTTCAACAATAAAGCTTTGGAACGCGCTACCCTTTGGCATTAAAAAAGCTGAAAGTAAATTTATTTTTAAAAGAAAAGTTCGTAACCACTATTTAGGTCCGTCTACCAATTAAAAGTCATTGTAATTACTGTTAAAGTTCTCGTTTTTATTTATTTTTTAAATGTATTTATTAGTTTATTTGATATGTATATGTGTATTAGTATCCGTATAAAATATACTTTTTTCGTTAACAAATAGTTTTAGATATATATTTATTATATATTTTATATATTTTTTGTACCCTATCACAATGTTGTCGTATTTTACCCAAAGGTTGACTGGTAGAGAATGCCTTATGGCATTAAGTCCGCCTATGTACCACTATTGTACATGAAGTTTAAATAAATAAATAATATGACCTTGCTCCCAGAAAAAACAGCTGGAATGAGAAATGCATGAATTGTTGAATTTGTTTGTCACACAGCTTTGCAAAGATTAAAAAAATATTCCGAAGGAAAATAAATCATTTCAGAAACAAGAACAGCTTTAATTATTGGTTACATATTATATAGATGCTTTTATCCTCAAAATATTTTCCCTGACTAGTTTAACTTGTAAAATTTATATTATTTAATTATTAATTGAACAACAATCAAAACCAATTTACGCTATCGATCCTCAAACTATTACCAAAACAGTATTATTTTCCCGAATACACATATCATGAACATAAGTAGTTAATAAACCTATTAGAAGTAGCTCTTCTGATACCGAAAGTGGAAATTTTAAATGTTGTAAAGCACATTTAGTACGCTGTTAGATTTTCAACTTTCCGATCAGAGCGTTTCGTAGTTGAAAATCCCATAGAACGACATTTTAAAGTTCCACTGTCGATGCATTCCTTCTATGTGACGTGTGGACATGTTCTAAAATTATGTTCGTCTTCTGTCCTCCGCTTTCTAAGGACCCTTCGGAGCCTAACCAGGTACCGCGCGCACGTATGCTAAGTTAAATTGATTCTACATACGACAAAGGAAGAAAAAAACATTGCACTGAACATGACTTAAACAAAAATAAGTACCAGCTTTCGCTCAGCATAATGCCGTTTCACGAAACCCAACCGTCTTCAGGCAATCATTTTGTGTCAAAAACTAGTATTCACCTACATCCGTATAGACAGGGAAGCGACCTCGACATAGTCGGGAAAATACTAGACACTAAGAACACAAAAAGAATTTCCCATTTCATATGTTCAAAATTCACCTTTGCCAACAGTCACCACATATACTCAAAAGTTTTCGTGTTAACACGGTATTCCCGTATTAATAAAGTCTCAGAGGATGCTACAATCAAATTCCTGGTCGGTACGATTCAGTTCAGCCATTTATTTGCTTGAAAAAGCCGTTCGATATAGCTCGCTTTTGAGCCTGAACATATTTCAGCCAAGGTGGTACCCGCCGGGGTTGGGGTTTGTTCGAAACAGATACTGTAGCCCCGGAACATAAAAAGCAATAGAAGGGACATGGGTGGGTTTTATTCAGTACAAGTCTGACACTCCCCCCCGCTCTGCTCGGAGCGGGGGAAGTTATTTGATGACTTCCCATCCGCAAAAAAGCTATAGTAATCAACAATGTCTGTTCTGCTATAAATGATTATAAACATGCCATTGTATAAATACCTCGTCATTAATTAGGACGAAAAATGAAACTAATTTTAACAGAATTACCAATGTGGAATCAATTTATTTTGTATACAGCTTTCTGTCCGTCTTAGTGTTGTGTTTTCCTTGTTATTTATTGCTTCACTCTCTTATGTACCTAAATACGCACTCGTAGCACTATATGACACATTAAGGAAAAAAAAAAAGCAAAATTATGGAATGCACAAAGGCAATGACGCTTACTCGCTCGCATGCACTATTTATATCAAATCATATAATCAAATCGACATCCGATTTATTTATTACTATAAGGGCCAATTTTTCAATCATTAGATAACTTTTATCTAAAGAGTAAATGTGACGTTTTGACAGAGTGTCCATACAAAAACTGTCAAAATGACAGAATTATACGTCGGATAAAACTTAACTGGCGATTGAAAAATTGGCCTTTAATTACACAATATGTAAAGGCTATCACAGACACTATACTTTAAGCATCAGCAACTGGCGATTTTGGGATATCAGTTGTTTGTTGTTACGTTTGAAGTAGTCAGAATAAATGCATATTGAGTACTATAGATGTCCAAGCCTCGTAGCAAAATTATTTGAAAATAGTAATCGAATCTCTGCTACCATTTAAACAACAAAACAATACACCACACAACAATATGCCTTTTGGTATATATTGGTACTATAGTAACAATATGTACCTAAAAATATATATATATATACATATATAATATATACAGGAAGACTTTTTAAACACGTGCCAAATTTATACATTATGATCTTTGTTAATAATAATAAAATACGTATTTTTTCTTTTAGTAGCACCCAGTACTAAAATATTGAGATATGGCATCGCAAAGTTGTCCAATAATAGAAACTGTTTATGGACATAACGCACCGCCGCACGGTGGGCTGAAAATCGGCTTTCATAGACTTAGGGATTTCAATTTGTAAGTGCTTGTTTTTATGCCGGATATCGCTTCTATTAGTCATTACTATGTACAAAAATGACACCCGAGTTAATTCTACCCAAAAACGAAGGAAATATAATTTTTTTACGAAAAATTTGTATGAAGCTAGTATGAAAAATCGAATTATCTCCTAAACGGCATGTTTAACCGTAATATCCTTAGAGATGGTCATAGTGCTAATTATTTATGATTTTTTGGTTGGCGATTGGACGAAAAATTTAATGCCGTTTTTTTTTTAAAAATCGTCAAAATATTTTTATTTATTTTTACATGTAAAACGATCCCTTTTAGTGTCTAAGTTAAAAAGTTCGATATGTTATTAACCCAAATATTAAGAACACACGAAACAAGAAAAATAAAATAAAAAAATTGCTGTTTTTGACACATTTATATTAATTTAAATAAAAAAAGATTTATATTGAAGTAACATATGAAGTTATATTTTATACAAAATAAGTTAATTTAAGGAATTAATACTAAGCATTCGTAAAATAAAGTAAAATAAATAAAAAAAATAAAACATATCATTAAATATTACAAAAAAACCCAAACACACTCAAATACAAATTTACAAATATGTACATATATATCTTTTTTACAAATTTTCCTTATCACTCTCGTTGTCAGACTCCAATTCTGAGTCAGCATCCAGATTGGATATATCCAAAAATTCGAACTCAGTTTCCTGAAATTGAATTAAGTCGAGAGTTTCAGCAAAAAAGCTCTGCTTTTTCTTGGCATCTAACTTAGGCCTTTGTGCACTTAGCAAAGGGTCCGAAGAAACAACAAGCATATTTAAAATGTCTTGATTGGAATCCTGCCTGCTTCTTTTCCGCGAATGATGTTCTCGAAACCTCCTAAAATCTTTGTTTCGAGACTCTGAGGCTTCTTCCGAGAGAGTCCCAATCGGCACAATATTATTTTTCTCGATTATGTCAGCCCCATGGATTAGTAACTTATGAACGGTTGACGACATGTAGTACCAGTCGTATAGTAATACGTACTTTTCTGCTGTTTTGCGAGCATAATCTCTAAATTTTATTATATCGATCTGCTCTCCAGATGTAATTGCTTGTAAAATTACAGCAAATCTTTTGATGAGGTCTTCATCCAAACCGGTTATAGCTGCGGTTTTATTAGGAAACTCAAAGAATTTTCTTGCAGTATTCCCGTCATTGGTGGTTCCCGAGCCTTGTTTTACTATATCAATCAACAGATTGAGCTCATCTTTGAATTTATTTTGAATTATTTTCTTTCTTGTCTGTAGCATTTCTTTGTGCTCATCACTTCTCGCTGCCCACCGTTTGAAGTCCAGTCTGTATGCAATGTGTAACAGACATTCCATACAATTTATACGGGCGTGTAGGGATGACAAGCCAAACTCATACAGGTCCGAACACACAATTTTTGATGTTACAGCATCTAAGCGGTTCATTTCTGTAGGCTTTGCTAAGCACAGGTAGCACGATGCATTTGATCTAGCTTCAGAAAGGTAAGTACAGACTTTAGCGTCGATCATCGTCATCATTAGTTGATGAGTCACCCTATTATTATTATTGCACTCTGTGGGGATAAGGGCCTCAATTTCTTCATCCATTTGTTTTTTCAGCCCAAGGACAACTGCTTCACTCTCCTTTACAAAAGTAAACTGAACTGGACGACAATACAAAACTGAGCATGGTTTTGGGTTCGTCCATAAAATGTTGTCTCCATCTGTCAGTTTTAGTGGCACCAAGGAGGTCATGAAAATGCTTGAATCATCTTCCTCACCCTCAATTTTCTGCTTGTATCGGCTTTGGTTAGAAGCACCGTCAAATCCCCACTTGGATATCAGCTTCAACTGCTTGTTATGCTCTTCGTTAGAAAGGCTTTGAAGGATTCTTGTAACCGTGATATCAAGTAAAGCTTGAAGTGTAATCCTAGCCGATGAATCAGTAACTGTCACTGATTGCTTCGGAGGGTAGCAATCAAGCTTAGTTTGTTGCACTTTATAGTAAGATGGATAAATATCTTTAGCACCTTCTCGAATGGCAGCCTCACGCAACGTAATATATTGCCACTTTGAGAGTTTTAGCGAAAGAAGCAATCCAAGCGCCTTTTCTGGCGTAAATATGATTGTTTTCGCTGGTTTCTTAAGCGTTTCATTTAATTTAGCGGCTGCTTCAGGATTTTTCATCATGTATTCGATGACAGAGGCGATATCTCCATGCCCTTCTTCTTTTAAACGTGCTGCAGCTGCATATGCCAATTCACTGGAACCTTCGCCTGTGTGTTCATCAGATCTTCTCTTTTTTTGTTTACTTCCCAGGTCTTCGAATGGTTTACGGGATCTTTTCGTCATTGTTCCAATGGACGTTGATGTCGACGGTTCTGGAGAGACTGAGGGCGCTCTTGGTATCTCATCAACACTTGGTTCTTGATTAACTAAAGTTTGCACAAAACTCGGCCAATCAATATTTGCTCCCAACCAATTCTCGTACTTTCTCCTGAAATTATCAAGGAATCGGTTGGATTTCTCCCACCTTTGTAAAGCGGCTCGCGTAAATCTCCGACAAAATTCTTTGAGAACAACATAATCTTCGTCAGACAGGCAATCGCCTATGCGGGATACAACTGCACTAAACAATACTTCATGATCAAATGAAGTACTCTCACTTCGTAGAAGAACAAACAAGTCTAAATTGGTCATTAAACTTTCCATTTTAAGATTTTATAGTCGCAGATTTAGTGTTAGCAGTTACACAGTTGTGAACAAATTAAATTATAAAACAAAACTTTAGCCCTTTTATTGCAAAACGACAATAATTAGGTAACTACCCTCATTAGTTATCTCCTCATTAGCTAATGAAAATCTATAATTGTCACTAACTATTCTTAGAACTCATAGCACTGCTAATTAACAAATTAGCTTACTTATCAGGAAATGTTAAATATAATCCATTGTCGTGAGATATTGAAAATCATTAAATCACCTATTAAGACTCATTAGAAGACCTAATCAGTGTAGTTACTTAATCACTTCTTTTTGGACTCATTAGAAGACAATTGGTAATTTGGTTGTATGAAAAGTTTTAAAACTCATTTTGTGTTGATAAATATCTAGCTCAAACATAGTTGGCTACGTGTGGGTGTACTATAAACCTCTGCCAACTCCTTCGGAAATATAGGAGTGATGCTATTTTATGTTATGTGTAGTTAAAAGTCCGTGTTCTTCAACATAAACACCAAAAGGAATCGTTTCATACGTAAAAACAAATAAAAATATTTTGACGATTTTTAAAAAAAAAACGGCATTAAAATTTTTGTCCAATCGTCAACCAAAAAATCATAAATAATTAGCACTATGACCATCTCTAAGGATATTACGGTTAAACATGCCGTTTAGGAGATAATTCGATTTTTCATACTAGCTTCATACAAATTTTTCGTAAAAAAATTATATTTCCTTCGGTTTTGAGCAGAATTAACTCGGGTGTCATTTTTGTACATAATAATGACTAATAGAAGCGATATCCGGCATAAAAACAAGCACTTGCAAATTGAAATCCCTAAGTCTATGAAAGCCGATTTTCAGCCCACCGTGCGCCGGCGCCGCCGCGCCGCCCCCAATCATTGATAACAACGAAAACATAAGTTGCAAATTTTCCCTTCATACTTTCACGGGGTTAGGACCGTCAAATGTAAAAGGTTATTATTAATCGAATAAAATTTAATAATAAAGGTAAATAAGAACTTAAAATAGATTACACCTTTTACATTACGCCGTATTTAAAAAATTTGAATCAACTTATTTACAATAATTAAACTAAAATCAACTTACTCAGAGTTATTAGGCCAATAACACTAATTCACACACCATAACAATCAACAGTATTTTACAAATTGTTCAAAATGTCCTCCATTGTTTTGCAAACAGAGTCTGGCTCGTTTTTGCACATTGTCATTGAGTTTATTTAACACATAAGTATTGTTTCTCACTTCATTGAAGGCGTCTATTATTTGAATTTTTAAATGTCACAATCACCACTCAGGATGTAACTCCGCACCATTTCATAATATTCACGAGACGTATACATTGTAATCGCGGTGCCGGCGCGGGCGGCGGGCGTAGCGGCTCACGGGATAACAGCACGACCGTGTCGTAAGGGCGCGGGACCCGACTGAAGGGAGCGAGGAGTTTGGTCAGTAACGAGACGCGTGCGCAGCGCTGCATTAAAACTACCCACCAGCCGCGTATTATTATGAATGATTGACTCGGTGACCTCGCGAAATTGAATTAGCGGATTTTTTGTGATTTTATTTTGAAAATTTTACCTACACTTTTTTTTTCGTATAATTATTCTGTTAATGATACTTGGTACATATAAAAAATTTGGCACGTCTTAAAAAAGTCTTCCTGTATACAGGTCGAATTGAGAACCTCCTTTTTTTCGTCGGTTAAAAAGCATCTAAATCGCTGATGATAAAGACCGTCTATCTGCTCTGAATATATGTTTTGTGTAGCCTAACTACAACCTTCTTTTATTACCTATTTTGTCCCATTACTAAGACCCCAACCATTTTATTCTGTGTGTTTTGTCATTAACATCCTACTACGTATAAAAAAAAATAACATTAAATTGCCTTTCTTAGGAGCGAAAACAATTCATTTGCGCTCAAGGCCCCACGGACACAACCGTCAACGACTTCTGGCGCATGATTTGGGAACATGGTTTAGAGCTCATCGTGATGCTGACCAACCTTGAGGAGTACTCCAAGGTCAAGTGCTCCAAGTACTGGCCTGAAGAACGCGCGTCGAGAGCTTTTGGAAATATTACTGTGCATCATGTTGGAGAGAAGAGGTTAGTAATATATATTTATACAGATGCAAATGGAGTTTATTGTCACAATTTATTTACTCAAAGAAATCATATTCAAAAACAAATGCCATAAAATTATCAGTCAAATAAAGCAATATCATGGATATTAAAATCATTTTTCTGTGTTACATTTCTCTGCCTCTAAAAAAACTGAAAGTAAATCCATAGATAAAAAGTAAAATGGCAGTCTTTACCAGTACCTACCAGAAAACCTGTGGATCTTCAATAACATAACTTTTTAAATTGTTGTAATTTTTCATTTGTTTTAGCCCTATACTACATTTTTGTGGTCCCTCGCTGATACCATTTCTTTGTATATTTATTAGAAAAATCCATTTTGCGTCTTGCCTTGTTTTTGAAAGTATATTAACATTGTTTTTAAAGTACACATATAAAACATTAATATGTTTTGCAGATACTCAGACTACATAGTGCGAGAGCTGAAGATAACGAAACAGCCAACCAACTCAGATGGACAACCAATCGTTGAGAATAACGGCATCGCTAAGAGGAATGGAGGTGATATTCAATTTTACAAACTACCCCGTTGGTCTATTGGTCGCAATCGCGATTCTTGAACATGAGGACCTGGGTCCGATTCTCGGGTGGGTAAATTGGGGTATAATTATAGGGCTTTTTCCATCAAGAAATTCTCAGTAACAGCTATGGAGTCTGGGATTGTGACAATAGGCTTGCTCTCTATTACATGTGACTTAAAAAAAACTGACCAAATTTAGTAAATTCGACTTAGTTCCTTAAAAAAAAAAACAACACTTTAATAGCTCAACATCATCACAAAAACTCTTACATATGGTCAGTCAGAGGTTCATGGACTGCATAAACAGGTCTAACACCAGATTATGTACTGTTTTTTTTGCGGATGTGTAATCATCAATTAACTTCCCCAGCTCTGGACGGAACGGGGGGGGGGGCGGGGGTGTCAGACTTTTACTGACTGAAACACCCCTGTTCCTTTTTTTGCCCTTTGTGTTCCGGGGCCACGGTATCTTTTTTTTTTAAACTTTGTCCCACTCTAGGAATTACTCCTGTATCGTGGGTGCGTTTACAAACATATAAACTCACATACAAAAACAGACACACACCCGAAACAACTATCTGCAGGTTATACAAATATTTGTTCCGTGCGGGAGTCGAACCCGCGACACGCAGCGCAGCAGTCGATCCCTCAGCCACTGCGCCAACCGTGCCGTCAACGGTATCTGTTTCGAACAACTCGCAACCCCGGCAAGCCCAACCCCGGCAAGCCCAAACCCCGGCAAGAGGTTAGATACTAACCACACGATAAAGGATAATATCGAAACCTGACTCAAAACCTCTCTTCTAGACATGAAAGAAGCCTCAGACACCAGTGCACCAACATCTCCTCGGGAAGTAAAGGAGAGTGGGGAGTCCCGCATAGTGCGCCAGTACCACTTCCTCATGTGGAAGGACTTCGCCGCGCCCGAACACCCGCACTCCATACTTAAGTTTATTAAGGTAAACACATTGAGTAAGAATTACATTTTTATAATTATGAAAACAGTTTTTTTTTATTATTTTGAATTGACCTCCCAACTGGCCTAATTGGTATGTGATGCGGAGGAATGAGGAAAATGTGATGAAAATTCTGAAAATTCTGAGTATGAATATGGGTATGGGTAGAGTAGAGGAAGACCAAAGAAACGACGTACTTATGCATTATATACATTAGTTTTAGTTTATGCGAAATCCGATGCACAATGTACAAAATTTCAGAACTATCATGACATGAAATCACAAAGTTACTTCGTTGTCCGTTGATAAACACGGTCACCGCGCGGCACGCACCCGTCGCGCATCTTGTGTCACTTTGACCTACTGTAACTTGAGCTTGTGCTTCGTGTGTTCGCGTATATACCAAGTCCAACTCTCGTAACCTTTTTAAATATTTTTGGAACATGGGGTAAAATATATTGGAATCGATTCAGTTATGTACTTATTTTCAAACAGAACCTTCCCTTCGCCACTTTCTAGAGTTTAAGCTGGGAAGAAAAGTGGCGGAACAAACTCCCCAGCAACACAACTGTCTAGTAGGTTTGATGATTAATCGATTAGTAGTTACTCTAATTTTCGTATCTTTTCTATCAGAGGGTAAACGAAGCCTGGACAAGCATGGTGGGCCGGCCCGTGGTGGTGCACTGCAGCGCCGGCGTGGGCCGCACGGGCACCCTGGTGGCGCTGGACTGTCTGCTGGAGCAGCTGCGGGCCACGGGACAAGTGGCCGTCTTCAACACGGTGGCCGAGCTCAGGAGGCAGAGGAACTTCTTGGTGCAGTCGCTGGTGAGTACCCTTGCAAAATGTTGAAACTTGATTTAAACCTAGGCTAGCCTAGGGTGATTATTGTAAAAACATCTGAGATGAGCAGAATAGTTTCTTTTTTTTAATTTAAATAAATCGTTCGAAAACAGTATAGTTTTAGGAAACGTTTTTTAAACGTTTTTTGTAGTATGATATTAGTTGACAAGACCTCTTTTGTATTGTCTCTGTCTTTTTCTAAGTTTCTATAAAAAATATCGACTATCCATCGTTGCAATACATCCCATCACCAAACATTTCTATGGTGCCATGTTACACGCATAACGCTTTGCTTCATTTTACATTATTTTTTATATAAAATTTACTGCAGTTGATGATGATGTTGAATGAGTAATCATTCTATATTTTACGACCACGAAATTCATGGTGCAGTTAAAATATTCAGACATGATTGTTAATCGTGGTAACGGTCAAGATTAAAAAAAACGGTTTATTAAATGTCACGCATAGTATAGGAACCAGTATAGGAATATCACCGGTATCGTGGGTGCGTTTACAAACATTTAAACTCACATACGCAAACAGCCAGACCCGACTTCCTGACGGTCACACGGTTATACGTGGCGTAGCAGTCAATTTCTCAACCACAGCGCCAACCGTGCGCCAAATTATTAGTATTTGTTGTATAGTTCTTAATTCTTAAGCTACATAATGGTGAAAAATTCATGCATGTAGCTTTTATAGTTTCCCAGGAAACGGTCAAAAGTATAATTCGTTCCTTACATTCGGACCAGTTTGGAGACGTTGCCTTATCAAATTATAGCAGTTGCTAAAACGTTGAGTTACATTGTTCGAAATGTAGTATTGATAGGTAGAAAGCATTGATGAGAATATGGGATGTCCGTAAAGTTTTGAAGAACATCATAACGACAGGAATACGACGACGTAATTGCTGGAATCCACAGCATACGCGACACATCGCTGGGCGCTTTGGGGACGATCAGCGTTGGATCCCTTGACGCTATATAACGATACTAACTGATAATGCGTTTTCTGTCCACAGAAACAATACGTGTTCGTGTACCGTGCACTGGTAGAATACGCGCACTATGGCGACACAGAGATCAGTGCATCACGCCTGAAACCAGCTGTCGATAAACTGCGAAACACGCCCGACCACGCCGACAAGTGTCTCATGGAGATCGAGTTTGAGGTAAAATTTAAACCAATGTTATATTACTTATAACTTTTTAAAAGTCACTTACATTATTTATAAAGTTGGTTACCATGTTTAAAACAATGTTACTTATTGTTTAACTGTGGAATCATTACGTTTACATTGCCTTTTATGGGGTTCAGTACCTCATAAGGAAAAAAACGGAACACTCATAGGATCACTTTGTTGCCTATATGGGTCGTCCACGTGCTCTTTGCTGCATTGTGCACTGCTGGGGAATAGAAAGAAAGAAAAAACAATTATTTGTCGCAAATTACGACGAGCACACAAATAACAAAAAAAAAAACCTTAAAACATGCAATGCATCACAAACATTTACAAATACATACATGGGAAAAAATAGCTTGCACAACGTGACTGCGACACTATACACTGTGAATAGCCTCTTTCAATTCCATCCACATCCTCTTTTCTAGACGACTTTACAAACAGATAATTCTAATACGACTACTAAATTTGTACTTCATATTTTTCTGTACAGAAAATGCTAAACAGTCCAGTAGCAGAGCCCGTGAAGTCGCAAGGTGCCGGCGCAGGCGAGGAGCTGCGCGCGCGCAACAGAAGCCCCGACTGCCTGCCCTACGACCGGAACCGGGTCATACTGACGCCTATACCCGGCAGGGACTTCTCTACGTATATCAACGCATCGTTCATTGAAGGTAAGATGAGAATTGGAGAAAATTGTTTCCAAAGTATTTCGTGACAACTGTCTATGAACATTTATTAATAAATAAGAGTCCTCCTTATTTGGTCAAAGTGCATGGGAAATTCGGTCATTACGGTCATTCGCACCGGAGACTAGTTAACTAGAGCGATATTCTAGTACACAGGTGATATTTAAGGAGCACAGGTACTATTCTAGTGCAGGTGTGTCCTCATACAGTAAATCTCTCTTTTACGTTGAACTCTCGTAGCCCGATGGGGTCGAAAGATGTCTGGTCCAGTTTAGTTACATCTACAATAACAGGAAAATGTCTCTGCCTGTTTGCAATACTCTACCACCCAAAATCCTGTAATTTCGAAACAGCATCACCACAAATTGCAGAATTTTATGAAAGAATAATAATAATCCATAGAAATTATGGTGATTTTAAATCAAATACATCAGTGTAGAAACACTAATATCTGTGTTTTTTTTTTCAAATATTAACTCTACATATTCACGAACATTTGTTGCTTAACTCTCTTGACCACCAAAGCGATGAAAAATATATATTTATTTGGCAATTAACTTTTCTTTTTCAGCATACGACAACTCTGAAGGGTTCATAATAACGCAAGACCCTCTCCCGAACACTATCACTGACTTCTGGCGGATGGTATCCGAACATAATGTTAGCACCATTGTTATGCTCAGTGAGGTACGTAAGTTTGTATTTGTTCATTACACATCTAAATATTTATATAACTAGCGACCCATTCCGGCTTTGCACGGGTGCAATGTAGCTATTAAAATTATACATATGTACCTTCCTCTTGAATCGGAGCGAGTCTGACTTGTGCGCTGAGGATACTGTACAAACTTGCGACATAAACAGCCATATCTTTTGACTGCATAGGCTCAGAGGGTTATTTTTTCACAGCACATAGGGACCACAGGGTTCAATATATATGGTTTTAATTTCAACTCGATATCTCCACGAATTCCCGAGATAAAGGGTCTTGACAGACAGACATACGGACAGCAAAATGATCCAATAAAGGTTCAGTTTTTTTACTTTTGAGGTAGGGACCCCTAAAAAATCAGAATCCGTTGCGTAGTTTTAAAGACCTAAGCATTCATAGAGGCAGTGGGAAGCGATTTTGTTTTATACTATGTAGTGTTTCTTCTGGACGTGTGTTTGTCACCTATTTTCACGTCTGGAGCGATTTGGTAAAAAAATGAGTGTATATGTGTTTCTAGATGGTTCGAAAACACAATTGGACCCCGATAGGTGGCGCAGTGAGTAAGGGGCCAACGAGTCCCGAGTCCGCTAGTAGTAAAATCTACTAAGGTGGCTACCGGGCCTCATAAAAACTTTCAGAAAATAGTCCTAAATAAAATTCTCTCTTTTTTTTTCGGAACAAAACTTAATTTACTCACCATATCTTTAAAGTTGATATTTGTGTGTGTCTTGCAAACCTAGCAAACAATGTTTTATTACAGCTCGGTGACGGCAAATGTCCTCGGTACTGGGACGACGGCTCCATCCAGTACGAACATATGTCGGTGCAGTATGAAGAGAGTGAGTCCTGTCCCTACTACACCCGAAGACAGTTCAGGGTCACCAATGATAAGGTAATACTATTAAATCTGGCTATATTTGAACTGAACCTTATCTCCGTGGACCTTTCTTGGAGATTATGGTCTATTTTTTCGGATAGGAAGTGCCACATGTCAGATTTTTACTGACTAAAACCCATTCATGTATCTTCTTTTTCCCTTTGTGTTCTGGAGCCGTGGTATTTCTTTCGAATAACTTGCAACCTCTGTTTTACTGACAACTCTTTGAGACACGCGTGGAACACGAACGCGCCGGAGTGGTAACGGTCCGAGAATCACGCATTTCTGATTGTTTTCGTCGCTCAGTTTTTTTGCTAGAACAGAAATAGAGGGTGTTCATGCTGTCGTGTACAATACCACCCGCTTCCGAACTCAAGATAGGAGTATGGAAATGCGATAAGACATGCAATTTAGCCACCAATTTTCGACACAAATTATTAGAGCATGCCTGATTTGTTGTCCTATAATTGTGTTTAAGATCGCAACAGCAGTTAATTTTAATGAATAAAACGTGATTTGGTTGTGTTGTAGAGCGGCGAAGTGTCGTGCGTGCGACAGCTGCAGTACCAGGGCTGGCCCACTGCGCGCGGGCACGTGCCGGAGGTCACGCGCGGGCTGGCCGAGCTGGCCGACGCCGCCGCGCCCGCGCAGCCCGCGCAGCCCGCGCAGCCCGCGCCAAGAGCGCTGCAGGGGACCATGCTCGTGCACTGCCAGTATGTACCACTCATACTTCCATGTTTCATGCCAACGATAAAGCGAATAAATAGTATGTTGGTTGACAACAAATATAGGACTTGAATATCTTGAAAAAAAAAAAATACCTTCATTACAGATTTGGCACGGAACGGTCGCCTCTGTTCGTCGCGTTATGCACGTTGATCCGTGCGTTGCGCGTGGAGCGACGCGTGGACGTGAGCGCTACTGCACGCGCTGTTAGATCGCAACGTGCGCGCACTATTGATACATTCGTAAGTAAAAACCTCTTTTAATTACACATTAATACAGATTAAATGATAGATAGACTGGTAAATATATTAATACTAACTTTTCCCCGCTCGGTTTCACCCGCGTTCCCGTAGTCACTTACACTATTGCTCAACCCCCGTAACTCGCAGCGTGATAGCCTATGATACTCACAAATAAAGTAGCTTTTTATTGGTAAAAGAATTTTCAAAATCAGTTCAGTTGATCCAGAGATTACAACAACCTCACAAACTTTACCTCTCTATAATATTAGTAAAGATTATGGCTAAAAACGAAAAAACACCTCTGCCTAACCGTACGGAATTCCAGGCGTGATGTTCTGTAGTATCATGTCCAAGAACTCATTGTCATAGTTGTGACTTCCCAAGGCATCCTTACTAGAGCGCTTGCGTAACACTCGTAACAGCATCTTGAAAATGATTTCTGGTAGGCCCGACTGCCCCATTCAAAGACACTGGGTGAAACTAGCTATAGGATCATTTTATATTTAAGGTGAAAGCTCCAACCTACCCGCGAAATTCAAATTTTCTTACGTTTTTTGCAATTTTCAGGCCAGTGCTAGGTTGTATGTTCATTAAAATATTATTCGCGGCTGTAAGACGTATGTAGTTATAGAATTATAATCATCAAAATCATCAATACAACGCTCTAAGTTCATAAAGCTGTAGGAAAGACTTTTTCTGTTTTTTTTTGTTCCTACGCCTTTATGAACTTGGAGGGTTGTATTGGTGATTTTGATGATTATAATTCTATAACTACATACGTCTTACAGCCGCGAATAATATTTTAATGAACATACAACCTAGCACTGGCCTGAAAATTGCAAAAAACGTAAGAAAATTTGAATTTCGCGGGTAGGTTGGAGCTTTCACCTTAATTAAGTAGTACTAATTACACTAACATAGTATAATATACAACTACACTAACATAGTGTATACATATAGTCATATATCATAGTCTATACTAACATAGTATAAGCATATTCTATAACTAATTCACTAACTAATTATGGATTCTTTTGAGTCTGAAATAAAGAAAATTTATTTAATTTTCTGACAATTTATTAAAACTTTTTACTCATTGTTACAGTTACAATACGAATTTTTGTACCGTGCCATACTGAACTACGCAGAGCTACACAATCTACTCGAGGACAGTTAAGCACAACTTGTTTATATCTTATACTTAGTAAGTTCTAAGCTCTCACTTAGGGCTCCGCCTTTTAAAGGTCCTGTGAATAGACCCTGATGTATATGACCTTTGGTTCTTAGCACTGCCTAGGTTAAGAGCTCTTTTGTATTTGAAACCAGGTGATTTTGCATGAGAAAATGTATTTGGAAAGAGGGGAAAATTGTACCAAAAATTTTATGAAGCTTTGACTAGATAGAGGCTATTGGGATTCATAAATTCGTTTTTAATATAAGGCATTTCTTTTTCAAAGGAAATTGAATAATTACTGTTGTAGTGTATTTTTCTTTTCACTTCGATTGTGTCCAGATTAGAAAACTTTTGATGTTAAAAACTTTTTGATACTGATACTTTAGTGCGTATTGAAACAAAAACTCGTAATGTACACATCGTGTTAGTCAAACAAATCAGACATATTAAGTAATTTAGACTTTAAACAAATAGTTACACAAAGAAAAGAAAATATAAAAGAGCTCTTCTGTAGATATAATATCAATGGTAAACTACGCCAATCCCTTGTCAGACGCTTTGCGTATTGAAGTGTCTTCTTATTTTATAAACGGCATGGACTATAAGGCCTATTACCATACGGGAGTATGGGACAATCCTCACTCGCTATATATTACCCGACCAAGTTAAATAGACAGCTGTCAAAAGTGACGTCTTCCGTCAAATATTTGACAGATTATAATGGATCTAAATAATAATATCTAATAATAATATCTTGGGACAACTCACACACGGCTATCTGATCCCAAGCTAAGCAGAGCTTGTGTTATGGTAACCAGACAACTGATATACATACTTATATAATTTATAAATACATACATATCATAGATAAATCACACCCAGACACAGAACAAACAATCATGCTCATCACACAAAGTTTGTCCTGGGTGGGAATCGAACCCACGACCTCCGGCTCAGCAGTCAGGGCCACTAACCACTAGACCAACAGGCCCGTCAAAAATTCAAAGCAGTCGCAAAAAAAGGGACAATACTTGATTACTCGAGTAAAAATGCACGCACACATAGACACGTTTCACGTAGAACGAGTGCAAGAGCACCCGCCACCGGCATATCTTTAAGATAGCCGTACGTCGTAACAGTACGTTTTTGGGCATCACTGTTAAATTGACAATGTTTTTATTACAATTTTGAAGCGATTATTGCCATTGACAAGTAATAGTATTCTTCCTAAAATGAGGTTGTTACTAGATAACTGGTTGTCAGACGTTGCCCAACTGTAAAATCGTGCTTGTATTTTTGTCCGTTGTATGGAGTCGAATATTTGTACGCATTTAATTTTTTGCCAGTTGTCTAATTAATGTACGTCGGCTAGTAAGCGGAATCAATCGAACAATATATACAGTTAAGGCTAATTTTAAGTATACATTTTGTATATTTGGTGTTGTTTAATTACAGAATAACAGACCTCTTTATTGGACGGCGATTGTAAATTAAATCAATCATAATTGACAGTTCAGAAGATTGATCAATCAAATTAAATCTTGATTGTGTGTGTAGAAGATGATCAATCTTGATTTAAAGTCGTGCAAATAGAGAAATCGTCGTCAATCATATAAATGGTGATTAACAATGTGTCACGTATTTGACATAGTTTAAAAAATATCCCTACTGCTCACTGTAGGTGCTTCTTAATAAATTTTGGACAAGTTTATCTTGGGTACGACTTTATACATTTTATTTTTATTATATTTTTAGTAGCATAGAAGTCATTATGCAGAATATTCTTGAGAAAATAGCGCGGCATGAATTTGAAATATCAAAGAATGAAGAGTACTTTTAAATGTAAAAATAACGCACAATTTGAAATTAGATTTTTTACGTGTGTTTTGCGAGTAATTTGTCATTAGGTAGTGGATACTTTTTTCTCTTACATTTTTTTTTAATATACTTCATTCACTTGCTGGGATATTCCTGTAATAATTTCTATGCTATTAAAACATATTTGTTTTTGTTCAACGAAAAAAAAAATCCTTTTTCTTTATTTTACAAATTACTTTATTATTATTACGTTTAAATGTATGTACAAATTAATGATCACTACCTTTTTGTATCTCAATATTATTTCTAACTATACGTAGTAGATAGGTTTATACTGTTATATTAAAACCAACGCTTCAGCTTTGAAAAAAATACACTACAAAAAGTTACGGTTTTGTAATAATATGTTGACGAAACGTAATTTTTAACCTTGAAAGATGGTAAGTTTTCTGAATTATTTGTTGGTGAAAAGGCTTCTATGAAAACGTTTTGATAGTAATTTTTTATAAAAATTCACAATATAGATATTGTAAATTAAATTCTGGGGTGTTGTGCCTAAAGTGTTAATTTGAAAATATTATTGAAAAGTGTGAAACCTTTAAAAAGAAAACGTTTTAAAGAAAATTATCCAAAATATTTCAGAAAACTTAAATACATAAGCTACTAATTTAACACATGCCTCTAGTGATAGATCTGTCGTTATAAACAATTACTGTATTATTTTTAAACATTATTATTAATTTGTAATTATTTTATTTTATATTATTTTTGGTATAATGCATACCAAATTGAAATCGTGTCCAAAGAAAGGTGTTTAAGAAGTAAAAAAAATATCAAGGAATAAATGTGAAAAAAAAACTACGTATTTATTTTGATAATAAAAATAGAGGCCATATTTGAATGCATTTTTAACGGTTTTAAGTTTTACGGTTATTGAAATGCAAAGTAAATTTCGGTGTTTTTTAAAAACCTGAAAAAAAAATGAACTGGAGGCCAAATTAATTGAAATTACCCCAATTTAGCACAAATTTTAAGTACAATTGAGGTGTGAGAACTTTGTGACGCGAATTATTATGAATGCATGTGTGTAAATACTCTTTGTACGTTTATAACAAGCAATTTGTTTCATTTTCATAAATCAATATTGTGTTTGTGGTCACATAGAAAAACGAAAAACATGTTAATCGTGTCTGTCTCTCTAACATCATCTCACTAGTGAAAAAATCTTGTCATCAAAGAAAAAAATCTTTGCAACAGAAATAAATATATAACAACCTATAAACGTCCACTGCTGAAAATGGGTTTGGTGTTAAACAATTAATTAGTTAGATTCTTCAGAAATGTTTTAAATAAATAAATAGTGTTCTAACGTTTTACAACGCACACCAAAATGTGTGTATGCATTTTATGAGAGCGCTTCTGGCCGTGGCCTAACCAAAGCACGAACATGCAATTGTCACATTCATTTTGTTCGGCAAACTCGGCTTTTTCTGGTATTCCAAACAAATAATTAACATCATCATCTATGTTGGGGTTGTAGTCTAGTCTAATACCAGTATTTTAAATGAAGCGACTGCCTGTTTGACCGCAAAAGCCTAGTCGGTACTGGATAATACCATACTCTTTGATAAAACTACCTGTAACGACTGTCAAAGATCTAAAAATGGCAATCGGGACCAACGGGTTAACGTTCTTTCCGAGACATGGAGGAAACTCGATATGGAATGGGTGGTCATCCATCCACGGACTAACCTAGACAAGACGGCTTAACCTAAAGATCGACCCCAACATCTGTTAATATTTAGTCACGAGCAATGAGTAACATATAAACTCGAACTCTTGCGTCTGATCGCTTTAGTTAGGCCACGGTTAAGTGACTTAAAAATCGAGCTTTCGTATTTGCAACAGCCTACAGGCCTAGAACGATTTCTATGTAGACTTAACACAACACAAGTAACCGTCACATCACCTCAATGTAACTATTTCGATGTATTTACTATATTTTATTTATCTTAGTGTGAGGGAGTGGAATGCAGTAAGTTCCGCACCGTACGACTGTCGAACTGTTTGTAATGTAGGCTAAGCTGTATATTTAGATTTTGTATGAGCTAAATGAAATATACAATGTTGATGTTGACTGTGGTTATATTTGTGAATACTTTTCATATGTTCATTTTGATTTTAACTAAATTTATTTCAAACTTTTAGAGTTGTACAAGATGTTGTTCAAATATTTTTTGGATAAAATGATCATTTAGGACTGTTCGAATTTCGCTATTGTATGGATACTATGTAGGCTTAAATAATTTACCAAAAACACTGAAAAAGTACTGCATTTTATTATGATATGCAGTTAAATGATTATCGACTGTACTAAAACTTAGTTTATCTATAATATCAAAATGAACATGTGATAAGTAAGTGTCGTCCACTGATATCAATAGTATGAGATGAAGGATGCTGCCGAACACTCGGATGACTGAGAGATGCAGAGATGGTTCTGGTCCACGCGAGGTTTCATATTCATAAAACTCGAGGCATATTACCATGTCCTTGATTCTCTAAGTCTAGCAAATATTAGTTTTTTATAGAGTTAACATCGTCATTCTGTACCTGATTAATTGTGGAAAATACCGACTATGTCACAAATTAAAGGTTTATTTATTCCGTACGAAAAACACAATTTAAAAAAAAACGGAAAGTGCTTGTTGGATGCGCGCAACGAGGGTTCTGTACAAACTTGCGATTGCGACATAAACGGTCATATCTTTTGACTACGTAGACTTAGAGACATGATGTTTTCACAGCTCTAAGGGACTACATAGTTGGGTTTCATATCAACTCGACACCTCCATGCGTTACTGAGATAAAAGGTTTTGACAGACAGACAGACGGACGGACAAAAAGTGATCCAATCCCATATAATATAATTTTAATATTCTATTGTTAACAGCAAGTGTGATCGGTGGCCTTTAATCCCTTTCTCCAACTTAAACTAGAACGTGATTCTAGTTTTCAGAAAGTTGGAGAAAGGGATTAGGAAAGGGGGCTAAATTACTTCTAAATATTTCATGTTTTATTGACATTTGAAATATATTCAAAAGAGCTTCCGTGACATTGACCTTTCAAATCAAATATGCTCGCCGTATCACATTAGAAATAAGTTCACCACAATCATTACAATTCAATCCCAGTATGTATTAATATTAAGAATCTCAATCAAATGTCATTTTAAGATCATTATCACAACTTTTTTTATATCCCATCAATCTGTAAATACCTTCTTGTACCATCGTGAACCATCTCTGCCAAAAGTATTGTGCTAAGAGGGACTTGCACTGTATTCCTACGCTTGTAATATCAACTGCAGTATTTACAATAATGTAGTATATATTATAAGTGACGGTCTTAATGTTATTTTAATTTAGTCTAACAAGGCTATGAACTCGTAATTATGACGTTTGAATGACTTAAAGATTGTTTTAAGGTTCATTGAAATTAAAAAAAAAACGGCCAAGTGCGAGTCGGACGCACCAACCGAGGGTTCCGTACAAACGCGATATAAACAGCCATATCTTTTGACAACGTAGATTTAGATAGTTGTTTTTTTACACAGCACAAAGCTACCACAGAGTTAATTACATGGTTAATAAAGTAATTTCAACTCGATACCTTTACGCGTTCCCAAGATAAAGGGTATTAACAGACAGACAGACAGGTGAATAACATATTGATCCAATAAGCGTTCCTTTTTTTTATTTTTGAGGTATGGAACACTAAAATTGACTGAGAATTATCTTGAGAAATAACTGAAATATGTATTTATAAGTATTATAGTATAATATCCTGTATTTTGACTAATTATATTTTAATTCATTGTCTCAATCAAAACTAAATCATCACAAATATGTCTTAGGATCAGGTTAAGCAGCCTATCTCGTATATTACTTAAAGAAGCAAAATTTGAACTTAATTGATTTAAAAGAACACAATCCATTAAAAAATATGAAAAATGGAGTACAATATTAAATCAATATCTTTTTTTCGTGTCGACAGTACTAAGGTTCACTAAATTATTTGAAGCGAAGGTACAGTCAGCAAACGAGTAAGTTTTATCACTCTTTTCTCTGATAACACTTACACTAATATACTCATGTAGGGGTATTAAATTAAATAAAACGTTTTTTTTTTGTCATTCAAACGAAAACTCACCGTAAAGCGATCTCTCTTAATATTGTGTTCAATATTATAATTATTTACGTCGACATGTCTTATGAGTACGTGCGGGTCCCAAGAGCGACTGAAAACGGTGTGTTTTTTCTAGCTTTTTTATAAACAAAAAAACCGTAGGAATGTTACTGAATTTTTTTATAAAACAAAACTTAGTTTTTAAGGTAGGCTAGACATTAATCAGATATGCAACGATTGATGCAATAGGGATTTATAAAATGTACATAAAATTCACAAAAATATACCTTCTACAAATCCTTGTACAGATGTGTTTATAGTTTTAAAATAGATTAAATAGTACAAGCCTAAACACATATATGTCGAATCTGAAATATGCACTTTAGCAATAATATTTATGTGTTCTAAAACATACTTGGTGGGAGGGACATCGACACCCGCCCCTCCCTCCCACATAAAAATGTAATTTATTAACTACAGTACTTTCACAAGTTATTATGCCTTGTGACCGGGACTGTAGATTAGTTTTGTTTCTTGACATTCAAAAGTGCCTGTAATGGTCTAATTGAAATAAATGGTTTTGAATTTTGAATTTCTTACCGTGTAGCTGTAGGTATTGCACTTTTGAAAGAATCAGAAGTTTGTTTTTTAATTACTTCTGAAAAAAAAAACTATGTGGATGGGAGGGTTCAGAATGATGTACTGAAAACTTGGTAACCTTTTGTACGACGTTTTCCCTTTTACTCTGTATGCCTGTCTGTCCCCGTTTTCGCTAAGACTAGGCGACACCCAATGTAATGCCTAGTTTTAGTGAAAACTGGTATAATTTCTATAGAGCTTAGTTTCAAGCCTGAAATCTCAACAATAACTGCCAAGACTGAGTCTACTCTTTATCAAACACAGACCACCCTGAATTACCGTTAATATTATGCTCAAGCTTGAAACTAGGATCTTAGAACAAAAGTACAGTTTAATTTTTCTGTTCATAGAAATAATAATCAATAGGAACAACTGTAATGATAGTTGTAAATCGATTAAATAAATAAACTGTTATTTTAAGACCATAAGACAAAAACGTCTGTTGCTTACACATTGATTGAGTAAAATTGATTTTTATATGAAAACTTATTTTTAATATTTCCAGTTGGCCTCCCAATTGGCCCAATGGACATGTTATATAGAGGTATGAGGAATTTTTTTGCATATGCATATGGGTATTAGAGTAGAAGACGACCAAGGAAACTATGTATACAGCATTAGTTTTAGTTTATGCGAAACCCAAAACACGTGAGTAATTTTATGTAAAGAATCTATGTACAAGATTTCAGAACTGTAACATGAAAAATCACAAAGTCATAAAGCTTGTCATGTTACCTGGGTGTCCCTACAAAAACACGGCCACAACGCGGCACACAGGCGCCGCGCGACCAGCCGTGACCTGTATTGTGCGTCCTACGATTGCGTATACCTCCCTAAGTGTCTTTTTTAAATATTTTTGAGACCAAATATAACCTCGTGTATAAAATATTGGAATCGATTCAGTTATAAACTATATTCAGTTTTTGTATAAACTAAAAATAATGTTGTAGACTGTGTGAAGGGTCATATGGCAAGACAGGTGTCTGATGAGACAACGAGTACCTAATTGAGGAGTATGGAAGGAGACCTGTTGCTCCGTAAGGGCAGGAGAATAAGGATGTTTTCGGTTTGGCATTATAGTAAAAGTTGTTTACGAGTATATTCTTGTAAGCAATTTCTGTATAAATCTATCAAAGTTCTTAGACTAGAAAAAGAATCAGATTTTAAAACCTATTACATTTAAATAAATGTGTACTTGAAATAGAAATAAATTTATAGAATTGAGGCAAGAAATCCCATTTGCATCAACCATTGTATGAAAAAACTCCATTTTGGAGAGCGAAATTTATAATTAATAAAATACAAGCTCATACCGCTTCTAAATAGTGTATTGTGCGCTTTTTATATTAAACGGGGCTTACATGCGGTAACAAGAGGCACTGGGTTATAAAAAATGAAAAATATAAGTACATTTATTTGAATATAAAAGTATTATTTGACTAATTATTAAATCTTTTATTGACTGAATAAGATTAAAAAAAACTATACAATTTTTTTTGTACATTGGAAAACGATGAAAGCACAATGATAATTATTTATCTTGTTTATTATGACAACAGCCGCCTCTTGTTATAAAAAAACACTATATTGTGGCAATATTCTGTTAAATTTGTAATATGTATAATGTTCTGTAAAACTTCTTAGTTATTTAGTTAACTAAAGAAGGATCAAAATTTTATTTTCTTATCTAAAATCGCACTGCGCTATACATATTACGAAGTAGAAAAAAATAGTTAAAATTATTTTTCAAAAATTGAGTGTTAAAATTTTCAAGATTGTGCATACAATCTTGTTATTTTGTAAATATAACGTAAGTTATTTACCGTCGAACCCTTTTATAACTGGTTCAATGATATTTAGACCTTTATTTAATTGTAGTGAAGCATTGGCGGTTGTAAAACTGATTTAATATCAATTTTAATTTTGTTTTTATTTTTGTAAATAGATAAGCAAGTCATGTAATACAATATTTTTGAAAATATACCAATATTTAGAAGTATGGCTTTTATTTCTCAAAAATAGCCTTGGAAAAGAACGAATCCATTCTGTATTCGTCAATAGGCTAGTTTCAAACAAAAAAAATAGTCCGTCTTTTAGATTATTCAAAAACTAGCTTTTGCCCGCGGCTTCGCTCGCGTTAAATTCGTCATAATACAGTGCCTGCTATCTGCAGTTTTTGCCCTTGCGCCTTATTGATTTGTAATAGCAACGCTAAGTTTTCCCTTTTCTTCCCTCGTTCTCCCTCATCTCCCACTTTTTTAATAAAAAATGGTTCCCAACTATCTCTGTACCAAAATTCATCAAAAACGGTTTAGCCATTAAAGCGTGAAGAGGTAACAAACAAATTAAGGTAAGTAAGGATAAGGGACGCGTTGCTGCATTTTTCGGAACGATTTTTCTTTGTCATTTTGATTCTAATTTACAAATAAAAAAATACGTGTCCCTTATTTTTGAATAATCTGAAAGACGGACTAAATAGAATGTAATTACTTTGACCCTGGAAACTACCCTATTATTCCACCCCTAAAAACAACAGTAACATATTTTATAAAATATGAAATCTAATCATTGCAATAGTAGAAAACACAATTCCACATGAATATATTCCTAATTCGCATATTGGTTACATCGAAACCGGGGTCTATAAGTTGCATGTTAATACCAGCTTTATCTTATGGAGAGCAGAATTTTCGAGAAAGTTCGGCCCGTTCGTTCGGGATACGTTGTGCCAGTCAGCAGTTTTTCGATAACATTCTAAAGGGAAATGACCCTTTCCGACATCAAAATATACTTCCAACTGTTGCTATTAGCCGCTAGATGGCACTGTTAAACAAATAAAGTTTCTAATAACAATGTCTAAAAAAGGATTCATAGAAAGTTCTCAATTCAGCCGTACTTTTCAGATTTATGTAAGTCTAGGTAAAGAGTGTTAATTTACTCCAAAATGAGTTAATAAAATAATCCGCATTATCACTAATTATTATGACATTTTGCGATAACGTAATCAAATGTTGCACAACCAATAATAATGCAGGCAGGTATACTTGTTGGTCCAATCAGAAAGCGCTTTGTCAATGTTTTATAGATGAAAATAACAACAAACGTGGTTGTTTACAGTACAAGCACGTCGGCGATAACAATGGAGAATTCCAGAAATATCCACTCGCCGCTAGATGTCGGGGCACGTATATAAACACGCGCAACGCGCCGACTAGTAATTATTTTCAGTCAAGCAATCACGTTGAACGCATCGACGAAGCAACTCTCGAAGAAGTAACACAAGCAAAAATGAAGACTTTTAGCGGATTCCCGTTCTTCCTTACCACCGCCATCATATTCCTCGGCATCGGAACGAGACGCGTATTTGCAGAAGAAAAATGTCCTCAAACTGAACACCGTCAAAATCGTGGTTTAAACAGATTGTTCGACCAATCATTTGGCTTGGCGCTCACTCCGGACGACTTTCTCACTTCTATGATGTCACCATGGGCGCTGCACGACTACGTCAGACCTTGGAGGCACTTGTCACAGCTGACCAAAGACCTGGGATCCACCATAAAGACTGACAAAGATAAGTTCCAAGTCAATCTTGATGTGCAGCACTTTTCTCCAGAAGAAATATCTGTGAAGACTGCTGATGGCTACGTGGTTATTGAAGCCAAGCATGAAGAAAAAGAGGATGAACATGGATTCGTTTCCCGTCAGTTCCTGAGGAGATACGCCCTGCCTGAAGGTACTGAATCAGAAGATGTGGTTTCTCAGCTCTCTAGCGATGGCATCTTGACGGTTTCTGCGCCTAGAAAAGTGGAGCTTGTCAAAGGGGAACGGGTGGTGCCTATCACTCAAACTGGGCCTGTTCGCAGAGAGCCTTCAGAAAATAAAGAAGGCGCTGAAGGGTCGTGTCAAGCTAGTGACAAAGAATCCTGTGCAAAGGCGTAACTCAATTCCATTAAGTTTTTACTTCATTCACTATCTACATACTTTTATTTGCTAGTCAAGTTAAGGCTTCAAGACTGATATTGTTTATTTCAATAAATAATTTTTAATAACTTATAACCTAAGTTTTATTTTACACAACGGATGCCCTTCATTTCAGGTAAATATTCCCCTCATTTCAGCTACAATATTTACTATAAACAACTGAAGATTGCAAACATTGGATGCTTGCGTCTCTTATATACTCTTACACTCCACAAACCACCCAGTACCCTCTTGCTCGGGGTGGAGCGGGGGCGAGTGTCAGACTTGTACCGACTAAAACTCACCCATGTTTCTTCTTTTGTCCTATAAGTTCCGGGGCCGCAATATCTCTTTCGAACAACCCACGACCCCGACAACCCAGTACCCTATGCGTAGAAGTCGCACTTGCGATCACTCGACCAACAAAGCAGATCTTTTCAATTTTTTGTAGGAACACATAACATTAAAACCGTCATTTCGTGATAAAAAAAAATACCAACAATATTTTCCTTGGCATGGTTGCTTTTGCCTGGATATTAAACCCCAATGCGACCTTTTAGACAATTGAAACAATAATTCTGGAATACTACAAAAAATGTCTTGTAGTCGGTAGGTGCACCAGGTGGTGTAATGTTGTGAAAGAATATTATTTCCAAAACTTGCTACTATTCCTGTCTACTTATTTAAATGACACAATATCACGTTTGGGGATTGTCTGGGTTATTTTTATAAGATAAAATACTAGTGACCTAGTGACTAGTAAACTTCCAAGAACTTATTAATTGCGAACATTCAATAACACCAGCTGTTATTCCATTGAATCTTACTCAAGATTAATTTTAAACAGAGAGTCGTTTTACCTTGTACTCGAGCCTTGTGTCAGCTGCACATTTTTTTTAAGACAATTTGCCCCACACTGGGATTCATTATGACTAGGGGAATGGTTCCAACTTCCAATGCAATATATAACTTTGTTATAGAGAGTTACTTAAAAATTAATTAGTTGATTAAGTAGCTAGATACATAGAATTGATTTCGGTGGTTTCATTCTGCGATTTAGTTTAAAGAGAGCATTCAAACACCAAAATACAGCCATAGGAAAATTTATTAAAAAATTACGAACACTAAATTAAAATTAAGGTACACACACGTTTTAAATCAATCGATTTTTATATCACATTAAAATTGAGTATAGAAAGGTTTGCTAAGCAAAGGTCGAGCTAACACATAGCAGGATTTCTTCTTGATATTGCGGTCACTTGTGAATCACTTAGCTGTGCCATTGGCATCAGCTTGGGAGGTTTGCTGGCTGGCAGCATCCTTGATTTCCTTCCTAACTGGCCCAGTCTGAGAAATAGGTACAGACCTCTCGTTCTTCGCCGTTGGAGAGACTTTCGGAGCGATGACAGTTAGCACACCATCAGATGATAGCCTGGATTCTACAGCTGAAGAGTCACAGTTCTCAGGCAGGACATAGCGCCTGCTAAACTGGCGAGACACGTAACCATGCTCGTCTTTCTTCTCTTCATGCTTCCCTTCAACGATCACGTACCCATCAGCCGTCTTCACACTGATTTCTTCTGGAGCGAAGTGCTGCACATCCAGGTTGACTTGGAACTTCTCCTTGTTAGACACGATGCTGGATCCAATATCCCTGTCAGCCATTCCCATATGTCTCCAGGGCCTGTAGTACTCCCTGGCCATCATTGGTGCAACGACAGCACTGAGGAGGTCATCGGGAGTGATGGCCATACCGAAATCTTGGTCGGCAATGCGGCGAGGGACGGCTCCGAGCATGAATGGTAAGAGAGACATTGTTGTTTGAAGTTTTTAGTATTTTAGTAAACAAACGTGTTTTCACCGAGCTGATACACTGGTAATAACGTACTGTTTCACCCGCCGGCTAGTTTTATATACTGAACGGTAAGGGGGGTACATAGCTACAGTACATCACGATTGTGTGGCTGTGTGCATAGGGTGCCGACCATGCTCCATCTGTGTGTGTAAAGGGAGGATATTGATCGGCTGGGAGCCAGACGTGTTTCAATACACTATGAGTCTAGACTTAAGCTTGAAAACTGTAGAGGTTGTTGACTTGCTATATCTTCATAGGTATTGCATGTATGTTGTTATGATGCGCTTCGGGGTTGTTTGTAACAACTGAATGTCTTTTTTTATGGTACTCGTAACAATATGCACGATGATGTTGAGTTGACTGTATGAGGATATATTTCGGTATTTAGAATTAATCTTTGCAAGAGTATCAGGTATTTAAAGTAAACAATATTTTGCTAAGTAGGTACTTTTTCTATTTCAATGAACTTGTGGTCAGTCCACTAAGTTCATTGACTGTGGACAGAATAAATGCGGTTTGATTCCCAGATCTTGATTTTTTTAGGTAAAACTTTATGGTTTTATAGCTTACTAGCTTTTTCCCGCGGCTTCGCTGGCGTTAAATTCGGGGTAACACAGTTCCCCTTGCGCCTTACGGCCTTATTGATTTGTAATAGCAACGCTATGTTTTCCCTTTTCTTCCCTATTTCTCCCTCACATCCCACTTTAAAAAAAATAGCCTATTTCCGTCTCCTGGTTCCCAACTATCTCTGTACGGTGTACCAAAATTCATCAAAATCGGTTTAGCCATTAAAGCGTGAAGAAGTAACAAACAAACAAACTCACTTTCACTTTTATAATATTACTAGCTTTCGCCCGCGGCTTCGCTCGCGTTAAATTCGGTATAACACACCAAGACCAGACAGACCAGCAGTTTTTTCTCTTGCGCCTGACTGATTTGTAATAGCAACGCTAAGTTTTCCCTTTTCTTCCCTCTTTCTCCCTCATATCCGTCTTTTAAAAAAATATCCTATGTCCGTCTCCTGGTTCCCAACTATCTTTGTACCAAAATTCATCAAAATCGGTTTAGCCATTAAAGCGTGAAGAGGTAACAAACAAACAAACTCACTTTCGCTTTTATAATATTAGTAAGGATTCTTTTTGAGTGTGTCGATGACAGTCTAAACGTCAGCCGGTCAGCATGGGGACTCGCTGATTGACAAGGCTGCACCAGACGTATAGTGGTTCGATGGAAACATCTTGCGGGGAAACTGGTTTTGAGCCCCAAGGTTGATTCGATGTGATTCGGCAGAAATGCAGTTGTTTTTCAATCAATGTTCTAGCTATTACCAACACCTACTTAAAATTTCATTCATCGGTTGATGTCTCATTGAGTCATAGTACTCACAGTTGTCAAGTTACTTGCGAACCGCAATAAGTAACTCAGGCGCCATCGCATCGCCACGATAAACCACAGACATTGATTCGACCACAGGATAACAGATATGAATGAGAAAGATTGTGTTGTAATTAACTGAATCAGGATCCATTTGAGAGGATAATGGAATGGTAAAGATACCTAAATATTGTGTGATTTTGATAATAATATCAATCCCGCGCCAGAACGGCACGGTTGCAGTCTCTGATCGGTCGACTGCTGCGTGTCGCGGCTTCGATTCCCGCACAGAACAAATATTTGTATGACCTGCAGATAGTTGATTTTGTAAACGCACCCACGATACAGGAGAAAGCCCTAGTGTAGGGCAAGCAAGGTATTTATATTTAAAAAAAAACTATTGTGATTAAGAAAAATTGGCTTTTAACTTCACCCCTCTGCAGGGCCCGAAATCTTTTGCCTGCCCTTATCCTTATTTATTTGGAGTCAGCACAGCATGCCTCCTTCTTCTTCGATGTTTTTTATTAATCGTTATCTCATCAGACTATCAGACACCTCCTTTCTTGCTATTATCATTCTTCACACGGTGCATTAATTGTTCGTTGTTCTACATTTACTCTTTAACGGGCCTGTTGGTCTAGTGGTTAGTGGCCCTGACTACTGAGCCGGTGGTCGTGGGTTCGATTCCCACCCAGGACAAACTTTGTGTGATGAGCATGATTGTTTGTTCTGTGTCTGGGTGTGATTTATCTAAAATATGTATGTATTTATAAATTATATAAGTATGTATATCAGTTGTCTGGTTACCATAACACAAGCTCTGCTTAGCTTGGGATCAGATAGCCGTGTGTGAGTTGTCCCAAGATATTTATTTATTTATTACTCTTATACCCCATTCACATTCAACACATGGCAACCGAAAGTTCAATGAACGCCGGTCGATACCAAACTCATTTAGGTCTTGTTTAAGGGCCTCTTCACCGCGACGTTTTTTCTCAGTGCTCATTGGTTGATTGGTTGGGTGCATGTCGACTTCGCAAACCTGAAATAGCATTTAGTTTTTTTCCAAGCCTTTTTAAAAAACCAGACATAATTTCATTGTAATACACGTTTGAAATCATGAGTTGATGTCCCATTCGTGATTTTGTATCATAATATATTATATTTATATATTTACTAGCTTTTGCCCCCGGATTCGCTTGTGTTAAATTCGAGGTAACACGGTTCCCTTTTCCTGATTTGCAGGTATTTTTCGTTGGTAACAAAGAGTGTGTGTACTGATTTTTAGCTTCCTACCTTGAAAACTGCGAAAAGTCTCATAATTATAAAATTTCACTCCAGATCTCTGAAAAAAATTATGTACGATATTTTTGTTAGTGACAAATAGTCCGCATACGATTTTTTTGCTTTCTACCTTGAAAATTGCGAAGTGCTCCATACAAAGTTCAACCCCATTTAGCCCTCCATTTTAGGGAAGTGGGGGGATTAGAAAGAGGCCAAAAGTATCCTACTTCATTCTCCATCCCTTTAACTATCTCCCCTTATGAAATCACGTCTATTCGTTCTTACGTGAAAGACGGACAAACAAACAGACACACACATACACTTACGCATTTATAATATTTATTTATTTATGGGCGTTTGAGGGAGAGAACCTCAAAGCAACCCAGCCGCCGCAGGAGACGCCTCGGACGTCGAGTGCAATGGGTAGCTCACCGTCCATCCGTCAGGCCGTGTCGACGGCGCTTTATTTGAGAATTTCCAAAAAAGAACAAAATAGTAATACCTCGCCTTAACTTGCGTAATTCATTCACCAGAGTCCAGATGATAAATATTGTACATGGTATCAACGGACCCTTAACGAGCCTGGCGCATAGGCGTAACGTTGCCAGCTTGTCGGTTTTCTACAGATTGTACTTCGGAGAGTGTGCGCTGGAGCTCCATGACCTGATCCCACCATCTCCGTTTTACTACCGGGCTACCAGACGAACGGCAGGGTACCACCCGCACTTGGTCGATATACCGTCTTGTCGTACTAAGCGCTTTTCCTCAACTTTTATTGTGCGCACGGCCAAGGTGTGGAACTCTCTGCCAGCTTCTGTGTTCCCTACCACATACGACCCGTCTGCCTTCAAAACAAGAGTTAATAGGCATCTTCTGGGCTCGCTCGCTCCATCGTAGACCTCATCTGTCGCTTACCATCAGGCGAGATCGAGGTCAAGAGTGAGTTCATTATAAATAAAAAAAAAAAAAAAAAAAAAAACGAGGCTGCCAACTGAGCATTATTTAGTAGATCAAACTAATTATTAGGTTGATGCTTGCATACAACGTTTTGGTGTCAAAATTCACGTTTCGCTCAATGTCACGCAAACAAGCATTGCAATTAGTGCTGATTGATGGAATCATTGAATAGTAGAAGGGAGTTATCCTTACTAATCCTTACTATCCTTATCCTTATCCTTACTATTACTATTACTAATATTATAAAAGCGAAAGTGAGTTTGTTTGTTTGTTACCTCTTCACGCTTTAATGGCTAAACCGATTTTGATGAATTTTGGTACAGAGATAGTTGGGAACCAGGGGACGGACATAGGCTAATTTTTATTTAAAAAAAGTGGGATATGAGGGAGAACGATGGAAGAAAAGGGAAAACTTAGCGTTGCTATTACAAATCAATCAGGCGCAAGAGCAAAAACTGCAGGTCTGCTTGGTGTGTTATACCGAATTTAACGCGAGCGAAGCCGCGGGCGAAAGCTAGTATTATATAAGCGAAAGTGAGTTTGTTTGTTTGTTACCTCTTCACGCTCTAATGGCTAAACCGATTTTGATGAATTTTGGTACAAAGATAGTTGGGAACCAGGAGACAGACATAGGATATTTTTTTTAAAGAGGGATATGAGGGAGAAAGAGGGAAGAAAAGGGAAAACTTAGCGTTGCTATTACAAATCAATAAGGCGCAATTAGCCCTTGCGCCTTATTGATTTGTAACTGCAGGTAGCAAGTACTGTGTTATACCGATTTTAACGCGAGTGAAGCCGCGGGCAAAAGCTAGTTTTAAATAAAGCTACAACAAATAAAACGATTTTTAATGTGTGAAACATTTGGGACTGACCTATTTCTTTGTAAATACAAGGTTTCCATCTAGGCATAGTCCAAAACAATAAACAATATAAGGTAACTAGCCTATGCCCGCGGCTTCGCTCGCGTTTAATTCGGGGTAACACAGGTCCCCTTTCCTGACTTACAGGTAGGTACCTGCTACCTGTAGTTTTTGCCCTTGCGCCGTATTTATTGTAAAAGCAATGCTAAGTTTTCCCTTTTCTTCCCTCTTTCTCCCTCATATCTCAATCTTTAAAACTCCGCCCCTAAGACTACCCACTGACCATAAACTGGCATGTGTATACATGGGGTCAAATTTCGTTGTACGCACGTTAGCTTTTATAGATTTAAGCCCCGTTCCAATAAACAAAAACGAGTCGTTAAACTTACGGATAGTAGGATTTTGACATAAGTCTCATATAACTTATGTCAAAATACTACCATCCGTAAGCAAAATGAGTCGTTTTTGTTTATTGGAACGGGGCTTTAGAGTATTTATCAAACTTTTGGTCGAGAAGCACCTAGAAAGTAACAAAAATCATGTCAGTACTTCTATTGGATAACAGATGGCGCTAAAATAGAAACTATACTATCGCCATCTAGTGATTTATAGAAACTAGTAGAAAAATGGTAATGGCGATTTCAGATTTGGTTTTTTTTAAAGTAAGCAACATTATAATATCAGAGACAAACGTGAAAAAGTATGTTTTTGACATGAATTTGACATTTATATTAAAAACAAATCTTGTTTATTTTGCTCCTGTGATTTGCTCTTTCATTTCTTATTTTCTTATTGTATATTATTTTCTTTGTTTGTAAGATATGGTTAACTATTGTTGCGTGTACGGATGCGGCAGGAATAGCAAAACCAGTAAACACCTCTATTATTACAGTCTCCCGAAGGAAAGACACCGGTATGTGTTTGTTAACTTTTACTTTTATTACTAAAGTAAAAACTAGACTAATTCTGTGTCTATAGCCACAGTCCCACAGTCAGTTTCTAGACATCAGTAACTAACGTGGTCGCGTAATCCGAACATTTTTTGTTAATCGGTGTCAAATTCTACAGTAGTATATGCCATTAAAATCATCAGCCATTTTTGGGTAACAAAAACAGAAGATAAGTGTCCTAAAATGGCCCCACTTACAAGTGACGTAGGTAGCTGAAAAATGTTGTAGAACCAACTCCTCAGAATGATTTATTATCTTCAGAACAACTTAACAATGTATACCTTGATAATCAATTCTTTATACCATTCCAGTTTAGTGCAATGGCTGGAAGCAGTGGGCAGAGTAGATTTGTTAGAAAAAGATCTGAAGAAGTTGACCCATCGTGTGTGTTCCCGCCACTTCTCTCCATCAAGCATTAAGAACAAACATCTGTGTGCTGACGCTGTGCCTACTTTGTGTCTGTCAAATAATTTGAGTGAAGGTAAGATATTCTTGAACCAAATTTGAAAAAAATGGAACTTTTTTCAATTTCATCATTTGTGTACTGACTGAGATGCAGACAACGGACTGATTGCATGAAATGGGAATTAATAAAAAAAAATACTTGATGTTGACTCTGCAATTTATTAAACCTTAACCATTTTATTTCAGGTTGCAATGAACAAGATAAGCAGCAATCTTCTCACAGTAACATCATTTGCAATAGCTGCAACAAATCAATCCTCGGGTTCCGCTACAAATGCATCACTTGTGCTGACTATGATCTCTGCTCCAAGTGTGAGATGTTGGAAGCACATGATCAGCATTACATGTTGAGGGTACCCAAACCCGTCAATTTTGTAAGTGCCTTGATGGCTTTCAAACTTAGATATTAAATCAGGATGCTGAACAACTTATGGTCAACATCATTTTCCTGCCCTTGTCCCATTCTATTTGGGGTCAACACAACACGTTTTCTTCTTTCATTCTCCCCTATCAGACGTCACGGTATCATTTACTCCTTTCTCATTCATATCATTCCTTACACAATCCATCCATCTTTTCTTTGGCCCTCCTCTCGCTCTCCATCCATCAACATTCAGATCCATAATTTTTTTAGTCACATGTACTTATGATATAGGAACAACTTATCGCATTGAGTAGATGTAACATATTAATATTTTTTAATTAAAAATAATTATTTCCCATTCATGATTCTAAGAATGATTCTATCGATGATACTGATTGTGCTTGTTACAAACCAATTAATTAAAATGCTTTAGGATAATTGTATTTGCGATTCAAAAATCGACGAATTTGCACCGCGTGTTCGTGCTAGACTGCTGCTGGGGTAATTAACTGGGTTTTGCAGGCCTGATAGGCACTCACTCCATAAAAAAAAAACATAAAATACTGGTAGCAGCTGCATCAAGTTTAATTAAAAAAAGTCAACCTGAAAAATATAGCCCGGGAAATTCAAAAGTAGAATTAAACCTCAAGTATTTTTTTTTTACAAATATGTAACTGTCCCGGAAGTACATGGGGGGAGGCCTTCATGAAGTCCACCCCGCAGTTGGTTATACAAGACCACTAATGTTGTAAATGTTTTTGGTCATTAATCATAAAGATAATATTAAAATTCATTTTTTCAGACAGTAGCCGACAATCTCATAAAGAAATGGAGACAATTGTTTGAAACTGAGAAAAATCTTAGGAGCAAATTAACCTTTGAAGACAGCAGTAGCGATGATGATGTGCCCATAACCAAATATGCTAGAAACTATGACAGTGGTATAGAATTGACAGAAGAAGAGAAAATCAAGATCCGTGATGAAGTTACACGGGTTTTAAACATGAAACGGTCTGAAACATGTGAAGAAGAATTATCCAAAAGAAAACAAAAGGCACAAAAGAAGAAAGGGCTGCCAAAAAAGAAGAAAGTCAATGAATCTGTTGATATGTGTGTTGATACATTAGAATTGGAAAGAATAGCACCAGAAGTGGTCTTTGCTGACGTTAATGATATTAAAGGGAATCAGAATTTGGATGTAAAGGATGAAATTGTGAACACGCTAACACCTTTAGGTTTGTATTTATTTTTTTATAATGTAACTAGCTTCTGCCCGCGACTTCGTCCGCGGATTTTTTTTTGTTTTAACATAAGATTACACTCGATTGATATTACTGTATTTAATTTTATTAGTAAAATATTTTTTGGAATCAGATCAGTAACTTCAAAGATTACCGAAGTTCTCTTTTCTGCTCAAGGTAACTTAACCCTTAGTCGCCTTTTACTTATTTTATTTATTTAAGTTAGGTATCTATTTAATTTGAAGCCTCTCTATATACAATGTTTGAGGTTGTTTTATTTTCCGGTAACAGAATAATCTGCTTTTCGGATGATACCACTCTTGATAGACCAACATATAATTGCCACGGGCCCGCGACGTCCTCACATTTTGGCTAGCGAGGCGCTGTGAGCGCTCGGAGCTAGATTAACGTACAACGAAATTACGATATTTTCGATTATGAGGTATCTATCAACAACAACAACCATACGAACGAAACAATAAGCAACTGACATGTAATATTTAGAGGAGCTCGTGGCTTAATAATAGCAGCCGCTCGGGTCGATCTTTAGGTTAAGCCGCGCTTGCCTAGGTTGGTCTGTGGATAAGTGACCACCCGTTACATACCGAGTTTCCTCCGTACCTCGGAAAGCACGTTAAGCCGGTGGTCCCGGCTGCCATTTGTAGATCTTTGACAGTCGTTACAGGTAGTCAGTGTTCCAAAAGTCTGACAATGACAACCAGTCTTACCAAGGGGTATCGTATTACCCAGTATTAACTGGTTGTGGAGGTCAGATAGGCAGTCGCTCCATGTAAAATACTGATATTCAGCTGCATCCGGTTAGACTGGAAGCCGACTGGCCGACCCCAACATGGCCAACATAGTTGGGAAAAGGCTAGGCAGATGATGTAATATTTAGAATTCCAACTAATGACAACGTGGGCATAATAATTCGAGAGGGTCATCAATCCACGGAACGTCTTAACACCGCGATTCAGAAAAATTACGTAATTGCAGAACGCTATCTATGGGCAAATAGGTAAAACGTCTGCACAATGAAAGATATGCTAGGGGCATTTTGCGTTTTAGTAATTTTATAATATATTTTCTCCGAAACTGTATGACCAATTGATATACTGTAAATGGCAAATCTTATCTGTATGATGTTCTTGTGATACTAAAATAATTTATTGTCATAAGAATTAATATTTTGTTGCTCAAATAATCAACCAAACGTAAGTATGCCGAAAAAAAATGTTTTTTAATGCAATAAAAGAAGTATAAAAGACAAAATATGAAAGATAGAGATATGGTATTGAGGACTTTTTTGTAGAAATAATTAAGACGAACCAGGTAGCCTTACATTGTTTTTAATTTTAAGCAACTGTTTAGGCAGCGCGCGCAAATAATTCTGTTTCATGAGGTATTTTTTTCCGACTTGCTAGACAAAAGTTGTGATAGCTCGGTTAATATACATGTTATAGAAACAATTTATAGCCTATAGCACTCAGGAATAATGTAGCTTTCTACCAGAGAAGAAAATTTTAGAATTGGATTATGAGTTCCAGAGATTACCCCCTACATACAAACTTACAAACTTACAAATTTTACCTCTTTATAATATTAGTATAGACAATACAAAGAATTCATGCAAGCCTAGTACTTTCGCTTTTATTAGTAAGGATTAACCTACCCTACCTACCTACTAACCTACCCACCCTACCACCCTACTTCTCTTACCGGGATGAAAAGTATATAGATAAGTATCCTATGTCCGTCTTCTGGTTCTAAGCTACCTCCTCACCAATTTTAAGCCATATTATCGGTAAAGCTAAGTTGGTTCCATCAAGAACTTGAATCCACAGATCAAACTGTTGGAATTAATTTCACCGTGAATTCATGCAAGCCTAGTAGGTACTTTCGCTTTTATTAGTAAGGATTTTGACTCTCCATTTTATTTAGAAAACGTTTGTATGGGAAATAGAAAAGGACTGTTTTGAGGGATTTCCCGGCAATTATTCGATTTTTTTCACCTTATAAACCTTCCCTAGACCTCCACGAACATTTCAAGACCAAGATAAGATAAATCCGTTCAGCCGTTCTCGAGTTTTAGCGAGACTAACGCACAGCAATTCATTTTTATAAATATAGATGGATTGTGTAAGGAATGATATGTAGGAGAAAAGAGTAAATGATGCCGTGACGTCTGATAGGGGAGAATGAAAGAAGAAAACGTGTTGTGCCGACCCCAAATAGAATGGGACAGGGGCAGGAAAATGATGAATGTAATGGTTTTTTCATTTTATGATTGACTTGTTGGTTAAACGACTCGTTATGCTTACGGATGGTAGTACTTTGACATAAGTTCTATGAGACTTATGTCAAAATCCTACTATCCGCAAGCAAAACGACTCGTTTTTGTTTATTGGAACGGGGCTTTAGTCATGAGTCTTGGGTTCGAATCCCAGGTCTGGCATATTGTTGTTGGGGCTTTCCATCAAGAATTTCTTAGTACCAGTCTGGATTTGAGCCAGGTTGATGGCAATAAGCTTGCTCCTATTAAATGGTACTTAAACATTACTGGGGAAATCTTGGTGTACTATTGGAAAACCTCTGCTTAACCTTAATGCCCGGCGCCCATTATCGGCATCGGCAAGGAAAAGGATCCTTCGGCATCCTACATGCAAGCGCACACTGTCGGAAATTATGCTTAGGGATGACGAGGCGTCCTGTAGCTTGCCGAAGCGTCTCATGTCGTATTACCTCGATTGTGTTGTGTGTGAGTCAAATGATGCCGGCGGCGTACCGAAGGATGCCGAAGCATCCCGAAGCATTCTCAAGGCTGCCGATACATCATACAGCAGCCTCAAGCATACCTAGGCGGTATTTTTGTTATTACGACCATATATAATGGAAATTTCTACTTTATTGCCATTATGTTAATGTATATTGCTATTTGCCACCTAAAATCCTCAGTCGTGCCGATGCCGATAATGGGCGCCGGGCCTTAGGGTCATCCACATGTGATGCTATGGGTTTTTTTAGAATTAAAATTATAGTAGCATCACTTAGCCATCTAAATCCTTACTATTATTATAAAGCGAAAGTGAGTTTGTTTGTTTGTTACCTCTTCACGCCTTAATATCTAAACCGATTTTGATGAATTTTGGTACAGAGATAGTTGGGACCCATGAGACGGACATAGGCTAATTTTTGTTTAAAAAAGTAGGATATGAGGGAGAAAGAGGGAAGAAAAGGGACAACTTAGCTTAGCTTAGCAAGGGAAGGCAAGCTTTTACAAATCAATAAGGCGCAAGGGGAAACACTGCAGGTAGCAGGTACCTGCAAATCAGGAAAGGGGAACTGTGTTACCCCGAATTTGACGAGAGTGAAGCCGCGGGCAAAAGCTAGTATTTAAATAAATAGTAAATGTAGTTTGAAGAGTAATCACATTTTTTTTTCAGTTACAGTGCCGCAAATGGATCATAGTATGAAACTAAATGATGAGTTGTCCGAGTTTCTAATAGGCGTAAAGTATTCAGACGGTTGAATATCAAATTCAAGTTATTCTTCAGAAGAAGTATAAAATCATGTCTTTTTTTGGTGCAAGAACCATTACTAACTTTTTGACCGCCACGGACAGCTATAGCCGACCAACGAAAACGTGCCAAACACGCCACCGACGACGTCTACAGCCGTCAAGAAAACGACATTTTATAAGTTCGTAATAAAAAATAAATGATGTATTTATTATATTTTAAGTAATAAAAGTAAAAGATATTTATATTCAAAAGTTACATGTTTACTGCTAATGTAAATGATTTAAAAAAAAACTGTCCCACACAAGAGCCCCCAAATGTAGTATCAATATTTCTATCGTACTAGTGTGGATATAATATAGCCTCGTAACGCCCAACCTAAATTTAGGTCGATATATATTACGGCCCAATGTACTAAAAATAGGTGCAAGTAGTTGCGGCCCAGAACTTTGATTTAGTAAAAAAGTTTTTAAATTTTTACAAGTTTTTTTTTTGTTTGGCTAAAGGGTTATTTCTTATACCTAAAGTTAATTATTTCATGCAAAAAATATTTTGAAATTATTTGTCTTTTTTTTTAGGTCTCTGGGCCAAATACGTTAAAATTAAATACGTTTTATATCATGTCATAATTTTAGGTCGCTGGGCCGTAATTTAATGATTTTAAATAGCGTCTAGGGCCGGAGTGTCAATTTTTTTTTCGTCATTAAATTAGGTCCTTGGGCCTTACGAGGATAGGATGGTGTGAATATATCAAAAAGGAATCACAGGTCAAGTAAATTACAAGTACAGACTTTTTTTCTGTCAGGTATCGTGGGAGCCATTACAAACAATTAAACTCACAATCAGGCAGACCCGGAACACCTGCCTGCTGGTCATACAAATATTTGTTCCGTGTGTGGATCGAACCCGCGACACGCAGCACAGCAGTCAATCTTTCAGCCACTGCGCCAACCGTGCCCTCAATTTAAAAGAAAGTAACCGTGGAGTTTCTTGCCGGATCTTCTCCACAGGAAATGACCAACCCGAACCGTGCACCCTTTTCTCGACATTTTATAAGTGCCAGTGATATGTTTATTATCTTTTAGTAGCAATGGATAATGAATAGGTACTCGAAAAGAATTTGTCATCATACCTAGTGTTGCCAACTTTTTTTGTTAAAAAAAAACGTATAAAATGGTTTAGCTGGAAAAAAATAAAGTATTTGAAAGAAAAAATAGTATTTTTCAAATTTAATGTTTTTATTTCTTTAAAAACGTACTTTGTGCTTTTAACACATGCTAACAATTTTTGTTATCTTTAAAAGTTTCAAAGCTTGTTCGACAATCAAAATTTAAATCAATAAACAATTCGTTTTTAATTAAATTTATTGACGCTCTATTTCTCTCTTCTCGCCTCTTTAGATTCTTTACTGAAAAAACTCTTTCAATGTAAGTATCACAGTAAAGGTTGTTTTTTTTTTTTTTTTAAAAAAACATTGCCCCACACTAGGAATTTCTCCTGTATCGTGGGCGTAAATATGTTCCTTGATCGTGGGTGCGTTAACAAACATTTAAACTCACATGTACACAAACAACCAGACCCGAAACAACTATCTGCAGGTCATACAAATATTTGTTCCGTGCGGGAATCGAAACCGCGACACGCAGCGCAGCAGTCGATCGCTCAGCCACTGCGCTGACCGTGCTGTCATTATTTCCACATACTTAATTATGTATTTAGAGGTATGAAGATCAGGGTGTAAAGTTCTCCATCCTCTATGGAAAAGGGAGGATCCTCCGACCAGACGGGTGTTGTCTGGTGGGCCACTGCCCGACAGTTGCTTGTCGGGTGTTCGTATATATGCTAACTTCGTGCTCAACTTTACTTGCGCGATGTACGATCTCGACGTTTAGTTATTCAGTGGCTGGATAGATGGCGCTGTAGTACTTTTTGCCACTTGCATCTTTATGTCGCCACATGTATGCAAAAGTATAATAATAATTACCAAAAATAAAGTAGGATACGGTATTATAAAGTATGGTTGGCAACCCTAATCATAACTCAAAAGCTGAAATAAAAAATCGATGAATGAAACAAAAGTTTCTTTTTTTACATTTTATGTTTTTTTTTTAGAAAAATTGTTTTCTTGTGCAAAATTGTTTTATCTTATGACTACCTCATTGGTCTAGTTGTCACAAGCGCGACTGCTGATCATGAGCTCTTGGGTTTTATTCCCGGGTTAGGCAAAGTGGTTTTCCATTAGAAAGTAACAGCCACGAAGCTAGGATTTGTGCCCGGTTGATGGCAATAGGCTCGCCCTCTATTACTTGGGTCTTAAAACAATTGGTGAAAAATATGAGAGGTATTAATAGGTTCTGCCCAACCCTTTGGAGATTACAGGCGTGACATGATGTTATGTTTAGTATATTTTTGAGTGCAAAAAGTACCTACTGCAGTAACAGAACAAACAAAACGTACACACTGCGACACATGGAGCTCAACTTTTTAGGGTTCCGTAGCCAATTGGCTATAACGTAGAGATTCGCAGTTTCTGCCTGTCTGTATTCAGATATCGAGGGGTGAAAGGCTATTTGGTTTAAGCGATATTTATGCAACTTTACAGGAGAGCCATTTAAAGTTTGAAATTTTGGAAAAAAAATCACAACAAAAAAACTTCTTTAGTTATTTGAACGCGGTAAACTTAATTGAAATACAATTAAAAACATCGAGTTGTTGATGCTAATACCAAATAAAACCGACCTTTAATTACAAAGATAAATGTCGCTTAATACAAAATGATCTGTATCGCCTTATTTTTAGAGTAAAGAAAAATGATTCAACTTCCAACATTGTCACTAATCAGCAGCAGGCAAAATGGTTTAAGTGACTTTACAGTACTTATGCAGGAGAAAGCAAAATGATTGAATCAACGTTACTCAATAATAATAGGAATAGGCTATTTTGTTTAACTACCAATTGGGTTTTGTTAACAATACAGGCAAGTTGGCTTAAGCAACGATGAACATCCTTAATAAGTTGTTTTATGTCTCAGGTTTCGAAAGGAGTTTATATAACTTGGTTGTTGATACAAGATAATAATGACACATTTATAAGTTAAGAGGTTGTAGTATTGAAATGGGTGAATAATTACTAGATCAAGAATAAAAAAAAACTGTTAATTACAACGTAAATCAAACATCAGTAATAATTATTATTTTTAAAAGAAACAAAAATATTTACTTATTACAAAATAGAGATATGGCCGAAAAATCTTTACTATTATTATAAAAGCGAAAGTGAGTTTGTTTGTTACCTCTTCACGCTTTAATGGCTAAACCGATTTTGATGAATTTTGGTACAGAAATAGTTGGGAACCAGGAGACGGACATAGGTTAATTTTTACTGAGGATTTTTACTGAAAGACGGAAGAAAAGGGAAAACTTAGCGTTGCTATTACAAATCAATAAGGCGCAAGGGCAAAAACTGCAGGAAGCAGGTACCTGCAAATCATTAAAGGGGACCTGTGTTACCCCGAATTTAACGCGAGCGAAGCCGCGGGCAAAAACTAGTAAAACTATAATTAGGGATATAAGTAAGCGTTATTACCAAATCCATTTTCTAATCTAATTGCTCCGTCTCATCTTCAATATCAGTATCCACTAGTTGGTCTTTAGCGTTGTTGGTTTGTTTTAAGTACGCAGTATGAAATACTAGCTTCCGCCCGCGACTTCGACAGCGTGGCATAGTTACTTTGGGCTAACGCTAATGCCGACCTACCTTCGTCGTGTGGTCGGGGCATATCTGACGGACAGGGCCGTCATCTACCCCGGTCGCTCTGGAGAGTGGAACCGGCGAGAGATGTCGTGCGGTGTCCCACAGGGATCGGTCTTGGGGCCGCTCCTGTGGGACATCGGTTACGACTGGGTGCTGCGCGCCGACCTCCCCAGCGGCGTCAGCGTAGTTTGCTACGCTGACACGCTCGTTCTGGCTCAGGGGGGGTCGCACCAGGCGGCGGCCGACAACATGACACGCGGGGTTGCGATAGTCGCGGAGAGGATCCGGCTACTGGGTCTCGAAGTGGCCTTGCACAAATCCGAGGCCATGATATTTCATGGCCGCGGAAACACGCCACCGTCGGGATCCCAGTTGACGGTAGGAGGGGTTCGCATCGGCGTCGGGTCGACGATTAAGTACCTGGGAATCATCCTCGACAGCCGGTGGAATTTCGTGGAGCACTTCCGACGTTTGGCTCCCAAACTCGAGCGGACGGGGGCTGCTTTCAAGCGGCTCCTGCCCAATATGAGGGGGCCATACGCCTCCTGCCGTAGGCTGTATGCCGGAGTCGTGCGGTCCATGGCCCTTTACGGGGCCCCGGTATGGGCGCGTTCTTTAGGGCGGCGCGCCACCCACTACCTGAACGCGCCCCAAAAGGTGGTAGCCATACGGCTGATCCGGGGCTACCCCGCACGATCTCCGGCGAGGCGGCAAGCCTCCTTGCCGGATTGCCACCGTGGGATCTGGAGGCGATAGTGCTCGCGCGCCTGTTTGAGTGGCGCGCGGAGCCACTACACCGGGGGGAAACTCCGCTGCCGCGGCAAATTGCCGCTCAGCGGACAGACCTCCGGTGCGATCTCATGGTGGCATGGAGAGAGCGACTGTCGCAACCCCGTGCAGGGCACGCCACAATAGTGGCGGTAAGTCCCCTCTTTAAGGAGTGGCTGGAGAGGCGTCATGGCGTCCTTACCTACCGCCTGACGCAGGTCCTCACCGGACACGAAAGTTTCGGGAGGTTCCTGCACATAATCGGGCGGGAGGAAACGCCCGGGTGTCACCATTGTGACGATCGCCCGGAGGACACGGTGGAGCACACAGTGGCGGTCTGCCCAGCTTGGGCGGAGCACCACCGTGCCCTCGTGGAGGCGATCGGCGACGGCGATCTCTCGCGTCCGGCCCTGGTTCAGGCCATGGTCCGGAGCGAGAGGGAATCACCGTCCGTCCGTCGATTGACGACAGGCCGTGTCGTGTTTCACGCGCGCCTCAAAGAGATGTCAGCAAAGCAGAGGGGCTTGCCAGAGCCTCCGCCTGCCGGGGTTGCGGGTTGTTTGAAAGAGATACCACGGCCCCGGAACGTAAAGGGCAACAGAAGGAACATGGGTGGGTTTTAGTCAGTAAAAGTCTGACATGCCCCACCGCTCCGCCCAGAGCGGGGGAAGTCATTTGATGATTTCCCACCCGAAAAAAAAAGGGTCCCAACTATCTCTGTACCAAAATTCATCAAAATCGGTTGGGTCATTTAGGCGTGAAGCTCACATTATCGTATTTCGCACGGAGTGCTCAATAGTCGAGTGGATGCTGTCTACTGTCATCTCCGTGTGTTGTCCGGGGAGAAGAAAGTTCATTTGAATAGTTTTTAGATGTTTAGATTATAACAACGCGTTATGGATGGCAGCAAGGACAATTTACCGTTATTCACCTATTAAGTAGGCAGGTGGTAAGTACAGCAGGCAGCTTGGCAGGTACTTATTATGGTAATAATGTATCAATACATGCGATAAACAATACAGAAACATTCGCAATCTACTATTTACATTAAAACATAATTAATGTATTCATTTGTAGACATAATTTAAAGTAATCATACTTATAAGCTCATTCTATTCGGTCTTATCCTAAACTACAACAGCGCGGGTCCTGTCTCCCGCCACACTCACGACTGACTGATGCGCCCGTGCGGGGCTGGACAGTAATAATACTGCCATGGTTTACGAAAACTATGCCAACATTTATTTGTTTTAAATTACATAGATTGTTATTGTCGTATTAAAATTGGATGGTTTAAAAGACAAACTATTTATATAATGATACAGGAGAAAATGATTTTAATCTAACCATTTGGTATTAGATTTATCTTAAGTGACGTATTTAAAAAATGTGAATACTAACAGACTGTTTAAGCGACTAACGAACCCAGTTTTGAGAACAGAAATATTGTTTGAAGCTCCAAAGAGAGTGCAAAACAGTTGCAGCGAAAAGGGTTGAACCGACATGTCTTAATGAATTTGGCTGACGGCAAATTGTTTGAAGCGACATGCGACATTGCATAGTGTAAGTAGTCGTAAGCAAAATGTATGAAGGGACTTTTCGTCTACTGTTAGCCATATCGAAAAACGATTTATCTGCCATCAAACTGAAATTTTAGGATGAGAATAACGGCTTAAGGTTATAGCACATTATACCGGCACCGCAACTGCACAGCTGCAGCACGGCGTCGTCTTGAATTTAGACTACGGCTAGCTGCCAGCGCGCTAACTACGCGTTGTCCGCAAGGTGCAAGCTCGCAGTCCGCGCGCCGGCTGCGACGTGTAAGCTCACAGTCCGCGTGGTGGCCGCGAGGTGCAAGCTTGCTGTCACCGCGAACTCAATATTGTTTCAAGGCATTTATGATTGAACACGCCTAGGACTTGCACGTTTTCATAATGTCTCGGTTTACATTGCGCGAACTAGCGACGTGCGACGACGCAATGACGTTGTTTCGCTGCCGACTCGGAGTCGGCGCGTAACAAGCATGCTGTCGGCGCGCTGTGCGCACAAGGTCCGCTCGCTTGTAGCACACGGGCTGCGAGTCCAGTCGTGTGGTAGCGGCAAGCGCGCTGACTGCCCGCCGCACGGTGGGCTGAAAATCGGCTTTCATAGACTTAGGGATTTCAATTTGTAAGTGCTTGTTTTTATGCCGGATATCGCTTCTATTAGTCATTACTATGTACAAAAATGACACCCGAGTTAATTCTACCCAAAAACGAAGGAAATATATTTTTTTTACGAAAAATTTGTATGAAGCTAGTATGAAAAATCGAATTATCTCCTAAACGGCATGTTTAACCGTAATATCCTTGGAGATGGTCATAGTGCTAATTATTTATGATTTTTTGGTTGGCGATTGGACGAAAAATTTAATGCCGTTTTTTTTTTAAAAATCGTCAAAATATTTTTATTTATTTTTACATGTAAAACGATCCCTTTTAGTGTCTAAGTTAAAAAGTTCGATATGTTATTAACCCAAATATTAAGAACACACGAAACAAGAAAAATAAAATAAAAAAATTGCTGTTTTTGACACATTTATATTAATTTAAATAAAAAAAGATTTATATTGAAGTAACATATGAAGTTATATTTTATACAAAATAAGTTAATTTAAGGAATTAATACTAAGCATTCGTAAAATAAAGTAAAATAAATAAAAAAAATAAAACATATCATTAAATATTACAAAAAAACCCAAACACACTCAAATACAAATTTACAAATATGTACATTTATATCTTTTTTACAAATTTTCCTTATCACTCTCGTTGTCAGACTCCAATTCTGAGTCAGCATCCAGATTGGATATATCCAAAAATTCGAACTCAGTTTCCTGAAATTGAATTAAGTCGAGAGTTTCAGCAAAAAAGCTCTGCTTTTTCTTGGCATCTAACTTAGGCCTTTGTGCACTTAGCAAAGGGTCCGAAGAAACAACAAGCATATTTAAAATGTCTTGATTGGAATCCTGCCTGCTTCTTTTCCGCGAATGATGTTCTCGAAACCTCCTAAAATCTTTGTTTCGAGACTCTGAGGCTTCTTCCGAGAGAGTCCCAATCGGCACAATATTATTTTTCTCGATTATGTCAGCCCCATGGATTAGTAACTTATGAACGGTTGACGACATGTAGTACCAGTCGTATAGTAATACGTACTTTTCTGCTGTTTTGCGAGCATAATCTCTAAATTTTATTATATCGATCTGCTCTCCAGATGTAATTGCTTGTAAAATTACAGCAAATCTTTTGATGAGGTCTTCATCCAAACCGGTTATAGCTGCGGTTTTATTAGGAAACTCAAAGAATTTTCTTGCAGTATTCCCGTCATTGGTGGTTCCCGAGCCTTGTTTTACTATATCAATCAACAGATTGAGCTCATCTTTGAATTTATTTTGAATTATTTTCTTTCTTGTCTGTAGCATTTCTTTGTGCTCATCACTTCTCGCTGCCCACCGTTTGAAGTCCAGTCTGTATGCAATGTGTAACAGACATTCCATACAATTTATACGGGCGTGTAGGGATGACAAGCCAAACTCATACAGGTCCGAACACACAATTTTTGATGTTACAGCATCTAAGCGGTTCATTTCTGTAGGCTTTGCTAAGCACAGGTAGCACGATGCATTTGATCTAGCTTCAGAAAGGTAAGTACAGACTTTAGCGTCGATCATCGTCATCATTAGTTGATGAGTCACCCTATTATTATTATTGCACTCTGTGGGGATAAGGGCCTCAATTTCTTCATCCATTTGTTTTTTCAGCCCAAGGACAACTGCTTCACTCTCCTTTACAAAAGTAAACTGAACTGGACGACAATACAAAACTGAGCATGGTTTTGGGTTCGTCCATAAAATGTTGTCTCCATCTGTCAGTTTTAGTGGCACCAAGGAGGTCATGAAAATGCTTGAATCATCTTCCTCACCCTCAATTTTCTGCTTGTATCGGCTTTGGTTAGAAGCACCGTCAAATCCCCACTTGGATATCAGCTTCAACTGCTTGTTATGCTCTTCGTTAGAAAGGCTTTGAAGGATTCTTGTAACCGTGATATCAAGTAAAGCTTGAAGTGTAATCCTAGCCGATGAATCAGTAACTGTCACTGATTGCTTCGGAGGGTAGCAATCAAGCTTAGTTTGTTGCACTTTATAGTAAGATGGATAAATATCTTTAGCACCTTCTCGAATGGCAGCCTCACGCAACGTAATATATTGCCACTTTGAGAGTTTTAGCGAAAGAAGCAATCCAAGCGCCTTTTCTGGCGTAAATATGATTGTTTTCGCTGGTTTCTTAAGCGTTTCATTTAATTTAGCGGCTGCTTCAGGATTTTTCATCATGTATTCGATGACAGAGGCGATTTCTCCATGCCCTTCTTCTTTTAAACGTGCTGCAGCTGCATATGCCAATTCACTGGAACCTTCGCCTGTGTGTTCATCAGATCTTCTCTTTTTTTGTTTACTTCCCAGGTCTTCGAATGGTTTACGGGATCTTTTCGTCATTGTTCCAATGGACGTTGATTTCGACGGTTCTGGAGAGACTGAGGGCGCTCTTGGTATCTCATCAACACTTGGTTCTTGATTAACTAAAGTTTGCACAAAACTCGGCCAATCAATATTTGCTCCCAACCAATTCTCGTACTTTCTCCTGAAATTATCAAGGAATCGGTTGGATTTCTCCCACCTTTGTAAAGCGGCTCGCGTAAATCTCCGACAAAATTCTTTGAGAACAACATAATCTTCGTCAGACAGGCAATCGCCTATGCGGGATACAACTGCACTAAACAATACTTCATGATCAAATGAAGTACTCTCACTTCGTAGAAGAACAAACAAGTCTAAATTGGTCATTAAACTTTCCATTTTAAGATTTTATAGTCGCAGATTTAGTGTTAGCAGTTACACAGTTGTGAACAAATTAAATTATAAAACAAAACTTTAGCCCTTTTATTGCAAAACGACAATAATTAGGTAACTACCCTCATTAGTTATCTCCTCATTAGCTAATGAAAATCTATAATTGTCACTAACTATTCTTAGAACTCATAGCACTGCTAATTAACAAATTAGCTTACTTATCAGGAAATGTTAAATATAATCCATTGTCGTGAGATATTGAAAATCATTAAATCACCTATTAAGACTCATTAGAAGACCTAATCAGTGTAGTTACTTAATCACTTCTTTTTGGACTCATTAGAAGACAATTGGTAATTTGGTTGTATGAAAAGTTTTAAAACTCATTTTGTGTTGATAAATATCTAGCTCAAACATAGTTGGCTACGTGTGGGTGTACTATAAACCTCTGCCAACTCCTTCGGAAATATAGGAGTGATGCTATTTTATGTTATGTGTAGTTAAAAGTCCGTGTTCTTCAACATAAACACCAAAAGGAATCGTTTCATACGTAAAAACAAATAAAAATATTTTGACGATTTTTTAAAAAAAAACGGCATTAAAATTTTTGTCCAATCGTCAACCAAAAAATCATAAATAATTAGCACTATGACCATCTCTAAGGATATTACGGTTAAACATGCCGTTTAGGAGATAATTCGATTTTTCATACTAGCTTCATACAAATTTTTCGTAAAAAAATTATATTTCCTTCGGTTTTGAGCAGAATTAACTCGGGTGTCATTTTTGTACATAATAATGACTAATAGAAGCGATATCCGGCATAAAAACAAGCACTTGCAAATTGAAATCCCTAAGTCTATGAAAGCCGATTTTCAGCCCACCGTGCGCCGTCGGCTTTTTCATATTGACATTATGAAATATATTATACTGCACACGATTTAATGCTCTAAATTGAATGACAAGTTAATTGCTGGTTTGGAGCGGTGCTGTTGCGGTGCCGGTATAATGTGCCATGACCTTTATGCTCCGATTCTCTGTTTTTGTGTACAGCTTAAATGAAATCCTAAAAAAATATGGCAAATCTGATGTCGGATCATACATCATGTTTGAGACTTATGCACTAAAATTGCATTGTTTTAAGCGCCATAAAAGTGCTCAGAATTGTACGAAACCCGGCTCAGCTGACGCAGAAAAATTCGCTGAATCCGAATATGTATATAACTCAATATCGTCGAAAATGTCGCTTCAAACAAATAGCCTTTCACCCCTCGATATGATGCCAGTCATTATACTCCGAAACTGTTGGCACCAACACATTTGTAGTCAACACTAACGGACATAGAGTGTCTATCGACAGATCGTGAAAATTATTTGGTTTCTCAAACACCTTTTAAGTCAATGGCTGATGAGTAATATGCTTCTAAAGCCATCTTTTTGTCTCCGGTAATTTTAAAAGTGAGATGCGATATTTTGAAAAAAATTAGGGTGTATAATTTAAAAAAGAACTTTCAATGGAAATTGGTCTAAAAAGATTGGATGTTTATAAATTTTTGAGAAATGGGACTTTTTCATCAAACTCTAACTTTAACTTTGTTTTTCATTAAAATAATACCTATGAAAAATGAATTTAGTCCTGCGATTGAGTGTAAATTTGCGTTTAATTTGAATGAGTGTTAAAAATATTGCTGTCCTTCAGTGCTACGGAACCCTGTGTGTGCGAGTCCGACTCGTACTTGCTCGGGTTATCAGAAAACCTGGTTATCTGGATTATCCGTAAAATGAAAGATCAGCTTGTACTGGTATTGTATAGACTCATTGGTCGCCTTTTAAAAATCTATAATCTATTTTACTATTTTACCGGGCAGAACAAGCGTTTCATTGAAAATATTTTATGTTATCTGTTATCTAGTCAAAAATAACATTGTCTATGACTTCTGTGAAAAATTGCGTTCCAGTCCAGCCCGGCAAAGCAATTTGCAGAATCAAAAGCAATATTTTATTTGCATTTTATCTCTTTCGGTCAAGTCGACGGCTTATCTCAATTTTATTATAGGCCATTTTTCAACTTCCATCTCACTTTAGCGATATGAAGAATAATGCTAAATGCATAAACATTAGCTAGATCTAAAAACTTGTTTAGTTGTTTGCAAGATTGTCAAATACTTTCGAGGTTAAAATTGTGTTTTTCGATAGATTGCTTTGTATAATTTGTACAATTCAAGTATAGTTACGATATGTGAATGTAGATAATTAAGAGATATGAGAAATGGTATAGATTAAGTTTTAGCAATACTTTCATCCGATAACCTATTAGGTTCATCTCAAAATGGATAATGAAAGCCTAATAAAGGCAGGATCTGAGTCCCAGGACTCCGATGAGCCAGCACCGCCAGGGATCTCAAAGGCTGACTTCAAAAAAGTAAGTTTTTACTCCATAAATAATTCAGCATCGCCGATGCATAGACTGCAATTTTAAACAAACATTAAATTTGTAAACCTACATCTAAAGGTCTCACTGTTCTGCATCGGTATTGATTTGGGTTTATTAATAGGCGCCTGCACCTATAACAAGTATAGTATAAATTACAGTATGATGGCGCCAAAGTGATAGCATACCTTGCATTGATGCAATTTTTTTTTTACATGAAAAAGCTGTAACCTGTAGATTTTGTATTGTGAATAGAAAAGGCCTGTGAGTCTCAAATGATATAGCTATTTAGAGAGTAAAAATGGTGTGGTAGTGACTGCAGATACAATGAATTGAAATATCTCACACACCTCTAGCCCAAAACTGAGACTTTTTATATAAAAAGCAGTAATTTTTATATCTGCTAACATATTTGAATAATTATTGAGTATTAAAATTATTAATAGGAATCTTCTAAAACAGTAAAAAACACTAAATGTTACTTATTTTTTCAAATTAAAGTTGCAGTTATTAAATTGTAAGTAAGCGTTTGATAAAAAATAAGCAGCATTAATAAAATATTAATATAATCAAAAAAAAGTATTTGATGGGCATAGCAGACTTAACAAAGCGTATAATCCGATATTTAAACAAATAAAAGATACTAGAACTATTAAAATCATAAATTCCTATTATTTTCAGACAAATATCAAATTAACAAAACCATTGACATTATCACCCAAACCCAGTCCTTCTACAACTGTTGGATTCAAGTTAACTCCATCATTGAAAGGAGTAGAGAATGCCAAGAAGAGATTGAGAGCATTCTCTATTCAGAAGAAGACACCCATCACTCCGGTTACAGTGCCTAAAGGACCTACTGCAGGAAGTGAGTAAATATTAATTTGCTTGCTATTATATTATTTACTAGCTGCACCCATGGTTTCACTCATGTGGTGATAGAATATACAATATATCTTTATGAATTGTAGACTATGTGTTATTCTGATATGTAAGCTAGTTTTTGTGTGAAAGAGCAACAAACATACTTACATACATCCTCACAAACTTTCACTTTTATAACATTAGTACGGGTTGTGATACATGCTGTCACTGCGAATTAAATTAGCTATATGTGCTTAGCGAGTTCATAAGGAACAAGTTGAAGACGAGAAAAAGGCTTATGTGTGGCATAAAAACCTTGGCACAAACCACACATAAAAGAAAGTGACACGATGATGATCATGATATCATTTGTTTAATATGAATGCAATATCTAATTATACCACGGTGAACGGGGCGTGTCCAGGAAAGGAATGAGTTATTACAAAATGCTAAACTAGATATGCCCTGACGTGTGGAATTTGAACTTAACTAGATACCTTTGTTTTATATTATTAACAATATTATTTTTCATCTAATTTTTGTGTGTTTTCATGTGTAACTTTACATAGTAGGTATAAAATTAATTGGATTTTAATGTAGTTTTCAGCAATAGATAGAGTAATTCAAGAGGCAGGTTTCTATGTATAATATCCCATTCTGAGTGGGTGAAACTGTGAGGTGCAGCTAGTTCACAATAAAATAAAGCAGCAAAATGCATGATGTTTGATTTGATTAATAAGAACAATCTGGTACTTTCAAATACTCATATAATTGAAAAACACAACTTATGCTGGCATCTTTTGCTGAATCTTTTCTTGATGTTTTAGTGCCCATGTGGGCCTATGTGAAATAAAAATATTTTGCGTGAGAATTTGAATTACTAGATTTAATTAAATACTTTTGGTGTTCACTTAATAAAAACACTCTTATTTAACAGTCTGTGTGTATACACCTAATTAACATAATTTTCTTGCTTCAGATACCACAGTATTCATTGGCAAGCTCAGCAATGTGAAGGTCACTCCAAAGCCTGATGATGGTGACCAAAAGAAGCCACCAAAGCCTCCTAAGCCTGGCCAGGCCAGAAAGATTTTACAAGGTACATAGATATCAATAATGTGGGCAAAATTAAGAAAATTATCTATGTATCTGTCAGGGCATGTTGTCAGCAACTGTTGATTACACGGTTGGCTCAGTGGCTAAGCGTTTGCTGTGCTATGTGTCGCGGGTTCGATCCCCGCACGTAACAAATATTTGTATGATCTATCATAGTTGTTTCGAGTCTGGCTGTTTGTGTATGTGAGTTTGAGTGTTTGTAAGCGCACCCACGACACAGGAGAAATTCCTAGTGGAGGGCAACCTCTTTTTTTTTTAAATTGGTGAATTCAGGTCCAATCTGGCTAGATGAGGTATAATCAACCAATCTTGAATTCAATGCAAGCATGGAGACCCTTCACACACTTTCTCTCCTGCCCATTGTGCACAACTTACTGCATCATCGACCACATCATCACTTACCATCAGGTGAGATAGTGGTCAAACGCGAGCCTATAACTAATAAAAAACAAAAAAAATCTTCATGGACTTGAATGAGCCAAACAATACACAAACAGCCAGACCCGAAACAACTATCTGTAGGTCATACAAATATTTGTTCCGTGCGGGGATCAAACCCGCGACTCGCAGCGCAGCACTGGATCGCTCAGCCACTGCGCCAACCGTGTCATCAAATTTGTCGACCAGTTCAGTAATAAATCTCCTTAATTTCAACCACAGATTCCTACACAGAGCTTCAAAAGCGTACCCTCATAGAGATTGAAGATATGAAGCGCAAGATGGAATTAGTTGAGCTAGGCATTCCACTGGGTCTCATATGTCCTAGTGCAACTAACGATAAGGCTATGCCTACAAAGGCTATGCCGCCTATCAAGACGTTTTTGGGTAAGTTTTAGTATTTAATGTTGCTTGAATTTGCACTATTTTAGATAAGTTTGAGGGAAAATAAACCATTTTAAGGGGCTTCTTACAAAAACTTTGAAAATATAAATTTTTTTAGACCTTAAAAGGCAACAAAATTTCCTAAAAAAATATGCAATACTTTGATTAGGTACCATTTCAAAAACGTATATTTTCAAAATCTTTTTGTATGGGAGCCCCTTAATGAGATAAAAAAGAAAAGTACTGATTTTTCCACAAGATGTTTTAGTTACCAGTACTCTGCCTATAATGTGTTAGTGAAGACCATTCCTATTCTTCTTTTAATAAAGCTTACATTGTGATGTGTGTATGGTCTGTTCTAAAAGATGATGACAAGAAAAATAAGTATTGTTCAGATTAAACTTACGCAATCACACAAATTTACAATGACTCTATAAATTACCATCCTCAGGTACATTTTCATAAAAACTTCAAGAACAGACCATAAATATCTTGAGCAATCAATTAGGAAGGCTATAATAGTCGTCTAAATATTTTGTGTTAATATATATTATACATATTAATACAGACTATAATACTATTGTTAATGCCTTCAGCTAACTTCATTATCACGCTTGTGCTGGTTTTTCAATGATACTTAATCACTTTTTAAACCACAACCATCACACCACTCAAAGCTTTATTTGTTTTTTTTTTAATATTTAATTTGCTTGTGCATCCAGAATAATTGTTTTGCAAATTTGGGTAGTCTGGGTGACTATAGCTGAGGGACAAAGGGCATAGGATATTTCCCTGGGGAAACCCTTTAATTGGATAGTCGCAGTCGCACCATCTGATAGTTTGATTATTTTATACTAGGTCACCCCTTTAATGTTCCTATTTCTGTCAGAGAAAATATGTTATTAGGAGGGATTCTATTAACACCTGCATCTGCCTGAAAACTAATTAATAATAATGAATGCATTGTACTGTTTGACTTATTATTAAGAACCGGCTCAATATATGTACTGCCCGGTATTTAAAAACTTACATTGTATAGAAAATTCTTTGCAAAATAAGTTTATTGAAAAAGACCTGTTTGAAAAATGTATGTTCCGTGTTCGAAATCTTACAACTTTATCATATGAATGGAGAAACGATGAAGGTATGCATGTTAAGTTCAATTTTGCGTGTCGTTATTGCCAGTACGAAAGTATTTTAAGAAACACATGTTGTGCACAAGCTTGTTGGTCCAGCTGCTCAAGGTGATTATACAAAGGAACTAGCGACTCGCTCCGGCTTCTCTCGGGTGCTATGTGTTACTAATATTTTACATTTACACCTCCCTCTCGAATCTATTAAAAAAAACCGCATCAAAACCAGTGGGTAGTGATTTCGTTTTATGCTATGTAGTGAAGATTGCAAGGAAAGAGTTAATTAACTATCATAAGGAAAGCAATGAATACGAAAAATACACGATGTTGGGAACATTGACGCAAAAACTTTTACTATAAACTCAATATATGATTCTAGAACCACCAGCGTTAATATTTATCGTCGGTAATAAGAAAAATAGACGTCTTTTTCTTACTTAACTACAAAACCTACATAACCTCATCATAAATGTATGGAACAGCTATTTTTTTGGTGTTGTGGGCTAATGGACGTTACCGAATCGTCTTCTTTTTGAATGAATGGTAACAGATTGCGCGTTGATGTATGTTATAGCCTGTATTGTGCCGGCATGTTTTGTTACATTTTTTTAGTTTTGCCTGTTCACACTAACATTCCACTTCACTCTGCTTTTCTCGCTTGTGTCTGCATGTGCATGTAGCACGTGAAACGCGTGCACGTGCCAATGGGACGCGCTCACCGCCCTACCAATCGGAAAGTGACCACATTACTGACATCATTGCTCCCCAAAGTATTGACTGTTTGTATATTATTCTGTTTTCTTTCTTTTTTTAACGTAGCCAGGGTCTAAAATTGTAATAATTAAATTAAAACCTGTAAAGCTCATAAAGTTTATTTTAATATTTGTTGTATTATAATATTTCTTTATCAGATTAAACTCTGGTTTCGTTCAAAGGTTTCAAGTGTTGAGTCAGATATGTATAAAAAGTTTAACCAAGTAAAATTGTGTGCATGTCTTGTAAAACTTATTGACTCAACATTTAAGACCTATCTGTTGAGATAAATTGTGTATCAACCACTTTCATAATGCTAATTCAGCTTAGTCACAACTTCTTCTTTCTTGATGCTTTTTAGCTTTTCCATGCATTTTACTATAAATTTAAATTAAAATTAGCTCTAGTTTCCTATATGTTAAAATAAAAATCTTGCTAAATAACTTTACAGACCCAGCAAAACTAGACGAAATCATAAGAGAAGCCAAAAAAGCTAAAGCAGAAGGTAGGGAATTCAAATTTGACTACCAGAAGTTATTACCAGATTACGACAATCCGTTCCAACGCAAAAAAGAAGAACTTGAAAGAGTGAGAAAGTTGTCTTCAGAAGAAATGGATAGAGAGGTACGCAGAAAGCTTGTGAAAGATAGAGATCATGAAAAAGTTAGGAGGAAGAGTGACAAATATGATAAAGACAGAAGATATTCAAGTCACAGGAAAGATGAAAAAGATAAACGGAAAGATGACCGAGATAAACACAGGGAGAAGCCCAAAGAGAAGACAGAAACGAGAAAAGATGATGAAAAAGATACAGAGCTAACTCCTAAAAAGAAAGAAGACAAAGTTGAAAAGAACCCTAAAGAAACTGACGTGAATTTAAATGATTACTTAATATGCGACAGCTGGTCTTTAGACAACGATGACAAATCTGCCACGAGCCCTAAAGTTGACGACAAAATAAAAAATATACCGATTCCTAAAGAAAATAAACCAAAAGAAACAACAGTTGAAATCAAAAAAGAGGTCTCAGAGAGTCCGTTGCTAACACCTATAAGAAAGATAGAAAAACTACAACCCGTAATAGATTCATTCAAATTTGAAATCGAAGAAAACGAAGACGATCTACTTGACATGTTTGATGAAAACTCTGGCTTAGAAAAATTTGCTACAAAAACGCGCAAAAGAGATGATATATTCGATTCTCCGTTAGACATGAAAGGCTTTGATTTCGAAAATATTAAGGAATCAGCTGATGCTTTGACAGACGATACATTTTTAGAATCTGTGATAAATGAAATAAAGCAAGAGGATATGAGTGATGACGGTAGTCAAGACAAAGGTCTGGTAGAATACGACTCTCCTTCAAAGGAAAGCTCAAGTCCTCCCACACACTCCCGACTATCAATAACCCCAGAATTAGATGACACATTCATGAACCTGCAGTCATCCCGTAGCGATTACTCAGACGGATACAGATCTACAGAAAGTGGGTACAAATCCACTGAAAGTGGCTATAAGTCCAATACTAGTTATAAGTCAGGGGACAGTAAAGGTGATAACTACAGGCTGTCTATGGAAAAAGAGGTTGAGCAGATGAATAAGTCTACGGTCGATTCGTTAGAGACTTGGAGTTTTGTGCTGAAGATCTGTCAGCCGCTGCTGTTTAGACATGACAGGAATAAATGTTATAGGTAAGTGATTTAGTATTCTCTAGCTCATATTGTCCCTTTGCTGTGCAAAGGCCTCCTCCAATCTTTTTATAAATTGAGATTCCTGAATGTATTGTTAGATGTTTTATAAATGATAAATGATGTTTATTTTGCAAGTAGCTTTTCACGAATACTTTTAACGGTTTTCTTTAAACTAGATGAGGCCGGTGTTTCGTACCCGAATACTCTGAGAAGAAACAGCCGAAACAAACTCAGAGGTCATAGTCTCTTTTAAGGTCCAGACAAAAAATCTTTGTCAACCTACATTTCAGATACTAATCTGCTTAGTCCTCAACTAAGCAGATTAGTATCTGAAATGATCTTTTTAAGAAAGCACACACAGATTGAGTGGACCTGTCCAGTCAGTGCAAGCATTTGTCAGTTATCTATCTATCATAAAACAAGAATGTGCACCGTATTGTATGCTTCCATTTTCATGTCAAGTCAGAGTTGACACTGTCACATACGGTATATCGTCCTGATTTTCCTTTATTTTGAGCTACTGATGATAAAACAACAAAAAATAAAACAGCAGCGACAAAATGTAATGGAAAATCTCGTAAGGTAACCTGTTAGAAACAGAGTAAATGTAGTAAGAAACCGTGAAAGTTTAAAACACATTTTTTTTTTCATATTTTTAGGGCATTGAATCACTTTGTTGTCCCTTTGTAAAAACATGTAAAGAACCCTCTAAGTCTAAACAGCCGAAAGTTATGGCTGTTTATGTCTCAAGTTTGTACGGAACTGTCTTTGCGTGAGTCTGACTCGGTCTTGGCTGGTTTATTTTTTTTTGTCTTAATAGCTTGTCCTTATACATAGGTCAGTTTTTTTGGCAGGAGTGGCAAATTCCCACAGACCTCGACTGCCTCACAGGTTGTGAGACAGTCGAATGTGAGGTAGTGTCGGACTCGAACCGACTAAAAACCACTCCTGCCTTTCCAAGTGTCCCTCTAACATAATCAGTGTCCTTAAAATCTGACTTTTTATTTGAATTACGTATTTTGAGGAGCGGAGACTCATATTATGTGTAATTTTTTCTCATTTTAAAATATTTTGCTGTTTTAAGAACTGCTAAGTTATTTCATATTATGTATTAACTAAATTAGTTTATTTATATATCATACTAATATTTATACTGTTTCGCAACTATTTTCGATATCGACGAACTATTTTATGGCAAAACTATTACATTTATATTATCTTTACAAAGGTCAGATTGGGACTGAGCTATCAACTCGCCATCTACAAAGCAGTAACCGACATTCAATATTTAAAGTATTTATTTCATATATTCCAGGGAGACGCGTTCAGTGCCTAAGATCTGGTTCACTGAGAACCCCAAGTTGTGCTCATGCGTGAAGGATAGAGCTATAGTCTATGAGGAGTTGGAGACATGTAAGATGAGCCTCGTCGACCGCGTTTATGGATGCGACCAGTGAGTTGATTTTAATATACCATTTATGCATGCAATTTTTGAACATGAAACTACAGAACATCAACAGTGTAAAAAATAAGTCGGGCCCTGCAGGGAAACTACCTTAAGTTGGTTCATTTTACTTATAGGAGAAATGACTCCTATAAGTTATAATAATATAATGTTTCCTTTATTTTTAAAAGGAAACAAAACTGCGTTCAAATATTTCTAAAACACGCTTGCCTCGACAGGGACCAGAAACTTAAAAAAAAAACAAAAAACAAACACTCGCTATTTATACGACAGACTAATAATCCTATCGATTAGTATAATAGTAATTAGTACCTGTAGTACTTACTACCGATGATCGCAAGGAAGTATGACAAGGTAAGGAGCTTATGGGAGTTATGGGCGCTTCTACAGGGCTCTTCATGGGCCCGATGTCGATTTTCTAGCGTCCGTGTCCTGGCTATGATCTGGCAGTGACCTATTTGGGGAAACTGAAGGTTTTGTTCCGAGGCCGGACTTATTTTTCGACACTGTATATGAAATTTTCGAGTCACAGTTTTAGTTGCCATACTCCTCTGATACGGCTTGACTTGGCAGGTCTTAGAATCGCTCTTAATCTATTTTCATACCTCTTAAGTGATAAGGGTATGGGTGGCTCTTTTTGGAAGGGGCCATGAACAGCGGGTGAAATCGCTGGGCACAGCTAGTATCTTAGTAAAATTTGGTACGCTGTACGCTTATTTAGAAACCCGTAAAGATTTTAATATTGTGTTGACTGGGTTGCGGGTTGTTCGAAAGAGATACCGTAGCCCAGAACACAAAGGGCAAAAGAAGGAACATAGATGTGTTTTAGTCAGTAAAAGTCTGACACTTCCCAAAAAAGGTCCGCTTTCTATGGTATAACGCCTTCTTTTAAACTGGGCTGTCACTGAGAAACCGTGATGCAACATAACCAGACATTAGAATAGGTATAATGCTTTTACCTAAACTTCTAGAAAGTAATGTGTACCACGGGGAAAACTAGTGCCTTTCGGTTTGGCTCGCCATCACTACTAATATAATTTCTATTGAAGTCACCTAATAAGTAGAAATCTCATGCCATAATCAAAAGAAAAACTTCTAACAAACAAATATGACAGTGTTCTTCAGTTCACAAAATCTTCACAGGATCCCAGAGGTGGAGCTGCCTAAAGCCCGGACCTGGTACCCTCGGTTCGCCAACTGCTTAACGGAGACCAGTTCCGTATCTTCCCTGGTACCTCAGGCTTCAGATTGGGAGGCTGATGACAGTCAGACGGAGACTCCCCAGCTGAAGGATAAGAGGAGGACCACTACGCCTGTCCGCAGTGAGGAAATATACCTGGATAGGGAGTATCAGAGGTATGTGGGAAGTAGGTAAGAGACTTGTAGATAGGTGTTTTTTTTTAGATATTACAGTGGTGTTGGGTAACAAAAGAAGAATTACGCAGTGGCTAAGCGATTGCCTGCTTCGCTGCGTGTCGCGGGTTCGATCCTCGCACGGAGCTAATATTTGTATGTTCTACATGTAGTTGTTCCGGGTCTGGCTGTTTGTATTTATGTGAGTTTACATATTTGTAAACGCAACCACGATACAGAAGAAATTCCTAGTGTGGCGCAATTTACTCCTTTCTCTTTCATATTATTCCAGGCAAATTCCATCCATCATGAATGATTAAATAAGTTTAGATTATGCAAAGAGCATTCACTAGAATTGATAACTTTAAAATTCTTGTAGGTTCATGCAAGCAGTATGGCCAGAAGCCACAGAATCAAAAGCCGGAACACCTCGCAGCACCACGCCGGTCAGACAGGAGACTCGTAAGAAGAAAGCAGAGGATAAGGACTCCGAGGATAAGAAAAAGCCCAAGAAGATGAAGCTGAGTAGTGAGGGGTGGAGCCAGGAGTCGGATATTGAGGAGGAAGTGGAGAAAAGGTTGGTTGAAACGGTACAAGTATTTTTCACACGCTTTTACTAGTTTCACCTGTAACTATGTTATCAAATCTTAGAAGTTAAATTTGGGTCACTTCTCATTTTCCAATTGAGCTGTAATTTTTCATACACGTTTGGAAGACAATGCATGGTACAAGTATTTTTCACACGCTTTTACTAGTTTCACCTGTAACTATGTTATCAAATCTTAGAAGTTAAATTTGGGTCACTTCTCATTTTCCAATTGAGCTGTAATTTTTCACACACGTTTGGAAGACAATGCATGATAAGATAAGTGTCGGGTCTGGCTGTTTCTGTATGTGAGTTTAAATGTTTATAAACGCACCCACGATACATGAGAAATTCCTAGTGTGGGGCAACGTTTTTATAAAAAAAAAAAACTAAATACAATATCTCGCACTCCCATAGATTGTAGACTAGTTATTTTTTCACGCTTCCTATAACATGGGAACACAAATTGATGAAATGTGGGTGTACTATTACGAACACTTCTGCTTGCCCTCTTGATAATTACAGGCGTGATGTTATGGTATGCTTTCTCTTATCACAGTAAAAAGAAAGCAGAAAAGGTGAAAGCCCGCAAGAGGAAGCACTCACCTTCTGTTTCTGAGGACAGTGAAGACTCCGCGAAGAAGAGGAAGAAGGCTATGAAAAAGAAAGCCAAGGTATGGACATAATTATTACATTAGCACTAGCAGCTCCTGACAGACAGACAGACAATAATGTGATCCTATAGAGCTCTGTTTTTTAGGGGTCCAAACCTTAAAAGTAAAAAAAGGGAACCCCTATACGATCACTTTGTTGTCCGTTTGTCTGTCTGTCTGTCTGTCAAGACCCTTTATCTCGGGAACGCGTGAAGGTATCGAGTTGAAATTAAAACCATATACTCAAGTCTGTGGTCTCTTGTAGCTGTGAAAAAATTAAACCTGTAAGTCTACGCAATCAATATATATGGGCCGTTTACGTCGCAAGTTTGTACGGAACCCTCAGTGCGCCAGTCCGACTCGCACTTGGCCGGTTTTTTTCCTTTTGAGGTACGGAACCCTAAAACGATATACAGTAGATTAATCTACAATGAATTCTAATCTCGCTTTTTTTAACAGGAAAGTAAAAAGATGAAAGTAAAGTTGGCCAAACGTCAACGAAAAAGTAAAAAATATTTGAAAAAGTTGAAAGAAAAGCAAAAAAAGAAGAAAAGAGAGAAAGAACTGTCCGAAGACGAGGAAATTGCAAAAGGTTAGTAACTATTTTCAGTAATTTTACCTCTAAAGTAAACCTTATGACAACGCGAGTAAAGGTCACTATAAAATCAGAGGTAACATAACAATTAAAAGATAGTAGATAAAACTAAAGTTAAAGAGGACCTTATGGCTAGAAAGTGCTGGGGACGCGTGTTGTTCGAAAGAGATACCACGGCTCTGGAACATAAAGGGCAAACAAAGGAACATAGAAGTCTTAATCAGTAAAGGTTTGACATTATTTGATAATTTCACGTACGGAAAAACATGGTTTACAAAGCTCACCTGATTCTTTAATCTCATGATGATTTTAGAACACAATTTTTTTTCTGTCGAACTCGTCATTGAAATTTTTAATCTTATTTTAAGTCATTTTGGTAGCAAATCCCAAGTATTTTCGCAAATTTAAGACCTAAACAAAAATCACTAATTAACTCTTGTACCCCAGAAAACAGAAAAAAAGAAAAGAAGCTTCGCAAAAAGAAACTTCAAAAGAAAAAGAGGGCTCAAAAGAAAAAGAAAGCCAAAGCGAAGTCCTCAAGCAGTTCATCATCATCATCTTCTTCATCAACCACAAGCTCTTCTGAAACGGACTCAGAAGCAGAGAAGAGAAAGAGAAAAAAGAAGAATGCAGAAGTTAAGAAAAAAAAACGAAAGAAATCTTCATCAGATTCCGTGCAAAGCGAAGAATTGTTCGACGTCAACATACTAAACAATATAAAAACAGAAAGATTAACAGACGATGAAAAAAATCAAAGTTTAGTAGATTTTTCGCCTAGAAGGCAAAAACCTAGAGAGATTATAAATGTGAAAGAATTACAGAATGATTTTGTTGGCAATAATACTATTCATATCAAGAAAGAGGTTGAAGAAGTTGTGAAAAGAGATGAGGGAGTCAGAATGGCAGATTATGAGTTAGAAGAGAGAGAGTTTGCTACTGAAAGATCACCGGAAGTACACACTGATAAACTGGATGTTCCAGAAGTACAAGAAGAAGCCGAAACGCCGGAGGTACAGGAGATCAAGCAAGAGGTTTCGTTTAAGGTTAGTTTAATTTTTATTATCTTTGTTAGTAATTGATGTTTTGGTGTCGTAGATAAACTTTTAACTTTGGCAAGGAATTATTGCTGTCAAATAAGATGAAATGTTTCCGTATACTTATATAAAGTCGCATAGAACACAGAAAGCATTCGTGTTTATACGATTGGTGTGCACGGTTTAATAAGTACCTTTTTAAAACCAAAGATTAATATTGTAAAACTAATTTGACTGCTATAAATCCCTCTTTTCTCTTTGTGTCTATTATCCAAATTAATGTGTTTGTTTACGTACCTATTTACACTTGTTGAATATTTCCTTTTACCATTATTGTTTTTTAATTTAGGGTATGCTTAAAAATATGGTAGGAGTGTGCTTAAATGATGTGGTCATGTGGAGAGGATGAATGCATGGCGATAAGAAAAAGGTATTTATTAAACAGACGTGGGTGGCAACACCGAGAGGAGACACCCTTAAAGGACAAACTGACCTTTTTGGTAAAGTTCTTCAGATAGGTCAAGTGCTACAAGACTTGGTGGTCAAGGGCAGCCAAAAGATAATGATGATCATGAATGTACCGCCGACAGTACCGGTATCCGGGTCTTAATAGCTAAGAAATATCCCTTAACCCCATGAGCATGAGCACATCGAAATTGGTAATGCCGTATAAGAGGAGAAGAATTAAGAACATAGGAATCTATACCAATACTAGCCGTGCCCAGCTGTTTCTACCGCTGCTCAGGACCCCTTCGGAAGAGGGCTACCCTTATCACTTAGGGGTATAAAAAAGAGATAACGACGGAATCTCAGACCTAAAAATCGGTCTAGCCGTTTCGGAGGAGTATGGCAACTAAAACTGTGTCTTGATAATTTTAAGAGATGGGTGAGTGAAAAACTTTTAGTATGAAGCCCATTTAAAGCTATAGGCTATATAACATCACAGTACAACACTTAGAAGATGACTAGCGGGTGAAACCGCTAGGCACAGCTAGTTTTATATAAAGAAACTGTTTTTTTTACTTTTTTGGTTGAAACTTAAACTCAAAGCATTTATTTCAATTAGACCATTACAGACACTTTTCAATGTCAAGAAACAAAAGAATGAAGCTACAGTCGCAGACACAATGCATAAGAACTTGTGAATGTACTGTAGTTGCCCATTCCAAACCTTGATTGATTCTATGGAGAAGAATGGGCTAGAAACTCCATGGACACTCTTTTAAATCATAATTATTTTACAAGATCATTGTTACAACTTTCATGTTGAGATTTTACAAATATGTGAGAACGATGCAGTTAAACGTGCACACTAAGACTGTCCAGATTTAAAGCTAAATTGCAATCCTTAATAAGTTATGATGACAAAAAACTACCGGAGATTTATTGTGAAGGACGGCACGGTTGACATATGTCGGGCATGCCACCGTCCGGGTGAATCAATTCGACACATTATCTCCGGTTGTTCTCGTCTAGCTAACGGAGAGTACTTGCATAGACACAACCTTGTAGCCAGGATTATCCATCAGCAACTTGCTCTAAAATATAACCTTGTGGAATCGGAAGTGCCGTACTTACAGGTATGAGCCCGACCCAGTTCTCGAACATGGCAATATCACATTGTACTGGGATCGATCCATCATCACTGACAGGACTATTGTTGCCAACAAGCCTGATATAGTGGTGGTGGATCGATCAGAGCGCCCGCATGCTGAGAACCTCGTGAAAGCCGAGAAAGATAAGCAAATCAAGTATATTGACTTGGCTCGCGAGGTTGTCGACAGGTGGGATGTGGACTCAGCGATCATTGTGCCGATAGTCTATCTGCCAATGGCTTAATTGCCAAGAGCCTCGACCAATACCCGAGGAGGCTCTCGTTAGGCAGCTGGGTCAAGGGCTTGATACAGAAAGCGGTACTCCTGGACACGGCTCGTATTGTTAGGAGGTTCCTTTCTCTGGAGCCCTGACCGCCGGTAGCTTGGACCCTGTTCCCGATACCGGTGGGCTACTATTTTTATATTTTTAAATTATAAAAGCGAAAGTGAGTTTGTTTGTTTGTTACCTCTTCACGCCTAAATGGCAAAACCGATTCTGATGAATTTTGGTACAGAGATAGTTGAAACCTTGGAGACGGACATAGGCTATTTTTTTTAAATAAAAGTGAGAAATGATAGAGAAAGAGGGTAGAAAAGGGTGAAACTTAGCTTTGCTATTACAAATCAATAAGGCGCAAGGGAAAAACTACAGGTAGCAAGTACCTGAAAATCAGGAAAGAGGAACCGTGTTAGCCCGAATTTAACGCGAGCGAAGCCGCGGGCAAAAGCTAGTTGTATATATTAATTGAACATGACATTACATTACCCCTAGGAGATCCCGTTACCCGTAATGGCACAAACAGAACCACACAGGGATACAGCACAGATCCCAGCTCACAAACCCGACACCACTACACTATCGGCAACGATAGACACAGTATGTATTTGTTAAACATTGATCAACTTTTGTCAGCTTTTTAATAATAACATGGCTGTAAGGAGGGAATGCAAATCTCGCGAGATTCGGACTCAAGCGAGATCTCGCGAGTTTATGAATATCAATACTGCGAGATCTCGCCAATTTCGAGATCTCGCGAGATGGCAGTTTTGTGTGATTTTTTACGCAAATAATCACGATCTTTTAATAATTCAGGAAAACATTAACATTAAAAATTACAAGTATTAAAAGATAAACATTTATTTTCACGAACTTTTGAAATAGATTTTCATGCATCAAACATTATTTGACGTTTCTGTCTACAATTTTTAATAAACTTCGAAGTATTAAACTTTGAAGTACGTATCTATCAAATAACAAATGAAAGAAACAACCAGTCCTTAATATCAAACAAAAATCCACGCTTCACCGCGCTGCTTCGAATAAGACATTTAATGCTCGAGTACAATCTCGCTAAACAAGCGAGATCTCGCCCTTTTTTTGTCCGAGATCAATCTCGCTAAAAAGGCCGAGATCTCGTTCGAGATTGCATTCCCTAGCTGTAAGTTCTGATAACAGGTGGTTGGTTATTTTTTAGGAAAATTCATCTAATCATTATTAACAGTGTAATATTATTTCACATAAATATGATATCACGACTGTAATCATGGAAGGGCTAGGCAGAGGCGCATCTATTGTTACACACACATTTATCGGGATTGCGGGTTGTTCGAAAGAGATACCGCGGCCCCGGAACGTGAAGGGCAAGAATAAGGAATTCACGCATCACGAAACTCCACAGTACATAAATAAGCTTTACTAACACTGTTCTCATCACACAAGGGTACATTATTAAAGACATACTCATTCCACAGACGACCCCTGTTCCCAGTCCTGTGACAGAACAGGTCGACGCTAACAAACCCGCACCTCCACTACCTGAATCACCTCTTTTAGATAAAGTACGTATTTTACAATCATTTTATGTGCATGACATGCTTTTTAAAAGAAAATAGTGTAGCAAGCGCGCAAGATAACTCTCCGGATCATGTGGTTTTATTAGTTTTCAAACAAGATGGTCTTACAAAGCTATGGAGCGAAGTATATTGGGTGTCAAACTTGCGGACCGCATCAGAAACTACATACTTCGCTCCAAAATCCAAATAGTTGATGGCTGGCCTCACAGCTGCTAGGTTAAAATGGAACTGGGCTGGGCTCATCTGCCACATTTCGGAGAAGCAATGGGCAAAAATAACCAGTCAGTGGACACCAAAAACGACTACGTGGCAGACCCAAAAAGAGATGGCAGGGATGAGCTGGAGTCTTTGTCAAAAAGTGGAAGGAGGGACAATATAGGCTCATGATAATAATAAAATCATATCGAAGGTGATTAAAAGTGCTGGTCGTGGAACACACCACAGGTCGCACGCAGGGTTAGTTATTTTGCGCGCACTCTAACATTACCAATCAATGGATTTTTTGGGATATCAACACGCGATTACTGTTTAAATTGATGATATTGGCAACCTGATATGTCAATGACACTTTACCAACTCAATGACTCAAATATTTATTGATTTCAAATCCGCTTTTAATCTAATTCAGTTAATTAAAATTTTATAAGGCCTAAAAAAATATTATTTGTAGGAGAAGTTAGGTTTTGTCTTGGTTAATAATAACATCTACCCAATTCTGTATTCAATATTGACGATTATAATGCTTGGCATGTAAATGATGCTTTTTTCCTATTATACTTCACATTTATACTTAACATACAACGTAAAACTACACCATAAATTGCTTGAAAGATAAGGAATTGAATGATTGGCGCATGCGCTAGTAGATTTGCTGTAAAAACAAACGCTAATGTAGATCGGATAGCGGACAATTTTGACATATAATTTATTCTGTCAAAATCTGGGGTCTAAAATGGCTGCTTAAACATAATCAAAAAAGCAAAATAAATTACGTTATCAATCGTAAAATGGTTACAAAGTGACAATTCACAATATTAACCGCGTATGACCATTGCGTGACTATTCAAAGATTTTTTTACGTCGTTCATATTATCCTAGTATGATTCTGCTAATGCGGCCCTTTTAGACCACCTGCTGTCCGCAGATAGTCCATGTCTGGTCCACTTGGTTTGACCACGCACCTACAAAACATTTCAATCCACAGGAACCTCAAGAAGCCCACATTCCAATTCCACAATTAGCCCCTTTACCCGAAGAATCAAACCTATCCCAATGTTCCTCCCAAGAATCCACCACCAGCAAAGACGTTCCTTATGAGAAAGACGACAGCCACCTTCGACCCTCGTCACAGAACTCGAACTACAGCTTCAATGACGTCATCAGCGCCAGCCAGCACTACCAGAAGGAGGAAGAGGAGAAGTTCCAGGAGTATGAGCAGGGGAACTATGAGATGTATGAGCAGTTGGCTATGGCGTATCAGAGTGATGTGGCCAAGCAGGTTCGTTGTCTGAATTTTTAAGGAGATTGAAATGTAGTATAATATGGTGTAGGGTCATTAACGTGCTTGAATGGCATTGACGGGCGGTACTAGTATACATTTGTGAAATGGAGAAGTTTTAAGATGTTGCATATAAGTAAGTAAATGCAATCAAAATATATTTTTATTTATTAAGTTTTATTTTATTAACATAATAAAATAAAACTTAATAAATAAAAAGAAACGATGAATACATAATAATGGACGTTTTTGCTTTAATGTAGTTAATTCGTTTTATTGAAATAATTTGGTAATATCAGATAACTTTTCTAAAACAGACTTTATTACTAATACTGATAGCCCACACCATCCCATAGAATTGCATTCTTTCTGTTATTTAATTGTGTTTCTGTTATTTTATTAAATTGTAATTATGTAATAACAATTCCAATATGTTTTCTCTACCAGTCTACACAGCCTATACCTTCAACGGAAACAGATCCATTCTTCATGTCTCAAATCTCGCAAAGAATTGAGACCGTAGTGCGGCAGAGGTCGAGGGGCGAGATCAAGTGTGACTGGCGAGCAGGGGACGAGCCTACTACACCAGTGCCAAGCAACAACCATCGACCTTCGAGATGGGGTGAGTTGTGTCAATGTTGTATAGACTTGGGGCGAGATCAAGTGTGACTGGCGAGCAGGGGACGACCCTGTACACCAGTGCCAAGCAACAACCGTAGATGGACCTTCGAGATGTGTTCAGTGAATTTTTTTTTTATTTAATCGGAGGTAAAAAATCGTTTTTTTTAAACGTGTTCAGCCGACCCCAAATAGAATGGGACAAGGGGCAGGAAAATGATGATGATGAATCGGAGGCAATCAAGTAGAGGTGTTTGTGGCTACACAACCTTATGGAGCATCAGGGGTAAGCAACGCTTGCTGAGGTCGGGCCTACATAATTGGACTTCAGAAAGGTTTTCAGGTTATGTAACCGTTGGCCGGGACCAGCAGCTTAACATTCCTTTGCAGACCTTATACAGCCGCTACGGATAGCCTGAAAGTCTGACAATCAGTCTTAACAAGGGGTAGCATTTTACCCAGACTATGGAGGTCAGATAGGTAGACGCTCCATGTTAAGAAGCATGCGCCACAGTGGCCCGTCTTTTTTACAAATTGCAGGTTTCATAAAAAAAATATTCGATGTGATTAAATGAACTAAGAGGGCTGTATTTATAATTATTATGATTAAAACTCTGTGGAACCATATTTGTTGCGGTCGCGAATCATATTTTAATCAACAAACCGCCGGATAATGATCTGCAATTTGAAGAGAAAAAACCCTAAATAAAAATTAAAATTCACGGCTACGTTTTTTTTTTCTTAATGGCTTCTCGCAGTTCAACCTAGGAGGTTATCGTTTGCTTAACCGGGCGATTCCTGTGGATGCCTTAAAAATTAAATCTCCAGCCAGGGTAAAAAACTTACAAACTAAGTGACTACACGCTAAGGGCACCCCCTGTGGGGTACGAGCCTCTGCTTAGGGCGACGCTGAGGGAGGACAGCAAAGGGACAGGCTGGGACTGATTTGAACTTCTGGCTTAGCAGCGCGGGCTGGCTCTAGCAAGGAATGGGTGGGTCACGGCTACGCTGAATCTTCCCACTTAAATACTGGTAGATTTCTGCATCCGGTTAGACTGGAAGCTGATCCCTACATGGTTTAGAAAACAGTAGGTAGATGCTGGTATGCCTGTCAGTCTGCCAATTAACTAACATTATAAGTTTTGTCTGCAGGTCTAAAGCCAGGTGATGTGAACATAGTCCTCACAGGCGGAGATGACTACTCGGGCCGCAATGAGGAGCCAGTGTACCGGATACAGACCATAGCTAACAGGGGCGAGAACAACAGCTCAGGGTAAGTGGACTTATAATTAACTAGCTTTTGCCCGCGGCTTCGTTCGCGTTAAATTCGGGGTAACATAGTTCCCCTTTCCTGACCTGTAGTTTTTGCCCTTGCGCCTTATTTATTGTAATAGCAAAGCTAAGTTTTCCCCTTTCTTCCCTCTTTCCCAACATTTCTCACAAAAAATAGCCTATGTCCGTTTCCAGGGTCTCAACTATCTCTGTACCAAAATTCATCAAAATCGGTTTAGCCATTTAGGCGTGAAGACGTAACAAACAAACAAACTCACTTTCGCTTTTATAATATTAGTAAGGATGTAAGTCTGGAATCGCCAACCCGTCTCGAGCTAGCGTGGTAATCAATGCTCGTGCCTTGTCTTTGATACCTCTTCTCTTTGTCCAACAGTGGGCATATTTAAGTATTGACTTGAATTCATTATTTTTTACACCAAATCAATCTTCTAAAAACCTTATGTTTAGAAGCTACGATGAAGCGTACGAAGACATGTACGGCGCGTCGGACCGGCTGCAGTACGGCGACTGTTTCAACACGGACATCGAACCTGCGACCGTCGAGAACGGCGAGCCTGTACATATTAGCACGTTAGATGATAGGATCAACCAGGCACTAAAGACCACGGGTAAGTGAAATATGCCATTTTTTCTTCCCAGCTTAGACAATAGGAAGCGGCGAAATGCGTTTTGGGACGACTCGATAAGGATTTATGTGAGACACCATTATACCGTAGCTAAAAAGGCAGGGCAAGGAAATAATTCTTGTATTACAATTAAAACTCAAAAAAAAAACACAAAAAAGTGGAAAATACGTTTATTTCTGCAAGTGACTTTGACTCTTAATTGTTTCATCGATTTGAAATAATATTTCATCCTTTTTAGTTACTCTCACACTAATTCTTATCAGGTATTCATTTTCCTTTGCTACTTAAAAAATTAAGCATATCATCCACATCCGTACTAATATAATATTAATATTATAAATGCGAAAGTAACTCTGTCTGTCTGTCTCTTCTTCACGCCTAAACCACTGAACCGATTTCAATGAAATTTGGTACAGATATAGTCTGGGACCCGAGAAAGGACATAGGATAGATCCCGGAAATCCCCCGGGAACGGGAACTATTAATCCACGCGGACGAAGTCGCGGGCAAAAGCTAGTACACTATAAGAAAAAAAATGTGTATCATAGAAGATAACTCATAAACTACCCAAGCAATATAAATAGAATTAATATAAATTAGATCTCCCAATATAATTCCTTTCGATTATACAAAGTATTTAGAAAATCGAGCCGCATTTGACGGAGCAATCGCGTAACAACCATACAGAAAAAAACCCATAACATACCAAGATTCTTCAGTGCCTCGGAAAACACGTTTAGCCGCTAGTTCTGTTATTTATAGATCTTCGACAGTCGTTACAGATCACAGTCAGTAGTTCGACTAACTACTAAGGGACCGTAATTTTAGCCTAGGAAAAACTTTCAACGAAAATTCGTTCGAACAGGATACGATATTTAGTTTTGAAAAGGGACTTTTTCATCAAATTGCAGCCATAACTTAGTTTTTCATAAGATACTATGAAGAACAAAATTATTATTTATTTATTTTGCGGTTGATTGTAAAATTCCATTTAATTTAAATCATCATCTGCCTAGTCTTTTCCCAACTATGTTGGGGTCGGCTTCCAGTCTTACCGGATGCAGCTGAATATTAGTATTTTACATGGAGTGACTGCCTATCTGACCTCCACAACCCAGTTAGTAATGGGTAATACGATGTTCCTTGATAAGACTGGGTTATGATCCATTTAATTTAAATGATCATTGAAAATATTGCTGTTATATTGATTGGTGCGCCCTTGGCACTTTTTGTATTTCGAATTATATTCCAGCCGGTATAAGTAGTCAATGATCTAAAAAAAAAATATAACATTATTTTTAGTTAGTGCGAAACCTGAATGTAGTTTGTTCAGAATCAGAAACTGAATCAATCCCAATATTTTTTACACCAATTTTGTCGGAAAAATATTTAAAAAGGCGACACGACGCAAAGTGCGACCTTCGCGCGACAAAGTGTTACGACGGGTGCAAAGTTTACTTACATTGTTACCCTACATTTTTGTAAACAATCGTGCAACGGGTTAAAAAGGCGACACGACGCATGCACAGATCACGGCAGGTCAAAGCGACACAAGACGAGCGCGGCGCGACTGTGTGTGTTTTTAGGTGGTGGGGAATGCAATATTGCAAAAAATGCAAAGATCTCGATTTTTTAGCGAGATTGATCTCGGACAAAAAAGGGCGAGATCACGCGAGTTAGTTTAACGAGATTGCACTCGAGCATAAAAACCACTTTTTGACTTCTCGTTGTTTTGTTTGATACAAAAGAACTGTTTTATTACTAGAAGAATTTTTCTTTGATGTTAAGGACTGGTTGTTTCTTTTATTTGTTATTTGATAGATAAGTACTTCAAAGTTTACTACTTCGAAGTTTGTTAAAAAATTATAGACAGAAACATCAAATAATGGTCGATGCATGAAAATCTATTTAAAAAATTCGTGAAAATATTTTTTTATAATACTTGTAATTATATTATTTTTTCCTAATTTATTCAAATATCGTGATTATTTTCGTAAAAAACACACAAAACTGCCAATCTCGCGAGATCTCGAAGTATTGATATTCATAAACTCGCGAGATCTTGCTTGAGTCCCAATCTCGCGAGATTTGCATTCCCTAAGACCAGGTAACATAAAAAGCTTAAAACTTTGTGATTTGTCATGGTAATTGATACGGTTTTGAAATTTTGCACATCGATTCTTTAAATAAAGACACGTTTTTTGGGTTTCGCTTAAACTAAAACCAATGCTGAATGTAAAAAAATCCATAATGCATGTCTAAGAACCTTTTGAATTTACTTTGATTTTTAGTGTTAAAAATTTAGATTTGGAATAAGACCTCATTAAAATATATTTACGGACTGACAAGCAGTAAATAAAGAAAAACTTGACAAGTCAATATATTTCTCTTAAAAAAAAGCAAAAGAATTTGTCAAAAGAGTTTTTCTCGATTTGACGTTATCAAAACTTTTGTAGGTTATGTTTTGTTAGAGTTTTAGCCGCATATTTGATCATTATAGTTACTTTTATCTACTTACTTTTATTTCAAAGTGAAACAAATTCAAGTTAAAATGAAGTTGTTTAGTCATCTTTTGGATAAAATAATAGGTAGTAAAAGGACCCTAACAACGACGAAAGGCACCTGTTGCTCCCGTCATTGTGATCTTTTTTTTGCTCTGCATCATATCTGGGAATCTTCTAATTACGGAAATATCGGAGGTATAGGTTCCAACTTTTTCACAAGTACAAAACGAATACCTGTTTTTATTGCTCACATGTAATTCCCAAAGCCTTAACCACTGGTGTGCGTAATAGTGCCCACATTCGTCAGTTATGTTTGTTCAATGAGATAATTATTCTTTAAAAACCTTTATGAATCTAAGTTCAGTGCATCGGGGTTGCGGGTTTGAAAGAAATACCACGGCAACGGAACATAAAGGGCAAAAGAGTCTGACACTCCCCCCCGCTCTGCTCAGAGAAGAGAAGTTATTTATTGATTTCCCATTCATAAAAAAAGTACTCAGTGCGTAATCAGCACTTTTGAGTTCTGCCTTTAACTGTGATTGTAACTTAACGAAAATCACGACTGCCTAAAAACCATTAAAAAAAACCAGTTTTGAACAGTCGGGACTCATTATTGGGAATATTTGAGCAGGTCTAAATTTTTAATAAATAATATATCGCGGTAGGTTGGCATAAATCTCAGACGTCATTTGAAATCGATGAGCCACGAATTGTACATTCATGTGGTGCTATTTTTAATGTGTAGGCGCAGTACATGCATACATACATGAATATATCCATGCATACATACATGCATAAATACATACATACTGACACACTTACATACAAATACATACGCTCAAATAACATAACCCAGAGGAGGGGTTATGTTTTTCGGCAGTCGGGTAAAAAATAGCGTTAGGAAACTTAGTTTGATTTACGGAATGCTTAGTTGAAGGGTCCGTTTTCACCTTGTATAACCTTTAGTATTATGTTGACAGTTCTCGGTGACGTGGCTAAGGATACCGATGAGGTAGATGGTGATAAGGATGGCCCGGAGAAAGGAATACTAGTCGTGTAAGTATTAAATAAATTACCCTTTAGAAAGTTCCCTAAGAAAATTCGTGATTGGTTGATTCTATGTTGACTGTTTGAAAATAACAAGGTGATTAAACTTATCATACAACTCGTTAAAAATAACTAGTATTTCTATAGAATGTCGAAAAATTGAATTTGCTTTTGAAATTACAGTAAAGCGGTCCCTGAAAGTCGAGGCGCCAAACGTGTGAGCTTCGCTGACGGATACAAGCCTGGTCAAGACTCCGATGTCGAGGAACCACCTGTTAAAAAGGTTAGTATGTAACACTAGATTCTATTCACCATTCAATTTATCACTTCTGGACACTTCCAAGTGACAGCGATGAACACAAAAGAAGCCCTTTTTAACTGTATATTTTTTGTATGCCATTGCAATTTTCCCAAAAATAAATATTTTTGAAAACAACTACTTCATACTTATATCTAATAGTAGTTGCCCATAAATATGTGTTAGAAAAGTGCTACTCAAGAAGACTTTTTAGAAAAAAAAAAGAGTTTCCATTTTAAGCGCTATTTTGCTAAATTGACCATTTGTTTTCGCAGAAAAAGAAGACCCGGCGCCAGGGCTGCGCGTGGCCGTGTCCCGCGTCGCACGCGGACCACGTGCCGCTGTGGGACGCGCTGCCGCCGCCGCCGCCGCCCGCGGGCTCCCCGCCGCCCAACATCCGGCTCGCCATGCAGGCGCAGTTCATGATGATGCAGGGACCCAACATGATGCAACCACCTAACATGTTACAACCACCCAACTTGATGCAACAGCCGAACATGTTGCAACAACCGCCCAGTATGTTACAGCAACCTCCGAACATGTTACAGCAACCGCAACAGATGTTGCAGCAACAAGGCGTCAAGTCTATGATGCCTACGCCTCCTTTCTCATTACCACAGAAATTAGGTTAGTTTTTATTGAATAATGTTTAATAGTTAGTTTTAATAAGCGATGATTCCAAATGTTACCATTGGGATACAAGTTTCAAGCCTATCATACTATCTGGAATTTGTCCAAATACTGTACCGTTCATGCGACGTAAACACGAAAAAGGTTACTTTTGTAACTTCGTGTTTGTGATTTAGAATCTCGTTTTGTCAAGAAAGTTCTTTTGCTGATTCTGTGGTAGACTCTGTCAAATATGAGGCCTAATACCCAGCAGTGATATATGATTATTATACTTGTCATCATAGACACCGGTGAAGGAAAACATCGTGAGGAAACCTGGACTTATAATTAACTAGCTTTCGCCCGCGTGGCATATTTACTTTGGGCTAACGCTAACTTTAACCCGCGTGATGATCGAAAAAAAATATCTTTCTCTCCCCTTTTCGTCCCTCTTTCTCCCCGTTATCTCACTTTGTTTTTTAAATTAGCCTATGTCCGTCTCCAGGGTCCCAACTATCTCTGTATCAAAATTCATCAAAATCGGTTTGGCCATTTAGGCCTGAAGACGTAACAAACAAACAAACTCACTTTCGCTTTTATAATATTAGTAAGGATATAAGTCTGAAATCGCCAATTTGTCTTGAGCAAGCGTGGTGATCAATGTTCGTGCCTTCTTTGTGTGAGAAAAGGCCTTTGCCTAGCTGTGGAACAGTTATAGGCTGGTATTATTAATATTTATTTTTATACTTGTTTAATATGACCGTTGAACTGCTAAGTCATAGATCTCGAGTTTGAACCCCAAACACGCACCTCTGATATTTCGGATCGATGTGCGTATTGTATAATTATCACTTGCTTCGGTGAAGGCAAACATTGTGAGAAAATATCCTTATGGTCTGCTGCATTTAAATTACTATTTGTGTATTTCCTTGTCCACAGATCCCAGCGTGTCATTACCAAACTTCTTACCACCGGAACCTCCTCCCGGACTTCTCAGTTTTCCCCTCACTGCAATAAAACAATAAAGTACAGTATTTGCCCGTAAATATGACACACCATTCATATGATACACCGTTAATAAGCTGAAGTTTCTCCCTCGCTTTAAAAATAGATGTGAAATATTTTCGGTCGGGTATTATTTATAGAAAGAGAATATCATGAGTGATAATAACTGTTATGTTAGTATAAGTTTATTTCTATTATTAAAGACACTGTAAATATATAAACGTATCAAACATTTGTGGTTTTGTTTATTTGTACTATTACCGTGATATAATTTCTTACAAACGTCACGCTTTCTTCTCAAGAGGGTGGCAGAAACCACAAAGCGCTCGCCAAAATAATTTAATTCAGTCCATAAAATCTAATTCATTTAGGAGTAATATAATATTACATTTTCGTGTCGCGGTGTTTGTTACCAAACTCCTCCGAAACGGCTGGATCAATTTGCAAGAAATTTTGTGTACTTATCGGGTAGTTCTGAGAATCGACCAACATCTATTTTTCATACCCCTAAGTGATAAGTGGGACCGAGCTGCGGGTGAAACCGCTGGGCACAGCTAGTGTTTTTATAAGAATGTAAAGTAAATAAAATAGTGCTTGTTAGTTACAGAATATTATTCAACGTTAAAATCCCTTTCCAAGGTTTTGCCTCGTTTCACCTCTACATCTATCTACCTCGTTTTACCCGGTACATAGGGAACACTACCATAGCCCTCCGACCAGGTGGGATGACGATCTAAGAAAGACTGCAGGCAGATGCTGGATGCGGCAAGCTGAAGACAGGGCGCTATGGCGCTCATTAGGGGAGGGCTATGTCCAGCAGTGGACTAATATAGCCTGATGATGATGATGATCCGAACCAAAATATTTTTTTTGTGTCTTGAACGATAATTGCCTGAGTCAGTCAAGTATTTTTTTTTACTTCACCTTTTTTCTTGTGCACTATTTTCTAAACGTTAATAATTGAAAATCAACGGCAGGTGCCCCAATTCCGCAAATAAATAGCTAACACGAAAATAAAAGTTAATTACAGAAGTTATCTTAACCTAGTAATATGGTACATTTAATTAGGGCAAACCTACCTCTTTCATCCCAAACCACTGCAACTCGGTCGACCGACAGTGGCGACCACCAAAAAGTGCCGAGACAAAGAGCGACGAAGCCAGAGAAACAATTTAATTGTCTTGGAAATAAAAGTGGATGAGCAGAAAAACATTTTTTTCCCCAATATGAGCAGGAGACAGACAAAATAAGGCCAATCGGCACAAAGAAACGTGTACGACTGGGAAAAGCCTAGTTGCCTAGCAACACGCATAAATCCATACTAATATTAAAAATCGTGATGTAGTTTGGCAAGGAGATGGATTTTAATTTGGGGAAGGACTGAGGGTCTAAAATGTCCGCTTTAGCAAAATCATAATCTTATAATAAACTAGCTTTTGCCCGCGGCTTCGCTCGCGTTAAATTCGGGGTAACACAGTTCCCCTTGCGCCTTATTGATTTGTAATAGCAACGCTAAGTTTTCCCTTTTCTTCCCTTTTTCCTCCTTACATCCCACTTTTTTTAAATAAAAATTAGCCTATGTCCGTCTCCTGGTTCCCAACTATCTCTGTACCAAAATCGGTGTAGCCATTAAAGCGTGAAGAGGTAACAAACAAACTCACTTTCGCTTTTATAATATTAGTAAGGATATGAATTCCTTTAGAATTTATAAAATCGTCACAGACGCTATTAATATTGTGAATTGTCACTTTGTGACCATTTTACGAATGTTAACATAACTCAAATAATTAACTTATTATGATTCTGCTTAAGCGGTCATTTCAGACCCCCAGGACATACCTATTATCACGCTAATAATTTAGTTACGTGACCAATATTGCGTTGTCCATATTCCTTAACTATTTTGACGACTGAAAACTGTCATGACACACCTGCATTAGATAAGAACGGCTGTATGGCAAGGCATACTGCGAACCTGACGCGTACGAAGTCGCGGGTAGCAGCAAATATTATGATAATTACGGTACATACCTATCTTCGCGATAATTGGTGTTCCCCGCACTTATCTGTGGGCAGAGCAGGGGTCAGCACTGTATGTATGCGATGCGTATGCAGCTGATAAGACGGTTAGGGGTCTAGGTCAGTGCTGGGTTAAGCAAGCGTGGGGCCTGTAGCAAATTCTATCGTGGCCCATAATCTACCAGTAACGTGGCATCCCAAAGAATATTTTGCCATCTTCGTTCACATATAATTGACCCCGCTGTGGGTGGAGCAGGAGGGAGTGTCAGACTTTTACTGACTTAAAACCCTATATTGCCCTTTCTGTTCAGGGGCTGCGGTATCTATTTCGAACAACCCGCAACTCCGGCAGTCGGTAGTCATAGTAAGTCCCTCTGACGTCTGACGACCGAAGTGGGCTGGTTTGGAAACGTGGGGCCCGTAGCAATTGCTTCTCTTGCTAAGTGGTAAACCGGCAATGGTCTAGAAGTCAAATAAGTACCTATCACGGTTCTTTCATTTACATTATACATAACCACACACGCGTTTTTCCATAAGGAGTAGGTACCTATTTATTTATTTATTTATTTATAGTTAATTAAAACGGTATAACACCAATTACAATAATTAACATAACCTATACACCACAGAGAGCCACCTGCGACAATCATAGCGTAATGCGTATTTTAGTGGCTATCGGCGGGTTTCTGAATGATCCTTGGCGACGATCTAGCCTCACGAGAGTGATAACAGACATATCTGCGTATCTGAATGCGTCATGTGCAACGAAACGTGTGAGAACCCCCCAGGACTTGGAAGATAAATAATATAAATATGTATGTAGATATTATAGACGATAACTCGTTATCTATCCAAGCAACATAAATATAGAAATATTAAAGAAAAAAATGCAATATGAATATTGGTCCACAGTTGGCAGAGTTATCGTTTAACATAAAAAAAAATACGGTCGAACATAGAACCTAATCTTTAGCATCTGTCTTTCATTACAACCGGTTTAGTGGTTTAGAGGCTATAAAAAATAGCAGACGGAATAACAAATCTATGTCCGCACCGCAAACTGGGTCCGTTTTTAACTACCAGCTACGTCGTATTGACATTCAACAATATTATTGTGAAAATGTAAACAAAAACGATTGCTGACTTTTTATTACATCACTATTAGCTGAAGACTCGAGATAAAATTCATTGGAAAAATCCCCCGCACCCAGTACATACCTATCCTACATCACCGTCGATAATTAGGTACTTTAAACGTTATGACTCGATTCAATGAACTTGTTATCGATACACGACCCCGATGAGGAAAGTTGAATGTAAATAAACACAGCGACCCATTCGCCATGTTCTTCCCAATTTCACACAATGCGTCTCGCCACCGGTTAAGTACCGCAGTTTCCTCAACACGCCTTATAAATACTCGTTCTAAATCAACAGAGGCATCATTCGAAGATAAGTTAACGTAAGCAACACATTAACATGGGCAAATTAGTCTTAGTACTGTCAGTGTTAGCGGTGTTTTTAGTCACAGAATCGACATGTAAACGATCGGATTTCATTCTACCTACATACCGGCCTCCTCCTACAAAGAGACCGTCTTGGATCTTTAGGTCTCGTCGAGAAGCTGGCGACGAACCTCTATCGCTGTGGCAAGGAGACGACATCGACCGAGTGACCGTACCATCAGTTATTGATGAGATCAAGCTGGACCCGAACATCAGAATAGCCAGGAGCCTGAGCACTCCCAGAGCGTCCCGCGGAGAAGGAAGCCGCCCGTCCTCGAGCCGGGACACCGGGCCCACTCACCCGGGCTACAACCGTCGGAACGCGAGGTCGCTTCACCTCCCAGGTTCCAAGTTGCCGCTGCCAATGACGCCACCTTTCAACCCTCGTGCCAGAACACCCATCTACGTTAGGCATTAAGTGGCCCTATTTTTTTGTGTGTTATATCATTTTATGTGACCTAATTAAGTATCTAATTGTTATCTTGTTATGTATTAATACTTTTGTGCCAAAGTATCTGTAAATTAATATGTAAGTTCTTAATTATTACAATACAATACAAGACTGTCAAAACAATCTCCTGTTTAATTCATTTATTTATCCAACCTCACGTCAATTTATAATAAGCTTTTAGTATGTATCGGTCAACTTGCAACAGTTGCAACTGACTTCAGATCAGTTCCCCTCAACCTTTGGTTCTGGTGGCAATACATTTTTAAGATAGGCAGGATGGCCTTCCACGGTCCACCTCTGCCGGGGTTGCGGGTTGTTCGAAAGAGATACCACGGCCCCGGAACATAAAGGGCAAAAGAAGGAACAGAGAGAGTGAGTGGGTTTTAGTCAGTAAAAGTCCGACACTCCCCGCCGCTCCGCCCAGATCGTGGTAAGTTGTTTGATGATTTTTGAGAAAACTGGTCATTGAGCTGCAATCAAGACCGAGTGTACTAAGACAGCTCAATATCTCTCATTCTGTTCGTTGTCAATGTGAGGTCTATGTAGGCTCTTTTGTGTTGTTTGTTTTTCATTTTGGTTTTAACGATTGTCTGGCAGTTTATGTACATACTTTAAGTGACTTACACAAATGTCCATTCTTTGAGCATTGTTCGTTGTGCTCTTTGAGGTAAAGAGTCGAGCTACACGATAGCAGACAAATGCTTGCACTGAATGAATAGGTCGCAAATCTGTATGGTTTTTTCTTAAAAGACCATCTTAGACTTTAATCTGCATAGTCTTCATGTAAGTTGACCAAGATTTTTGTCTGGACCTTAAAAAAAAGAGACTCCTCTGAGTTTGTTTTGACAGTTTCTTAGACTTGTTAGACTTTCTTAGACTTAGACGTGTTAAAGTGTTTGTAAAATAAACATTTAACATTAAGCTACTTTGTCACATAGTACTTCAGTACTACTAATAAAGACTATTAATTCAGGACTATTAATAAAGCAATCGGCTCGCCTTATTTTTCAGAATTCCTCCTGTATCGTAGGTGCGTTGACAAGCAATTAAACTCCAATACACGAACAGCCAGACCCGGAACAACTATCTGTAGGCCATAAAAATATTTGTTCCGTACGGGAATCAAGCTCGCTACACGCAGCGCAGTAACCGATAGATCAGCCACTGCCCCAACAATGCTGTAATCCAAAGGCATGTCACCTATGCTTCGTTGTCGGTTTTTGTGGCAAGCAAGAAAGCGCGACATGGCGCGACCGGCGCGCCCGGCGCAGGCACACACGTCTGACAACGCAACTCCGATAATACAATCAGTCATTATGAGTGTGCACGATAACTCGCTTTACTAACTAAAACCCATCCATGTTTCTTCATTTGCCATATTTCCGGGGCCGCGGTATCTCTTTCAAACAACCCGCAAACCCGGCAGGGGTTCGCGTCTCCATTCGTCAAATCGTAGGCAGGGAGAGATTAAGAGATAGTTACTAAAGAAAAACTAATGTATCTGAGGCAGAAATCAAAACTTATTGAGCTCACTTCGCTAGCACATACTTCTATTCTTATTTCTGTATGTAGGTACCTATGAACAAAAAGACCTAAGAACCTTACTTATCCAAGGATACCTTAAAATAATCAAGAGTGTTCAGAGATCTTCATATACTTTGCGTTCTCACAAACGATGGGACACTTGATATCGTGTCCTCCTACTCCTTGCACGTCATAGGAGCTGTTGGACACTACTGAAAGTGCCAAACCTGTCGCCAAATTTCAAACTGATTCAATTTAAATTGTCATGGATAGGCTTAGAAGACGAAATACCTATAGATTTAGCAATTTTTTTTTTGTAAAACAGTTTTATTTAAATTTTGGTGTGCAATCCTTACTAATATTATAAAAGCGAAAGTGAGTTTGTTTGTTTGTTACCTCTTCACCCCTTAATGGCTAAACCATTGATGAATTTTGGTACAGAGATAGTTGGGACCCAGGAGACGGACATAGGCTATTTTTTTTTAAAGTTTGATATCAGGGAGAAAGAGGGATGAAAAGGGAAAACTTAGCTTTGCTATTACAAATCAATAAGGCGCAAGTGCAAAAACTGCAGGTAGCAGGTACCTGCAAATCAGGAAAGGGAAATGGTTTTACCCCAAATTTAACGCGAGCGAAGCCGCGGGCAAAAGCTAGTAAAGTATATTCTATTCTATTCTACCTATGGGCACGGGTTTTATATGTATCTATAAGTACAAAAAACCAAACACCATTACGTCTATTGATCCCACAGACAAAACTGGTATCTGATAAAGCTTTTTCATTGCAGCAAAAACGTTTCGGTTCTTGACCCAGGATTATTGAAAGAATAAATATTCTAAACATAATATTTATTTAAACATTACTACATTTAAGGATGTACATTTTTGGTTCAAATTACACAGCACAATAAGATAACTAGTTTTTTTTTTGTGGGTCCAATCTTAAATATCTTGACAGGTATCACAGTATTCACAATGGACCAGCCAAAATCTTAGCTAATTAGTTATTAGCGTATACGGGCATAGGATAACGCTTTTCATCCCAGGGGTATCTGGGACGTGGGTTGAAGGGCGGCAGTGTCGGCAGGGGAAAGTCATACCCCGGCAGTCTAATATCCCTCGCGTTACGACGGTTGTACCCCGGGTGAGTGGGCCCGGTGTCCCGGCTCGAGGACGGGTGGCTTCCCTCTCCGCGGGACGCTCTGGGAGTGCTCAGGCTTCTGGCTGTTCTCCTGTTCGGGTCCAGCTTGATGTCATCGATATATGATGGCAGGAAGGGATGGTCTCCGGTCGCCGGCGCGCGGTCGATGTTGTCTCCTTGCCACAGCCACAGAGGCTCGTCGTCAACTTCTCGACGAGACCTGAAGATCCAGGATTGTGGCCGTTTAGGAGGAGGGCGGTATGTAGGCTGATTTGTATCTGATCGTTGACATGTCGATTCTGTGACTAAGAACACCGCTAGCACTGACAGTACTAAGACTAACTTGCTCATGTTGATGTGTTGTTTACGATAGCTTGTCTTCGAATGTTGCTTCCTTGATTAACGACGAGTATTTATACGGCGTGTTAAGGAAACAGAGGTACTTTACCTAAGGCAAGACGTTTATTGAGATAATGGGAAGAACCAGACTAACAGTTGTTTACATTGAACTTTCCTCTCGAAACGGCTGACCGTTTCGAGAGACTAATGACCAATATTATCGCATATGACTGATCATATGCGATAATATTGCTATACTGCACTTGCTTAAATATTGGGAGTAAAGATCGACGGGGCCTCCCTGGCAGGAAAATACCCTAAATAATAACAAACGAAATAATAACATCTTGTAGGTATTATTACCCAGTGGCTAGGCTCGCAACTATGGCTAAAGACCGAACAGCATGTCTTTGTTTTCTTCAGACATTATGGAATGCAATAAAGATATGAATATGAATAAGGTGAGTAGGCCTTCACGGACAGGGTTAAGGACAATTTCTTTGGCTTAGGTCAGAACGAAGTTTATTAATTTATTTATTTAACTATTTATGTACACACAGTAAACCAGCCAGGATAAAAAACATATAAAATTTAAGTACAAAGGTACTGCTTATTTCTTAAGAAAATTCTGCCAGCAGACCTGCGAAAAGAGATATGAGAACGAAATGTAGACGATAGTGTGTGAGAGAATATGTGTGTGTGCCTTAACCTATTATAACTTACATAATTATGTAAGTAAATATTAGTATATACTTAATAAGTTGGTTTATTAAGATTATTTTAACTTATGAATGTATAGGGTATAGGTTCGAATGCCTGGTCTGTCCCAGGTCAAGCAAAGTGTTATTGGGTTTTTCCAATAGTAAATTTTCGGTAACAGCAACGGAGTCTGAATTTGTACAACTTTTTGGCAACTACAGTACTTTCACAAGTTATTATGTCTTGTGACTGGGACTGTAGCAGCATCTTTTTTTTGCTTTTATTATGACATACAAAAGTGCCTGTAATGGTCTAATTAAAATAAATGCTTTGAGTTTGAGTACCCTGTGATGGCAATAGACTTGCCCAAAACATAACTGGCAACATGTGGTTGTACTATAATACACTAATACTAAGTACATCTCTACCTAACCCTTCGGGGTTTACAGGCGATAAGTTGTATTAATATAGGATTTTGTTATGTTTTGAAAATAAATATAACAACAGGATGTACCTAATCATGGATGTAGTGGTAGCAAGGTACTAAAAGGGCTTAAGTGTGTGTTTCAATAAAATGCGCATTTAATATTTTTAGATTATAATTTAAATCATATTTTTTTAAGTTACATGTCACACTTTTATATCAAGCCTACTCTTATGTTTTTTTTTCTATTCTAACTTTAAAACGACCTGAGTATTTGAACATTATGATAAACCAGCCAGCATTGTTTAGGTTATAAAACCTCTTACAGTACTATGTCCGCGATGGGCAGAGTAATTGCGTTGACTGAGTCAATTTGTCCATAGCAGTGGTCGCGATCTTCGATTATAGCCCCGAAGATTGTAACACACTGACAACCTTTACTCATTTTGACATTTCCAACAATAATTTAATTGTGATTTTATGTCGTCAAGTCACACAGCCATTTGCAGATTTACCCTATCCGTGCGGTTTTTTTTTTTAGTGATAGGCTTGCGTTTGACCACTATCTCACCTGATGGTAAGTGATGATGTGGTCGACGATGAAGCACGCTTACCTAGAAATACCCTATTCACTCTTGACTTGAAGACCCCCAGGTTATAGCTATCAGGAAATACAGACTCCGGCAGGGAATTCCACTCCTTAGCAGTACGCACAATGAAAGTATTCCCAAACCGTTTAGTGCGTGTGGGTGGGATGTCTACCATGTAACGGTGGCGCATCGCCGTACGTCTTGTAGTCCGATGATGGAACGGGCTTGGCGGAATTAGGCTGTGCAATTCCATCGCACACTCTCCGAAATTCTGTCTGGCACCACATTGTTGAAATGTGGCGAGTAGATGCCTTCTATGAACCGCTACACAGATATGGAATCAAAGAAAACATGGGTGGTCCTCCATACATGCAACTGAGGGTTGAACAAAATATATCTACGTGTCACTGTGTAGGATGTCTCTGTGCATGGGTCTTAAAAAATATTATCGAAGTTTCTCATAGCCTTTTTTCTCAAGTAAATGGTTGATGAGATATTTGCTTCTATTTAGAATGTATTATTATATTTTTTTATACGTATATAATATTATAAAGAGGAAAGATTTGTTTGTATCGAATAGGCTCCAATACATGACCGAATTTAACCATTTTGTCACTAATAGGAAACTACATTATCAGGAAGTGTCAAATCTTATCTTTAATGTTGATTTCTTCGCTGTGCGTATCCGAACGGCGAGCTTCGCCAGCGCCGCCTAGCGGAACGCCAAGGAAGAGAGAACGACTGGGATCGAAACAGCGCGCACACGCGTATTTTCATAGCATTCAATTATTTGTGATAATTACTGATCGAAACGGTGTATTCATACATGTAAAGTGCAATAGTCGCCAGTAAAAGCAATTATATATTGAAGAGTTTTATTTGCTGCGAGTGCTGCGGGTCCTCGCCGTGAACATTGGTGACCGGTCAGGTTCTTCTATGCACTGCACAGGTCGAAATTGTTAATTTAAGTAACAACACTACTTACCTGGTCAAAGCGTTGCTAGATAGTGGTAGTCAGTCATCCTTCATGACACAGGATCTGCAGGATAAGTTAAACTTACCTTGTTCCGGGCGTACTCCTGTAAGGGTAGCTGGAATTAATAATGCAGAGGTGAATGTCACTCAACATTGTGATCTATTAATAAGATCAAGACTGAATAATAATTTTCAAATAAAGGTTTCTTGTTTGGTCATACCTAAAATTACAAGTATGTTGCCTTGTGTTGAAATAGATTCTTCACAGTTTAAGTTCCCTAGCAATGTGGAGTTAGCTGATCCAAGTTTCTACTATCCTTCTGACATTCAAGTGCTGTTAGGAGCAGATGTGTTTTGGGATTTAATAAATTCAAAACAAATTAAACTTGGCTATAATAAGCCTACTTTACAAAGTTCTAAGTTAGGTTGGTTGATATCGGGCCCAACAGGCAAGAATCAATCTCATAAGGTTCTTAGTAATTTTTCTAGGGAAATAAGAGATTCTTTGTCCAAATTTTGGGAAGTAGAAGAACTGCCCTCTAGTGACAAGCCTATGCTCTCAAAAATTGAAGAATTTTGTGAAAATCATTTTAATAAAAACACCAGGAGACTGTGTGATGGTCGGTTTTCAGTTAAGTTACCTTTAAGTGAGTCACCAGAATTAGTATTAGGTAATTCCTATGATATTGCTAAGAGAAGATTCTTCAATTTAGAGAGAAAGCTTGACAGGTCCCCGTCATTAAAGAAAGAATACAAAGAATTTATTGATGAGTATGAGCACCAAGGACATCTCTCTGTTATTGAGCATCCTGTCTTTGGTTATTACATGCCACACCATGCTGTCATTAGGAGTCATAGTGAGACAACCCGCTTACGTGTCGTCTTCGACGCTTCGTGTAAGACTAGCTCGGGTAAGTCATTCAATGACATTCAGCTGGTGGGGCCAGTGGTGCAGGATGACCTCGTGTCCATTCTTTTAAGATTTCGTCAGCACGCTTTCGTCGTCACTGGTGACATCGAAAAGATGTACCGACAGATCAAAGTTGACGAATCGCAACGGCATTTGCAGTTAATTCTTTGGAGAGATGGTAAAACGCAGCCACTCAAAACACTCCAGTTAAACACAGTCACATATGGTACTGGTTCTGCTTCATTTTTGAGCACGAGGTGTTTACTGCAGTTATCTCATGAATGTGTTGATCAACCAGATTTAGCTAATGTTATACGTCATGATTTTTATGTCGATGATTTGAATACTGGTTCTAACTTTAAACGAGAGTTACAGAGCATTGTCAAGGCCGTTATTAGCAAATTATCAGAAGCATGTTTACCTTTACGAAAATTTCGTAGTAATGCGCCTGATATATTTGATGGTTTATGTATTTCTAATAAAGTTCAGGAGTTTTGTAAAGATTCAACAGTGCTAGGACTGAAGTGGTCTCCTCAATCTGATATTTTAAAATATTCTACTGCTCTTAAAGCTGATCAGACTGTTACTAAGAGAAGTATACTTTCTATGTCTTCAAAGATTTTTGATCCTCTTGGTTTATTGTCAGCAACAACTATTCTTCCTAAAATCTTACTGCAAAAATTATGGCTGTTAAAAGGTGGTTGGGACGAGCCCATTCCAGATTCCATTAAGGCTGAGTGGTTGGAATTTCTGGATAATATCGAATCACTGTCTTTTATTAATATTCCCAGGCATGCTGTTTGTATGGCTCCGCGCGAAGTAGAGATACATTGTTACACCGATGCATCGCTAGCTGCATACGGCGCTTGTTTGTATCTTAAGTCTGCCGACAAGGTGGGAAAGGTCACATGTCATTTATTATGTGCTAAAGGGAAAGTTGCTCCTCTAAAACCTGAATTGACAATTCCCCGTCTGGAGTTAATGGGCGCGCTACTAGGTTCTCGTTTGCTCACAAAGGTTTTGAAATCTTTACGTTATAAAGAGCTAAAAATCTCGCGCTGTATTCTTTGGACTGACTCGACGATCGTGTTGGGTTGGATCCGTTCGCAGCCAAAAACATTAAAAACTTTTGTATGTAACCGGATACAAGAAATTCGTGAATTAACTAGCGAGCATGAATGGCGTCACGTGTCTACCCATTTTAACCCGGCGGATCTCGTTTCTCGAGGGGTAAATCCACAACATCTGAAAGAAAATAAATTATGGTGGCACGGTCCTTCATTCTTATTAAAACCTGAAGTCGAATGGCCGCAATATAATCCTGTTGATGTTGTGTTACCTGAAACAAAAATTGCATTAAATATTCAATGTGAATATAATATTATATTGTTTGAAAAATATTCGGACTTATCTAAACTTGAAAGAATTTTTAGTTTAGATAAGTCCGAATATTTTATTTCCCTAGAAAAATTACTAAGAACCTTATGAGATTGATTCTTGCCTGTTGGGCCCGATATCAACCAACCTAACTTAGAACTTTGTAAAGTAGGCTTATTATAGCCAAGTTTAATTTGTTTTGAATTTATTAAATCCCAAAACACATCTGCTCCTAACAGCACTTGAATGTCAGAAGGATAGTAGAAACTTGGATCAGCTAACTCCACATTGCTAGGGAACTTAAACTGTGAAGAATCTATTTCAACACAAGGCAACATACTTGTAATTTTAGGTATGACCAAACAAGAAACCTTTATTTGAAAATTATTATTCAGTCTTGATCTTATTAATAGATCACAATGTTGAGTGACATTCACCTCTGCATTATTAATTCCAGCTACCCTTACAGGAGTACGCCCGGAACAAGGTAAGTTTAACTTATCCTGCAGATCCTGTGTCATGAAGGATGACTGACTACCACTATCTAGCAACGCTTTGACCAGGTAAGTAGTGTTGTTACTTAAATTAACAATTTCGACCTGTGCAGTGCATAGAAGAACCTGACCAGTCACCATAGCCGCAGACAAGGACACCGGTGAATCCACATTATTCCCTGAGGAAATAGAAGATGAAGTAAATACAACATTTTTATCACTATTATTTGGCTCCTTATGTAATAGTGAATTATGTTTCTCTTTACAGATATTACAAGGACCACGAAAACAACGAGATAGGCGATGGCCAGGGCGAAGACAGTTGACACAAAGTTTTAACTTATTTACTTCACTCAACCTGGCATCAACATTCATATTTTTTAACTTTTCACACTCATAAACCTGATGTTGTTGACTGTCACAGATCACACAAGACCTTTTCTTACTAGTTGTTGTTTCACTGGAACAAACCAATGACTTAGACTGCTTAGTTTCCTTAAAGTGTATAGACTTATCAAATTTAGCAGTATCCTGTTTATTATAAACTAACGTCTCTAAAACATCTGCGCGATTACGTAAGAATTGATAAAAATCTTGTAACTTAGGTGAAATATTTAAATTGTTCCTATGTTCTTCCCATTTGCAACAAGTGGCGCCATCTAGTTTCGAGGTCATTAAGTAAATAATTAGTGAGTCCCAATGATCTGTAGGCTCATCTAATGTACTTAAAGCTTGTAAATTTTTTGTAAAGTAATCTAGCATAAAACGCAATGACTTATGGGACTCCTTAGCAATAGGGTCAAAACAAAATAATGACTTTAAATGGTGATTTACCAGAAGTCTTTTGTTATCATACCTACTGCATAAAAGTTCCCAAGCTGCAACATAACCAGATGATGTAAACTCAATTGATTTAATTACCACAGCAGCGCTCCCCTGCAACGCTGAACGTAAATAATGAAATTTATTAATGTTAGGTATTGACTCATTTTTATTCACTAAAGAATCAAATGTATCCCGAAACTCTAACCATTTCAAAAAGTTACCGTCGAAAGAAGGGAGACTAATGGTAGGCAATTTAATATTAAATTTACTATGACCGGAACTGCTACATGAATGACTAACGTTATCCTGATTGTCCGCCTTTTGAACCCTAGAAAAAGCCTCAATAATATTATGAGATTGAGATATTAAAGAACAAAACTTATTTTCAATTAATTCTCTCTCTTGAAGTTGTGCCTCTAAATTTTCATCTAATTTTTCAATTTCATCTTGAACTTTGTCAAATTGAACGAACAACTCTTGACACCTATTTAATTTTAATTGAAATTCATCAACTTGCAGCTTATTCATATCTGTTGGTGCAACAACAGCTAACAATCCTACATACTTATTGAATGTGGTCAACCTTGCCTTTATATTACCTCGGATTTGAACTAAACCTTTTAAATCCGACATTATAATAGACTATGTGCGAACAAACAACAAGCACAAACAGAAACCTCGAGTGGAAATTATGGAAACAGTTAACAAACCGTGTCGCTGTCAGGTTCTTCTATGCACTGCACAGGTCGAAATTGTTAATTTAAGTAACAACACTACTTACCTGGTCAAAGCGTTGCTAGATAGTGGTAGTCAGTCATCCTTCATGACACAGGATCTGCAGGATAAGTTAAACTTACCTTGTTCCGGGCGTACTCCTGTAAGGGTAGCTGGAATTAATAATGCAGAGGTGAATGTCACTCAACATTGTGATCTATTAATAAGATCAAGACTGAATAATAATTTTCAAATAAAGGTTTCTTGTTTGGTCATACCTAAAATTACAAGTATGTTGCCTTGTGTTGAAATAGATTCTTCACAGTTTAAGTTCCCTAGCAATGTGGAGTTAGCTGATCCAAGTTTCTACTATCCTTCTGACATTCAAGTGCTGTTAGGAGCAGATGTGTTTTGGGATTTAATAAATTCAAAACAAATTAAACTTGGCTATAATAAGCCTACTTTACAAAGTTCTAAGTTAGGTTGGTTGATATCGGGCCCAACAGGCAAGAATCAATCTCATAAGGTTCTTAGTAATTTTTCTAGGGAAATAAGAGATTCTTTGTCCAAATTTTGGGAAGTAGAAGAACTGCCCTCTAGTGACAAGCCTATGCTCTCAAAAATTGAAGAATTTTGTGAAAATCATTTTAATAAAAACACCAGGAGACTGTGTGATGGTCGGTTTTCAGTTAAGTTACCTTTAAGTGAGTCACCAGAATTAGTATTAGGTAATTCCTATGATATTGCTAAGAGAAGATTCTTCAATTTAGAGAGAAAGCTTGACAGGTCCCCGTCATTAAAGAAAGAATACAAAGAATTTATTGATGAGTATGAGCACCAAGGACATCTCTCTGTTATTGAGCATCCTGTCTTTGGTTATTACATGCCACACCATGCTGTCATTAGGAGTCATAGTGAGACAACCCGCTTACGTGTCGTCTTCGACGCTTCGTGTAAGACTAGCTCGGGTAAGTCATTCAATGACATTCAGCTGGTGGGGCCAGTGGTGCAGGATGACCTCGTGTCCATTCTTTTAAGATTTCGTCAGCACGCTTTCGTCGTCACTGGTGACATCGAAAAGATGTACCGACAGATCAAAGTTGACGAATCGCAACGGCATTTGCAGTTAATTCTTTGGAGAGATGGTAAAACGCAGCCACTCAAAACACTCCAGTTAAACACAGTCACATATGGTACTGGTTCTGCTTCATTTTTGAGCACGAGGTGTTTACTGCAGTTATCTCATGAATGTGTTGATCAACCAGATTTAGCTAATGTTATACGTCATGATTTTTATGTCGATGATTTGAATACTGGTTCTAACTTTAAACGAGAGTTACAGAGCATTGTCAAGGCCGTTATTAGCAAATTATCAGAAGCATGTTTACCTTTACGAAAATTTCGTAGTAATGCGCCTGATATATTTGATGGTTTATGTATTTCTAATAAAGTTCAGGAGTTTTGTAAAGATTCAACAGTGCTAGGACTGAAGTGGTCTCCTCAATCTGATATTTTAAAATATTCTACTGCTCTTAAAGCTGATCAGACTGTTACTAAGAGAAGTATACTTTCTATGTCTTCAAAGATTTTTGATCCTCTTGGTTTATTGTCAGCAACAACTATTCTTCCTAAAATCTTACTGCAAAAATTATGGCTGTTAAAAGGTGGTTGGGACGAGCCCATTCCAGATTCCATTAAGGCTGAGTGGTTGGAATTTCTGGATAATATCGAATCACTGTCTTTTATTAATATTCCCAGGCATGCTGTTTGTATGGCTCCGCGCGAAGTAGAGATACATTGTTACACCGATGCATCGCTAGCTGCATACGGCGCTTGTTTGTATCTTAAGTCTGCCGACAAGGTGGGAAAGGTCACATGTCATTTATTATGTGCTAAAGGGAAAGTTGCTCCTCTAAAACCTGAATTGACAATTCCCCGTCTGGAGTTAATGGGCGCGCTACTAGGTTCTCGTTTGCTCACAAAGGTTTTGAAATCTTTACGTTATAAAGAGCTAAAAATCTCGCGCTGTATTCTTTGGACTGACTCGACGATCGTGTTGGGTTGGATCCGTTCGCAGCCAAAAACATTAAAAACTTTTGTATGTAACCGGATACAAGAAATTCGTGAATTAACTAGCGAGCATGAATGGCGTCACGTGTCTACCCATTTTAACCCGGCGGATCTCGTTTCTCGAGGGGTAAATCCACAACATCTGAAAGAAAATAAATTATGGTGGCACGGTCCTTCATTCTTATTAAAACCTGAAGTCGAATGGCCGCAATATAATCCTGTTGATGTTGTGTTACCTGAAACAAAAATTGCATTAAATATTCAATGTGAATATAATATTATATTGTTTGAAAAATATTCGGACTTATCTAAACTTGAAAGAATTTTTAGCTATGTTTTACGTTTTGTTAATAATATTAAAAATAAAGATAATAAAATTACAGGAAGACTCACCGTAAATGAATTGCAGAAATCTTTATTTACTTTAGCTAAAATTTCACAACAAGATTCTTTTGCAAAAGATATTCATGCCTTAAGAACGTCAAGTTCATTAAATCGTAAATCAAATATTTTATCTTTAAATCCTATGTTAGATGAGGAGGGAATGTTGAGAGTTGGTGGGCGCATTCAGAAAGCGTCAGTGTCCTATAATAAGAAGCATCCCATTCTCATAGCTTCTAAGCATCCATTTACTAAACTTCTTTTTGCTAGAGAACATCTTAGAATGCTGCATTGTGGGCCGCAACAGTTGCTGTGCTCGATACGAGACACTTTCTGGCCTACTGCTGGCAGGGTTCTCGCTACACAAACCGTGAATAAATGTGTACTGTGTACTAGACTTAAGGGTAGAGCAGAACAACCTGTTATGGGTAATTTACCTCAACCTCGCATAACGCCTAGTTTGCCTTTTGAAACCTGTGGCACAGACTTTGCTGGTCCCTTTTATATATCGAGTCGTAAGGGTCGAGGTGCAAGAACATCTAAATGTTATCTTTGTCTGTTTGTATGCTTCAGTACGAAAGCTTTACATTTAGAGGTGGTCAGCGATCTAAGTACGAACGCCTTTATATTATGTTTACGCAGATTTATTGCTAGACGAGGCAAACCACGTACCATTTATTGCGACAACGGTAAAAACTATGTGGGGGCAAAAGGCGAGTTGAATAGAATGCTCCGAGTTGCGAATGCTTCTGTCACGGATTTCGGTGTAAGTGAGGGTGTACAGTTCGAATTTAGTCCCGCGTACGCGCCGAATTTCGGTGGGATCTGGGAGGCTGGTGTAAAGGCCGCAAAATTCCATCTTAAACGTATTGCCGGCAACTCCAGTTTAACCTTTGAGGAGCTAGCTACTCTCTTTTCCCAAATAGAGGCGATTTTAAATTCGCGACCATTGACTCCGATGTCTGCGGATCCTTCAGATCTCAGCCCTTTAACGCCCGGGCACTTTCTTATCGGGCGACCATTAACGTCATTACCATCTCCCGTCACCGACAAGTTATCTATCAATCGATACCAGCAACTTGAGAGATTGAGGCAGCACTTCTGGAGTCGGTGGACCAAAGAATTCCTCTCCGAGCTGCAACAACGTGTCAAGTGGCGTCGCAGCGAAGGTGACGGCGTAAAGATTGGAGACATGGTCGTCGTTAAGGATGATCAGCTTCCACCAATGAAATGGCTGTTGGGGCGCATCAATAAGCTGCATTTTGGAGCCGACGGTGTCTGCAGGGTTGTGGACATTTTAACAAGAAAGGGCATCATTCGTAGAGCGTTGACTAAAGTCTGCGTTCTGCCCGTGGAAAATCCCATAAGCTCCTTGGAACCACCAATTCCAAGGGGGGGGAATTATGTCAAATCTTATCTTTAATGTTGATTTCTTCGCTGTGCGTATCCGAACGGCGAGCTTCGCCAGCGCCGCCTAGCGGAACGCCAAGGAAGAGAGAACGACTGGGATCGAAACAGCGCGCACACGCGTATTTTCATAGCATTCAATTATTTGTGATAATTACTGATCGAAACGGTGTATTCATACATGTAAAGTGCAATAGTCGCCAGTAAAAGCAATTATATATTGAAGAGTTTTATTTGCTGCGAGTGCTGCGGGTCCTCGCCGTGAACAGGAAGTAACATAGGCGTGCAACATCACGCTACTACCCACGGGAGCGGAACAGAGCGGTAAAACCGCTCAAGACAGCTAATATGTTTATATATCGACGGTAAAAAGGCAAAAGGGGTCAAGCGCCACATTTTGCGATCTTAACTTTTTTATTGACCCCAACTCCACTATTTTTCTCTTTCGAATGGTCATAGTATCGTTTTTCGAGCATGAAAAAAAGTCACTTGCACCAAAGAATTATTTGTACTGAATTGCCAAATCGATACTTACCAAAAGTGCTCAAGCGACACCGATTTTACCTTGGTTGGTTGAAGGACCATTTTGTATATTAAGTTTTTGTATCGTCTTGTCATTTGGCATAATTTTAAAAACAATATTAGAAATAAATATGTCGTTTGTATCCATATTCCTTTTATTTGTTAAGTAATAATTTTTCACTTAACACTATTGATAAGAAAATGAAATACTATAACGTCGCTTAACACCAATAGTAAAGATTGTCAACTAAACATAATTGGCGCTTGGCCCCTTTTTTAATTAATTTAAAGAGAGAAAAGACTGTGAAATATTTTATTAATGAAGGTGAAAGCAGGCGTCAAGTCTGTAGACAATTTCTAGTTGCAACTTTGGATGTATCAAGAAAATTTATAGCATAGGTATACTGTTGAAAACTCTGATGAAGGATTTGCTAAGCAGGAAGGACGTGGAAAGCATATACCTGCTAATAAAACAAGCCCCCAAGCAATTGAATGTGTCAAAAAGTATATTTCTTCATTGCCAGCCCTTCCATCGCATTACTGTCGAAAGGAAACTACTCGTACTTACTTATCACAGGACTTCAAAAATCCTTCGCACTTGTACCGATTGTATAAACGATATTTATTAGAAGTGGATAAGCAAGATTTGAGTTTGTTAGTATCTGAAAGTATATTTAAAAAAATATTTGTAAATGATTTTAATATCTCTTTTCATGTTCCCAAAAAAGATAATTGTGCAATTTGCACAAAATACGAAAATAATCGCGATGAAGAAGCCAAGAACTGTGAAGAAAAAATTGCACACGATCCAGAGAAAGAAGCTACATTTAAAAGGTTTACGTTTCACCAAGAAATTGCAAACAAAAATACATTATGCGCTTCATTCGACCTTCAAAAGGTCTTAAATACACCTCACGGAGAAAGTATGCTGCTCTACTATAGCAGAAAATATGCCTACTATAATTTAACTGTCTATGAGAGCAGAACAAGAAATGGTATGGCATATATTTGGGGTGAGTGCGATGGAAAGAGAGGTAGCAAAGAAATTGGCTCATGTCTGGTTCACTACATAGATTCAGTAGACAAAAGGCAAATCAAGAATCTGATTCTTTATTGCGACAATTGCCCTGGCCAAAATAAGAACTAAACAATATTGGCAATTCTCAATTATGCTTTAAAAAGATCCACCTTTTTGGAAACAATACAAATCAACTACTTAGGTACCTACTTGCAGGACATACATATATGCCAGTTGATTCGTGTCACTCAGTCATTGAAAAAGAAGTTCGGAATAAGGATGAAGTGGGCAACTTTAATCGAATCAGCTAGAAAAAAACCAAGACCATATACAGTAACTGTTATAGAAAACTTTCAAGATTGGGATCCCATAACAAACAAAACTTTTAGTAAGTGTAAAAAGAACGAATTTATCCAAAATTAGAATTGCGACTTTCAAAAAAACCAAAACAGATGAGATAACGGTTAAATATACTATGGCTGTGGATTCAGAAAATACTCAAATAAAATTAGTTTGCCCGGATATGAAAAAAAAAAGATACGGTATTCTTTCATTTAATAACTTTGTTTTTCATTAAGATACTATGAAGGATAGGTAAATTTAGTTTTGCGGCTGACTGTAAATTTCCATTTAATTTGAATGAGCATTAAAAATATTATATTGTATTGTTTTATGCTACGGAACCTTGTGTGCGAGTCTGACTCGCATTTGGCCTGTACTACTAGTGAACTAAAGAGTAAATGGGTCACGAATTTATTTTTTATCTTAGGGGTCGGCAACCGTTGGAATCTCACGATTGCAAATGGCGACGAATTTTTGTAGTTTGGCGCTGAACAAATAGGGTACTATTAGTACGAACGATCCTTGGGTGAATGTTGAGTTTGTGTTTAAGAAAAAAGAGACCAAACTTACTGTTAGCCTGTAAACGTACAAAGTAGGATAAATTAGGAAACGGATATGACAGATGATGATTATTTTGTGTTGTACCCACAGAGCATGTATGGCTTTTGGGTATAATTAAACCACAGATAGGCTACTGAATGGCGCTAACTTCAGCTTCTTGCAGCTTCAGCTGAGCAATGAGCAAACCTTCCAACTCTGGACTGCTAGCGGTCTGCGTTTACGGTCAATATTCTCGTTGTCCTTCGCATCATCGGTGTCAATAGGCCTAGAAACTTGGTTGTTTCAGTATAGTAAGGTTTGGGAGGGGTTTTACTTCATCACAGAGGCCAAAATGTATGTACACGGGAGATTGTTTTGTCAATCCATTTATTTTACTTAATTATTAAGTTCTTACATAATAATTTACAGAGAATTTGGCACAACAGTAATAACACATTAGGTACCTACAATACGGAAAGTAGGTTATTAACGAAACAACGATGCACGATGGTCAAACACAATCTCTATATAGGCTCAGACTGTGGGAGCGCTCAGACTCCTGGCTGTTCTCCTGTTCGGGTCCAGCTTGATGTCATCGATATATGATGGCAGGAAGGGATGGTCTCCGGTCGCCGGCGCGCGGTCGATGTTGTCTCCTTGCCACAGCCACAGAGGCTCGTCGTCAACTTCTCGACGAGACCTGAAGATCCAGGATTGTGGCCGTTTAGGAGGAGGGCGGTATGTAGGCTGACTTGTATCTGATCGTTTACATGTCGACTCAGTGACCAAGAACACCGCTAGCACTGACAGTACTAAGATTAACTTGCTCATGTTGATGTGTCGATTACGATAGCTTGTCTTCGAATGATACCTCCGTTGATTTAGAACGAGTATTTATACAGCGTGTTGAGGAAACTGCGGTACTTAACCGGTGGCGAGACGCTTTGTGAGATAATGGGAAGAACCTGACTAACGGTTGTTTACATTGAACTTTCGTCTCACTGCACTTGCTTAAATATTGGAAGTAAAGATCGTAGGGGCCTCCCTGACAGGAAAATGCCCTAAATACTTAATCCGATACGACACAAAATACGAAATAAAACCAATACAAGGTATAATTCCCAGGTCGAGCCAAAGGCGGATCTAGGGAGGGGGGATGCCGACGGCGCGTTCGTGTTCCACGCGCGCCTCAAAGAGATGTCAGCAAAGCAGGGGGGGTTCACTTCATTTACTTTTTACACAAATAAATTATTCTTATGCTTCACGTTCAAACGGCTGATGTTTAGTAGATAGCTTTTACTCTGGTTTTTTTTTTTTAATAAACGTTCCCCCACTCAAGGATTTCTCCTGTATCGTGAGTACGTAACATTTAAAATCACACACACAAACAGCCAGACCCGGAACAACTATCTGTAGGCCATACGAATATTTGTTCCGTCCAGGGATCGAACCCGCGACACGCAGCGCAGCAGTCGATATTTCAGCCACTGCGCCAACCGTGTCGAGTCGTGTGTGTTTGTTACTCCTTCACGCTCAAACGGCTGATGTTTAATAAGTAGATAGCTTATACTCTGGATTAACACATAGGCTAGGTACTTTCTATCCCAGTCTCCGTAAACCGCGGGGCGCACCTAGTTTTTCATAAAGAATACTTAAGGTGAAAGCTCCAACCTACCCGCGAAATTCAAATTTTCTTACGTTTTTTGCAATTTTCAGGCCAGTGCTAGGTTGTATGTTCATTAAAATATTATTCGCGGCTGTAAGACGTATGTAGTTATAGAATTATAATCATCAAAATCATCAATACAACGCTCTAAGTTCATAAAGCTGTAGGAAAGACTTTTTCTGTTTTTTTTTTGTTCCTACGCCTTTATGAACTTGGAGGGTTGTATTGGTGATTTTGATGATTATAATTCTATAACTACATACGTCTTACAGCCGCGAATAATATTTTAATGAACATACAACCTAGCACTGGCCTGAAAATTGCAAAAAACTTAAGAAAATTTGAATTTCGCGGGTAGGTTGGAGCTTTCACCTTAATAGTAAGGGAGTGCTCCTCTAAATATCCTACTTATCCTTACTTATAATATTATAAAAGCAAAAGTGAGTTTGTTTGTTTGTTTGTTACATCTTCACGCTTTAATGGCTAAACCGATTTTGATGAATGTTGGTACAGAGATAGTTGGGAACCAGAAGACGGACATAGGCAAATTTAAAAAAAAAAAGTGCGATGTGAGGGAGAAATAGGGAAGAAAAGGGAAAACTTTGCGTTGCTATTACAAATCAATAAGGCGCAAGGGGTACTGTGTTACCCCGAATTTAACGCGAGCGAAGCCGTGGGCAAAAGCTAGTAATATTATAAATGCGAATGTTTGTATGGATGGATGTATGGATGATTGTTACTCTTTCACATCAAAACGGCTGAACGGATCTTGATGAAATTCGGCACAGAGGTAGATTATAGTCTGGAATATCACTTAGGATGTTTTGTTTTCGATATGACGCGGGCGCAGCCAGCTAGGATAAAATTTTTAAAAAAATGTGTACAATGACGAATGAATTTAAATTATTATTGAAGTCGAATCCGAATCTGGCGTGACTAGATCACGACTGTGTTAACCCCCCGCTCCTTGAAATATAAGCTGGAACCGAGCACATTTTCCAGTAGCAGCTGTAGCAACCGGTTATTACGTAACACACAACCTTTTTTTTTTTTTTTTTTTCGGGTGGGAAATCATCCAATGACTTCCCCCGCTCTGGGTGGAGCGGGGGGGCATGTCAGACTTGTACTGACTAAAACCCACCCATGTTCCTTCTATTGCCCTTTACGTTCCGGGGCCGCGGTATCTCTTTCGAACAACCCGCAACCCCGGCAGGAAACGTAACACACAACCTCAACTTTACTTTTTTCGACAACATCTGTTTTTTGTTGACAAGCCATCAATGATTTTCAAGTTAAAGAAGTGATGGATTGTGAACTTCTTACTAATTAGAGTTAATATAGTGGGTTAGTGACGGCTGGCCGTGTCGACGTGCGTTAGTGTCGTGTTAGTTGCGGGTTGTTTAAAAGAGATACCGCGGCCCCAGAACATACAGGGCAAAAGAAGGAACATGGATGGGTTTTAGATTTTCAGTCAGTGACACTCCCCCGCGCTTCGCCCAGAGCGGGGGAAGTTATCTGATGAATTCCCATCGCAAAAAAAAATATAGTAGGTTATTTTATGTTGTACAGACGCCTGCACATCAAGCTACCCGAAACTGTCAATTTTTCCCAATGCACCTTGAACCTAATACTTTAGAAATAAAGTCGAAAATCTATCAAAGAAATCTGACAGATTGTAGTAGCATGATGTGCAGGCGTCTGTACATTATGGCGGTTATGTAAAGCAATTGGGATGTTCGTTTAATTTCGATATCGCTTTAATTAGATTATGGATTTTGGGGTATGAAATTTCAGTAGCAATCTCGACTTTGTGTCTGAATAATTTACAACCTCGCTGGCCTGGCATCCTAACGAAGGCAAACCCGAGTCGTTTTAGACGTAAGTATACCTACTCGACGTAGTTTAGCGATAATAACAAGCTATGTCAGGAACCAGCTAAGACAGCGCTTATAATAAGATGCCAAAGAGCTTCCGCTTAATTGACTCTGAAGCTTTTCAGTGTTCGTGCGGTCCATGGCCCTTTACGGGGCCCCGGTATGGGCGCGATCTTTAGGGCGGCGCGCCGCCCACTACCTGAACACGCCCCAAAAGGTGGTAGCCATACGGCTGATCCGGGGCTATGGGGGCTACCGTACCATCTCCGGTGAGGCAGCGAGCCTCCTTGCCGGATTGCCACCGTGGGATCTGGAGACGATAGTCCTCGCGCGCCTGATTAAGTGTTGTTTGAGTGGCGCGCGGAGGCACTACACCGGGGGGAAACTCCGCTACCGCGGCAAATTGCCGCTCAGCGGACAGACCTCCGGTGCGATCTCATGGTGGCATGGAGAGAGCGACTGTCGCAACCCCGTGCAGGGCACACCACAATAGTGGCGGTAAGTCCCCTCTTTGAGGAGTGGCTGGAGAGGCGTCATGGCGTCCTCACCTACCGCCTGACGCAGGTCCTCACCGGACACGGAAGTTTCGGGAGGTTCCTGCACATAATCGGGCGGGAGGAAACGCCCGGGTGTCACTATTATGACGATCGCCCGGAGGACACGGTGGAGCACACAGTGGCGGTCTGCCCAGCTTGGGCGGAGCACCGCCGTGCCCTCGTAGAGGCGATCGGTGGCGGCGATCTCTCGCGTCCGGCCCTGGTTCAGTCCATGGTCCGGAGCGAGAGGGAATGGGAAGCGGTCACCTCCTTCTGCGAAGCAGTCATGCTAGTGAAGGAGGAGGCCGGGCGTTTGAGGGAGAGAACCTCAAACCAACCCAGCCACCGCGGGAGACGCCCCGGCCGCCGGGCGCCGCGAGACGACTCCCGGCCACCGTAGATGCGGGCCTGTGGACGGTGAGCAATGGGTAGCTCACGGTCCGTCCGTCTTTTGACAACAGGCCGTATCGACGGCGCGTTCGTGTTTCACGCGCGCCTCAAAGAGATGTCAGCAAAGCAGAGGGCTTGCCAGGGCCTCTGCCTGCCGGGGTTGCGGGTTGTTCGAAGGAGATACCGCGGCCCCGGAACATAAAGGGCAATAGAAGGAACACGGGTGGGTTTTAGTCAGTAAAAGTCTGACATGCCCCCCCACTCCGCCCAGAGCGGGGAAAAAAAAGAAAAAGCTTTTCAGTGTAATTATAGTGTTGGTGAGTACCAAAATGGCATTAAAAAAAACACATTTTTTGTGTAATATTAATTCAAAACTGTAATGCCTAGTTGATTGTGTTTAAATGTTTAGCATGCCTACGTGGTAAAATATGGCAGAACATGTCAAAATGTTTAAATCCTTGCCATCATTCACTCACCCATATTTGCAAGATAAAATTAGGTACATATCTTTATTTAATCACGGGACTTCAGGACCATGAAGTTATTGTGAATTTGTGAAATGTGAGTGGACGTAATAGAACACTCTGTTGGGTGTTTAATATAATGAATAAAGGTCTGAAGAATACCTCTTATTCATCATCCAGTTAATCATCAGCCAAATGTAGCCACATCTCTTAAAACGCATTGACTGCTGAACTATTAGCGAAATATATGCAAATGCTTCAATCAAATAGCGCACTAAGGCGCGTCGCCCACACGACCAACAGTCGAGGCGCAGTCGAGGCGCGGGCGCATAGAGGAAAGTAATATATCGGCGCGGGCGCGTTAGGCGCGTCGCCCACACGACATTTGTAAAAAAAAACTCAATTAAGATTCACGCCGCAACGAGATTTTCTTTACAAATGTCGTGTGGGCGACGCGCGAGTATGGTAACTAACATTGTGACACGAGAATTGTATTTATGTATAAGAGATGTACCTACAGTAATAACCAATGCAAAATATTTATTTTTTATGAATTGATACTTACAAGAAAAGCATTAGTAATCGATTTCCAAAGTATCTGATTATCGGAGATAAATTGCGTCGCTGATGAGCCCTGTCGGCGAAGAGTCCTGTCGGCGAAGTGTCCTGTCGGCGAAGAGTCCCGTCACTCCCGTCGAAGTAAAGTCTTGTCGGTGTTCAGTCTGTCGGCGTAGTGTCTGTCGGCGTTTAATCGTACACTGGATTTACTCTGCCCGGACAACTTTCGGAGCAATTGTAACGCACACACACAAGAATTACTGTACCTACCATGTCCATATGTATAATAAATGATTTGATTTTAAATACTTATTAGTTTTACCTATTTTATTACTTACCTACCTCCAAATACAATCAAATAGCAAGTCTAAGTTTGATATTATTGTAAGACAAATAATTTTAGTAAAAATCATGCATAAGTATTTCTTATTCATACAACATTAGTTTTACTTTATGCGAAACCCGAAACACGTGTCTAGTATGTTTATGTGAAGAATCTATGTACAAAATTTCAGAACTTTATCATGAAAAATCAGAAAGTTATAAGCTTCTTATTTTACCTGACTGTCCGTACAAAAACACGGTCACCACGCGGCACAAATGGCACCGCACGGGTGTACCATAGTATAAAGAGGGGAAGTACGATAACTTCATACAAACGCGTAGCGCGCGGCTTGTATGTGTGCGCCGTAGTATCTATGCGTCGCCGCACGCACACTAAACAAAATCTCGGCTCCTTTCGCGCTGCGCCAGTCGGGTAGACATGGGTCGTACTTGCAAAATCGTGTACCAGGGCTTCGAAGTACGTCTACTTTAAGAAACCACGTCCTAAAACCAGGGCTCCGGATACTTTCAAGTATTTTTTATGTACACAGGAAATTGATCCCTAACGTTGTACAAAGTAGGAGCACAATCGCGTTTTCAAATAAATACCTACTTACAAGTCAAGTCCTGTTGGTATAAAAAAATACTTGCATAGGAAATTGAAACGTGAGTTACTATAAATAAGGAGCACAATCGCGTATACAAATAAATACTTGCAAAGACAAACCGTAACCGTACCTACTGCTTTTGAGCAACAGAGGGCACACCAATTTTGGCAAATAGGTATTCCAGAAAAATCAAATAGCATATTTGTTCCTTACTTCCGTATATTTAAAGTTAACTTTCCAAGTGAGTCATCTTTAGAGTGAAAAGTACGAGCGAGAACGATGTATCATTTCTTAGTGCAAAGAGCGCGTGCTGCTCTAGACCCGAACGCGGCCGAAACGGGCCGACGCGCGACGTCCGAACCCGAAGCCACGCTCGGGTCCGGCGAGTGTCGAGCCCCGACGACGCACGACGGAGAGTCCGAGTAGCCGTATAAAATACTTTGAAGTCTTGCAAGTCTTTCGGGTCGGTACCTGGTGTACGTACTTGGAAGCAAAAACCTGGTACAAAAACGTGGTCGCGTAAATACGTACCTTCCCTACAGTCGGGGCTAACACTGCACGAGGTTCGCGCGTCACGGCTTTTCGGCACCGCTGAACGAATAAAAAATGTCTGATAACCGCGGGAGAAAGTATTGCTGTGTGTTTGGGTGTCTTAATAATTCATCAATTCCAGAATTGTCTCAGTTCAAATTACCTATTGAACAGGAAAGGTAAGCTACTCACTTATTCTAGCATAATTCAATTTTTTACTTCATAATGAGATACCTACCTACCTACTGACTTCTTTTTGTTGTATTAGCATATTAGTTTTCTATCACACAGAGGAAGTAGAATAGAATAGAATATACTTTATTGCACACCAAAATCTACGAAACAAAACTGTTTTACAAAAAGATGTTAAATCTATGGTTACAATGGCGGTCTTATCGCTAAGAAGTACCGCGAGTTATCGCGAAGTAGGTAGGTAGGTAGGTCTACTTTCCCACTAGAATGTTTGTACTTTTGATCTGTCAACTGATTTACCGCTATTGCTTTGTTTACGTTTAGTTGTGCCGATTTCTCAGTATTGTAGGTATATTAACTAAGTACCTAACTACCCACAGTTATGAAATCGTAATTAAAAATAAGTTATTGACTAATTTTAAATTATATATCTATATATATAAAAGAAAGTCGTGTTAGTTACTCCACTTATAACTCAAGAACGGCTGAACCGATTTGGCTGAAAATTGGTGGGGAGGTAGCTTAGAGCCAGGAGACGGACATAGGATACTTATCTACATACTTTTCATCCCGGTAAGAGAAGTAGGGTAGGTAGGTTGGGTAGCTTAGTAGGTAGGTAGGGTAGGTTAATCCTTACTAATATTATAAAAGCAAAAGTACTAGGCTTGCATGAATTCACGGTGAAATTAATTCCAACAGTTTGATCTGTGGATTCAAGTTCTTGATAGAACCAACTGCGTTGAGATAAAACTACTTACTAGGATCGCATGAAATTTACAGTGGTATTCTTTTTAACATTTCGATCTGTATACACAGCTATCGGCTGTATAACGTCACGCTACAATAGTTGGGGAGCTAACTGGTTGGTGAAACCGCTGGACACTGCTAGCCAGGAGACGGAAATAGGATACTATTTATTCCGTTCGATAGTGTTCCCGTGAAGTTAGCTCAATGAATTATTTCGCATATCGTTTGAAGATTCGTCAAAATGCTGACAACTATTTGCTGTTTTATTGTTTCAGCAGTATTGCGTCGACATGTATGTCAAAATAGAAACGGAACGTTTAACTTTCATTAGGTTGAACCAAGCCCAACTGCGTTCTGAGGAGTACATCCATTTACGTGATGCAGTTAGTACTGAAGGAAATGCAGCTAATATTGGTCGATTAACTATTCTGCCGGCGACGTACATTGGTAGTCCACGTCATATGCATGAATATGCGCAAGAAGCAATGACATGGTATGTTCGTCATTACGGTCGGCCAGATCTATTTATTACTTTTACCTGTTATCCAAAATCGATAGAAATTATTCAATTGCTGCTTCCCGGACAAACATCAAGTGATAGACACTACATCACAACACGTATATTCAGGCAAAACATTCGGTCCCTGATGAACTTCATTGTTAAACAACGCGTCTTTGGAGATACTCGATGCTGGATGTATTCAATCGAATGGCAAAAGCGAGACCTGCCGCACGCACATATTCTTACTTGGTTAGCGGAAAGAATTCAACCTGACCAAATATATGATATGATATGTGGCGAGATTCCTGATCATGAAGCCGATCCAGTCCTACATGATGTTGTTATTACAATATATGATTCATGAACCGTGTGGCGCCATCAATCCCCAATCACCTTGCATGGTCGATGGAAAGTGCTCTAAACGATATCCACGGAAATTTCCGGCGGAGACCGTCACTGGTAACGATGGTTATCCGCTGTATCGGCGTCGATCACCAGATGACAACGGTGGAACTGTCACAACAAAAGTGAAAAGAATGGATTTCGTTGTCGACAACAGTTGGATTGATCCATATTCGACACTTATTTCTAAAACGTTTAAGACACATTCCAACGTTGAATATTGCAATTCAGTAAAGTCCATAAAATATATTTGCAAATATGTCACGAAAGGCAGCGATATGGCGGTTTTTGGATTGCAATACTCAAACACCATCGATGAAATTTCACGCTATCAAGTTGGTCGTTATGTTAACTGTAATGAAGCGATTTGGTGTATATTCGCATTCCCTATTCACGAACGTCATCCTACTGTTGTGCATTTGGCGGTGCATCTGGAGAATGGTCAACGAGTCTTTAAGGCGGAACAGAGTTCGCCGGGTCAGCTAGTATACATATAAAGCAAAGTTCGAATCATAACAACAGATTTGATTATAGTCTAAGAGACAGGCAGAGAGTAGACAGACAGTTTTGAATGTTGTTTTACGGTGTTTTTTGTTTAATTATAATATTTTAGTCACTTTAAAATAAAAGTAAAAAATACAACTTCTCGACCCTTGCCAATTTATAGGTACTGAATTAAAATTTAGCTAAAAGTGACAACCCTATGACAGTAGGCAATTATATCGCGAATTGGGCCGGAGATAACCTACTTCCCCTCTATTTACTTTGGGTGTACTGTCGCTTTGACCTGCCGTGACCTTGTTGCGCGCCGCATGATTTACTCGTAACCTTTTATATATTTGGGACAAAATATAACATGGTGTAAAAGATACTGGAATCGATTCAGTTACTTATTCTGAACAAACTATATTCAGGTTTCGCATATTATTATACTAAAAAGAATGTTGTATAATCGTTTACTACTAAATCGCAGCACTCAGTGTTCAATTCCATTCATTCAATTCATTCACTCCTACGTAACTACAAAGTACCGAATATGTTATGAGTAAATACAAATTGAAAAGAGAAAAAAAATAACAGGTAGCGCTTGATCCGTGGGGTTACGTTACGTACGGTCTAGTATGAAACATCCTTTACATGTACAGTAATTGTTTTATGACTAGGTACCATAAAAATCGAAAATTTTCAAACGCACATAAGCGCCGTGCCGCACTCGGACAAAATATTCGTAACAGTCGGGGCGCGGGCGCGTTAGGCGCGTCGCCCACACGACATTTGTAAAGAAAATCTCGTTGCTGGCGGCGTGAATCTTATGTGAGATTTTTTTTACAAATGTCGTGTGGGCGACGCGCCTAACGCGCCCGCGCCTCGACTGTTGGTCGTGTGGGCGTGGGCGACGCGCCTAAAGGTTATAGCACATTATACCGGCACCGCAACTGCACAGCTGCAGCACGGCGTCGCCTTGAATTTAGACTACGGCTAGCTGCCAGCACGCTAATTACGCGTTGTTCGTGATGAAACTTATGATCCGCTTGTAATTATTAGTTTATGGTTCGCACTCTACACATAGACAATTTCTTTCTGTCTATTCTCTCTCTTGTCAAAATGTCGTCCAAGTGAGAACATCCTTTTTATTTCTATTTTGCTGTACCTAATTATTTAAATGGTTTGACAATATAAAGTACGTGCTAAGATGTTGTGCCTAATTTCTTCTCCTAAACCTGATAATATATAGCACGTAATAACAGGTTATGGGCCCAGAATTTTTCTACCCAGAAATTTTTTTTACGGAGAAGTGTTACCGCGTGCTGAACATAACCTTAAAATTTTGGATTGCCACGAGGTTGTGGTGTGGTGGTGATTTTGTTTAGGTGGTGTGCTTCGAAATGGCCTCGCCTAGTCAGCAACAAGCGAGCAATGGAAATGCTGCTTTGCAAGGTAACAATGGGTTGACATCGTCTATAGAAAAATTGGAAGGAGTGTCAAACTATTTGAATTGGAAATTTGCTATAAAAATGCTGCTTATTATGGATGGCTTGTGGAATACAATCGAAGGCACCGAGACTGATCTGGTGAAAGATCAGCGTGCTTTGGCGCGTATAGCTTTATGCATCAAGCCGGCACTTTATCAATATATCAGGAATGCTACTACAGCTAAAGGTGCATGGAAAAACTTGGCTGATATATTTGAAAATAAGGGCTTGTTACGACGTGTGCTGCTTTTGAGACAACTGCATAGAATTGATTATACTCAGTTTTCAAGTATGTCTGAATACATACAGGGTGTCATGACACTGGTGCAGCAGCTCTCGGATATTGGCCGTAAGACGGATGATGCTGAAGTCGCAGAGATTTTATTGAGCGGTCTACCTCAGGAGTTCGAATACTTGGTTTCTAATCTTGAAACAGTATGTTTAACCAATGATCTCACCAGCGAGATTGTACGAACTCGACTTTTACAAGAAGAGCTGCGGAGAAGTGATGGTGCATCGAACAATAACAACAAAGCTTTAATTTCGAAGAACTCTTTCAAGAAGAAGACTATGATCTGTCATTACTGCAATAAGCCTGGACATATAAAAGCTAAGTGCTACAGGATGAAGAATGACAAGAAGAATGAGTCTACAAGCTTCGCTTCAGCTTTGTTTGTTCATCAAAGTAATGCGTGGTTCATCGACTCCGGTTGTACATCTCATATGACAAATTCTAAAGTGGATATGGTGAATTATAAAGACTTTAGTTCTAATGCAAAACACACTACAGTTGCTGTAGCAAATAATGAACAATTGATATGTAGTGGTGTAGGAGATTTAATGGTAAACTTTGGAAATGAGGTAAGACAGCTTAAAAATGTTTTGTATGTACCGCAGATTGCCACTAATTTAATGTCAGTAAGTAAATTCGTAGAAAGTGGGCTTACTGTTAAGTTTGATAGTAATGGGTGCAGCATTTATGATAGTAAAGTCCCTGGCAACCGTATAGCTCTTGTAGGGTGTGATAAAGGAATTTATAAACTAAATTGTAACATTGTAAAGCCTTTGCACAATAGGGCGTATTCTTCCAAACTTTTGAGTAATGTGCAAAAGACCGAGAGTACTGCAGTAGCTGTTTCTACTGAGCTATGGCACCGCAGGTTGGGACATTTAGGTCTGAGAAGTATGAGTACTCTGAAAGGTCAGGTGTCTGGTGTGATGTTTCAGAATCATTCCCAGGATAGTTTGAAGGACTGCATACCCTGCCTTGAGGGGAAGCTGTCAACACAGCCGTTTCCCAGAGGAGAGGGCAAGCGGGCTGAGCGACCATTGGAGTTGGTACACTCGGATGTCTGCGGACTAATGCGTGAGAACAGCTTGGGAGGTGCAAAGTATTTGGTTACGTTTACAGATGATCACACAAGAAAAACATTTGGATACCTAATGAAGTACAAATCTGAGGTAATGTCTAAGTTTATTATTTTTAAGGCTATGGTTGAGAGGCAAACTGGATTAAAGATTAAATGCTTACGTTCGGACAATGGTGGCGAGTATGTCAATTATAAGTTTTCTGGATTCTTAAGTAAAGAAGGTATTGTACATCAGACTACAGTTCCTTACTCGGCTCAGCAGAATGGTGTTTCAGAGCGCCTTAACCGGACACTCATTGAAAAAGCGCGTTGCATGCTGCAGGAATCAGGTCTTAGTAAGTGTTATTGGGGAGAGGCAGTGAATACTGCAATTTATTTGAAAAATCGGTCCCCTACTACGGCTTTGTCTGGACAGATTCCTGAGCACCTGTGGTCGGGATCTGGGGTTGATCTGAGCCACTTAAGGGTTTTTGGTTGCATTGCTTATTCTTTGGAGCCTAAGCATAAGCGTGGTAAGCTTGATGCTAAGAGTAAAAAGTATATTTTTGTGGGGTATAGTGAGACCTGTAAAGGGTATAGACTATCAGATCCAATGAATCCTAGAAGAATTGCATTGTCAAGGAATGTTGCATTTTTAGAGGACAGGTTTTATAATGGGAATTTAAATGAAAAGGATAGTGATGACTTTAATTATAATGAAATTATTTTACAGAATAATTGTTTTGACAAGAGCAAAGAATTGGTTTTAAATAATGATAATAATACTAATGAAATCCCTTCTAATCAAATAAATTTAAATGAATGTAGTAATGAGGATAAGATTAGTGATACAACCAAATCTTTGGAATTGAATAATGGTTCTCAAATTTCAAATACCACAGACGAGGAGCATTACTGCACAGGCAGTGAGGATGAGTCCCGCTGTGCAGACTCATCGTCGGCGAGCCACGAGTCAGTGACTTCGTCATCGCCGGACGCGTCTGTTCGAGGGGAAGGAGTGACGATTATGGAGGTACCCCGGGTTGAGGCTAATACGCGCCCTGTACGAAGTACTCGTTCGACTCTGCCTTTGAGGTATTGTGATTATGACATTTCAATGTATGTAGGTTACATTGAGGAACCATCTAGTTATGAAGAGGCTATCTCTTGTTCGGATGCCACTGAATGGCGTGCGGCGATGCAGAGTGAGTATGACTCATTAATTGCCAATGGAGTATGGAAGATCGTGGATCGCCCTATAGGGAAGAATGTTATTAAATCCAAATGGGTATTTAAGTATAAACACGATGCTTCTGGAAACTTTACAAAGTATAAAGCGCGATTAGTTGCCAGGGGGTTTACACAAAAACATGGGGTTGATTATAATGAGACTTTTTCCCCAGTGGTTAGGCATTCTACTATGCGAATTTTGTTTTCCGTGGCAAATGATTTAAATCTCAGTATAGATCACATTGATGTAGCTTGTGCTTTCTTGAATGGTAACTTAAATGAAACAATATTTATGGAACAACCTATCGGTTTTGATAATGGAGATAACTCCAAGGTTTGTTTATTAAATAAGAGTATTTATGGTTTAAAACAAGCTAGTAAAATGTGGAATAGCAAAGTTCATGATTTGTTAGATAGTAATGGTTATTGTTACAGTACGATATATTCGTGCTGTATCTACAATCTACATCGCAATCTTATGTTCTTTATCGCACGTTCAATATCTATTAAATGTTTCTACTATCTGTTATCAACACGAAGTCGTTAGTATATAAGATGCACCTTTGGATAATTATAACCAGACTATACTACATCTTTTGTCTCATTTATACCTAATCATATACTGCCAAGAAGTTTGGCAAATTGGTGACCCCGACGAACGAATACGCAGCAAGAAACATGGCACAATCACCGTGCAAGGCGAACATAAATCAGCAAGGAACACTTGAAGTAGCTGCTGGCACCTTGGTTTTATCCCGCATTCCGGAATTTTGGAAAGACCAACCAAGATTATGGTTCACGCAACTAGAAGCCATATTAGCACCACAGAAGCAAGGAGACGAATACAAATACTGTACAGTAATAGCAAAGTTATCCAAGGAAGAAATACTACAAGTTAGTGACCTAATCACTTCACCACCGACTACAGATAAATACAAAAACATCAAGGAACGTTTAATTGATTGTTACGAAGAAACAGAACAGCGACAGTTTCAAAAATTAATATCAGAGACAGAACTCGGTGATCAAAAACCTTCGCAGTTATTGCGGGTCCTCGGGAGAGGAAAAATCAGTGACGAAACAATTAAACTACTATGGTTCAGGCTTTTACCAACATCAGTTACTACGGTTCTAGCAGTTACGGAAGACATGGAAATTGACAAACTGAGCAAAATTGCAGACAAAATAATAATGAATTCAAAAGTAACCGAAATATCAGCTGTTAGCAACGACACTTCAAACGACAACAATACAGCATGCATTTTAACCCAGCTAGCAAAATTACAGATAGATATTGACGCAATTCAGCAAGGTCAATATGGCTATCGACCCAACACGCACAATCATTTCAAGAAACGTCAACAATTCCCGATTATGAGGCCGAGAACAAACTATAGAGGAGCAAATCGATTTTGTTACTACCACGAAAGATTCGGAAAATATGCAAGGAACTGCATTAAACCATGCGGTTGGAAACCAATGACTTACGTACGGAACCAGGGAAACGAATAAGAGCACAGACAACGGCGAAACTCTGTGCAATCCACCCATCCAATCGCCTCACCATTACCGACCGAAAAAGTGGTATGAAGTTTTTGATTGACACGGGCGCAAATATCTCAGTCATTAGCAAGCAACAGAGATATTCAATTTTACAAAATGAACAATACACACTATACGCTGCAAATGGGACTAAAATTAGGACTTACGGCGAGGAGACGCTTACCTTGAATTTAGGACTAAAACGATGTTATAAATGGAATTTTATAATCGCCGATGTTACACAACCAATAATTGGAGCAGATTTTCTCGAGCACTATAAACTATTAGTCGACATAGCAGGTCGCAAACTTATCGACAAAGTTACAGAGCTGACAACGCATGTAACTTCAGAAAAAGCGACACAACAAACAATTCGTACTATCGCAGTGGGAACGAATCCACGTATTACGCAACTTTTAAACAAATACGAAGTCATCACGAAAGAGTCCTCTCTACGCAATGCGCCCAAACATAAGATTGAACACCACATTATTACTACAGGACCACCCGTCGCAGCTCGGGCAAGACCATTACCTCCAGAAAAATACGACATAGCCAAAAAGGAATTTCAAAATATGATAGAACTCGGAATTTGCCGACCGTCAGATAGCCCATGGGCAAGCCCATTACATATGGTAAAAAAGAAAAATGGCGAATGGAGACCGTGCGGAGACTATCGAATGCTCAATAGCACGACAGTGCCGGACAAATACCCACTACCAAGATTAACTGACTTTACATACATATTAGAAAATAAGAAGATACTAAGCAAGATAGATATACGCAAAGCATACCACTGTATTCCTGTTAAAGATATAGAGAAAACAGCCATCATCACACCTTTCGGACTTTTTGAGTACTTAAGAATGCCTTTCGGATTACGCAATGCGGCACAAACATTTCAACGATTCATGGATTCCTTATTTAGAGATTTAAACTTCGTATTTATATTTGTAGACGATTGTCTCATCGCATCGGACAACGAAGATTTGCATTATCAGCATTTAGAAACGGTTTTCAAACGTTTACACGAGAATGGAATAACCATTAATCTCGAAAAATGCGAATTTCTCAGAAGGGAAATAGATTTCTTAGGTTATCATATAACGAGCCAAGGAATACAACCTACCGAAGAAAATTACAAAGCAATCATGGAATTTCCCAAACCGAAAACAATTCAAGAATTAAGAAGATTTTTGGGCATGGTCAATTTCTACAGAAGTAATATTCCACGCGCAGCGGAAAATCAAAGAATTTTAAACGAATATCTACATGGTTCAAAAAAGAACGATAATTCACCTGTTCCTTGGACAACGGAAGCAGACAAAGCTTACGAAAAATGCAAGGAAAGCATGAAAAACGCAGTATTAACAGCGCATCCTTCCCGCAACGCATCACTAGCGCTCATGACCGACGCTAGTGCTACTTGCGTTGGTGGAGTTTTACAACAAAAATCCGGACGCAATTGGGAACCATTAGGTTTTTTTTCACAAAAATTGAGCGAAACTCAACAAAAATATTCTACGTTTGACAGAGAGCTGTTAGGAATATACATGGCCGTCAAACATTTTCACAGATTAATCGAGGGAAGAGAATTTACAATATTTACGGATCACCGACCTTTGACATACGCATTCTCCCAAAAACCATCATCAAACGATACACCGCGACGGGTCCGGCAGTTAGATTTCATTTCACAATACAGTACCAACATCCAACACATAAACGGACGTGACAATATTACCGCCGATGCCTTATCTCGAATAGAGGAAATATACGTGCCATCACCTATCGATTACGCTGAATTGGAAAAATGTCAATCAACAGATAATGAACTAAGTAAATTACATGACAATAAAAGATTAAAATTCAAAAACATTACGCTTCCGGGTTCCACAATAAACATCACCTGCGACACGTCTACTGGAAAAAGCCGCCCCTACTTACCAAAGCATTTTCGCAAACAAATTTTCGATACCATTCATGGTATGAGCCATCCAGGAAAAAGAACTACGAGAAAAATGATAACCCAAAGGTATTTATGGCCGTATATGAACAAAGATATCAATAATTGGTGTAGATCATGTATAGCCTGCCAAAAATCAAAAATACAACGACATACGATATCACCTCCTGGTACATTTATGACAGCGCAACGTTTTGAACATTTACATATTGACATCGTCGGACCACTTCCGATTTCACAAGGGAAGAGATATTTAATCACAATCATAGATCGTTGTACGTCATGGCCCGAAGTATTTCCGGTAGAAGATATAACTGCAGAAACAGTAGCCAAGACACTTTTCGAAGGATGGATTACTCGTTTTGGATGTCCATTGCGCATTACTACGGATCAAGGCCGACAGTTTGAATCAAGAATATTTGAGTCACTCTCACAATTTTTGGGAATACATAAAATTAGGACAACACCTTATCATCCGCAATCCAATGGAATGATAGAGAGATTTCATAGAACTTTAAAGGTAGCGTTAATGACAAGAGAATCCAACGAAAATTGGTTAAAAGAAATCCCAACAGTTTTACTCGGGTTGCGGAGTAGCTTGCGAGAAGACACAGGTTATAGTTCAGCAGAGATGACATATGGAACGCCAATACGACTCCCTGGAGGATTTTTTGAGTCATCAGCAGCACAGTTATCAACGTACGAAGAATTTGTAAAACAAATTCAAAAGGACATCACACAAATGACATCAATTCCGAAAAGAAAAAACCATAACCAAGCTATATTTGTGCATCCCGAACTCAAAGAATGCTCACACGTATTTGTTCGGTGTGATAGAATGAAGAAAGCCCTGACACCGCCGTATGAAGGACCCTACCCAGTAATTAGTAAAACAGATAAAACATTTTGCATTAGAATTAAGGATAAAGAGACAGTGATATCAATTGACAGATTGAAACCAGCATTCATGATCAATGACGAATCAAACTACGTGCCAGATTCAAAGGATTGCGACAGACATTCACACACGTACACTACACGATCGGGACGTAAAGTAAAGCCAGTAGTACGTCTATAAAAAACAGCTAAGTCAAAATTACAGACGTCAGCAAATCACACCACAACAGGCGTCATCAAATTCCACCGCGTACAATAGCATTATTATTTATATACATCAGCAAATAACTAATAAGGTCTAGATCAAATTTATATTGTAAACACTATTACCATAATATTTATTTTTCTTTTTAAAGGGGGGTGTACTGTTACAGTACGATATATTCGTGCTGTATCTACAATCTACATCGCAATCTTATGTTCTTTATCGCACGTTCAATATCTATTAAATGTTTCTACTATCTGTTATCAACACGAAGTCGTTAGTATATAAGATGCACCTTTGGATAATTATAACCAGACTATACTACATCTTTTGTCTCATTTATACCTAATCATATACTGCCAAGAAGTTTGGCAAAGTTATGTACAAAGTCAATGTGAACCATGTGTTTATGTAAAGAAAGACAAGGATGATGTAACCATTATTGCACTGTATGTTGATGATTTCTATATATTTTATACTGAGAAGAGTGTTATTCAAAAAGACTTAGTAAATCTGTTAGAAAAGGAATTTAATGTAAAGAACCTTGGTCCATTAAAAAGCTGTCTTGGGATTAATGTAACTAGAGATAGGACAAAACGTATTTTAAAATTGGACCAGACTGATTATATTAAGAAATTATTATTGCGGTTTGGTATGGGTAATTGTAAAACTGTATCTACACCAATGCCATTGAATTGTAAATTACTGAAAGCTGAAAATGTAAGCGAGAGCAATGATAATTTCAGGCAATTGTTAGGTTCATTAATGTACTTAGCTGTGTGCACTAGGCCGGATATTGCTTATGCATGTAGCCAGTTGAGTCAATTTAATAACTGTCACGATAACAGTCATTGGCAAGCTGCTAAACATGTTTTACGTTATTTAGCGGGGACAATTAATTATAGCTTACTATTTGTAAGAAGTAATAAATTGAGTTTAACTGCTTATACTGATGCAGACTGGGCTAATGATACAACTGATCGTAAGTCTTATACTGGGTATGTTGTGAAGCTTGGTAATAACACAATAAATTGGGAGTCACGCAAGCAACGCTGTGTTGCTTTATCTACAACAGAGGCGGAATATATTTCAATTTCTGATGTTTGTAAGGACATTTGTTTTATTAAGAGTCTGCTATCTGAGATATTTTGTTTAAATGTAGAGCCAGTTGTTTATAATGACAATCAAAGTGCAATTAAGTTATTAGAATGTAAGGAGTACTGTCATAAACGAACAAAGCACATAGATCTTAGATACCATTATGTAAAAGACCTAATAAATAATAATATTGTATCTGTAAATTATTTACAGACTGAAAAGATGATAGCAGATGTGCTTACCAAACCGCTTAGTTTTAAGAAACATGTAGATTTTATTAAAGACATGAATGTATGTGTTGTGTAACATGACTGTATGTACTTGTGTTGTGAGTTATTAGGAACCAGTATTGTAGAGTCATAATTATGGTTTAATTTTGTTTGTGTCTGTTGTCTGCATGTAATTATTGACATTTTATATAAAGTAATAATTTATAATTATTTACTTTTTTATATAAAGTAATAATCTAAAGCGTAAGGGGAAGTGATGAAACTTATGATCCGCTTGTAATTATTAGTTTATGGTTCGCACTCTACACATAGACAATTTCTTTCTGTCTATTCTCTCTCTTGTCAAAATGTCGTCCAAGTGAGAACATCCTTTTTATTTCTATTTTGCTGTACCTAATTATTTAAATGGTTTGACAATATAAAGTACGTGCTAAGATGTTGTGCCTAATTTCTTCTCCTAAACCTGATAATATATAGCACGTAATAACAGTTCGCAAGGTGCAAGCTCGCAGTCCGCACGCCGGCCGCGACGTGTAAGCTCACAGTCCGCGAGGTGCAAGCTTGCTGTCACCGCGAACTCAATATTGTTTCAAGGCATTTATGATTCAACACGCCTAGGACTTGCAATGCAGTGCAGCGAGGCGCGAAAGGCGATGGTGGTACGCGGGCGACGTGCGACGACGCCATGACGTTGTTTCGCTGCCGACTCGGAGTCGGCGCGTAATAAGCATGCCGTCGGCGCGCTGTGCGCACAAGGTCCGTCCGCTTGCAGCACGCGGGCTGCGAGTTGAGTTGTGTGGTAGCGGCAAGCGCGCTGACTGCCCGCCGTTGGCTTTTTCATATTGACATTATGAAAATATATTATACTGCACACGATTTAATGCTCTAAATTGAATGACAAGTTAATTGCTGGTTTGGAGCGGTGCTGTTGCGGTGCCGGTATAATGTGCCATGACCTTAACCCTGTGCGGCAAACGCTCCTGCGCGTTCAACAAATCTTTTGTGTAGTGCTACGAACGAACGCCTAGGTGCGGTTAAAGAAACTCTACGCAGTGCGGCTGGTCCGTCGAATATTTTGTCCGAGTGCGGCACGGCGCTTATGTGCGTTTGAAAATTTTCGAGTTAACTGGCTGCGTTGACTCGCTGCTCGGGAGCTGGAGGGAGTGATATATGACGATGGTGACGTCATGATGTTCGAAGGCTGCCTTGACGTCCATTCGGGGTCACAAGTTTAGAGGTATGAAGAACAGGGTGTATAAAGTTCTCCATCCTCTACAGAAAAGGGAGGATCCTCCGACCAGACGGGTGTCGTGTCTGGTGGGCCACTGCCCGACAGTTGCTTGTCGGGTGCTCGTATATATGCTAACGCACGCTTCGCGTACAACTTTGCTTGCGCGATGTAGGAATCTTGCCGTTAGTTCTTCAGTGGTTGGATAGATGGCGCTGTAGTACTTTTAGCCACTTGATTCTTTGTGTCGCTACAAATCAAAAGGGTTCCGATTTTTTGTTATATTATTATCTTATCAGATGCACGGCATAGTGATACAGTGCAATATCTAGTACAATATAGTATCTAATTCTATTTTGGGTAAATTCAATTAATTTTAGACAAAAATGCCCTGACGCAGTCGGAACCCTTTTGTTTAAAATGGCTTTTACGTCACTTGCACGGCATTATGGCAACAATAAAGTAATAAAGTGCAACCCAGTACAATAGTATCTAAATCTATTGTGGTTAAATTGGAGCCTTAAGATAAAGGGTGTCGATTGTCGATCGGTGTGTGATATAAGATGAGTCCTGAGTGTAGCGAGGGATTTAAGTTCACCCAAGACTAAGACAGCTTTATAACCGAGGAAAATACTCTACTTTTCGTACCATTTGCGAAAAAATGAACGCATTAATAATATGAGATAATTAACATCGTAACGTATTTTTAGAACATGAACTTATTTATAAAAATAAATTAAAATAAACTTAAAGTTTATGTAGAGGAGATTTATAGGTGGACTGTATAAATGATGGCGACGTTGAAGAGAACAAAAACGCGGCAAATTCCTAGACTAATTTTTTTGGAATATTTTTATTATCTTACGCAGTCTGAATAATAAATCAGCACAAATAATGATGATGCATCGTTTCTATAGAATCACACCTCATTTCATATTATAATATATATCTAATAAAAAAAAAATAGTAGAACATTTTGTAAGTAATAAAATAAGAGACTTTTCGTACCACTTGCTCAAAAAAGTGACATTCTATGCCACAAAAAGCGAACATAACAATAGTCATTTTTAATCTGTTAAAAACAGGGAAAGAAAATTGTACTGAATTTCATTCATGCTCTAGGGGGAGAATGTGATTTTTTGGAATAGGTACCTACTTACCGTTTATACTGAATTGGAATTACATCTGTGTCTACACCATTGAGTTTTTATATAAAGCATTATACATCTTTTTGGAAAAGGAATACGCATTTATTATGCAGTTATGATTATTAAATAAAATTACGAAAACCGACGAGGCCGTATTCAGAGCTTGATGCCTTTGCTTTTCCGACAAAAAATATTGGTCTTGGAATTTGTCGTATTTTTGTTATCTTCACATACATAAATGTTAAGTTTATTTTAATTTATTTTTATAAATAAGTTAATGTTCTAAAAATACGTTGCGATGCTAAATTAAAGCGACAGTGACAGTGAATTGTCGGATTCCATCAGTGCAAATACTGCCGCAATTATACTCATCAAGAATAAATGTACCAAACAAAAATGTAACTCTCTCTATCAATAATTGGACCAATGTTTCGAATGTTAACTTTTACTTTTAATTGTCATTATTTTTAATAAATGCTTATCTCATATTATTATTGTGTTCATTTTTACGCAAATGGTACGAAAAGTAGAGTATTTTCCTCGGTGATAAAGCTGTCTTAGTCTTGGGTGAACTTAAATCCCTCGCTACACTCAGGACTCGTCTTAAATCCCTCGCTTCGCTCGTGATTTAGGTTTTTAACACCCTCGCTACGCTCGGGAGTAAACCTCGGGTCCTTCGTTACGCTCGCGATTTAAATCGTCACCCGCGACAGAAGACACTGCTTTATCCCCTTGGTTAATAATCTACTATACCATCCTTCGACAAAACCAAATAAAGTAGATTATTAACCAAGGGGATAAAGCAGTGTCTTCTGTCGCGGGTGACGATTTCAATTGCGAGCGTAACGAAGGATTCGAGGTTTACTCCCGAGCGTAGCGAGGGTGTTAAAACTTAAATCACGAGCGAAGCGAGGGATTTAAGATGAGTCCTGAGTGTAGCGAGGGATTTAAGTTCACCCAAGACTAAGACAGCTTTATCACCGAGGAAAATACTCTACTTTTCGTACCATTTGCGAACAAATGAACGCAATAATAATATGAGAATTAACATCGTAACGTTTTTTAGAACATTAACTTATTTATAAAATAAATTAAAATAAACTTAAAGTTTATGTAGTTGAAGAAAACAAAAACGCGGCAAATTTCAGAAATTTCTAGACTAATATTTTTTTGTCGGAAAAACAAAGGCATCAAGCTCATACGGCCTCGTCGGTTTTCGTAATTTTATTTAATCATAACAGCATAATAAATGCGTATTCATTTTTCAAAAAGATGTATAATGCTTTATATACAAACTCAATGGTGTAAACACAGATGTAGTTCAGTATAAATTTCGGTAAGTATTCCAAATTTAAATCACATTCCCCCCCTAGAGGATGAATGAAATTCAGTACAATTTTCTTTCCCTGTTTTTAACAGATTAAAATGACTATTGTTATGTTCGCTTTTTGTGGCATAGAATGTCACTTATTTTGAGCAAGTGGTACGAAAAAATATATATGGGTGCTCCAAATCGAGAAATGGCCAAGTCCACTTTTTCAGATTTTAGTAATATAAAAAATTAACATATTTAATTTTTTGAAAACAAACTACAGGACCTGTTGAAATTAAAATAACATTCAGTTATAGTACACAATATACTCTTTATTTTAGTATATAAAACAAAACATAAAAAGCATTTTTAATAACTTCAATTTAAAAAACAAAATTTTGGACTTATCATAAATCAACAGGACTTAGGGTTATATTTCCCTCTTTTTAAGGACTAAAGGATTTAAACAAAACAAAATTAGCTTTTTAACAGTATTCTATTAATCAAAAATGAGTAACACTTAATAACCTTTAAAAATAACTAGGCTAGTTACTCTATTTCGTCATTCAATTCTGATCAGGTCTGATCTGGAATTTTATAGTGTAAAAAATAATCATCCAAAGCAATTATTACTTCATTCGGCCCTTTATGAGCATAATTTTCTGTAAACAAGTACATAGTTGCTGAGTTTTCTTTTAAATTATGTATACCAAAATAATGAAGCCAAGTCCTTTTTCGATAAAAACTTACGGACTAAGGGATTTATAGGACTTGGGGATTTTTGGAACTGAAAGTATCGTCAATTTTTATAGTTTTCAAAAATCCACTTAGGGATATCATAACAAAAAAATTGTTGGACGTATCGATAGAGAAAAAACAGCCGATCAACCTGTGTTACTAGTGCAAAAAATCCCTAACTAGGACTTAGGGATTTTTCGAATTGGGGCACCCATATGGTAACATTATTTTATTTTGTTTGTCAATTTGTCATTCATTCACTCGTTTTTTAAGTCAAGTCAAATTTAAAAACTTTATGACATTACTGATTATTCCGAAATCCGAAATTCCGAACTAACCAACTAACGGTAACGGCAGACTGTACCGCATAGAAGAAAATATAAAACCAATTACCAAACTTAATGTACTAAATATAATGGCGATCAGCCCTTCGCCGCGTCTTTTGTTGTGGGCTTGGTGCTCAAGGAGATAAAGCCGCCAGCAATGAGTGAGTATTATCATCTCAATGAAATAGGTAGGTAATTGTATTAGCAATATTGAAATCATTATGAACTTCTTATCAAGAATGTATTTTCAGACCAATCTATGAAAAGATCGCTGAGCACAGGACGCGGCGACCACGCTGCGTCGCCTAGTGGCATCGATGGACGAGGTATATACCTACCGTTATGATTCTATATTGCTACATACGGCCAATAATTCAAAAGTATTAATAGGTTAATATTAATTCATTATTTGTTTTAATTCGACAGATTCGTGGAATTTTGCTTCCAATCGCCGACGTGCCGGATCGCATGCGGCGATTGGAGCAGAATTTACACCCGCTGTTGGTGTACAGGACGGAGGACGGGGAGTATATGGACATGACGTGAGTAGTGTGAGTACATACTTACTCAACTGTACATACATGATCTGCCCCAATCCCTAATATTATTTTGTTAAAATTGACCAGTGCTCTTTTTCTGAACATTTGTTCACACAATTATGTATATTACTAGCTTTTGCCCGCGGCTTCGCTCGCGTTAAATTCGGTGTAACACAGTACCTGCTACCTGCAGTTTTTGCTATTGCACCTTATTGATTTGTAATAGCAATGCTAAGTTTTCCTCATATCCCACTTTTTTTAAATAACCTATGTCCGTCTCCTGGTTCCCAACTATCTCTGCACCAAAATTCATCAAAATCGGTTTAGCCATTAAAGCGTGAAGAGGTAACAAACAAACAAACTCACTTTCGCTTTTATAATAGGTATTAGTAAAGATTTGTACACCAATACCAAGTAACTAATAATAGCTTTGGATTGGGCATAAAATCACTAGTGGTCAGCTAGTAAGCTGATGCCTATTCTATACCCAATCAATACTTTCCAAGTTTAATTTGACACAATACTATACTATTTCCTGTCACAATAAATACTAATATCTCTGAAAGTATAGATATCCTACCTGTCCTCCGATTGTAATGTTATAAGAATGTTCTAGAGGGAGGTAATCCAGCATCCCCAAAGAGGTGAAGCTCTCACCGGTCATTTCTGTTTGAAACACTGGATTACATCTGTCTAAACCCTATTTCAGGTATATTTTGGTTTTCAAGGTACCGATGTTTAGAGAAATGGACCCCACCGGCCTGAACCAGCAGCACAAGATTTCAATTTAGCCCTTAGCTTAATTTTATTGAGGTTTTGTTTACAATGGAAGAAAGATTTTTGTAAGTACCTACTAATTTTATTAACTATAATACTTTTAGCTGTTTATTATGTATAAAAGTAGTTTGTTTGAAGTTATTATTGCCATAGATAAGAACTAATAGGTTTCATCACATCTTTATAACTTTTTGTCAGGCAAAATGAAGACCGAACAAAGTCAAGCGAGTGGGTGCCGACGGAGTCGCTGCATCCGACTGCCGCTGCCTACGGTGGGCCCGGGGAAAGCGGCGCCGTGGTCAGCGGGCAGACCAAGAGCAGCGGCTAGTCCGGGAGCAGCGACTTGCCGGCTTTATTGGAGGCGGCGAAGCGGGCCGTCCTAATTAAAGAGCGGCCCGCCAAATGGCCGTGCCCAGAAATGACATTACCCACGCCAAAAGGGAAAGGCATGGGTTAAAATATAATAAAATTATAAAATTAGACCTTGATGTTTTATTACACACTCACAAACCAATAAAGCCACGACTCGGACACGAGTTGTGGCAGGTAGGTAACACGAACGAATATTATTCCACCCTGATACTTCTAACAAGTTCTAAAATATTACTTGTGTTACAGCAATGTGTAGAAACCCTTAAGTTACGATGTTTTCGAAACAACAGATATGAACAATGGACGCACAGGTGCGGTGCGCCGCTCGAGTGCGGCGTTACGTAAAGGGGAATGCCCATTTGATGATTTGAGGCCCACAGTGGACAACAGACTAGAGAAAAAATAATTTATGCATAAATTTTAGCATATTAAAATATGTTTTTACTTTCTTCCATTTATGCGCCACTACAATCCACAATAATTCTTTTAAAAAAGTAAGTTTACTAATAAAATAAACTGTATTTTACTATTTAACGCTAGCAAATATTGCCAGCAGCAAAAAAATATTTTGAGTATTACGACAAATGAATCGATTCGAATTGATTTATCAAAAAATACTGTAACCCCAATATCATACCCACGAGACTTTACGGGTATTGTAATTACTTGCTTTAATAAAACCAACTTAAGGAAATATAAAAAAAACAGTTTGTACCCTCAAAAAAAAAAGAATGAGGATAATAAATCAATAATCGGTTTAGAAAAAAATAATCGATTTAATGTTTTTTTTTTCGTGGTAGTGACAACACTGAACTGAATTTGATTCTGACACTGACAGTTTGCTTGTTGCTTCTGCCAAATGTGGATGTTTTGATTTGTGAACAAAATAGCAACCTACCAAGTGAATTACCTAATGCGAACTGCTATCTTTTCTCTTAACTATAATTTGATAAAAATATATTAGGATCATCCCTCCTATTATAATTTAATTACCAAGTATTGACAAAGAGAAGTTTTCTTATTATCTCACACTCAAAGACATTATTATATGGAAAATAAACCCCAAAATGTTATTTGTTTTTAATATTTCTAAAATAGTGGCGTCAATTTGAATATATTTTTTAGATATCTAATACAATTAAGGTTTTAAAACAATCAACTTTTATTGTAATATTTGATATCCACCTTGGGCCTAGGACACCATGGAGAGTGGGCATTCCCCTTACGTAAATTGTAAAGACGCACATACGCGTTGCGCGCACTTAGTAGAAATCCGTAAAACGCACAGAAGCGTTGGCCACACTACGCGTTAACCTTTAAACAAACGCGAGCCGGTATGCATTTTTTTTTAAGGTTGCATTGTATTTTAGGTAATTGAGGGTCACTGATTTCATATTTTAAATCAAAATTTAAAAAAGAATAGGGGATGGGGTAGTTCTGGTGGTAAATAATTTACCATTATCCGTTCATGACTATAAAATTTTTGATGTTGGTGGTAAAATTGTTACCATTGTCCGTTACGGTTTAATTTTCGTTTCTTGACTAGTGACTTCCTCTTGGTTCTACTTATAAAATTTATTTTATATTTTGGAAATAAAACATTTTATTTTTTTAATAATTTTTTATTAGTATTGCATATTACCTATCTTATAGTATTGCTTATATTAATGGTATTTATACAAAAAGACAACCGATTTTTATATAGATAATCTGATATTTTTCAAAGTGGGATCGGACAAGGGTAAGATATTTACCACATATTTGAAACACCTAAATTATATGAATAAGTCAATTGCAAATGCTGCTAACACGTGAGATTAGTCAAAATATGTTATAGTTTTGGAATTTGCGTCGAAAAATTACTTACCAGATTTTTTCTTGAACAAACTTTTAAAATTTCTGAAAACACCCGCCAAAAACTCGACTTTTTTCACAACAAAACCGTTGAGTCAACTTTGACATTACCTTATAGTATCAAATGACGTTGACAGGTTGTCAAATGAAATAAAATAGATAAACAAATTATTAAAGATTATAAATATGTGATATTTATACCTTTAGTGTTACGGTATTAAAAGTTAGAGTGCATTATTTAAAAAAACACGATGTGGTAATATATATACCTTTATTTGAATAAGGGTTAAGCCATTAACGATTTTTTGATACGGGATTCGAACCTTTGAACGACTACAAACGGCGACATACTTGTAGCTTACAACCAATGAGCTTTAGGCATTCCTTACAATATTATTGTACGTAGTATAAATATTATAATCTAGGTATTTGTTTTGTCTATGTTTGCAATTCTAATTCGTATAAATAAACTATTGATTGAGTGCTGGGTTTTATATCAAGTAGTGTTTTGTTTTAATAAAAACATCTGAGTAGGTATGTAATTGTTTTTTGTTTTCAGTCACATATTTTCTTTAAACGGCTGCTCAGCTTATGACGGCCTTGTAGTGGCTGAGCGATTGACTGCTGCGCTGCGTGTCGCGGGTTCGATTCCCGCACCGAACAAATATTTTATGGCCTACAGGTAGTTGTTTCGGGTCTGGCTGTTTGTGTGTATGTGAATTTAAATGTTTGTAAACGCACCCACGATGCAGGAGAAATTCCTAGTAAAACCTAAAAAAACTTAATGTCATTGCGTGATGTTATAAAGTCCATTAATTTCGTGAAAGAATCCCTATGCAAATTGACAATCCGGCCAATTAACTGCGTTCTCCTATACAACATTGCCACCCTGTTTTTTTTTTAATTTTGTCAAATTCCGTTATAATAAACACCTACATCATAAAAGGATTCCTAATGAAATTTTGAGATTTCTAATGCTTGTAGTTCCTGAGATTTCGTGATGGGTAAGTCAGTTTTCTGTTTTATTTGTAGACTGCCTAAAATCAATCCTATTTCTGTCTGCAGGGTTCAAAGCACAGATAATATTATACTAGGTTACGGTCTAAAGTAGGGGTGCCCCAAGAAGGGTTTCATGACCGAGGCTAAAAACACATAAACAGAAGATTGTTTTCTCAGTCATTTATTGTACACCTTATAACTAATAACTTACATAATAATTTGGCACTAAAGTAATAATACATTCGGTCCCTATACAAGATGGAAAGTAGGTCATTAATTCACAAACAATGATGGATCAATCCACTGGAAAATAGAATGGCACTCACTTAGCTGGTCTGATAATGGCCGTTAAGTACATATAAAAATCCCAGCAAAACACATGGACTTGGTTTCTTAATGCCTAGCGTAGATGGGGTATCTGGCACGAGGGTTGAAAGGTGGCGTCATTGACAGGGGCAACTTGGAACCTGGGAGGTGAAGCGACCTCGCGTTCCGACGGTTGTAGCCCGGGTGAGTGGGCCCGGTGTCCCGGCCCGAGGACGAGCGGCTTCCCTCTCCGCGGGACGCTCTGGGAGTGCTCAGGCTCCTGCCAATTCTGCTGTTCGATTCCAGCTTGATCTCATCAGTAACTGATGGTACGGTCACACGGTCGATGTCGTCTCCTTGCCACAGCGATAGAGGTTCGTCGCCAGCTTCTCGACGAGACCTGAAGATCCAAGACGGTCTCTTTGTAGGAGGAGGCCGGTATGTAGGCAGAATGAAATCCGATCGTTTACATGTCGATTCTGTGACTAAGAACACTGCAAGCACTGACAGTACTAAGACTAATTTACCCATGTTGATGTGTTGTTTACGATAGCTTGTCTTCGAATGATGCCTCCATTGATTTAGAACGAGTATTTATACGGCGTGTTGAGGAAACTGCGGTACTTAACCGGTGGCGAGACGCTTTGTGAGATTATGGGAAGAACCTAACAAACGCGAGCCGGTATGCATTTTTTTTTAAGGTTGCATTGTATTTTAGGTAATTGAGGGTCACTGATTTCATATTTTAAATCAAAATTTAAAAAAGAATAGGGGATGGGGTAGTTCTGGTGGTAAATAATTTACCATTATCCGTTCATGACTATAAAATTTTTGATGTTGGTGGTAAAATTGTTACCATTGTCCGTTACGGTTTAATTTTCGTTTCTTGACTAGTGACTTCCTCTTGGTTCTACTTATAAAATTTATTTTATATTTTGGAAATAAAACATTTTATTTTTTTAATAATTTTTTATTAGTATTGCATATTACCTATCTTATAGTATTGCTTATATTAATGGTATTTATACAAAAAGACAACCGATTTTTATATAGATAATCTGATATTTTTCAAAGTGGGATCGGACAAGGGTAAGATATTTACCACATATTTGAAACACCTAAATTATATGAATAAGTCAATTGCAAATGCTGCTAACACGTGAGATTAGTCAAAATATGTTATAGTTTTGGAATTTGCGTCGAAAAATTACTTACCAGATTTTTTCTTGAACAAACTTTTAAAATTTCTGAAAACACCCGCCAAAAACTCGACTTTTTTCACAACAAAACCGTTGAGTCAACTTTGACATTACCTTATAGTATCAAATGACGTTGACAGGTTGTCAAATGAAATAAAATAGATAAACAAATTATTAAAGATTATAAATATGTGATATTTATACCTTTAGTGTTACGGTATTAAAAGTTAGAGTGCATTATTTAAAAAAACACGATGTGGTAATATATATACCTTTATTTGAATAAGGGTTAAGCCATTAACGATTTTTTGATACGGGATTCGAACCTTTGAACGACTACAAACGGCGACATACTTGTAGCTTACAACCAATGAGCTTTAGGCATTCCTTACAATATTATTGTACGTAGTATAAATATTATAATCTAGGTATTTGTTTTGTCTATGTTTGCAATTCTAATTCGTATAAATAAACTATTGATTGAGTGCTGGGTTTTATATCAAGTAGTGTTTTGTTTTAATAAAAACATCTGAGTAGGTATGTAATTGTTTTTTGTTTTCAGTCACATATTTTCTTTAAACGGCTGCTCAGCTTATGACGGCCTTGTAGTGGCTGAGCGATTGACTGCTGCGCTGCGTGTCGCGGGTTCGATTCCCGCACCGAACAAATATTTTATGGCCTACAGGTAGTTGTTTCGGGTCTGGCTGTTTGTGTGTATGTGAATTTAAATGTTTGTAAACGCACCCACGATGCAGGAGAAATTCCTAGTAAAACCTAAAAAAACTTAATGTCATTGCGTGATGTTATAAAGTCCATTAATTTCGTGAAAGAATCCCTATGCAAATTGACAATCCGGCCAATTAACTGCGTTCTCCTATACAACATTGCCACCCTGTTTTTTTTTTAATTTTGTCAAATTCCGTTATAATAAACACCTACATCATAAAAGGATTCCTAATGAAATTTTGAGATTTCTAATGCTTGTAGTTCCTGAGATTTCGTGATGGGTAAGTCAGTTTTCTGTTTTATTTGTAGACTGCCTAAAATCAATCCTATTTCTGTCTGCAGGGTTCAAAGCACAGATAATATTATACTAGGTTACGGTCTAAAGTAGGGGTGCCCCAAGAAGGGTTTCATGACCGAGGCTAAAAACACATAAACAGAAGATTGTTTTCTCAGTCATTTATTGTACACCTTATAACTAATAACTTACATAATAATTTGGCACTAAAGTAATAATACATTCGGTCCCTATACAAGATGGAAAGTAGGTCATTAATTCACAAACAATGATGGATCAATCCACTGGAAAATAGAATGGCACTCACTTAGCTGGTCTGATAATGGCCGTTAAGTACATATAAAAATCCCAGCAAAACACATGGACTTGGTTTCTTAATGCCTAGCGTAGATGGGGTATCTGGCACGAGGGTTGAAAGGTGGCGTCATTGACAGGGGCAACTTGGAACCTGGGAGGTGAAGCGACCTCGCGTTCCGACGGTTGTAGCCCGGGTGAGTGGGCCCGGTGTCCCGGCCCGAGGACGAGCGGCTTCCCTCTCCGCGGGACGCTCTGGGAGTGCTCAGGCTCCTGCCAATTCTGCTGTTCGATTCCAGCTTGATCTCATCAGTAACTGATGGTACGGTCACACGGTCGATGTCGTCTCCTTGCCACAGCGATAGAGGTTCGTCGCCAGCTTCTCGACGAGACCTGAAGATCCAAGACGGTCTCTTTGTAGGAGGAGGCCGGTATGTAGGCAGAATGAAATCCGATCGTTTACATGTCGATTCTGTGACTAAGAACACTGCAAGCACTGACAGTACTAAGACTAATTTACCCATGTTGATGTGTTGTTTACGATAGCTTGTCTTCGAATGATGCCTCCATTGATTTAGAACGAGTATTTATACGGCGTGTTGAGGAAACTGCGGTACTTAACCGGTGGCGAGACGCTTTGTGAGATTATGGGAAGAACCTGACTAACGGTTGTTTACATTGAACTTTCCGCTTAGCCCAGACCGGGTTAAAAATGTGCGATAATTATAATTATGTACACAGTCTTATCTAAATACTGAGTGAAAGATCGCAATTCGTAGGGGCGTCCCTAACAGGAAAATACTCTAAATATTCGATCTAACACAAGTACGCAAATATGCGGCCATGAGGGATTTGATAATTTATCTAGTTGAGTTTAGAGAGTTTTTCAAACAGGAAATTTTAAGAGTAGGTAGGTAGCCTCGAATTTTTTTTTTTTATTTGATTTTTTTATTTAGAGTAGGTATTTACCTACAAATGCACCCTACTTCTATAATGGCTTACATTGCTTTGCACCTAACTAGCAGATTAATAGTGTAGTGCAGGGGTGGCGAACCACGTTTAGTAGGTAACCATTTAGTGCCATTTTACTAAAGAAATTGAGCCTGTAGACTTGCCGCCTACAACCTATTTCGCCTTAGTGATTACTGGGAAGAAAATAATCAAATCTATCTGTTTAGTATTTTTTTTTGTGATTTAACTTCTAAACGAACAGATCGTTCGTCAACGTGAAATTTATACCTATTGCTAGAAAATTTAAAGATGGCTTTTTTGCAGATTTTTTGTTGCCTTTGGTAGTAGACATACATTTATTAGTACCTACTATTTATTACATTAGCTCGATTTGAGTGGACTATATTAGGTAAGCCCTCCCTTAAACCGTAATTTTTCACCCTAAAAAAGTTGCTTCCCAGAAATATTATTTGCTTTAGGTTACTAAGTTTAAGTACAGAATGCTTGGTTGACGGGTTCGTAAAGTTTCCGTTTCCACCTTGCATCCAATCATTTATTTTTTAAACCGGGACTCGAACGCTCAGTAGATAAAAGCGAGTTAGCATCCACTGAACGATAGGTGATTTTATGATTGTATGTAGTTCCAATTTTTTTATGCATCTGTCTTATATTTGTATTGTCTATGTTTACAGTTCCAATTTGTTTAACACTGTCACATGATTCAGTTCAGTTTTTTGTTTCAGTTTAATAAAGTCTTTAAATAAAAACAACTGATAAGTACTTTTATGTTTTTGTTAGCAGTCACAGTGAACTACTTTAGATTTATAACACATGCCTGTTTTTCGAGAAAAAATGGGCAATGATCTTTCGTGTCGCAAGAGACTATTTTTATTTGTTTAGACCAGACTTTCTCCACTTCTGCCACGTCGTTACTTTGGCTGCATGTTTTTGGACGTAGAAGGCAGGATAGGCGGTGGATTAATATGAACACCTAAGAATCATGGTTTACCTACCTACCTCATAATTTTCCTGCTTTTGTCCCATTTTATTTGGGGTCGCCGCAACATGGTGTCACTCTCTCTGGCTTGGCCACCATCAGGGATTTTAATTTTGATAACACAATAGTCGAAATTAGTCGCCAAATATCAGAAATAGGCGTTCACTAGTTCAAAAGTTATAAGGGTTTATAGGTGGCCGAGCCAGATAGAGTCTCTCCAGCTTGGCCACATGTATCTATATCTCGAAAACTAGGGCACCTAGTGAAGATCTGTTTTTACAAAAAAATATTCGCGAAATAGTCGAAATCAATTGCCAAGTCACAGAATTAGTCGGGTCTTAGATTAGAAGTTATAATAAGTTCAATTTTTAAAGTTTAGTCCAAGAGCTAGACAGAAAAGTCTACGAAAACATTCCAAGAAAAAGATATTTCTATTAATATGTGTAAACTACTTCTAATTTTATTGATCTAAAGTCCTTACAAATGTCAGAGAAAGACAAATTTTAATATTTATAATTATTTATAATACTATTTTATCCATCCATATTTTCTTTAGTCATCCTCTCCAGCAGCAGCAGCAGCTACTTTAATTTAAGTACTTCTTCTAAAGGAAAAGCTTTGGAGGAGTACTTTACCTGAGGGGCCCAGTACAGAAATGCTACTGTCTACCTACTTAAAATATGATTTGTTTTTATTTTATTAAAAATTAGATGTATGTAAGTTAATTTAAGTTATATAGATAGATATTAATTTGATAAACTGGAAATATAAGGAATTTTTATTTAATTTACTTTTTCTCGATTTTCTAAATTGAATAAAAATGTTTTATAATAGGAATGAAGTTCGAAAAGTAACGAGAAAAGCTAACTGGAATCCCATCTATAGATATGGCTTGATTGGCAAGTCGATCAACAATTGCATTGCCATTATTCCAATATGTGATGGGATTATCTCTTAGCTGACACGGTTTATTATTATTTGTATATTTTGTTTCTTTTTAGCCATTTTGCTTTTGCTTTGGACGCTCTTAATGTTTGTATAATCTCAACATGAAATCTTGTAAAATGATTATGATTTAAAAGTGTCCATGGAGTTTCTTGCCCATTCTTCTCCATAGAGATCAACGCTTTAGAATGCGCAACTACAGTACTTTCACAAGTTATTTTGCATTGTCTGGGACTGTAGCTTCATATTTTTCTTTCTTGACATTAAAAAGTGCCTGTAATGGTCTAATAGAAATAAATGCTTTAAAATTGATCCATTGAAGGACTGCGTGCTTTCCGTTACATACAAATTTCAAATTATTTTCAGTATAGTGTAGGTACCTAATACCTAAGCTATCAGTGTTCTTCGGAAGTTCGAGGAAAACCGAGCGAAATATTGGAGCGAGCTTGAAATAATATTGTATTGGTGTAAATTCAACTCTGGTTAGAAAATCTATCAGGTCACTTTTATTTTGGCTTGCATTTAGGTGTAGGCTAATTAGTGAAAATGATAATTAATATCAGCCCAAACGTGTTAGTTTTTCATATCGAAGGGCGTATAAGTCTGCTTTGCACCCGAGAATGTGTAGGAATGTGTGTGCAAGTAACCAATCACAAACTTAGCTCAAGCTGTGAAAAAGTTTTGCCAAGCCACTCGCTGTTGAATTGTTAATCTGCCCAACCGGACTATCTGTGAAAAACTAGCTCTACTACCCTATTAGTTATACAATGTGTCCGGTCACGGACTAGCGATATTCTATGTACATAGATAACAAACATACTCAAATTTATTGATTAAAAAAAAAACTACCTTTTATTTCACAAAAAAGTTTACAAAACTTTCGTTGATTTGCATATTTTTTTGGACTTTAATTTTGTTTTCTAAAGTTACGAAAACGTTAGCTCATCATTTCTTAATTTAATTGATAGACAATATTGTTGTCCTCTGAATAAACATATTTTCGTCTCAGTAAGACCAAAACTTTGAGAAATATGATTATTTTTTGTACACGCATAGAATATATCTCAAAATGGCTGCCAAAAAGCGGGGAAGTGAATTAGACCTAAGTGTGTATCGTAATAGTATATTAAAACACTCGTTACATAAGTATCTAGAATATCGCTAGTCCATGACCGGACACATTGTATAGTTTCACACACATCCCTCGCTACGCATCCTCGCTCATGTCGCGTTGAAACGCAGCCAAAGCGTTGAAAAGGGGCTTGTTAAAATAAAACACACATATAAAAACAATAAAATAGATTTTCATTTATTGTGAGACGAAAAATACAACAATGGGACTTATCAGCTAAAATGGTTAGTGGCAGACTGTTGTGTCAAAGAAATTGATTGTTAGGTAAGGATGGCGCGGGTAGCACGCATCTCTACGAACATGTAGGTACTCCTAATTATTTATGTCTTTCATTGGGGAACTCGTGGTAACGAATATCAACGAAACAATATTATATAATACACAAAACGATACCATGACCTCGCTATTCACTGAAATCATAACTAAGTAATATTATTTTATTTTAACATTGTGAAGTTTCAATAGTTTCATTTTTTAACTAATTTTTTTTAAAAAGGCTTTATTGATTCGAAGCTAATACTTAATTACTTACAAGATTGTTTAATAGTTTTAATAGTTGTCGCGCCTCTCGTCCGTCGTCCGTCGGTCGGACGCGGGCCGCGTCGTGTCCGTGTAGTGGCGAGTCCGTGGCGAGAACCAACGGACTCACAAATCAAACGTAACAACTCTCAATTACCGCTACTATGAAACGTTCTATACAAAATTGAACATTGCCGATTCGCTAGATCGTTTTGATTCTCATTATACTCATATACTATAACAAGTGGCTGACGAGCGATCGGTTCAACTTGTCACTAAGTCGATTAAAGTACACGTCTTACTTACTTTATAAGTTGAAAAATGCCACTGTTGCGAACCTACATCGCCTAGATGGAGCGCTTCGCTATTGCTCGTTGACAAAAAATTCCGAAATCAATTCGTTACACCGTAGACTATATCTTTGTTTAATAAACTTGAAGTATTTATCAATAATCAATAAGTACATTATAATAATTGAATAATTAGTATTTTGTTTTCATAAGAGACTAGCATTACAAATAAATACCTTCAGCTATACAATTTTAATGTTTATTTCTATTTTAAACATTTTGAAGATGTTCAAAGTGGACTACGTTGGTTTTTACACAAGAATACCGTTGTTGCATTCCTACGGTTCTTGTATAGAAACTCTTCAGTTAATGCGTCTACGCTTCGAGATATGACTTAAATGTATACTTAGATTTAGGGGGAAAAGGTCGTAAAAACAAAAAAGTTATTGAAATTTATAACAAACACCTTAACTAATACTTCAATAATTTAGTTAAGTATATATATTTAGTTCGGGCGGGCGGGGGCGTGCGCGGCTGATAATATCACTCGGCGTACGTACAAACGATGATCTGCGCTACAAATGAAATAACTTTATACAAAAGATGAGGCTCGGCCCGCCCTCCCCCGCCCCCCCTCCCCCTCCTCCACTCTCCCACAACATGTCTTTGACAAAAGCAATATAAAACATTTCATTCCGTGTAAGAGATGACACGATGGTATGCGAAAACTTTATTTTTTTTTTCAAAAAACACACGTCCATTCGCTCATCACTGCGCTTAAATCTAAAATTAATAATTAGACAATATTTTTTTATTTGTTCAACAGACGCGCGCATCGCGACGCGCGCGTATAATAATAAAATATTTTCAAAACAATCGAATAATTAAACACACTAGTTAACAATATAACTTATGCTCAAGTACACTGGCTGCGAGACGAAGCGGGGACCGGCTCGACCGGCTCCCTCAACCATACGTGTTCAAAATCAAATACCAAACTTGATCATCCTCGTTACCTTTCAAAATATGATTTTATACACAATCGTTTAGCATTATTATTACATGTATGTATAATAATATAATTAGAGCGATGGCAGCGTAACGGTTCGTATCGTGCGCGGGCACGGGCGGTGTGGGGGCGGCGGCGTCCATAATACTGATATTAACGCTAAATTATTGCATCGATGAGCTGCGGCGCGCGGCGCACTATCCTACCGCTACGAGTGGGGCGGCTACACGGCCGTCTCCGTGTGCGAGTGCGACGACAAGCGCTCCACGTCGATGTCGTGCGGCGCCAGCGAGTCGCGCGCCGCGTCGGCGTAGTCGATGCTGGACGAGTGCGAGAACCGCTTGGACAGCGCCGTCTGCTTGCGCAGCGCCTCGGCCAGCGCCGCGTCCGCCAGCGAGCCGCGTGAGTCCAGCCCCTGCCGGAACGCGTTCACCACGCGGATCTGCGGCGCGAGCGGCGGTTAGTACACAACTTGCGCGCGCGCATGCGTCGCGCCCTGCGCCGGCGCTTACCACTCGACTGCACGTGTGACAACGCTACACTTGCACAGAATTTACAGTGACACCAATAAAAAGTCGAGTCGTAAACACCAGTGCTAAGATTCCCACTGACAAAATCCAGTTTTGTAGACATTATTGATTTGTATTCATATGCCAATTAATTTGTCAGTGCTACGGAATCGTCGAGAGCGCCACGTATGCCGCGGAGCCTGGTTCCAGTCCCTCCGGCTTGTCTGCACGTCACAATTGTATATGGGAGACCAACGGGAGGGACGACCAGATCAATGTACAATTTCAACATATAGAAGCACACCGAACCATAAAAAAGAGGCAAGAAAGCGTTATATATCAAAATTCCAGTCACAGGATAGTTTTTGGTGGCGAGCCATGCCATGCAGTGAGTGGCCGGGGCTTCACCTCGCGCCTCTGAATACAGACACCCGTGGCCGAGAGGATGGGAGGTACCTGCGTGATCATGCACTCCGCACCTCTGTGACTGTATTTACTCTCCACTATGTGAGCTACGCGCGAAAGCTCTATGGTAATGCTCTTGCCCTACTTACACAATACATTGCACATGATACGAAGCAACATCGCTTTACCCAACAACGTCCTATATCCGAAATATGGTAAGCAAGCTGACAAATACCCTCAACGATCTTCGACTTCCTTTTACATACAAATACGTAGACGTAAAGCGTTGTTCTAGCCTATTACAGAGATAGAGAAAAATTTTATATTTCTAAAAGCTATTTAGTTAAAAAATGACCTCGGATGCGTCTAGTTTTTAAAATGAATTAAAAGCTATTGACGAATCCCTGGGTTTACGGCACTACTGATTTAGGACCCCACGAATTGACGAATCATTGCCGTGGTCACACATCGGAGAGTAGTTGAGAAATGAATCTGTTGTAAAGGACGGTAGTTCGAGATTCACAACCGATTAATGCTGAGCCGAATGTGTGGACCAGGCATAAGTGCATTATATGAGGCAAAAAATAAAAACAAAAATTACTATGCCACGATGTATGGTTGCCAACATAACATAAAAGCTCTTGATTCTACTTAGGGACTTCTAGTCGTACTTGTGTTCATAAAATTATTATTTACATTATAAATTTTGCCCAATCAAACCCTATCAGAATCCTAAATATTATGAATAATAATTTAATAATCCATTGTTCGAAATTTGTGTTATTATTATTAATTAAACTATTAATTAACACATCAATCAAAACCAATGTTAACATCAATAGTTAAGAAAATACAATCATTCCCTTATTTACATTGCATTCAACGATCAGAAAATCGACTTCAAGATATATACTTTTTACAAGAGAATTAAAATATTTACAGTATAAAAAAATAAAAATTCATGATGATATATTCAATAATTGAAGTCGATTAATTTACAACACAGTTGCACAAAAATCCAATCACAGTTAGTGTTTGTTTTTATCGACACGCCCACAGCAACCCAAGTGAGCATATATTATATAATAAATAAGTATTTAATATTATGTATAACACAGCACATGCGTCAGAATACATGCAAATGATACCCATGCAGATGACATTGACCGGAGCACTTCAACAACATCATATATTATTATACAGGGTGGTGCTTTTGGTAGGAAACACTGTGGCAGCTATTCCGGCAGATATAGATAGAAAGGTTTGATTTTCAATTTCAGGTGTTTTTAAACAAATAATTTTCAGAATGTTGAAATAAAAACTTTTCTATCTCTAAAGTTTAGTTGCCATAATGATCCCTGTTCAAAAACCATCCTGTACATCCAAGGCTAGTGTAGAGTAGGTAACGTTCTAGGATTTATAGAAAATAAGCGTCAGTGCAGGTTTTAAGCGCTCTTATAGGATTCATACACGCAGTGTGAAAGCGTATATAAGGAGTAAAAGTGTAATACATAAGTGTGGAAGTGCATAGTCTCTACAACACACAAGCGAGTGGGATAAGACAGAACGGAGAAGTTGTAGGTATAGATAGACAGAGTACAGTATTAAAACATTGTCGAACATATAAAAAAAAAAAACGAAAAAATGTTAACGAAAAAAAAAAACAGAAATGTGAGTGAAACAGGGTGTCCTCTCAAAAAAGTGAATCTTACAGCTTGATCGGTTGATGTCTTGCTGTACGGGACGGGTATCAATCGTTCTTGTAATTCGCCACCTATCACCTTCCGTGTGCAATTGGGTATTCATGGAAAAGAAAATAAAAACGAGAACATGAAGTAAAGGTACGACACAGAGAGAAGCGCCCGCGCCGCCGTATAGCGGCTGCGTGGAAGGTACATAGATAGGTATACTGCGTGCTGGGTGTCTGACGGGATTCTACCTACTCATATAGTTAAATATACATAGTTAAATATACAAGATGTCTCATAATAAACGCTTGACATCACTTGTGGTGTCACAGATCATGAAACTGAACAATATATTTTGCTCTACGTGTTTAAATTTGGATTATTCTATAGGAGTTGACGCGAATAGCTGATCAACATGTTTGGTGAAACTAGTAAAAAAATGCAATTTTCCAAAAGTCAAGTCATAGAACAAAAGTTGTTCGTCTTCATGTTATGAGTTGCCACAGGAGAAAATCTGTGCTTACTATGTTTCACCTTGTATAAAAATTTAATATTTCACAATATATAAATTATAAAATAGTTATGGTTTCAAAAATAATAAAGGATTTAGGGTAGAATCGCGTCCGACGCTTTAGCAGTGATAGATCTTTTTAACAGAGTGTAATATCAGAAAGTATAGAAAGTTTCTTAGGGGGAACTAGACGAAGCAGTGTGCCTCGCGAAGCGATGAGCAGTAGAAGAAGTATATATATAGATACACAGTAAACAGAACTAAAAGTATATAAGACGCGGGGTACATCCTATTAAGTACCTTAAAAAGCACATTCATGGGGTGTGCACTTAAAAACTAGATTTTTTTTATATATTTTTCCATCCAGGGCTCCGTTACATCCATCTTTATAAAAACGCAATTAACAAAATAACAAAAATAACTAATTAAAATTAAAGAAAAATACAATATAATATAAACATTTAACACTGAACACTTATACTAATAGTTCGTTGATGGGGTTCCGTGGTTTGTTTAAAATAAATCATGGTTTGTGTATCTGTGTGTTTGTTGTGTCCTTGTTGACAATCGGCACTTGTGTGTGTATGTTCTTTGTCATCATGCGAACTATTCTAGTGAAGCACACACATATATATCGTTGGATCGACGTAGTCGCTCACATACCGGAAAAATCTACCTATTGTATACCGGTATAGGACAATCTAATCAAGCTATAAACAACTATATTACAGAAGCATACATATAATACAATGTGATACTAACAACAATGACGTCTATACGTTTTTGCTTTCCGTGATTTTTTGGGTTGTCGATTTTTTTTAATGTGTTACTATTTACATATATTTTTTTAGCGTGGCGATTATATTTCAAGCTGAGCACGATCTATTCTAGTTAGTTGTGTACTGTCAATGCATATATGTAACATACAAAGTGAATACAATACATAATATAATAAAGAGACTGCAAAGCTTAGTGTGTGCGAATATTAAAATTATTGTTTACCTTGGTGTATTAATTTGCAGTTTTCTCAGTTTGTTGTATGTGCATCATATACGCAATGACTTAACAAAGTCCATGCGATTGCAAGTCGAGGTGTGTCTAATGGGCTATACTGTACAACGTCGCGTGAAAGCGCCAAGCGATCTAACATCGACTAGACCGTACGACATACGCGGCCCGTGTTGGCCACGGGCCGCCAACAACAAACATTGGACCAACATCGACACATCAACATGTTCTCATTACTGCAAGTTTACCTTATTATTGCAGCTCTCCACAATGTGGCAGGTGAAATGAAAGGTACTTTGGAGTATAGATACTTTATTACTAAAGTTTAAGAGACAAGAAGCGTTAGAATTAACGAATTAACAGTACCAGGTTATTATACCGAGTTATAGGTATGTATAGCGAGAAATCATGCTTGCTATGGTTTTGTTAATTATATTTTACGTGATTTATCACTATCGGCGTGTTCGCACCCTACTACAAGCGTAATTATTAAATTTTTGAAAAAACGTATTTCATATTTTTTTTAAATCTAACTTTTGGTGTACACCAAGACACGATTAATCATCCATAATTTAAGTATAATAGTTATCTTTGTATACTATACTCTTCTAAGTCTTAACATTGATGTAGCAGGCAATGATTTAGTCTCTACTTGTGGTGCATTAAACTTTAAGACTCAATACACAAAGGTTTTTATTAAATATTTAGTATATACTTAACATATAAACATATTAAACTTTACCACAAAACATTGGAATGATAATTAAATTTGCTTGAGATACCTTGGTGAGAAGGAAACAAATAAAACAATATGAGATGGAAGACGAAAGAATAGTGGACAGTGGTGTAGTGTAGAAATAGACAGGTAGGTATGTTGGTAACGACAATGCAAAACAAAAAAACATTATCGTGCAAATCATTACCAAAATACACAATAAATAGAAAAAGAAAAGACAGGTTTTATAATAAAGTAGTAACTCTCCGATTCATGCAAAATGTATAAAACTATATTATTGTGCCATTTAACAAATATGCATACAGTTCTACTGTTTTGCTAAATCGATGTATAGTCTATAAAAATATGAGCATAGCGTTTGTGTTTTGTAGTTGTGGCCGACACAAACACTACATAAAGACAAAACACAACGAGCTTCTATGAAAAAAGGACACATTTTCTAACACTAAATATTTCACATCTAAATCGCATTCTTCCAATAAAATAAACAAACAAAAATAACAAGCAAATTTAAATATCATCTTATTATTAAAAACGTTTATAAAAGCACTTGAGTAGCACAAATTGTGTATTTTCGTTTTTTTTTTATATATTATAAAAATGGCACATGACTTTATCCGTATTATATACTTTTATTTTTAACACACAACAGTTATTTTTAGACATATTAATTACAAGAAAAGATGAGTTTAAAGATTTATATATTTACAGAAAAATTAATACGATATCAATTTAAAAATAAAATATATTTTCAGAAACTTTTAATAATTCGTCATATACCGGTCATAAAATAATTTGCTCAAAATCTAATATACTCCCTCCATCTAAATAGTGGTGCACCATAGTTATCATAAATCTAATCAATATATTTTTGCGAATCGTCTAATATTGTACTTATAATTTAATAAACAATTCTTAACTATCTACTGCATTTACATTTTTTAAGAGATTCCAAAAAAGGTATTTTACGTTTTAGAAATTTTAGCGAAAAACTGTAACTATCATAATTTTAGAATATTCGTTTTGGAATATTTTGTTTTACTTTTTAAATGGCAGTAGTTTGAGTCCGTGTTTCTTTATTTAACTTGTTAATTTCACTTTAGTGTCGTATTTATAAATATTTTGGGGGTTTTAATCATCGCTCTGATGCGATACCGGGCTGAGAGCGGGCAGGGAGCTCCCGCCAGATTGCACGCTGATCCTTCGGTGCTCCGCCAAATAATTATTGACAAATATCCTGCGACCGGCCAATATGTCCGCCTTTTGCTGCAAAACAACATGACGGACGTGTCAGTACGCGTCCGGCAGGCGCATGTGCGCAGTGTCCTAACTACCACAGCCGCTGAGCCGTAACCAAACTGCTTTGTCGCCATTACACTAGACATTACGTGGAAACGAGCCGATGGCATTCCAAAATCAAACGGCTTTTTTTTCTTTTTTTTATAATAATAATATAATGACCACAAACGTCATTTGTCTTTAGAACACCACAACTACTGAAAGTGAAGAGTTGTAGCTATAGAAAACTATGGAAATATTTTTAGAAAGCAGTTTCGTTAGTCAAGTGCCTAACTGTAACTAAGATAGGGGCATTCACTAGCTGGGTCGGGGTCGAGGGCATCCAGTAGCAAAATACTAAATATATAAACAAAATAATAATATAAAAATATAGTTAAAATACCGTGTGGGAACTACTGCTACTCTGATAAATGAAAAACGTCCGGTATGTGAGCTACTTCGCGAATCATTTGCTTCGGTTTTTCTATCAACGTGTTTGAGGTACAAAAAAAATCAACATTTTGTCAAATAAATACTTTTATTGTAATGAGTTTTTAATTACTATAGTGGTTTATAGTGCCGGTTAAGTATGTATTATTTAACAATTAAACGTATCATTACAGTAAAACTCAAAAATAAATAAAAGATTACGAAAATCAACTTATTACATAAGTACATACACAACCGAGTTTATGAAAAAAATAATTAAGTGGATAATGTAAGAGCCGTTTTGTATTACTTATTTACTTTTAAAATAACACTTAGTTTACTAATTTGGTGTAATAGTGGAGATAATATTAATTTATGCGTTCATTTTATTTTTCATGTAAATATTTTATCAGCTTATCGACTACAGTGTTAGAAGTTTTGTAAGTTATCGTGGTTGTATATAAAAACCATTTTTATTAAATGCTGAACTGTTACAGTAATAAAAAAATAAAAATTCGGATATAAAACCTTTTTCGAGAGTCTGATAATATGAAAAGGTTATTCGGATAAAAATGTATATTATCAGAGACTCTGTACAAACATCTACTAACAATAATAATTAAAGAAAAAAATACAAATTGTGCAATACTCACAGACATCAGTATACATGCAAAACACTGTAATAAGCATGATCACACTGTAAATGCGAAGCAAAAATAATTAAAAAAATTAAAACAATCAAAGAAACAACATTTTGTACCACAAAAATATACATTTGCTCCATTATAATGCTCAGTACTTACAATCTAGGCGCAGCGGCCATTTTGTCGACGAGTCGTCACAAGATGGCCGCTAGCGGTCTCACCTTTATGGTGTACGTAAAAAGGCTTATTGAATGATATGCAATTGTCTCTAAAACTGGGATATAAAATATTTAAAAAACTGTTGGTCTTTCATTAATGATTTAAAAATCGTAACATCAAATACAACATTTACGGTATTCAAAATAGAGAAATACTCGCTACAACTTATTAAAAAGTATAATTATGCTTAAACATTCTCGTACATGTTATATTTTGAAGCATTTGCCAACAGTGGATGAGCAATTGCTATGATTCAAGCAGCCAGGAGACCGAAGACGCTGGGCAGCCAAGGTGCAGACACCACCGATCCATGCTCTAATCAACTTATTGGTTCAACGAGTACCTACATGGTCCGTCGGGATACTTACTACTGTACGCTCCCTATTCGTCAGACCTAAACTTACCGTCAACATCTGAAATAGAGCGTATGGGCTAAATGGCCACCCCCACCAGAACAAGATAGGCGAAAAAAAATGCTATGGAATTTGCTTACAGTTTTATTTTTTCAATGTAAATATTCTCGTAACATTTCGCAAAAACCAAGAAGTTTTTTAAAGATACACTTTATGTAGAGCTCTTTCGGTTCTCTTTCATAAGCGTGAAGTGTCTCATTCATACTAAACTTTAGGCGTATACGTAAGAATCTATATAATATTTTAAATTAATTATAATATGATTTTTTATAGACAAGTTACCGTCTCATAACCGATATATAATGAAGATATAGATCTCAAAGATAGAAAGGGGTTAAAAGTGGTCCCAAAATTTACTATGAAACAAAACACACAAGCTGCCAAGTACCCTCAATATCTCATAATAATAATAATATTTTTTCGTAACAAACTACTTACACAAAAAGCTAAGTGACGAAGTTGAAAACTTTAAAAAGTTTTTTTTTTTATTAATTTATATTTTTCGTAAAATTTCGAAGTTCAAGGATTATTAAAAAGTTTACAATTTAAATTGGAGTTTCTTCATTTAGTTTCATATAGCTACCTATACAAAATATCACTGCTCCGATATTCATAAAAAGACGTTTGAAAATCACTAACTTATGTACAAATACGTTCATCTCTAAAATAGCAGTGTTCATTTATAATGACGGGTAGAAAGAGCCGTATAATCTACGTATTAGAAATATAGGGGTCCCGACACTAACGAATGCTCACTTGTCAACTATTAAAATATGCAAACACTTCTCTATTGAAACGTTAACATCATTATGAAAACATCAACAGGTTACAAATATGCTTTGAAAATGTACAGTATGCGCTCGCGCACACGCACGGGCGGTGCGCGGCGCGGTAACAGGCACGATTCGGTCTAGGAGCCTAACATCGGGCCGCTAACATCGTCTAGTAGTTTATTGCTCTATCAACTACCTAGCACTAAAAAATTTCAACACTTAATAAAAATTCTTAACGTACTAAAAATTAAGAGTCGATTAATCGTTTAAAGCGTAAACGCGATCGAGACAGAACGAGATAGGGGCGCGGCGATGGCGATGAGATTACGCGGGAGATTGCGGCGTTAAGTACGATCGACGGCCGAGCCGCCGGGGACAAACGAAAAACTTGCATATAAGAAAAACAAAACGTCGTCAGTGCGTCTCGTGGTCGGTCGGTTCGGGTCGGAAGGCGATCAGAATATGGTGGTCTCGGTGCGGGCGGCAGCGGGAACGTCCTCGGCGTCGATGTAGGCGATGTCGGGCGGAGCCGCGCGCAGGCGCGAGCGCAGCCCGGCGGCCGAGTGCGCCGACAGTCGCTCCTCCATGTCCTCCAGCGTGGACTTGAAGGCGCGCACCACACGCAGCTGCAACAAGCCAGCGCTCACCGCGTGCGCCTGCCCCCCCTCGCTGCTGACCTACAGCTGCCGAGCCGCCGCGATACCGACCACCGCTACCTTTATCTTAGAGTGTGGTGTGGATGTTCTTTGTTACGACCTAGTTGTCTGTATTCAGAGTTCGGGGACGTCTGTGGAGGGAACGATGGCACGTCTACTACATGCAGCTATTCGAACCTCGTTGCTATCTATGAACTACCGAAGTGACGATGACCGATGATTGGATCCGGTGCTGGGGAGAACAGTGGGCGCCATGCTCACAGCTAACTAATACAAAACAAAAGAGCTAAGGTGCTGCGATAACTGTTAAATCAAACACTGTGTAGATGACTGGCTGACTAGAGACAGAGAGTGAGTCACAAAGCGGGACGAGAGGGACGCGTCAGGGCGACATGGCAACAAGGCGACATGGGGGTCACATGTGGTGGAGGCGTCGATGTCACAGGGTGCTGATTCAGGGTCGGGCGAACGAGACGGTGCCAGTACAGGAGCGAACACTCAAGCGCATAAACTGCCTGTTTGTGCGCTTGAGTAGGAACAGGACGAGATCTACAGCCAGAATAGTCGTGGAGATGCAAACAGACGAGAAAACAGAGCTATTGATTGCTAACGGTTACTCGACGACACTCTAGTCGCTTTTTATCTACATAATTCAACACACATCTATGACATATTGTTACTAAACCTTTGATCCCCATTTAATTTAGAATCTGCAACATATCCAATTAAGTTTTGACATAAAATTTCGACAAGCTTTATTTAAGTTTCGAGCTGGTATTATTTAAGTTGCGCTAATAATAAATAAAAACGTGCCAAAAAGCATCCAACTTGTTGCCTCACAAATGTGCCTACCACCAACTTCAGTGCCCAAATTCTGGCACAACATTGCCAAAATCGACTGTGCAGATTTATCAAAATGTCAAAGTGCCGAAAATTCAGCATATCGTCAGCGACAGGTGCACTTTAGCTACAAGTGCTCAAACGTGCCAGATCTGTCCACAAGTGTGCTAATGCGAAGTCATTGAGCGGAGTGTCGCCGGAACCTTTGCAAGGGAAGTTTTGGAGGTGTAAGGGCACCGGGATGCAACGCGCTAGGGGCTAGGGCACGAAACAAATAGGTATAGAAAACCAGTTCCATACTAGGAGCGAAATCGCACGCACACTTAGGCACACGTTTAGACTTAACGCACTTGCGACTGGCATTTGCCATAATTTCAGGACGTTTGTAGGTGTCTGTGTGTGCGTGTGTACTTCTATCGTATTGTATGGGGCTGCCCTTCTTTACAGTCATGATCATCAATTTGTATTCACATAACAACATTCATAAACGATTCAAGCGTCAGATATGACAAGATAGTTAGATAGTTTGAAAATACAATTTTTTACATAAATACTTTATTAGGAAGTCGCTTTTGAAGTTTGCCAAGTGTACACATATAAATGGTCATGTTTGTTCCTACATGTTTCGTGTGTTTGGGCTAAGGACGGCTAGGGACGGCTAGGGGGCGGGTGCGGTACCGTCAGCGTCCTGTGCACGCAGCGCGTCGGTAGCCGCCGCGGCCGCCACTAGACCTCCGTCTCCAGCACCGGCCGGGGCTGCCAACAACATCTCTCTACGACGCGCGGCTCCACGCCCCATTCGACACCGTCCTACGTGCGCAGCCCTAGCTTTACAACTGCCGCCGGACAGATATGGCACGGGGTTTTCGTTCTTTATTTAAATTAGTAATGTCTAAAAAGGGGACTTTTATAAACGGTCTTAATTTGTCAAAACCGTTAAGGACGTCGTTATTATGTGCAGTTATTGACAAGGGGTAGTGACGTCATTTGTCGTGTTTTGGGTCTAGTTTTTGTGACGTCATCATCTCAGTGGCGGGTTTAGTTTACATAGTGGGTTGGTTTGGTCATGCATCACAGGGAGTGCATTCTGGTGACGGTTGTATTGGTGAGATGTTTGGTTAAAGTTTAAATATCAGACCAATATGCTTTATATTTCTTTTTACTGTATTTTTTTCCAACGCACATAACACAATTGTATAAATTAGTTGATGTGTTTATTTAACAATAAATATTTTTTTATTTATATTTTTTGTGTACTGTGTTTTTATAAAAACATTTAAAATATTTTTTATTTATTTACTAAAGAAGCACAGCAATTCAACAACACTTATATTGCAAGAAACAAAAAAGTGATCAATGAGATGATGAGGTCAAAAAAAAACAATTTATCAACAACATTAAAACATCTGTTCCATATCTGTCCAAGCCGCAAGCAGGCCAACACGGAAAAACAGACCCTTTATTAAAACAAAACAGAAAATCAGGAAATAAAAACGAAATGGAATAATGTGTTTCGTGTAAACTGGATGCGTGTATGGGCCAGAGTTGGCCAGTGTCGCGTGACGGATATGACCCGAAGAAGAGTGCCAACGGAGAAGAAAATAAAACAGAAATAAAATCAAAAAAGTGAGAAAAATAATTGGGGTACAAATCGAGGCCTTAGCTACCCTGTAGATCGACAGCCGTCTAAACTACACCTAAACAACGCAGGGAACGCCTAAGATGCTTGGATAGGAACGAGGGTGCACTAAACCTAAACTTGGGTTACACCTAGTTTAAAACTGCCATCAGGCTTTATTTATTTAAAACAAATATACAGTAACGTTTATACTGATTTATATTTATGTTTCATACCAAATTCCAAATGCGTTCTATGGTGGTGGCTCGCTAGTCCGCATATATTTGTGACAACAGGTACTTAAACTATAACATCTACCATGCTATTTTGTTTATCTTCAAGTTTTTGTTAAACCTCTATTTAGGAGCCAAGGAGGAACGTGTTTTTTTTAGTATTTTGACGGCTTTTTATTGTGAAAATATCTATTTATTTAAAAGAAAACCAACAAAAAAGTTTTGTTTTGAAAGAAAACAAAAAAATAATTTGATATTTGCACAATCTTAGAACGTCGAAAAAAGTTAGAAAGCTAAACAAAATCACTTTTTTTGGGTTATTGTATTTTTTTTTATAAATTTAATTACTGGTTATTTGTCTCTACATACATACTATACTTACCTGTAACGCTGTATTAGAGCACCGCTATATACATTTACAATAATGGACACTACATCAAGCCTAACAAGACTTACGCAAAATAACACAAAGAAGGCAACTTTCCAACGGCAAGGCAATGCAAAACTACTGATGATGGACCTCGCCGCCCAGTTTGACGCTGTACCCACCTGACCGAACACACCCCGACATAAAACGCCACTACGGGGACAACATTCACAACAAAACAAAACACAAAAAAAATAACAGAAAAAAAAACAAAACATAAAACACTGACAACAACACAACGGCAAAGGAAAGAGGTTCCACCGAAAACGGTTAGACTTTGGTGTTAGTATCGAGCACACTCGGCATGCTCTCGCTACGTGTGTATTTAACTAGTTTTTTTCTCAAGAAAAATCCACTCCACACTCAAAAATTAACGTTCATTTTAACAGCAGTAACTGAACACAACTTGGTACAAAAATAATATTAAAAATAATATGTAAGTGGATAAATTATTATGAATGTGAACAAGTCATGTTACTGCTAAGGTGACTTTGATATCGGTAACGTATGTTAGTCGGTACGCCGTGCGGGCCTGTCTCTATCAGGTTCTTTAAAACGGCGTATTTTACAGAGCTGGGTTGCTTTGGATCAGTAGCGAGGATGTTTCGGGTTGGCGTATCACAAGCAAAAAATACTATTCTTAAAAATAAAAAACAGACAAAAATAAAACAAAAATAGTAAAAAAAAATCAAACAGTCAGTATGACTAGAGTTAAATAAAAGATAGAGTAAGGTAGAGATAGTCATATTCATACCGCGATGTAGTTTATGTTGAGTATATATTATATTTAAACCTATATCTATATATCGGGGTAGTCATAGTAACTGTTTGAAGGTAAATACGAGGGATAAGTAACATTGTCACAGCCTAAAAGAGCATGCCAATGGGTAGTGGGGAGGGGCGGTAGTCAACTCAGGTTTTAAATATAGTAGAAAAAATAAGATCGGGAAGCGTCACACTGTATTTTTTTTTACTGCGGTTCATGCATGGCGGTTACTTTCGAGTCTATCTAATGACACTAAGGGGGAGTCCCAGTTTCATGACAAATAAGGATTTAGAGCAGGAGACAGCAGGGTGTGAATCTGAAGACTGAAATACAGATAATAGATAAAAATCAAGTTCAATAAACAAATACATACATGTCATGAAACAGGTACTGAAGAAGTAAAATGAAAAAAGTTTGTAGGATAAATAAAAGTACTAAAGTTCAGAATTGTTCGGTTGCCAATTTCAAAGGTGATATGAGATGAAAAAGGTTTTTAGATATAGAATTAGTGACCGAACAATTAGTTAATTTCTACGTTAATCATGGGCCAAAAATAATAATAGCGTATACTACTAATTATTACTTTGTAAAGTGTTTCTCTGTGTTGGTATAAAAATAAATGTCTCGAAAAAAAAACAGAAGAAGTATAGGAGAATGAAACAAAATAAACGAGACGTAAAACAATAAGAAAATAAAAATAGGTAAAAAAAACCAAGAAAGAAATAATAAAAACGAAAGAAATAACGTACAGTTATTTTTGAAATTCGGTTTTTTTACACGGATTAAATTATTTGTGTATTATTATTATTCTAGATATGAAATATATATTTATTATTTGTTTCGACTCGTACTGTGGAAATTCCCGCTTACTGTACGAAAACCAAAGGATGTGTAATATAAGATGATCAGCGTAATCTCTATAGATTCTATGACGTAATAGTCTATATGGATGCATAATAAAATGGTGGTTATATTCGTTTGTATGCAAAAATAGTAAAAGTATATATAATAAGGACAATAATATCGTTGACTTAGCGTTAGGATGCCCAAGGTATCCGCAGTGTTCACCTGTTGACTTTGACTTTGCTGTATATATATTTGTATGTATTCAAGCTGTAAACTCAAAACTTATCCCTCTTTCGAAAGCTCGAACATTTAATCTGCGAGTCCTATTACTTTTTTAATTATTTTTAAAAATTATTATTTATATTTTGGTATTTTTATTATCACTGTGGCATGTTTACTCAATTTGAATACACATTCGTATTTTTGTAAAAATGCACAGTAATTATTATTTTTATAAAATAGCATGGACTATCATCATGTATTTTTTTTATTTATCAGTCTTTTTTTTAAAGCCAATATTTCATGATGTAACCCATGAGGATTTACTGACAGCTTCTTTAAATGTATACGACTCTCTTCTATTGAATTTAATAAAACTGTATAATTCCAAATAATAACAATTCTTTATCAAGAATGCCGCCAGTAAAATAATAACTGTAAAAAATAGTCAACCACTTCATAAAAAGTTATTTGAATTTAATTTTAAAAGTTTTCAGACTATTGTTTGCAGTTTCAAAATTTATTCAAACCCGAATAATTTATTCAGGCATGAATAAACTTTATTCAACCATAAATTTCCCCCAGAATGATGATGTACACATACATCAAAAACCCCAACATTGATCCCATTTTGTGTAGTGTTCCTAAGTTCCCAATAATTTCATAGAAAAACTGTGATTAGTTCTAATATGAAATTATTAAAGCCCCGACGAAATTCAGCGGCTTTTCAGCTGCTGAATTAAGTCACATAGCAATGTTTGACGGATGACTTATACTTTTGTTTGACATTCAAGTTTTTGGCAAAGAATAATTAATTTTTCGATTGCTATTTGAGTTGTAATTTTATGTAAATTGTTATTTTATTGTATTGCCATCGAATAAACAACCATATTACTGTTAGTATTGTGTCTTTTCTGCTATTTATGTTAAATCTAAACTGCAAAAAAGTTTAGTTAAGTTTGAAATCTATCAACACAGTATTAATTATTACTGAACTGATTGCGTGTCCTAAAGAATCATTTTATTCAGTCGAAATTACTTCGTTTCGTATCCCACTTTTTTTTTTTTTGGGTACATGTGTGCCTATCAAGTCAAACTTCAGTTTCAACAATATTGAATTTCCCCCGCGACGTGAAATTATTGTCAATATTTTCTATGATATCCCAAGCACATGTCATCCGTCGGTTGGTGTCCATATGTCCCGTGTGCGCGTGCGCCGGTGCGTGCGTACCTGCGTCTGGAGGCGCGTCAGGCCGCGGATCCAGAGGATCTGGCCGGCGCGCGGCTTCTTATCCAGGTCCGCGTCGTAGTCGGGGCCCGGCTGGATCGTCTCGGGGTCGGGCTGGCCTCGGCCCCATCTGGGTGTCCAAGGATTTTTGTGTAAATGATTCAAAGATTATACATAGATTTATGCATACAGGGTTAGAGATTTTCTAGGTTCCTTAGGGAAGTTCCTAGTTCGATTTAAATTACCAACTAAGAGATATTGTGGTTATTCCATTCACTGCGGAGTATAACTGCTATAACTACGAGGATTTCTACGGAGTTGCGTCGCCTTTTAGCTGTATCAGGGCCCTAGATATGACCAGCCCAGTCATACTTCAACTTATGCTATAGCATGTTATACTCACGACAATCTCTTGGGAATCTTCCTGGTGGGCACGGTGGTGACGAGCTGGCCCCACACGAGGGTCCCGGCGCCGAGGAACAGGCACCACAGCCACTGGTCTATCGATAGTCCTGCCGTACTGAACGCCATACCTCCGAATTGGATGATAACCACCTGGAATATTCGATAGGTTTGTGTAGTTGGACAAATATGGTTCATTGGTTACCAAGGGATTGGGGAAAAGGCTAGGCAGAGGGTGAGAAGATATAACCCTTTCATCAAAACTTACCTGCGAAGCCGCCGTTCCGATCCATATAGAGTAGAAGATGGGATTGGTGAAGAGTCCCTGGAAAACGTTCCTCTGGCCGTGGATCTTGCGCGCGTTAATTTCGTTGAACAGTGTCATCATGACAAAGGTGTTAAAGATAATAGTGAAGTGCTGAGTCGGTTCTTGGCCGAGAGCCTGGCCTCGACCGGATGGGATGTTCAGGAGTCGGTCGCCTGGGAGAGAGAAGTATGGTCATAAGTCATATAAAATGTTAGTTAATCTAGTTTCTATCACCCATAGAGCTGACCTTACTAACTGTACTAAATTACTTGTTGTAGGTTGTGGTTTTGAACTCAGACAGCACCTCTGAGTAATTTAACCGTCGTTACTCTCAAAAAAGGCATAGGAATACATCATATCAAAAATATTAAACTGGCATAGCCTCGAACCAAAAATTCGAAGCACATTGGGCGCACTGGCGGATTATAGCCTACCTCATAAAACAGAGGATGCCTCTGTACTAACAGTAACATTTATATTCATTTATTTATTTGTATACATATTTTTACATATTTCTTATCAAAAACATTTAAAAATATGTATAAACATAGTAGCCCACCGATATCGGGAACAGGGTCCAAGCTACCGGCGGTCAGGGCTCCAGAGAAAGGAACCTCCTAACAATACGAGCCGTGTCCAGGAGTACCGCTTTCTGTATCAAGCCCTTGATCCAGCTGTCTAACGTAAGCCTCCTCAGGTATTGGTCGAGGCTCTTGGCAATTAAGCCATTGGCAGATATGACTATCGGCACAATGATCGCTGACTCCACATCCCACATGTCGACAACCTCGCGAGCCAAATCAATATACAGTAAGATAATTATTACCTGATTACGCTTTGCAAGTACTAAAAAAGACTTACCAACAAAGAGCAGCGAGAATATAACAAAGAGCTGGTAGATGGCCTGTCCCAGGATGTTCTTCATCATGGTGCGGCTGATGAGTGGCTTGGTGCGGCCGTAAGGCTTGCGCTGCAGCAGGTCGGGTGTGGGCATCTCTGTGGCCAGCGCCAGCGACGCCAGCGTGTCCATGATCAGGTTCACCCATAACATTTGTACTGCCTGGAAGGGGGGACGGTTATTTTAGTACGGGAGGGACGCGAGCCTTTGATTAAGCAGATAGATATATAGATGATATAGTAGCCGCTGTACAAAAAGCAATTAAAATATTTAATTTGATTTATATTTGAAAGATATAGATTCTGGAAGAGCTCCAATGGAGTTGCTCTACATATGAAACTACCTTTGTGAATGGGCAACTTGAATCATTTTTATTTCCCATTTAAGTTTGATGTTATTTTAATGGCTTAATTGAAATATATCATTTGACTTGAACCACTTTAACATGTTTTACGTGAATGTTTCGTCTGTATGAACGCATAATAAGACATAGTCATGGTATATCAAATCAAATCAACAGCCCCCCGCCACTTTCTAGTATTTTAGCTGGGAAGAAGAAGTAGCGGAACAAACTCCCCAGTAACACATCTGTCGGTCAGGTTAGAAGAACCAGATTTTATACAGTTGCACGATTGTTTACAAAAATGTAGGGTAACAATGTATGTAAACTTTGCACCCGTCTGCACACTTTGTCGCGCGAAGGATTAACTAAAATTATATCAATTCAATTATTTATTGCATCTCACATGTGTTTAATATCATCGTACTACATACCTTAAGAGGACTGTCCTGTATCGCACAAGCACCGATAAAGGCCACAATGACGGCCACAACGTTGACAGTCAACTGGAACTGCAAGAACTTCGCGATGGAGTCGTACACATTACGGCCCCACATGACGGCCTTCACTATCGACGAGAAGTTGTCGTCCGTCAGGATGATATCTGACGCTTCCTTGGCTACATCTGTGCCGGCGATACCCTGAGGAAAATTAAATTAAGGTTAGATGATTGTAGGTCAGATTAGCTGTCGCTCCATGTTAACGAAAGGTAATATAAACAGGTACATAATTTATTAATTTTCTCTTAAACACATTGATTGATTGATAAATGATGTTTATTTTGCAAGTATGTAGGTTTTTACTAACACTTTTACACGTCGTTTTTTTTTAAACTAGACGAGGCCTTTGTTTCGTAGCCGACTACTTTGAGAAGAAACAGCCGAAACAAACTCAGAGGTGGACAAAAATCTTGGTCAACTTACATGAGGACTATGCAGATTAGTGTCTAAAATAGTTGGGAGATTTGAGTGGACCTGTCTAGTCAGTGCAAGCATTTGTCAGTTATCGTGTAGCTCGATTCATAAATGTCTTACCATAGCAAATCCAACATCAGCTTTCTTCAAGGCAGGTCCGTCGTTGGTACCGTCACCGGTTACAGCGACTACCTCGCGGGTATCGAACGCTTTCGACTCGATCATTCCTTTAACCAGCGTGTACTTGTCTGTAGGCGATGAACGGGCTAACACACGGAGTTTCGGCCATACTTTGTCTAGCAGATGTTGTTGAACCTGTTGGGTAAGGAAATTAGTTAGTAAAATGTTTGTATTGAAGAATATAAGATGGTTATGACGGAAAATGTCGTGGGGAAAGTTTTGAGTATAAATGTGGATGGGTTTTAGAGTAGAGGAAGGCCAAAGAAATGCTGTATGGACTTTGTAAAGGATGATATGGCTAGAAACGAGGTGTCTGATGAAATGACGAGTATTAGAGAAGTATGTTAGAACAAGACAAGCTGCGAAGACCCTAAATAAGTCGGGATAAGGGCGGGAGAATGATGATGACGGAAATCTAATAAACAGCATTAAGGTGTCATGGTTTATATTCACAGAACACTTTTGCTGCCCAGAACTCAGCGTATGAGTCCAAAATAATAATAGCTGAGTTCTGGACAGCGAAACTGTTAAATCATTCGCTCTGAAGTTGTTACTTTTATCGATAGGTAAATTTCATTTTCTCATCTTTTAGACCCTATTAAAAGGATCTTACCGACGTCGTCAGTCACCATGCGGATTTGCATGCCTTTTTACTAACATCTCCTGATACTGTTATCAATATAAGTCACCTCTCCGTTAGCATCCCTGATCCTCTTGTTGAACTCCTTGCCCTCGAGGATGAGGAAGTCGTCGGTCGGCTTGAGGATGCCGCACTTGACGGCTATGGAGCGCGCGGTGTTCACGTTGTCGCCAGTCACCATGCGGACTGTGATGCCAGCCTTCTGGCATTTCCTGATAGCTTCGGGTACCTGTGGATTACAATTTTTATAGAGAAAACGATCGTGGCAGTGTAGACAAACTACTTTAAAAAGGTGGAATTGAATACAGAAGGCGTCGTTATAGTGCAGCTTGCAATGTTTCGTAGTTGACTGTGATCTGAGCAAACAAAACTAAAGTATTTACTTCAGAAATTTAAAAGCTTGTTTGTTATAATAAAGATCGGATAGCATAAAAATACACATATATGTATATATTATGTATGATTTAATAGGAAATATTAAAAAAATATATGTGCAAAAATGAATAAACGCAAAAAACACTAATTGTTGATCTCTTGCACTAGATATTCAAATGGTTATTTTATGTTCGAAGAAATATTATATTATAAGCCTAGTCTAGATCCTTCTCGCATCGAAAATCTCAAGGTAAGAGATCACAAGCTTGGTTCGTCAGAGATACCGCGGCCACGGATCACAAAAGGCAAAGGAAGGAACGCCCTTCCGCTCCGCCCAGAGCTTTCGATGATTTCCAATGAAAGAAAACTTTCATGTCATATTTATGTCACGTTATGTTTACATACCTCTGGTCGTACAGGATCCTCAATGCCGACAACGCACAGGCAGGTCAGGTTGTTCACGATGTTGTCCTCGTCGTCCCAGTTGGGCTCTTGGTCTATGTGCACCTGAACAACATTAATATTATGTGAGAATAAGAAGGCAATGGATTATGTGTGGTTAAAAGACTCTGTCTTTTATGTTAAACTCTATACATGCCGTAACAAGAGGATGAATTCCTACACTCATTATCATTTTCCCAATTAGGCACAACATGTTTTCTTCTTTCATTCTCCCATGTCAGACGTCACAGCATCATTTACTCAAATCTTTTCTTTGGCTTTCCTCTCCCTATCTGTCCATCAACATTCATATCTATCACTATTTTAGACACATGAGCTTGGGAAGGCTTAGCTCGGTAAGCCGATTCGAATATGATTCAGCGATGGAACACCTAAAAAACCCAGTCGGCACAATCTAAAAAAACCAAAATGCAGTACTTCAATTCATTTACCAAAAACTTTCGAACCGAATGTACTAGACAGAACAAGTGTGATGCACCAAATTGTCCCTGCTTCCAACCAGCATTATAGCTCTTATTATTTACCTGGTTAATCTCAGCCTTGCCGGGCACAAAGTCCCTGTAGGCGACGGAGATGGTCCTGAGTCCGTCGCAGGCCATGGGCTCGATGACCTGTCGCACCAGCCGCTCCTGCATGTCGCGCGTGAACTTCTCCAAGCGTCCTTCGTGGCCGTAGATGAATGCACATCTTTGGGAGAAAACGTATGGGTAAATAAAGGGTGTACAAGAATCCTTAGCGAAGCTGATAGGCAATTGTTCTCTTTATATGGGAAACCTATGGAGATCATAGATCATGATCAGAATTTTCCTGCCCTTGTCCCATTCTGGGGTTTTATTTTTTTAGTTTCAGAGATATTGGGGATAATAGTTTGTCATTGGAATTAAATAAAAAAAAAAAACTCAGGTTGGAAAAAACCATAAAAATATTATGATAGCCAAAATTATTGTGATTTGTTGACTAAAATGGCTGGTCGAAACACATGCAGTTTGATACTATATACATTAGAACAGGTAAGTTATTTATAATAACTGAAATATGAAAGATTGAATCATAACCAAACTAAATAACATGTATGCCAAAGGTTAAATTTTCTACTTATTTTATTTCAGTTTAAATTTCTGTCCAAGCCAGGTTCGAACCAACGACTGCGCCAGTTCTTTGACATTTAAGTTAGCGACATATCATTTTGATTAGACCAGAATAACAACAAAAAATGAAGTAACTAAAAATCAGTACTCACTTCTTCAAAACAATCTCAGAAGCTCCCTTAGTATACAGCCTATATCCTCCCTTGTAGGGGATGACAGTGGACATGCTCTTGCGCACAGAGTTGAAGGTGTAGACGCGCGTGAACGACTCCTCCGGGTGTCGCTCGCGCACGGCCTCGTAGCTCTGGCCCAGGTTCACCACGAACCCGAGCAACGCGCACTCCGTCTTGTTGCCCACCTGCATGGGGGGACCGGTCGGGTCTTGATTTGGCTGTGGGCGAAACAAAACGTGTTACTTGTAGTTTATGGTCAAGGAAGACAATATAGGTAATGTATGTAGAAATGTTCCCGTTTTTCTTTGGTCTTTGGAAAGGTGTGCTATTAAATCTTAGAGCAGCTCCCGGTATTGGCAAATTAGCAAAAAGTCTTAAGTAATTTAGAAGAAGATTTTTCACTTATAATACCACAAGAGCTTCAAAATTATCGGGTATTTTCCGATAGGTTCGTTGCAAACAAATGAAGGAGTCAAGTTTTTCTTTTCAGGTTAAAAAATCGAGAGCGCGCAGCGCGAGTGATTTTTCCTGAAAAACTTGACGATTTTATTTGTTTGCAGGGAACCTATCGGGAAATGCCAGATAATTTTGAAGCTCGTGTGGTATTCGGGGGATTATTTTTCCGTCCCAAATGTCGGCCAATAGAATTGCACCATGTTTTGTTTTTTATGCATAACAACGACCAGAGAAAATTTTCAAAAAATTTTCACTATAATACCATGTAGGTTGTACCACGTGACGTCGAATGGTGCAATTCTATTGGTCGATATTTGGGTCGGAAAAATAATCTAGTATATTTAGAGGTTTTTATTTAGTTGGGATAATATAATAATATAATATAAGTAATATAAGATAATAATAAGAATATAATAATTAATATATAATAAGATAATATTATATTATTATATATCAATCGCGATCAAAACATTTTAAAGAAATACTTACTAATATTAAAAAAGCGAAAGTGAGTTGGTTTGTTTGTTACCTCTTCACGCTTTAATGGCTAAACCGATTTTGATGAATTTTGGTACAAAGATAGTTGGCAACCAGGAGACGGACATAGTGGGATGGGAAAAAAAGTGGGATACGAGGGAGAACGAGTGAAGAAAAGGGAAAACTTAGAGTTGCTATTACACAACAATAACAAAAACTGCAGGTAGCAGGTACTGTGTTATATCGAATTTAACGCGAGCGAAGCCGCGGGCAAAAGCTAGTATAGATATACATAATTTAAACCCATTTCTTGAAGTTTTTCAATTGTCTCTTCTATGGTTATATTCGTTTTGACTAATAATAAATAAACAATGAACAGAGACGACCTCGACTATAGTCTTATCTCTGGAGCCCTAACCACCGATAGCTTGCTCCCGATACCGGCGGCTTACTATTTTTTATACTTGTATTCAAATAAATAAAGTATTTTATTTACTTTATTCTTTAGTGTCATAAATTATACAAACAGATTTATGAATTCTCTAGTTCCTGCGCTTGTGAACACTGATGAAAAAAATAATTTGACGCTAAGTGTTGGTGGAATTAGGAACTAGCCCAACCATAAGAAGAAACCTATATGCAGCACAATAGAAACTCACCATAATCCTAGATGTAAAAGCAGCATTAACAGAGACAGCCTCGATCATAGCCTCCGCGACGTCTTGCGGGATGTCGCGGTAGTTGGGCGTGACCTTGCAGAGCTTCTCACAGATGTAGGACTGCACGACCGTCATCCGGTTGGTCGTGAGAGTGCCGGTCTTGTCGGAACAGATGGCCGTCGCGTTACCCATGGTCTCGCAAGCGTCCAAGTGACGGACCAAGTTGTTGTCTTTCATCATTTTCTGTGGAGGGAAGAGGTTCGTTTAGTTTTGGAATCATTGTATTAATGAATATATAAAATAAATTGTGTTTTATTTCTGGCAAAATACCTATAATCCAGATTCATTATAAAACTATATCATTGTTACTATCTATCATCTATATATTGTTAAGATGTATCATAGTATTTTAGGGTGTATTAGATTATAACGAGTATTATATTATGCTTCTTAAGAAACTGAAGACTTCTTGTAACTATAATATGAAAGTCATCTCACTTAGTCTGTGAGCCACATTTTCTCTGGGAACTTGACATTTTGTCTATTAACTAGTAGTTTGTTTATGGATCTACAAATCAGCACAATAATATTCTGCATCAGGAATGCGTCAAACGCTAACCGGGTTTGCACAATTTTGGCCATCGACTGTTTTTTAGCTTTGTACAAAAGTCACTTAAAACTTCTCTAACAATAGTGTCAGAAAATGGTATGTAAATTCGCTGAGAGTCTGGTGCATGCATTACACATCATTTGTAGTTAAAAATAAAGCCTAGATTTTTATTTTAATGGAAATATTTGTACGTCATATTATGGCATGATATGCTGGAACTAATATTGTTAAATCTATTGTACCATATTCTTACAAATAAACATTTTTGATTTGATTTAATCTACTAACCTAAGGCAAACTGGTAGAAAATGCCAAAGATATTAAGTCCACCTTTGTAAAGTTTTTACTCGCGCATAAACAAAACAACACTACTAAAGATCTTCTTCTTCATGTGGACCCCGCTTCTTGAGGGGGTCTGGTTTCCGCACTTAGTCCTTTCAGTGGACCATTGTACGTATGCCGTGCACCTGGTGGCCGCTACTCTAGCCAGCTCACCTCCTTCCAGAAGCAGACGAGTCTTTTCGGGATCTTGAGGGCGCCCGCATGTGACCCTGGTGTACTCAGTGTCACTTTCCGGATTTCAGTGATTCCTGTACATACTACTAAAGATAAAAAGGTTGTCTTTCCTTACCTTGACAGAATAAGCAAGTGACAGCGTAACAGCGAGCGGCAACCCCTCCGGCACAGCAACCACCAGCACCGTGACACCGATGATGAGATGCTTCACCAGGTTGTTGATGTAGGTCGCCTTCCACGGCTTCTGTTCGATCACGAACGTGTGCACGCAGAAGTTGATCACCAGGATGATGACCGTCAGCACGGCGATTGTGGATCCAGCATAGCCGATCTGTGGAGGGGATATGGTTGTAAAGACATCTAAATTTTATTCTAATACCCCCACGAAGTCAGAAGGGCTTGCCAGAGCCTCCGACTTCCGGGGTTGCGTGTTGTTCGAAAGAGATACCGCGGCCCCGGAACGTAAAGGGCAATAGAAGGAACATGGGTGGGTTTTAGTCAGTAAAAGTCTGACACTCCCCCCCGCTCCGCCCAGAGCGGGGGAAGTTATTTGATGATTTTACATCCCAAAAAAACACCCCCAGGAAGTTAAAACTGCTTTAATCCACCTTTACAAGTGCCATTTACCTTAACTAATTATAGGCAGAATTCGTATATGGTGCATGCATGCCGCAATATAAATGATTCATGTAAACGTCATGATATTGATCTATTTCTCACTTGTGTGTCCTCGACCAGGAAGTGCTTATAAGTCCATTTTTTTTTCAGTTAGGTTACTTGGGTGGGTGCCTGTACTTACGTGGGTGCGTTTACAAACATTTAAACTCACATACATAAACAGCCAGAACAACTATCTGTAGGTCATACAAATATTTGTTCCGTGCGGGAACGAACCCGCGACACGCAGCGCAGCAGTCAATTGCTTAGCCACTCCGCCAACCGCCAAATGTTTGCAATATGTCACTTTGGCAAGACCAACACGGTGACCTCGATAGTACAAAATGTATCCTGTTCTAAAATTCCACCAATATAACTTACTTGTATAGCCAACTTGGTAAGCTTAGCCTGCAGTACAGACTTCTCCTTCTTATGCGAGGACTCCGCGGGAGGCTTGTCGCTGGGAGGAGGAGCCACGTGGTTGTCGTCCGGCCGCGCGTGGTTGGCGCCGTGGCTGTTGCCCGACGCGGGGAGGGTTACCTCCTCATCACCTGCTTATGGGATTACAGTTAGTTTCTTATAAGTGGGGGAGTATGAAGCGACGATAGCTCAAAGATCATCTTATGTTACCATATAGATATGTAGAGCAACTTTCACCGTTGGAACTAAAAGCGATTCGCATAATTAAACTGCGTTTAAGCTGTCAGTGTAACCATCACTATGGAATAATGCCTCTGATAGCTTTTGAACGCATTTTAGATGTGCTACTTAATTTTAGTTTCATTGGTGAAATTGGCCCTTAGCTTATTTTATTTAACGTAAATGCACGCAAACTTATAGGAATCGGGACCATGAGTGGGGAATCTTTATAAAAAATGTGTGCATATTACGTCGAAATTAATAAGTTCATTATCCATTTAGTATCATAATCTTGTTAACTGTACACGAGAGTGAGAATCAAGAGATTATAATTAACGTATTTTTCCATTACATTTCATATTAGTGATACGTTTGACATGAGTTCGCCATTAAAAAATAACTACAGGATCATTACAGTCACGGACATTCATTGTTTAACTAATTACTTAATTCAATTGTCCGTATAGGCAAATCAAAACAATATTTTTTTATGAAATGTGTGCAACATGGCAAATTAACGTAGTGTGTCATTTTGATAAACAAACAATTTTTCTGATTGTACGAACTCTCGATGGCCAGTCAACATCTAAGTTTATTGGGCTATCGTCGCTTTTGTTTTTTTTTCTTTTTCCAAATTTAAATATTTGAATAAGCTCAGAATTTACTAGAATCTTACAAATTTACTGCCAATAGATTTTATACACAGCCTGAAATTAAACGAGAAACTGTTAACCAGGAAATAGACTAATGTTAAAAAGTTATTGTTGAAAAAACATTAAGTTTGATTTAAGGCTGTAAGATTGTACCAATAATTTTGAAAAAAAAATAACTATTCTGTGTCAATACGAAAAGTATTTGAAATTAAAAAAAAAAACAATTTTTACTTAAATTTTGGACTTCCACAGAAGGTGCAACAGGGTGTTCTCTTTTGCATTTAATTCTATCTACATTTGCTTTCAGTTAATATTAGGAGAAGATCAAGATGCTTAAATATACACTATTACAGGTTAATAGGAACACTACAATAAGTGTTACTACAAAAGAATGCACTAGGATGCTGTTATGTGAAAATGAAATATGGTATTTATATTATTTTATAATAATTTATTTAGTATTATTTAAGAACCTACGTTTTACCGCCGAGAAAATTAGTAAAATTACTTTTTTAACTACACTTCTATTACGGTATTAACTAGAAACATACTACTGTATACATTACTATTAAGATTGTGCCTTAAAAGTAGTATGTCATTAAGAGTACACTTAAGGACAGATTAATCTACCCAGTCCCACAGTTAAGCTCGAAGCCACAAAACTAAGCACCACCACCCTGTTTATATGTAAAAATAGAACATAAGGCGTATATTTTCTGGCCCTGAGTGTACGGAGGGTAGTTCGTAAAGCGGGGCATAGCAAAGGAGGTTACTTACCAGACAAACTCTTGCGTTGCGTAGACTTGCGCTGCTTTTTAGCTTCTACTCGCGTCAATTTTGTCCATAATATCCATCGATATATTTTATCCAATATAAATCAGACAAGCATACACATTTATGACAACGATTGAAATATATTTCGATTAAACATCATGCAGTCCACAAGACAGATACACGATGCATTTCGATGTGTATGTTTTTTTTATTTAGTTTTTAATTTTGTTTTTTTATTTATGTTTTTTTTTTGTTGATCGGCGACATGGAGGTGCGTGCGGCAGGCCGGGGTCGGGGGTGGAGAAAAAAAAGTTGGATGTCATTGTACGGATCACACTATGTTTGGTTGTGGCACTAAATCTAGAGGGTTTCATGTCTTAGACTGTTTAAGCATTTGAGAAACCAAAATACACAAGGACTAAATTAAATTGAAGATTTTTTACCTGTCTCTTGACTTGACATTGTAAGAAAAAAAAAATCAAGTATATTTTCACTGCCTCAACTGCTCAAACATAGCGACTAAATTTGCATTTACAAATGTATGCTTTTAGGATCATTTTTAATTATAATTTTTATGATTCTTGAAAAGAGATTATTTCTTTTATTGAGACAGAACAACAGTTTATGTATTTAACAACATCGATCGTACACAGAATATAATATGGAAAAATATTCACTTGAAAATATGTCATGCTCTCACAAAACATTTCAGGCTATTAGTTAAAACATATAACATAGACATACAACGTTCAACAAGACTTTATGAATAAAGACAATAAACTCAAGACAAAAAAAAACGTAATGACTTTTGTATCATTCAGTCATCAATAAATAAAATAATCTCACTTTAAGGGACGAAATTGGTAAAAAAATCTTTTATAAAATAAAAAGCTTAATTTTTAATTATTTAAAAAAATTACAACAAGGATTGTACCTTTTTCGTGGCCAAAAGTGTAAACTCTTTACCAATTTCGTTATGAATGTTCCCGCTCTCAACAGGAGAGGGGAGTGCGGGGTGGTTCAATGACAAGGGGAAGGGGGTCATACGTCACTGGTTACACTAATGTATGCACCAAGCATCGGGGCGTACTATGCTCATTTAGGCAAGCTAGATTACACTTTATCGCTTTGACTTAAGGTATGATTAAGCTTGTATCGATTTGATTTAAGTCTTAAGGCACATTTTCGTTTAAGCATGTTGCAAGCGTTTACTAAATGAGCAAAGTAACAGCTAAACTATCTTGCGGGGTTTTTGCAATAGGACAACCTTTCTGATGACGATTTTTACTACGTATCACTACAAAAAAACTCCCCATTTTTAACAATCACAGACAAAATCACAAACAAAGACACGACATGGCCATCACCTGGTCATCAGAAAGGCGGTACATGTCTAGGGACAGTTCACTATGCTACTTTGGCGGGCAAACACGGGGGCACTGACCTTTCTTCATCTGCTTGATTTCCTTGACTTCCTTCTCTACGGCTGCGCCCAGTAGAGTGAAGATGATACCAGCTTGAGAGTTCACACCGACCGCTGTTACCAGCATTTTGCCGGAGCCTGGAATTTTGGGATGAGGATAAAATACTCTGGCTTCTTTTGTCTCAGATTAATAAGACTGAAAGACTGTCTATTATACATATACTAGCTGTGCCCAGCGGTTTCACCCGCTGCTCAGAGTCGGGGGACCTAATAATCTATTTTTCATACCCCTAAGTATAAGGAGTTATCACTTAGGAGTATGAAAAATTGATAGTAGCAGATTCTCAGACTTACTGAATATACATGTTTTGTTTCTTTTGTTGAATAAACTAATTACTATACAAGTTTTTGATCTTGTAATGGGGATGAACGTACCTTCCATAACGTGTGTACCGGATAGCACCATGGGATCAAAAGCTTCACCCTTTTTGACATGGTCCGATTCGCCAGTCAGCGACGATTCATCAACCTGAAACATTAAATAGACTTCTACAGATTTCTGCTGATATCCTTACTAATATTATAAAAGCGAAAGTAAGTTTGTTACGTCTTCACGCCTAAATAGCTAAACCGATTTTGATTAATTTTGGTACAAAGATAGTTGGGACCCTGGAGACGGACATAAGCTATTTTTTTTAAAGTGAGAATAGAGGGAGAAAGAGGGAAGAAAAAGGAAACTTCGCTTTGCTATTACAATAAATAAGGCGCAAGGGCAAAAATTACAAGTAGCAGCTACCTGAGCTACCTGCAAGGAAAGGGGAACCGTGTTACCCCGAATTTAACGCGAACGAAGTCGCGGGCAAAAGCTAGTGATTTAATAAATAGACATATAGAGACTATTGTGAAAACGTGACTTGGCAGTTCATCGCGGTTAAAAAATAAATCTTTATTTCAGACCCAGTAAAATGGGGTGCAAAGTCAGAAAACCTCCACGTGTGCCTAGTGGCTGCTGCTCTCCTCGATCCGTTGAGTGGGAGCAGCAGTTGCTGGGCCGGTGCACCCTGGGCGCGGACAGTGGCATTCCCCGAGTAATGGGAAGAAATTCCTATCCCTTGGGGAAGATCACTGTCCGTGGCGAATATTCTGACGTGGGAGGGGTCCAACCCGGACCACCGGTGCGTTGTTCCGCGTGACCCTCTGATAAGCAGAGGGCACAGCGGAGGAGCAAGGGCGGGCTCGATGTGCACTCACCCTGCCTCGAGCAGACAGAGGAGGCACTCCTTCTCTGTCCCCGTCGATCTCGTAACCCCAAACCGGAGTGTCGTGGATCACGTCTCGCGGCTTCGATTGGGACCGAGGGTCTTGGCTTAATCGCCCGGACCGCGAGGTAGAAAACCTCTATAAAAAGTCACCCCGAATCTCAAGCGGCGGCGCACCGCGAGGAGATGAATGGCTGACGGGTGTTCCGTTGGAACCTTCAGTCGTTAGTGCGTCCCCCGCCAGAGTACCAGCCGACCCTCTGGCGGGTTATAACTTCAGGCTTGTCTGGGGACAGGGGGTACCCCCAGAAAGGACAACACACTTCCCCCATACTCGTGGGAACAAAAACGGAAAATTTTAAAAAACCCAACGACGATGAAAGGGAGATTGACGAAGATAGGGAGCAAGAGGATGCGGGGTGCGAGTCCGACACCGCATCGAGTGTGGAGAGCGCGGGAAGCTCAGGGAGCTCCCGCCGCGAGAGGGCTGGGGCTGCTAGGAGGGGGAACGGAAAGTTCTTCCTCAAGCGGCCCAGGCAGGTAGTCGACCAGGGGTCCACTACAGAAGGGGAGCTTGCTTCGGCTAGGAAGATCCCCACCAGTAAGCGCGGTGGAAGACGGGGAAACTGGTCCTCATACAGAAGCCGGGGCGCCCTGCGGACTCTCCGTCCGCATTTCGGCCCATTGTGCTGCTCGACGAGGTGGGCAAGCTCTTTGAAAGAGTAATTGCAAACCGCCTCGTCGGGCACCTTGTGGGGACGGGGCCGGATCTTGCGGAACACCAGTATGGTTTCCGCAAGGGGCGCTCTACGGTGGATGCCATCATGCGCGTGAGAGCCTTCACGACGGGGGCTGCAGTGTCCAGGGGTGGGGTTGTCGTGGCGGTGTCTCTCGACATCGCCAACGCGTTTAACACCATGCCTTGGGGCTGCATCAGGGAGGCACTCCAATACCACCGGATGCCGACCTATCTTCGTCGTGTGGTCGGGGCATATTTGACGGACAGGGCCGTCATATACCCCGGTCGCTCTGGAGAGTGGAACCGGCGAGAGATGTCGTGCGGTGTCCCACAGGGATCGGTCTTGGGGCCGCTCCTGTGGGACATCGGTTACGACTGGGTGCTGCGCGCCGACCTCCCCAGCGGCGTCAGCGTAGTTTGCTACGCTGACGACACGCTCGTTCTGGCTCAGGGGGGGTCGCACCAGGCGGCGGCCGACATCATGACACGCGGGGTTGCGATAGTCGCAGAGAGGATCCGGCTGCTGGGTCTCGAGGTGGCCTTGCACAAATCCGAGGCCATGGTCTTTCATGGCCGCGGAAACACGCCACCGTCGGGATCCCAGTTGACGGTAGGAGGGGTTCGCATCGGCGTCGGGTCGACGATGAAGTACCTGGGAATCGTCCTCGACAGCCGGTGGAACTTCGTCGAACATTTCCGACGTTTGGCTCCCAAACTCGAGCGGACGGGGGCTGCTTTCAAGCGGCTCCTGCCCAATCTGAGGGGGCCAAACGCCTCCTGCCGTAGGCTCTATGCCGGAGTCGTGCGGTCCATGGCCCTTTACGGGGCCCCGGTATGGGCGCGTTCTTTAGGGCGGCGCGCCGCCCACTACCTGAACGCGCCCCAAAAGGTGGTGGCCATACGGCTTGTCCGGGGCTACCGCACGATCTCCGGCGAGGCAGCGAGCCTCCTTGCCGGACTGCTACCGTGGGATCTGGAGGCGATAGTCCTCGCGCGCCTGTTTGAGTGGCGCGCGGAGGCACTACACCGGGGGGAAAACCCGCTGCCACGGCAAGTTGCCGCTCGGCGGGCAGACCTCCGGTGCGATCTCATGGTGGCATGGAGAGAGCGACTGTCGCAACCCCGTGCAGGGCACGCCACAATAGCGGCGGTAAGTCCCCTCTTTGAGGAGTGGCTGGAGAGGCGTCATGGCGTCCTCACCTACCGCCTGACGCAGGTCCTCACCGGACACGGAAGTTTCGGGAGGTTCCTGCACATCATCGGGCGGGAGGAAGCGCCCGGGTGTCACCATTGTGACGATCGCCCGGAGGACACGGTGGAGCACACAGTGGCGGTCTGCCCAGCTTGGGCGGAGCACCGCCGTGCCCTCGTGGAGGCGATCGGCGGCGGCGATCTCTCGCGTCCGGCCCTGGTTCAGGCCATGGTCCGGAGCGAGAGGGAATGGGAAGCGGTCACCACCTTCTGCGAAGCAGTAATGCTAGCGAAGGAGGTGGCCGGGCGTTTGAGGGAGAGAACATCTGCCCAACCCAGCCGCCGCGGGAGACGCCCAGGGCGCCGGGCGCCGCGAGACGACTTCCGGCCACCGTAGATGCGGGCCTGTGGGCGGTGAGCAATGGGTAGTTCACCGTCCGTCCGTCGATTGACGACAGGCCGTGTCGACGGCGCGTTCGTGTTTCATGCGCGCCTCAAAGAGAGTCAGCAAAGCAGAGGGGCTTGCCAGAGCCTCCGCCTGCCGGGGTTGCGGGTTGTTCGAAAGAGATACCGCGGCCTCGGAACGTAAAGGGCAATAGAAGGAACATGGGTGGGTTTTAGTCAGTACAAGTCTGACATGCCCCCCCGCTCCACCCAGAGCGGGGGAAGTCATTGGATGATTTCCCACCCAAAAAAAAAAAAAAGACCCAGTAAAATTCATAATATTTTTTAGTGAACTAGTAAAAGAATGTGCTTATACATACATATATTATGTATTAAATCATTTAAATTTGTCTATGAACCTTTGAATAGAGAACGATATTCTAGTTTCTGACTGACCAAAGACAATACAATACCTACCTCAATGGCTTATCTGAAATTTGATTTTCTGTTGTGCATTGTGTGAAATTTATTTCTGCATTTATCATCAGTGTTAACTTTATGTAAAAGCATTAAACATACAACAAAAGTATTACCAAGGTTTTTTGCCACTTATCATGTTGACTTTTAAATAACATTTGCCGCAAATAAAACCTACATAATTACCACAAAAGAATGTCATAATCAAATAATCACTTGATTACATAATTCTTGCGAAATCAGCACTCAACAAAAATACACAATAAATGATAAAAAACGTGTGTGCTATCTGAAACTTCACAGTGGTATCTTAAAATGAGGGCTTATCGGATCAATCTAGGCTTGCTAATGAGTAGTAATGACGCAAATCGTACAATGTGTATCTTGGTAGGCAGCAGGTTTGACAGTAATTCTTGATATGTTTGGATAAGGTTAGCACTTAATACTTGTACTTTTTTCCTTATAGAGAAACGTTTTACTGAATAAGTTCGTGCGTGTTCTTTTTTTGGTTCATTGCAGGAACTGATAGACGCTACTGAAACTTTTTTTTTTGAAAGATAACCTTCCACACTAGGAATTTCACCTGTTTCGTGGAAGCGTTTACAAACATTTAAACACACATACATAAACAGCCAGACCCGAAACAACTACCCGTAGTTCAAATGCATAGTTTGTGTGTTTGTGCGTCATTCGCAGCCAACTTCTGCATAATTACAGGCAAGATGATGCGGCTCACTGATACCTATAATAGTGTTCTGCGTAGCTCTTTGTTAGATGTTGCGCGCCGAGTGCAGACCGCCACTCGTTGCTAACTTCTGAGCCTACTAAAACGTATCAAGGAAACAATTTCATAATGCTTGGTGACATAGTTGGTTTTTGGACAAAGTCATCTTGCATAGCGCCTCCAGTTTAATCAGATGCAGTTGCATACTGTATTTTTATGGAGCTACCGAGTTCGTATTTTGGACCAAAAAGACGTCAATACCATTCGTGCTCTGAATTTATTACAAGTCATGGATACGTGGATCTGCGATAAGGATGCAGCCACACCCCTTTTATCTACCACTCGAGTAGGAATCGACCTGTATTCAGGCTTTTACGTCAAACTGTAATATGACTAAATAAAGCTGAAAGTGGTTTGTATATCCTAAGGACAGACCAAGAAACAAATTAATATTATAAAGGCGAAAGTTCCTACCGGGGTTGCGGGTTGTTCGAAAGAGGTACCGCTGCCCCGGAACATAAAGGGCAGTAGAAGGAACATGGGTGGGTTTTAGTACTGACTAAAACCCACCCATGTTCCTTCTACTGCGGAGTACTTGCGCCCAGAGCGGGGGAAGTTATTAGATGTTTTCCAACCCCAAAAAAAAGGCGAAAGTTTTTACTTGTGTGTATATGTTTGGACAGATTTATATGTAGTTAGCTTATTTACTTGTTGTCCCAGTCTATGTGGTTGCTACCACGAGGTGCAGCTTGTACTACATATCTTTCCTAGGTCTGCTTTTTCATTGAAGCAAATTATAGCAGTTGTATTGATATCCTCTTAGTTTTTGCTTCGGCCGAATCTGGACTCGCGTGGCGTCTAAAGCCCGCAGTTCACATTGGGCCAAGGTATTGGGCCAGCCTATTGGGCCAAGATAATGAATTCCTAATGTCGCTGTATACACATTGGTGTCAATCATGACGAAGCGCGCCAAGATCCTTTGATGTGTGAACAAAAAACCGACAACAATCGGTTTGCTCGCCAATGTTGGTGCCAACCAACATCGCTGCCAACAAACCGCCAAGTAGCCCTCTACACTTTGGGCCTTGTGTGTACTGCGGGCTTTATGGTTACTCACAGTCCCGGTTTGATTTTGTTATGTTACAATTTGCTTTAAAAGTTAGACAGAGAACACAAATATAGACTAAACAATAAATATTTTAATATATTTATTCGTTTTAGGGTTCCCGTACCTCAAAAAGAAAAAAACGGAACCCTTATTGGATCCGTATCTCTTTGTCTGTCAAGACCCTTTATCTCCGGAACGCATTGGAGGTATCGACTTGGTCACTAACGACTACGGCAACGACCGTCATCATGGCTTGTGCGGCAATATCGGAAACTCATAATAATTAATTTATAACATTTAAATTACAATGTTATAAATAAATATTTTCATATTTTTTATACAGGTAACTAAGTTACAGCCGATAACCCAATAACTTGTTATCAAAAGCAAAGGCATTCAGTTATCAATTGACGCACGCGGTATCAATACTCGTACAAATCTGATATGATACAACTACCTGACTATTAGTATTAGCACAGATATCTATTTACATTTGTAGTAACCGCAGTGTTACGACATGGATGTTTGAAGAAGCTTATGTTATTTGTCAAGTGGCGTAGCGTGATTCATCTTACTTTAGACATTATAAGGTGCAATCATCAGTCTGTATGTTTGTTTATAGAATAGAATTGATTTTATTTCGGACACAAAAAGGTTCAGAATTATTGTCTTTGGAATTATAGATACGTTTCTTGACATGCCTTAGGTCTGAGCTCTTCTCCAAGCACAGGTGTTTAATACTTTAAAAGAGGCCTCTATTGTAAGAATATTGCATAATTTTGTAAAGAGCTGAAATGAATTATTATTTAATTAATTAATTATTCAGGTCATAATTTGTTATGGGACGATAATCAGACGCGCAAAGTGATTATCGCTGACAAAGTTACTCAGATTTATATTATTAATAGTGCACAAATATCGCTAGTTATGGTCAAATCCCATGTAATAGGGGGCAAGCGTGGTGCCAATTGGACACAAATCTAGACTATGCGGCTGCTACTTAGAAATTAAATAATAAATTGTTATAGTGTGTTAAAATATAAGTTCACACAGTTCTGTGTCAAAATGAAGTGTCTGATGAGATGACGAGTAAGAGAAGTATGGAAGAAGACACGCAAGATCACTCCTAAATAAGTTAGACTAAGAGCAGGAGAATGAATGATGTGAATGTTCTGTGTACCATACCTTTAAGTCATTGCTCTGCAACAGGATACCGTCAGCGGGCAGCAGATCACCATACTTGATCTGACATATGTCCCCGCAGACTATCTCGCTGATCGGCACTTGTTTCACCTCGTTGGCCCGGATCACGGCGAACTTGTGCTCGCCTTCTATCCGGGATTGGAGCCCTCTGAAATATGGAAAATGGATTAAGATTAGTGAATGTTAAAAAAAAACTTGTGAAAGCCGTGGGAAGCTGCTAGATGTGAAAACTCAGTCTTCAGCTTTTTCTCAAATTTATTGGGGTTGGCTACCAGTCTTACCGGATGCAGCTTAAAATCAGTATATTACGTGGAGCGACTGCCTATCTGACCTCCACAATCCAGTTAGTACTTAGTAATACAATAACCCTTGATAAGACTGGTTGTCAGACTTACTGACCACTGCCTACTTGTTCAACTCAAAAGTATTGATTTATATTAAGCCCTTCACAGACGCATTTCAATTCAGGAGTTAAACGCATTGGTTTTGGTATAATTTAGTTGGATTTGTCCAGATCGTCGCGAAATCTTCTTCTTTCGCCTTCTGTCAGAGCTCCAGAAAGTGGTTATTGTTGCTCATAGCTAATTGGTCATGTGGTGGGCGTGGCCAGTCTTGCTTCAGCTTGGCCTAATGTGGCCGAACAGCTGAAGGTCTTAGGGAGAAGCCTTTCCTTAGCTGGGAGTGAACTGACACAGACTAACAGTAACAGTATATTTTAGTTATGACTGAAACAATACTAGTAATGCAGGACACGCGTATAAGAAATATTAGTTGCAATTTAAAGGTAGAATTCGTAAATTATTAATAGATAAAACATACTACAATGTTGCTGAGTTTTTAACGGACATTTTTTATCAAACTAGGTACCTCGAATTTTTAATTAATGAATTATGTTTTTTTCGTGTTTTTTTTTAACCATGTTGATAATTTTAATGACAATTTGAATTTTAATAATTTTATTTAATGAGAATTAATTTATTAATTTAATGTATAAGAATTAAAATTTTAACAATTTTATATAATGATAATGTTTGCATGCCGAATGGTGAAATATGGCAGAACCGATGTAAACCTATTACCACCTACTTATGTATAACCCATATTTGCAAATAAATGCTATTCTATTCTTTCCTATTCTAGTGTCCTGCGGCCCTGTTCTCATGTCAAAAAGTTTTGATATCTAGGAGAGCAACCCACGACTTTGTAACAATATTATCACCAAAGATAATATGAGGATATTGTATATAATTCAAGCGAACAAGTGCACGAGGAATAGCGTCTAAATGAAAGGTTACTGAACTGACAATATCATGCTAGACAAACATTGCTTGTCTTTCAAAATGAAACTGTCAATACGGATACTGAAACTGATCAATGTCGCGTGGGTTGCATTTAAAGCAAACATAATCTGATGATCGGTCTTTTTTTTGTTTTGTTTTGGATGGATTGACGGTTTATTTTTTTATTTAAAAAAAAACGGTGCCTTACACTAGGAATTTCCCCTGTATCGTGGGTGCGTTTACGAACATTTAAAGTCACATACACAAACAGCCAGACCCGGAACAACTATCTGTAGGCCATACAAATATTTGTTCCGTGCGGGAATCGAACCCGCGACGCGCAGCGCAGCAGTCGATCGCTCAGCCACTGCGCCAACCGTGTCAAACATTCCTTCATTCGTTTTGAAACATTTAGACTGGATGCTGAAGGTGGTGCACACTTAAAATATCATTGTACAAAGGCGGACTTAAAGCCTTGGGCATTTTCTAACAGTCAAACTCAGTGTGGATGTTGTGATATAGCTTGGGAGATATGTCCAGCAGTGGTCTATGATAGGCTGTGTTTTAACATGCTTTTCTTAGCTGCACTTCGTTACAATGTAAATTAAAATGGAAGTTAAAATTGAGAATCGAATCTAATCGAGCTGTTTTTTTTATGTGGGTAAGCTAAATAGCGTTATTCTAAATTCAATGTGGCAGTCTCCCAAAGACGATGGGACTAATTATTTTGATGCATTCTTATAATATGGGTTTGCTGAGAAGGATACGGTAAGCGTGTTTTTTTTTTAATAATAAAATCTTAAATAAGTAAATAAAAGTGTTTCACACATACCTGAATTGCCTTTCTTTCGTATAATCGTTGAACGCAGTAACTATAACGACGACTATGACTGATATTAAGATCGCCAGACCTTCGATCCATTGATAGTGACCTTCCTCTTCGTCTAGATGAGCTGAAAAATGAATTAAATAACAGTTAAATATGTGTTTTAGTATTCTCTAACTCATTACCAGAGGTCGGAATTAGGTAGAGTTATTTAGGTATGTACTTGCATCGAAATGTTGATGTTAATATGGATCTTCCCGGGATTTCTAATGGAAAATCCCGTGTGGCCAACAATATTACAGATAAATAATAATAAAAACATTATTCGTTTCTTTTCTATTTATTCAATCACGGGATTTTGTCTGCTCTCTAAAATTAATCCCGGGATTTGAGGCATATCCACATTAATATTAAGCTGTATGAAATCAGTGTAAGAACATAAATAACTCTACCTAATTCCGACCTCTACTCATTACCCTCCTTTTGGCCTTCGCCGCGGTTGGGTAAAAATATATGCCTAGGAAATATTCAGTACAATCACTAAGTGTTCTATTCTAAGAGGATAGAGATACATATATATGCATGATAGTAGTAGATACATATTAGGAATACATAGATAAATATATTTTTAAATAAAGTACATTTAACGGTCTGTTTTTAACAGGGCAACACTAATTTAGTATCTACTTATTTAGAAAAAAAAAAAACAATTATTTAGTTATATATTTTATAGTTGAATTTTAAAACATACTAATAAGTGCCAATCACTGTATGTGCAAGTTTCAAATGTTGTATTTCCAATTATTTTTTAATATTCACATCTGGCTCAACAATCACCCCAGCCAGGAAGTACCAAGGTCTTGATAAGGAGTGTTAAATTCATTAACGGTTTCAGCGCTCAATGAATATCAAATGAACGGGCCACGATAGCCAGTATCCGGTCGAATATCGACCAATTTGAACTTGACGAGGAAAACGGCTTTATTTAGTTAAATACATAACATCTCACTTGTAATCCAGAAACTTGTAGGCAGAACTCAAACTCAAAGCGTTTATTTCAATTAGACCATTACAGGCACTTTTGAATGTCAAGAAACAAAATGTTGAAGCTACAGTCCCGGTAGAAATTGGTTGCCCATTCCAAAGCGTTAATCTCTATGGAGAAAAATGGGCAAGAAACTCCATGGATACTCTTTTAAATTAGAATAATGAGGTGTAGATACCTAATAGTACACCCAGATTACACCATTATAAGCCCCTCGTAATAAGTACGAGAATATGACTATCAATCGGGCACAAGTTCTGGCTCCGTGACAGCTACTGAGAATTTCTGATTGAAAAACGTAATAACAATGCCCTGATTGGGAATCGAACCCAAGACTCAGCTCAGCAGCCGCGCTTACAACCACTACACCAACGAGGCAGTCAGTTTAGTTAAATATTCTGTATTTTTTTCTGATCCTTATAAGATAGAAATAGTTCAGTCAGTAGAGGTTTCCTCAAAGAGTGATTCACCTCTAGGCTCAGTCATGGCATGTTCTTTAAAGCAGTGCTGACTCATAAAGCTTGTGAAGAACAGCTGAGTAGTAGACAACATTAATACAGGGTGTTTTCAGTACACCGGATTGATATAGTTGATGAAGCAACCAGCTGTTTCCTACAAAAGTGCAATACTACTGTCAAAATGTATTGAACAGCTGATTTGTCCATCTCGTTTAGTTTTTTTTGTCGTTGATAAGCAATACTAAAAGCAGGTTGTTTTATTTGAATAGGAGTGGACATCAATACAGGTGCTTATTCGCTGGTCAAGCTTTTAAGTATTAGGCACTATAGTTGTTGATTGGTTAAATACTTATAAGTGTATTTTTATAATTAAAGCATAGCAGGACATTTAGCGAAGCAGTCAAGTTCAGACTACAATTTTATATTTCAGAAGTCATCAACAATTTTGATATACGATTCTAAATTAGTACCATTGAATAAACAGAAGAGTTTACGATATAACATCAAAAATAACAACACCTATAAACAGTAATTACCATTCACTAGACATAAAACTAGATACCCTTAAATACGCCATTTAAACAAACATCATTGACGAACATCAATACATACAACGGTAATACAATCACACTACTAGAAAGAGATAGATATATAGAAAAGATATTGTGGGACAGAGAAGGAAGATATAATAAACCGTATCAGGTGGAGTACAGATTCAATAACGGTGTGGCATTCAATTTAATAGTAGCTCTAATTTTCATTGGACTAATTGATGGGATGGTAATACCCCTGCGACCGCTTTTGATTGTGGCTGTTTAAATTACTAGTAAGATGAAAATCTTGTGGAAACTACGAATCATGGAGTTGTGAAGATCTAGTCTAAGCTAGCAACACTATTGATATGGTACTTAACAATTCAACAGATGATATATTATTATGTTGGTATAAGTTGATAAGCTTCAAACAAATACGACCTTCACGAATATGTACATTGGAGTGTTGGGCATTCACATAATAAAATCCTTTATAGCCGAGGATTTGCATGTCATAATTGTAACAGATGACATTAAAAACCTCAGAAAAGAGACGCGAAATATAAAGGAAAGATAAACGAGGCATTACATTTGAAGCTTTAATAATTATTAATGAAAACTTCATCAAATAATGTAAAATATCGATGCTTGTAAATGATCGTGAATTTCTGCCATTTCACATATAATTTTGTTGAAATATGTATGTGATTGTATTTCAATTGGTTGGCAGCCATACCTCGCGGTGTGATTATGGAGATTCTTTTCAGTTCATTGAATTCAGGTATGCAGGCCCACAATATCGGCCGATCAATGTCGTCGTTACGTTATTAGTTTCATTCGTTTTAATACTATTAAAACCGTACGTAAAAAAAATCGAGTCAGATGTAGTCCAAATCGTTCTTTTTTTAATACTAATATTCGGGATATTTGTGGACATTATAGAATGGTTGCAGGTACTAGCACTACAGAGTCGGACAGGGTTACAGGGTGCAATTCTACAATGTGGTACTCAAGATATGTGCGCAACTAAATCAATATCACATGCCCCATTACCATGGTCTCCATTTATGACAACATAAGGTCGTAAGTTTAGAATAGAAACTGCATTTCTTGGTCGAAAACTGAACAACATTTACCGTTTTCAGTTTGTTTTGTTTTACAGTTCGCTTTATTCAATAGTTCTGTGTTTCCGTGGCAAATTTCGACTAGTAAATGCAGCATTTTAATTTTAGATCCGGATTTTTTGATTGAGATGCAATGATCGAGATATTCTGTGCCAATTCACGGTATAGTGCCGATATTAAGTCATCTTCGATACGATCTTGATTCAACATTTAATGAATAGAAATGTTATTAACATGAGTATTGTAACAAAACTCGTTATTTTATTGAAGCAAGTTCATATCGATATCAGTACTACTAACACTCATGTGACAATTAACCATGGTATCGAAACAGACATAAAAATACCCGAACACATACATACAACAAAGTATCGATTTAGTTGCAAATAGTGTAATGTGAACGAATTTTGTTGTAAGGCTGGGTGCAGATGAACCAGCGAAAGCCTGTAACGTACTTTCACCAGCCTTCCTTGACTCCGTAGAAATACTTTCGCGAATTCTACGGAGACTCGAAAAGAAAGTTTTCGTCTTTCGATGGTCCAGTGTGTACTCAGTATTAAGTAGTGATCTATTCTATTCGCCAATTGTACTCGAGTACCTACATAGCTCTAACAACAACCAATCTTGTTACTATCTAATCACATAGTCTTACCAGGATCGTCTAATGTTTCCATATTGTTATTGAAAAGAAAAAATACATTAATTAATAAACATTACCTTAGTCTAAGGTTTTCTAAAATAATTATACGTAAGAAATACTCTAATTTCGTAATGATACTTTAGTAATTTAATCGGGATTCTTACGTCCAGCAGCGTCCAGTTAATTGAATTCCAATTCGTGTTGAACAAAACCATGGTAGGAAAAAAAGAAACAGGTGAATTTTCGAATCCGATTGTGCTCCTACAAAGCTTCTATTCAGAATTTAGAGGACATCGCCAATTACAGTAAGCATTTTCCTAAACCAAGGGACCTTACCAATGCTAACTGAAGCTTTGCAAGGCTATATACACACATCGACAACATCAAACGTCTAGAACATTGAAATCGTGTTCCACTTAGGGCAAATTTCACCGATAAAACTGAAAGCGGTGATCACATATTAACTGTGTGCCGAGCCTTCTCTATCAATGTCTCATTGTCATCGACAGTAACTCCTAACAGCTCAAACGCAGTTTACATGACCTGATCGCGTAAACTTTCATTGGTGAAATTGGCCCTAAAAAGTTTGCATGTGGCCCATGCGTTCGAACGGGCAAAACACGGCTCTGAATTATTCACATTGAGCACATGGGTTCCGCGATCAATAGTAACCTTTACTTGGTATCTTATGGTGACAGTTACCGACATGAGTTTGTGGGACAATGAGAATCGTGGATATGTTACAGAATTGGACATGATGACATCAAATGGAAATTGGCTCTCACTGCAACTGTTTTAAAAGTTCAGGTGGTTCCTAAATTTGGGTATTGATAACGAAGTTTCAAGCCTTTTTCATGGGGGTAAAACCAACTATAGTAAGCCTTTCTTTTCGTTTTTAATTTCGGATTTTTCCAGGAGTATACTCAGACTTGTGACTAAGTTTGAATCTATCAAATCTCCAACTTTATAATCTTGCTTACTTAAAGGTGCTTCAAACTTACCAGCATCAGCAGGGTCATCTGACGGTTTGTAGAAACTCAACCCTAAGGAGACCACGGCAGCCACCTCCAGGATAATGAGGGTCACGTCTTGCAGGGCCTCCCAGACTAACGTAAGGAACGTCTTGGGGGGCTTTGGTGGGATCAGGTTCGAGCCGAACACTTCGCGCCTGTGCTGCAGGTCGGCTTTCGAACCGCTAAGACCTGGAGACAAAGAAAATGGAAGATTAGAACATGCATACAAAATAAGTACCGTAAGTAAGTATAAGTATCTGACCAAGGTCTGTCGTGTTACCCAGTATCAAGGTTGTGTAAAATACTGGTATTCAGCTGCATCCGGTAAGACTGGAAGTTGGAACTATCATAGTTGGAAAAATCTAAGTAGATTCATTTCACAATTTTTTTACAGAGCTCACAACAGAAATTTAATTTTAAGTGTAATCGACTGATGACTACCAGATAGATAACCTTTGTTTATTTTTATATTGTTTATAGTATTCTGCTGTTTCATATTGCAATAACTTTGAACTACATAGGTAGTTGATTCTATACATAAACCAACTTGAAAATTCTGCAAAGGTTAATTTCAATTTCATTCATCTTCAAATACGTCTTTAGTTTTTACAAAATACTGAATGACTGTTGAAACCCGTAAAAAAACTATGACAAAACATGGCTGACGCTTAACAAAACATGCCGAACAAAAACGTCTGTTTCTTTAATTAGATAAACAAACTCTTAAAAGATCTTCAAACACGTTTGAAGTTTCTCCGCTAGTACAACTAAACCTCTTTGAATATTTCATTTCGACTCATGTCTCGATCACACAACGACACACTTGATTGGTTGAAAATCGATACTACCAAAAAATTGGGCTTAATTTATCGAGAACAGTTACATATAACCGATTTTTAACGTGAGTTCAGCCTTATCATATTCGAATATTAAAGATTAAAATATTGTATTGTTCCACTGACTATAACTACAAATACGCAATCATAATAAAAACATAATAAAGACTTAGGCCCTAAACCGTTTACGTAAGACCTATTTTCTGTGTGAAAAAAATATAATCGTAAAGTTGATGCGAACAGCATGGAATGGCGTTATAAAAGCGACGTATTCCTTGTCATTCATATTGGATGAGCATGAACGGGCATGCGATAACGCAAGAACTACCCACCCACGCTACGCTCGTAATAAAATTTATATTGTACAATGAAACTGTTGATTGGGGAAACGAGATTCGTATTATCTTTGGATGGTTTCAGCAACGGAAGTTTTACCAAGAACGCTTGTACAAAGACACTGGCTGCGGTTGTGCGTCAACAAGCCAATACATGTTGGGAAATTAATTTTTGGAATAACGTCTAACGGGTTTTCATTGGCTTAAGTCAGATAATAATATGTTGATGTACGCAGTGACCTTGTCAAGGGGATTAGGGAAAGTGGTTAAAAGCAAAGGAATGAAGGAGGTATATTTTTCTAGTTTTTCATTTCAAGTTTTTCATGATATGAAAATTTGCATACATTTAAATTTTATCAGACCTTATTAACATTGAAATACCCTTTATCAAACTGACTCATTTTAACCATTAACACTCAATAAATAACATCAACAAAATTCCGTTGTACCTAATAAAAATAAATGGTAGATCTACATTCTAGTTGGAATGTAGCTTGGAAATAAATAAACAAACGGAAGCTGAAGTCGGCTGAAAGGAAGCTAGCCATCATTATGTAGCCTCGCGAAGAAACAAAAAAGCAATAGAGTTAACATTCATTATAAAAAAGAAAACGAAACAATCCGGTAGGATTACATGTTAATGAAGCAAATAAGCTCCTCGTTTCTTGCAAAAAAAGCTAAAAATAATTTGATAGCTTCATCGCGAAACTTCACCGAAGATTGCATAGTTGCTAAATATTCATGTAGCCGGATAGAAATGTAGTCTCAGGGTAAAATATGAGAGCTCTCAAAGCTTTCTTCATTGTAGTTAAGTCAACAAGCTTTTGCGAAGTCAGTGGCTCCATTCATTTAGTTCACTTTTTCGTCTTTTTTCAAGTAAATAAACTGAGTTTCAAAACTAGCTGTTATTATTTTCAAGAGCGTTTTGAGAAGTATCCTTAATTAATTTCTTTACTTTCCTCTTGATTATTTAAATTTTTTGTGCTGCTCTCTGTCAGTCATATTAATCATATGCGTGTGCGCATCAATTTGATTGATTGATTGTGTATTAGTTTCGGGTGGAGCATCGACCTCAGTAACATTGGCGTACTACATGAATACATTAACGAACGATGCTACTACGACTGAACTACTTATAACTTTTTACGATAAACTCTATGATATGTGATGCATAAATAAAAAAAAAAAAAAAATTATGCTTAAGAGATTTTCAGTGGCATATGGCAACTGAGAGTATCGACTCACCAGTCATGCGGAATTTCCGAAGTATGTTTTTATTAATGCTAAATCTGTTTCATCCAGTCATAACATTGCTATCATACATCCTCCCAGTCCATGATAAGGTCCATAATCCATGTATTTTACGAGCACATTTTTCAATCCCGTAGCTTTCCTTATCTCTCAAAACTTGTGAATTTATTAGGCGGGGTTCCTTACAAAATACCCGCTGACAGCGTGGGTCCGTACTTCTATGAATATTTATCATTCCAGTCCTTTGGGATCGTCTTAGCGGATTGAGAGATGGTAATTTTAATTCCGCTAAAGCTCGAGTATGAGTTTTTGAAGACTTTTTTTCTTATTACATTATTAAGCAATTTGGAATGGGATGAGATTAGGGCAATTGTTAAGGGATTCAGTTGAATTATTGATTCCCTTTTATGATGTCAAGTTAAGGAAGATTCGTGAATAATTTGGGTTGATATTTACAAGTTGATTGGTTATTAACTGCCTCGGTGGTGTAGTGGCTACAAGCATGACTGCTGAGGATGAGGTCAGAGGTTCAATTTCCGGTTCAAAAAACTAAAACATAACTGGCAAAATGTGATTGTACCTCTGCCTAAGTCTTCGGGGCGTTACAGGCGTGATATGTAACAGGTTAATTGACGGAAATTAAAAAGGCGAAGGTCAGTTCGATTCACAGTAATAGTAAAATATCCATTTTCCTTTGAACTTGCGTAGAACAAAACCAAACTATGATTAAAGGTTTTACTTGCCAATGACTTCACTAACGAAAACCAACAATTGTTCATCAAACTTTCTAATTAACGAAACAGTAATTAACCACTTAGAAATTACTGTCGAAAGCATGTTCACTGTTCTGATAAGCGAACATGAGAACATATGGCAGTATAACATTTTTTTTTTACATTTTAATATAGAACGCGAGCCTCTCCTTTTCAAATAGTTCAGTGAATTGGTTCTCGTAATTTGCCAAATAAAAACGTTATGCCACAAGCGACGGAAAAAAATAAATTTGTTTGTTTTTTTCGGGACATTACTTAGGAAAGTTGGGAAAACGGAGGCTGCGACCTCTCTGGTAGAGGGACGTCCGTTTTTAAGCTGTTTTTTTTCCAGAATTGATGTGAGGTTGTTTAGAACTTTGTGTTTAGAAATTAACTGGTATGTTTTTATAATTTTCGGAACGAAGTTCCTTACCGCGCGTTGCGAAAGGGACGGAAAATATTAAGACCAAAAGTTGTAACGACACTTCTTGCTATAGTTGTAAGCCGTGCGGCGTGCGCGTGTTTCTCTGTCTGTCTCTCTCTCTCACAGCAAGCCAGTTATTTTCGTTTCGTCTTTTAATTTCACATGTAACAGTGTGGTGTCGCGACGATTATTTGTGTTGATTGTATACAGGTTTTTTGTAGATAATAAATTATAACTTCGTTTCATCCGGGTCCCTTGACACCTCTCAAGTTTTTTTTCTTGTTTAAACAATAAGAGGATCATTATTATACTTCTGCTCTTATTCCTATTTATTTGGGATCGACGAAGAATGTCTTCTTCTTCTATAGTTCTCTATTATTCGTCATGTACTCCATCTATTGTTCTTTGGTCTTCCTCTACTCTTAGAACCAATACACATTCATACTGAAAACTTTCCTAACAAAATTTTCCTAACTTACGTATTTGGGTCTACTCAATATATCCTCGGATGCCCACTGTTAGAACAATGTTACCTAAAATAACATGATTTACAGAAAAAAAATACTAAACACCTGCCTTGTTTAAAATTCCTTGTGTTCATATCGTTTAATTTAAAACCAAATACAAATACAAATACATTCAAGCTACTACTTTCTAGTTATCAATGGAAATTGTTTTAAACAGTAATTGGAACACGATATTAGTCTAACTTTAATATAACTAATGAAGTGTTGCATTTCATGTGAATGTTAAGTTTAACGTCTTCTAGACACAACACGCCCATGAAATGTGTACAACATAAATATAATTTACAAAATGGTTTTAGCATAAATATTTAAATTGTAAAATGGAAAACCATTGCGGGTAAAAACAATCATGAGAAGCTCACGTCAATGAACATATTATTATTTTTATCAGAATTAAACCGTGTGGAGTCAAACATTAAATTAAAACACACGTTATCAATTTAGAAAGTCGCAGACGTCAAATTTACGATAGTAATGCAACAACGAACGGGCGAATTCAAATTCATTCGGAATAAGCAGCCAATGAATGAAACGTAAGTAAATATCGCTTAACAACTAAGTCTGCAGTTATCTGAAAAATGCCACACGAGGGCCATATTAATTTGAGATAGTACTATAGGTTCCAAAAGCCTAAATATTAAAGATAGAAACTCGTGGAAGGAAAGTATAAGAAGATTTGAGTTATCCTGTCTATGACCATATTCTACGTTGTTCAAGCCTTACTCAAAATGTTCTTTACAAACCCCATAATTGTAGTGATGATGTAATATTTGTGCATGTGTGATGAATATTAATTCTCTAGGCGAATTGTTTGCCATGACTCGTTTGTCTTGTGAAAAGCCTGTCAAGTGGGTGATATATCTTTACTTTATGGCTCTTAGAGGCATCTTTGTGAGTCACCAGTGAAATTACTGCTGACGTAATTAATGAGAGTGTTATATCTTTTGTTTTTGTTGTCTTTATTAGCATTAGATTCTCGCTTAACGTTAAGCCTTTTATTATCTTATTGATGTCACTTCGAATAAGAAAAGGCAATATGTCTAGCTAAGGTCTATAAGCGGCATAGATACTCTGACACCAGTGTCCAAGAACGTTCAGATCTCAAGTGCCTCTGCAGCGTCTTCCTTCAGAGAATTGTTCAACTTGCATTCTGTGCTAAATGCCTTGCCACCTTCATGGCCTTATGACTACGTAAGCTGTTTTTGCGTTGCTGAATTTAGGACCAAACACATTTTATCGATACGCGAAGAACGCTTTTATTTATTATATAATATTATCATTACATTTAACAACAAGCTTCATAAAACGCGCCACTGGCACTGTAACACAAGCATCAGCTTCTGTTTTCCTTTTATCCCATAAAGTGTCATGACCTGCATCAAATTGTTTGGACATACCGTTTAATCACGTCGTTACTCTTATTTTAGAGGTTCTTGTGTAAACTGTCCCAGAAACAGTGATGTACGAACAATGAACACAGGTACTTTATGGCACGCTAATCTTGGAAGAGAAAAACAGGGAGGGCTTGTATCTGAAGACATTTGATCTTGCAAAAAATGTGAGGTGCCTCCACAATTTTGTGATGGATTAGCCATCATCCTACGGGAAAAAAATACTACCGAATGATGCCGAGCAACGTAGCTTAAACATTAGGTAGACCGCTTTTTACGAAATACCCGAACACGTTGTTGTCATATTGTTTGCCAATGTCAATCGCATCACTGACATTTGGAATCAAATTCGAAATGGCTCGATAATGTAAACAATTATCGAACATACTGAAGTTAGTTTAACTGATGATGGTACGTGTAGTAATAATTGTGAACCTATTCTTGATCTGCATTTCAAAGTCAAATTTGACAAGAAGATAGGCAACATCCCTTGAGCTGAATACAAACACAATTAGCTATAACAGAACTGTGTGTTAGACGTAGATTTGCCAACATTGCCTCGGAAATGTTTACTGTTGATGACAATAACGATGATCAAGATCAGCAGGTACAAGACACTTTAGCTGATATCGAAGATCAGCAAGCACAAGATACTTTAGTTGATATCGAGTCAGCCTTAGGCTTCCGCGATATCCAGATTCATCGAAAAAAAACTCATGAAATGTAAGTAGGTATGTTCATAAATGAACAGCTGCATACTGAAGCGGAAGGCCGGAACGGCTGTCGATAATCGTAAAATATTGAAGTGGAGTCAATGTACCGAGTTACTGAGCTGATGTTAATGTTACGTATGCTTTGCATGTTAAAATGTTGGCCCTATTGATTTTGGATGTTTGCTTTTCTTTGGGCGAAGCATATTTGAGCGTAATGATGGCTAAATTCGGTGTATGGGTAATGCTAACAGTGAGAGATGCTTGTATAAATAAGCCAATTATCAAAACTAGTGTTTTTTCACCAGATTACTTCATTTTTTAAATTATATTTGTAAGTTTAATAATTTTTTCTTCGTTTCGTCTTAATTTCGGCCTACATTTTCTTCCTTGCTATATCATCTTCTATAGCATACATCAATATTGTCATTACCTATACTTATGATGCAATCTAATGGCGTGTTACCATCAAGAGTATAATCAACAGTGCCAATACTCCTGTTTCTTTTATTCCTATATGAATATAATAGTACTATAACATCAGCACATATCCCTAATTCACCCGCAGGAAACAAAGTCTCCAAAACATTAACAAGAGGGTTTTACTGCGACGATTACGAGGCAATAGTAGATTAACATCTCGATAATGAGTTCTGCTTCCCCTCTGCTTTATTATACGTGGTATAGCTTTGTTGATTATTATGGTAATTTCCTTATTAACCTATCAACATATAGGAAGTAGAATTAAGGTGGCTTTAGTGTTCCTTTTTTGTCATCTCTTTTTAGCTTTCACTCTTCATTGTCGGAATTCAACAGAGAGTTTGTCAATACTTTGGCTACATGTATTATGGCGTTGGTGTATTTATTTACATTTTGATAGCAAATATAGCTCACAGATTAGTAATATCATCTAGTTTAGTATTTTACTTAATACAACTAAAACGATATAGTCTTCTAGATGGCTTTTAAAATAAATAACGACCTACACCTAGTAACAATTCTGTATCTTGATTTTGGTAATTAAATATCATCCATCATAGGTTCAAGCTTGTAGTTATCTTTCGATCCAATTTGATAATCTTTCAATAGTATAAAACTATTTAGGTCGATTACTGATACAGATATAAGGCGCCAATCTTTTCTAATTATAGATAAAAAAAAAATTGGAAGCCATCGATAATTTTAATTACGATATTATCAGTCTAAATAATGTGGAGTACCTACGATCCGCCAATTCAGCGTAACCTAGATCTGAGATTGCATAATTTATTATAGCAAATATTCCTACACGGTTTTGGAACCGATCCTATTGTTTTCCACGAAAAAAATTACGAGGAACGGTTTATAAAAGCATTGTTACAACAAGCGCCTACATCACACAAAATAAACAATTCAGATCTGTTCTTGTCAGTTTAACAGTCGTTTACTTCGCTTTACACCTACACACGCGAGTAATGAAACGTTATTTTGATAATCGATTAAAAATCGTAAGCGAATTTTATATTTGCGTACACTCTATCGCATGAAACGAGTTCGAAAAACGGTTTATTGGCGATAAATCGAGTGAACGACTGTAGTCACGGATAAATGAGGCCTCTCGCGACGGTACAAACATCTACACGTATACCTGTGATAAAATGACTCGCGTAATAAAATCAAAATACACGGAGCGTGCGCTGCGCGAAACGCGAGCCAGAGTTGGCGCCAACGCAGCGGCAGTTGGCGCCAATGTGTGACGAATAAATAATTAATCAACAGCTGTACCTCTGGGTGTACATCACTCGATTCGAGAGCCCTAGACTGGATGTTTGTTCGCGCACGTCCCTGTATTTGTGACGAGAATTTTATGGAGAGGCAGTAGAGCAAGAGACACTTTGTTTGACAAGTCAAACACAATTAAAATGGTGGAACAGAATTGGATATCTGATTATCCTGCGAATAACTTTAGGATTAAGATCCTTCTCTGCTCTTAAGTTTAAATAAATGGACTTCGCCACCCAAACCGCGCTTTAGTTTTGTATAAATTATAATTTCTATAAAAGTTGCAAGTTATTTTATATTTATATTCTTCTATGTATTGCGGGCTTTAAACGTTACCAAAGCTCGTAAAATATTGACCAATAGGAAATGTCCTTGAACTAAACCTAACGACCACCTTCGTGCAACCAAACGGGAGGTCGAAACAGTAAACGCTATCGAACGAATTATTAAAATTACATGAAGTTTTATTCGTGGACACGTATGTATTATTTGTACACAATTAGTCGTTTATAATAAACTTTCGTAATTGTAGTTTAATTGCTTACAGTTTTAACGGATTGTGTATGATTTTTTTAACTATTTACAGGAAATAGAACTTAAACATATTAAAATTGATCAGCTTTCAGATACAGCAAAAGAAGCATGTGGAGCTGATTATTAATCTTTGATTGATAAAAAAAGCTATTAAGAAGAAGACATTCTCCTAGTCAAACATGACATGCCAGACTTAGTTGCGATCACTAAAATAAATAAATTGACATCGTTCAGTTTCAAATCAACACTACATCACAGGAAGCACAGGTTAAACTTACATTTGAAGTAGTTACCAACACGTTTGCACCTCAAACGAATTAAATAGAAAACAATGTAACGCTTATTCAAGACGCTGTCTTCAAGAGTAACGTGTTACAGAAAATCAACAACGATTTTTTGATCTAAGTTGAAAATATTTCAAGAAGTGACTACTTGTGATCTGAAAATTTGGACTCAAATAGAATCTTCCGAGAGCAGAGTCTTGATTGTTCAAGAGAGCGGATATAAAAGAATCCTTCAGTGTTTGGTACGTACAGTTGTATTGTAATAATTGTGCCATTTCATATTATCGTTGAACATGAACTCGTTTGTTTCATAGAGGACTTTATCAAGATTGATGGCATAAGTATATTGTCTTTTGTCTTGTTCATTTGACTACTAATGTTTAAAGCAAATTTTCTTAGAGTTAAAAAAAAGACTTAAAATGTAAAAGGCTTTTACAACCAAGGCGGCCGGTATAGTATTTTCACCAGTAAAGTAATGAATTTGAAATTCCCTTGTGTTGTGTTGTCCATGGAACTGTTGGAGCGGTATCCAAGGTCTTTCAGTCACATGGAGTACAATGGGCGATATCTGAATAACTGATGGACCGTCACATCGGCACAGCTGTTTGACCGTGTATCGACAGAAATAGAACGTCGATACCGCCCGACCTGAGCGCCACTGCCCAAGGAGACGACTTACTCCAATTTTCAACAGTTTATCTAACAACAATTTCAAAGTTTGTTAATAGAAGCTTATGATAATATATTCATGAATTGAAAATGTATGGGTGGCAGTGAACTGAAAGCAATCGATTCAGTTAAGGTCGCTGTAGTGATAACATAAAATCTAAAAATTCAATCTGATTAGTGCCGAATGAATTTCATTTTAAGCAAATTGCTGTGTGGCTGTGTGATATTCAATCGTTATAAAGTTAAAAAATAAATTACCCAGCATTGAATTTACTACACATAAATGTATGTATGGCAATATCAGTGCAAAATACAATGTACATACAATAGGAGTACACAACATAACATAAATACATGTTTACGTTTTATCTAAGATATCCTCGGCACAAAAATGTATGGTGGGATGCCCCACTTCGCACGCGCCATCCCATGGGGAGAAGTTACCGACCGGAATGATAAATTGTGAAAATAAAATACCAATCCCGGTATAAATTTTCCCTGTGTAAAATAAATATGAGGATCTGACATTTTGTCTATGAATCGTAACCATAGATTATAGATATAGAGTTTCAGATATTGGGAAGGTATTACGCGGGTATTTTTATAACAGCTGAAAATAGTAAATAATAGTACATATTTGGTGAATATGCTCAACAATTAGACAACAGGATACTAACAATTATAAACACAGACGTCAACGGAAGGTGGTATTCATTAAAACAAATGATTATCTAACATTTCAAAATTACTGCATTCTATTTCGGCGAAAACGTCTGTACGAATGTTAGAAACAATTTAATCTTCAGATATGCAATAAATAAGGTATAATCGAAACCAATGGAGATCATTTATATTGATAAGTCTGACAGCTATCAATAAATTGCCACACCTAAAATCGGCTAAAATATATTTATGGCCATTGCTAGACTTGGATATAGTTGAACTAGTTTGAGACACGCTTCATTAAGGTGCCAGAAAGCCTTAGATAGCACACTTACTAGTTACTTAGACACTGTTCCAATTTTTTTTTTTTTTATAAGGTCATTAGGAAATGCTTGGCTTTTGTCATTGGACTTAACATCACTGAATGAACATCATTTATCATCTATTCCACTTGGATCATTCGAAAACAGAATAGACCCTTTAAACAAGGAACAATTCTGAGCAGAATAATAAAACTGCTAGTATTTTCCAATCTTCAGCCAACATACCGAGTAATAAATAGAGGTATAACGCATTAGGGTATCTTGGTGAGAATCTCGCAAAAGGGTCCCGACGTCCGGACCCCAGGCGTCCTTACAATTGGCGTGAAAAACGATCTAGCTTCGCTCGACATGCGAAATAATGGTCAGTGAGAACCTCTCGACATACAGATTATAGATAGGGGCTTACAATACTTGATTACAATGATGACGTTGGCCATAAGGAATATGGGACGCGGAATAATAGTCATACTTAGCAAAAATAAGTATACCGTTACTGTTGCCTGGTAGGTTTCTGAGATAATAGTAGATAGTATTTTGTATAAAAATGTAGCTATACCATTTGGGTAACCCTCTATCGGAAGTCATTTCATATAGATAATATTTGATCAGCGTCCCTCAGGTCATGTTTTGGTCAATGCATGTCGCTTAAACTATCCTATGGTATATTTTCCATATGAGCGGACATGCTTTTTACGAGAATCCTAAACAAACAACTTTCCTCCTTTTCTCTACAATGTCAATAATGTTGTACACAGGCGGTTTACTTTGTTGTCGAGTATAGAAAAATAGACAAACTGGTATATATCTCGATTAAATAATCTCGACGTTTCTGGAAGATAGTTCGATTCCGCCGAGTTTGAGCCGTGGTCAGTTTTATGAACAGTGAAAATCGTCGATTCGTATCGAATTAAGATTGAGATATTCTTACGTCCATCCGGTTTTATTGGCTTCATAAAAATTGTCTGGGAAATGATCTCACAAGTTTGAAGTGTTCAATGAAGAGGTCCATCTGGGTGGGATTTTATTGTGCAGCAATATTGTAAATTGTATGAACGTTGTGGGTAATATTTTCAGGAGAAAGCCATAAAACAAGACATTGGATGTAGCTGAACAACTCATTAGCGAAAAGAAACTATCTTTAGACGGCCACAGTAATGTAGGTGTTAAAAATGCTCCAGAAAACAAAATACATTTTACGTCCAGTCGAAATACTCCGACAGCTTCCACGACCAATTTGCAAAGGCAGTAAAATAGGTAAGTGTTGGGCCAAATGGGATTAGCCGAGCGTCGAACCCAGAAGCGGTGCGTAACCAATAACCATACGTTTGGAGTTACAACGGCTGCTAAATGCAGCGATAGGGCCCCGTGTGGTCAGGAAGTCACCCGAATTTAAAACCGGCGCATTTATTGGTGATCAAAATCTCGTTTGCATAGCGTCTGTCGTCCTTTTGTACGGCTCTTTGTTTAGGAGAATGGTGTTCTGTATTACATTGCTTTTATTATTTTTCAGCTGCACTTACTTTGTACTGGCAACCTTTGTGCCTTTTGTCAAAGACTGAAAAATACTCCAGAAATCTGAAAAGAGTATTTACATATCTCGGTGTTCCTAACAAAGACAAGTAATATTCTGAAAGTGTCCTTTGTCATAAAAGCATAGTGTCCGCTGCTTTATGCCTATATTCTGTTTGTACCTTGAATAGAAAAAGCGATAAATATAGTCTGAGACAAAATATTTGTGACAAACAACTTAGCGAAATCACTGTACATAAAGACGCTGATCCTACTAATAGTAAAAAAAGTAAGGACGAGGCTGAAGACAACGTAAATGACGCACATAATACACACAGAACTTACATACAATCATTACACGAGAGATGTAAGTCCGAAAATATACTTATTATATTTAGACGACGGCTTAGCTTCCGCGATCCTTTCACAGCGGACAATCGAATTGGAACTTAGATACAAGAAAGTAGAGTTGATTTTTCTTTAGCTGGTTTAGAAGAAACTAGGGGATTATTCGAAACAATTTACAGTGGCACAAATAAAACACATGTGAGTTCTTAATTAGCTGTCACTTACTGCTGCGAATATTGAGTATATTTTTGTATTTCAATCAATCATTGTGACGTGCAGCTATCTACTAATGTAAGGTTAGCAAAAAGAGTAATTTGCTCTAATTGAAGCTAACTACGTAGTAAGGGCTTGTGAAAGTACAGATGGTGGAAACTATGACGTCTTTGAATGACGTGATTCAAGAGTTTAATAATTTGATTTCCTTTATTGGAATCGTATTCTGTGAAAGTTGATCGTTGTTGGCTTTCTATAAATCCATCTACGACTAGTGATGTGGAAATTTAAGATAAATCCACAAAAACCTTGAACTGTATCAAGATTTGCTTTAAATAACTTACGAAAGGCTCATTTCGTATCAAAACGATGCCTGAGCGAAAACGGAACAGTGACGTCATTGGGCGCGTCCCAACACGTTACTTAATCTGAAAGGTACACCGGAGAATACAGGCATAAGCACAATATCATGCAAAGGGTTACGAAACGAAATTGCTTCCACGGCGTTAGCTTTGATGAAACATCCTATTCGCACATGTTCAGATAATAAAATCTTCTAGTTTGACGTGATAATTTGCAAGTCTTCAGGACTTATTTCAGTTGAAATGGCCACGAATAAAGGTGTTGAAATAAACACACGTAAATATTCGCAAGGCGATAATAATAACGAAAAGATTGCTGCTTCTTGCAGTTGAATAAGTTGAAAGCATAATTTCACTTGCCTATTTCTAAAATACATGTTCATGATCTTCAACAGAACATTACTTGTCTAATCTTTGGAGGTAAAATAGAAGTGCTTGATCAAACACAAGCCGGCGGACTGTAAGATAAGCTTCCTCTTAAATTGAACATTGGAGGAGCTAAACTTGTCCACAGATAAGAAGTTGGTTCATTGATGGTTATAAAGGATTTTGACCGTTCCCTACATCGAAATGTGGACAAACGTTGCAAACCATATGTGCCATAAAGATGAAACGAGATTAATCTAATCAAAATTCAAACAGACATTACAAACACAATTGTGTATTGCAATTCACATTTGAATTATCCGAGGCAAGCCCCGCCCACGCGATTGCCTAGAGATTACAGTTGTAATGAAGTATCAGAACTCAGATATTAGGGCGTCGATGACGTACATCAGTTACCTAACATGACCGACGCGGGCGAACGTCCAAATGCTAACAATTCATATGGAGATTTTACCTATTCTCGTCTGTTAATAACGGCAGATCTTCAAGTGAACGCATCTGCTGATACGAGTTAAAATGTTTTAGCATTTACTTGTACGGTGAAGTGAGGGATTTCAAACGGTAACGATTTATTTGCTGGCACGGTGACTGTAATGTCTGTAATAAAAGGGTATGTGAGCCTGCTCAAGGTTATTTCTTCACGAGTTTTTCTTCATTCGCTTCAGCATGGCTGACGTTGTATTCTGTTACTAGACTCTAGACTACTATATTGTTAGGAGTCTTACGTTCAATAGTGCGTAAGTAATCCGTTGTGTTTTTGCCTTCGGTGAGAAACTTCTACGGCGTCATAAGCTCCACTCTTCTCTTTCATTCAGATATTGTTTGAAATAAATCATGAAACGGTTGAAGAACCCTTCTTTCTTTTTTGGAAAGACTTCATTACGACTAACTGCATTCTCATCTTTTAAAAAACGCTTGAAGATATTTAGTGTCTCTTTTATGTATTTCATCCTTAACCTCTCCTTTGGCAATAAATACTGTCTTAATTCTCACGGTTTCTATAAATTCATCAAAAATCATTGAAGTACTTTTCACAGCATAGCCAGACTACATTAAAGTTTCAACAGAGTCAAACTTTCCAGTAATATCAGGAATGTGAGCGTTCTTTATTTAGCTGTCTGGCTTGCACGTCATAGTAATGACACGTGAATTTCAATAGTTATTGCTTGAGTAAACATTAAGCTGTTTTCCCAACGTCATCAACCGCATTGACGTCCGCGAAACGTCGTTTAACGTCGCGTCATCAGACATGGGATTGGCTCATGCTATGTTAATCGTCACAAGATTTTTACTTCTGACACCAAAAATGACATCTCTCAAATATACAGTACTTTCTAATAAGGTCATGTGAAGTCAAATATCAAAATTTCCAAATCTTCTGAAAGGCATATATTACGAGTATGTAGTATCTTTGTTAGACGTCGATGTCGGTATTAGCCGATAGGCTCTAGTGAGATAGGACCAATTTTGGGCAAAGTTCCAATTCTGCACTGAGAATTTATGTAACAGCCAAGACCTATATTTTTTTCCAATTCTTGTTACTAAGGGCTGCCTAGAGAAATGTTTCTGAAGGAAACAGTCATATGTATCGAAATACTGTTATCCCATTTGTAACGATTCCAATGATGCCACATTTCCGTCAGCTGACTCACACAATTCCAGAAAACAAACAGCTGATTTTATGTTACCTCCGCTCCTAGAATAAATAATCATGGAATTTTCTATTGCCCAATAACTCAAAAGGGTGATACGATGGCGAATTTTTTATTTTTAAATCCCACGTAGATGGGGTGATTACTGTTGTTTACGAGTGTTCGTATACACTGTTAATATTTGATGGCTGCCATCATTTTTGATGTTGTGATAAATTGGCTGGTTATCTCTACGTGTTCTTGTTGGGGTGAAAATAAAGTTGCATACTTGTTCCTTGATGATTATGTTGTTGGAATTTGATTGATATCAAGTGATTAGTTCATATCTGATAGTATTTATCGATGGATTAGCAAGGACGATGAAAATATGTTAAGTATCTGTCTTGCATAAAGCATTCGGCCTTGCATCCGTTGTTTATCACGTAGCAACAACAACAAAAATCGGTCGCAAAAGTTAAAAAAAATTGTCATTTCAATTTATGTACCCCAGGACCACTTCCACAAAGGACTAAACCACACTCGCTAAAGAATTAGCAATTGTTCCGTTGTTAACATAACTAGCATGCGAGCGTCGAGTTCACGTGTACTCGATGTACGCGACCTAATTAACGTTACCGTAACTGTAATCGGCAGCGTCAGTGGCACCGCTGTTAGCCGTTTTGCTTTACTAATAGTTCTGGGTGTTATATCAATGTTTTTTTTTTCTATTTATAGTTTTGAGACCACCTATGCAGTTTGCTTACAGTCTTTGGGAAATATATTTCAAGGTTTTAATCGCAATTTTTATTACCATCGTTATTGCCATTCTCCTGCTCTTATCCCAATTTATTAGGGGTCGACGCAGCATGCCTTCTTCCATACTTCCTATTGTTTGCATAAGATTTTCATCTTCAATTTTGGTTTTAAGTTCTCGAAAGATTTCTTGAATCTTTTCAGTTTTGGAATCGTTCTTTAATCGATGAGATGTCGGCTATAAATCTTAAATCGAGTTCAAAGACTGTCGTCAAGCCATTCTGCTTTTTTTTGGTAGTCATGAGTTGGGTGGTCATGAGTAACCCGTTCTTATAAAATGGCGAGGTAGGTTTCCATATACGTCTTCAAGGAAACAATGGGTCGCCATGTCAGTGCTTTCTACTTTACTTTTTCGTTAAATAATTGGATTAAAATATAATGGTGGCTCGTGTTGTTTCAATTTGTCTTGTAACGGTCGAGTAAAGGATTAAATCAAGCATGTCGTGGTTATTAGAAGCGATTTGTGTTCACAGTAGACAAGCCTTTGCCATATGAGATCATGCCTATTTAGATTACTACGGATAGGTTACGCATTTACGTTTACGCTCGTACGATACCATTAACTCAATCAAGAGAGTAGGGGTGTGTCGAATTTTGTATCGATATTTGGACTTTCAAAAAGAGTATTTAAATATCATTTTCACACGGCCTTACAGCTATACGGAAAGGTAATTTACACCATATCACCCGCTGAAATACGAAGGTTTTTGCCAAAATTTACACAGAAAATTCTTACGACATATATGAAAAGCTTGATTTATTTTTAGCTCGCCACCAGAATACAGAGAGATATTTTCTTGTAAGAATAACAAACTGAAATTGAAACATTATTAGGAATACGTGGGAAAATATCCGCATGTTATAATAATTACATCCCCTGTCAAAATCGAAGAAGTGTAATTAGGCAAGCAACTGCGAATCTGGCACTCAAATGTACTGAAACCATTTCCTTTTGATACTGCAAACCAACTTCTCCCGTATAGCTTTCACGTTAAGGTTGAATTGGACCCAGCGTCAGTATATGAGTAGAATTATTCACTGATATTCATAGTATATGTACGGTTAGAAACAGAAGCTCGGAGCAACAAAACAGTAATTGAAACTGGCAGAGGTTGTAGGGTTGGTAAGTAAATTATTTAATAATAGTTTGAATACTGTAAGCTATGATCGCAAGTGAATTATGTAGTGTATGAGCAGATGAAGTATCTTACACAAGAATGTTTTTGCAAGCAGAAAATCACAAATAGAAAAATCATTAGACTACACCACAAAAAAGCCAATAGTTAACCTTTCCTTGTCTTCAACGTCATTAATGTCTTAAGTAACCTATTTCCCCTTGAACCTGAGGTTAAAGACCTTATTAGCAAATGTAGATTTATTGTAATTGTCTTGAACTTGAAAAGTGTCGATGGCTCCTAATTCTCTGTTGTTGAATAAACAACGGCATCGCTGTGACGATCGATTCGACCAAACTGGATGTAGCCTGAAAATAGACTGAAGAGCTCAGAGATCACAGAATTTGCACTTTGAATATTTAGGTAGTTTTGCGACACTTCACGAAGAATTCTATTTTAGGATCTAATCATATTTGATTCAGACCTGTCATAACATTTACGCTGTAAAAAATGCCTGCCATCCCAAACGGGAACTCAGTCCCAGAAGTAATGGATGTTGACTTTAAAAAATCCAAACACATAATTCTCATTTCACCGCTACCACCGTAGCGTAAACTAATTAATTTCCATACTAATCTCGTGTGATATGCAAGTCATATTGACCCAGAAATTGCCATAAAATCCATCACGTTACACGAAACTGGACGAAAAAATCTCATTACATTTTTATAGAAGGCGATAGAAGGGAACCGCCAATGACAAATTGTCGGCGAACCCCATCAAAGGGCTGTGTGACATTGGTGAGTGACTGGTAGTCAGCGCTCATCAAAATTCATGGAGTCGCCAGTGTAAATGCGTCATGTTTTTATGAACGGCTACTGGTTATCAAATACCGTGTGGTTAAAAATGTTGTTTAGAGAAATTGTTATTTGTCGTTTTGGCAATCCGACTAGACTTAGATCTATCCCTGATTATTATCGAGGTTTTATTTGAACACAGTGAACTGTATTAACCATCAGCGCTAGCAGATTTGACGATGAGCTGTTAATAGAAGTTAAAAATATCCGATATAACAAAAAAACCTACAGAACTCATAAATGTAAACAAACATATGTAATAATATTTAACACATCTGGTTAACATTAACAAATACATGTATGAATACCAGAAACTGTATATAATGTTCTTACACGACCTCTGCAGGTTGCAGACTCACAGAGCATAAGAACATAATGTCGTTATTAAAGGAAGAAATAAAATATTATTGCAAGATGTGGTAATGGACTTTAAGGAATGCTTATATGTGTGATAGGGATCTTTTATATGAGAGCAGAGTGTATGTCTGGAAAAGCGAAGTCAAGAATTTTGTTGCCATCTTCAACGTCCAAGGTTGAAGATCTTAAGACAGACAAATCTCATGTTTCCGATATTGATTTTCGTTTTGAATAATGGCCATATAGAATGTGAAAAGAGTTCACCCGAAAAACTAAATCGACGAAAGAAACGTCATACTTAGATGAAAACCTAAAATTCAAAGATCGTCTATCTACCTACCGACGTTTTCCTAGCATAGTTTTTTCTCTTGTAACATTTGGTACATGCTTCTGACGGTCCTACTTCTTCAAACCCGAATTTAGGGAAGATAAATAAGGCACCTGATACACGCAAAGGTTGTTAAGAATAATGTTCTCCGTTTAGCTGGTTTTCATCCTTCTCTCCGGAGACGGCAGAAAAATTACGTGGGGAAACAACGCTATCTAACATTCAAAGAAATAACGATGTTTTTTATTAGAGAATGCGTAAACTATTCGTTTCTTTTTATAGAGCAATCTTATCTGGAGTTTAAAGAGAATATCAACGATTTTGTATTTGAAGAGTATGGCGTGATCTTGACAATTCTGGTTTGATGTTAACTGTTATTCACAAAATAAATGTAGTCGGGGCTGATTTGGTCACCAATTTTAATAATGGGGACACGAGTAATGGAACTCAAGTTATAGAAATAGACTAGTAACAATAATGTAACACAGCAGCAAGTCTATGAATATTCATCCATTCCAACAAAACTATTGTTGAGGCAAATCGATCACGACCCTGAACAAAAAGGGATCGAAGATTGGAAAACATTAGACACAACCATTTGTCTACCTCAATGAGATTACCCGGAGGATTACAAAAGAAATAGCGATCGCTGAACAACTAGAGGTCACAACTAAATCGCGATTACTACGCCGTGTTCCGCATAGTACGCCGGTAATGTTCGCGAGTAACACAATTTGTTACGTAATGCCTAATGCCCGTAACAGTTATGGAAACAATCCACTGTTTGCTTAGTGCACTACATACGTTACGTTGTGAGAGTGTTATTGCTCTATTTTCGGTATGTAATACCGTACTATAATTAGTTGCGAGGCAACGTCGATGTTACACATTATAAATATAACGATTGTGCAATCAACGATGAGTAACTGTCTATTGTGATGAAGAAAAATGACAGTTTCAGGAATTGAACGTGGTCGTGTCGTGATTCTCCGGCAGTGACCTCGCGATAGCTTTCGATAGCATGAACCGTCTGTTTCGGACGCTCCCGACCTATTTCAGTCCGCCGGCCAACGGAGCTACACGCTGAAACAATGAAGTGAGTGCGCACGAAAGGGACGCGCTTACGTGCTGGCTACGAGGTGGAGCGGGACGAGAACACCGCCCGTCGTCACAGCGCGAACACGCTCAGTACCCGCTACGTTCTATTTCTGATCGTCGCAAAACATGTCTCGGAATTCGTTTCTATGTGTCTGGGAACATCAGAAATCATGTGACTAATGATCCACGAGCTAAAAACGTGAGGATTAAGGTGGGATCTGGAGCAGTTCAGTGTTAATTGTAACGTAGGGTCGCATCCGTTAATTGTCCTACAACCACTTTTACAATTACAGCTTCATTTCAGCTATGACGTGTTCGCACACTATAAAAGCATTCAGCTCGTTGGTATTGCTATTAAGCGACATGAAATGACACAAGATGATGAATACAGGGCTATTACCTTGGTGACAACAGGTCGTTATGCAACTGTACTTAAAATTATTGCCGTTTGCCAAATTGGATGTAAACATATCGATCGTTCACTCATAGTGGAAAGTTTTCACAATGGAAATAAGAACGTGAATAGCAATAGTATTGATTTTGCTTTCGTGCTAATAGAGAGCGAACTTCAAAGGATTCGATGCAGTAATGTAACGTCGTAACGTGCCGGTAAAGTCGATATTGATACGGCAGACATTCCTATCTAGCGCAGGGTACGGCGTCAAAAATATCTCGATTGTTTCGTGTTGCTGTACCACATTAACCTGTAACAGCTGTAAATAAAATGATGTAGCACCTCAATAACGGGCTTGTGTAACGTGTGTTGAGGAACATTCTGCTTATTTGTTTAAGGAGGTAAGCCGGTCGTCCGTCTTTCGTTAATCTAAGGTTTATTTTAATCTCAGCATTAATATTATGTACGAAAATACCTGCTAGCGTTCAATCATAAACCGTTTGTACCTGGTTTGTTTCTGTTGCGCACGAATTTAGAGTTTCGTTTTAGGTATACAGTTTACGGTTTATGTTTCCGTTAGCTCAGTTGTTGCCTAATGGATGTGTGCGTGTTTCATCGCGAGTACTTCATCATCGTGTGTGCAGGATTCCAGAGTTAACACAAGAATTCATAATTAAAACTGTGCAGCGCCCAGCGCGCCACAGCGCCCGCCTTATGGTACACCAAAAAAATAATAATGTGGTATCATAATGAAATTATCCAGTGAAAGCTACTAACCGTAAATCACCAGCTCGTAAAGCAATAAGTTCTGATAAGATATCGTTGGAACAGTCCGTAAGTGTCACTAACATATTCAGGGAGGGAAAAAGATCACCATTTATGTTTATGTAAGTCGACGGAAAATGGAAAGACATTGCAACATAAGGAGCGGAAGTAGTCGTATTCCTGTTCCTAGTGGCGGGCGCGGTCCGGGGGACGAAAAGGGGGTCGGGATCGAGGGGGGTGCGGGTGACGTCATCATGGAAATTGATTCGGAGGCGAAAAACGGGGCCGCAACAAAGGCGTTCGTCGACTAGACGTAAATTAGTGGTTTATTTGTTAAGTCGGACGGGACCGTCTTTTATTCTACGTAATGTCTGTGGATGTACACGAGCATCGCTTATCATGTTACTATTTAGGCTAATGTTTTCGAGGAGATCAATACGGACGACCTTGATACCGAGACGAGGACAAAAACTGCGGATCGAGTTACTGAAAATTGTGTTAATAAACATTAGGGCGAATTAAGTAATTCTAGTTTTCGTTACGAATACAAAATGTAGATTGTAGTCCTAGTTTAACATAGCGGACGTGGTGATAAAGCCAATTAGCCTTCGTTGTGTAAAATAATGCAAAGGGAGGTCAACGCACAGTGTACAGTACACGCGAAAATTACACATACTAAAATATCCCGTGAAGTGAAACGTACTATAAATAGATCTCCAAATGTTATTGGAAATATAAAAATACTGTTCTTCTATTTCTTTTAAGTTTACAAGAATGAATTTCACTGTTTGTAGAGAAAACAAATGGTGTTCTTGCACTTCTGAAAGCTTTGATTTACAGATTTTGAACAATGTTATGGTGTAGACACAATGCTTGCTTACTTTTATTTCTCATCTATGATTTAGTTTACATAAAGTATTTTCCGTGTTCATTTCTTTGAACGTAGGCTTGTTTGGTAGGTTCGTTCATGCATAAAGTAGCTATTACTATTAGAAAAATAATTGTGAAAAGAAAAGAAAGAAGAAGAAAAGCATCATTAACAATAATTAGTGTAGTACAATTGGTACTGAGCAATTATTTTCCTTCAAAGCTATTTTTGCCAAAAATCAAAACTATTAATAAAAAAACAGTGGCCGCTTCAATAAACCGTGAAACGACGGCAATAATGTTACTTAGTGACACGGCATCACCAATAAAAAATGTAACGGCAATTTCCGATATTCCATAAATGCTGCAATCGGTACACGGCATAATTGAACATACATTATTGCTGTAATTACTGTTGTCACCGCAATTGTGTTCCTCGAAATTGATATAATAATATAAAGCTCCTGTCTTTCTACGAACAATCTGGGAATGACTCACATTAGCATATAATAGTGTACATTGCACACACTGCTGAACACAACATGTCGTGTATATTAATGTGAATTATCAGACGGATTGCAACTTGAACATGCAAAGCGTCAGAATTTACAATTTTATTAGCTGAATATGTAATTTCATCAATTCAGACTGTTTTTTTCCTTGTTTTTTTTCCTTGTAAAAAGCAGATTTTCAAGAATTTAAAATGTTCGCTGAAGAAGATACCGTCTCAGCACTGGCATTTAACGACGCGCAAGGGAACACAGAGGGTAGATTACACTTATCTGAAAACGACATTGAGATCGTTAAAGCAAAAGCAAATACATTTGGGAACGTTGACCAGAAAGTCATAGAATAAAGTAAAATGCTGTATAAAAAATACAAGAACCTGAACATGATCATATAATAATAGTAATAAATACTACTACAATTGGTCATAACCTGAATGATCTCAAAACTTGTTAGTCACACTATGTAGATGACCCATACTATTACTTCTCAGTATAACTATAAGATTTCTTGTGAGGTAATCAGTTTTACTACAAATGTATTAGTCATGGTATTACATACACAGCAAATTGAACACAGTATTAATACTGAATGATTTATCAGCCAGTTCTTTTTTCCAATTTATTCTAAAGAAAGAGTTCAAGCACCTTCGCTGTTTCAACGAAAAGCGACTGCTTTCTCTTCATCTTTTACTAAATCTAATTTCTGTTCTATCAAAACATTATTTTTAATCGTTGTTGCTATCCGACTTTGATTCTTATTTTGATCCAAAAGGACATGCTAAATTCCTTCGTCCGTATTACCTTGGGGCTCGTATTTGATGTCATAGATATTTTTATATTCTACAAAGACAATGGCGCCAATTTGATCAGCGGTCTTATTCGATGACATCATACACACGTCATTATGATATTCTGATCAGGTAACCTGTTTTGTGAGACTATTTATATCTTCAATTTAAGAAGGAATCGGAGTTTAGTGGAGTTTTTTTTTGTAAGATTTTTCATAGTTTTAATTATTGTGAGTGATGGAAATAAAATAGTATTAGTAATAAGTTTCATATTGTATTTACCATTATTATGATTTACATTTAAACAATATTCATGAATTTATCACTGCGGTTTTAATTTGCTTTTATGGGAAGTGTAGTCATACTTCCTTTGTTTGTTTCCCAAGCAATTCTGTGTTCGTTAATTAGTCATTTTAGATTGATTTACCGATTTTACATAGTGCCTATTTAAATTGAGTCACATTGACTGAAACTTGTGTTTAATTTTAAGCATTTTGCTCAAAGTGCTGTTATAAGCTTCTGAGAACTTATGGTTAGGCTTTGATTAAAAACTTTCAAGCTTGTTAAGTTATTGTGTCTATTAGACCGAACACCATGGGAACTTAATCATCAAACTTGTTGCCTCTATTCTATAAGTTAAATATAAGCTGTCTATCATCACCAATATCCTTAGCTTTTTCTAACTCTGTGTCATTAACTTCTAACCACCTTTGCGTCACTAGCTCTTGGTTGACTAACTTAACCTACTTGGCCTGACTAATGGGTGGATCGCAATAAAACAATGGGACTGTGTTAATCACTTGGCATCTAATGACATCAGCACACGTCATTAAAGTATTCTGGTCACAGTGGTGACTACGGTCTCAGGTAATGACGGCATAGCTGCTTTCTCTTGAATATTGTCATAGAATTTATAATATTGTACTGCGTAGCCTGACAAAATGCTTTTAAGTTTTTCTCTGAAGCAAGGAATTGTCGGAGCATCGACAATATCCTGCCATTCGTAATCGTCAAATGGTAAAATTAATCCATGTCAGCATCACGGAACAAAAATACAGCAGAATTTTGGTTCGAAAATCTGAACTTGCAATTTTAGATATCAATGACGTCTTTATTAATGTTTTTAAATGGAATTGGAATCATCATGATAATAAAATGTCCACAAGAACACACTAGTTATAATATTTATACAGTGAACTATTACTCACTGATGACGTGGTTCTTATTTGTGGCGTTAAACATTTCCGTCATATGATGTCATAATCATTATAATTTGAGTATTGTTAACACGGTATTTTAGTTCGCATTATTAAAGTTGTCTTTTTTGTGTAAAATGCTGACGAGCATTTAAGGTTAAATTGTTCTTGAACCTTGAAAACAAACTTAGATGAGTGCTAGTTAAAGACAGAAAACATGAATGATTCTTGGATCTTACACGAACAATCAGCAGATAAAACAGGAAAGAGACATAACTGAAATGTGCCAGACCCCTTTGAAAATGACGTAATCGGTTTACTGAATAATTCAAAAAGAACAGCTGTTATATCGCAAGTGGTGTTAACCGCAGTTGGCCTTTACAGCGCGGAGGGCGCGCTTAGAACGTTCAGCCGAGCAAAAGGGTGTAACTGGCTCATGGACACCTCAAGGTATGAACCTCGATGAGAGTGGCTGAGGGAAGGTTGGACGCTCTTGACGTCATGTAGTTTAAGATTAGGGTGCACTTTCAGATGTCATTCATGAAATAAAGAAGACTGGAGATATTGCCTGTCTCAATGCAGAAGTTGAAAGCTAATGAAAGTTTTTAGAAAGTTAGGCTAAATTAATAATGCAGTAAATGTTAGAAAAATAACACTAGAACAACACGTAATATCACTCAGCAAAAGCAAATAGAAGAAAAGTGAAACAATTTACACAAAATAACAAATGAAGGTGTGAAATTAAGTTAAGTAGTGCATTAGCAAACTTTTTGTACATGATCCTTTGCACCTAACTAGTCTATTATCGTTTCAACATAGTGTTACTTTCAAGAACTATTACACAAATTAGTTTAGTCGGCTTTCGGTCCAAATAGCGTAAACAATTCGTCTGCACGCGATCCAGGGTGCAATAACCACTGTATTACTAATTCTATTTACCGAATAGTATACTGAATAAGTGAATAACATTATCTGAAAAAATCGATTTGGTATACATTTGCTAGTTTTTAAAAGGCAAATGTTTGTCTGCTTATCAACCAACAATGAAAAACATAAAGTTTCTTCCAAACAGTTTGCAATTGACTTTGAGCGACGATTATTTGAGCTCCATTTTGAATACACGCGAACGAAATTACGACCGATGGGAAGTCAAATTGTGGGTTCAATTGCAAAGAGATATGGCGGAAAAAAACACCTTTTTTGTATTCAATAAATTCACCATTTTATTTGCAACCCTGTGACATTAAAATACGAACCTAATCTTGATAATGACTCAGTCTGAAATGGTCACTTAGAATTGCAAAGTGAGGTATCAAGTCACATCAGGCATTAAACAATAATATGAATGATATCATTTCTAATTTTATAGCTGTTCCCTATGCATTACACTCGAGCTGTTTCGTACAAATCATTTTAATAGACCTTGGCTGGCTTTATCGATGTTGCTTTTAAAACGCTTTTCATAATTTGTGCCTGTTTGTACAAATCTGTTCTTTCTTCTACTTCCTTTATTTTGTGTTCTGTCTTACTCTTATGAAATATTTCAACATGTCCAATCTACACGATCAATTGATTGACTTCGCCGGATCTCAAAGTCTAAATATTAGTACATTCTTCTTCTAAACGGGTTGTTGCAAGGTTAAGCTGAATTATTAAACCTTTAACACAGCACCTAAAGAAAAGCACATGTATACGTTCAACCCTGAAGCAAATTAATGCCCATAATTAATGGTGTTGCCGCGACCTTGAGTACGATCACGGATTTTCTATACGTACCAGTTTCTTATGGTACTCGACAAGTTCAATATGAAAATCGATTTGGTAGGCAGTTGAAAGCTGTAAAACAAAGCTGGATAGGTTCATGAGATCGACGTGACCGAGCATCATTTGTTCGAGCTGTCAAACGCAGACATATGAGGGTAGGCTCGAGAGCATTGGTATGACGTCATAGGATCGCGGCCCCCTCATCCCACTCCACCGATCGAGATGCACGTTTGATGAGTGAATTGTTTGTTACAATCGGAATATTAATCTGGACGTTATGTATAAAGTCGAGATGTTAGGTCGTTAGAATAAAACGATTTGACCTGAGTATAATTGAAATGTGTCTGTTGTATTTTATATGTAGGTGTTTGGAATAAAATTTTCGCCATTTTCCTTTATAGGTACGGTGTGATCAGAATTTTACCTTAGTGTTAAAATTATCATGTTATTATTGTTTTGATTATAGTCTTCCTTAATGCTCGTCAACTGATTTGAATTGTTTATTTTAGTAATAGAATAATCTAGATGCTGTTAGATGTCCTTCTACTCCTATAACCCTTGCTTATCCACGTCAGCCAGCCGCGAATAGCCGCACTGCATCGATCCTCGATTACATCTAATGCGATTTGTGTGTGTTAACCTAGCTACCTGATCCGAACTAGTTTAGACAAGTTCTTCTTCAGGGAAATGGGGCTAAAGTGAATAAAACACTCACTTTGCGGTAACTTTATAGACCTTTTTTAAACTTGGTAACAAAAATCCTGGAAAGAATCGAAGTTCGGGCTAGTTAACAGTTTGTTGAGAGCGAAAATGGTGTTCGTTAGTTTCAGAAGTTATAAAACTCTGTGGATTAATTACGAAGGAGTTTCGAGAAAAAATATTTTGTTCAGGAATTTGAAAGTTTTGCATGGAAGTGGCCGTTGCAACAATCTTAATTAAGGAAGGTCTAGGAACAAACCCATTGTTACGAGATTCTTAGCAGTGGACGAAAATAAAGATATTGAGGCTAGAGAAGTTATTATTGTAGGGAACCCGGAAAAACCAGCAGGTTTTTATTCATCGATTTGACAAAAAAATCTGGTTGCATTACAAGCAAATGCTTTTACGATTTGTTTACAAAGCATCAACATCACTAATAGCAAAAACATTCGATTCACAGAAAGGCCTCGAAAATGCAATAAATCTCCCAACATTAATATTGACCGTACTACCTATGTGTACTAAGATTAAATTTCATTCATCCGTACTGATGCTTATTTCAATTGTAGTACAAGGTTCGCATAATTCAAGCCGTGACGGCATCCAACTGAATTTATTAATGCAAAAGATACGCGTGTTGGTTGGCAATGTTTGACGGTGTACGGGCAAAGGTTTGAACAGACATTTGGTCTCATCGAAGCTTGAAACTCTAAAGCCCGCACGTTGCTTGGTAAATTTTTGCGTTCGGCTTTTGTGTTGTAACTATATCAGTGTTTTCTTTTACTGTTCCACAAGCATCAGCTTTAAGCATGTCCGGAAGAACTTAAGCTTTTTTCTGTCCAACCGCTTCACTGGCTTCAAGTGTTCCACCAATGTTTGCTGATATTTGCCTCATTTAAAGCTTGTCGATGTTGGCATATGGGCATTGCAGTTAATTTGCACATTCCGGCAGCCCTTCGCATTTCCGAGAACTGTCGGCGATTCAAGCTTCGTTACTCGAATAAATATTGATGCGGTGAATTGCATTTGAGCTAAATAACGGCCACGTTGTTGATGATGGTCAACGTTCAAAATACTTTCAGTATTTTCAAAGACATTATTATTTAGGTGGAAGCCGACACCAACATAGTTGAGAAAAGGCTAAGCAGATGATTATTCATATTAGGTAAGCTGAAAATTCCAAGATGACACGCACTTATTTTATTATTTGTCTTGTGAAGAATATTGATTTAGAAATTTTATAAATGAATATGGAACAAGAAGGTACTGTACCATCCAATCACAGTTCAAACTTATTAGATACGAAAAGGTCGCGCCAGGATAATGGGTTCCGTACCGTTTCTCCCTAATTTATTCGCACGGGAAGATTTGTGGATCCCTAAATTGGTAGCTTAGGGTGTGCCTTGAATTATTCAAGTATTTACACGTATCGCCTGACCGATGCTTGGGAAATATACTTGAGTTTACGACGTTGTAAAGTTAAAGAGGTTTCCTTGAAAGAAAGTTGGGATGACCGTATAAGTAATGACTTTGTTTTATTTAGAAAGATGTTTTGAATCAGGTATGACGACAGTCTATATAAGTGTTGTGTTGAATTGCAATATCCATTATGCAATAAATTGACGTTTTAAATTTACAGTGAAATGCGGGTTGGTAAAAACTGGTTTTAACCACAAATGGAAAACTCGTACAAAGATCGTGTTAATGGAATTTCATTAATGAAAACGAGTAATTGCCAGCCGAACTCATTCAATCCAGTAATTAGCAGCCTATGCCACGAATAATACTCCTGCAATTCCAGTAAATTCTCCATTCCACCTGTACGTCACAATCGCTGACCATTTCAAACAAACATAACAATGTTATCGTAAGTTTGGCATTGATCCACGCGATAATACATACATTTGAACTCGAGTTCAAAATAGTTTTCAACTTAAAACCTTATAATCTAGCGTATAAGATGAGTAATAACCCGTTTTAGTCTAGATAAAGATGTTATTTCGCTAGAAGCAAGGAGGAACATTTTTCGCTAGCATTTGTTGGCTGAACAGTTGACAGGGGCGATCTATCAGAAGCGAAGAATTACGCTCGAAATGGCGAGTGAAAAACAACTTTATATTTAAAGCTGTAAGAAGCAAAATTGTCCGTGGTTAACGATCCCCGAATTTCTTGGAATACCACGGTCTAAAGCGGTTGCGGGTTTCCGTAGCCTCGCTCGTTTGATATTATAATAAAACCTTTGGAACAAAGGTGAATTCATACGTTGGAATCGGCGGGAATGTAAATTTTTATATTATCATGTTTTTGTGGAACGGATACTCTTGCTCATGAGGCGGATAAACCTTTATTTAAAAAAAGCTCATTCGAAATATTCAACTATAAACATGAGGATTCCTGAAATCTTCGTGTAGCGCATTTTGCAGTTGAAGCTGTTTCAAGGCCGTAATTCTCCGGTTCAATCGCGTATATTCACTCTCCAGATATATGTACACAAATATTTGCAAATAAATAACCTACGTAAACGGTAACCAGAGAAGTTGAACTGGCATTCATTAGTGATGTGTTCGTGCATTCGACTACACAAATATTTTGGAAAGGAAATTCATACCGATAGCAACGTTTGTCGATAAAACATTTTTTATCGAAAACAGAGCAACGATAACCATATTACCATTCTATTAATAAACAACAATGGCGCCTATATCAGAGGAACAGCTTAATATGTATTGTAGTAATAAACCTGAAGTAAATTGTGATTAACTAATTGTCTGCCAAAATGTATCGGTCATGTCGATAAAGTGTATAAATTATGGTTTACATTAAGGTCTATAATCGCGTGACTGGTCCGAGGGAATTTCGGCGGTCGCATATATCATAATGAAATATTACAGTTGCTATCAGCCGTAGTGACAGTTGCTATTTGCACAAGTAATTTGTGCAGTTTAAACTGTCCGATGTATGGGGAAGGTATACGCAGACATTGTAATTTACTGCTTATTACAGGATACGCGTTTCATAAAACAGAGGTGACATTTTTTGTGGTATTGTTGTAGCATTCCCAGACACAACGGAAGTCTGTAAAAATGGCATCGTCCGTTTAATAATTCGAAACTATCGACTAAACATCACGCCTGTGAACCCCAAAGTGTTAAGCAGAAGTGTACCTTATAGTACTCCCACATTTTGCCAGATATGATTAATTCCCATGTTATAGGGTCAGTCTATTGCCATCAATCGGGTACAAATCCAGACTACATGGCTGCTGCCGAGAAACTCCTGGTGAAAGAAAAAAACTATTTGTTTGACCCAGGAAAAGAACCCAAGAGCTCATGCTAGGCGGTCACGCTTGCAATCACTTGACCAGGGGCCTAAGTCTGCTATTACAATAGTGTCAGAATGGTCGATCACTGAACGCATAATGGTTGATTTTGACAAGTTTAGTATGTAGTAGATTACCAAAATAATCAAAATCAACCATTATGCGATCAGTGATCGACCATTCTGACACTATTGTAATAGCAGACTTAGGCCCCAGCAAGGCAGCTACTTTCGACTCAGCTATCTGTAAAAGCAGTTAAATATCGCATTTCAATCCACATTCAACGAAATGATTACGACGAAACGATTTAAATAATTCAGTAGACATTGTCATGACATACTAAGTTGTTTTTAAGAATATCTGCATTAAATTTTCATACGATATTGCAGTAACAAGTTCAATTTCAATAGGAACCTTTCTTGAATCGAATTGGAGTCAAGAGACTGGCTTTAGAGTGGTTCGTTACTGGTGTTGCCAGATAGAATTAGAGTGAGAAGGAGGACGTTTGAAAGCTCTCTGTAGGACTATTGCATCAGCGTCCACATGTTTCTAAATACGTTAAAGGCATCTGGTGTCACTTCTATGTTGTTTTGAATCCTTATTAATATTATAAAAGAGAAAGGAAGTTTGTTTGTTACGTCTTCACGCCTAAATGGCCAAGCTGATTTTGATGAATTTTGGTACAGAGATAGTTGGGACCCTAGAGACGGACATAGGGTTAAAAAAAATGTGAGAAAAAGGGGAAAGAAAGATTTTTTTTTTCGATCATCAGGCGGGTTAAAGTTAGCGTTAGCCCAAAGTAACTATGCTACGCGGACGAAGTCACGGGCGGAAGCTAGTTAATTATAAGCAAGAGATATTGTCTCGTGGGTCTACTGATCGACTGCTGAGCATTAGTCGGGCCGGGCAGTGTTATTGGGTTTTTCTATCAGGAGATGACAATAGATTGGGACTTGAAAATTACTGGCGAAATGTGGGTCGCCCTAATCTTACGTGACTAGTGACTACAGACGAAATATTATGATGAGATACTAATATTTGGATTCCAAATCTTTCAATACAACACAAAGCCACTCGAATCTACAACAAAATTACAAAACATCAAGCCTTTTTATCAAACGCCCATCTTTGCGTGTTACGTCAGAGGTACGCCTGACACAAATCGTACTATAAAGGGATTGAATCCAAGATTCCAGCACAAATTCTTCTGCTCGAACAATATCAATAGCTATTCTATGTATTCCTGTATGTATTGTACGTATGTATTAGCCCCTCGAGGCCCATCGAACTCTAAATAAAGGTCAAGTCGATACAACGTCTTTCATGTTACATCGGCAATCCCCGTTTCCTCTCCGAACAATGTTGGAAGATATAAAATAGTTTCTCAGACTCATCAAGGCGGGATCCTAACTTGGGAACATAAAATTCGGGTCTTTCATGATGAAGGTAGTATAGGATTTTTTGCGATTGACGTGGGACATGACATGGATAGATGGCGTCTAGAATTAAATGGGCAGACTTTAAGCGTAAAAAATTGGCTGTCTTAGTTGATTCTTAATTTAAGAACGAAAATGTTGATGTTGAAGATTTCTCAAGCGACACAGTATAGAAAATGGTGCTTAGTTTAGGAACAAAAATGTTACTGTTACAGATTTCTTAAATGATATAGTTAAAATAGAACCCATCGAAGGAAATAACAAAGCTGGTATCCTTACTAATTTTATAAAAGCGAAAACGAATTTGATTGTTTGTTTGTTACGTCTTCACGCCTAAATGGCTAAACCGATAATGAATTTTGGTAATAGTTGGGACCCTGGAGACGGACATAGGCTAATTTTTAGGGAAAAGGGAGAAAGAGGGAAGAAAAGGGAAAACTTAGCATTTCTATTACAAAAAATAAGGCGCAAGGCAAACTACAGGTAGCAGGTACCTATAAATCAGGAAAGGGGAACTGTGTTACCCCGAATTTAACGCGAGCGAAGCCGCGGGCAATAGTAGTAGTCGTTGATATTTCGCACCGAGGCAAAGGTCGAACAGTACTGAGCAACTCGTGACCTCATTAGCGAGGACGGCATGGAACCATAAAGTCCTACTAAATTCCCGTATTAGGTCTCCATCGAGTGGGTGCAGACATTTATTAATTAGGACGCCATGACACCATCCGACAGGATTGCCGGCTCAGACGTGACCTTTAATGTAATTAAGCAAATATTGTGTGTTTCCTGAGACTATTTTACGTTTGTGTGTTATGTCGATTCTCAGAATCATTGGTTATGAAGTGTTAGAGACAGGGCAAAACAGGTTAACTGCAATACTTCTTGAAAAATAAACTAACAGGGGACGAAAATACCATGTTCTTTAGGGGAAGTTGTACAGTCTGATAGTCTAAATCCCCGTCTAAGAGGAATTGAGATTATTCTGTGATACCCTGTGTAAACCCTTCGACTATATTTAACCAAATCATTCGATTTTCAAAAAAACTAAAGAAATCCGTAATGTTATTCACCTGTAGACGTTTTGCTGTCGCGCCACGTCGGTCGACGAGGCGGTGTGCAGCGCCACTTTAGTCATAGCATATTTTTGTAAGCGCTAATTACTTTTTGATGAGCAAAGTGTGAGTAACAAGATTACGAGATGCATTAAAAGGACATGACACATTCCTCTTCCATAAAACGTTCTATTTTTACCTACCGTTCGTTAGCATAATGGGTAGTGTTGGAAGCACAGCTTTAAACAAAGGAGACATTACTTCCATTTTCTGAAAGTACTCTACCCGAATAAGGCTGTTCAGAGATGTATAATCTTGATGAATTGCTTTGCTCATTACCATTAATTTACTCGTGAAAAGATTCGAATTTCCAAGCGCACTAATTAATGATTGGACAGTGAATGAGATTTTGTCCAGTGAGTCTCGTCGTTGAATGTTAAATCAAAACTATCTTACGCAGAACTACCTGCGTAAGATAGTTTAACTTGGTTTATAGTGGTGATTGCGGACCTAGCGTTAAATCTACTAAACTTAAGATATAGCTGGACGTTAGAAACCGCCGAGAGGCCGGTTTACAGAATATTAATCTCGTCTCATACCGTGGTATTTTGAGGATTGTCTCCAACCGTTTTCGCTGGAAGAAAAGTTTAATTTCGACTGTTTACTTTGGCAGCTTTTTGGTAGCGCGGTCGGTTTTAACATCACTTTCAAACGCTTATTCAACATCAGCCCGATTGTTACGACGTCTCAATTAAGGCTATTTGTATTTCGCGTTACAACACTTTTGATGGATCCGTAGCCTTCACTAAACGAGGTTCTGTTCAAAAAACTAATCACTTAAAAAAACAGAAGCCAGAATTCTCCCATAAACATTTCGAGCTTCGCAATTGACCTTCAGCACGACCGAATTAACGATCCTCTTCATTGTGGCTATTTCAAAAATCAAAGATTTTCTGCAAACGTACTCTTTGGGGTCAAATAAGCCATTCGTCGACATTTAACTTGTACTCAGTCTGACCTTTCCCACTCCCCACTCCAAGGGACGCTTCAGCCTGGCGCTTCGCTACCGTTGGCCCAACAAAGGTTTTGTCAACATCAACGTTAGGTCTTTCAACTTTGACATTGCTAGCGTGTCAGTTTATATTTTTTTCTACAATATTCCTTTGGCAGTGAATCAAACTATCCGATCTGCTGAAGGCAAGTTGGGTCGGAGTAAATGGGCGCTGTCTGTTAGTTGATACGTATCGCGACATTTTGCGAACAATATCGATAAGTCGAGTCCGATAGTGTCGCTATGATGGGAACCGATGCCAAATGCCGGACACTTTGTAATAGAAACGAGGTTTTGTATTTGTGAAATAGCCTATTTCGAGTTACTTTGTAACGAGATACAGTGAAACAGTCGCCAGTAAAAACAGAAATTACGAATAACATAAAAGAGCGAGATTAAAGGCGAGGTATTCCAAGTGTTTTACAATGATGTCAAATAAGAAATATTTCAAGAGGTAGGTAATAAAATTGCAGGAGACAAGGACGAAATGCGAAACGAAAATAGACTTCGTATTCTTTATCCTACATTAAAAGTAAATAACTGCAAAAGTAAATTCAGGGCGTAGATCTGAGTGGAAATGGAGACACGCAGATAAAGAGAGCACGTACTCTGTCCAAGACTAGGTTATGAAGCACGTAGGGGCACCATCCCCGGGAGATTTACCTCCCTTGCCGAACCGATTGTGGTTAACTTAACTGCGAGTGTAACTCAACCTGAGATTGTAGGTAAACTTGTATATTGTTACGGCGAGATTTACGGCGTCTGCTGGGATTTTGAATTTAACTTCGTTAAGTACGGTGTTGACAAACTTTCAAACTGGATGATGTAAATTACAAAACTGACAGAATCCCTTGGCAGAATTAAATCACATTTTGTGGTCTGTTTTTGTCAAGTTTCTTTTATAAATGTAAATTGTTATGAACACACAATCGCAAATATAACATAATGTATTTTTTACACGCAGATGTTTGCGACAGAAATAAACTTTCGGAAAGTCTGTGAAGCGTACGGATGGGAAGATAGATAGAAGCGTGAAAACCCTTTATAGATTTAAAAGCCACCATAAATATCTACCACGATATCGACACTCGTAAACTCCTATCTATTATAGGTTGATGCACTATCAAAAATCACTTTGCGAACATTTTTCTTAACAACATTATAGTAGACAAATAGATAGTATTTTTGTTGGTAAATACCAATCAACTTATTTATTAAAATCTTCTCACTTCTTAATTCAGAATAGAACATGATAAAATGTGAAAACAAAGCTTTTTTGCTAACATTAGCTAAATAACAGTTCGCTGAACCAAGATTAAATTTTGCTAGTCACAAAAAATATTAGGCAGGAGATTACTTTTAGCTAGACATTATAAAAGGACATTCAACGGTCATTGTTACCGCAGCATTGTCTCCTTTAAGGACAACGACATCAAATGAATGGTTAATGAAATAACGGTAGCATAAGGAAGTGAAGCTAACGATATTATGTATATCTAGAGACCTACTTAAACAAGTTATTATCAGCGGTTCAGGTATAAGCGACGAAGCTATTAAGGAAACTGTTATCGGGGACATTATCGAGGGTGCAAAGGATAAGGAGCCACTAGCACCCCACCTGTTCGAGAAGTTCGGATGGCTATCGATCTGATAGCGGTTTTGACAACAGTTCAACAAGATTAAACTTGATGTTCAGGAAAAAATTGGACATTTATTCGAACATTTTCGTTAAGCTCCAATTTCCTCAAAGTTTGTTTGGATTAGATTGATGAATGGGCATTACGGGCGCTGTTGTCGTTTTTAAACGGTAGTCCAAATATGACGGAGAACAAAGTTGACATGATTGACGTTATGACAAAAGTGTCATATTTTCGGGACGGAAAAGAAACTAGGTCGTCACGCTGAGGTCGCGGATGAATAAATATGTCAAAAATTAATGCGAGACTTTCAAGGGCTCTCAGTAGTCTGAATTCACATTTAGACAGTTTCATTACGAAGAGATACACTAAATAATATACATTGTAAATAGATGGCTACTGATTGACAAACCCTTTGTGAGTTCATGTAAATATTTGACTTCAAGAATAGTTCTTACACATGCATAAACCAAGCGTTTTGTGACTCATATTTCCAAAACTACCAACTGCTTTGCACATTGAAATACAGCGTTATATTTTTGAAGAATTTCCATTTAATTTACAGCTATAAATCAACTTGTCAAATCATCAAAGGGCGAACAATTTCTCTTGTGAGCTTATGAAATTCTGCGGTCTACGTGGAATTTACTAATGAAAGCTACGTAAGTGTTTGGTCGAACATATGAGACTTCAGTGTAACTCCTCGTGTTTAGTTCTTTGTATTTTTGTTCTTGAGTTAAAATACCAGAAGTAGTAGTAGTAACAACCTCAATTATTTTATCGAATGAAAAGGCAAAGACAGTACAGCGAATTGCTTTTAATTTTGTTGATGCAGAATATAGTCTATCAGATAAGTAAGAAGACATTGCAGTTGATACTGGTGTTGCTGGTGTAGGATGTGATGCTATGAAAGGAAATAATAACGAATAGGTACGGACCATCTGTGGGCGATGTGTAGAGCTTCTTGCATATATCTTGCGGACCACCGAGCGCGTTGATCTTGGCCATACCCTCGGCGCCGCGAGACTCCATCAGCTCGCGCAGCTGCCGTAGGGTGACGCCATATTGCGCCGGCCGCCCCTCCACCGTAGCCATGGTGCCGGGCTCGCGGCCGCCGCCCGCACCACGCCCGACAACCCTCTAGCTCTGCAACAAGAAAAACTACTATTAATAAATCATACGCTATTCTTTTCAGTGCACAGTATATATTAGGAACATTAGGAATCGTCAGCCTAACATTTGGAACTTCTCTACTGGAAGGAGGCATCTTTAACTTTAAAAACACGAAACGGTCTATCTTCGCCATCATAGGACTCCTCAAGCCACACGTGTACTATCACAGCATCTGCTCGGATTACCTTTTCTGAAGTATGTTAGTATCCAGCCTAACAAAATCCAACTAATAATTATCTGTAGCGTTTTCTTTTTTTAAATATCTTGGGGTCGGCTTTCATTCTAACCGGATGCAGCTGAATACTAATATTTTACATTGGGCCTATGGTTATACAAATACTTTGTGGTAATATTTTGTGTCAAAGATTTATAAATGACAGCTAGGACCAACGGCTTAACGTGCTTTCCGAAACACGACGAAAACCCGCATGTAATGGATGAAGAAAGATCAGGCCCATTCACGGGCCAACCTAGTGAAGTACGGTTTAACCCGAAGATCGACCCGAGCAGCTGTTATTACCCAACCACGAGCTCCGTCTGCGGTCCTAACCAAATACACCTGAATTTGATATTACACCGGATGCCTAGCCGAATAGCAAGCATTTCAACAAATTGATGGATAATTTTCGACTTTCGTCAAGTTGATTTTTTGATCTTTCTAGATCCGACTGAATAAAACAATTTTATAGCGCAGAAATAACATCTGCAATCCCCTGCCGGTGTGGGCAGGGGATATAGATTCTACTACACCTACGTGGAGTTCCGCCTACGTAATCATTGTGGGTGGGTGCACATACAGTTCAACAGAGACTGAGGTACCGGTCGAGAGTATATCACAATGAATGATAATTTAATAAACACAAATTGATGTATCGAATATCTTCAGTAATTTTGTTATTGCTAAACGAGTGTTATTTATAGTGATGAAATATCATTGATGTAAATTGTACGCTTGCTTTCCTTGACCTTCAGAAGAAGTATTGAGGTACCTATGATGAGCTATGGATAACTGTAGTCCGAAATTTGGTCCTATGAATTTTAAAACCTTTTCTAGCATGATAATCAAGTCAAGAATAGGAGTCAATTATATAACAGAAAATAACTTTGAACTGCACGTACAAAAAGATGGCTAAATTCAGAATTCTAAAGAACGCACCTGCGTCAAAGGAACGAATGACGTTCACGAAATATCTGCGAATTGACAATGCGAATGTGTTTGTAAATAAAATTACACTTTCCGAGAATTCCTGACATTTGTTACCTTAAATTAAGACCGTAGTATTTCTGCAGGAGACGTTTACGATATGAATGTAATGAGTTCCGGAAGACGGTGACGAATCGCAGCAGATGTTTATAAAGTAGAAAATCGTTTGATAGGAAATCAAAATCTAATACAGCAAAGGGATTCAGTGGAGTAATATTTCTGCGTTATTCTCATTGTATAAGTAGAAACCTGGGCGCTATTTACGGCACTATAAAACTTCCCGTCGGGTGCACTTTAGCGCTGAACGGTGCATAATTAAACAAGGGTGGGGGATCTTCGCACCTACTCTGTTGGGGCGTGAGCTCGTCCCACATAATTACTGGTAAAGGTACATAAGGATATTGAGTATCATTATTTTTGTGGGGGTACTAAGGATTTAATAGAACTTAACGAGGTCTTATGAAAGTTTGAGAATAGTTAACAACATATTTGGTTAGATTAGAGAAAAATCAGTTCGTGCCATCGAAGAAGAAGAAGCAGGTAGGACTATAAAATAGATAAATGAAAGCGTAACTCGGAATATATAAGGAACAATATTTTTTAGTTACTAATAGATACTATTCAAACAATGAAACAAGACAGAAACAAGGAGAAAAGCAATTTCAATTAATTATTTCGCAAGATTCCAATCAATTCTAGCCTTTACTAAGAAATCCTTCCCATTTCATACAAAGCCTTAATCGATCTAGAGAGGGTCAGCTGCATTACACACCTGCAAAGCTATAACATTCTTTTTACAGCGCTATAAAGACATCAGATGGTTTATTACGCTGTCGTACATTATTTAGAAGTATCATGAAGATCTTCGTGACTAATAAAAATATATGTCATGAATGTTCTTATTTTTAGTATTTGTAACACAAAGTCAAGAGTTAATTTTGCAGTTTCATCATCTGCCTAGCCTTTTCCTAACTATGTTGGGGTCGGCTTCCAGTCTAACCGGATGCAGCTGAATATCAGTATTTTACATGGAGCGACTGCCTATCTGACCTCCACAACCCAGTTAGTATTACCCATAATACGATACCCCTTGGTAAGACTGGTTGTCAGACTTTTGGGACACTGACTACCTGTAACGACTGTCAAAGATCTACAAATGACAGCCGGGACCAACGGCTTAACGTGCTTTCCGAGGCACGGAGGAAACTCAGTATGTAACGGGTGGTCACCCATCCACAGACCAACCTAGGCAAGCGCGGCTTAACCTAAAGATCGACCCGAGCGGATGCTGTTATTTAGCCACGAGGTCCTCTTGTAATTGTTAGTTAATTTTGCAGTTTATGACGACTTAAAAAAGTACAACAATGCTATGAATAATTTCTGAAATCAGTTAGTCACAGCCGAATAAACGTCTTGTAGGTTTAGTAAAATAATTATTGAATTCGGGAAGGATAGTATTAAACGTCTACATGATAGAATTACAGAAGAGGGAGTGGATAAGCCGAATTGAAAATTGATGAAGACTCCTAATGATACCGATGAATTTGGTGATGGCATAGTTCACACATATAAACCAAAAGGTGATTGAGAAACAACGGGAAACGGAAATGATTCAGAAGAACCAAAGCCCTCATTTGCTTAATTAGATAATAAAAAGATCGCAAAGCTGACAGCTGAGCCTACAAAGTAAACTCAAATAGGAGATTTTGCGAAGGAGAATTAAGCATACCTACGTTTGTAATTTTACGACAGGCACAAGAAAAGTGAGCCTAAGCTTTTAAAATACACGTGATCACTACAATTGTCGCTTAGAAACATGGTCGCCAAGCACGGCTTGCCAAAAAGAGAGGGTTAAGTACTCCATAAACCGTACTGAATACACAATAGGTGTGTCAGAAGTTGGGTACCGTACTGCGTATCCTCGTGTTTTATATACGCAAAACCAACTCGAGCGAAAGTTATGGTAGACTGTAAAGGTAAGATGATTGCAAATTGTGTGTAAGCGGGGGAAGTTATTTGATGATTTAACACCCGAAAAAAAAAGCATAATGGGAATTATAAATAAACAGTCATATATGTTTAAAGACGAGACGTCAAATATGGTTTAACAATCGTTAATCATGATTAAACTTAATGCAGCTTAGTCAAGCCCAAACATTTTTCTATTACTAAAGTGACTAGTTTAGTTAGACATGAATTTCACATGAGACCTTGTTGATTACACACCTATTTTAACTTGATAATTACTCACTGATTAACCACAGGCCTATAAGGCAACAAACAAAAACAAGGCCGAAATACTCACAGGGGTAAACAATATGACTCATCTAGTCCACTTACTAATTAAACATGTTTTGCTAATTACTTTCAGTATAACTTGGATAGGGGTGCATTACATTTTAATTTCCCCTTGTTTAATTTAACAATTGAAATAATTTTAAAGGTTGATTGTGTAATAATGGAGGCCAAACATAGTTGAGAAAAGGCTAGGCAGATAATAACGATAAAACATTGTCAAAGTAGATTAATTAAAGGTTGGATAGAAAAGGTTTCATGTAAATCAATTCCAATTTATAATTTGTCAAGTTTTAAATACCAAAATCTAAGAAATAAGTTGAGATTCTAGTCAGTCCAAAGCTCGCATTAAGATCAATGCTTGTGAATTAAAAAGAATTATATGAGGTAGTAAAGCTATCTATAAATAATAGTATTACTGAAAACCGACAAATAGTAAACTGAAACTATAAACACACAAACGATTCACCAATAAATTCTTCAAACACAATGCACTATAACATTATCCAGGGTATGATTACAGTCAGTCAGCCATTTACAAAACTACTAAACACACTCGCAGACGAATCCTCAGTCGGAAACAAAGTCACACAACTGATAAACAAATACTCAATTGTTAGTTCGCATCACTAGCTTCACAATATTTCGAGTACATACTATTATCCCTCACTAAAGCAGGCTGGTGAGGAGGGGTGAAGAGAGGGGGGGTTGAGGAAGAGCCTGAGAGCCACCCTGCGAAGGCTGCCAACAGCATCCGGGTTGAGTGTCGTTGAACGGCCAACAATTAGGTCGACATCGCCGTCTCAGACGCGCCTCCAAGACGCCCCGAGAATCTTTGAATCTTTGGCTTGTTCAACATGTTTATTGGCTTTTTATTGGTCTATAAATAACTTGTTGGCTTAGCTCTATGCGTTGCTTGGTTATGATTTCTGGAGTCTTTGCCGGCTGTCATGTTGGCGCTTAAAGCTGGTGAATCTTCGTTGGGAGCGGTCTCGCCATTTTATTTTATAAAATTATCAGACTGCGTGCCTATCCCCAATATTACAGTATTTATTTCCGCGTCCAACTTCTATTCAAATTATCCAGCTTGCAATCTGGTACAACGCCACCAACTTCAATTTATTTAGGTTTGGTTCGAGCAAAAATTGGGTTATTCTTCTACCGCCATAATGTATAGATTAAGTAATTAAGTTCTTCTTTCAATTTGTAATAGCTCGAAACAGAATTTGATGGAACAACCAAATACCACAATTGTATCAAATATTAATAACCGGGTTTTCCGTTCAACTCATCCGGTATAATTTATTGATTGCGAGTACGCAACCGAGTACAACAGCAATAGTTTTATTTGTTAGTAGTAAACAGCAAACACGGTTATAAAACCGTTTGATCACTATTTTACTACGCTAAATAACTGGTTTGATTGTGAAAATACTACAGCCGATTTAAGGTTAACTTGTATTACAGTTTTTGCATCGGTTGGAAGCTGTATTTTAGGTGTTGGACAAAAAAGGGCAACGCATCCGGGAAACCTAAATATATATTTGATATTTTGAAACAACTGACAAAAAATATTGGAGTTAACCCAAGAACAAGTTCCATTTGCACAATTTATAAAAAAAAAACAAAGTTTGAAGACAAAAACATTTGGTACTGATCTGCCCTAACAAACTGCTACTGATAAAGATAAAACTATTGGCGTGTATACAGCTGCATATCACCTTGTGATGCATTAGAGGTTATTCATAAACACCAAGAACTTTGTGGATCCGGGAAAAAAAACCTAAGGTCGAGAAGCATTAAGTACATTTTCGCACACACGCGCTAATCCCCATGAAGTACATACGCAGCGATGTTTAGAAAGCAATTAAAAGGACCCAACGGACGAGGTTGCCGACGACAATATACCCAGTACCATTAAGTGGGTCAATCATCGCGTTTCTCAGCAAACTTGGCACAGCCAGGCAAACAATCTTGATTGAAAGTGCCCCTAATCGGTTACACTGAACGGGATAAATCGAACGAGCCTAACCGTTGCCTGCTTCGGTTCATGATTAATGACTGAAATGTGATGTATTAGGTGGCGTTGGATTTTGTAATTATATGCCTCAGCGTCGGACAGTTATTGGAGGTTTACATTTGTTGTTAATCTTAGTTTAGCTCGCTTTTATGTGACGATAGAATTATAGAACACACACTTATAAATCCCCTCTTTGGCTAATCCAGATGAAATTTGTATCTTTGAGGTTATGTCTTCAGTGACAAATAACATAAGTCATCATAAAACAGAAACTATGCTCTATGAAAATCTTCCATAGCTTCCCACCCCCTTTACCTCATCAAAACTCACTTTAAATTCGGTTTAACCACGACTGCTAACCTCTCGACATCAAAGCGACACATCGTGATGCGACTCAAATATTTTCCCGACTATAAATAACAAGGATGAAGCTGGCATATAAAATGTGGGTAGTCTGTGAAATTGTCTTGGAAATTGGAACGTGCACATCGTAAATGCTACACATGAAAAAAATTGTTACAATGTTTTGGACAGTCCTGATAAAGAATGAACGTTTCTAGGTTGGCAAGATTGTGAAGAAAACCGTGCAGACAACAGCTATTTACTCTAACCACAATGCATGGAATAAATACAAAATACATAATCTAATGTGATTATTTATAAAACAAATCAACTATTTCGCATCATAAAATACCTTGTAACTGTCAGTCATCACTTACAAGCCATGTTCCACTATAAAGACCACGAAGCCATTGACAAGAAACACTGGTTCAGCATCAAAAGAACGCTGGTTTTATTTAAACCCGAAACAATTCTAACGTTAACTGTAAACCAATAAATCGAGCACATCGATAAATTCGAAAACCACAAATCACTCGATGCGCAAATGGTTTTCGTAAAGAAAAAGAAACACCGGAGCTTTTACTAAGCGAAGGTTAACTAACACCACATAATTTATACCAGTATTCAATAGTTCTGATGTACGGTCGCATCGCGTGTTTTGTTGGGTTTTATCAGGCCACACCTAGAATTTCGCAAGTTAGTTATTAAATGTGGGCTCGTCGATTCAGCGAGCGATTTTAGCAATTACAGGTCCAATAAAGTAGTTAGGTAGATATTAGTTGGACTATCTTATTAGAATCTAGTAGAACTCCTAAATTACGAGCTTTAAATGGAAATTCGAGCTGCGAAATACAGATTGCCTTGATAACATCAAATATGAACTTGCTCCGGAATACACACTTACTTTTACCAGAAAATGTTTCACATCAATTTTTCTCTCTCCACAGCTTTTTTTACGTCGCTTGTTTAATATTGAAAGTCTAAGTAAAGATCCAAAGTGCACGCTCGACAAGACTCGATGCCGCTGTTAAAAGGTTACTTCTATTCCAGAGTTTACTCCAGTTTTTTCAATCCAATCTTCATTCGCTTGAGTGTAAGCACTTGGGTGCATTTAATTTTTTCCTTGTGTACGCTGTGTTGCGGTAAGATCGTTTAAATGTATGTTCTTTCTTGCTTTTCTAGTGTCGTTATATTTTGTCGTGTGTATCATCACTGGCATTTATTCGTTTTTGGTTCTGCTTTTGCGTTTTTAGGTTTTTGTCTGATGACCCTATCTATTCCTTTATCTTTTTCGGTTGCAAAACCAGTTTTTATTTCTCTGTCTCAGGCATCTACCTAGTGCATCAAAGTTATAGTATTGTTGTTATCGCTAAAACTCCAATTACGATTACTAACTGCTGTTTCGTGTTGTTTCCATGCAAGAACAATCGCGTGTTCATAAGCCTTAAAAGGCTTACGGCCAATATCGACACGGAACGATGACGTCACGTCCGGGAAGCGGTCGGCCCTGAATAGGAAACAGGGGAACGAAGTTTAAAGCGAAGTTCGAAAGAAGTGTCAAAGTTTCTGATAGTGACAACGGAGAAACTCGTGATCAAGCATCTTTTAAATAAGTTAAGTTTGTTATAATTAGTGGGGCCATGTACTTCGTCGACTAACTATCGTTAGTTCAACGAATTAATCTTGATGATACCATAAATGGAGGAAGAAGAAAAATTATACAATACCAAAGATATTATACAATCACATGTTACAATTTACAAATGTGGTAAAACAGCAATAATAATGCAACTACAGAACCAAAATCTAATTTTCTGAGCTATGATTTATCTTTATTCATGGTGTCATGTCCGATTCATACGGTACCCTGGAGAACGTGAGAGGAAAGCCACAATATACTTATTATGTACACCACGTACATCGTGCGACACCTTTATCTGGGAATATATACGTGTAAAACGATGTACCTATAGCAGTTTATATCCTCCTGATATTCGGCAGGATTAAAAATGGAAGAGTGTGTTTCAATTTATTTGCTGAAATCTTTATTGACTGTCTCGATTTTATTTCATCTGAAATGTTTTATTTATGAGGGTAATGCCATAAGTTATCTTTCTCTTGTATGTCAATGTCGGTTAACGATATATGCATCCGAAGTTTTAGAGCAAATAGCGGTGCAGATTCAAACTCTTGGCATATACAAGCCAATCATGCTGAACATGACAAGTGATTGCATCTATCCTTGTCTTGTCTTCAACAATCAAAGTCAAGACAAACCGGATGAATCCGTAAACTATTGCAAACAATTGAGAAATCGATGCATGTCTCAAGTATAAAGAAAATGCAGCAGTGGAATTGGCTTCTCCCACGTTAAAATTTAACACAATGCTAGAACGCAATCACTAATCGGCTTTTAAATTCAACTGTGAATTTACGAGAACAACAAAAGCAGAAATGCACTGTCGAAACACTACATTGACACAGATATTTAAATGGCAACTCTGTTTGCTGACAGACGAGGCGTATAACAGCCGAATCGTATTTTGAACTAATGAATCTGGTGTATCCAAAAGGTTAACGAAAATTTTAAGTGGTGTCGAAAGCTACAGATGAAAACAATTTATTGTCAAAATAAATAAACGACGGTTTCAAAAATAATGAAACGTGTGTTAATGAAAATTATTTTCAATCGGTTAATATTTACATCGACTTGTATCGATTACCTTTATATTCTTAATAGGAAACAAATAATCAGTTCGAAAGTAAGCCTGAATACAACCCTAAGTTCCTTACGAACAAAATCTCCGAAATCCGAAATTCAGCAGCAATCGAATATCGCATTGTTGTACCAGTAGAATAGCACCAAAAGGAGATCACTAGTGTATTCAACGCACGTCTGCCGCAGCCACACCGTGTCACCGCTAATCAGTATATCTCTTGACTGCCAGCTCTACCGCCCTGCGGCATACCGGCATCAATGTGTAATGGGAAAATCGGGGATGAAAACCGATAGCCAGAAAACACGATAAAAGGCACACTAAAGCTTTTGATGTAATTCGGAAAGGTTTAACGTGGACCTGATAAATGAATTAGTTGATAGTTTAGGGTTTTATATGTGGGACTTTCAGAAAGGAGTCCATTTAAATAGTTTGCAATTTTGTTTTATACATGAATTAAAATACGATCGATCTCTAGCAATGTTCACCCCACAAACAAGATCAAATCTACACATCATGTTTGCCATAAACAAGATAAACAAGATTGGAAGGAGCAAGGGGGGGGGGGCTTGCAAATCATTAGGAAACTTGTCAGGCTTGACTGGCCGGTTTGTTAAAAAAATACTGTAACACAGTCGTCAATATAAACCGAAATAAAGAACAGTTGGCTGCATTTCAATTTGATAATACCCAGGATCCGTATCTTTCGTAATAAAACAATGAACGAAGTCTCCGACATTTTTCTCAAGGCTTATATCAAATTACTTGTTCATAGACACGGGGATCAATATGAGCTAACGGCCAGGACGTGTGCTGTCCACATTCTGGGCACGTTCCGGTACAGTTAAACCGAGCCGAACTAATCAGGACTCACACCACGAGGGCACGGTTGACCAGAACTAAGTTTTTGATTACATTACTTTGTCAGCGTTGGAAACTTAATATAAATTAGACATGGGTAGCTCGCGAATGAGAGATAAAATTGAACTAGCTCTTTAGTTACAATCTAGCTCCCAGTCGCTCAGTCGTTCACGGAATAGCTCACTAGTTCTTTTAGCTCAACGGCTCATTGACTCGATACTCTCATACTCTGTGGCTTTGCGAGTTACGAGTGGTACCGTACCGACAGCGGCCCGACAATGTCCGAACTTCCCCGACGAACAGGTGAACGATTTCGCATGTCGCTCACTGACCAACTCTTCGGCTCAATACAATACATCATTGTAAATTAGGATGATTTTTAAAGAAATACGCTAATCTAAATGATAACGTCCATTCATTACATTATACTATCAATTAGTTAGCTTTTTAAATATTATTCATCTAGATTGACAGTCCTTAGCCTGTTCAAGTATGAAGGAAAATTATTGGCTTTCATAATTTATTTATTTTGTAATAAAAACAAAACAACCCAATGAATCTAATTTTATCTATAGCTCGCAACTGAGATAAATGAACTACAGAACTTTAAAGATTATAAAGAGCCACTGAGCTACTTGTATCGTTTGACTTGCGTAAAGTAAATCGGCTCAATTTGATCTGTAGCTCGCAAGTAAATCAATTGAGCTGAAGAGTTAAAAGAGTTATTCGGTGAGCTAAAGAGCTAAAAGAGCGATATAGCTCTTTTGATCAAAAGAGCTGTATCTCTCTTTTCTTTTCAGTGAGTTACATTTCGCATGTCTAATATAAATGCAAAATGGATTACGTTCTATTTGTTTGTGGGTGTATTTGATAGGTGTCCTCACAGTTTGGTGTTGCGTGTAGTGATTAGACTTAGACTGGCTTTTGGGTTAGAATTTTATGTTTGTGCTGATAGTGTGTATCGCTGTTGCTGATTGTGAAAACCCCGTCCCATCTATATGTTTGAATGGTTTGAGTAGTAGCAAATTATACTTTATATTCAATTAGAAATTCAGTGGAACAAGGAATGACATTTCGAATCTACAACGATTACAAGATTATGCACTTTGGACTAAAAACAAAAGACGCGAATAAAGTCATCTAGTAAAGACCCTATTCTGTCAGATTGCTCTTAAAAACGTGTCCCTCACGTTGACTTTCCGACTCGGAATCTCTTCATTTCATGGAACAGTTTTCTTAATCTATTATCCCAAAAATAAACTGAGATAACGTTCCTCTTTAAAGCTACTTCCGGCCTTTTTAAGACGGCAAGTTTCATTAAAAGTTGAACGATCGGCATTTAGTTTTTAGTCGAGCTGAACAATATGAAAAAGTTAAATCCGTTAGGGGCAGACTGGCCGGTTAATTAACCTAGGTTCGAGACAAAAACGGGTGCGTTTTAATTATATTAAAGTCCCATATAAATTGCGTTAAGTGGGTTACGTGGGGTCGGTTCGCTGGTGTTAACTGCTCAGAAATCGGTAATTTTTATACTGAATCACCACAACAGATTTTTAATGGAGGAAATTTAGCGGAAATATTGAGGAAAGAAAACGGGGATTACATCGATTATTTTATGAAGCTTTGGACGGGTCAAGGTAATGCAAATAGAAAAGCTTATATAATATACCATGACCATATTAAAAGTCCATTCAAAATCTATTTTAGGCCATTCATCATGACCATGGCGAAACTGTCATTTGTAGGCAAATAGCTAAAATCTGCGTCGATCATGTTTACTAAGTAGCTATTAAGTAATCTACGATCGTGGACCTTGTACTAAACATTTTTCGAAGTACCGAAGTTTGGCTGTTCAAGCAACAAACTAAAAGCATTTGATAATATGACTAGAGCTTAAAGCAATATGGAGTATAAAGGCAATTGACACCTCGAAGAGTTAAGTGAATAATAGCATACAGTATCGATTGAGATAATTGTTAGTTTGTCTAAGTAAATTATGCATAGCAACTAGGGCATGCAAAACCGGTTTTGCGCAAAACCGGAAATCGGCCAAAATTTTACGATTTTTGAAAACCGGTTTTGAGAGCCAAAACCGGAGCTCAGCTCCGGTTTTCCCATTGTTGAGTAACAATTAACATTTCGATTTTTATCAACATTGTTTTCGAACACTCTAAAAAAATAATTAATTTTGAGGCATCAAATGTATCCGAACCGACCGAACACAGCCTGCATCCACCCACTTACACGCTTCCTTCTACTACCCCCGGCCCCGCACCCGTAACCCGCCAGGCTGCGCCTGCGTTGTTGCAGTAATATACCCTTACCGGGAGTGCAAGTGCGTGTCCGCCGCCCTCGCGTGCGACGCTAGGGCAAAATGTGAGTATTTACTTAGTTATTAATTTACTATATTTTGTGTCTTTTAATGTACATTTATGTTGAGCTCGTGGATGAAACGACACAAAGGGCGCAATTACATCCAGTAGTTGCTGCGTTAGCCCGAATTATATTACATTATGGTTCACCACTTGTGACAGCAAGCAAGATTTAATTAAAACTTGTGTTTTATTATTCGTGTAATATAATCCCCGCACGTTGATATTGGGAAGGAACCTTGTCACAATAACAGCTGCGTGACGAATCCCGTCGCACAAAAGGAAACCTATTGGAGAGCGATTGGTGGCCAAGATGGCCGCCAATCCCAATATCAACGTGCGGGGACTATATAGATAATTTATCTTCAAAGTTACAAAAATGTTGATTTTTTTGGTAATTGTGGGTGGCTGTGTTTAATATTTGAAGATGCTGATTGTGTTTTCTATGTTTAAAATATACTTTTTATAGCAGCTTTAGCAGAGATAGCAGACTTAATAGGTACCAAAGATACCAAAAACTTACTTGTTGTTGATTTGATCTCAGTTAATTAATCTTTATACTATTATAAGTTCATTGTTATCTGTACAATTATTATGGTTTGGATTAAAAAGAAATGTATCATACAATTTGTTTTATTTTTAGACTTAGTGGGTATTTAAAAAAATGGTGTTTCTTTTTAAATTATACTACATTAGATTTTTTTTGCTAAAACCGGACCTAGCTCCGGTTTTCGGTTTTGGTCCCAAAAAAACGATGTTCAAAACCGGTTTTGATGACTTTCCGGTTTTGCATGCCCTAATAGCAACCTTGTCGCACGACTGCCAGACGCTGGGTAGCCAAAATGTATTGAAGTATTTAACAAGGTGTACTTAGAATTTAAGTTTTGAAAGATTTAGAGAATGACATATTAAAATAATAATACCAGCCTGTAACTGTCCCACTGCTGGGCAAAGGCCTCGTCAAACTCATCACCACGCTTGGTCAAGATGGGTTGGCGATTTCAGACTTACATAAATTATAAGTCTAAGTTTCCTCACGATGTTTTCCTTCACTGATGTCTGTGACGTCCAAGATAAACTTAGAAAAGTATATTTGAATTGAAAAAGTCACATTTGTCTTTGATTTAGTTTTATTTGTATCAGTGAAGGCATAAATATGTCAAGATGACTGTAAAATCATTACTGAGAAAATGGCTGACTAAAAGATCCGGGTTAACCAAATCCTTGGTAAAGAATCAGATCAAAAATGACCAATAGTTCCGAAGCAATGCTACGTTAATTGCCTAAATCTTTCAGTAACCAAAACAGCTCATTTAGATACCAACATGGCATTAGATACCAAGCAAAGAAGACGCCAAAGAGCACACAATCGAATACAATGAATCTCCCTAACAAATCAAAAAAACATGGGTTCATAGAACTTTCTCGAGACTTATTGGACCGTGACGCGTATAAAGTTAAAAATATAAATTGTAGGGTTTTTACTGAAGATATTTACCAAGAAAGCTCGTTTCAACACTTTAAAGTTCGTCGACATTATTTATAATCCCCATGGTGACAGTACAAAAATAATTGTGGTTGAGAACAACAATGCTATAGGAAATTTTGAAGTAAAAGTTTCTTGATGTTATTTTTTTGGAGAATAATTGATTTATTGGTTGAAATATAAGGACGATAAAAGAGACTGAGCAAAAGCTCGCAATAAAAAGATCAATTAAGATAAAGAAGATTCTTTCGAAAACAACGAACATCTAAAGCAAGAAGCTGTTATAAAAGGCTATAAAACTGCTGTAACTCCACAACTCGATCATCAAAAGATGCAGCGCGTTCGATAAAACCATCGACGTCAAAGCGAGAGAACTCGAGTTTTCTCTAGCGTCACTATTCAGTCAGCCAACATTAATAGTGTCAGCCATTGTCTTACTCACAGAATCGGAACTAAGCCAAACTAACCCGTAGAGGCGTAGTCACGCAGGGTAGCACACGAGGCCTTCCTATATACACTACACAGTAGCACCATTCCAATAACTAGTTTCTAGTGTACAGTATACCCTTAATTGATTGCAGCCCCGTTACCGGGACGGGTGGAGGGAAACCGCAAATGTATGTTACTTTAAACAATTACTTACAGTAGATGAATAGGACTGTCTTTTTCAATTAATTAGGCTAATCCATTTAGACGAAGCTCTCTAGGATTAAGTTTGGTAACAATGGGCGGAGAAGCTGAACCTTAGTTTTTAATCAAACGCCTTGATAAAGCGAAACTTCAAAAAAAAGAGGAGGAATACTCGATAAGAATTTGTGTGAGAAACCATCATACCATATACAGCGTGTTGTTTTGCATCCTCGTCAAATTCAAGGACGTAGCTATGCTAATGATTCTCGACCCGAATCGATAATAAAATAGGTAGTTTTTTTTTTTTACTTTTTTCGTATTTTCAAAAATCGGTAAGTGCACACAGGTGCGTGCATGCCGCTGTATGATACGTATGCGCCGACGCTCACGCACACTGTTCTGTGTGTTCTGTAGGTGATTCTCTACTTTTGAAGTGAAATATTCTGTAATACTGTTAAATTTAAACACACAGAGACAGATCATAAAAGCGCCGTATATTATTATTGATCAGGTACCGTAATTTTCATTGATTATTTATGACTTTTACTAGCACCTCCTAAATTTTGACGAGGATACAAATCAACATATTGTATAAAAGGCTGAAATACAAAAAAAAAACTTTATTGCAAAAATATTTGACTTCCAAAAAAACACTATAAAACGGAAGTCCCTAGCAAAAACATCGAAGAATTAAACAAAAACTTCTCTCTTCTATCTTTTTAGTATTTTTTTGTTTAATAAAGAAGAGTGTAATACTTAAAGATCCAATTCAAAGAAAACTTATTTCAAGTAGTCTTAGTAAGGCTTCACATTTGCACTGTCATATAATATTTACTATCCGAAAAGCTGATTCCACTGCATCCGAACATAAATTCTGCATTTCAGGGCATTCCCGAGCACTACTGACATATCACTGTGAGCCTTTTAAAGATATTGCTTCCATTTCCGAGTCTTAAAAGAGGCCTTCAATAGACGTCCATTAGATTCCGTAATAGAAATCATATTCGAGAAACTTCATGGTGACTGTGATAAAATTGGACGTGTTTTGAGTTGAACGGATCGTTCTTGTAATTGGATTGGGTTTTCAGTCGGCTTTATGTTGTGATGTGCAGTCAGGTCTACTAGATTGACGATGATGAAATTTAATTAGATGGTGTGGTTGGGAACAAAATCTGATTTCTAGTTTCTGAGCAAATCTAAATTGCTTTAAGAAGGACGCGCGACGCTGCGACGCCGCGCCGGTTGCAAGTCAGTTAAGCTTGAATGTTTTTGTATAGAATTTTAAGGGATTATTTTTACTGTAGTTAACTTTAAATAAATGCCATTCATCAGCTAGTTTGAATTTTTCAAATATTCTTTTGTGTAGAATTCCATACAATGCGTAGGTTCTCCGGGTCAATTTATCATAGTGCATTATTGTAAAGCCGCTACTGTAGACACACAGCTCAGTTTTATAATGTCATTATCGTATTATTCTCGTACAATAAAACCCAAGAATGGTGATCTTACGCAATTTCCGCAATTTAAATCTTTATTACTGCCAAACAAATCTTCATCCGAATCCTATCTAGAATAATGGCCGGCGAGATGGCCAAGTTACTGTAGATGGGTTCAATTTATCTTATATTTTAACCAAGCGCACTCCAATGTCTGCAAACGAGATAGGAACGGAGGATTACGTCGTGCAGTCGACATATTGTAATCGATATTCGTCTAATAGAACATACCCTCCATGCATTGTTAGTGCAATTTAAATGGAAGCTTCTATATACCTTTACTCGGTACAGGCGTGGCTTAATTCGATTTGCGGGAACCTCGGCACAGTTCTGACCGTGGACGTGATATGCATGAACAAAGGTCTCACTGTATACTTGAATCTATTACAGATGGATCGCTATAATGCTACAATTAATTTCCATTTCAAAGATCTCAAGTTCTGTATAGTTAAGATATAACAAACGCTTCATAAAGTGGCCAAAGACAAACAACTGCCAGCGCAAATTGATTGAAACAATTAAGTCTATGCAGTACCTGAGAAATTAAACAAGTTTAAATCTCAAGAAAATGAATTGCGAAAGAAAATTAGAAAACCGGGAACCAAAAAGGAAGACTTATTCTAATTAAAAGTTAATTTGCAGAAATCAGTCGGTTTGTAGCGAAATGGAATGACCTCGATCGAATGTATAAATCGATGCGGAAGAGAAATGGAATTTGGATTGGAAAAGTGTCATTGAGTCTGATGGTAGGCACAAAAAGAATTGACGTATCGACAGTTGAAATAGAAGCGGTGAACGTATCAAAGTTAAGTGAGTAACTACAGCAGAGTGAGACAGAGGAGAGACGTGCATAATGGACAGGGTAGATAGTGTATTGCAGTTGAAGAGGAGACATCGCTTATTGTAAACATTGGACACGAATCGGAACTACTCGCAGATACTGCTCTTGGAGTGTTCCAACATAATGGGAACGGAACAGAGAAGTCCCTGTGGAAGTGAGCACATAAAGAAGGTTTGCTATTAAATAATGTGTGGGTAGGAGCAATAAAAATGAAGAACTGCTAGTAAATATTATGTATAGCACACAAGAAAGAATATTCTAGTTGGACTTAAATGAAATTTTAGATCAGGGTGGAACTCGGAAAATTATGTGGTTAATTTATATTCCAAAAGTGACTTCATAATTTAAATTATCATATTTCAGCATACCTGTTTTGTGAGATGAATAAAAATTTTCGTAGAATATATTTGAAATGTTTTTAAAGTGTTTTTCCAACGGGAACTTAATTTTGTTGAAATAAACTTTAGTATGCTTGTTTTCTCGGTCAGTTGATAAGCATTACGCTTAAAACTCCAGTTTCATAAACAGGATGTTTCACTTTCAATTTTTTTTTCTTTCAAATGTCAAGTTGGTACAAGGTCAAATGGATACCCCATTTGACCTTGTGCCAACAAATTAATAATGAGAATACGTACCACGAGTGCGTGTCGCACCCGTCTTTCCGCCGCGGCGTATGGCTCCCTATTATGTTGCAGGGTGCGAACTGAAACAAGGAAATAACAGATTTATTGAAACGTACAGGAAAAACATTCGTCCCTATATTCTTCTAAAACTGGAGCAAACAAACACAAGTGGATCGAACACGTTAGCCAAGTTAAAGGATCCCGATATACATCACATGTTTTTTCAAGTCACTGCTGATATTTTTTTACTAAGTTTTTCTTGCTGAAACTAACATCATTGTGTTCTGTACGTATAATCTTAGAAAAACTAAGGTTTTCTGTGGCTAATTGGCAATTAGGCTCTTAGGTATACTGAGGTGAAGGTTGTTTTGTTGTCATTAGAAGACCAAGACTATGTTAATGTACCATTTTTATTCAACTTCTTCACTTATATTGGCATCCTCACTGATGACAGTGGTACTTGGAAATTTCTTACCCTCTTCTTCATTAAAAATTAGTGGGTGAACTTGGCTAGGTTAACTTCCACATTATGCGCAGTCATTAGCATAGTCTGGCAGTCCTGGTCTGATTTGAGCTCAAACGTTCAAAAAGTCGCACTTAGCATCAATTAGTGATGAAAGATTTTAAAGTTAAGTTCAATTCTACGTGTTCCATGGAAATTACTTTGCCGCAAGCAAAAGTATATAGAGACTCGTCTACTTTGATTTTAAGATGTCAATCCGAAATCTAAAGTTTTGAGTTCTTCGCAAGATTACACACCTCATAGCAGTACGGAATCGAATCTTTCTTCATATGAGGCGTAACCCTAATCGAGCCACATTTCAAGATCCGATCTATTTTCGCCAAGACTCCCGAACAAGACAAGCCCATTTACCGTCAAACCATTACCGCTTGCAACCAGGCCGTTTTATATTTAGAGAGTGGATTCCAGCTGCGTTTCCGTGTTCAGACGCAAGCATTAGTGGACCGAGTGACTAATTGCAAAGCTGTAGCACAGAATTGTGCCGGATACTGTTTGTAGTACCGCGATATGCTCAGTTAGAGATGGTTGTAATACGTTTGTGTGATTTTGTTCAATGGATACTGTTCATTGTAAGCCTTGAGTGGTTTTCTGTAACTCATACGAGGGATCCCTTTTCGTGTTTCCTGGAAAGCGATTAAGTTCGACTGGTGGTATAGTGGCGATCAGAAGAAGGTCCATAACTCAAGTAGCTGACGTTGGGAGTTCAAACAGCCAAGCTAAAGAGGGAGTGGGCTGGCAAAGTCGCACAGATGCGCACGGAAAGGTGGGCAAAGATCGTCACTCACTGAACGCCTGAGAGTGAACATCGCCGTCGAAATGGACTGTGGCTGTGGTGGTGTGACGCTCCGGTCACGTTTGCGAGGCAAAAATGGTTAAAAATTGCTCAAAACAGAGGGTTTTGTAAGGAGAAAGGGAAGGTCTTTGCCCAGCAGTGGGACTCAAAATAGGTCATTTAAAATAAATGCTATAGTGAGCAACAGTTTAGATAAAAAAAATAATGTTTCCAACAATCATTGCTTCAATTTATTTTAGTAGGTTAACACCGCATCCAAATAGAAAAATATTTAACGAAAGAGGATTAAATAAAGCCGAACGTGGTTAACAAAAATCACAAGCGAGAAAATGAAACATTAAACTATTTGCTGAACATATTTTTTGCCAATTAACGGTGCAAAAACAGCATTCAAAAGAGGGAATCACTCTTCTATTTAATTTTTGACCGAAAAGCTTTTAAAAGACAAAACATTCTGCATTCATTTTTTATGTTTGTTTGGTCACGACCTTAATATTTATGCACATAAAGATATTAATGTTGTAGATACGATCTTTTATTTCATTGTTCTACAATGTGAGAATTGTAAGAACTATTAAACCGTTTGATCTTGAAGTAACTAAGGAAAACTGGCAACTGTTACATCCGATAGTTTTTGGTTTAGAAACAAATAATTTTATACGAGGTTTTAACTGTAAAATAAAGTTTGAAGCAGGCTCGTTTTGCGTGTATTATAAAGGTGTTTTAGAAGCCTAAAAGGATCGTGACTGCAATTTAAAAATTAAAGCTACGAAAGAAATGATAAGAGTGTTCAACTGCCAAGTTACATTTTTCTCTAGAGCTTTTTCCCAACGAAGCAGTATCATAGAACAACGGAATGATGTTGCTCACTACACAAGAGAATAACGCAACGACCCGAGAACATATCCTACAATAGATTTGCTTGTAAATCCGGGCAGCATAGTAGGCAATGTGGAGCATGCCTTTGTCTAGGCCAGAATCTCAGTGCATGTATTTAAAGCCAGTCCTATTGGCTTCACTGGAGAATTAATTATACTGTAGAGCTGGAATACCACCAGGGTATTAGAGTTTACACTTAACTTGGTGTTGCGAGTTCAGATTAGGGGTTTATGGGATAACATTGAGCAAATAACTTCGTGCAAGTTATGGAGTGTGATTCAGAACACAATTGGCTTGAAACGTGTGCTTTACCTCAAAGTTTTGCTAGTTTGAATATTATAATTTCTGTTGACAGAAGTGCTTATTTGCGGCATTAATCCTTGAAACAATTTCTGTTTTCTTCAAGATCAGTGGTTTTATTTCATGTTTTCCATTTAATTGCGAACTCTCGAGCAAATTAATTGCCGTAATTGCCTGTTTTTTTGCACTGATTTATTGCGACACAGCTCGAATACCTTGGACGAGTCCAACTTTGCACAGAGGGAGCTTACAGCCCCATTTATTTTATACCAAGTAGACAGCTTCCCTTGAGAGTGAAACAAATCGAACTCACGTGGATTTCCAGTTAGTTAATCGAAACTTGAGATTTACGCTAGATAGATTCTTTGGGTGTTTGGTTTTATTGGAAATTCGTAATTTTTTATCTATAAAAGAATTGATAGATGTGTTTGTCTAAAATAGCCTATCAATAAAATGTGTCAAATCAAAACAGACGTCGTCAAAAGTGTAGGTAATCATGTACCTTGTTTAAAGACTAAATTGTACGTGTCTTTTTATAAGTAAATAGTTAATTACCGTCGTAAACGTCTAACTATTATAAATATGTATAACCCGCCGATCGATGTAAGATTACTGAAATACCGCCACGCCAAGTCCTTTTCAATTGAGAATTGATTTTCGATACCACAGATGCGACTCGAATAATTACGCCTTGCTAGTTGAATGCTTTTGTTAATTTAAAACCAGTCCGTTATTGCTTTATCAACAAATTTTATTAAAGTTCTGAAATAGTTATGGTTTTAACTTTAATATCAGACAAAGTAGACCGATAACAATACATTGTTGCCATTGCAGGAAAAACCGTGAAACTGAGGAACGTGAGTATTTGACAAGGAAAGAGAGGTATACCCAGCAATGGAAAATGTCTGGCTGATGATGATGACATTTTATATGGTGTAGTCAAATCAGCGTAGAGTCAGAATTTCAGAAAAAAACAACCCTAAATTACTCAAGTGTCGGTAGAAAATGACGACAACGGTATAAAAACGGTAAATTTAGTTCTTTTTGGAAGCAAACCAATTCTTTGAATCCCCAGCCGAGCCTGCCATCGAACGTAGACGGCTTATCACATAACAGTGATATAGCCAATATGTTTATGAGTCAATTTAAAGTCGCACCAAATATAACAAATGCATCTAGGCGAGGCATTCGGACCCCGTGTGAAGGTGATCCTCATGTTAGATTCAACGTGAAAGATGTAAAAGACGCGCTAAAAAGTATGAAACGAGGTAAGTCACCTGGGCACGATGGTTTGAGTGTTGAGCATTTAAGGTCCGCTGGTGTACACTTACCTAGGTTGCTCGCCATGTTATTTAATTTTTGTGTGAGTCACTCTTACCTGCCTGACGATCTCGTAAAAACTGTCGTAGTTCCCATAGTTAAGAACAAGACTGGTGACTCATCCGATAAAAATAAATATAGGCCTATTTCACTGGGTACAGTCATTGGTAAAGTGCTGGACAGCCTGCTTGAGAGACAGTTGAAGATACATATCAAACTCAACGACAGGCAGTTTGGTTTTAGAACCGGTTTGTCGACGGAAAGTGCAATCTTATGTCTCAAGCAGACTGTGCAGTACTACACAGACAGGAAGACACCTGTTTATGGTTGTTTTCTGGACCTGTCAAAAGCCTTTGACCTGGTGAATTATGACATTCTGTGGCAAAAAATGTCGGATGAAACGGACCTCTCACCTGAGATAATAAAGATATTTAAATCTTGGTATGAGAGTCAGATTAACTATGTTAGATGGTCAGATGCTCAATCAGTACAGTATGGGCTGGATTGTGGCGTGAGGCAGGGGGGGTTGACTTCACCCACCCTTTTTAATTTGTACATAGACCAGTTGGTTGGTGAGCTGAGTAGCACTATGGTTGGTTGTTCTGTGGATGGCAGAATGATCAACAACATTAGCTATGCTGATGACATGGTGCTGCTCAGCCCATCAATCTGTGGACTGAGGAAGTTGTTGGCCGTGTGTGAGAGGTATGCGGAGGCTCATGGATTGAGGTATAATGCTACTAAAAGTGAAGTGGTGGTTTTTAAAGCACGCAATAATATGCCCACAAATGTACCACCAGTGACGTTACAAGGAGCATCACTAAAAGTCGTCACTCAGTTTAGATACCTCGGTCATGTGGTCACGGATTCTCTCACAGATGACCAGGATATAGACAGGGAGCGCAGGGCGTTGGCAGCCCGATGCAATATGATTGCCCGCAGGTTTGCGCGGTGCTCTGGTCAGGTAAAACTGACGCTCTTCAGAGCCTACTGTCAGTCGTTCTACACGTGCAGCTTGTGGGTTGGGTATACGCAGAAGGCTTACAACGCTCTGCGCGTGCAGTATAATAATGCGCTGAGGATGTTGGTGGGGCTGCCTCGGTTTTGCAGCGCTTCGGGCATGTTTGCGGACGCGCGAATAGATGACTTTCATGCCATTATGCGCAAACGATGTGCATCGATGTTGCGGCGATTCAGGGGTAGCCCTAACAGCATTTTAGCTACACTGGCGGACAAGGTCGACGGACCATTTATCAGGCTCTGGGCTGGCAGACATGTGCGTGCCCATGTTCATGCAGCCAATTAATGTGTTTTGTTTATTTTTAATTGAACTAACATAGGCTAAGTTGATATTAACACTATCTATATGGATCGCTTGGTCTGAAATAAAGATTTTGATTTGATTTGATTTTGATTTGATTTGATTTGATATAACCGACCTTGAAAAATTAAGACAAACTGCTTACGATTGTATCTTAACAACCCCAAGAGCCCAATATTGGCGATGGGTACAAGAGGTGTAAGAGCTAGTCCAAACAGCGATAAGGTCGCAAGGCGAGGCCGGGGGGTAAGCAAATGTGCTAATATTTGTCAAGTGTCGTACGGTGACGCATTACGTCTGGCAAAACAAATCTTATTTGTTTTCGGACGTTATTTTATTGGACAACTAGCTGTTGCCCGCGTCTTGGCCCGCGCGGACGTCGACATTTATTTCAAGGGGAACATAGTACGCGCATTTAAATAATTCTATCAAAATCAAAATTTTATTTGAATATCAATGTGCTGATCCAGATTTATAACCAAATATCTGTATGCCAAATTTTATCCAATAACGTTGAGTAGTTTTTGCGGGAAAGAATAATATACATTCATACATAGATCTACTACTTTGCATATTTAATATTAGTAGGATTGGACTTCAGCTGTGTTTGCGATCATATTGAGGAGGTGAAAGAATTAACTCTTTGATATAAGGAAAGGATTGTACTGTGGTTTGATGAAGGTTTAAGTAATCTCGAACTTGATGTATGGCAGATGAATTCATTCAAATACAGACAAAAACACACCTTTTTCTCATGGGGGGTAGGCACATACTACAGCACTACTAAGATCCTTACACACTCTTATTCCCTCCTCTACGTTAATATATCTGGTCATACACGCACGACAGTTGTAAGTTCATACGAATACGGTCTTATGTTCTGAATAATACTTCATATTAGAGAAATGTTCGAAAGTCTATATAAAATGTACATTACTTACTATGAACTTACAGAGATGCTTATTCACACGATTCCAATTTAGTAGAAACCAGTAAAAAAAAACTCCACAAATATATTTTATCGTTATATAGCCTAGCTTTCTGTCTTCATTACTGTGTAAGTGTGTATGAAATAAAATAATTAAAGGAGATTGACGCTAATTCCGTCAGTATAAAACACTTAACATTTCTTATCATTTAAAGTAAATAACACATCAAGGCACACGTAACTTCTTAATGACACATATTTAATTCTCTATTTACTTTTGTATATTATTTTAGGTTACTATCACAGCGTGTTGGAGAATTACCTAAGTACATAAGAATGTAAATCATTGTAAACATAGAATTATTATAAAAATGTGTTATTAATGTAATAACAAGACATCTGGATCAAGGAGAGTTTGCTTATTATTTAAAGTCTAGATAAAAAATATTAAGTATGATAAGATACCTAGTTAGATTGTCCCGGTGATTTAATTTGGTCTCGTTTTTCCCCTACTGTCAAGGTGTATTATATTGTTTCTATGCGACAAAGACACTTGAAACTCTTTTAAAAAGATTGCATTATGAGCTCCCGATATTTCGACGCTTTTGCAATGGTGTGATGAATCGATCGATCGACGGTCATTGCGCTTACGAGTCGAAGTATCGGGAGCTCCCGTAAATTACAGTGTAAATTTAGTTATGCGTCTTATTCACATTTTTAGGAACGACACCCACGGGAAGAGTGAGAAGTTTCTCCTACAGATTCACAGAAAAACATTTCTCATGTTCCGTATAAAAAACTAAAACACACAGACAGACAAACACACGATTATTTGTTCTACATTTTGTGCAGATGTGACAACAACCACGTCTGTTGCTCTTGACGTTAGATAAAGGTGATTGTACAAATATTGCGGTACTCATGTTTGCGCGGACTGTACATGACATGTTAAATTAAAGTAATTACCGTCTTCCTGGTAGCTGTCAGGTTAACTGGTGACAAATACGTGTGTTTTAATTAAGGCTTAGCGTATAACCTTGTAATATATCTTCACTGTCTCGTTTTTTACTTGAAAACCCTTTTATTTACTCACATGTATTTTAGAAGAATTAAACCATATTTTCAGTCTGATATTTGCTAGTCCAAATAATATACAAGGTTCTGGTAGCAACGTCACCGCTGTTACGAGAAGATGGGTTTGTTGGCAAATAGTTCCGTACAAAGTGAAGGCAGTTATATCCTTTTTAAAAATGCTTTGTACAGCATCGAAATTGGAGCTAAAATGATTGAGAAATCTAGAATATTTAGAAAATTATAACCCTGATTTTGGAAAACTTGGGAAAATAGAGTAAAACGTGTTTATTCAAGTGCTGTAGCTACAGAAATTTAACGAATACGATATTTCCCCAAACAGTTCAGTTGCTGAATTAAAGTTTAGTTGATAATAAAAAATATTTAGGTAGCCAATTTTTTACATTTGACATTTATAACTATGTGTAGGAGGAAGATTATTAATTTAATGGTTATAGTTTATTCATTCATTTCTAAATAAGAAGTCGGTGCACATGGATTTGGAATCGATTTAAGTCTGATATGTTTGCTCATCCATCCGTTCATACAAATACCTATTTTAAATGTGAAAAAGTTCTTGTTTTACTTTTTCTTGCCTAATGGATTTAGATGGCATGGCACACGAACGGCCATGTTAAAACCTAGGCTACTTTTATTTCGGTAATACATCAATGAGGAGTAAATTCTAAGCACCACCGGGCGAAACCGCGTTCAAAATCAAGTCGATTATAAAGGATGATGTCAGTTTGTGAGTAACTAAATAGAACAGTGTTATAGTTGCTAATTTTTTATCTAACTAACCAACCATGATCGGTATTTAGTCAGTGTTAACCCATTTATAACGACCGATCGTTATAAAGATCAAAAAAAGTACTGAGGAATACCCTCAATTTAAAAATAATAACGAGCGGATAACTTTTACTTATTGTGTACCAATCGCCGCAGAGATCGTTTGACAATGTTTTAGTGCATAGAAAATTATCATAAGATCATAATTTTGAAGTAATTTTTGTATTTTAGTGCGTATTAGCGTAATCAACTTTGACTATGTCTTCAAAAGGGTAAGTGTTTACAAATTAGCTTGTGATTCAAAGTTATTTTATGCACGTTTTTTATAAATTTATAACCTCTCTAACAAAACGGTGAATAAAAATTTGATCTGGTCATATCTTTTATGAAAAATAAATGATATTATATTTGATGATCGTTTTAACGATCGGTCGTAATTTGGGGATTTATTTTTCTTTCAGACCCAGGAACACCAATAAACCATTGTTTCTCAATGAAATCGTTGACGAATTGGAACAATTAGATGATGCCCCATTTCCAAGAAATCTAACTGTTTTACCACCCTTTTTGGTTTGTAGAGATGTCGAATCTAGGTTGTATATATGTCTTTACGTTATATTCCCATGTCAGTTGTTGTATTTGTTTTTCTATCTAGGTTCTCAGCTAAGAGCTCCTGCTGAGATAGAATACATGATTTCCGAAAGTGACGAGGACACTGTACCCTTGTCATCTTTAGCGAAAATAAGTCGTACCATCGAAAACCCCCTAATTGTAGAAGGTCGACAACCTGAACCATCTACAACTAATTCAGCTCCAGTTATTAGCAGCATGTCAACCGTTTCTTTTGTTGATCCAAGCGTACCAAAAAATCAAAATTATACTTGAAGAAATCGCCATAATCCTCGAGACCGACCACAATGGCAATAAAACTATGGTCCAAGACACCTTCAAACTTCAAACGCCTATGTATTACTTTGACTGTATGTTTGATGACTCTGTTATCGAATTATTGGTCAAATATACAAATATTTACGTGATTCAAAAAAACAAAGCGGGCAATGTAACAACGAGTGAAATGAAGTGTTTCCTTGCTATACTAGAAAAATGTGTATATATTGATCAGCCTGCAATTATAAAAAGCTACAATAAAACCATGGTGGGAATCGATAGGTCGGCCCAAAACATTGGTCTTTATCGTACATCAATCCGTGGAAAGAAATGGTATTTCTCATTGTTTTGACATGCGGCTCATAATGCGTGACAACTTTACAAAACTAATAGAGGCGAGTACGATCATCTCACATTCCGGAGAACTATCGCCAGAGGTATCTTGGAAACATAAAAAATATGAGGAACGCGGTCCTTGTCCCACTCCTATAACTTACAGGGAAACTTCACGCTACGATGTTCGCTTTGCAAAAAAAATACAAACTTCACCTGTCTAAATGTAAAATCCATTTGCATGCTAAAACATGTTTTGTTACTTACCATACTCCTACATAGACTACCTCCTATATAGCCTTACCCCCTATATAAACTTGTTTGTTAATTTACGTTTTTATTTAGATAATAAAGCCTTTCTTATGGTAATAACTGTGTTTCTTTAATTTAAAATAAGATAAAATTGATTAACTGGCAGTTGTATGAGCGTTAACCTACCTGCCTATTACTACTGATCGTTAAAACGATCTGCATTTTCCGAGCTTTCCTGAAAACTTGTTTTTTTTTTAGTATTTTTCCATGTTTACTAAATGCATCAAGGTAACAATACTAAAAAATTACTGTGATACGAGATAAAAAAAAGTTTCAGTAACAACTGGGTTAAGTCGTCTGTTAATCAATTGTCTTCCGTTTCCTCTTCATAATTTTAAATCCATTCCGTTACACTCAATTTGATTTGGATATTCCAATAGCAGAACGATAAAAGAAAATATCGCAAGGAACCGAATCCATGAACTAAAAAATTCGATGACATGACTGTGACATCCGCAAACCAGCGTAGTTCACGTGGTGGCAGTATCTCTACTCTACTCTCGCGTTGCCTATGTCCCAGCTGTGGGACCCAACATCATAAGCTGATTAGCAACTATATTATAAGGAATTATATCGAAAACTTTATACAACATACTATAAATAGCAGCTTAGTAATACTAACCTATGGGTTTAACGCACAGTTGACGCCGCAAACCACGGAGCTATCTATGTATATGAAGTATTTCCTTTTGCGAATGATTCTTAACATAAATGTAGTATTTCAATTATTTTATTACTAGCTTTTGCCCGCGGCTTCGCTCGCGTTAGATTCGGGGTAACACAGTTCCCCTTTCCTGATTTGCAGGTACCTGCTACCTGTAGTTTTTGCCCTTGCGCCTTATTGATTGTTATAGAAATGCTATGTTTTGCCTTTTCTTCCCTCTTTCTCCCGCATTTCCCACTTTAAAAAAAAGTTGCCCATTTCCGTCTCCAGGGTCCCAACTATCTCTGTAAGTACTAAAATTCATCAAAATCGGTTTGGCAATTTAGACGTAACAAACACACAAACTCACTTTTATAATATTAGTAGGGTTAAGTATCTACATTGCACCCGTGCGAAGCCGGGGCGGGTCGCTTATAAGTACATAAAAGCCGTCTTAAGTCCAGGAAAATAATCTCAAAACGCTTATTAATATTGACGTTATATATTATTCCATGTATGACGCCCGGTTGGAATATTTGCTTTAAATAATATCGTAATTTTTCCTCTAACGTGGGTTAACAAAACAGAAATAATTATGCTTTGACATCATGTTTAATATGCTAAATATATTATGAACTATACCTACGAAGTATTGACGGATAATATTGTTGTTTTAAATACGTACCAGAAGACCAAATAATAACCCATTATACGCAATAATAATAGTTTATACGAATGTATTCAAGTAAAGGTTGGAAAAATGGCAAATATTAGAAATTTTGTGATGCTTAAAATTTTTGAAGCTAATAGTTTATCTCTAATTCCAATTAACGCTAAACGAATTTGAAATATACTTTATTTTTCAGTAATTTACAGATCTACTTAGATTTTCAAATCACTGCAAAATAATAAGTTTAGAGTATTCTGCATCAAGTGATTTGCGGTCTATTTGTGGCATTTAGTCAACGTAAAATTGCAATGAATGTAGATAATCATGTACCTAAGTGTTAAACTTAACAACCCACATACTTAGCACTCTAAGTACTAACCCAGTAGGTTAAGAAATCTAAGTGGAATGCAGATAAAATCTTGAAGCAAATACCAGCAAGGAGCGTTCACCTATGAATGGAATTCTTGTAACTGCAAAAAGGTTTTTAGTGAAAGAGTATTTCTGGAATCTCTGTTACGCTCGCTGTCCTGCATTTTCAGAGTAGAAAGTTGAAATTTACCCATTCATCATCGTAAAAAATAAAATAAATAGTGGTTAAAAAACGATAAAATTATCGTTATCATTGAAAACCACATTGCTATAATTGAAATAGTATAAACTGCGGATTTCCCCAGAATATTTCTGTTTTCAACAGTAGGCGTTTTTATCTTCTTTGCAAGCTAAAAACCGCATGTCCATAGTAGACTTTGTCCCCTGTATTTCCAAGAAGCAAGGTTGGTTTTTGCAGTTCATGTACCATTACTTAGTACTGACTTGCGGTTGACCGTATGACGGTTGCGTAAACCGGCCGTGTACTGAACCGATGATCACATCGTATCAATGCTAACCGGTGTTAAAGTATGGCAGCAACCTCGCGTGCAACCAGCCGGTGATGTCATACCCGTGACGTCACTGGATGGGACAGCTCGATACCACCGTCATCGCTATTACATTTACAACAATTAATTAAGATTCCATGCAGTCTACTAGTTACATATAGGTCATTTCTTCGAAGTTACGTTTAACAGCAGATTAAAACGTGATAAATGGCGTTTGTACCATGATATCTTTAACAATAAGTCCCTTTTCGATGACTATAGGACCTCCTCAGGAAATTCATGAGATACGATCGATGCCGGAGACGAATTCGGGTGAGTCACATCTCCAGAACCGCCCTTGTTGGCTCGTTGTATAATTATTATGTGTCTAGACTACCGGCGACGGCTAGGCGACTATGGAAATATAACGACGCCAGGATATTTTATTAGAATACATCCAAGACTTAAACGAAATGAGGTTAACCGAGCTGCGCCGCCGATTCGCCGCATCGATATGGTAATCGAGATCAATCGGATATCGAACTTTCTAAAACATACCTGAAAATATCACGAGTGCTGTATCAAGGCAAGAAAGTGCACAGGACGGAAAACACGAAGAGGTGACGTTCCCAGAACAACTTCTTATCTCCATATCACTTCACATGGGCACCTCATAGTCCTCGAATGCTGAGTTCCTCGCACATCGCTAGAAGCGACTCCGGAATTCCTTTCAGGCATCAAATTTGTCACCTAATTTATCAGGCACTTGACTCATAATTGGTTGTGAATTTTCGCGCGGTACCAAGGGGGCACACATTATATTATGAAATAGTAACGGGGACACGTGCTCTCGCGGCAGAGAGGGACGGATTCACTGAACGTCCTTGGCGAGGGGGCGCGCGGGGCGCCTGCGGCATCAGACGTTTCAATCATCCCCGGGGGGACAGGGACGGGACTAGAGGCGCGCGGCGCGAGCGAGCGAGAGAGAGGAGACCGTGCTATTGACCGGCCCGCAGACCACGCCCACCCGGGCGAGACACGGGCGCGCTGATGCTCCAAGTGAAAATCGAACGTCGGCCCGGGCAGACGCGGCGGGAGGCGGCTCAGCTGCAGCACCAAGGTTACCCCCACGTCCTTACTACTCGTGCACTTCCTGTGCCACTTACACAGCCGCCTCGACTTGCCAACCACACCACCATGAGTTCTCTTACATTTTTGTCACTGTACTACACGAATCTCATGTAAAATCTATAAAGCTGGCTAGGTTGTACGGTTCGATATAAAGACTTGGCACGGAAACAATATAGGTTGCCAGAAAAGGACGTAACCATTCGCGAGAGAGAGGAGCTAAAAGAATAATCGACGTGAAGTTACGACACTCGACATAGGACCTTTCATATTTAATTAAATCCCAACGGAAAGGGTTTGTGATGATTGGATGAAAAAATACCGGTCAAGTGCGAGCTGAGTGTTGCCAGCACAATAAAGCCGCACGAATTTACAAACCACGCGGTATTACGTAACCGGATAATTAGTAACATAGTTTTTAAGTAGTTTTCCACCCGCGTGCTGTTTGATAAACCATGAGGTACAAGGTGGGGCATAAAGCAACTTATACAAGAGCAGTAAAGGTTATGTAATAGGAGACTTCTTAACGGCTTTATCGTGTACGTGAGGTTTTACGTGTTTAGACAGAGCATTTAGTAATAAAGGTGGCGGTACAAGACTTTGTGAGGACGGTATAGTTTATAGACTTAACTTGCTATCTTAACGCTAAGATTTTAAAGGCTGTTCTTGAGGTAAGAGTTGGTTGATTTAAGATCTTTTTAAGTACAACCTTAAGACTTCAAGATTGCGTAATCGACTTCCAATGACAATGCCTTCCATTTTGTCACATTCATTGCGTTGTTCAGCAAATGAATCTTTTATACAAGATAACATTTAACATCAAGTCTGTAATCCCCACAGAGTTAGGCAGAGGTACCTAATGGTAGTCATTGCACCAATATGAAGCAATGGATGAATTTCTTTCAAAATACTTAGGGTAGTCATAGAAACTGTTGGAGCTAAATTACACAAGCTGAAAGCAATATCAAAATACAATATTATAACATTTGTTTTTGACCTAAATTACCTAGTTTGAACTTGAATTACTAGCGTGTAAATACCTAGTAAAATAAACATAGGTAACTAAGGTCTAGACTACTCTGTAATATTTGGATATTACACTCTAATCCTATACAAATACTAAAGCGTCCACTATTTAAGTTATTTATTTGAATAGGGTAGCCACAGACAAGTTCGGGTCGGCATGCAACGAACATACCATTTAGACAAGGCTACTCGGCATAGCTCAAACTGTGCCAAACCGAACCGATTTTACTTATGATAGAAATGTCGTGAAGAGCATGAATGTGGATGGCTAGAAGAGTACCTACAAGAAGACCAAATAAACGGGTGGACTGTGCGTAAGACTATCAGACTGGAAAGGAACTGACTGCTCAGATGACGAGTAATAGCGAATTATGGGAGAAGAAGACATATTACGCCGACCCCAAACAAATTGAGATAAGGGCAGAAGTATGATGGCGAAATGCCGAACGGTATTCGCCGATCGGCACGAGTCGAATAAAAGCTGAAAGTGAATACCTATATTGTGGTAATCGTTTCGTGTCAGCTGTGTTGAACAGCAAATTAATGTGCCGACCCGATTCGCGTGTAGAGCTTTCCTGGTAATAATATGTCAATAGCCGACATTACACTAATGGTATAAAAATAAATTATATTATCACATGGTTGACATAAAAGGTGTTTCCTTTCCTATAGCAATATTATGTGGCGTAGACAAATATTATTTGTTGTCAACGTCATGTTTTTATTAATAGGATGTTGTTATCAATGCACTTGCATGTGTTGTGTTGCCGGGTGTGTTTGTATGTGTGTGAGTTGTGATGTCAGATAATCCCGATCGTTGGGTCGGATTAATTGATTTTATTGACCAATAGTGAGGTGTAATATGAATACTCGATGTGTTTAAATTCTTACCTGAATTTTGTAATTTAAGACCATACTGTATCTGATATGACATTGATGATAAACTATTTGTGACGACCGTACCCAATATTTTTTTATTTTCTAAAAAATAACAATCATATTCATTACTCAAAGAAGTGTGGTTTTGTCATCAATAAATATATCGGGTATAGAATTCTCAAAGATTAACCATATAGTACTAAAGTTGTCATCAATAGATGGTACATTAACTCATTATTCGTAATTTGATTACGAACAAGACAATACAATGGCACCTATTTAGAATACAATAAGACATATTTTTATCGTACGATTTTCCTTAGTAACTTCCCCGAGCCACATTAGCTAGACTAAAAATAAACATGAAGCAATATTTCATACACAACAAAGCATTTACTGTAAGAAATAAGTAATTCATAATTAAATTACCTGCGGGCTGCGTTGTTATTTTAAAATTAAATTTCTTTTATCCACATGAAAAGAATCAAAGAATTTCGGAAGATTCTTGACTGGCGAGGTCATTTCCCAAAGCAAATTGGGAAAAATTGGGGCCAACCTCTTTTGCTATTATGTTGGGAGAACAGAAAAAGTATTTACTTCTTTTTTTGCAAAAAAAAATTGAATTTATCTAGTTAAGATGGAGTAAAGACATCAAAACCTGCTACTGGGAATTACTGAATGCGAAAGGCAGAGAACCAGGTCTTGTTAAGAAAAATACCAGAAATTATTAGGAGAGGTCTATATCCAATCGTCCAGCAGTGGATATAGTTTCTACTTGACATTTCTGGCTCATCTGAGTGATGCACGTGTCTTATTTTCATTTCGTCAAGCAAAGCAACTAATAACATAATGTATAACGCAAGCAAATCCCATTGCAAAAACTCCCGCTTCACCATCCGACCTCACTATGGAACTCGTAAGTTCTACATTTTTGACAGCTGTCAATGGATTTTTTGTAATCTGTTGCGAAGCAACCGTTTGGAGTTGCAATACGTAAGCAATACGCAATGACGATGTCATAGATAGCTAAATAACTGCTTAATGTATACGAATTACATTTAGATGTATACCGCGTAGTGGTTGGTGTTAGTGAAAACGGGGAAATAAATCAATTGTTCTAGCACATACCAACTATGTTGAAACATTCCAAGACCTTGACGTATGAGCCTGCATTTGACAGCTAAAATAATAGCTGTATTTCAAAACTGAATTATACAGTCGATAAAATTGATATGCAGGTGTTTCTTTCCCTTTCAAGTTGAAGTTTGATTAGTTGGAAAATGCTTTTGAATAAAACAGACTGTCTCCACGTGTATTGAACGGAATTTATATTTAGTAGTATATAATTATTGAGGGGACTGTTAATGAAGCATTATGGAAAGTTTGGGTGGTCGTTTTTCTTAGATAATTTCGAGAAGTTGTAGCTTTTTGTACTATTACTTTATGAACCTACCAGGAAACGGATACCTGGAAGAATTTAGGAACGCCTTTGCTCAGAAATGGGCCAGTGACGTTTTATGGAAAAGAAAACCTACCTATGCCTAAATTATCCTACAGTCTAAGTAAATATTTAAAAAAAAAATATAAATGTGAAAGAATCTCTGATTGCATGTACGTTTGTTTATTACTTTTTCACGCCTAAATAAATGAACCGATCATTTTGAAATTTTGCATAAATTTTGTCAGATGTACTAAAACAAAGATGGCGCCACGTGTTTCTCGAATCAAGATTGAATTAAATTATTACAAGTAGAGACACAACACAACTCGAGTTGATTGACATATTCTAAATTAACGGAAGCAAAGCCGCAGGCAACAGTTAGTTCTCCATAAATTACCACTTAGCTGGCCCAACCCAACACCTCAGCGACGTAGACAGACGAACACCAACAATATTCTCATCGACCCATATTCCGCCCTACGGATTTTCGGAACCGGTCCTAAAGCGAATGAGCTTGCAATGTAGGGTGGGGCACACGATGGTCCACAATCGCACACCTTGACCCACCTGGCGTGTTCGCTCGTTTGGCGTGCATCGTTAACATTTTACGGTACTGCATTTAATTTAAGTGGTACAATGATATGCTTGGTTCATGCTATGCTAGATTTTGGTGACTTGTGGTTTTTGAATGACTGAGGAGAGAGATGAATTGTTTGCTGTCATTTCATAGAAAGGTCCATCGTCTTTCTTGCTGTGTGGTAGTTTTTAGCCCCTCATAGTAAAGGAAATATTCCAAGAAGCGTTAAGACTACAGAAGATAGAATAAGAATCTGCCATTATCCAAGTAAACAACAGTAATTACCATATTGCCGAAATATTTCACACGTTAATCATTTGCAATCAAAAAGCTGTCAGGTCGAAAATGACCGTTCAGAAGGATCATAAATAGAATTCTTAAAATGGTCACAGATGCAGTTATTGTGAATTGTCTTTGTGACAATTTTACGAATGGTAACGTAATTCATATAATTCTTAAATTTCTTCTTCTTCTTTTTTCTTCTTCTAATTCTAATACGATTCTTCTTAAGCAGCCGTTTTAAACCCCCGGATCTCATGGAAAACTTAATACACTCAACATTCAGAAAATGTAGATTTCTGGAAGCTTCCTTCGTTAAAACAAGTAGTTACTAAACTTCGTTTAGGCAGCGGCGGCGGCGTGAAGTTTGCGTGTCAAACTATAAAAGTTCAAAATGTTATAACAAACTGAACTATAGACGCCCACTAGTTTACACTTCAACTGGCTTGAGGCTTGTCCTTCGAAATTCCGGTCTTCACATGAATGAGTAAAAGTAAAAGAAATGAATTCAAAGTTTTCTTCTTTCTTTTTCGTGTTCTTAGGTGCCTAAGACCTGGTGTCAGTTTTTATTCCGCACATGGGCGCTTGGCTTGGCTTAATATGCCATCGAAAAATATCTCTCAGACAAGCAGTTTTCTTTACGAAGTTTTCCGTCACCGAAGCAAGTTATAATAATACGATACCTACATTAATGAGGCCTGGGATTCAAACTCGAGACTTATGACTTGGCAGTCCGTTGGTAGACTAGACTATCACTGCTTTAAAGGGTTAATTCTAAATCAAAGGATTGATTGGATTTAAAGAAAAAACTTCAAGTTTCTTAAATGAATGAAGATCTCAGATCTCACAGAAACTATAATTTACTTTCAGGAGTTCAATATCCATCTTCAATTCTCATGATATGCCAAAATGCACTCATTTCTTGAATGATACCCAACTGTCACCGTATTAAACCCCAATATCAACAAACTACACGAATACTATTACAAAACCATTTACGATTCCAGTATCGTAAACAAATAGTAGAACACAGACATAGGCCACGATTATGCAACAAAGCACCTACAAATATTTTCGCAAACTTTAATGCTCAAAGACTTGGCAGCAAAGGTTCATCTGATTGTTTAACCGGTACTACAGTCTTTATTAGTAATATACTCCGCCCTTTTGAGTTACGGTTTATGTGAGTCGTTTATTCGGTAACGGATGTATAGCGCGACATATTATAGCAATTCATTTTAAATGTGCAGTCTTAAATGTCATATGTGCTCGTAAGTCATAGTAGGAATGCGTAATGGCGTATATGTAATGGTCTGTGTTGGCCTGTCTTCAATTTCCATTTGTGGGCGATGAACCCAGATATTTTGTACTCCTGTAAAGTGTCCTCCATACACGTGCTTCTTGAATGTATCATCACATCACCGAAATCCGGAAACTGGGTCTACCAGCCACTTGCGGGGACACTCTAAGAAGTCTGGTGAGATTGAACTGCCTCTGGAAGGAGGTGGGCTGGCTGGGTTAGCGGCCGCTGTATACGGCAGACGCATAATGGTCCAACCTGAAGGTGCGGAAACTGGACCCTGAAGAAGCAGGTTTCATAATGAAGAAATGTACCGGAAAATATAAATACTTGGTTGGTGCTGTTTTTGATGATGCTATCTGACAATATGTTGTAATCACCTTGACGCTGATATTTCCTATTAAAACATGAGTTTATCACTAATTTTAAATCAGATTAAAAACAATCACGCCATTGTAAGCCTACACAATGTAGATAAACCTGTAGATATTGTAATATCTATCTAGGTAAGTAAGATATAATATTCATGACGATAATTGTCAGGACTGCCTTGAAAGACAAAACTATAAAAAATAATTAATTGATTAATTTATAATTACTGGCACAGTTTTATTAAATACCGATCACCGAACAATGGAAATAAGTTTAATATTGTTTATTCTCCAATAGGCCCTTGAATTAATTTCTCTTCTTGTGATTAACCAATTTACGGGTAGGGTGAATGAATATCAACAACGTCACGCCCCTTTTAAGTTATGAATTTATTTTTAATACTTTTCATGAAACATTGGCGTTTTTTTCGTGAAAAGCAGTTGATATCCACAAAAAAAGTATAATGAGGCCTCTCAAAGCTTTTTTTAATACTTACACAAATATATATCGAATTATTTAAACATCACGATTAGAGTGAAAGAAGCACACTTTAATTAGTGTATGAATCTGGAACTTTTCCGACCTACTAGAGATATATAAAAGCGTATTCCTTCACAAAAAAATAAATAATGTCTCACGAAAAACCATCAAGAACGAGAAAATAACGTCAATTACCAGCACATTATCTATAGAGACCTCACAAAAATATGATTAACGAGATGAATCTCTACGGTATCACGGCAAAAGTTCGGGCTCGGGAGCAACGGACAGACAACGTTCTTTACTTAATTACAACAAAATAATACTTCAGTTTGGATCACGGAATTATAGTCGAGAGCACTCGTGAAATGAATCTTGGTAGGAGGCTTTGGTCGGCTTTTGTATGTACTTTCAAAACTTCTCATTGCGACAGTTACAATTGAATTTATATTCTAATTTTTGTTTGCTTTGGTTTTGGACTCCAAAAGCATATTTTCCGGAAGGTTCTGTTAATGCTTTCTGAAGCAAATATCTGGCGGGAAATGTAGTGCTTTTCATCCCTGAATATCGTAACGTGTTACAGGTAATGTCTTGTCTAATACACACAGATACTGCCTTGATCCTGTTTAGTATAATGAGGATATTTTAACTCTAAAGCATGATAATATGTGTCGAAATGCACCGCTGTAATAGGTTGATTTAGAACAGTTAAAAGAAGATTTGATTACAAAGGCAAACTAGTTAAAGTAGGTTAGCAGAATTATAGTATTGGGAACAATCCAGGCAATAGCTCTAATTTGTGACACAGATACTTGAACTGCGATGAGATGAGAGGACTCATAGAAAATTCTGGGGGCCTGAGAGGTTAGAGGTGTTCTTTTGAATAGAAACAAGACTAATACCAGAACATTTATATTATAAGAAACATGCATTAGTATCAATATTCAAGAAACAGATCGCCGAACCCATAGAAAACTAAAACGATATCAAAATAAAGCAAAAAAAGCTTAAAAAGGATCCTCTAACCTTTGATCAAGTGTGTCACTTGATCAAAGGTTAATTTAAAAGGCATAAAACATTGAAGCAACAAATCGCTTCTCTAGCAAACGACAACAAGTATGTTGCGAGGTACTATATTACCTTAGCTAGGTTTGCGTGTCAAACAAATCAATGAACGAACACTTCATTCAGTTAGCTGGGGAGAGCACAATGGGATAGGAAGATTGATCTGGATTGAATAAATATTACTGTTGAGATGTGGTACCGAATACGGGAGATAATTTATAACTGAGTAATAACTCATCATTATAACTGTAGTTTAACTGAACTTTTACCAAAGAGAAAAATAATTTAGAAGAACCTTCTAAGAACAAAGAATAAAGGTTTAAAAAAATTGCGTTTAGAAACGTGCAACAACATGGCTGACAAAAGCATCAGCTGTTTGCCACTAAATAGCTAATGCTGCATTTTATTAAATAGCTTCCGCCAATTAAAATTCTACTTAAAATTTTTGGCTTGTACAACACTTTTTTAGCAAAAAAAAACTTTTACTTCCACTTTTACTGGGCTTATCAAAATTTTTCGCTGTTGTAACTGTCCTTTAAACTCTTCCCAAAGTTCCAACCAAACCATAATTGGCAATAATAGAGCATTCCTTCTTAATCCATTTGAGATCGAGGCTAATCGAATCTTCAAGTGTCTTCAACTGTCAGTCTTCATTACCTTATCATTACTCCCTGTGGATCAAACCATTCACTTTTCCAATTAGGTAGAGGTTAACGTAGCAATTTTCTTCCAGTAATTATTAGGATAAGGTTTTAGTTTTCTCAAGAAACTAGATTGAATTTGTGGTGTGTTGGAAGGAGTGTAATAATATCGTTTTCTAACGTTATCGCTTCGGCTACGGTGGTAAACCGCAAACTCTACTTAAAAACAATAGCTTACTATTATTCTGACGTACGTGTACTTGGTGGGTTTTTCAATGATTAGGTTACAAAAACAGCGTAAACGAATAGCCGATTATGAATAAAATTTTGAAGAGAATTCTTATTACAGGCAAAGCACACACACAGTTTCGCACCCCGTATCCCCGATCATGCAGATTTAAAACGGGATGTTCAACATTTCGAGATCAACATCAGCTGAGTCAGAGGTTATACCAGAACGAGAGTCAAAACAATATAATGCACTAAACAGTTTCTATAACAACAAGTGTTGCCAATCGTAATATTACATGGCATGACGTAATTGTAGTATTGTGACCTTCTAGCTGCATAAATTATCATCCTTCATAAAATGCAACCGATTATACTGAGACGTGTTCACGGAATAACATGAGGTCCTCCATTTTGTTTCACGATAACATTGTTTGCGTAATTATGCAGATTTCGGTTTTAGTTCTGCTGATAGTTTCACCTTTTAAAACCTTTTTGAATGAAGATGCTCAAGACAAGGTGACAGTAGTAAAACCGAGCTGTCGGGGTTGCGGGTTATTCGAAAAAGAGCAAAAAAAGGAACATGTTAGGGTTTTATTCAGTACCAAGTCTGACACTCCCTTCCGCTCTGTTCAGAGCCGGAGAAGTTATTTGAAAATTTCCCATCCGAAAAAAGGTGACAACAGAATTTTACCTTGAGAGAAATTAAAAACAGTTTTTGGGGATACTGATGACGTTTTTGTAGGATAGGAAACAGTTTTATTATGTCAAACGGTGCGTATTATTGCTGATATGCAAGGAACGACATGGCTCACATAACCACCGCATTATAATTATGTGTTGAATAATAAAGAGTTCGTTGACCAGCATGAGAATATAACATGTTCAGAATGTAGACAGTTTTGTTTCTTTTTTTAGAATAATGGAGGTTTTAAGCCTAATAAGAGGGTAGAAAATATACTGAGATGACATCCAAAAGGGATGAGATACGAAAAAGAAGACCAGCAATTATGAATACTTAGGAGATCGCAAATAAATTACGAAAATCATCACAATGATAATTTTTACTAATACCCGCTCCAGTCAGTTAGTTTATCCAATTAAACAGCGAGGGAAACTATGAACATTCGATAAATAACTGTACATTTCCCTATGCTCTGTCAGAAATCTATCCAGCTGTCATCCAAATAGTCTAATTTAAATCAGAAGTCGCTAGTCTTACATGGGTAATCGGATTATTTAACGTAGAGAGTAGGTCGGTACATTTCTCACGGAAAACAGTTCTGAAACCTCAGAGGTGTATATCTGGGAGTTACAACACTGAAATGAACATTTTATTAATCGTTTAGCACACAGAATATTCAAGTGACAAGTTTCGAGTTTCTATTTCAGCGAGCCAGACTTAGAACAGCTCAAAATAACTGAACTAAAGGCACACTTGGCGCTTTTTATAAAACGTCATCCAACACTACAGAATCTGCGACGTCTCTTAAACTTTTAATAAGCTCTTAATGGATCGCAGACGATTTTTACTAGTCATTTTATATGGTTCTAGTTATTTAATTAAGGCATTATTAGTCTTTTGAGCATATTAAACGCCATTTTCATCTGATGTGTTCAATATGAAAAACTTTGCGGATGTAATTATAACGCTAGTTCAGAACCAGGATAGTAAAGAATAATTGCTAGAGCATTTTGCCGAATTGCTGAAATAACTAACTGTAATTACGCGCACTAATCAAAGTGATTAGTCCCTAACGTTTCTCGAGCAGAGTTCCTGCGTAAATCGTCCCTTTCATTAGAGCCCACGCACGAAAGATTACGACATTTTATAACTCAGATGAACCGTCTGAAAATTTGTTGGCGCGGAACGAACTTGTTTTACCTAGCGCTACTGTTTGGACAAGCGAACTGATGTAAAGCGCGAATGCTTTTGAAATGTTTACGCTTTTTGCATCGGTCTATAGTGAGGTGAATCAACCGACGGATTTTTCTCACAGAAATGTATCGATAAATCGAGAAAATCTCACACGTTTCCAAAGCCAGTTCCGATCATCTGTTAAAATGTTTGGTTGCTATTTTCATTCAAATATTAGCTGCGATCGTAGATTCAATTAATCCAAAGCAGCTGCTACGATTTCGGCTAACAATGAACAACCTTGATAGGAAATGAACGCCGCAGTTGAAATTAAAACCTGGCAAAAAGTGCAAATATACGCCAAGGACAGTGGTATTTGAGTTGTAATTTGAGGAAATAAAAGTCACTGGTTTGTGTTGGGATAAAGTCGATATTATTTCAGTTGGCTGATAGGGAAGTATTACGTCACTGTTTGCGGATCGTCGTTAATAATAAACGCTATAGTGTAAACGGAGATGCAGGTAGTCCGCCGTTAACATACTTAGTTACAGCGTGATTCACGAGATGTGTTTGTGAAATCACATAAAATTGTGTAAAGATGCTGGGATCAGCTCCAAGTAGTGCTAAGAGAAGATGAGATTGTAGTCACGGACGAAAATAAAATAGCTTGTAATAGTTCGTGAGAAACGGCAGTGTCGGAATAAGTTGTCGCCTACCGCAGCATCATTAAGTTTTTCGAGGTCTCACACCGGTTTGGAGACAATTTCGGGGGCATGAGAGTCATGTTATCTTCAATTGTATTGATGTTTCGAGCTGATTAACGTTTAACATTCATCACAACCATGTAAATTGTTTACTATTATTATCGCGTTTTTTTTCGAACAATATTTTATGTAACCTTGCATTTCGCAGGATATAATAGCGTCAGCGATATCCACATCACTATACTCGACGCTACTAAGAAATCATCGTACAAATCTAGAACAATCAGAGATTTCAAGATATAACTGAAAGACTCCCGTCTCCTTGCATAATCAAAGTCTTACAAAAGGCTCTGCGTCATTGAAACGTGTATTATTGAAAGAAATAGCAAAAAGCTGTAATGCTCGATCCACTCATTCTGAGTCAGATGTCGGCAAAATTATAACGATTATTCTCTAGATTTTGTTGCCAAGTGTTTTTATTACTTACCGTATTTAGGATTCTGTGTAACAAGCTCCTATTAAATAGTAACATGAATGGATACGTCTATGTGAATGCAATGAACGATTAATCTTGCTGATCACAAGGTCGAACGAATGTGCTAGCTCTTTGCCTAGATAAATAAAACCTTCAGTAACGTTGTTAATTACGTAACTGTCTCCGCTTTGTTTAACATACCCATACAATCAGCCCAAAACACAGAAATTAGTAGTCGCAGCAGAGCGTCAGCCAATCCGAAGTCAGCAAACAGGCTGCGATCAAATCAGAAAGCCTCAATGAAGCTGAGTTAGCCAATCAGGCGTGAGTACTGCATGATGCGTTATGGGATTGACCTAACGTCTAGGTGCTAAGTGGGTTATCTATCGTACTTGACTTTTACATCTAGAAAATTGATAAGAAGATTTCTCATTAATATTCTAACGTGAGGTACGCAAGCTTAAGTAAGGGTATATTTTTTTTATTATAATATGCTGATAATCTTATTTCACAGTCGTCTATTTGATTGTTATGGCTTGAATGTGTTTTTGTTTTATGCCTGACATTTTAAAACTTCGTGTGTACGCAAAGAGATCTTATACCTACTTTTTTGAGGGTGATCATAGAGCGACAGCACAGAAATAGGAAGATGAATAGAATGACGTGACTTAGCTTACCATATATTGTCATCCAAAATAAACATGGATGCAAAAATTCATTCGGAATCTTGTTACCTACTGGGTCAAATATCTAGGTTTTTACCTACATGATTTAAATCTTAGTCAGGTTGCGATGGCCCAGAGGTTAAGCGTCTCGCTTCTCATGCATGAGGTTGTGGGGTTAAATCCGAGCAAGTAGGGAACTTGTGACTTTTTCATTTCATATGTACTTTCTAAATATTATCTAAGACATTAAATATATATATATATATCTGTGAATGAAACATCGTGAGGTAACCTGGACTCATAACTAGGGTCTTCAGACTAAACCACATAAGTCTTTTTGCTTGCTTTTTGTTATTATTAATGCAATAACATTCATTTAAATTAATACATCGACCGACAAAAGCACATAAGTCACAGGCGGTCATTGCAATTTAAACTACAAAAAGAGAATAGTAACGTTGAAAAGGTATTCAACCTTTTCAACGTTACTATTCTCTTCACATCTTGCGATATTATAAACAACATAAGTTTGACTTATGTGGTTATGTCTACCGAACCTAGTTAATACAAGTCTGAAATAATAATACCCGTCGTAAGCAAGCGTGGTGATCAATTCTCGTACCTTCTCGTTCTCTGATGAGAAGAGGCCTATGCCCAGCTGTCGAGCTGTTATAGGCTGGTATTATTAAATCTTAGGTCGGCAACTAAACACAAGAAACACGAAGCAGACATTATGATAATATAAGACTAAGATCATTCAAGTTTTTACTGGCGTAGGCGACTGTCTGGCAACCACTCACAATTACTTAGCGTTTAATGGTTTAAATCTAATGTATTCTGACTGTTTGTTGATTAGTATTGCATGTCTTATAGTATTTTATACTAAAAGACATGCAGTCTTTCAGTATTTAGGTGGTAGGTTAATAAACTGCTTGACTTAAAGTAGTTTTTAAAGTTCCGTACCCATAGAGTAAAACGGGACCATATTACTAAGACTCCGCTGTCCGTCCGTCTGTCACCAGGCTGTATCTCATGAATCGTGATAGTTAGACAGTTGACATTTGCATAGGTGATGTGTTACTGTTGCCGCTTTAACAACAGGTAGAATAAAATAAGTATTTAAGGTGGCTCCCTCCCATACAACAAAAAATACTTTTTTTACGGTTTTATAGGTATTAGCAAGGAAACCCTTCGGGCGCGAGTCAGACTCACAAGTGTCCGGTTTTTTTTTCTTATAATATCAGCGATCGATTGGACAAACACATATCAAACTGCAAGAAGAAAATATAGTGGGAAACAATAGGTTACAAGATCAGTTTTCTCAATTAGATGCTTATTACCTTTAACAAAACTTTAACAAAAAATTTTTACTATGATTTTAATTTTGATTTGGTTTGATTTTAATTCGATTTGATTATAATTTAGTAAAATTTGATTAAATTTTGATAAATTTTTAAAGTATGTTATTAAATGAGTCTGTTAGTTTTCTTTGTTACTAACTTAATTTCCTCTTTTTGCTTGTTTGTTAATTTGTTAATAATTAATTACCTAATTATAATTATGTTTGAAAACCGTTTTTGTTGTGCATGTGGTGTTAATCTGTAATTAATTGTTGCACTTGTAAATGTTTATTTTTGTTATTAACTAAGAAAGGTTTAAGTGTAAACAATTGTTGATTAACCTAAATAAATAAATAAAACAAAATATCTTTAACTGTGTCCCTGTCAAATCTGATGTCATTCTACTCATCCTTTTTTAATTAAAAAAAAAAAACGTTGTCCCACAGTAGGAATTTCTCCAGTATCGTGGGTACGTTTACAAACATTTAAACTCACATACACAAACAACCAGACCCGGAATACCTGTCGGTTACACAAATATTTGTTCCGTGCGGGGTTGAACCCGCGACACACGGCACAGCAGCCAAACGTGCAGACAAACTGACCTGTCCATTCGAACTGATACTCATAGGCATAATATAAGTGCTTGTGAGCAATGAAAACCTAGTGGTGCGATCGTCGGACTGTGAAGTCATGGGTTTCCAATTTTATTCGAACCCAAAACACGCTTCGGATTTATGTGCATATTATATAATTATCAATTGTTCCGGTGGAGAAGAACAGAATGAGGAAACCAGCATGCCTGAGAGATATTTATTGACGGTATGCTAAGCTAAGTCAGCGACTTATAGGCGGCATATGAACTCCGACACCAGGCACTAACCACAAGACAAAGAAAGAAAGAGTATGCAAACCCAGATAAAAAATACAAATTAAACCCGACATACCACAAGAACTGGCACGTTTATTAAAACCAGCAACAATGCATGAGTAAGAAACAGTTTAACTCGCCAGAACCACAACCTATTTCCACAACTTTTCCAGCCAGCTTCGGGTGATACGCCACTTCTCCGAGCAGGCCCAGAAAATAAACTTATAGATCAGATATTTCAACTACGTCATTTACAGTTTCTAGGAGTTTCTCGTACAATTGTATGCAGTAAACTGTTGGAGCGTAAGTTCGCCGGAAACATGGGGAGACACTGCCAAACTGTGGTTATTCTTATTATTAAACTTTCGCATAGTTTCCGCACGGTTCCGTATAAGTGTCGGAGTTGGAACATTTTCGTTAATGATAGGAAATTTATCGTTTAATGTGTGCAGAAGAAAAAAGAAATTGTTGGCAAAAAATTCTCTCTGAATATTTGTGTATGTGTAAAAGTTATATTTTAACAAACATACAAAATTATGCAACCAAAGGATAGAGGATCAGTCACAGTTTAGCATGAATTACTTGATCGAACCCAAAAGTTAAGCAAGGTTTTTGAAACTTTTGCATAAACGCAATTCGCATATTTATCAACGAATTTGAATTCTGAGGGATCATACCTAGTTGCTGAAATATTTTTGCATGTAGCCTTTCTTTGATCGTCCCATTCAGGTTGGACCTTGTACCTTCGAACTCTTACCTCTTTTTATAACCCCTCGAATGTTTCTCGAAAGCATAAAACTTTGCCTTGGGCCTGTGTGATTTAGTACAGCATTCTCCCTCTTAGAAAGGAAATCATCCTACAACTTCCCCCGTTCTGGGCGGAGCAGAGGGGGGGGCGTGTCTTTCTTTAACTGACTAAAACCCACCCATGTTCCGGGGCGTCGGTTTCTCTATCGAACAACCCGCAACCCCGGCAGGCGGTGGCTCTGGCAGGCTTCTCTGCTTTGCTGGAATCTCTTGGAGGCGCGCGTGGAACACTAATGCGCCATCGACACGGTCTGTCGTCACTAGACGGAGGGACGGTGAGCTACCCATTGCTTATCGTCTACAGGCCCAGCAGGAGAGGCATTAAAGACTGATGTTGTAAACCCAAAACCTTTCCACCTAAAACATCAAAACTCAATCATACACTGTAGTCTACATCCGCACCGCTGCAGAAAATAGAAGGCTTATCCTAGTCTAATGGACCTTAACGCGTTCCAAGATGAGTGTTCAACGTAAAACGAGCCGTAATACGAGACGTTTGATGTGACGTCATCCGAAGACATTTAATCCTAGCTGGTCTAAGTGTACAACCACAGAGCGTCATTGAAGAAAGCCTTAGCATTTCACACAACTTATAAACTCGGGAGATATACAAGGTGAGCTTTTTGTAGAAACTGTTAAATAAGTTTTTATTTATAAAAAAAAAACTTGTGTTGTCTATGTGCCACGCCTGTATTTTTTTTTTATTGAGTTCGTTTACAAACATTTAAACTCACATACACAAACAGCCAGTACATGGCGCTTTTGCGAATAGCTGGGAAGAGTAGATGTCTATGGTAAGACCACATTTGACCAGTCATGACATAACTCCCAAGTAATAGGGGGCGAACCTATTGCCTTCAGCTGAAATCTAACCTCTGGGCTGTTACTGAGAAATCGCCAACCAATGAGGTAACCGACTGCCGCAAGCCCAAAAGGGTCTTGATTATCAACGTGACAGTTTTTATGGATGTTTGTTACTCTTTCACGCAAAAACTACTGAATGGATTTTAATGAAACTTTACAATAATATAACTTATACATCAGAATAACACATAGGCTACAATTCATAAAGATATAGAATTGTATATTCTATCACCACGCGAGTGAAACCACGGGGCGCGCAGTTAATTTGGAAAAAAAAAGATAGTCTAAGACGAAGATTATAGTTTTATTCTATTCAACTTTACAGTTACCATGATGATGTCAAATTCTACACAACCACAAACCCCATTCAAAACCTCATCATCCACATTACATCACACTGCTTAACTGCCGTGTCCCCTCGAGCATAGCATTAAGATAATACTTGTCATCACGTGTTTAGGTCAGTCACCTGTCGTTTAAGAGTTTTGATGTTGATTCTCACGTATTTCTAAGGTTTGTAGGATTGTGACACTTCCATTTTAACCGACTTTAAATAAAGGAGGAGTTTCTCAATTCGTGGTTTTATGCAATTTTCGTCAATAGTGAGGCGATTTTCAAAATTATTTTTATAATCGAAAGGTTTCCTATATTAATTTTATCTTATTGCTTCGATGGTTTATGATATTTATGAGTTATCTTCTATAATTAATTCCTTTTTCTAATGTGAAAATGAATACTGTATATACCACAGTTAATATGGCTGCAATAAAAAAATCTTTTTTTGTAAAATCGACCTCCAAAAAAAAACAAAAAAAAAACGGAAACAAATTTACTTCCGGAAGTCTCTGGCAAAATTCACCGCATTTTTAAATATGGATCTAGCCTATGGAGGAAAACCTGTGGGCAACATTAGTTCGTAAAACTAAAAATAGGTTTCAAACCGTATGGGTTTTGAAGTTAGATTTTAATAAACTATGCCATAAAGGGAATTTCGACTGATCTTGGACCTGGTATGGGAATGTTGGGATCCTATTTTTGTACGTTCTTACAAGAACGGACAAGACAGTCTGACGCGAAATACGACAAGTTTTGGAAATAATGCAGTGCAGGGAGAAGCATTTAGAGGAAAATATTTTAGTTCCATATACAAGTAATATATATAATCAACGATGAATTTATTTCTGGAATAGTACCGTTTGTTACGAAGACATATCCCAGCAAATAAGCAGTTAGGAAAAATATGCAGTGGGCAGTTTCTATGCGTACCTACATTTTTGTAACATCTTTATGACGTTGAAGCTGCAAACTTGTGTTTCAATATTTATCGGCTTAATGGACGCTGATTAATAATCAGTTTTCTAAAGAGTAAATAACTGCGGCTGAGAGAATATTTCAAGGGAAGTTTACAATAATCACCTTCGTAGCATAAGAATCGTTGTAGATAAACAAAACAACTTACAGAAAACTTCTCAGCGCAGTGCTTCTTTGAAATCTTATAAACCTGGACAAACGATGGAGTCAAGGAGAATCATCCACTTACAAATTTAGAATCACATAGATCTGGAAAAATCAAGTTTCTTGCTAATACAAAAACATATGATGTGCATAGCATAATCAAACGGAACACGAAGGACCACACGACCACCCATCGCAAGACACGACGCGAATACAAAGCCAAAATTTCAATATTCGATATTCAAAAGCCACGGAACGAGCCGACGTCGGCCGGCACAAAACGAAGCCAACACTTGGGAACAATCGGACCGGCAATGCGGGGTTTATTTGTTTAGAGAGCGCTAACAAAATGGAACAGCGAGAAATCGAACAAACTGCGGGGCGACGTAGCCGTCAGAATGCTGACACACATTCGTTGAACGGCCAATCCTAAAAGCTGATGTGGATTTATAGTCAAAAAAAATGTTTCATTCAATCTTTTATCCGTTACTGAAGAGTATTACTTTAACCAAAGCGGTGACGCTCTTGAAGTTTACAGCGCAAAAATGGAATTCAACGATCACCATAAACCGGCGAAGCTATATCAAAGTTGACAGTTTTGTAAAGCCGAACCTTCAAACCTCTCTCGACTTGCAAATGAAGATAAGCTGACACACTTTCGTTGCATCTGAACACAGACGGGCGAAATTGAGGCCGTATGAAGTATTTGTTAATGCAAGGACATCTACTATCGACCAAGCGAGGGTAAAGAGATTTTGGAGCGACTGTTTCCTTAATTAGCTCTGAAAGATAAGAGCCATTTTGGTCGCAACCTTGGTGCATGACGTAACTATCGATTAACGGATTGAGCGGCGAGCATATATTACAATATTCGTCAAAATATAAGCAACTTAGGAGTTGTCAGGACTCTAGACAAACTGGTTTTTTTATAGCTCTTTCAATATATATATAGCTTTGGCGAAATTTAAAAGGATTCGTCATTCGTTGACCTTTCCAGGCAAATCAGATCTGATTTTATAAGTTTGTAATCCATTCATCATTCCTCTAAATTCATCTTTTGTACAAGTTTATAACCTGCTATGGCTTTGTTATGGCCATGGCTTTTATGAATTTTCTTCCGCAATTTCCATAGATTGGTTGATTACAAAAGGGGAAATACATTGAAACCGAATTGGAAGAATCGCAATCAAAATGTCCAAATAAAAACTTGATTTACAACACCCCATTCGACGGGATACATAAAAGTTTCTTCCTATTTCCAAAGGGAGATTTGGAAACGTATTTTTATGTCATAGAGGAAAAACTTGATATTGAAATTGTAAAGAAACGATGTAACTAAAGAACTTCCACGAATGGTGGAACGGATGTAGAAAAAACACGTTCTGAATGTATAGAACCTTTTAAAGGTAAGTAGAAGTTTTTTATTCAAAACGAATAAACGTTTTAGCGAACACTCGTCGTAGTAAACACGAGTGGGTCCGTAAAAAAATTTGCAATGATGTAATGCTTGGCGGTGACCTCGACAGGTTGCGGGCCTCTGACCATACAACAGAGACACGCGGTACGAAACAGACATAGAGTCATAAGATCCTATGGCGCACACGTGCCATCCAATTTACTTCACCACCACCACCTTCTATTTTTAAACCAATTATTTAGCAGCAATTTGAAGTAAAATGGAATATTTATTTCACTCACGAGCACTTACAATATTCTGCTAAAACACTAACATTAACTCCAGCAACGAAAAGACCGTAAATTTCAAACTTCAGATGCGCTTTTTGCATCACTACGTGCCTAGCATGTTAAATCGGGGAATTACTATCAGAAACGGGTTTTTATTTTTATTTATGAAACAGATAACAAGCGTGTTGCATAAACTCGGCTCTGGTCTGTTGCTGATAATTACATATTGTTGGTCCGCCATCTTGCTCCGTGAGTCACCGAGCGAACGAGCACTCCTACGCACGCCAAAGTTGCCAGACACCGGGCGGTTTAAACAGTACATCAAAATTTATACACAAATACAAACTGCTGCTCTGCGATTCGGTTGGGTTACGCCAATAAACAAGTTACCCGTCATCTTTCATCCCTTTTACTCAAACCCCAGTTTTCTATTGTTATCCTTTGGCCATATTAATATTAATGTATGCCGTAGGTGTTCTCTGAATATGAAATTAGGTGCTTTAGCTGTTTCTTGGTATCCAAGTACGGATATTTCAAGTTTAACAACTTGGAAGACAATAATCTTGTCGATGGCTGAATATAATTGAACGTGACTGTTTTCAATAGAACCCTGAAGCAAGACTGCTTTCATTTCGTAATTGTCATTTTATCGTTTCAAATATCAAGCTTGTTATCCTGAAAGGTAAGGCAGAGGTCAACCTTTAATACACCCCCATTTCGCCGTCTTCGCATTTTTTGTTTAAGTTCCATAATAATAATAGGGAGGGAGCCTATTGCCATCAACCGGGCACAAATCCAAACTCCACGGCTGCTTTCATTAAGAGGTTTGGAAGGATAAAGGGGGACCTTTGCCCAGCAGTGGTTAAAAATTGGCTGTCATTTTCAAACAACTTCAAGCGACCATTCTGAACCGAGCGTCCTCGCTAAGTAATCTTCCCCTAACTATCTCTAAACGCCTCAAACGAAATTTAATTAAACTACCCTGTGACGTCAAAATGGACGGAGAGAACAATGGATATGTCCTGTGGAACATGTAAGAGCACATACATGTATAATGCCCAGGGTTTCCACTGCACTGCCAACGCCATTGTGTGGCTGGCACAAACAATAAAATGTTAATAAATACTAAAGGAAAACTATTGTGAAACATTCCAGCATTTTTTTCTAATCCAAAGCTGGTTTTTGAAAGGTTATGTAAGCACTTATTGTTGTGGTTAGATTACTTAATTATGGGTTCACCTAATCGTACACTCACTTTTCGCATGGCTGTCTGCCTGTGTTTCACATTGGATTTAAAATAATAGGGGAAGACCCTATTGCCATCAACCATTGCCAAATCCAAATTCCGTGGCTGCTATTGAGAAACTCATGAAGAGTAACCCAATAAACTTTACCTGACCTGAGAATCGAACACATGACACCTCAGCAGTTGCGCTTACGACCGCCGAGGCAGTAGATAACTTTACGGATTATTAAAACGTAGTCTTGCTCAATACTAAAAACATGTTTCAATATTTACCTTGGGACTGTTTAACGCCAGCTAAGACCATTTTAAAATGATTCTAATTAAGCCTTCTTTGGAATCACACCTTGAAAACAACCTGAACATAGGAATATTTAAAAAAAACCTTTCTGATGGACATCAAGTATCAGAAGATATCTGGGTTTTGTTTTGTTCGACGACGACGACATTGCCTGACATTTTAAGATCCTAGACTGGCGGTCAAACAAAATCAGCAGCAGTTATAGTGTTCGCGCAGTTTAACCACAAGCCTACTCACTTTCCTGTGGAAGAGTGGACAATACACCATGTACTCAGTGCGAAGTCCCTCATGATGTTTTGGACTGGCCAGTCGAAAAGCTTCGTGAGGACAGTGTCGATGTTGCTGTAGAGTAGAAGAACAAATACCCGATGGATGGACTGTGTGAAGAATGATATGGTTAGAAAAGAAGCTTCTAGAGATGTATGGAAGAGGAAGACATGCTGCGCCGACCCCAAATGAATTAGTACAAGGGCAAGAGAATAATTATGTTTTGGACTGACAGTCCGCTCCTTGTCAAATGCTATTCAGCTGCATACAGTTTGACTGGAAGCTGCTCACAACATAGGAAAACGCTAGGCAAATGATGATGATCTAAAGCCAAGATCTAACATTATTAAGCACGATACTTTAACCAAACGTAATTCGTTCCCATCGCACAACTGACAAACTGCAAATCTCAGATAAAAACAAGAACATGCTGCCAAAGTGCATGGTTCATTACCACCTTGTTGTGCTAAAACTGGACTGTTAGACACTTGTCGAAGACACTGGACTACTGTGTAATGAAGTTCATTACTCTACACTATACGAAGTGAATAAGAACCAATTTAATACAGTACCCCTCATTGTACAATTAGCAATCGATAACGCGTTTAAACGAGATCAATTTGTATCCGTTCAAGTCTGTCCAATTCAGTCAGTTATAGATTGCACTCATTTTTACACGACTGCCCCAAAAAAGGAGTGTTATGTTTTTAGGGTTCATGTACGTTTGTTTTTTGAATTAATTGTCTACTTGGAGTAAGTTAGTTTATAATTGAGTCATTTGGTAGTATCAGCACACTTCGCTACCCAGTCGAGTGTCAACAAAATCCGAGGTTCCGAAGTTTCATTAAACGACAAGTCTTCATTGCATTGTTTTAAATTATTCCGCAACTTTGCAGTGTAAAAACTGTTTGTCCCTCGCGTGTTAAAGTCCTTTCGAAATTTACCCTTTCTATAACCGTTCAGTGCACCAAATCAAATCAAAGTAGCCTAAAACAACAGTTAAGTGTTAAGGTGACTTATCACAAATTGCCTTACATGCCACCTTAGCTAATCGTCCATACTTTAAAGGTCGAAGTATTAGAGCAAGAGCTACAATACGGTCAGCAACCTCCTAATTGAAAGGCCAACACCCACCTGCGATGGGTTCCATGATGATGTCACCATGACTTTGGCCCCTGACCTCATGGCAACTGAGTCATTGAAGCGATAGGAATGATACAAGTCTTAAAATAACTCGGCTCATTTATCGCGTTCGTGATAATTAGAACATATTTGTCCATTTACATGTTGTTACTATACGATGACCCTCATCACGTTAAATGCAGCAGGCGCTAAAATGATTGCTCTTATGTCGACCAGTCATACAGATATGTCAATACAGTAAAAACAAAGTAAATAGAGGGGAAGTAGGTTATCTCCGGCCCAATTCGCGATATAATTGCCTACTGTCATAGGGTTGTCACTTTTAGCAAAATTTTAATTCAGTACCTATAAATTGGCAAGGGTCGAGAAGTTGTATTTTTTACTTTTATTTTAAAGTGGCTAAAATATTATAATTAAACAAAAAACACCGTAAAACAACATTCAAACTGTCTGTCTACTCTCTGCCTGTCTCTTAGACTATAATCAAATCTGTTGTTATGATTCGAACTTCTCTTTATATGTATATATAATTTAAAATTAGTCAATAACTTATTTTTAATTACGATTTCATAACTGTGGGTAGTTAGGTACTTAGTTAATATACCTAAAATACTGAGAAATCGGCACAACTAAACGTAAACAAAGCAATAGCGGTAAATCAGTTGACAGATCAAAAGTACAAACATTCTAGTGGGAAAGTAGACCTACCTACCTACCTACTTCGCGATAACTCGCGGTACTTCTTAGCGATAAGACCGCCATTGTAACCATAGATTTAACATCTTTTTGTAAAACAGTTTTGTTTCGTAGATTTTGGTGTGCAATAAAGTATATTCTATTCTATTCTATTCTACTTCCTCTGTGTGATAGAAAACTAATATGCTAATACAACAAAAAGAAGTCAGTAGGTAGGTAGGTATCTCATTATGAAGTAAAAAATTGAATTATGCTAGAATAAGTGGGTAGCTTACCTTTCCTGTTCAATAGGTAATTTGAACTGAGACAATTCTGGAATTGATGAATTATTAAGACACCCAAACACACAGCAATACTTTCTCCCGCGGTTATCAGACATTTTTTATTCGTTTAGCGGTGCCGAAAAGCCGTGACGCGCGAACCTCGTGCAGTGTTAGCCCCGACTGGCGCAGCGCGAAAGGAGCCGAGATTTTGTTTAGTGTGCGTGCGGCGACGCATAGATACTACGGCGCACACATACAAGCCGCGCGCTACGCGTTTGTATGAAGTTATCGTACTTCCCCTCTTTATACTATGGTAAAAATCGATAAACAAACAATGTTGCCATCAATAAATTCAGTCATTCCACATGAGTGACAACTGTAAAATATGATTGGTTGGGGACGAGTAAACACCGGAAGGTTGGTTTGATCAATAGATTCGGTGGAAAACCAACATCGATGATAGAATTTATTCCAACTTTTGTTGAGTCTATGTTTAGAGCATTTATTCCCTCACGAAAATCAAGTACCAGTATAACGTTTCGGAGAGAGATCTGTTACCCTCGGATGCTTTTCGTTTCTTTCTCGGGATTCCGCAAAAAATAAAACTACGAGGAAGCGGAGAGTAAACTCAGCATTGATTGGCAGCTTCGAATTTAGTATGGATTGAATTGCTGAGGGACGGATCCCGGTTAGATTTCAGCTTTACTTAGTACAGGATTGCGACAAACATCGTTTGGGGATCCACAAAAATAACACTGTAAAAAACTCAAACGTGATAAATGGTAAATTCTGATCCTATACAGTTTTTATACGTTCTCGGAAGACGTCATTTGTCATAGTCCGATCTGATGGAGGGAGGATCCTACACCCGGTTAGGTACCCTCATATATTTTCGTCCATTTTAGAGTTTCCACCAAGGACGCTTTATCTCTCGACGATAGTTTGAGGTAATAAAACCAAATGGGAGCGCGCTATGGAATTCGACGGGCCGTAACGAATACTTTTGGGATTAAATTGTTCTGACAGTATATTTCATTGCAAACTTGGCACACTTTTAATACCTACGAGGGAAAATTGGACTTCTTAACAGGAGTTAGGATATATTGATTTGAGAGATTCAGTTCGAATTTGGGAGGACAAATATTTAGTGTCAATTAAGCGAAGCTTTTAATAAGCGTGTGTTGTGACATTCGTATTACATTGTTGGTACGTAACGTTCGTCAACGTTCCCGTAGCATCCCGGGGATATGTCACGACACTTTCACTACAATCTAGTAACGTGAGCCGTCCGTCACGGATAGCGGGTGGCGTCATCCAATCCGAGGGTCACCAGTTTTCTATTCGCGTTTAGAAGTGACGCACGCGCCGATGACGCTCCGCGGCTAGTGGCCCGCGCATACGCTTTAAATACACCGCTTCACCCCCCCAACCGCAATCGGTCGCGTAATTAAAGGCATCTGGAACAGCGTCACCGCGGGGTAACGGCCGTCTAGTAGCCATATTTCAACTGAAATCACCGTCGCATAGCCCCTTCTCCCCCCTCTTTCACTTAATTTTCAGCCTCGCCACTGCAGCGCTGCACTGCCAAATTGCTTGAGAGAATATTACTACAAAGAGTATTGATTCTTCAAATTTATCGGGATATTAGACACAGAAACTGTTATTGAGGTGTAAATCAGTAGGACAAATCTAAAATTACATTATAGTATTGTGCTAATTTTTCCTGTTAACGTGACGTGTGTAACCGTCATCGAAATTGATCAAAATTGCGTATCAGTAGTAGTTGCAAATTCATAGAATAATATCACTTTTTTCCTTTTTGATTTGTTTTGCGTTTTTTAAGACTTAGGTATACTTAATAATCCGAATAGTCTACTTTCAAAATCGATATAAGAGTTAACCGTTAGATCAAAGTTGAAATAATTTAGTAACAAATCACCTCTACAGCATTAAGACAATCAAATAAGAAAAGTAGTCCTCATTTATTTTAATGACCTACTTCGCAATAAAACTAAAAGAAAGAACTATTACAAATCGAATCATTACTTGTTACCAAACTTTACGGCAAGTTCTAGCCACATGTCAAAGTTTGTGACAGGAATCAACAATAGTGACGAGGACCTTGTCCGAGCCGCCGCCACGCCATGGTTACCCTACCCGATCTCGACATGTACCTCTCTCTCCACGAGAAATGAGGCCATACTGTAGGTACCCAAACCCAGTCGTTTATGAATAAGATAGAAAAGATTTATTGCAATGAATGAATACTTAATTCCGACTACAAGTTCAGATTCCATATTACATTTTGGCATATGGCCAAACAAAATATCAATACAAATTACATATAGGAATAAAATATGTAGCCTCGAAACGCGAACTATTGAATGTCTCGTGTAATAAATAAATGTCGTTTGTTATGCCTTTAGTGTAAGTATATGCTACAGCATACAGTTATTTATTATAATGTCGAATCCTGAACATAATGGCTTGGGTGTGATCAGAAAAACTAGTAGCATCAAGTTACTCTATAATTAGGAATACTTAGACATGGAAAGTAAAAATATTGTCCTACATTTTTAAGACTAGAAATTATACAGCACACTCAGAGAAATGAATTACTTGTATTGCTTAAATAATAATAATATGTCCTGCTGTCTTAAGTCTTATATTTTCTACTGCATTTTTTTAATTTATAATTGTAATGATTGGTGCGCCTGAAATTAATCATACTACCTATATAGGTATTATAAATGTGAATGTTTGTGAGGATGGATGTATGGATGTTTGTTACTCTTTCACGTCAAAACGACTGAACGGATCTTGATGAAATTTGGCACAGAGGTAGATTATAGTCTGGAATAACACATAGGATACTTTTTACGATCATCACGCGGGCGAAGCCGCGGCCGCGCCGCCAGCTAGTTAATTATATTTATAAAATTATACATATTTGCTATATTATAGCTATTTCACATACAAACACAGTTCAGGGAATTATAAATTGCTAGTCAATTCAAGAAACAATTAATTTTCTTGGCTTTGCATACATTTTTACAATTAAATAATGTAGAACAATATTTTTACTTTTCATGACTAAGTATGTTCAATTATACTGTTCTAAATTCATAGTTTTCACTTTTAGTTAATGAGTAGATTGTGTATCACATTAGGAATTAATTGAAATGTTTTAACAATTAACATTTTCTAGCATAAATTTACTTAGTATGTTTTAAATAAACCATTAAATTGTTTTGACTGTCTGCAATGCCCACAGATTTTAAAGTGTTGTTAATTATATAGTTTTTAAAATAGACTTGAAGTTATTCTTTTATTTTTAATTAGGTAATAGTTTCTCTTTCTTATTTGGGTGATGAAAAATACAAAATTATATGGAAAACTGTTTTTGAATGAAAAGCTGTTGTCAAGTACCAGTTTACAAGATAATCTAACATAAATTGTTGTATTTATTAAATCTGTTTATTTAATCAGAATGGATTCTTAGCCAATTAAATATCATGTTAAACATATAGTTGTTTAATTTTTGGTCTATACATAATTTTTACTTAAAACTTAGATACAAAGACAACAGGGTTTATAAAATAGAATAGTTTCATCCATAAATTACATGCAATAAAAACAGTGAATGAAAGATCAAAACATGACGCAAACATTTTACGAATCTAAAAATGCAACCAAAAATACTGAAATAAAGACTCCAACGCAAAAATAATACTGAAATCATGATTAATCTTATAACAGTTACAAAATTAGCACATCAGCAGAATGAATAAATGTCAAAGTTGGTATTTACCGAACGTTACAAAACTGAGACACTGTACATCAACCGGATTTATTTTCAAATAAAAAGAACGGATCACTGTAACATTTCAGTTTTGTTTATTGCACATATGGAGGGATACATAAATGTCAATCTCAGCTGGGAAAAAGGTACTGAAGAGTTATAATAGCGTTTACAAACTGTTTTAAATACATGTTTTAATATATTTTTTATTCATTAAAAGCTTTATTTCTTAAAAATCTAATATCAAAATCTATTGGAAAATTTGAATATTGAGACAAGAAATTAAATATAACATGTCATTTTGAGAAATTCTAACATGTATTTTAAGCAAGTAGGGCAATGGACTTGTCTCTCATTTTTTTTATATTTCCCATCCTACATAATTTATTTTAAACTAGCTGCACCCTGTGGTTTCACCCACATAGACTGTTATATTATACATGAAACATTCCTCTTGAATCACTCTATCTTTTGCTGAAAAATCCATTGAGTAATTTAAACAATCTCAGCGAAAACAGACAGCAAAACCGAATTCATTTTATACTCTGTAAATATTTTGTACAAATCTTGTATGATGTCATATTAAAAATTTGGTGGAATCAGAACAATTAGCTTCCAATCCACTGACAACACAATTTATCATAAGAAATTGTAGTCAATTGAGCTCCAAATAAATCAGTACTCAATACATTTTGTTGAATTACAATTTATTTGGTTTTCAATACAACTTAATCAGCTGTAGTAATAAAGTTCTGATCAAAGTGTTACAGAATTTTGGGAAATCAATAAAAAGATTAGATATAGATAACTTACCTCTAGTGGGTACTTATTTAGTACAGATAGTACTTTATTGTTGCAATTTGGTCTAGGCAAAGGCAAATAATGACCTGAACACTATGTTAAACTTTGACAAGCTTTAGTTTTTACATTATAATGTCTGGTGGATTATGATATAGTGCTGGGTCAGATTTTATAACAGGAAATCTTGTGTATTTATATCACTAAATAATACTTAAGCCATATTTCATAGTAAATGTTGCCAACAATATGATGTGAAAAATTCTTATTGGATGAGACATTATCAAAAGGATTTAGACATTGAATTTTCACTTGTTTTGTAACATTAACCTAAGCTTAATACTTAAATACCGCTGGTTTAAAAGCTATCTCAGAATAAAATAAACACCTATTTTATATTTACTACAATTACTTTTTATCTCAGTAAGCAAAGATGTTGCTATGTAGGTACCTATTTAATTCTTATCACTAATGGCTATTTGCTTGTCACGTGTAAACTAACTCGCGAAGGGGGCTTTAGTGCAACTGTACTTTTTACAGCCTTGAACCTCCTCGAACATAACCTCACCTACCACCGTATTGTATAATATGCACTAATAATAAAACGCGTTGTCCTCAGTAAAGCCGATTTGTCTACCGGCCGATAATGCCCGTGTATTTATTTTTACCCGTTACGCACTCTCAGCTGTCTGGATCGTCTCAGCCCGGCCACCAAGGAAAAATCACTAATTCCAACAACCTATAAACATCTAACTATCTATTCAAACGTTTATGGGCTCGGAATAAACCTGATTCGCTATATTTGGAACCCGTTTGTCGGGTCCGCAGAGAAATTGTACGCCCTAAATTGCAATAACTGAAATCGCTTAGTTCACCCGACTAGAAAGTTTATATCAGCACAATGTGCCGGTAAAGTGTGTCACTCACCTTAGTTGTTCCCGACAGTGGGTGCAAATCGTCCACAAAACAATTTCCGAAAGAGAAATCACAAAAATTCTGCACAACACGACGAGCGCAGGTACACAGGGCGTGCAACCACTCAATTCACAGCCGGCGTGGAAGAATCACAAAAGAACAGTCGTACACTTAGAATCAACAGAAAATACACAGATTACACTAACTTAAAATCTATGATTTCCACAAGAAATATCAAGTTGAACCAAAACGAAAAACGCGCCAACTGTCAAACTAAAAAACTACAAGCACCGACACGCCGCGCGTCCGCGCGATCCGAGTCCGCTCTACTGACTGAGGGCACCACACACACGATCCTTCACGCTATCCATGCGCCCCATACACTACACGACATTCGGCTAAACGCTACATGCTTGTGTCGCAATTTAATTTTCATTTATATAATATGAATAGTAGCTGTACCGCTATCACATAATTGATAAAATATTATACCAACGTCAACGTTATCTATATTACGATGCGACAAAATGAGATAACCGTTCGAACGTGAATTCTGGCAATAAAGTAATGCGGCCACGATGAAAAGATCTCAGCGCACTACGAAAATATGTACAAGCCAACACTCATCTATATCCGTACGGGATAGACGTTAGCCAGACGCGCATGCGTCAGTCGGGCCGCGGGTACGACGTCAGTGAATGACAAGCCCTGCGCTTGTATCGGTTCGGTTAACCGATCGATTTCAAAAGAAATGTGGTTTCTTGAGCGAGCAGCTCATTCAACTGACTTTTATAGTTGGTATAGTTACAACCGTAGTATTACAATTATTATTCTTAAGCACTTTTTACAAATGTACAAGTAGGCAAAAACGCGGCGCGGCACGGTAACCTGAAACACGGAAAAATAATTCAATATTAATTTTCAGTGTTTCAGGGTATGCAAACCGATTAAAAACATTATTTACGTACGTTATGATCGCTTAACGTATTAAACTCGAGTTTAGATAAAAATCTAATAACCGAGCTTATTTTTACATGCAGTTATCATATTTTTATGAAAGTGTGGCACTAATTTAAAAAAAGTTTTTATTGAACTACGTATCTATTGTTGCAATAGATAAAAGAAAGTCTGTGATTGTTGTTTTAAGCTTGACCACACTTAATTGCAATTTCGACTTCCAGCCACCTGGGCAAATCACACGTAGATAGCTATTTAGAGGAACATGCGACCACGGGATATTGAGAACTACCTTAGTTTACGTGTAACTAAACAAGTTAGACCCTGGTTTGTTTTAACGTAGTACAGGGTACGTGACAGTCACGTCGCGTCGTTGACTAGGGCAAGCGAAACCCGGTTTTGGTCCCATAGTTGTAGTAGAAATCGGGTTTCGACTAGTCAAATCGAATTATAAAAAAACCACCGACCAGCGGCTTTGAACAAGGGACGCCAGATTACGCAACCTTTTTTTGTTAAGAAAGATGTAAAAATATAAGGAATATGAAAATAAAACATGGGACTAATTAAATAGGAGTCTATTAGTCCTCTGATAACTCGACATTGTGATTTCGACTCCAAATCACATTGTTGACTTATCCTCCCTAAATCATTAGTGTACTGTAGCCAGATGGTTTTAGTTAAATAAATGTTACTATTTCAAATGGTGTAGGTACATATACAACGTTCTGATGTTATATAATAAGTATTAATCTATCAGACAATAATCGCTATCGCAAAGCTGTGCAGCCAACATGGTTTCCAATCATTTCAATAAAAATATTGTGTGGTTTTTTTAGATATTGTGTATAATAAATCTGTCTGGATGTTTGCAGGTTTTATATTAAGCTTAAACATTTTAGTCTAAATTCATATACAATAACCAGATAATTAAAATATTTTCGTAACACGATAAGCTATGGTTAGGTACCTTAGTGTTTCTACAAAAGTTCTGGGTTGCTGTAGGTAAACCATAGAATGAACTATTATCATATGCCTAGCCTTTTCTCAAGGTCAGATCCCAGTCTAACCGGATGCAGATGAACACCAGGATTTTAACATGACTTCTTTAATGCGACTGCCTATCTAACCTCCACAACTGGAAAAAGTCTGAACATATTTGTATGAAAGGACCATGGGAAGAAACGTCCCCACCAACCAACAGATAAGAAACACGTGTCATTTGAAAGATCTACTAGAATAGAGAATTTTTTACTATGGCGACATACCTATGTCAAATACGTGGGGTTTAGGTTTTATGATATATTGTTTTTATATATATTTTGTTCTCTTAGACTAACATGTTTCCTTAGTGTGCGACAAATAGGGTTAGAATATGGCTATCATAATAATATTTTCAATTAAAGAAAACGTATGATGGTAGCGTTCATCGCAGGAAGATTATGTGCGGAGTTCCGCAAGGATCTGTTTTAGGACCTCTCTTACGATGTGGTTCTGCGTAGGTACTGATCTCCCCGTTGGCGTTAATATCGTTTACTACGGATGACACCCTGGTAGGGACACTGCTGAAGAGACTTTTAGCTTGCATAGTTGGGACTAGAAAAGGTCGTGGCGATCCCTGAAGTGGGTCTAGAGATCACGCCACATAAATCTGAGGCGCTTCGATTCCATAAGCCGCCAAGGACCAGAGAGCCACCCACCCAGCTTGTCAGTCAGAGTTGGAGATGCGCAAGTTCAGGTGGGACGATACATTAAGTACCTTGGCCTGACTTTGGACGGTCGGTAGGGATTCGAAGAGCACTTCGAGTGCCTAGTTTCCCGAGTTGGAAAAGTAGTAGGCGCTTTGCACAGACTGTTGCCCAATCTTGGGGGGCCACGAGAAGAAGTTCACCGCCTTTACGCGAGGGTTGTGCGATTGATGTTTCTTTTTGGGGCGCCTGTTTGGTCAAATAGGCTGTCAGGCGTCCGACATTGCAGGACTAAACAGTCATTTTAGCCATTGGGATGGGAAATCATCAAAAATAACCTCCCCCACTCTGGGCGGAGCGGGGGAGTGTCAGACTTGTACTGACTAAAACCCAGCCATGTTCCTTCTATTGTCCTTTATGTTCCGGGGCCGCGGTATCTCTTTCGAACAACCCGCAACCTCGGCATGCGGTGGCCCTGGCAGGACCCTCTGCTTTGCTGACATCTCTTTGAGGCGCGCGTGCCGTGTAATACGCTGAGGCATGAAAAAAGACAACTTTAGAAGGTTCCGAAGGGGTACCAATGTTTATGTCCCAGTGTTCAGAGTGTCTCAGTATGATGACCATGCACGGAATGTGTTCAGAACTTTTTTTCTAACGCAAACCTCTCCTCCTATATTAAGTCTCTGATCCTATTAGAGACCCGTGAGTCCCTTCTACTGCAGCCCCAAATATGTATATTATCTAATTTGTCAACTGTACTAATGAGTTCCGCTAAATCATTCTATTTTTTTATCAAGAATGAGGAAAATATAATGTAAGATATACATTTTTATCTCATCATTACCTGCTTGTCTATCTAGTTTTTTTTGATAAAATGTAAATAAGTATAGGTATTAAAGTAAATAGTAATGCTTTGGAGTGTGGAATCAAATGGCTGTTCGTGTATAAAAAATCAAAAAATTCACCCTACCGTTTAAATCTTATTCCGGGTAGGTATCCGGTTTTATTTTACCCAGCTATGGCAAAACCGAAAGGAAACGTTAAGGTTTTAGCAGTCTATGTAAGTATCAATAATTGTATGTTTCACCGAGGCGCCTAAACTACTTATCCGATTTTCATGAATGAGTTGTCAAACGATTCGTTATTGCGGTCCGTGCAACAAAGGCATCAACGCTCATCAGTTCAAAGCTTATGTTCTTGAATTGGTTGGCACTAGCAATTATTAAGGTTGCAAGCAAGTTGGGGTCGCATAATATCTTGTTACTCTTTAAAATAGAGATAAAAATTAAAATACAACTAATAAGGTAGATACTATAATTTTGTAAATATAACGATGCGTAACTCCGGGTAGTCGAAAGCCGAAATCAATAATTTATTTACATCAATTTCTTGTTTATAAACTTTGTACCTACATTATCTAAAGTTTTCTTTTTATTTACGAACATTTTCCAGGTATAAATAATCCTATTTTTAAACGGTTTTATTTTTATTTTGACGATAAATGTCAAATAGTTTGTGTATAGAAACGACTTTAGATGAATGATTTATGATCAATAGGAAGACAATTGAACTGCTCAAGGCGAGCATTGGATAGAAAACAGCAAGGCCTTAGGTAATGTTGATGTATCCGAAAATAAACGCGAAACATAAAAGACGGGTGATTATTTCATTGTCTGATCGTAGGCATGGGACTTACAAATATCGTTTCGGATTCGGCTTCGGCAAAAGGGGAATTCGGCTCAGCAAGCATCAAAAATAAACATAGTCCGTACAGACGCCTGCACATCAAGCTACCCGAAACTGTAAATTTTTCCCAATAAACCTTGAACCTAATACTTTAGAAATAATGTCGAAAATCTATCAAAGAAATCTGACAGATTGTAGTAGCTTGATGTGCAGGCGTCTGTACATTTAGATACAAGTGGAGAAACTTTGTCATTGCAGTCGAGATGCAATTCAATTTTCATAAGGTTGTAAGATAGAAATACATTTTGTTCTGTAGTTTTATTTCTTCGCTGTATTTTCCCACTTGCACCGAAATTTACTATTTCAGCAAGAATGACTAGTTGCTTATAGAATGTGAATGGTAGGTATTTCAGTCAATACAATGAATCTTCTGTATTTTGACCCACCACGCATTGAGATATGCCTGCCAAACGTGTAGGTCAATATCTCATAGATATAGTAGATGTGCTGGTGTCTCAATAATATCAGCCACCCTGATCGAGCTTCAGGACCATCCATTATATACCGAATTTTCTGCCTCGGAAAGCCGGTGTTCTTGGCTGTCAATTTTATTGTAGAGTAGATTTTTTGACAGGTATTAACGGTAGTCAGTGGCGTCAAAGTTTGACAACCAGTCTTACTAAGCAGTATCACAATTATCCAGCATAACTGGATTCTGGAGTCCAGCACGCATGACTTAGACTAAAAGCCGACGCCAACGCTCTAGTAGCTCTGATTCAGCCTTACAGTCACGTTGAAAACGAATTTCGTCTTCGGCCTTAACTAAGTAACAAAGCCTTAGGTGCAACACTATTCCAGAGCGCCGCGCGGCGCGGCATATGCGAGGTGTACGCAATTTAATTTAGCCGGGCCGTATTCTTTTGATGAAAGAATGTTCGAGAACAGTGACAAGTGACGGCTGTAACAACGTTATGAGAGATACTGCTCATTTGTTAGGTTATTCGGAAAACTATTCGAGACGTTGGTAGGTGGAATTTATGGAATGACAAATAACATTAGTAAATAGTGAAATTGGGGCAGAAACATAACGAGCCTTCTTTTCTCACTGTGTGTGTTTGGCAGAAAACTCTTTTACAGCGGGCCCAGCATAGATAAAAATAATAGACATTTGATGTTTTCCAAGTATGCTGCAATTATTCAGAGTTTATTTAGTCCTATAGATAACCACGGCCCTCTTTTATGGCGACGTTTTGTTCTCAGCGCACATTGGCCGATTAGTAGGGTGTACTTATGTCGTGTACGCAGCTCCGAAATGGCAGTTTTGTTTTTATTGCCTGCTACCTGTAGTTTTTGCCCTAGCGCCTGATTTATTGTAATAGCAATGCTAAGTTTTCCCTTTTTTTCCCTCTTTCTCCCCCATTTTTCACTCTTTTTAAAAAAATAATAGCCTATGTCCGTCTCCTGGGTCCCAACTATCTCTGTACCAAAATTCATCAAAATCGGTTTAGCCATTTAGGCGTGAAGAGGTAACAAAGAAACAAACAAACTCACTTTCGCTTTTATAATATTAGTAAGGATGAAATAGTCCATATTTAAAAATTGCTTTTTCAACAAACCCTTTCAAAACACAATTATTATTTTATGTAATTTTTCCGAGACATAATTATTTCATGGTAATACATGTTTGAAGTGGTAAGTTAGTGTCACCTTCGCGTTTTTTTTTATCGAACCAACTACCTACATCATTTATCCAAGCGTGGTATGTACCTATATGTTGGTCATAAAATAAACTTTAATTAAATATTTTTCATGGTTTTCTTGCTTAAATATATGGATCTTCTTGTCTTCGCCATAAACCCTTGGTGTTAGCTATATCAGATGTTGTTAATTGTCCATTTAAAAAATATCCAAGGAATGCTGTAATTTTGCTATATCACGTAACTTTTTTTAAAAAACATCCATCATTGATAAACAGATTTCAGAAACCGATCATATAATTCTTTCATATTTTTTATTTTGGTTTTTTTAATGAACACACAATAAATTCATCAATTCTCGAATGAGTAATACGTAAAAAAAAACAAATTAAAATGTGTCAAATAACCTTCACTAACTTTTCTGGAGTTCAAATTTATATTTTCAATAAATATTATTTAAAAGTTCAAACTAATTTATTCGCTTGCGCATTGTGAATTGAGATCGTTCATACTTTTTCAGATTTTTATTCGCCACAAAATGTAAAAGAAAAGCAGCAATCTTGTCGGTGCACGAAAGGTAACTGAAATTTAATCGCTTCGCTCTATGTATTATAAACTTTATCCAACGAAATCGGCGCACAACTAAAATAGCGAAGTTCAAACAATACAGAGAGTCAGAGACTAAACAAAGCAGAGTCAATCTGTCTATCCAACAGTTTTATATACCTCACTATATTTAGTTATTGATCAGTCGTATCAGTTCACCTGACAGGCGTACGATTTCATTACTTTGATTGACTTTTTTTGCACTATTTTTATTTACAAAAGTATACCTATAGTGTATCGCTACAATCGATTCGATGACGTATTATCTTGTCTCTGGTTAAGCATTGCGCGGGAAAGCGTTGCGCGGTCGTGAGTTCTCGCTTAAGATGTGTGACAAGAAGGTATGAGATATAAATTAAAAGACGTGATGCTTAACAGGCGAGCCGATTTATACTATGTACACACATGGGTACACTACGGTAAGGCTTTATTAAACACACTTCTGAGTTATATGTCGTCTGTGCTTACACGTATTCATAAGATTAAGATTCAGTCACTACAGATACGGCCTATGTCTACTTTTTTAGGGTTCCGTAGTCAACTAGGAAACCTTATAGTTTCGCCATGTCTGTCTGTCCGTCCGTCCGTCCGTCCGTCCTCGCTTAATCTCTGTGACCGTTAGCACTAGAAAGCTGAAATTTGGTACCAATATGTATATCAATCACGCCGACAAAGTGGTAAAATAAAAATTGGAAAAAAATGTTTTATTAGGGTAGCCACCCTATATGTAAAGTGGGAAGTGTTTTTTTTTTAATTTCAACCCTAACGTGTGATATATTGTTGGAAAGGTATTTAAAAATGAATAGGGGTTTACTAAAATCATTTTTTGATAATGTCAATAATTTCGGAAATAGGTAATCGCTCCAAAATTAAAAAACAATGTGTCCCCCCCTGTGTACAAAAACTGTTGTGTCAATAAAGTTCGAAATGATTTTCCTAGAAAGTCCTTCAGTTCTACTTTTTAGATTTTTTTCATATTTTCTAAACTTATGGTTCAAAAGTTAGAGGGGGGGGGACACATTGTTTTTTACTTTTGGAGCGATTATTTCCGAAATTATAGACATTATCAAAAAATGATTTTAGTAAACCCCTATTCATTTTTAAATACCTTTCCAACAATATATCTTACGTTAGGGTTGAAATTAAAAAAAAAATCACTTCCCACTTTACATATAGGGTGGCTACCCTAATAAAACATTTTTTTCCAATTTTTATTTTACCACTTTGTCGGCGTGATTGATATACATATTGGTACCAAATTTCAGCTTTCTAGTGCTAACGGTCACAGAGATTAAGCGAGGACGGACGGACGGACGGACAGACAGACATGGCGAAACTATAAGGGTTCCTAGTTGACTACGGAACCCTAAAAATGGTGGCTGTTATTTATATGTACCAACTTTATTCAGTTATTTTTCGATCTCTATCTCTAACATCTTAATATTAAATCATTAACTTCTCAAATATAAATTCAAATTGCTTGCATACGTTATCAAGCCATTAATCCAGGATATTGAAAAACGACTTTATAGATAAAAATAAATTACTTATGTTCTATCTTCTGACTTGTCTGACGCACGTGTTGCGTTTTGACGCACATTTTTTGGTAGTAGGTAGATAAGTTGATAATGATAATTTTGCCGCATTGTTTTCGTAATGTAGTTTCTTAGGTAAATACGGACAGATTATTCTTATCTTCTGTAGGTGCGCACAAACTTGCCGCATTATGTGATTCAAGTAAAATTCCTTAATACAAGGTAATTAAGAATTTACTTTTGGACTGTTTTTAAGCTAACACAGGCTTAGTTTGCTCAAAGCAGAATCACACTAATATTATAAAGGCGAAAGTTTGTATGTGTGTGTGTGTTTGTTACTCCTTCACGCTCAAAAGTCTAGAACAATTTGGATGAAATTCGATATGTAGAGAAAGAGGTTATACTTTGGGGTAACTAACACATAGGCTAGCTATATTCCTATATTCCAGTCTACGCGGGTGAAACCGCCGGGCGTAGATAAGGCTGGAAGTGAAAACGTTTACTTAGGTTTTTAAGGACAGTCTAAATTACCAAAATAATTTTCACTAATAGATATTCTTCGTAACTGCTCTCAAGAAAAGCCATAACTATTCGTCAAAATAACAAGCAACATTTTTTGCTCGTCACTGTCTCGCGTTTATTCTTCCGAGAGAAATAAAAAAATCGTAAAATCGACCCGTTTATAGCGAGCTTTAGGCAGCCCAATTCTGCGATTTTTTGCAACGTTAAAAGGAATGGAGGATTGGAGGGCAAATATTGCCGGGTAAATAAATGCTTTTATTTTTTTACGCAGGTTGTGTGAGCAATTTGCAAATTTTCGCCTTTTCAACAACATAACTTAGTGGAAATTATGTTCAGAAGTTTTTCGCAAGGGTAAATACCCTTTTGCCTTACCGTTGTTCCATTAATTTTGTTTTTTTTTTCAAACTGCTATGTTTTCTTTTGCAAGGAGATGATTCCTAATTGCCTGGTTACAATACTTATAAGGCCCCACACGATAGAGGCAAGCCTGCCCTTGGCCTTTTAAACAAAACACCCAGCCAGCTACTCTGACAGTAGGTACCTAGGAGTAGGTACATATCCTTATAAACTATAAGGAACTAGAAAGGGATAGTGTGGCTCTAAAAATACACAAGGTCAAAGTGTTGCTATACATCAGTTCATTTCAATTTTAACATATTAAATCAACCTACCTGATGAGAATGATGGATCTTCATCGAGCAGCCGTTCAACCATTTACTGAATTTAAATAATCATACATGAATCTTTAATACAAAATAATAATGTATGTTGATATTGTATAATCAAGCAATAAGATTGTAATACGTTTAGCTTTCAAAATTATTTCGTTGGCCCGCTCGGCGGCTGTGACGTCATAATATGCGCGCGCAGCCTGCCCGATCGATCCAGGCCGGTATCTTGCAGCGCTGCAGCAATTTTCTCTATTAGACCGACAACTTCTAACCGTGTCCTAAACCGCTTAAAGCGCTAAGCTATTAGGGCTTACAAAGGGAAAGGCGGTAAAAGGTTATAAGCACCAACAAAGTGCAATGAAAATCCAATTTTATTATAACACGTGCTGAGGGGGTAAAATAGCTGAGCCACTATAATATAATAAGAGTAATTTAAGGTTAGGTTTAAAACAATGTTTAAAACTGGTAAGTTTATTTGGTTTCCTAATTGGTTAGCTAACATAACATAGCTTTCGCTTATTAAAAGCTTAGTTTCATTTACCTGCGTTGTTTTTTCGGAAAAAGAACCAAAAAATACTCAGGTTTGGGCACCACTAAGTATTACCAACCTAATAGCATTATTATATATACATTGCAGATTTTCTGGGAAGGCTACCAGACTGAACGTTCACGAGCTGTTTCTTAGCAAGAAAAATAAAAGAAGTGAGAGATTTTTTCCTCCTTTAAAAATATGGAAAACAATGACACGGTAGAGTAGGTTTTCTTTTGATATAATAATGGGCTCAAAAATAAATTCGCGGGTCCATTGTCCTGAAATATTATTTTGCTTTTACCAACAAAAGACAGCCGTATGAGGTCTTAGCGCACGCAAACATTTTCTATGAAATTTTTGTTAGTCATGTTATTTGCGTTAGCGTGTGAGCAAACCATAATATAATAGTTTGTGTTTCATTTTTATTCAAATCCAGGCCCTTTACTTACATAAGTTTTCAAATATTTCAAGACAGTTTCTGCAAATACACGCTTTGTAAATGCAAAAGTTTCCTACGTTTGTATTTATCTGAAAGTCTAAATATAAAGAGTAAATAACTACGTCGAAAGGCGTATTTACAAAGCAAATTACCAATAAAACCAAATTGATATCCATTAAAACCTCAAATAGATCGTGTTTGTTTTATTTTTCCGACATAATCCCACTAATAATTTCATTTCGCGCGTTTTGTAAATCCAATATGGCTTCCAAGGGAAAAGTTTGCGGAGTTCGTTACACTCGAGGGATTGAGGCGACATCTAGCGGCATAATAGTGTATTACATTTTTGTAAGGGTATTTTGCGTTGAACTCAGGCGAATCACCGAGGGGCATACATGTTTAAATCAAATAAAGTTGCTTTCTTACGGGATTAAATGGTTGTTTTTAATAATACGGCCTTGCTTTTGATAAAAATCCAACAGTTGCTACCAACCTCTTTATATTTTTTCGAGAAACGCATTGAGTTAACATTTTCTGCTGTTAAACTTAATAGCTGTGCTCTTGAAGGCTGGCGACTCCGACGGGTAATACATTGATTGATAAATCGATAAGTAGATATGTATCGTCGAGTAATTTATTTCATATCTTAAGGACGCACGTAGCGTATCGAAATCCAATTCATAATTTGAAAGATAATTCTGTATTCAAAGAATTTTCCTTTCATGTTTTCAGACAAGACTGTGATTAAGGTTATTAAAAAATGAATTGACATTCTCTCGAGTTTTCCTCGGTGCAAAACTTCGGCAGTCTTTGGTCTTGTTTCAATAACCCGTCTTATGCGGAGCCACTTGGAGTCCGCATCACTCGCCGTTATTGTTTGACAGTATATTGATTTATAACGCAAAGCCGACTTTATTCCAGTTCTCTGTAAGTCATCATTCGGTCTTTATGACCAGCAACGTTTGTTTATGTCGTGTGCACGCACGGGTTAATTTTGATTCTGTGCTTACGGAACCGTGGGTTTCGTTGCTATGCGGTAGGGTTAAGGCGTTGTTCTATCCGTCCTTAAATAACATTTATTTTGAACACTGGTTGGGAGATATTAATTTTCTAATGTATATTGATGGTTTCGTTTTCAGTTACGTTGGATGTAGTTTTGTTGGTTTTATTTGAAGAACAATTTGAGCTTTTGACCTTTCGCTCGGCGGTCAACAACCTGGCTAGGCTATTTTCTCGTTTATTTCTGAAAGCTGATTTATGAATTTGAGTGTTAGTACTTGGGAGTCGTTTCTAATGTTACGTCCGTTCGCTCTCGTCCGAAAACCTGCGATGTGGCAGTAGACCCTTTTTATTCTCGGCTTAGAAAACATGGCTTCGACGGTACTTTCATTTCAGCACTCATTTTGTTCCGGCCTTGGATGAGTTATATAGGTTGTTACGGGGCCCAAGGGACGCCATATGTATAATTTGACCCATTTGTGTCTACCGTAACTAGCACAGTTGAAAAAACTGGACTATTTTCACGAGTTTACGACCCCTGAAAACGGGTGTATGGGCTCGGTTATACGATCGATTTTTGGTTGGACATAATTTTGGTCTATGGCCAACTAAAACCTCTGTAGAATTACATTTCTGTACTTCGACGACAATGCTATTATGTATTTTGTTATAATGTATATAAACACTAGGTACTGGCTGTTTTTATAATCCCCAATAATTAACCGATACCTTTAATCCCTTCGTGCGTCTCAAGACAGGTGGGATACCCAGCGCAATTCTCATGGTCCACTTTCAGAACACCTCGCTGAAGTGCCATTTAGCCGCTTCAATTACCAGGTACGGATGTCATTGTAGTAATTTAAAGCGCTTGAAGCTGATACACCTATCTTTAGGATGGAAATTCTGTTTGAATAGACAGTTCACTTATGCAGTTGCTGCATTTTACATTGAATTGAGATGAATTTAATGGCATTAAGAAAGGAAAAGAAATAAGTTTCTGGTTTTTTTTTGTTGCTTAATAATAACAGCTTGTCTGGTCGATCTTTAAGTTAAACCGTGATTTCTTTGGTTGAACCGTGAATAGTGTAAAATAAAATAAGAGTAAAATAGCCTTTATTGCTGTTAATTTCCTTAGAATAGGTTAATACATACCTGCTTAAAACTAAATTGGTTTACTTAATTACTTCTAACTTGTATTAGAATTATCGGCAACTGGTTGTTTTTGTAGAACAGCTTGTCGACAGAGACTTTCCTCCGTGCCTGAGCCATTGGGCCCGACTGTAAATTGAAGATCGTTGACAGTCGTTACATATACATATGGCCTGAAAGCCAGGCTTTCAGTCTTACCAAGGAGTTTCGTATTTCCCAGTACTATCTGCGTCGTGGAAATCAGATAGTCACTCCATGTAAAATACTGGTACACGAACTTAATTCCAAACTTTAACAAAAATAAATTGAAAATATCTTCCCCTAGCAGAAAAAAAGTCAACAACTAGGTTAAGATCGGTCGGATATCAACCAACAATTGACACCACACGATTGATAGTGGCCTGCCCTCGACCCCGAATAGACAAAAGTGTATTTGTCACTTTTTGTCAAATAATGCCAGGTCAAGACTGACGGAGACAGATCGATTTCATTCTATTTCTATACATTAGAAGTACAAGCTAGGATTAGAAAAAGGCGCTTTGATTTGTCAAACCATTAAAGTTAATTAATAACATCTATTTCCAAACAGCGAATAAATACAGATGTTTCCTTGAAGCTTTCATTGATTGTCGAAACGATTATTTTAATTACGAGAACTTCGTTAAAGCTGAGAAAGAAAAACAACTAAAATATTTCGACTAGGCTCATGAGGTTATTCTGATGTGGAATGTGAGCCGAACAGCTATCATTGCGCCGATAGTCGTTACAGCCAATAACCTGATGGCCAAGAGACTCGACGACCATCTGTCGAAGCTCTTAAGTGGTTGGGTCAAGGGAAAGATGTAAAAGGCAGTACTCCTCGATACGTCCCTTATTGTGAGGAGGTTCCTGTCTTTGGGGCTCTAACCACCGGTAGCTTGGACCTTGCTCCCGATACCTTTTTTTTTAATTTTTTTAAGACTGTTAATATAAGATAAGTTATTATAATTAAGTACCTATGTTTTTGTAGCTTGTAAAATTGACCGGGGTCCATAAATAATAAACAAAAATAAATTAAAATCTATTTTATGGGTCTTTCTCTTATTACAACATTTATTTTTTAAGTATATTTTTTTTCGCATAATCTCTTTATATTATAACATCACGCGTGTAATTCCCAAATAGTTAGGCAGAACTGTGCCGCAGTATATATAGCTACCACACTGACCACGATACGTTTTCTTTTATCCTTGTTTCAATTTTCTTTAAAATGATCTTCCAGCACTTTAAACACATTATATTTAACACCCTATGTGTAAGTTCTTTAAGTTAAATTTTCCATAGGTAACCCACAAAGAACCCTCTCACCCCTTCCAACATAACTATAGAGTATGGACACAAAAGCCTAACAAGCAAATACAATAAAGAAATAGGACTCAAGGATCAGCAGAACGAAATGAAGCCGCCACCACACGTTCACCCTACATTACATCACGCCATGACGTCACTCGACCGCAAATATAGAACAGGCATAAATAGGGACAATAAAACTGCAATATTAATATCGTAGTTTGCTATATAATTGAGCGGAAGGACGCGTTATTTTGTATTCTAGGTCGAATATGTGGCAAACTGATTTTTGATTACATCTTTTTTATTGAAAAGTATAAATGTCGACCCCGATGCCTTGGAATTAAGGTTTGGTTAAACCGCAAACTATTCTGTGATGTCATTTATTTATACAGAGTGCCTTCGTTGTTAAAATTCTGTTTATTAATGCAAAAGCAATGAAAATAAAACAACGTTATTTTGTGAAACTACTGTACGGACTACTATACGTACTTGACTGAATCCGTTCGTTTGACTGATATTGTAGGTGGTGTAACCTATATATATTTTTATTCAATTTTGCTCGTGGTTAAATAATAACAGTCGCTTGGGGCGATCTTTAGGTTATGCCGCGCTTGCCTAGGTTGGTCTGTGGATGGGTGACCACACGTTACATACCCAGTTCCCTCTTTGCTTCAGAAAGTACGATAAGCTGTTGGACCGGCCGTAGTTTCCAGATTTTTGACGGTCGTTGCAGATAGTCAGTGTCCTGAAAGTCTGCCAACCAAATTTTACCAAGGGTATAGTATTTCCCAGTACCACAGATAATATAATACTATAACTTCCCACCCGGGGGAGTGTCAGACTTGTACTGACCAAAACCCACCCATGCTCCTTCTATTGCCCTTTTCGTTCCGGGGGCGTTCTCTTTCGAACAACCCGCAACCCCGGCAGGCGGTGGCCCTGGCAGGTCCCTCTGATTTGCTGACATCTCTTTGAGGCGAGCGTGGAACACTAACGCGCCGTCGACATATCCTGTCGTCTATAGACGGACGGATGGTAAGCTACCCATTGCTCACCGTCCACAGGTCCGCATAATATTACTATTTACTGAGTTGTGGAGATCAAATAGGTAGTCGCTCCATGTAAAATACTGGTATTCAGCTACATCCAAGTAGACTGAAAACCAACCCAAATTAATTGGCAAAAGGCTGGGTAGATGATTATTTGCGTTACAAACTTACTTTTGCATACTTTGCAAAAAAGGAGAAGGTTCTCAATTCGATTGTATTTTTTTTTTGTAAATTTGTAACGCAATTTCTCCGTCGATTGAGGGTCGATTTTCAAAATTATTTTTTTAATCGAAAGTGACAAAGGCGATATGCTAATATTTCTTAGTAGCAAAAGAAAATAATACCATCACATCATATCACAACTAAAAAGGCTAAAATTTGACGAAACATTTTTGCAAAAAAACCGACTTCCAAAAAAAACGGTAGGTGGCTAAAATATAAATCTATGAATCGAACAAAAATCACTTTGGCTTCCGGTAGTAAATTTATTTGTTGGACTTTTTAATGATTTTGTGGAAGTCCATTTTTTATATACTTTTTATGTTTTCACCGAAAGAATTCTGCCGGTGTCGAGAGCAAACGTTTGTAGAAGTGACGTCACCGTACAGTTTGCAAAGAAAATGCTGAAAAAAGTTTAATAGGCCAAGAGTGTTCAAGCGTTTACTTACTTAACCTTTTAACTAGTTTGACAGCAAACATGGCTTGCTACTCAGGCTTGGTTGTAAGTAGACTTATTACAAAAACATTCGGTATAAAGGTTTATATACTTTTGAATATAATTTGTCGAGATTCTTCTAATACCAGCGAGTCATTCTGAACAATAATCTAACTATAACCATACTACTCTATTTTAAAATCGCACACCCAATAGATCGTTTTTTTAGGGTTCTGTCCCGCAGGTTTCAATGGGACCCTTTTACTAAGACTCCGCTGTCCATCCGTCTGTCCGTCTGTCTGTCTGTCACAGGCTGTATCTCATGAACCATGATAGTAGACATTCGAAATTTACACAAATGATGTATTTTTGTTGCCTCTATAACAACAAATTCTAAAAATACAGAATGAAATATGTATTTAACGGGGCTCCCATAGATCAAACTTGTTTTTTTTTTGCCGTTTTTATAGATAATGGTACAGAACTCTTTGTGCGAGAGTCCAATTGGAACTAGTCCGGTTTATAGACCACATATTTAAAGATCGTTCAAGTAGCTTCTGTAAGTTATAACTCATCCTATACGGACCCGTCTTCGGGTCGTGATTGTCATATTTTTTCTGAATAATGTATCTCTATTTACTATTGTCTGTGGCTTGATGTAATAAACATAGTATGTACTTGGAAAATATATGTTAAGTTCAAAGTTTACAGGGTGGATAGATATTGACGTACAAACGAATACATTTTATTCGTACATCATTCTAAACCTGATTCCAATTTCAAAAAAGAGAAAACGTTAGAGTATTTTTTTTTAATAGGTTGATGTGTCTATTGATATCCCTTCCACACTGTATAAATGCAAGGCCCTTACCTTTATAGATTCGTCAGACGAGCGTGCAAGGCTGCTTCTCAGGTAGCCGACCCTCGCACCTTGGCCGCCGCTGCATCCCAGTCGCCGCCGACACCCCGCAATACACCCAGTCACCCGCACACCGGCCCCACCGCCTTATTATATACTAGAACTAATACTAGCACAGCGCCACCCACCCACTATACAGTCAGACACATCATGACAAAATTAAAGTAAGGCAAGTTCATTTTAAGCACCCGACATGTCCACGAGAAAGTAGGCGTTAAAGTCTGATCGGATTTAGGCGTTCGAATTCAAAATCGGTTGAACGTTGCAATTTGGCTTACTTATTTTTTATTTTTTTTAATAATTAAAAAGCTATTCAGCTCCCGTGCTATTACCTACATCCGCGGTTTTTGTGTGTTTTGATACGCGGCGGAGCACGCGTGGTATACCCGTCCCACTCCATATAAGGCGTTTTAGAGGGAGTGTGGGGATCGTCTGTCTCTCTCACTCGTCTCGTGGCACATTAACCTGAAACAAGCAAAGGTCTGATTAGTCTATGAGCTGGCTCGCAGTACGTGGTTTCGTTACTGTCAAATGACCTAAATGTTGAGCTTTGTGTGAAATAAAAATAAATGAAAAGCTCGTTGAGTGTTCTCTGAAAAAAACGTGAATGTGAGATCAAAAAGATAGCAAGAACAAAAAATGTTTGGTACACGATTCAAATAACATTTATTTTATGTATTTTATTTTTGTGACCATCCTTTAAGAAAAGGCTTTCATTGCTTAACGAACCAGGTGGAATGTTTGGTATTGCTGACACATTTTACAATCTATAAATATAAAAGAGAAAATTGATGACTCACTCAGAAACTACAAGTGTTGGGAATATCAAAATTTGTATACCTAGCCCTTTTAAGACGTAGATGCTCACTAAGACAGGATTTAGCTAAATTCAACCCGTAAGGGAGTGAAACAGGATTGCAAAGTTTATATGGGAGAACACGATTCTTTGGCCGGATTGGCTTGAAATTTGCATAGGCCTTCTTTCACGAAATTAGACACTAAGAAGCTGAGTAGTGGTTGCAACACTTGCAACCGCTGGGCACAGCTAACCATAAAATACCACAATAGTATTAGACAAATACAACCAAAAAGAGTGTTTGTAGTATGCTACAAAACACCTCTGCTCGCCTCTTAGAAAAGAAAGTTTTTTTTTTTTAGTTAATATTTTTTCCGACTTTTCCCACACCAGGGCATAGTCCTCCCGCCAATATAAAATACTGGCATCCAGTTCCATCCAGTGAGACTGGGAACTTGCGATGATGACGATCATAAATAATGCATGAGCATATGAATGCCGTACGTAATAAAATAATATGCAACTGAGATTCATAATGAGATCTACTCAGGTTCACTTAAGGTCCAGAACTATCTCGAAATTTCGTAAGTGGCAAAGTTAGCTCGACAGAACATAATATTGTTACTTCTAAGTTATCCTGGGATCTACGTCTCTTCTAGTCTAACGATGGAACTAGCCGATCTAGGCATTAGAACTAAAATATAAGTTATGATACCACTCTAAGTTACATTCATGTGTAGTTTGGGTGACATTGCAAGATTAGCTAAGTGATCTCATTCTAAATCTAAAATCATGGACGAAAAAATGGCGGACTAGTTTTTTTCAAATGAAAGGTTTTGCTGAGGAAAGCATGAAAAAGCATATTCTTAGTTTTTATTTAATTAAGTCTTAATTAGTAAAGTTTTTCAGAAAATCACAAACTATCAATTAAATATCGACATTTTGAGGTTAAATTTAATTGCCTGTCAGCTCCACATACTCGTAGCACTACGCCGTAGCGCGTAGACTCGTAGACGCACTAGCGTAGCTCGTAGCAATGAAGTTATTAGGTCACGGTGCTACGAGCTTTTCGGAGTATTTAGATCACGTTCGACTGAATTATATTAATTATTTTATTAATATTGTAGAGCAGTTCCATTGTATGGAAATGTATGTATTAGAACCATTGTAGTTAACGACGACGACGTTATAAATGTGTAAAAATAAATTTGACATTAGTAAAGCCTTCAATGGCCATTTCGTGACTGTAGTTTTTCTTTCCACACAGAAAAAACCAACTACAATTTGCCCGACTGAAGAATCGAATCCAGGACCTTATGCTCAACAGTCATGCTTGCAACCTCTCGACCAAAGAGGCAGTCATTGATAAACACCTGATGGAAGCCCAAATGACTAATTGTCCAATCTCAATTTCCAACCTAAGATTATAATGGACAAGCAGAGGGGCCTGCCAGGGCCACCGCCTGCCGGGGTTGCGGGTTATTCGAAAGAGATTCCGCGGCCCCGCCCGGAACATAAAGGGCAATAGAAGGAACATAGGTGGGTTTTAGTCAGTACAAGTCTGACACTCCCCCCCCCCCGCTCCGCCCAGAGCGAGGGAAGTTATATGATGATTTCCCATTCGCAAGAAAAAGATATAATGGACCAATGAGGCAATTACTTTTTGCTTGGTTAACGTATTAACTACCTACATCTTTGGTCCACAAGGCAGTTATTTTCTTTACATATAAATACCTCTCCGTGTTCCTACTTAAATATTTTTGCTTCCCAAGAACCAAGCTATCTTTTTCAAGGGCGGAACCCCAGTTTTCATCGTATCGTAACTCGTAAACAGTTTTATTTGAGGCAGGATATACTGGGTCAAGTCTGGGTCAGGTATTGAAATATTTCATTCATTATTCAGTTTTATAGCGGGGGAGAATATTTATAAAATATCTATTCTTTCTACCGACTTGACCTGTAGATGTATTTATTTTCTTGCAATACGTTGCTTTACATACGAAGTGAGCCGAAGTATTTCTATATGCATATTTTAAGGACAACTCAAGCAATTATGTATTTCTATTGAATTTGCGTAAGTTTGTTCTACATGAAAAAAAAAACTGTTGTTTGTTTGTTGCGTGTTCACGCCTAAATATGGCCAAACCGATTTTGATGAACTTTGGTACAGAGATAGTTGGGACCATCGAGACAGACATAGGCTAAAAAAAGTGAGAAAAGGGGGAGAAAGAGGGAAGAAAAGGGGAGAGAAAGATATATTTTTTTCGATCATGACGCGGGTTAAAGTAAGCGTTAGCCCAAAGTAACTATGCTAGTAATTAATTAACGACTAAAGTTTTTCCATCAGAAATTTCTCAGAAGCAGCCACGGAATCCTGATTTGTTCCCGATTGAGGGCTATAGGATAGGCTCACCCCCTATTACATTACATTAAATCGTTTATTGGACTCAGTAGAATACATCCTAGTACAAAATATGACTACACACGGTTATAAAATAAAAAGGCTGCTAAAAACTAAATGAGACTTCCAAAAAAAAAAACAAAATCTTTTTATTTTAGACATTTTTAGCCCATATTGTTGTTGTTGTTGCCCAATTACAAAATTAATTTAAGTATTTGCCGCCCTCTGGGGCCCTGGGCACGCACGCGCTTGCATTTGAACCCAGTGCCCCAGAAGACGGCTATCCAGTTTATGGCTGAGCACGTTCAGGATGGCGTTAGCGCTCCCACGCGTGCTGACCATCAGCGAAGCGATGCGGCGCCGCAGCACAGTGTGAAAGCCGTCTGTGTGAGCGTGCGCAAACATGGCAGACGCACTACAGTGGCGTGGCAGCCCCACCAGCACTCTGAACGCGTTATATTGGATTCGGAGAGCGTTGATGGCCCTATGCGTGTAGCTAACCCACAGATTACAGGTGTAAAAAGTTAAGCAAAATGCTTTAAACAAAAGAACCTGTTTCTTGGAAATCAGTTCACTTCACTTTCAAAGACAAAATGAATTGAGGAGCTTGATATAAGTGACATAACAGGCGCGATGTGGGTGTACTATTGGGTACACTTCTGCGTAACCCCTTGCAGATCACAAGTGTTATGTTGTGTTCTAAAGTCTCGGTTGTTATAACCGAGATTTGAATCCACGATCCTCTTATTTTCCATCACAAAACTTAAACATACACACTCATGTTGACAACCCCAACATAAAGAAAGGACATAATAGTTGGCAACACGCTTTTGTGCCAAAGTCTGCCATTGTCTCTGGCAAAGATAACATGGCGGATTATATACGGGCACAATAGCTCATTGTGTTTGTTAAAAGCTGTGCGGCTTTAAGTGAACCTATAGTGGCTTTGATTTGAAGGCCTTGTTGCTAGAGGTGATTGGTTTGTGTTATAGTAGCTGTTGTTCAATGATATGGTAATTATTTTGGGCTTAGTTGTTCTTGCAAACTATGCCTAAAGAGAAGGAAACACAGCTGTATGTGTTATCTTATACATGACTAGCTTTTGCCCGCAGCTTCGCTCGCGTTAAATTCGGGGTAACACAGTTCCCCTTGCGCCTTATTGATTTGTAATAGCAACGCTAAGTTTTCCCTTTTCTTCCCTCTTTCTCCCTCACATCCCATTTATTTTTAAAAAAAATTATACTATGTCCGTCTCCTGGTTCCCAACTATCTCTGTACCAAAATTCATCAAAATCGGTTTAGACATTAAAGCGTGAAGAGGTAACAAACAAACAAACAAATAAACAAACAAACAAACTCACTTTCGCTTTTATAATATTATATATATATATATATATATATATTATATAGTAAGGATTATTCAAAAATAAGAGACACGCATTTTTTATTTATAAATTAGACCAAAAATTACAAAGATGACCCATTAAAGTTACGTGTGACGTCACTCGTTGCGAAAAAATGCAGCAACGCGTGACGTGACAAATAAAAAAAAAGGTACGTGTCCTTTATTTTTAAATAATCTAAAGACGGATTAATATTTTTTTTTTTGGAAACTAGCCTATTCCTGAAAACTAAAAAGGGCGTGAAAGCCTTGACAAATCAACATAGCAACACAATAAAGAACTCTTTCATCCCAGCTCGGCCTTAAACTCCATGGAACACCATCAATTATCGTAACACACATAAATCGTCAATGACGACTGTGCCAAGGAATTTATTCAAAACAATAAAACAGAGCAATCAAATCGGGTCATCATGGCGCAGACGCAATATAGGAAATGACAGAAGGGCCAACACCATCCAAAGAATGAGGAATGAGGAGGAAGATGTAAGCGTGTGTTTTAGTTAGGTATGGCTGGGTAATATGGGTTTTTTCCAACTGCTGGGATACTCTCCTTCTCTTCATAAAGAGATACCTATGGATAATTAGGTTTTTTGTAAAAATTTAACATATGTGTAGTTTTAGGTCGGGAAACTAATGTCAATAGCTTTTAAGTTATTTGTTTCTTTTTACAATGTTATATATATCACTAGCTTCCGCCCGCGACTTCGTCCGCGTGTCATAGTTACTTTGGGCTAACGCTAACATTAACCCACGTGATGATCGAAACAAAATTATCTTTCTCTCCTCTTTTGTTCCGTCTTTCTCGCCCTATCTTTAAAATTAGCCCATGTCCATCTCCAGGGTCCCAAATATTTCTGTACCAAAATTCATCAAAATCGGTATGGCCATTTAGGCGTGAAGACGTAACAAACAAACAAACTCACTTTCGCTTATAATATTAGTAAGGATTTACTTACTGTGCACACTTAAAATAACAATGAAATATGTCCGGAAACCGGGCAAGAGTGAGTCGGACTCACAGACCGATAAACAGCCATATCTTTTGAGTGCATTAACTTAGAGGATTGATTGATAGACTTGAGTATGTGGTTTTAATTTCAACTTGATACGTTCTCGAGATAAAAGGTCTTGAGAGCATCATTATTTTTTGGATAATATTTTTGTGTTCACCAAAAATACTGATCGTGCACCAAATATTCTTTCCTGAATGTTAAAAAAATGCGTAGGTTAGGTTAGGTTAAAACTGTGAGCCAGTAACGACTTGCATTAATAGAAAATGGATAAAGATATAACACTTTTTTATTGTAGTGCGCTGATGCTCGTTATGACATATATTAATTAACATATTTTGGTGCACATTCAGTATATTTGGTGCAACACAGGCAAAATTAGGTAAACGAAATGGGAATAAATTGAAGTACTTTTAAATACCATCCTTATTTTTTTATTCAAATAAAGATATTTAACCTTTTTAATGAATATAGTTAGAGGTAACATGCAATTCGAGCGGAATAAATAATTATAATTCTTATCCGTCTCTTGTGAGTTTTCTGTTTGTTTCGTGTTATTGGCGAACATGTATATTTCCGGCTGCGCACGCGTTCGCTCCGAGCCGCGCGTCGCAGACATCCGGTAAGGTCAGTGATAACTGTTATTAGACGTCCTTACGAACAGACAGACTAAATAACATTTAATGTTTACTCTAAAACTTCGCGAGGAAATGTAAGTTGTAATTTTTTTCTTAAAATTTTCGTCAAGGTGACTCATTCAATTCCTAATATACTTACTTTCTAAGTTTATCTTGACCACCATTGACATCAGTTAAAGAAAACCCTGGACATATTATGTGTGGTCTATGATACTTACAGCTTACATCACATCTTTAATCCCCGTAGGGTTTGGCAGAAGCGTATTTAAGGGCAGTATTTATGCGGGCCTGTGGACGGTGAGCAATGGGTAGTTCACCGTCCGTCCGTCGATTGACGACAGGCCGTGTCGACCGCGACGGCGCGTTCGTGTTTCACACGCGCCTCAAAGAGAGTCAGCAAAGCAGAGGGGCTTGCCAGAGCCTCCGCCTGCCGGGGTTGCGGGTTGTTCGAAAGAGATACCGCGGCCCCGGAACGTAAAGGGCAATAGAAGGAACATGGGTGGGTTCCGGAAAAAAAGGGCAGTATTTAGAAACAAATCTCACTCGTGGTCTTGAGAAAAACGCGGTCTCAAAGTAACATGCTCTTCAGATGTTTCTTAATTTATTAATAAATGCAGTATCAAAATCATCGCAGCTCTATACCCAGTCGCATCACATTTTATACGAATTAATAGACAGTTTGAATTGTGATCTCTATTTTACCACAGATAAAATATTTTAACTTAACTTAACCAACTGTCAAACGTGATTTTAAAGAGCAGATGGTCTTAAGATAAGGTCTACCATGTCTTGGGATCATCTTAACGACAGAACCGATATATTATTAAGTAGTGATCTCACTTGAAAATTGAGTCTCAAACCAATTTCAATATTTGTTTTATTAATTATATCCAGAAGTGAGATTTGTGTCTAAATACTGCCCATTATGTGTTCCCGGTTTTGTTTTAAAAATTCTTATATTATATTATCTTCAAAAACAAAAGCCAAAAGAGTGGTCGAAGTATCTACATCAGTGGTGTTGAGATTTTCTCTAAACGGTCAAGTGCCAGATTTTTTTTTTTCAATTTGGGTGGTTACGAACACATATAGAAAGACGAAGTGTTGTATAGAGACATGAAGCGTTAGGGATATCTGACCAGCTCCCTAAACACTGGCTTACTGAGTAGATGATGACCACCTGAATTTCTAGACTATTAGAAACCATATACTCAAAAATCTACCAAAACTTTGATTGCGCGATTGAGAAAATAGGTCAAAATTTTATTTTTTGTGACAGTCATTATTACCTATTCTAGTCGGATATTGTCTTTATTTGTTAAAGAAAACCAATAAGGATCAATGCGCCACGCAATTTAACTTTTAGTATTCAATAAAAACATAAATAGAATTAATTGATCTATGATAGAACTAACAATGCCATCTGTTATGATCTATGAGCATTAAAAAAAACAGTTTTTGAAAAAAAGAAACAGTTGAAAATCAGAAACGAAATACGAATGAGAACCGTTTTAAAATATTATGATTCGATTTAAAGAATTTATAAATAGATTTGTTCTAAATTTGAATTGCAAATTATCGCCATCTCGTGAGCGAACAAAAAAAAAACGATTGTCTTTTTCAATAGGCGGGTAGTTTCATTTTATATTTTTATCAACTCACTGTAATTTTTGAGTTTTGGATATTTTACATAATAACTCTTTTTTAAATATTACGTCCGACTTATATTACAAAAACAACAATCAGCAGGCGAATTCCTGATTTTATTGGAAATCAGTAAAACAATAAAAAAACTACACGTTCCGTATCTATTGTCAGACCAATAAAGCTGGAACTTGTGATGTTCCAACGTTAGTTTAAAGACAGGTCTCGTACAGTGGTCGTGTACTATTCCCGTGTTATTGAAGACTGGCCAAAACTCAATAGTTAAAGGCCAAAAGAAACAAACTCGCAACAATTATGCGCTCACGCATTTTGAAACAATATTTTCTGGATAAAACCGTTTGTATCTATGACGTCATTAAACCGATTAAATAGAAATGTGGAACATTTGTAGAAATACGTCTATGATGAACTAAAGCTAGAGTGAACAGGTTTTCATGATTATTTATTGCAATGCAATATTGTATTCGATTTTGTTGTGACGCATTTGAATCGTATTTAATTCTGTTTATCCTTGCTTGTTAGATAAATGAGATATAAATAAATAAATAATAAATATCTTGGGACAACTTAAACACGGCTATCTGATCCCAAGCTAAGCAGAGCTTGTGTTATGGTAACCAGACAACTGATATACATACTTATATAATTTATAAATACATACATATCATAGATAAATCACACCCAGACACAGAACAAACAATCATGCTCATCACACAAAGTTTGTCCTGGGTGGGAATTGAACCTACGACCTCCGGCTCAGCAGTCAGGGCCACTAACCACTAGACCAACAGGCCCGTCATGTAATTGAAAATAAATGAGATCCGAATAGATAAGTAGGGTGCTTTTCTTCGGATGGGAAATCAACAAATACCTTCTCCAGCTCTGGACGAAGCTGGAGGGAGTAGGGAGTATCAGATTTGTACAGATTAAAACTCATCCATGTTTTTATTTTGCCCTTTGTGTTCGGGGGCCGCAGAATCTCTTGAATAACCCGCAACCCCGGCAGGCATTTTTTGCTGACATCTCTTTGAGGTGCGCGTGGAACACGAACGCGTCATCGACACGGGCATGTCGTCCCTAGACGGACGGACGGTGAGCTATCCATTGCTCACCGTCCACAGAACCGTTTCTACGGTTGCCGGGAGTAGTCCCGCGATGTAGGGTTGCAGTCGTTTAGAAACATGATGAGCATCAGAATTTCTCAGAAGCAGTCACCGCGTTTGCGCGCGTGCTAATTATTGCTTTTACTCTGGACGCTCTAAATGTGCTCGTTTTTCTACATCGTTCTCACATTATGTACAATCTCAACATGAATGATATATCCATGATTTTGTAAAACATTATGATTTAAAAGAGTGTCCATGGAGTTTCTTGCCCATTCTTCTCCATAGAGATCTACGCTTTGGAATGGGCAACTACAGTACTTTCACAAGTTATTATGTCTTGTGACTGGGACTGTAGCAGCATAATTTTTTTTGTTCTTGTTTTTATGACATCAAAAGTGCCTGTAGTGGTCTAATTGAAATAAATGATTTGAGTTTGGATTGACGCCGTATTGATCGCAATGGTATAATATGTGTATTAGTAAATATACGTTTTCGTAAACAAATAGTTTAAGATATATATATTTTATATATTTTTTGTACCCTATCACAATGTTGTCGTATTTTACCCAAAGGTTGACTGGTAGAGAATGCCTTATGGCATTAAGTCCGCCTATGTACCACTATTGTACATGAAGTATAAATAAATAAATTGACTTAAAACTTAACATGGCGAAGTGTGAGTTTACTATGACCTACATGGCCTGACCCTCGGTTCTTTCAAGCTATATTATGTTATGTAATTAGTATACCTATGATGTATAACATTTTTCAAAACAAACAAATTTTTCGGTCCACTTTATTGGCTTAACTAGCCGTTCTGACCAAAGGCAGAACGGCTATGCCTACGATTAACTTTTTCATTTTCCTGTTTAAAAAGTTCGGCAATGTTTACCTCCAGGAGCTGACATACCACTGTACTGCCTCCCTAATTCCCTATACTATCCGTAAATATATTCTAGTTTCATCCAGGGTATAAGTTATCAGAAGGGCCTGCCAGGGCCATCGCCTGACGGGGTTGCGGGTTGTTCGAAAGAGACACCGCGGCCCCGGAACGTAAAGGGCAATGAAAGGAACATGGGTGGGTTATAGTCTGTACAAGTCTCACCCTCTCCCCCGCTTCGCCCAGAGCAGGGGAAGTTATTTGATGATTACCCATCCGCAAAAAAGGGTTCTAAAGCTATCGAAATACCAATTTTTATCCAAATTCATTGAGCCGTTTCAGCATGAAGGAGTAACAAACATACAGACACATATATACAAACTTTCGACTTTACTGTATTAGTGTGATTGATGTTGCTAAACGGGCAATATTTTAAAACGATGTATGGCTGCATTATAGTTGCCGGCAACATTGCTAGCAATAACAGCTGGGGTATGTATGTTTTATCACTACATAGTATAAAACAAAGTCGCTGTCTGTCTGTTGCTATGTTGTATGTATGCTTAAATATTTAAAACTACGCAACGGATGTTGATGCGGTTTTTTTTAATAGGTAGAGTGATTCTAGAGGAAGGTTTATATGTATAATATTTCACGCTATGACTCTTAGGAGGTGAGCAGCGGGTGAAACCGCTGGGCGGGTCGCTAGTAAGAAAATATGTTGAATATGACGGTCCTGAAAAACATACATTTTTGTGTATGTGTTGCCAACAGGTTACGGAACGATCGAATGGGAATCAATTATACGGCAATTTCTTAGATTCTTGTTTCGTTTCTTGGCATAGGTACATCCCTTTCTTAAGCTGAAAGTGCCAGCACAGCCTGCAAAATTACTTTTTAATCAGCAGGTCAGTGTCGGGTTAGAGCTTAAAATAAATATAAATCGCGAATATAAAACGTGTTTTCTATCAGAATTATAATCAGAATAATATATTTGTATATGTCATCCCATTAAGTGAGTTTTACATGAAATAGTTATTCAATGGGATTAAATAAACTTAGGTGGTTGTATTAGCGGGGGGCCCGTCAGGGCCATAGCCTGCTAGGGTTGCGGGTTCTTTGGAAGAGATATGGTATCTCTCCTCCGGCTCCAGAACACAAAGGGCAAAAGAATGAACATAGATGGGATTTAGTCAGTACAAGTCCACCACTATAAGTGACATGTAGTCAATAATGGACACCAATTTGATTAGGTACCAGAAAATAATGTACAACAATTTTATTACCAGCCAATAATGGACCATCCAGTTGTCGAATCACAAGTTTTTTGGAAATGCAGGGGAGCTGTCAGAAGTTGTCCCGTTAAAATAATAAGCCAAGTTACTAAACTACAGAGTTATATCCTTAGTAGATAATTTAAGAGGCAACCAGGATGAATCGACAGATTCATGAAATCGATTAATCTTTCGCTGCCATAAGTAACGCGAAAGTAAAAGAGTTTTCGAATTCGATTACTCATGCACAAAATTGTTTTAACTAGTTATACATACATCTGTTTTCGTAATTGTAAGTTTGCCATGAATTTTGTAACATTCTTTGGTCAAAGAAACATATTTTAAACTTTGTTTTAATGTCTTATTAAAAATAACTGAAGTATGCTCCTTTTTTTACTCAAAATACTTTAAAGGGGAAGCGCCTGGGGTTGCGGGTTGTTCGAAAGAGATATTATGGTCCCGGAACATAAAGGGCATAAGAAGAAACATGAGTAAGAGTCAGTGAAAATCTGAAATACCCCGCTTCCCATCCCTAAAAAAAATATATATGTATTATTTATTGTCACGAATCATATTTTAATTAACACACAACACAACAGATAGTTTACTGAACTGGGCCTATTTTGCGCGGGTGTGTAATGTTTGGCATAATAACAAATGCTCTAATTTCACTTAAACTAACGTTCATATGACATAATTTTCATATGACATAATATCAAATGACATAAATTCATATGACCTAATGTTTCATATCATATAATATTTATTTAGCATAATAACATTTAGTATAACGTTCATTTTATATAATTTTCAATATGTAAATTATTCTTTTAATATAACGTTTATTTGACCTAAAATTCATGTTTAATGGGAACAGTTCTAGCCTAACTCAAATGGCACTTAACCAAACCTTAAAATATTCTTTGCATGGTCGAGGGTGGGCTTGGTCGACGGAGCCCCGCTTCGCAGGGCTCCTACTTCTGGGTGGTTTATAAAAAAATAACCACGAAGGGGATGGAGGGGTCTATTCGCTCGCTTCGCTCGCTCACATGACCCCGCCATCCCCTTCTAACCTAACCTATCCGAGTCGGGGTGCCCTAAAGTCCAGATTGCATCCAGTTTCTCCTGGTAACAATAGTTGAGGGTGGCAGGTGTATAGGGTATAAAGTGAAGAAAAAAAAACTTAATATAATACTTATTTAATAAATTTCAGTGTATTCCTTTTTTTTAAAGAATATTATCGATTCGCTCCTTTTTGTTTAAACTACGAATATTAACTATGAGATTATGAATATTATAGTAAATAAATAATAAATATAAAATAATAAATATCTTGGGACAACTCACACACGGCTATCTGATCCCAAGCTATGCAGAGCTTGTGTTATGGTAACCAGACAACTGATATACATACTTATATAATTTATAAATACATACATAATATTATAGATAAATCACACCCAGACACAGAACAAACAATCATGCTCATCACACAAAGTTTGTCCTGGGTAGGAATCGAACCCACGACCTCCGGCTCAGCAGTCAGGGCCACTAACCACTAGACCAACAGGCCCGTCAAACAGGTCGTCGTAAATGAATAATATGCTAAATGAATATTATGTGAAATGTGCATTATAGGAAATGTTCATTATGTCATATGAAATTAGGTAAAATGAAATTATATCAACAATTCATTATGTCAACTGATCGTTATGTTAAACAAAATTATGTTAACTAAAATTATGTCAAGTGAACGTTAGATATTTTGTTATTATGTCAATCGTTGCACATCCATTTTGCGCAACCCTGAGACACACAATAACCTTTTTAAGTTTAAAAAAAATCTTTATTTGTGGTGTGCACTTTTGGCATGTGCAAAATAAACTTATTTTCTTACTTATAGTGCTTTTCATCGACGTTCGTCGTATGGAATACGAGTATTATATATTGTTGACAAAACCTATGAAAATATTACTTCAACTTCAAAATAAACAACAACTCACAACCTACTAACATTTTTTCAAAGACAAAAAAATTTTCCTAAAGAATTTTCCGGGATTTCTCATCATGGAAATCTTAGGTCATTGCTTAAGCTCGAGGGGGAGTACGAGGGGGTGAGTTGGGGTGAAAAAGGGGGGTGGGTCAAGGCCGCAGCGCCGCCTCGATGCCGCCTCTTAATGCCTCAGGGTACGTTGAGAGCCACCGAGTGTTTTTGCCAATAAATGTTTGTCTGTCGGGTAGAAGATAATGTTGTTCTTTCTAGAAGAACTGTATTATGACGTCAGAGCTTGTAGTTGTACTCAAGTATGTTTAAGATCAAATCGTTACGTCATATGGGTTGTCTGAGTTCTTGTTATTATGATTTAGCAAGTTTTCCAAATGTGATTTTGTTTTTTTCTTTTTCCATGTTCTATAAAATTATGAAACACATTGTTACCAGTATAAATAATATAATATGTTTTTTTGGTTTCAGACTAAATAAAACCTTTTTTAAAATTATTGGACCTATAATTGATCTAATTAAGTGGCTAAATAATATTTTAGTTTAATTAACTAAACACGCATTAGAGTGACGGTGTGTTTATTTTCGTTTTATTCTCAGCAAACCTTTTCATACTCACAATATACAATATACACACATCAAAAGTGTCTAGGGATCAAGCATTTTTATGCGGATTTCTTGAGATTGAGATGTGGCTTTGTAATAAATTTATGATTTTATAAATTTATATGGATCCTTTTTGGTGCATTTCATAATTTGAATCAGGAACTCTCAATCAAATTCGAGTAAAAGATGAAAATAAGCTGTCAATATTTTCCCTATAAAAACATACAACGCATTGAAGACATTATTAGTGCTACTGTTTCCCTACTACTGATTAAAACCAACGTTATTATGGAGCGGCGACGTCATTTAAGCAGGGAAGAAATGCTCAGAGCCGTGGGAATGATAGAAGCTGGTTCCCGGCAACGTACTGTAGCTTTAGCTCTGAATACAAGTCAGAGTGTTATCAGTCGACTTTGGACACGTTACCGAAGCACTGGTACCGTGGCTGAGCGCCATGGAGGACGGTATCGCTGCACCACACGGAGACAAGACCGATACATTCAAATCTTAACTCGAAGAGCTCTAACAATAACCGCCATGATGTTAGCCGTGAGGCTTCATCACTCTTCAGGGAACTTAATTAGCGACCAAACAGTCAGAAACCGCTTGCATGAAGTGAACCTTCATTCCCGAAGACCGCTACGGGTACCACCTATAGCAATGCACAATCGTAGGATTCGATATCAATGGGCTCTTGAACACAGAAATTGGGCAGAAGAACAATGGCGTTTGGCGGATACAAGACGTATACGACACTGGAGAACCCCTGGACGCCAACAGCGATTAAAATCCTGCCAGGAAGTCCATCCTTATAGTGGTGGAACCATCATGGTATGGGCGGGTATTTGGATCGGCGGAAGAACTGAGTTGATTTGGATCAGAGGCAACCTCAACGCTCAAATTTATGCTGAGACGATTGTATCAGACGTCATCGTTCCTCTACAAGTGCAAATCGGTCCCTTATTTCAGTTAATGCATGATAATGCACGACCGCACACCGCAAGAGTTGTAAGACAGACTCTCGCCGCAGCTAACATCAATGTCCTGCCCTGGCCTGCTCAGTCGCCAGACTTGAACCCGATTGAGCATGCATGGGATATGCTACAGAGAAGAGCTCTGCCGAATATGGAGGGTATCCAGTCGCAAGAAGACCTTTTTTTGTTGTTGCAACGAACATGGGCGGCCATTCCACAGCGTGATTTGGATGAACTCATTTTGAGTATGCCAAACCGATGTTCTTGTGTTGTTAGTGTTCGCGGTAGAAACACGGATTATTAATTGTTTAAGTTACCCAATAAAATTTTAAAGAAAACTGTTATTTCAGTCTTTTTTTCGAAATTTAATGTTAGTGGTTCAAATGTCAAAAATCCCTTTATTAGGAAAATGGCAAATTTCTTTATTAATGCAAAGGTGACTTGGTTTATCGTTACTGTGACAAACGAAAACACTTTTTTTGATGAATCCTTAAAGAAAATTTTAATTAATATCAATCAGGAGAAAAGTTATTGCAAAAATATATGTTGATCCCTAGATACTTTTGATGTGTGTACAATCAATTAAAGCATTGCATATAAAATAATTAGCCCGTTAGCTTTGGGAGCCCAACATGTTAGGTTTAGAATACCGCCACTTAGCTAACCATGCATTGTCATTACAACAAACATATATTGCAAAATTGCAGCTCAATTGGAAACCGGGAAATGGCTCAAATTAAACTACAAGATTTTTTTACATAGTAATAACTAAATCTTACAACTTAAACTACAGTAACTTTAACATTACCGCAAAATCTGTGTTATAATAGCTTACCTACCTACTTCAATCATTTACGAGAAGAATACAAAAAACAATCATCAATGTATGTGATGTGTCTAATTGTCTATGGGTCAATCTAACTATATCTTATTTTTTTAATCTATGTCTTTTTTTCTCAGTTTGACCATTTTTTTGTGTTGATTCCTGTATTGTATCTTTTGTTATTTGATGCACAAAATTGATGATGTACAGTCGGGGGCACACCCTCTCCAATTGTGTCTCCGACTGTACAAAATAATAATATTTATTATTTATCTATTACTGAAGAAAAACGTCACAAGTTTACTTGTGACGTTTTTTTTCTGTACCGGGCAAAGTGCTTGTCTAACTTCTGAAGGAGCTTTGTCCTGGATTATAGCTATTATTAATGGTTTCAGAGAACCAATGGGACCAACCCTTAAAACCCAAACAACCCCACCGTCTGCATCAGCTTTATTGTTTTCATAATAAAACTAATAACGTTATTGAATGAAAATTGTTTTCTTCGTGCACTTTAAAACCACCCTTTTATCAACAAACACAAGGTTGTTTTTCCTCCATCGTATCGCCTGTAGTACCTATACTTGTATATTACAGGCTTTCTCGCAGAAAAGCCGTTTTTATTTCATGTTCGTAGAATATTTAATTGAGAAGAAATATTAGCTTTCAGTTTCGATAATAGCCTTTAGATATTTAACATTTAGATTCAATTTAATTTAATTTTGTAAGAAGCAATGCCGCAGAAGGGATTTCATGAGTTAAAGAAGATATTGGTTATGGTAGTCCGCGGGAGTCGCTCCGGCCGTCGGGCGCCGCGAGACTACTCCCGGCCACCGTAGATGCGGGTAAGTTGACGGTGAGCAATGGGTAGATCACCGCTCGTCCGTTTAGTGACGACAGGTCGTGTCGACGACGCGTTTGTGTTCCACGCGCGTCTTAAAGAGATGTCAGCAAAGCAGAGGGGCCTGCAATTTGAAGATTAGAATGACGTAACCATTGTCTTTTTTGGCGAATGGTAAATCATCAAATAACTTCCCCCGCTCTGGGCGGAGCGGGGGGGAGTATCTGACTTGTACTGACGAAAACCCACCCATGTTCCTTCTATTGCCCTTTACGTCCCGGGGCCGCGATATCTCTTTCGAGCAACCCGCAACCCCGGTACCTTACCCCTTACCTACTAAAGTGTGTTTTTAGTTTTTCATCTTCTTCTAATATATAAAATTCTCGTGTCACAGTGTTAGTTACCATACTCTTCCGAAACGGGTCGACCGATTTTAACGAAATTTTGTGTGCATATTCAGTAAGTCTGAGAATCGGCTACTATCTATTTTTCCCTATACTATACCCCTAAGTAAAAAGGGGGACCTGATCGGCGGGTGAAACCGCTGGACACCGTTAGTAAACTATATTATTTAATAATGTAACGAATTGAAAATGAATGAATGAAATTGAAATTGTTGTCTAAATTAGTTCAAAATGACGGATATTGACAGATTATTAACATCTATTTTAGAAGGCTGTTCTATTATGGAAAACCATTAAATTACTGACACAATTTGACATCCTGAGTGAAGCGTGTTTGAAAGGGTCCGATCGATTGACCCTGCAAAATGGGTGTGAAATTAGGACGTCCATAGGCAAATAGATGTACATATAATAATCTTCTATCAGAAAAGAACTTTCATTAGGCGTTTTTGTTTTTAAACACGCTTTTGTGACCTGTAACTTGCCATGAAAAAAAAATTTTTTTTAAAAAAAAAACACGGCATCTATAAAAAAAAAATATATCTTGGGACAACTCACACACGGCTATCTGATCCCAAGCTAAGCAGAGCTTGTGTTATGGTAACCAGACAACTGATATACATACTTATATAATACATACATATTAAAGATAAATCACACCCGTCTATGAATCTAACAAAAGACACCTAATTTATTATCTGTCTTTTTAGTGTTTTTTTTTAAAGACTTTCTTTATTTGAGCTCCTTTAGTTGTGGTATAGAGGTATCTCACGTTGCACCACACTAGGATTTTTTCCTATATCGTGGGCGCGTTTACAAATATTTAAACTCACATACACAAACATCCAGACCCGGAACAACTATCTGTAGGCCGTAGGGAATCGAAACCGCGACACGCAGTGCAGCAATCGATCACTCAACCACTACACCAACAGTGTCGTCAACAATTCGTGTCTTGTTTTGAGTATTTGGTTTAATTGCAACTCGAAACCTCCACTCGGACCCGAGATAACCCGGTCTTGATAGACAGACAGACGGAAAACAAAGTGACCAATAAGGGTTCCGTACCTTAAAAGGAAATACAACCCTTAAAACCATATACTTAAGTCTGTGGTCCCTTGGAGCTGTGAAAAAATCAACCCTCTAAGTTTACGCCGTCAAAAGATATGGCCGTTTATTTCGAAAGTTTGTATGGAACCCTCTTTGCGCGAGTCTGACTCGATTTTGGCCAGTTTTTTCCTTTTGAGTTACGGAACCCTGAAAATAAGAAAAAGTAAGTATCTACAGTTCTACACTAAATTGTATCAAGTTTTGCACTTCTGTTGACCCATTTATAGACTAGATACGTGTCTTTATACATTCACCATAGAGGGGAGAAAATGTTGGAAAATAACACAAAAATAAAGCTTTTATGTTGAAATACTCTTATGTGCACTTTTCCTTATGTAAGAAGGTACAGTGTACACTTATCCTTAGTTCGTGCTACATTTTAGCTTGATGTTTTTGAAATAGAATGGAATGATAAAAGTCAGTCAGATGGAAGATGGAGTTAAAATGTATAGATTAGATTACGACAGATAGAAACAAATACAGCAGTGATTGTCTTGTAAAAATAACACTTTTTACTAGTTAGTAACAAATCGTTTTGCCTAATTAATGTCATATGACATCCCAGTATTCGTGTGTCAAAATCTAAAATGTCTGCCTAACGTTTTTAATATCTTTGCTTGTAAAATGTTTTCTTTAGGCAACTTTAGTATTTTCACAAGTTATTGTGTAACTGGGACTGTGGCAGCTTTTTTTTTGTTTTTATGACATTCAAAGCGCCTGTAATTTTCTGATTAAAATATTATTTTAGACTAGCGCCCGTGGCTTCGCCCAGGTCTGGATAGGATACTTTTTTCGATCATCACGCGATCAAAATAAGTATCCTATGTGTTATTCCAGACTATTATCTACCTCTGTGCCATATTTCATCCAGATCCGTACAGCGGTTTTGACGTGAAATAGTAACAAACATCCATACATCCTCACAAACATTCGCATTTATAATATTACTAGCTTCCGCCCGCGACTTCGTCCGCGTGACATAATTACTTTGGGCTAACGGTAACTTTAACCCGCGTTATGATCGAAAAAAAAATCTTTCTCTCCCCTTTTCTTCCCTCTTTCTCCCCCTTTTCCTATTATTTTTTCCTATGTCCGTCTCCAAGTCCCAACTACCTCTGTACCAAAATTCATCAACATCGGTTTGGCCATTTAGGCGTGAAGACGTAACAAACAAACCAACTCATTTTCGCTTTTATAATATTAGTAAGGATTATAGTAGGAAGTAGGGTTTTGCCAAATCAATAAGATATTTTGTACACTAAGCGAACTCCTTCTTATTTTTCATTCCACATTAATATTTTGTTTAATCTGCGTCACAATCCGCGGTACAATCGGTATGGAAAGTGTTTTACCACTCGGCAGTCCTTCTTTGTATTGGAATTGTGTTGAGTGGTGAGTCGGCTTTGTTCCTGCTACAGTTACGCACACAAGTGTTATTTACGTTCTTTCTATGTTCGATTTAATTTCTTTACAATTTTTATAGAAAAGTGAAAACATTAGAGTTTTGCTTGTGACCGTTTTTTATGTAACTACGTCTATATTTGATTGTGCCCATAAAGATGTCACCAACATCATTCTCCCTTGTCTCAACTTTTTTGGGGTCGGTGCAGCATGTCTTCTTCCGGACTATATATATACTACTAAGGACGACAACAATTTACGGATATTCACACCAACCCATCTACTCATTTTTGGATATTGGGATTTACTGGCACTAGACTACCTAAGTTTTAATAGAAAATTTCTAGAAACAACGCCGCATTTAACCAAGTGCCAGGTTGGCTGCTCCTGCAGGGGTTGCGGGTTGTTCAAAAGAGATACCGTGGCTTCGGAACAGAAAGGGCAAAAGAAGGTACATGGAAAGCTTTTAGTTAGTCGTGCACCGAGGATTCCGTACAAACTTACAAAATATACAGCCATATCTTTTGACCGCGTAAACTTAGAGTGTTGATTTTACACAGCTTCATGGGACCACTAATTTAAGTATATGGTATTAATTACAACTTGATACCCCACTCGTTCCCCAGATAAAGGTTTTCAACAGACAGACATACGGAAAACTAGCTATCCTATAAGGGTTCCGATTTTTTCCTTTTGAGGTAAGTACTGAACCCAAATACGTAGATAGAATTTCGCGGCCTACTTTCACGCTTCCCCCATCTGGCAAACAATTATAATATTACCTTGTTTTCAGAAAATCCTAAGAAACCTAACCTAATTCATACTCACAATAGGGTAGTTTCCAAAAAAAAAAAATTTATTAGTCCGTCTTTTAGATTATTCAAAAATATGGGGACACGATTTTTTTTCGTTCTCTCTCACTGACTCTTCACTCGTTCCGAAAAAATGCAGCAACGCATGACGTCACACGTAACTTTAATGGGCTATATCTTTGTCATTTTTATTCTAATTTACAAATAGAAAAAAATGTGTCCTTTATTATTGAATACCTAATTTAAAAGACGGACTAAATAGAATATAATTACTTTGACCCTGGAAACTACAATATTCAGCTACCGTACATCGTAAACATATTATACTATGTATACCTACAGGGTGTAGCTACATGCAAGTTTTACACAGACTTGCTTTTAGACGTAAATGCATCTCAACGGGAAGCTGAGAGCCGCTGGCTGCAGCTCGGCTTAGAGATTGATGGATGTACGACAGCTTGATGTATTCTGATTGATCAGGACTCACGGTTTTTAAAAACTCGGGTTGTTAACAGCTGCGATGATAGCTGGAAGGCTGTGTGTGGTTTTCAATTGCATCCAGCTAGTCTGGACACCCTAATCTTTCGAAGCCGTGAATGATATGAAAACATGACGGAAATAATTATGCCCGAACACATTCAAACAAAAATATATTAATGAACATACGATTTGAGAACTTACTCCTTTACTGGAGGTCGGTTAAAAGGGCTAGCCTGTTAATGAGATCAAAATTAAACGTCACGTTATTGAACGTCAAAGTTAACGATAGACAGTCCCCTAAAACGATCACCCTTCGCCACTTCCTAGTGTTTTAGCTGAAAAGAAGTGGCGGAACAAACTCCCCAGCAACACATCTGTCTGTCAGGTTAGCAAAACCAGATTGTTAAAATACTGTGTTAAGTTGATAGTAAATGAATAATTAATTTAATTATTGTCACATGTCAGCTAGCACACAAGCATTCATATAGCCTTCAGGCATGTGGCTTACACGTGCAATGTTTGGTTATACATATGTAATCATAAACCACTATCCGCGCCCCGTGGCGTTACCCGAGGGGAAAACCATGCCGTGTCGACGGCGCGTTTGTGTTTCACGCGCGCCTCAAAGAAATGTCAGCAAAGCAAAGGGGCTTGCCAGAGCCTCCGCCTGCCTGGGTTGCGGTTGTTCGAAAGAGATACCGCGGCCCCGGAACGTAAAGGGCAATAGAAGGAACATGGGTGGGTTTTAGTCAGTAAAAGTCTGGCGGGGGAAAACCATATTTGAGTTATTTGATCATCCCACGGGAACACTGCATTTCTGCGGGATCAAAAATAGCCAATTATGTATTTTTTTCTTTCAATATAAAACGTTGCCCCACACTAGGATTTTTCCTGTACCGTGGGTGCGTTTACAAACATTTAAACTCACATACACCAACAGTCAGACCCGGAAGAACTATCTGTAGGCAATCCAAATATTTGTTCCGTGCGGGGATCGAACCCGCGACACGCAGCGCAGCAGTCGATCGCTCAGCCACTGCGCCCACCGTGTCGTCTAACGTGTGTATTAATTTAGAATATAAGCTATCTTGATACCAAATTTCACTCAAATCAATTAAGCCGTTTGAGTGAACAAACATACACACATGTACAAACTTTCTTTTTTAGAATATTAGTGTGATGACTTGAAAAGGCGTTGAATGCCTGAAATCAGAAATAACTAAATAATCTTTTATGATGCTAGAAAGGTCACAAAAGCAATAGACAGACATTGAACCTAACCAATCGCTTAACTTTAACGATATAACCGATGTACAATGGTCATTAACTGTGATCGTTATACTAGGCGCCGTTGTGCCGCGGTCTCACACAATTGGACACGCAGAGCGATTTGATTGACAAAATGTTTGTCTCCATGAAACAAAAGGCGTGAGTGTATGTAGTTATGTGTTACTTCACAAATAAAATGATTTTGATTTGATTTGATTTAGTTGCTACCCCGCTCCCGTGGGTAGTAGCGTGATTTTGTGTGGTATTCCCGATAATGTAGCTTACTATTAGTGAAAAAATGGTAAAATTTGGTCCAGTAGTTTTGGAGCCTATTCGATACAAACAAATCCTCTTTATAATATTATACCTATATAGTATAGACTAAGTTTTGCCCGCGGCTTAGCTTGCGTTAATTTACAATGTGACAAATAATTCGGGTTATACTCTGCTTGCTCTTTCAATCACGATTCGAAAGACACGTGGCGCCATCTACTGTCATAAGAACATTTTTGTTATTTCAGTTTGAAGGTGATACACCGGACAACGTATATGCAAAATTTCATGATGATCGATTCAGTGCTTTAGGCAAAGAGAAATGGTAACAAACAAAGTTTTTTTTTGTTATAACAATTTTTGCCCCACGCTAGAAATGTATCCTCTTTCTCCTCTCTAAATTCTCTCAAAGTTTCGTGGGTGCATTGGTTTTCGAATTTATAATATTAGTTAGGAAGTTAGTATGTAGCTAAAATTACTACTGGTATCTTAATAATAACAGCCTCACGGGTCAATATTTAAGGTAAAGCCGCGCTTGCCCAAGATGTTGGTCCGTGGATGGGTGACAATTAATTTCCTAACGGGTACTTATCGGTTACTGATCTCTTTTGCTGACTGTACGTCTTTCGGTTTTCATGACACTCTCAATATAATTAAACAGAATACAACAAATACTTTGCCTTCCACTATTTTCATTAAACAAACTGAATGCAATGACCTCACGTAATAACATAATTATACACTCTAAAAACGAAGCAAAAAAGTTTTATTTAATTAAACGAATGCACCACTTTCAACGTTAATTCATAGAACGTAAGGCTTCTGTTCCATTACCAGCGAGTAACTTCATTCAAACTGATTGTTTGACAGAGTTTTCTCACCTCCTGTCCACATAGGTACGTTTGTAACAGAGAGGGTATTTTACCCTCTTCAAAGAGATACCGCGGCCAAAGGCAAAAGAAGGAACATGGATGGGTTTTAGTCAGTGAAAGTCTGACACTCCCCCCAGCAGCCCCCAGAGCGGCGACAGTTATTTGATGAATTCCCATTCCATTTTTTTTCATTCGGACCTTCCCGCTACACTACTCCCAAACCACTGCAAGTCTTGAAAGCCAGAATCAACATTGACGATCAGTAGAAAAGCGACGAGAGAAGTCCTACAGAAACAATTTAACTGCCTTGGATCTCGCAAAGAAATTACTCAGCGCAGGAGTAGGAAAACATAATTTTCACCAAATCTCAAGCTAGTCGCGTCCTCGTAAGCAGAGGTGGAACTTCAGCCTAAAGGACTATAAGTGGCATCACAATACCGTGCATGACAAGGAAATGGGAACGCGTTAATCCCGCAATTGCTTTCTTCCTGGGGGCGCGACGGGTATTCACTGCCGCGGAGCATGTCCAGTGACACACGACACGGTATTTTATTTCACTTAATAAAAGGGCTACGACATAATGATGGTTTTAAATTAATAGTTGCTACCGCTGGTCAGTAGTGCCGTGAAATGTGTCTGTAGGGAGGTGACCGATTTTGCGGATATTTATTAGTGCCTACTAGTTTGCGGATACGTTTTAGTATATTTCAATAATTATGTTCTACATTCAATATAAACTAAAAGTAAATGTTAATGAGATTTAAATTATTGCAATGATAACATTTCAATAGGTGTGTGTTATCTTTAGTATGTTGCTTGCTGAAGGAGAGTTTTTGGCTTTTCACTGATCTCTTTCGTGTGTCAGTTTATGATAGTTCAGTAAGGAGTACATAAATTATATATTTTTATTTCTTTCTTTTATCACATTATGTTTAACAGTCGTTACAGGTAGTCAGTACTAATATACATGTGGTTATATATATTTTTCTAATATTTTTTCTTTTGTTTTGTTTCTTACATTTCTTTTATAAAATTTTGTTTTACTGATTTGTCTTGAGCGAGTCAAATAAATACTGTTTCTGTCTTTCTTTTACTCACTGAGTTGCAGAAGTTATATTGGTTGCTTCATGTTAAATAATAGTATTCAGCTGAATCCGAGGACTGGATTCCGCCTTACTTAATCAGATGAGGCCGCTATTTCTTGTCTGACTAATCTAAGAAGAAACAACCAAAATAAACTCAGAAGTCTCTTTTAAAGTTAAGACATCTTAGCCAAGTCACATGTGGACCATGTAGTTAAGTGTCAGAGATGATCTTTTCTGGAAGCAACCCTACAAATTTAACCTGTCAAGTATCGTAAAATGAATCTAGTCTATAATGGAAACAAGCAGTGCTAATGATATTTAAGTAGTTAGCGTGTCCGTATATCACATGAGTGACAGTGTGTGGTCAGCGAGACACGCTGCCGATGGGCGCATTGCTAGGTGCGCGGATATTTGTATACCTAAGTGCGGATATTGCGGATATATGCAACAACACTGCTGAAGTGTAATTTATTCTTCAGTTAGCCTAACATTTGAAAAAATATAGTCCGATAGTCGCAATCTATTAAGTTGTGAGTTAACAGAAATCAATAGTAGACCTCTTTAATATAAAATAACTGATACTATATTTATTTGAATAACAATATTAATCAAGCCTTAGTGATCCTTGACGGATTCGGCAGAAGTGCATTAAATGCTGTTTTTTATTTATCTACATGTTGCTTAATGGCCTAGGTACTATGGCAGCACCCTTTCACGTGAAATACCTATTAAACTTTACTCATAATATATAAAAACGGTGTGGGCTTGATACTTATGTTGTATGAAAAACAATTTTTGCGAGTCATGTTGTAAATTCCAGTTACTTAATATGTACTTTAAAATATGTTGACCCTGACACCTGTGCCCTTGACGATCTTATATCTGTCTGTAGGTATCAGCGAGCGGTATTCATATAACTGAATTTTGGGATTTATAAAAATAATTAAGTAACTCGAATTTGCCATCGACACGCTATGCAGAAGAAGATTTATTAAAATATCATGTTAATCAATTTCCTTGATGAAATTAGCAATTTCTGAAGGCAACTAAGTTACGCTAAGATCGTTAGATTTGTCTAGGCAAATCTAATATTAATCCATTGAAAGCTATGTAAACTTATTCAAAGAGTTTAGTAATTAAGTTAACATCATTTTAATTAGCAAATAGAATAAACAGCAACAAGCAACTTCTAATTCCTTAAACCAAACTTGAAACATTAGTTGAGCAACACTGAATAAATCAATTAGAACTTTTTAATGTTCTTCTAAATAGCAAATAAATTATAATTACCTTTTCAAACTACCATTCAAAACTACAGAAATTTAGTTGGACACATTCATTTAGTGATAATCACATTTCACGGTGGCGTATCCGAGATAGGTATTCCTAAATATGAAGTCAGTTTATTTAGGTCGGATACCCTGCGGATACTGTGCGGATATCCGCGGGCGATGGCTCAACTCTATTTGACACTTTGAGCCTGAGGTATGTTACCAAGTGTATTTCTGAGTAATTGAGTTTTGTTTGGAATAGGTTCCCAGTGGCGATAAAATTAGGTTAAGGTTCATAACCTTACGCTTGTATCTCCCGGGGGGGTTTGGCAGAGTGTTTAGTGGGTACCTACAGCCAAGTTTGTAACTTCGGTGTTTAAGCGAGTATATTTTTAAATGTACTGAGAAGGTTTTTGTTAAAAAAAAAAACTTATTAAAACCTCCGTCTCTGTCCGGTACGGTTGGCGCAATGGCTGAGCGATTGACTGCTGCACTGCGTGTCGCGGGGTTCGATCCCCGCACGGAACAAATATTTGTATGACCTACAGGTATTTGTTTCGGGTCTGGTTGTTTGTGTATGTTAGTTTAAATGTTTGTAAACACACCCACGATACAGGAGATTTTTTTGAGTGGGGATTGACACCACGCTAAAAATTTATAAAAAAAAAAAATTGTAGATTCTGCGGCAGCTGCAAAATCCTTGAAGGATAATTTAAATACGGTTTCTCTCCTGGTATTCAATCCTAGGTTCTTATGCTTAGTAGACGCGTTTAAAACCACCCAACGAGGTAATCTAGTTTCAGATACTGGGTATTTTGTTTGTTTTTAATAGCCCATGCAAAAAGGCTGCGTTTTGAAATCCACGATTTGCATTTGAAAATACGAATTGCGGTTTGTAGAACGCAATCGGTTGAAATGAATAATGGATATTCTGTAAACATACCTATTTGTTTTTATTTTTTTTGGTTTCAGCTTTTTGTATTATGTATATTTCGATATTTTCTGATGTTTTTCTTGTATGTATGTTTTGCGTTTCGTTTTTGCGTCACAGTAAAGTGAATCCTTACTAATACTATAAAAGCGGAAGTGAGTTTGTTTGTTTGTTACGTCTTACGGACGGACATAGGCTATTTTTTAGGTAGCAGGTACCTGTAAATCAGGAAAGGGAACTGTATTGCCCCGAATTTAACGCGAGCGAAGTTGCGGGCAAAAGCTAGCTATTAAAAGAGTGTGTGTAGAGAATTGTTTTTTTTGTATTTTTTTGTTTTTCAGCCAGTTTTTAGCGTTGTTTTGGGACCTATCAGAAAACCAGTGCTGTGACATAGACCATGCTCAAAGCCTTTTTGGTCTCATACAGGATAATTTATTTTTATGTTTTTCTCTTCCTTATTTAAAAAAAAAAAATCGTTTTTAAGCAAATTTGTTTTAGGTACTGTTGTGCTAGATTAATACTATATACTAACTTACTTTCTATTCAACTTTGTTTGTCGAATATGTTTGATATCGATTGCAATTCTATTAGGTACATAGAGAATTCAAGAGTATCATCGTACTTATGAAATCTAAGTTAAATCCTGAGAAAAAACCCTTTCCTTATTTTTTACTTTCCCCCAAAGATTAGAAACACGACATTGCATTACCCTTAAATGTCCCAAATAATCTCTTAAATCCCTTTGTAATATTAACATAAACAAATGTTAATTCAGTATTTAAAAGCTTTGCAATATTAAAGGGTAATATCCCGAGTATTAAAGGATTATTACCACGTGTGTACGTCAGTTGTCAGTGACGCCATACCCGGTTACATGGCCACCGGAAGTGGACGGCGACACCTGAACGTGTGGAGTTCCGGTTTCCATTTCGGAAAATGGTAAAATGTTGTGGGAAGAGTTTTTTTTGTGGTTTAATATCTTTGTGTTCGTTGTTTTTGCATGTAAGTTGAGGGAGAAGAAGCTATTGCTAGATATATTATACCAAGTTTATTTTTAGGGTTGCGTATCTCAAAAGAAAAACACGGAACCCTTATGGGATCACTTTGTTTGCCGTTTGTCTGTCCGTCTATACAGGGTTATTTGTAAAACACCGGCAACGTCTCAGGACCATGTTACTAACATCATAATCAACAACTTTTGTTCTAGGACATTTAAACATTTATCATATTCAAATCTGATGAACTAACATCAGATTTTCATACAAAAATAAAAATATTGAAATTGAACGCTCTAAATGTTACGAAATCTATGCGAAGCAAACGTAGCTACCTACAAGCGGCGGTGTAGGTATGTAGGTACAGCAAAATACGGAGTTGAAATGTGTTAGGACAACGAAATCTTGAAGATTTGTTTTTGGTAAATGTATAAAATGTAATGTCTTATTTATGTAAATCGGTTAGTTAGTAAGTTCCAAATCACTTACTCTCTGATGAAAACGGTCAGGAGGATTATATACAATGTGTCCGGGCACGGACTAGCGATATTCTATGTGTACTTGTATAACAAACATTATATGTAGTTCTCAAATTTATTGATTTAAAAAAAAAACTACCATTTTTTTTTTCACAAAAAAGTTTACGAAACTTTCAATGATTTGCATATTTTTTTGGATTTTAATTTTCTAAGTTTTCGAAAATGTAAGCTCAGCATTTCTTAATTTAAACGGTAGACAATATTGTTGCTCTTTGAATAAACCTATTTTCGTCTCAGTAAGACCAAAACTTTAAGAGATATGATTATTTTTTGTACACGCATAGAGAATATCTCAAAATGGCTGCCAAAAAGCGAGGAAGCGAATTAGAACCAAGTGTGTATAGTAATAGTAGGTATATTAAAACACTCGTTACATAAGTATCTAGAATATCGCTAGTCCATGACCGGACATATTGTATTTTGGGAGGTACTTGAAGAAAAAATACCAATCTTTAGATATAATTTTCTCTGACTAGTGATGGCATGTTTTCTCCTATTTATATACCTACGAGACACAAAGTAACAATCTTTTAATACCCAAAACATCTGACCAAAATGACAAACATCACGCATTGCTATAAAAAGAAAATGTAGAAAATAATCATGACGTCATCACCCTTGGTGATCATCACCATTTTATGATGACGATGACGCATGACGCAAGTTCTGACATCACTCTTGGCACAACATCTGCATATAATGACGATATAAATTTATTATTACTTTAGCACATAAAGTATATTTTAATTTTTATTGTAATAAAGGATTAATTTTGTCACTGGTAGTTTTAAGAAAAGGCCAAGCTGTCTGGATTTTTTAAATGAAAATTGTTAAGTCAAAGGTACATTTTTCTAGTCAAAAAACTTAAGAACATCATCATAATAAGTGTGTAATAGGGGGTGAACCTATTGCTATCAGCCAAATGAAGACTTCGTGGTTGATTGAAAAACCTAATAACAGTGCGACCCGGGTATCGTAATCAGAATCTCATGAAACAGTCTCGCTTGCGACCCCTCGACCGACGAGGCAGTTTGGTACTCTTTTGCGTCTCTGGATGCCAAAGCCAACAAAGATTAATTCAATCCATCAAGGAAAGAAGATCTTACGGCATGAAACTAATCATTGTTTTACAACAAATCGACTCGAACAGACTAATTCAAACTTTTTACGTTGTATTCCCCGATGCTATCCTTACAGTATAGCTTGCTGAACCTGACACACAGGTCCCTGAGGGCCAAGGTCCAACATATTACCAACCCGAAACTTTTTCGCAAAAAGTTTATACGCTATCCTGAGCAAGGCTCGCCCAATAAATTTTTTACTTTAAAAGATACTGGCCGCATGCTGTCAAAACAGACCACCCATTACATAAATCGTTTAAAAATGGAACACTGCCCAAAATGGAGGGAATAAACGAACGACCGAAGCGAACGACGGAAAATTTAATTAGTGTCTCAGTTTTTCCTTGGGAGAAACAGAAGAAGGAACGATTTTATTATATATAGAAGGTGGAAGGGATACCGACGCAAAAACTGATACCACTTAGTACACCATTCTGAACTCCCACATAGTTCATCGGTATTTAAAAAAAACAAAACCAACTGTGTCCTACAAAAGTACCTATAGGTACCTACACGAACAAAATGTATGGAACAGCTGCAGCTGCAACAAAGGGACCACGAACTTAACTATATATGGTTTTAATATCAACTCAATACCTCCACACGTTTCCGAGATAAAGGGTCTTGACAGACGGTAGGTCCCTAAAAATAAATATCATACCTAGCGACGAAAAATTTATCCGTGAGGGATTCAGTCGTTGCGGCGTCCGTGATCTTTCCAACCTGTATTAGGATACTCTACCTTCACAGCTCTGTTGGTCACGCGTTCGTAAGCGCGACTGCTGACCACTGGTCCTGGGTACGATACCCAGGTCGGCCAAAAAGTGTTATAGGGTTTTTCAATTAGGAATTTCACAGTAGCAACTCGGAGTTTAAAGTTGGCGGGAAGTTACCCCTGTACCTCTGAAAGCAGGTTAACCGTTGGTCCTGCGCCGGAACTCTCTCCGCTCGTGTCAGATTGCCGTATCATCGAACTATGTCACTCGGTCGTGTCCCTCCGACCGATGCTGCAGGTAGACATGAAAGTTATGGGAAAGATGAACAAAGAATAGCCACTACAGGTTTTGTAATTTCATTTAATACGAGCTTGGCATAGTTCCTTCGGACTAACGCTAACTTTAACCCACGTGATGATTGAAAAAAATCTTTCCCTCCCCTTTTGTTCCCTCTTTCTCCCCCTTTTCTAACTTTTTTTAGCGTATGTCCGTCTCTAGCCAACTATCTCTGTACCAAAAATGATCAAAATCGGTTGGGCCATTTAGGTGTAAAGACGTAACAAACAAACAAACTCACTTTCGCTTTTATAATATTATAGCAAGGATTTCCCAAAGGTGGACCCTTTAACAGTGGTAAATATTATATTACAGCACAGGAATACTTTAGTGGTTTAGTTGAAGGAAGCACACACTGATTTTAAAAGATGAAGCAGCTTTTATAATATATTTCAAGCACATGTGGCTGCTAGCCGTGATCAAAATGCAATGACCCAAAAATGATTTTTGAAGATGAATTAATGACAGATTGAAATTCGAAATATGAATATTCAAAAATTTTAAAATCAGTGTTGATTCAAAAGGAAAGAAGCTGAGGCAACAGATAGGGTGGAATACCCTCTCTGTTACAGAACTATGACAGTGAGGGAACAGAGAGTGTACCAGCTGTGCCTACACACACAGTTGTACATTATAATATCTCCGGCACAGAAAATAGTTCCGTCTGCTATATAAAACCTTAATTATTTATTAACAAGGACATCACCAAAAAGATGTCTATATAAGATGTAGTTCCTTCATGTCCTCGCCCAGCGTTTCCATTTCATACGTAAATTCCTTTTCTAAACGGCCTTCCATTCATCCCATCAACATTTAAGCATCCTTTTACCTTATTTATTAAAATACACGCTGAAAAGGCCATCGGTTTTCACCATCTTCAATCTAATCGTTCGTTTAGACCCATTATAAAAGATTCAGGGACCTGTTCTTCTTTCGACATACATAATAAAGAAGCAAAAGGATTTCCGTCCGAATGTATTTCATCCTTAGTGATGACTAGAGCCTGACATTTGATGGGCATTCTGAAAAATTAATCGTTGATTTTGACTTTAATTAGGTTAACTGAAAGCTCATTTGTGATTCTGGGGTAGCTTAGTTAAGGTTGGAGTGAATTTTTTAAGACGATTAAGTGGTGTTTGCAGTATATTGGGGTGTTGTTGTGTTATATGAAACATTTTATGAATCAAGTTAAATTCTTTTTTCTTCGAAAATTTAGAGTGGAAGGACTACAGTCTTTAAAAGGTATTCTGTAAATCGATCTGAACAGGCCACATAGAAGTTATTGATGATCGTTTATTAATAAATCATTTTGACCGTACCTATAGGCAAATTTATGAGCAAACAATTGCTTTTAGGGTTCCTTGTTCGAATGTTCCTTTACCTAAAAAAGAAACAACAACAGAAGGAAAATGGGTGGGTTTTAGTTAGTATAAGTCTAATACTTTCCGCACCGCCCAGAACGGGGGAAGTTATTTGATGATTTCCCATCCGGAAAAAAGCCATTTAAAATATTTAACCTACACAAAACGTTCAGATAATCCTCCGTCCAAAACCTCAGTAACACAACACGGCGTTTAGTTTAAAAATAAAATAGTTTACAGTACGGAATCACAGACTGTCCCGAAGGTAATAAAACATTGTGAGATTGTCCAGACGACTTTTGTTACCGAAATAACTGAGTCTAGTTTTCATTGTGCTACCAACGCTGCTGTTTATTTATTTTTTGGCTATATTTAAGGTCATTTTTAGGTAAAAAATCTTTCGGATTTGCTTTTTTAGACCAACTCTGGTACATACATATTATATCCTTAGCTTAACGGAAGAGCCAACGACAGAATGTTACAAAAATGGCACAAATTGCAAAAGTACTGCAAGTTCCACAGAACAATCCGGACCTCAAGAATTTCATGTGGGTGGAAATACTTTTACGTTACCCATAGGGACTGGCCAAAGCTGAAGATTGGTTCGAAAGAGATACCTCGGCCCCGGAACAGACAGGGAAATTATAAGTCTGACACACCCTTACGCTGCACCCAGAGCGAGCGAAGTTATTTGATGATTCCTTAGCCGTAAAAAAAGGGTGTAGAAGTACCCTTAATTTTGCCGAAAGGCACGTTCTCACCACCATTGCCATGTTTTAATTACGGAGATATTGGTGGTCAAAGTTACAACATTTTGTTGATTTGAAGTTTAATTAAATACACACACTCATATGAAATTCACCTGCAACTATGTCAAAACTCTTAAAAAAAGTTAAATTTGATACACTTATTAGGTATTCGATTGAGCTGCAGTGTTGGAACATATTTATTTTGAATGGCATTGCATGGTTAAGTAACGTCATTCTAAATTCAATATGGCGGCTCCCAAACATTATTAGTTATTCTTTATGTATTCCACTGATATTGGAATCAAATGAAAGGGTTTACTTTGAAGGATACGAGAATTAAAATGGCGTCACTCTAAACTGCGCTGTCTGGGTTTTATTTAAACTATAAAACACGTTTTCACAGCAACAATCAATACATCAAAGACATATTTCTAAGGTCATCATCGAAGTGTTACGATTTAAAATATTCAGTTGATGAGTAAATCATTTATCGCGAGTAGTGATGCATCAATGTGACAGACAGATTAGCATTATATCTGTCATCGAGTTTGTCATACAAGCTTGTCTAGGAACAGTTTACAAGTCATTTTTTTTTTAAAACGTTGCCCCTCTAGTAATTTCTCCTGTGTCGTGGGTGAATTTTACAAATATTAAAACTCAAATGCGCAGACTGCCATAGCCGAAATATCTACCTGTAGGTCAAACAAATATTTATTCCATGCGGGGATTGAACCCGCAACACGCAGGGCTGCAGTCGATTGCTAAGCCACTACGCCAACCGTGCCATCAACATGTCAATAGGATATTCTACTATCTATTCGTTTAACCCGCTGCTCGGCTCTTTACTGTCGTAGCGTGATGTTATATAATATATTAATTTCGTTAAAGAATGCCTATACAAAATTTTAAGTCAATCCGGCCAAGGAATGGCGTTCTTCCATACAAACTTTGCCACCTTTTTTCAACCCCTTAGGGGTTGAACTTTGTAAAACCCCTTCTTAATGAGCACCTACGTCCAAGGATTTCCCATGCAATATTTGACACTCCTAACACTTGTAGTTTCTGAGACTTCGGTATGAGTGAGTCAGTGATTTTCTCTTTTATGTAGATACTAGCTTTTGCTCGCGGCTTCACTCGTGTTAAATCCGGGGTAACACAATTCCCCTTTCCTGGTTTGCAAGTACCTGCTACCTGTAGTTTTTGCCCTTGCGCCTTATTTATTATAATAGCAAACCTAGCTAAGATTTCCCTTTTCTTCCCTCTTTCTCACTAATTTCTCACTTAAAATAAAGCATATGTCCGTCTCCAGGATCCCAACTATATTTGTACCAAAATTTATCAAAGTCGGTTTAGCCATTTAGGCGTGAAGACGTAACAAACAAACATACAAACAAACTCACTTTCGATAAGGTTTTATTTACTGGCAGGGAAGAACTGGTACAAAATCATGAAATTTTGAATGAGATTTACTTTTGTAACTAAGGATTCATTTCGAATTTCGAATTTTTCGCATTCACGGCTAATTACAGAAAACTTTTTTGATTGTCCTTTGTTGATGTTGTTTGTTAACTTTTTAAGTTATTCTTTTTACTACTTCAACATAAAAATAGTAGTAGTATAGTAGTAATAACCCAGAGTTGGGTATTCTTACAGCAAATATCAAATATCTTTCACATATCAATTCCCCATTCATTACATCTAAAACGATCAATAACAGTAATTAAATGTATCAATAATTTATTATTCAATCACTTCAAGACAAGCAATCAGGTCTCTTGATCAAATTAAATAATATTAAAGTCTTTGGCCCTAAGCATCAGTTGACAGCGTAGCAAATCAAATAATATTGATAGTGCTATTTCGCTATACATTTTATAGTATCATATGGTATTTTTGTGTAGATAGATTAATTATAGTTTTACGTTATATACGACATCTACATGTTAGAACAAAAACATCACCCGACCCCCTGTCTAAAATTACGACCACCATCCAAGATATATTTGGCAAATATTCCCGGACATAAGCGTTACAGTTCATAATTACACTAGTATCAGAATAATGATGATAAAACGAGTTGGCACAACACTACATGACGATATTTACATCACTAGTCGACGAAAAAACTCGGCGAAACCATCGTCAGAACCTTGGATCACGTGGGGAAATTGGCAGTTTCGACCCATCAAAATTTTCCAAATCGCCTACTGTCTTTAAGCAATTTACGATTTCACTGTGAGGTAAAAAGGGAATTTAAAGTGTGTCTATTATACAACATTAAAATTGAGGTGTCTGTTTGTAATTTTAAAATAATAGTTTTTTACTGAATCCACCAGGAAGTGTAAACGGTATTTATTACAAAAACACCTTTTTTAATCTTTCTGTCTGTCGGTTTGTTTCTACTGGTCTCCGAAAACGGCTGGACCAATGATGATAGGACCTTTACGATCAGATAGCTGATGGTATAAGGCAGTTCATGGCACTAATGTAGTTAACTTAATTTTATTTAGGAAAAGGCTTCCGGCAAAAATTAAAACCCTTGGAATGATTCAAATAATTATTTTTCTTTTAATTTCACGCGAAACACAACTCGAAGGTCGCGTATAACTAGTTTTGTAAAATGTTGTATTGTTAAATATTTAATGTGTAGTTTATTTCAGGAGTTTGATGTACCTGAAGCAAGGAGTTTTTTTACTAAACATGATAGTAAATAAAATTCAGGGCCTCGTTAGGTTGCGAAGCGGCGAGATGTCTTATTTTTTTTAAACTGTCTACCTTATTATTTAAAGTCATTTATTTAATTGAGCTGAGCTCAAAAGCAGCTCTTTTTGAACGACAAAAAAGGACAGTTCCAAAACGTAAGTTAAGACTATTTATTAAAATTTTATTTATTATGGCAATGAATATAGAATTTTTACAATTACGAGGTTAATACGTTTGGACTATAGAAGCATAGTGTGAAAAAATTCGTTGTGTTTCAATGTTTTTTTTTAATAGTTTTGTAAATTAGATATCCAAATCATAAATATGCACCCTACGTAGTGTCTCCCTCTCGTCTACTACGTAATGTTTTAAACTTGAATAGAACAGCTAAGTCAATTAGAAATTAGGACAGGACCGAACGAATCGTCATCAGCAAAGAGTACTAAAGATTTAGGTCGCAAATGATGACAGAATTTAGAAGAAGTAGAGGAGTCCCAACATTTATTCAGAGTACTGCATTGAAATTAATACCTGTAAGTAAAAACAATAGAAGTATTTACTTCTCCTCTCGAGGGAAATGTGCCAGGTCGGTGACCTATAACATATGTTATGAAGTCAATCAATAGACACGATGCTTGGTGAAACACGCTTTTATAGACTACGTTCTTTGAGTACATTTTTGAACATATTTTCCAGTGACAATGGGTAGGTTCAAGGGAGTTTTAAGTAAGCTTTATCGAATAGCTTAGTGACAACGCAAGAATCATGTCTGCTCTGTGTTGGTCTGTAGCCGCGCGTTCTGGCTTGCGTCCAGCGCAGGCGCTCGCAAATAGACCAAGCGACACTCACCATGTGGTTTAATTGCCTATACAAGCGAATTTTATCAACTATTTTTATAAATAATTGTAGTTTCAACACACTAGCCCGGATATTGTGTGTTTTTGACATTCAGAATCGAGTTCTTTTCGGGTATTCGCTACAGCTGTTGAATTGGTTGTAATTTATTCTTGAATTTATTTAATAGCCTGGTTGACAAGGTTTTAAATTTATTGGCTGGTATTGAACAATGTTTCTGTATAGACGAATGGATGGGACATTAGTGCTTTTCTGTTATGTAGATCATGGGAAGATGTATGACAGAAATAAATGTTAATTTGGTGGATTTGTTGAAGCCAACTGTAGGTTATTTTGCAGTCTTGTCACACAATACAAGTCTCATTACGATTATGAATAGAACTAACAACAATCGGTTTGTTCATAGACTAGAATATTGCAAGGACTTTAATAATTAGGTCAGCTAAATATTTAGATGTTTGAAGACAAGAATTTGTTTGATCTGTTTGAGTAGAGAAAGCTATTCCCGGTAGGATACAGGTAATATTCAGAATGACTAGTTTTCAATGAAAAGTCTGGGTCTGATTTCTCAGGAGCAGCCACAGAGTCTGGATTTGTGCCTAGTTGATGTCAATAAGTTAGCCCCTTATTACTGAGTGTTATTTGCAACTGTATTACGTTAACTGGATGCCAAAAACATATAAAAACGAACACGTTTGGGATTTTAAAACTGAAAATTTTGCTGTTTTACTTGATTCTTATATACTTTACTTTTTAACTGACTTCAAAAAAAAGAAGAGGTTCTCAATTCCACTGTATTTTTTTAACCGACTGTTATAAAAATACAGTTTAATTCGACTGCATTTTTTAAATGTTTTTTAAGTGATTTTTCCGCCGATCGTGTGCCGATTTCCAAAATTATTTTTATAATCGAAAGGATATACTCTACAAGGAGTCCCATATTGATTTTATCAATATTGCTTCAGTAGTTTATGAGTTATACTTATAATACATCTATAATATATATATTTTCTTCTAATGGTTATAGACGTTATGATAATATCTCTTAGTAGCAATGGAAAACGAATACTCGATAAATATTTGTTTGAGATACCATAACTAAAAAAGGCTGAAATAAAAAAAATACAAGAAATTGTGATTTTTTTTAAATTCGTTGGCAAAAAAATCGATGAATCAAACAAAAGTCACCGACTTCCGGAAGTTAAACTTATTTTGCACTTTTAGTGTTCTTTTGTCTAAAAAATTAATATAAAAACTAATACCTATTAGTATACATACAGAAATGTGAAAACATAAATCTAAACCAATAAATTTAGGTACTCGCCACACAATCTTACTATCCTACATAATATTATAAATGTGAATTTTTGTGAGGATGGATGTTTGGATTTTTGTTACTCTTTCACTTCAAAACGGCTGAACGGATCTCGATGAAATTTGGCACAGAGGTGGATTATAGTCTGGAATAACACACAGGATCCTTTTTTTTCGATCATCATGCGGGCGAAGCCGCAGGTGCCAGCTAGTGAGAATTAAAAGGAGCTCGTAATAATGTGTCTGTCTCCTCCCCTTATCACAATTTATTTGAGGTCTGCGCAACATGTCTTCTTCTCCCATTATTCTCTACTAGTTTCCGCCCTCGACTTCTTCCGCGTGGCATAGTTACTTTGGGCTAACGCTAACTTTAAACTACGTGATGATCGAAAAATAAAAAAAAACTTTGTCTCCCTTTTCTTCCCTCTTACTCCCCCCTTTCTCACCTTTTTTAGCCTATGTCCGTTTCCAGGGACCCAGCTATCTCTGTACTAAAATTCATCATAATCGGTTTGGCCATTTAGGCGTGAAGACGTAACAAACAAACAATCAAACTAACTCACTTTCGCTTTTATAATATTTGTAAGGATGAGTAATGCTTACTAATATTATAAAAGCGAAAGTCATACCATCAAACACAGATAATATGAAGAACACTCTTTAAACAAAAACACCCTGTATTTCTAATTAATACCAGGAGATGATGATGATTTGTTAACAGGCAGACAACATTGAAGACGCAGTAAAAAATATGTATTTCAAGATCAAAATTCAGTTTTTCCGTGTACATTAGCTCGTCTAGAGTATTTTTAACTAATCGTAATTTGCTTTAATCTTTGGCTGAAGTAGTATCTATTTATAAAAATATCATGAATGCAGTCGATTATGTGTGCTTACCTTTTTAATTTATTACGCCATTATTTCTAGAAGGGGTAAGCAGAGGTGTTTAGAGAAAACCTTTAATGGATTTATGGACAACTAGCTTCTGCCCGCGGCTTCGCTTGCGTTAAATTCGGGTAACACAGTTCCCCTTTCCTGATTTGCAGGTACCTGCTAGCTGTAGTTTTTGCCCTTATGCCTTATTGATTATAATAGCAAAGCTAAGTTTTCCCCTTTTTTCCCCATTTCTCCCTTATTTTCCACTTAAAAAAATAGCCTATGTCCGTCTCCAGGGTCCCAACTATCTAGTGTACCAAAATTCATCAAAATCGGTTTAGCCATTAAGGCGTGAAGACGTAACAAACAAAGAAACAAACAAACTCACTTTCACACGTCTTCACGCCTGAATGGTCAAACCGATTTTAACTCACTTTCGCTTTTATAATATCAGTAAGGATGTCAACTGTATTTCACGAGCCTGGCTACTTTTCACTCTTGTCGACTTTACATGCAGTCGATTGGATAACAATTTTAAATGTCTATAAAATAGAAACATAAACAAATAGGTACTATACTTTTACCTGCATTTACATCAAGGTGAATGCTGCCACGAAACTTACCTGTAAAACAAAAATAACATTAGAAACTCATTTTATGTCTCAGTCATGTTTTCTGAAAGTCCATTCAATTTGGTCAAATCTCGACAACATAACTTCTTCCTTTTGGGAAAAGTCAATCAATGCAACAGTTAACGTGAGATTTACCAACACATTTAACCTCTAGAGCCCCAGCGGCACAAAAACGTGCCAGTAAACAAGTATTACCGTTGAGCCCCGTTTGCACAAATTTGTGCCACCAAACCCCGACCGATTTAAAACTGTATTTGTAGTAAAGATAAGTCTTAAAATCGGATTACGCTTACAATAAGAGCCCGCCCGGCGGTGCTTGACGGATAGTTGACGTAAATAATGGCGGTCCTTGAGAGGTTAAGGTACAATTCGGAGGCGGTCGCAACTGCAGACGGCAACGGTAAAGCTGCACCAATCGCTTTTTTTGCAGGTGGGAAATCCTTAAATAACTTCCCCCACTCCGTCCAGAGCTTCAGACTTGTACTGACTAAAACCCACCCATGTTCCTTCTATTGCCCTTTACGTTCCGGGGCCGCGGTATCTCTTTCTAACAACCCGCAACCCCGGGACTTTGTGGGTTGCAGTTATTGTTAACATGTCGCTGTCGCTGCCGCCACCGATGTTTGCGGTGCCGTCGCCTCTGAAACTGTACCTTTAAAATTTAAGTGTTTTTTTTTTAATAAAAAACCTTGCCCCACGCTAGACATTTATCCTATATCGTAGGTGAGTGACTCCCTTTAGGCCATCCTAATATGTATTTGTTCCGTACGGGAATTGAGCCCGTGACCCGCAGCCAATAGCCAGGCCTTTTGGACGTCAGAAACCCAAAACCTTCGATTGCGTTGAACCTAGAGTCGGTTAAAAAGATCTAGAAATAAACATTTTATGCTGTTTTTATATGAAGTGTCGACGTTTTTAATTACATCTACTTATGAAGGCATAATTACAGTTTCAATCATGTTACCAGTCTTATTAATCACAACCAATTAGAAGCTTAAAATAACGGTATCGTGACATGGAAAATGGAAAAGTTAACGCCCCTAGTTATATGGAACGTGATCTAACATAGGTTAAGTTTTTTATGTCCACTTGTAGGCAATCAGCTGCTTTCGTAAATATCCTATATTTCCTGCAGAACTCGAAGCACAGAAGACCCCCCCCCCCCCCCCCCGTCCTGGTACGAATGCGTTGCGCAAACGAAACGTAAAAACATACAGTCGAATTGAGAACCTCCTCCTCTTTTTGAAGACGGTTAAAAACGACTTCGTGCAGTACATGAAAAAAGGCACGTCTTAACTGTAATGTAATGATTTCAGAGTCCTATAAAATAGTTGTGTTCTCGATTCTCACACATACACACCTGACTAGAAATTATACATCGATTATTTCAAGATTTTACTAATACGCTTTTTTGGTATACGTACTAAAGTAAATTTGAATATTATTAATAGGTATTAGTAAAAATAACTTAATAATTAGTTCAGGTCAAAAGCTAATTACAAGTTACAAGGATTCCTCAAGGAGGAACATAAATACTCATGTAGTTATGTATATTGATTTAAAAGGAAACTATTTATGGTCTAGATTGTGTGCTAGTCGCATAACAACTTTAAGCCATTTGAGGTGCTGGGGTTGTTCGAAAGAGATACCGCGCCCCCGGACTCGGGCCCCGGACTCGGGCGGAGCGGGGGGGGGGGGGTGAGTGTCAGACCTATACTGACTAAAACCCACCCATATTCCTTCTAATTGCCCTTTATGTGCCGGGGCCGTGGTATGTCTTTAGAACAACCCGCAACCCCGAAAATAAATATACTTTGATTCTGAAATGACCTTGACAGTCTTTGACAACAATAAGTTTTATAAACAATTAAATAAGCTCAAACTCATGATTAATTTGAAAATGACGGGTGTCACGCATATGAACCGGTATATAAATGAACCGTATTAACTGAATGTCGGAGGTAGTGACATTTTAATAACTGGGCGTGTCCGAACAGTCACAATTATTAGGTTCTTTCTATTTAGTAACACACAAACAATTATCCTACTAATATTATAGCTTCCGCCCGCCATAACGCTAACTTTAACCGGCGTGAAGATCGAAAAAAAAATCTCTCCCCTTTTCTTAACTCTATATCCGCCTTTTCTCACTTTAAAAAAAAAAAAAATATTATTAAACCTATGTCCGTCTCCAGGGTCCCAAGTATCTCTGTACCAAAATTCATCAAAATCGGTTTGGCCATTTAGACGTAATGACGTAACAAACAAACAAACTCACTTTTGCTTTTATAATATTAGTGAGGATGCGAATGCTTGTGAGGATGGATGGACGTTTGGATGTTTGTTACTCTTTCACGTCAAAACGGCTGAACGGACCTTGATGAAAATTGGCACTGAGGTAGATTATAGTCTGGAATAACACATAGGATACTTTTTTCCGATAACACGCGGGCGAAGCCGCGGGCGCCAGCTAGTATTGAATATAATTTTTGGTGATCATAATTTAGGTAATGAAAAAGGTTCAGTATGCCTTTCCTGAATTATATTTAATCATTAAAATCGTCAAAACAACCCTCCATTTAATCTCATTGAATGACTCGGTGACGTAAATCCAGGAAACAAACATTGTAACGACTACTAACGTAAGTTCATTTATTTAAGACTTTTTTATTGTTTTTTTGTAGGTCGTTATTTTTTATAAAAAGTTTTCTTTTTTAATGTTAGTGTAAGCTGTGGTAAATCTACTTATTTATAAGTGGTCTGGAATTTTGTAATTATTTTAAATTTGCGTTTCTAGGGTTTCGTCTGTCAAGACTCTTTATCTCGGGAACACGTAAAGTATCGATTTGCTATTAAAACCATATATTAAAACCTGTGGTCTTTTGTCAGCTGTGCAAGAATCAACCCTCTAAGTCTACGCAGTAAAGATATGGCCGTTTATGTTGCAAGTTTGTACGGAACGCTCGGTGCTTGTTTCTCTGTCTCTCTCTCTCTCTCTCTCTCTCATAGAAAGCAAGCCAGTTATTTTCGTTTCGTCTTTCTACTTCGCATTCAACAGTGTGGTGAGTGTGGTGTCGCGACGATTATTTTTGTTGAGTGTATACAGGTTTTTTGTGCATAATAAATAATAACTTCGTTCAATCCGGGTGTCCGTTGACACCTCTCAAGTTTTTAAGGTACACATTTTTATCACACATTTACATTTTTATTTAGATCTATTTGTAGTTAATATTAAGAAATTAAGCCATTTTCTCAGGAACGACAATAATTTTAATTCTGTAACAAAGTAAGTTTCTAAACAAACTGACCCAAAACTACCCTACATTTCTGTATACTCCTCCACTATAGGGAACAGATTGTACACGATAAAACATACTGACATGCATTGTGTGTCAACCAACATAACCTGAACTCTCCTCGCTAAAGGAGAATTTTCCTACAGCCTACATTTCTAGATGTCTGTGTCACTTGGTATATAAGGGCATTATGTACTTGGACGTTGCTATCTAGCACCTCATTAGCAAAAGATCGCCAACTGACATTTGTGTTGATAAATACATTGGTAGTTTTATTTTTGCAAAAATTTTGATGTAGGGCATACATACTTAATCCCTTCGGATCTACATACTACTTATTATTAGTGACCAACCGGTTTAGTTTTGGCCACAATTTCAGTTTCGGCCAATTATGGGTTAAAATTTTGACCCAATCGTTCGGCTAACGTTGGGTGAGTTCGTTCGTGCCGTTCTCGGCTTTAAATTGTTTATAATTATTATTTATATATCCTATATTCATAAAAACTTTTTACATATCTAATCCATATATTTGTTAACACGTGTTACTGTTTGTTAAGGAATGTGTAAATCTATGCTAGATTTTGACCTCCCATAAATAAAAAGTTTTTGTAGATTTGTTTTCGGACGAAATTGGGACTTGAGGCCCTAACGGTGGAGCACACAGTGGCGATCTGCCCAGTCCCACTTTACATATAGGGTGGCTACCCTAATAAAACATTTTTTTCCAATTTTTATTTTACCACTTTGTCGGCGTGATTGATATACATATTGGTACCAAATTTCAGCTTTCTAGTGCTAACGGTCACAGAGATTAAGCGAGGACGGACGGACGGACGGACGGACAGACAGACATGGCGAAACTATAAGGGTTCCTAGTTGACTACGGAACCCTAAAAAGGTGCTTAAGTAGAAAAATTTAATAAAATACACGTGAAAATAGAAGCTATCGGAATATCAGTATAACGTCAGTAGCTAACGAGGTTATCTGGAGGGCCCAGCAACTTGTGTAGCCTTATCTCATACATTTATGTATGGGACTCGTGGAACAAGAGCTTAGGAAACTCGTGGACTGACATACTTACAACTGAATTGTAAAGTCACAGTTGAATTGTAAAGTCACAGTCACAGTTGAATTGTAAAGTCACAGTTGAATTGTAAAGTCACAGTCAGTCTAGGTTTGATTATAATGTTCCTCATTTCTGTGACCCAAGAACTGGCTTTTTAACTTGGAAAGAGGCTTTTTTTTGCGGATGGGAAACCATCAAATAACTTCGGGGGGATTGTCAGACCTGTACTGACTAAAACCTTGTTCCTTCTTTTGCCCTTTATGTCCCGGGGACACGGTACCTCTTTCGAACAACTCATGCAGGCGGTGGCCCTGGAAGGCCCCTTTGCTGACTGGAAAGAGGCTTAGCGTTTTCATAAAACGTGGCAACACTGCCAGGCTCTTGGGTACATTACTAGTGGACAGTGTTGAATTGAATAGAAATATCTACAAGTCGCAAAAAGTTTTATTTAGTTACAAGTATTTTCATGAATATTCTAAAATTCTTAAAGTTGAGTTGGGTTTAAACCCAGGCAGCGCTTTACTGGTCCAGTGTTATTTATTTTATCGCAAAAAGTTGAAGGAAAATATCAAACTGGTGAGATAAAGAACCAACAAAGAAACGAAAGTATGCATTAATGATAATATCCTAAGATAATGCTGAATGAGGACATTTGATGAGAAAATCTGTGCAAAAAGTAAAGAAAAAGATTACATATCGATTTAAATATCGATGTGAAGTAGACCTAATAATATGGATAATTTGAGTAAAAGATGATGGGACTAGGAAGTAGAAAAGCAGTAAACATTGATTAAAATCTTTAAACGGGATATTTAAAATGTTTTACATATTACTGTTTTTTAGTTTGCTATATTACGGCGCAATTGCACACGCCATGATCACGATTCAAATGTTATAAATAAAGTCAGTGACCAGACAGTTTAAAAACTTATAAGAAGTGAACTTACATTACCATACAATGCACGAACTATGATGAGGTTTTTGTTTTTTTAAAAATTTCAGGAGTATAAACACCAGAATGCTAAGCTTTTCATCCCCATCGTAGCAGGTGGCTTGTGCCTACCCTCTTGGGGAAAAGACGTGAGTGTATGTATATGTGTTTCTGTACTACCGTGTATTTCATAGATTTAATTAAGAAATAACTTTCTACATACATCAACATGCTTCAGATTTACAAGTTCCCAAAAGGAGGCGATTTAAAACTCCCTGACATGGTTAAGCGCCACACACACATGAATGCGTTTCACAAGAAACCTTGGATCGTACGTGTGAAACCGGGTAAAAAATATCTCAAAAACCCACAGGGAGTTTGTCTGGATATCTTCTTGAATAAAAAAGGTGTAAGAAACGGATATCGAATTCATACCAATTTAAAATCCTTACTAATATTATAAAAGCGAAAGTGAGTTTGTTTGTTTGTTACCTCTTCACGCCTTAATGGCTAAACCGATTTTGATGAATTTTGGAATAGAGATAGTTGGGACCCAGGAGACGGACATAGGCTATTTTTAAAAAAAGATGTGGTATATGAGGGAGAAAGAAGGAAGAAAAGGGAAAACTTAGCGTTGCAAAAGCTAGTTGAAAATAATACTTAAAAGGTTGATTATTTTGGTCTGAATAAATATCACAGTTTAGAAAAACAATACATAAACCGTGTCATTTGATAGTCTTATCATGGGAGTGCATTATCACTAACTAGTCCGCCATCTTTAGGAGTCCGCCATATTTGATTTATTGGACATTCAGCTAAACATGTACTGTCATCAAAACTACACGAGAAAAACGTAAAACAGCTCATTATAAGAACGGGAAGAGGTGCATAACTTTCAGTTAAAGTTTTTTAACATATTTAGTTGAAACGAATAAAAGTATGTTAAAAAAAACCCCGTGAAGTTTCAAAAGTGCTTAAGGGAAGCAGCTGTTTATTTCCATGAGTTCATTAAATACAGTATTTTCATATTTCAATGACCTTTAATATTGCAGTAAGGTAAGGTTCTGTCAAAGAGATATCAGCAAAGCATCGGCAGGCGGTGGACCTTAAGGAAATTATGAACTCTTCAGTATAGAACTTTAAAACTAACGGAAATCTATCAACGTCGTATTTTTAAGTATCAAAGTTCCATTTGTGTTTCTTCCAGGGAGGATGGGACCTGGGGTAAGTAGATACCTACAGACACTGACAGCTAATCTTAAGTTCTAGTGTGAAGACGCTAAGTTAATGTTGGCTCAAACTAACTTCTGCCGCCACCTTTGTCTGCATCAAAGTAAAATTGAAATTAAATTCAGCGTTTGATCGCTGTAAGATTTTTTGACATTTGATGAGCAGTTTTCGGGATTATCTCTTACATCCACACTTACAAACTTTATTCCTTTATATTATTACTACTTATAGTTAAAACTCATCAACTTTTAATATTCGTGCGTAATTATGTTATTTATGCCACGAAACTGACGTCATATCAAGAATAAGCTTGGTATTACGTAAACAGCTCTTAACCTGGCTAGCAATTAATTATACCGCCGTTTACCTACTGCAACAATTAATGCACAAACAAATTTTAATATATCGGTTCTTTCCTGCATTTTAGTCGACAGCTTGACGTAATTACCCCAATTTTATTTTCCATAAATTTCACACAGAATATTAATGTACTTTCAAATTCTAAATAACAAATGCCCCATAATTTTAATTACCAAACAAGTGTTAGCTATAAAATCGTTAAATCGCTTCGTATAAATAAATAGCCGCCATGATGTGCCAAACAGCGACATCTGTTATCCAGTAGCGGAGTTTATTTGAACATTTATGGTTTCTTCTGTTTTATTTTAGTTGGGTATTGATTGATTATTCGATTATTTGTTTTTATCGATTTGCTGCGGGCATTTTTTGTAGATTTTATTTATTTACTTAACTCTACAGAGTTATTTTCATTAATGTTATTTTGCACAAATTGCATGTTTCTGACAGTAGCGGTTAGCCTAGGGAGTAGCATTAATAAGATAACGGCAGAGCATAACTGGTTCATTGGAGAGAGCAGTCAACTAAGGTGACGACAGTAATATACAAGGTTTGAATCCTGGCTAAATTAATTCTTGTTCCTTACTTGATTTTGTGGTTATTGGTTAGAAAAATGTAAATGAGTAAATGATGCCGTGACGTCTGATAGGGGAGAATGGAAGAAGAAAACGTGTTGCGCCGACTCCAAATAGAACGGGACAAGGGCAGAAAAATGATAATGGTGAGAAAAATGTAGTGAGGAACCTTCTAAGTACAATTGTTTATGGCTTTAAAAGTAGAGGAAAACCAAAGTGACGATGGATGGCCTGTGTGGAGCATGATATAGCTAGAAAGGAGATTACTGCTGAGATGATGAGCCATACACAAGTATGGAAGAAGAAGACATGCTGGCCCGACCTCAAATAAATTGGAATAAAGGAGAATTATGAATAGATTTGGTTGTTATTCATAGGTAAAGATAGTGCTAAACATATTATTACGCGATTTAGAATACACTTCATTCTAAATCGCGTAACATTACTGACCGATAAAGGTAGTGTACCCATACCTTATGGATATTTTGTTAAGGAGTAATGAATAATATGGTCAAGGAAACTCGGAAACTTTTAGGAGAGCAAGGAACATGCCAAAGTAAAAATGGGTGATTGATAAAAGATACCATAGTTGGAAGGCAGAGAACACTGCGATGCTGGTTGATCAGACAATGTAGGGATGATAGAAGACCCCAAATCTTTTTGTAAGAGCTCAACATCACGCTTATAATTCCCTAAGAGTTAGGTTGGGTTGAGGTGTACTTTATTATACACGCATATTTTGCTAGTCTTATTTAAATAAGTTTTTTATAAATTGTATATACATCTAATCCTTACTTAATATTATAAAAGCGAAAGTGAGTTTGTTTGTTTGTTTGTTACTTCTTCACGCCTAAATGGCTTCACCGATTTTGATGAATTTTGGTACAGAGATAGTTAAGACCCTGGAGACGGACATAGGCTATTTTTTATAAAAAAAGATCGAGATGTGAGGGAGAAAGAGGGAAGAAAAGGGAAAACTTAGCATTGCTAGTACAATAAATAAGGCGCAAAGACAAAAACTACAGTTAGCAGGTACCTGCAAATCAGGAAAGGGGAACTGTGTTACCCCGAATATAACGCGAGCGAAGCCGCGGGCAAAAGCTAGTATATAATAAAACACAAAAAAATAGCATCAAAAATTCTCTTCAACACTGTCAACTAGTAATGTACGCAAGAGCCTGGCGGTGTTGTCACGTTTTATGACAACGTTAAGCCTCTTTCCAGTTTGCAAAGCAGAGGGACCTGCCAGGGCCACCGCCTGCTGGCGTTGCGGGATGTTCGAAAGAGGTACCGTGCCCCCGGAATATAAAGAACAAAAGAAGAAACATGGGTGGGTTTTAGTCAGTACAATTCTGACATTCCCCCCCGCTCCGCCCAGAGCGGGGGAAGTTATTTGGTGATTACCATCCGCAAAAAAATAATCGTTTGTGTATTAGGTATAGGGGGCGGGTCTATCGTCATCAACCGCGGCACAAATGGAGACTCCATGGTTAGTACCGTATTGCGGGTTGTTCGAAAGAGATACCGCGGCCCCGGAACGTAAAGGGCAATAGAAGGAACATGGGTGAGTTTTAGTCAGTAAAAGTCTGACATGCCCCCTGCTCCGCCCAGAGCGGGGGAAGTCATTAGATGAATTCCCACCCGAAAAAAAAAATGGTTAGTAACGAAAAATTCCCGAAGAAAAACCTAATAGGACGCGCGCTGGATGTCGAACCCAATACCTGCTCAGCAGTTCCATGCTAATAATTTTCTCATCGTAGATCTCTTTTAAGGATCCGTCTAACATAAACATAATAACACAGATGAAGCACAAACATCTAAAAATACCGACTAGAAACATTTTTTCCCGAGCAAAAGGGACCTTTTTTCCGTGCGAGAATTAATTAGAATTTCCCACGACATGAAAAAGACTTACAAAAGAAATGTAGCTCGCATTATTTTACAAACGGCGACCATACAGCTATAAATGTAAATATGTATAACACAAAAAGGGTTGGTATACTGAAACGATTTTCGCGATATCGACAATATATGTACCTGCCTCTCTACCTACCTACTGGAGGTAACCCGGTGCGGTATAACGTGTCCTAAACATACAGAATCGGGGGTGGTCATAAAAATTATAATTAATTCGCATAAATAACTGCTAATTATTCCATGTGAGAGACTGGAGGGTTGCCTGAATCCGGTAAAGTTATTTCGGCTAGGACAAATTATGTGTTTTTCGCATCAAGAAGAGCTTTTTCACCCTTAACATACGTACTTGGACGGAAAAGTGCACTTCTGAAAAGGGATTTTCAAAAAAAGTAATGTTCTTTAATGAGAAAAATAGTTTTCATATCTAAGTTTGTTAACGAGTATTTATAACTCAACTATTTCATTACTATTATTCAGTTTCAGTTTAATATGTTAATGTTTGCCTATTAGTAATAAATGCTATTAAAAAATTACAGTCGTTACAGGTCAGTCAGTGGCCCAAAAGACTGGTAACCAGTCTTACCAAGGTGTATTGTATTACCTAGTACTAACTGGGTTGTGGAGGTCAGATAGACAGTCGCTCCATGTGTAATACTGGTATTTAACTGCATCCGCTAAGACTAGAAGCCGACCTCAATACAGTTGGGATAAGGTTTGGCAGATGACGATGTTGTGGAAAAGTACTAATAAATAAAGTAATTATAACTAAATTATTAATACAGGTAATAAGGCGATAAGATAAAGTAAAGTAACTACAGTGCCTTTAAAAGCAGCAAAAGAAATAAAAAAGAAAATAGTTTAACTTACGTAACATTTCAACTAACGCTCGTTTAAAGCAAAGTTTAAAGTTCTGTCCGTTCTCCTAATGAGGCTAATCGTGAAGTTTACTAAGTAAATATTAAATAAACTTAGCAGAACATGGGGATATGTAACGTAAAAGTTATCCTCTTCCCGACCCAAGGTTTGCAACCCCTGGCCTCGTTTGCTAAATGTCAGGGGTCGTTATAACATTGTGCGTTCGCTGCTAAGCCTACCAGTTTTAATCATTACTTATTTAAGTTAATACGATTAGTAGTGGGCTTTAAAATGCGGGATAGTAAACGAAAAATATTTATGAAAATAATCTTCTAGTTGTGTGGTGTGTTTTTTGAGTGGCTTAGCCGACTGATCGGATTAAAAATGCACCATAGTCAGCACGAAATCGGCAAAAAATGTGACTGTAAATATTAAGTTTGTGGTCGGAATTTCATGACGGTTTTTGTGTGGTTTTGTATGCAGGAAAATGGGCGCTGAAAAATGTGGGGGATTATTTTTATCTATCTTTTCCTGGGATACCTACATAAAATAGTTCTTTTTTTTGTTTATAGCTATTATTGTATGGGTTTGTTGTAGAGATACTTGGTTTATTTTACTCTTTTATTTGCAAGCCACATGAAATAACAATAAATCATTATTCTATTCTATGTTCATGAAAAACACTATTATAGGTAGGTTTTCAATTTCGTTAAGTTCTATAATATATTACATGTTCATTTAATTGGAACCTAAAGAAAATAAATATAATTGAAGCCATTAATAGATTATCCAACATGTCCTTTAATTATAGAGAGAGCTATTTATATGAGTATGAAATAAATAAAACTTTTTATTATTTCAACTTCATGGCATTATCTATCAGCCAATCGATGTGTTAAATCGGATAACATTGTAATGCATTGTGGACTTTTCAATTTATTCAGATATTAATTTCTGTAAAATAACGTAATCACGTAGTCCCTAGGGGTTAGGCAGACAGGGCTAAGGGTAGATTTGGTTTGGGTTGTATTTAATAAACAATATTTTGGTTTATCTTTGGTGACTTCAAACCACGAACTTAGTTATCTGAAAAAAAACCGCGTGGTGTCTTTTTGTCGCGGTTCTGCGCCCCGGCAGTGTGTCGGGATTGAATAATTATTTTGATCATAACTGCCTACTTTTTTGATAATTATTGAGTATAAATATATAATACTTTCAACTGAGGTACATAATTATCTAGAAAAAAAGCTACTTCATTTTCATAACCACGTGGTTTCGTATCGCCTAATAATGGATAACTATCATATATTAATCAAAGGCGATAACTTTGAATCTAGATTTATAAAAAGGGATGCTACTGGATTTTCATAAATTCTTCAAACTTAAGGAATGAGTGCCTGGAATTCTAAAATTGCCAAAATCAATGCTATGAGCAAACCTAGTCAAAGTATATAATATTAAGTTGTTGATGGAACAATTCCAGGATATATCCATTTTGCTGTCGATCAATGGAGAAGAAAAAGGGGTCAGCATGAGTCACAGCACACAGGATCTATTACATCATCTTACGTTGCTCGACTTACAATCAAGAAAGGCTGAATATCAGTATTTAAGAGGATGTGGTAGGCTTAAGAGCTTCAGAAGCCTGCTTATATGGGTAAAGAAAGCATTCTGCTAAAGTATTCTTTGAAGAAAACTGATTCAGACGAAATAAAAAAAAAGTTCCATATTTGAATTTTTATTCCATTGTGCTTTTGTGCAAAAGTTGTTATAATAGAATTGTTGTCTTTGACTGAGAACATCAGAAAGTAATAAATGCTCAAACTTAAAAATATGGGCTTTGTACTTACCTATAATCCAAACCATGGGCAAACCCACGTTAGGAAATAAATGAAGAGGACTTTAGGATACTTAGTAAAGGCGATAGTCAGATTTAGACTTATTCATATCATGAGGAAGTGCACAGTATTAAGAATAAAATAAGATTTTGTTGATAAATCAAAATGTAAAAGGAGATATAATAAGAATTGAATTAAATCTTAATCACCACCTAGTTAATTAAAATATGTGCTAACATTAGAAGGAAATAAATTAACATTGTAATTACTTCTTAGTAAGTACCATCATTAGATATGTTGGCACACATATGGCTACTTTAATAGTATTAATTAATAGACATTCTTTAAAATAATAATGTTGCTCTTGATTAAAGCTGGGATATTTATTTGCATTCCCTCGGAAAAGTCGATAGTGGCGTGTAGCGACACCTACCGGCCGCGTGCGGAAATAGCGTGAGTATTTTTCTAGGTTAAAAACGGCTACTGAAAAACGTATTATTACTGAAATATTAACATTTATTTACTATGACATAGGAATAATAATGTAAATGTACAGAAACTGCGATAGAATTCATAGTAAAATGTAAGGATATGTCATGAAAACTGAAACTTCAGAAGGAAAATGTGGTTGATAATCAATACTTTCAGTGAATGGAAGTATGGTTGTATTATTACAAAAAGGCGATTCTTTAATGCCAGCTACAGCAACAAAAGATACTAAGAAAAGCTAATAAGTGGAAATTAGGTTAACTCCAGGGTTTTATGACCACCATAAATCAGGTTAATTTAAGGCCTTGTAAAGGTTATTGTGCTATAACAGTGTGTTCTCTGTCCTTCATTAGTTTATATAATGGAAAGCTTTGGGAAAGCGTTGGCAGTATCAAGTGGCGTCCACTGAAATTCATGTAACATGCTCTCGAGCGAAACAATGTTTTACCGTTCAGCGCTGCTCTGCAGAGCGAGCGGCTCAATTTATATTTAAATCTTTCACGTTGGAACATTCATTCTACACGCGTGTACTTACTGACCATCCTGAGACACTCCCAAAAAGTTATATTGACAAGAAGCAAAGGCTCAACTCTCTAACAACACGACACTCGCGGGTATACCATGCGTTACTCTATCGATTCAACATCCATCGAAAAGTTCGATGGCAGACCTCAGCCTACACTTACACATTGGAATTTCTTTTTTTTTTTTCAAACAACAACGTACGATTCTTACATAATTCCCGTCCGCCATTACGGCGTGTGACGCACACGATAATCGCCCTTAAAGACAACGTGCGTTGGGTACATATTTTCCATTTTCCATGCACGATAGCTCTATTTCGGAGCTGCGCCGGCGGTTACAACCTTGAATTCGGAACGCACCTTTAATTTTAGCCGGTTAACCTAGATACGGGGACCATTCCGAGTGAGGCGGGTCGATATTCGCATGCGCGATGTCTCGAACGGTTTTAAAATAGTACGGGTGTGGTGGGTACCTTTAGGCGGCGGATTTTTGGGCAAGGTATGTCGGGGCCCGATGCTCGCGGCCGACTGACGGGCTCGCGCCTGCCGCCACGCGCACGCGCGCTGCCCGCCGCTCAGCATAACGATCGCAATAGCTTTCGGGCGCGCGCCGCGGCCACCGCGCGATCCAGAACAGGTGTACCGCGTCCATATTCTAATACTATCGCATATTTCTCTTACCACAACCATGCCAGCCTCAAGCTACGCACAAATTTCCAATGTTAGTTCCCCAACATAATTCGAAGAGTTGACTCGCTGCCTGAAAATCGATGGAAGGACGATGACATTGAAAGCTCTGACATAATTTTAACCTACAAAACTTCCGTTTGTTCCATTCATATGATTTATTGGAAATATTAAATGTGTTTCGTCTAATAAATATGTTTTCGTATTCCGGACGTGGGGCTATTTATCATGTTTCGATGTATTTTAGCTATTGTGGCGCCTCTGGCGGTGGAAATGGGTACTGTATGTAAAAGCTCTCGTCCGCGTTGATCTTTTGTTTGTCTTACAGTTTGCAATGACGTTTGACATTATGAATAGTAGTTGTATGTCCATCTCGCTCTCTCTACGAAAATAAAACGAGATACATGTAGTCTCCATAACTAGGTACCCAGGAATAATAAGATACGAGTGTTTATAGTGAACAAAAGATATAGGAGGTAGATAATATTCTTTTTAGTTTCCTTTCGCGACGACAACGGATGTTTAGAAAGCGATAGAAGAACAAACAAAACACAAATTCGCGGAGCTGAAAATAATGATATTGTTTTGCAAAATTTCTAGGTTAACCTTTAATCAAGAACCATACGTTAAAGAACTACACTAACCATTTACAGATACAATAAAAAGCTACTAACCTACTTATTATGAATTAAGTTACTTAAAAATACCTAAAAACCTTTTCTGTTGTTAACAGAGGTAGTCTAGCGCCATCTATACTGTTGTTAGATAGTTATAGCGTTCAGGATGATGTCATGATGGAAAACGTGACAGCATTTTCCATCAACTGTAAACAGTTTTGTTGGTTATAGGCCATCTGGTGGAATTTTCCGGAACTAAAGTACAGCCACTTTACAAGGTACACGATAGATGGCGTTGTTTAAAAGTTATCCAAATAGTATTCAAATGCGGGAAGTTTGAATTTGAATGTAAAGATTAGTTTATAGTCAACGTGATGAGAAGTTAGTATTTAAGCTTTATATGACAAAAGATGAACCGAATTCAAAGAGATAACCCCATCAAGGATCTGTCTATGTTCAGCTATTGCGCTCGCATCAGACCAACTAGATTCTCATGTGTATTTTACAATAACTCAAACACACCTTTTCCAAGAAAACACTTTATTTCAGTCCTAAAAAAGTCGATTAATAGTTAATTACTTAAGCGTAGTATTTATTGTTGCTATAGCAAGTTTTCAGAAGTTTGTTTCAGAAGTTTTTAGGGGTCCGTAAGTCGAAATGAAAAAAAACGGATGCCTTATAGGATCACTTTTTTGTCTGTCCTTTATTTTGGCAAACGCGTGGAGGTATCGAGAATGAAATTAAAACCCTATAGGCTGTGGTCCCTTGGAACTGTGACAAAAGATATGGCTGCCATTTATGTTGCAAGTTTGTACAGAATTGGTCGGTTTTATACATGTATATATAACTCTTTAATATTTAATAAACTAGCTTCTGCCCGCACCTTCGTCCGCGTGGCATAGTTACTTTGGGCTAACGCTAACTTTAACCCGCGTGATGATCGAAGAAAAAATATCTTTTCTTCCCTCTTTCTGTCCCTTTTCTCGCTGCCTATGTCATTCTCCAGGGTTCCAACTATCTCTGTACCAAAATTCATCAAAATCGGTTTAGCCATTTAGGCGTGAAGACTTAACATACAAACAAAGTCACTTTCGCCTTTATAATATTAGTAAGGATTCTACTAGCTTTTGCCCGCGGCTTTGCTCGGGGTAACACAGTTCCCCTTTCCTGATTTGCTGGTACCTGCTACTTGTAGTTTTTGCCCTAGCGCCTTATTTATTGTTATAGCAAAGTTAAGTTTTTCCTTTTCTTCCCTCTTTCTCCCTCATATCTCAAAGTTAGCCTATGTCCGTCTCCAGGGTTCCAACTATCTCTGTACCAAAATTCATCAAAATCGGTTTAGCCATGTAGGTAGGCGTGAAGACGTCACAAACAAACTCACTTTCGCGTTTATACTTAATATTATATTAGTAAGGATATATACGGATATTTATATATACAATATGTTAGTTTAAACGAGGGACGTATTCAAACCCACAATAGTGCATACTTACATGATACTAATAAAAATATGAACAAAAAAAAAACACTAATAAATAAAAGACAGAACCCTACCAAAAATTTCGCATAAGTCTCGCAACGTGTATATACCCTTGCGCTAGCGATTTAATACTATCGCAGAACATGTGTGCGTGTCAATGACCTTTAGGTATAATCCATTTTCCCTTCATACTTTAAACCTGGCTTAGGACGCCTTTTCGGTAGAATCAGCGCGTAGGTATTTTGCCGCGTGATTTACTTCACTGTTTACAAATTTACTTCTCTCGCGCTCAGTGTTCATGAATCATGTATTTTATTGGACAATTACGTCAGAAATTAAGGTTATAGGTTTTTTACATATTTGGGACGAGAATCGAATACTGAATACCCTCCCTCAATAAGTCCCTCGTTTAACCTAACACTCTGTATATGTATTGAAGCTCTCCGCAAAACCGATGCATAACCGATGACCGATGCTTTGAAAGACCGATAGAATGACCTTGATAGGATTAAAGTGAACTTTAAACAAATCTTTTCTGGACGGTCTCCAGCTCCTATGTATATGGCTTAGCATGTGCGAGTACGACGCCAACATAGGTCAAGATAAGCGAATTACCGCGGCATAAGTAGATGTTCTATTTGCACTTGAGTTACAATTTACTGGCTTGCTTGTTTTTACAAACGAGTGAAGTTTGCAGAGCAAAAACAGCGCATGAACGAGCCGTGCTTATTCCTTATTGCACCAAACAAAATATTTTTGGAGATATTCTCGGAAGGAGAGATGGAATAGGGTAGTTTCCAGAGTCAAAGTAATTAGAATAACAATGACAAATATATATAGCCCATTAAAGTTACGTGTGACGTCACGCGTTGCTGCATTTTTTCGGAACGAAATTACATAAAAAAATACGTATTTCTTATTTTTGAATACCTAATCTAAAAGACAGACTAATATTTTTTTTTTTTTGAAACTAGCCTATTGAAGTATTATAGCTGGGTATTTTAGGACTGAAGCTTCTCTTTATGTTTTTGACGTTCAAAAATGTCTGTAATGGTCTAACAGAGATATTCTTTGAGTTTGATTTTATTTATCTTGCTTTTTATAAGACTTCAGCTTGCCATATGTGGTCTTTTGGTAGGGTATTTTGCCACGGTTTCAAGACGAGATTCACCTGACTCTTAATCAGGGTGCACCACAATTCTCCCTCGCTACAACGAAGTGCCTAAGATGTATTCAGAGGTTTGTAGAGTGCGAGGAATCGAAGGCGCTTTAACAACCAACCATCAAATACCAGTGTTAGTTAAGCACTTGAGAAAGGTAGTTTCTTTAACGACCCTCAAGTTAAACAAGGTGACATCGCACAAGCCGCGAAAGCATTATTTTAAATTGCATATTTGAGACATAGACTTTGCTTGCTTGAGATTGGGCCTAGCTATTATTTTTAAAATCTTTCTAACATAGTTACCATTGCGTTTTAATAGTTACAGAGTTATTTACTATAAACTAACATTAATCAAAAAAAGAAACAAGAGCTATTTTACGTTTTAGGAAAAGAAAGGCATATTTATAAAGAAATAAGTTAACTAAGTAACGCCGCGATATTTTTTGTCGGGAAACCACTTTTTTTGCAGTGAAATTGAGTTCAATGTTACGCACTTTAAACATTTTTGCTGATGGATGCATTGAATAGTACGTGGCAGGTACTTAATAGTACATTACGATATTAGTGCGTTAAGATGGTTATAACATGCGAGTCGGAATTTCAGCCCGAGCCGTAGGCGAGGGCGTAATCGAGCCGAGCATGTTATAACCAAAACGCACGTATATCGTACGACGTTTTTTAACACATTTGCGAGGAAACAGAAAAAAAAACATTTTAAATAAACTCAATCTGTGAATGCACATTGTTGCTTCCCGCCATTTTAACAGCGAGCTAGCGCTGCCTACTTTCGAATTAGTTCGAAATTTGAATAGCAACAGCGCTAAGCGACAAAACCCTTTATATAAATTTAAAAAAAAGAATAGCAACAGCGCGCTGCTCACTAGCTGGAGTCGTGCGGCGGGGCGATCAGTTCCAAATTTGAAATGGCAAATAATACTGTTATGGAATTTGTATGGACTATAACTTAACTATTTGCTTTGATAACACACGCGTTTTTTATGACCCTCTTTACATATTTAAAACCGGTGGAATTACATCAGCTTTACGAGCAAGGGTGTTAAAAAGTAAGTTATAATATTAAAACTTTGATTACAAAAAAATAGAAAAATTGTTATGTTAATAGTAGCCCACCACCGGCGGTCAGGGCTCCAGAGAAAGGAACCTCCTAACAATACGAGCCGTGTCCAGGAGTACCGCTTTCTGTATCAAACCCTTGATCCAGCTGCCTAACGAGAGCCTCCTCAGGTATTGGTCGAGGCTCTTGGCAATTGAGCCCAAATTTCTCCGTATCTAAGTTTCAAGGTATGGACGAGAACAAAATAAAATATCGAAATTATGGGGAGAACTGGGTGCTTTTAGCTTTCTTATGGGTATTTTTACAACCTTTAATGGTTCTTGAATGACTTGCCAGGACAGCACCAAAACTACGCATAATATCACGCGTATAACTCCCGAGGGTATGTTAAATAGAGGTGTATCTAATAATCCAGCCACATTTAGCTAGTTATGTGTAAGTCCTATGCAATAGGAGCGAGTCAAATCAAATCAAATCATTTATTTCAATTAGACCATTACAGGCACTTTTGAATGTCAAGAAACAAAATGAATCTACAGTCCATACCAAGGCATAATAACTTGTGAAAGTACTGTAGTTGCCCATTCCAAAGCGTTGATCTCTTTGGAGAAGAAAGGGCAAGAAACTTTATGGACACTCTTTTATCAACCGGTTACAAATACCGGTATCCGTATCTGCCACTGAAGATCCCCACGAAATTATAGGGGGTTTTCAAAGTAAAACAACACTATTGAGTTAATCCATTTTATTTTGAAATGAAAATTACATTACACTATGTTTGGACATCACAATAGGAATACATTGATGGTATAAAACTTAATTTAAACAATACACTTCATAAACCACATGATTGTCGTTAAAAAGCTGTGTATATGGAATGTACATAATATCAATGTTTTTGTGTTTTATGTAACACTATTTACTTAATTTTTACATGGAAAATTGGCCAGCAACGTTATCTATAAATGTACAGTCAGCGTCGAAAATAAGTGACAATTATACGAAGTTTGCAATTATACAAAAAATCTAGGAGTAAAAAAACAGTAATAGTGATTACTTATACTTGTTATACCTCATAAAATAGGTATGGAAAACAAAATAAAGTTAATCGGTGGGAATTGTGGGCACCAATATTTTTCTCTTTTCCCAAAATTTTCTCATGTAAAAACGTCAAAATGCTACAACTAGTATCAAATTATTTCTGATTGAAAGTATTTTTTGCCTCGCACAGAACATAAATGTAAAATAAAGTATAAAAAGAAGAAATTTAACAAACAAAACATTATTAAATATAAAATTAGACATACGGAATAAATTAATCCTGTACGAGGCCAAAAAGGTCCCTATTTCAGCATGCAACATTTAATGATAAAAATGTCACAGCGCTGGTATTCTGATGAGGCCCAAGCAAGTGATGCTAAGGTCAGGTACGAACAAGTAAGAATAAAATGTAAAATCGAAATTAAAATTTAATTGGTTGATATAATGCAGTTATATTTTATAGTTCAATGTTAAAAACGGTCAATTACACTTATTTGAATATTTTATTAGTCGATAAAAGTTTTAAGTCTTAAAAAATAAGTTTAGTAAAAATTGGCAAGACATTGAAACTAATAGCAGCATTATAATGACTCCTATATAAAATTGATTATTTGAATCCATACAAAAGAAATGTCAATTTTATACAGCAGTAAATAGTGTTACAAAAATGATTATGACAACGTTGTGTGATAACGCTGTAAAGGCAATTGTTCACCAACCAAAGTTGTTTTTTGCGGCATTTCACATCTCTACTACAGATTTTACTCATAATTTGCATCTTAATGGCACTTTCGGACCAAAGAGTTTACTTATTTAATCTTATTTTATAAACGGATGGTTGCACTTAATTTTCTCGTCAAATATAATCATAAGCAAGTTTATCTTCGTATTACCATTAGCCACCAAGTTTATTTATATCAGTATATTTTGCATTAATAAAAAATAATTATTTTTTTATTTATTTTTTATTAACCTGCAGCTTTTCTTATTTTCAGTAAATTTTCCTTAAGACAAAATTAAATGTAGGGACAATCGTAAAACGATAAAAGAATAAAGAAATAGTTATTATTAAGAAATCTCTAAAATAAAGACAATGAGGATATACATATGTACAGACAGTGGAAAAAAAACTAAAACCAAGAGTGGGGGGAAAGGTCTTTTGTATTATTGACTAGTAAAGTTTTTAATAGATTGCTCGTTATGCTACTATTGGTAACTACGTTAAAAGGTAATTTAATTAATATTAAGTAATAGGTTTTTTTTCCAAAATGGAAAATATTTTCAGTAAAAAATAAAACGGTTAAAATGTTTCTTTATAAAATAATACAATTAATTTGGAAGAAAATGGTGCAACCAATCGTAATTATTTTTTCTTTGACTAATAATTGATGTCTAGTGCAGCCTTTATTGTAAGGTAAGCGTTTCTAACAAACTATCAACAGCTTTTTTCAGTGATTTACGTACTACATAACAATTCTCTATATACAAGTTAAAATCTCATTTATATCACATCATTCATTCAAAAATATACCTTAACATTACTGAAGTATGGTCACATTTCGTTTTATTTGCGTACAGTATAAGGATTTTGCCAAATTATAGGTACTTAGATTGTACACAAAGATTTGGATTTTATAGTCGTATTAGTTTCTTTCAAACGAGCCTTATAAAAATAAAAGAAATATTTTTGGCAGGATTACCTGATACTGAACGCAAATAAATATTATTTGATTCATATTTGGTTAAACGACACTATTATCTTACTAAGAAGCACTGCATTCAAGGATCAACAGTCAACTACGCAGTTTTACAATCACAATTAGGTATGAACAAAGTTCACTTTACCAACATTTCATTTTGTGGTTGACTGTACCCTCAAATAATTTGGCATTTTTTTGTTTACATTTTTTTTATACTTTACTAACAAAAATAAGTTATAATTTCTGTATCATACATACAATTTTATACACAATATTTTTGTGTATTTGCCAGTAGAGGTAGAACAAAAAGGTCTAAATATTTTCTTTTTTTATTATTTTCTGAGATCTCACACAAACGTATATTAATTATTTCTACGTTAGTTGTCTATTTCCAGTTCATCAAATGCTTGTCTAATACTATCAAATTGGTGATAATCTTACATTTGACATGACCAATCCGTTCAATATGTTCATTAGTTCAATAAATTATTTTAGGCCTCTTAACTTAAATACTACGTAATTGCTTTATTGTACTCAATTTTCTAAACTATAAACTAGATTACGAACTAACACTTGGCTTCTGAATAAGCGTTACATCACAACAAAAAAAAATGTACAGACAGCAAAACAAAATTTTGAAAAAAAAAGCAAAAAAAAGTTCATTTTTTAAGTCCAAATATTCCAGGAAACTAACGAAATTAGTTATAAGGGTAATAAAGAGGCAAAGACACGGGAAATTCAATGTTAAAAAATACTCGTAACGTGAAATGATTTAAAATTGTCAATAGATTGTTCAACCTTCGATACTTCCCAATGATGACCTTACTGAGATTATAAAATGTACCTGACGTGTAATTTTTATCACTATTAAAGAAACCCGATGCAAACAAAATTGAAGGTTTTGTACCGTCTGATAAATGAGGATAATATAAATAAGTAGCCTACATGCAGACGTAAGAAAGATTGGAGGAGGATGTGGGAGGCTTTTTCCCAAAAGAGGATCAGAAAACACTAACACAAAAAAATACTTGGCAAACATTATGTGTAGGAACAACTCCTTAGGAAATGACAATTGTACATTATGGGGTAGGCCCATCAAAGCTCATTGTAGATGGCGTGACTATAGCTAGGCCCTAATCCAACCAAAGAGGTCAGGCTATTTCAAAATGTAAAATAACATTTACAGATTTTCAACTAATGACGATGTTGGAATCGCCATTACTGTTAAAGTTACCATTTTCATTGATGTGGTACAAACATCCGGTGAGGTTATTAAAGCTTATTCAAAAACCAAGTGTATAAAATAGTGCTATATCACATAAGTACTAACAGATGACGTTACAGCATCACTTTACAGTGATATAAAAGTAATATTTACACACGTATCTACAAATTTATCTAAAACTATCGCGAATTATATTTGGATATGACACCTAACTAACAAAGTTTTATCTCGCAAGGGAATCGTTCAATTAGGAACCTCTTGTATCCTGGCTTTCATAAGCCTCGCTGCCAATGATTTAGTCAATTAAAAATGAAATATCCATAATGAATAAAGGTGAGTTCATACTAGACCGGCTTCTCGAGAATTTCCACGTAATGAGAAAACAAATCGAGCGTCATGCTGTTCGTTTGGTTCCAGAAGTGTAAACATTAGAGTGGTCTCTTGTCTAAATTCACCTTTAACGAATACCACATGAAAAAAATATTTGAATATCAAAGCTTAGATGAAGTAAAAAAATCGTCGACTTTTAAATAGTTTTCCATAAACGAAGAGAGTCAATTTGACAACAAAATTTAATCTTTAGCTGTTTTATTTATTTCCTCTCCGGTTCACAATTTATTGTCCATCTCATTAAAATTGATGTCAAAACATTAAAATAATTGCGTTAAATCACATTTTTACATTTCTTATATCACAGTTTGACTCTCAAGATGTCAACTCTTAGTACAAATAGAGCGATACCTCAACAAGAATCTTTCGAAATAGTAATAAATAATGTTCAAAAAATGACAAATCTTTGAAATTTTAAATACTGACGTGTTAAAAAATGATGATGTCGTCAACATATACATCAATCAATATAATATTGGCACACCAATTGACAAGTTCAATTAAATTGTTATAAAATATCAATACTGATAGGATTTTGATTATCCATTTCATCACACGTTGACCGAATCATACTTGAATAATAAAATAAATCGTTATAAAAACCAAATTGATGAAACATAGATAGCTGGTAAAACTCGATGAATGATTCCAAATCCTTTGGTAATGTCGTGTTGGTTAGCTATGCTAAAACGTGCAGAGCTAGAAGGAACATCAAGGCAACACTTTAATTCAGTACTGATCCTCAAAGGAACAAACTTGTAAAATGTCCACGTCTTGTCAAAATTTAAATCTACAATCCAGAATTCAAAAATACAAGACCTTTAAAAAACATTTTACATCAAAAACTATTGGTTAACATCCTAGAAATGGACTGTAACGCTTTAAGATCCATTTTTCTTCTTTCTTTATTCCTTCAGGTGTGTCGTACCTGTTCACTGGACGTTGTTGCCATACTCCATGCCAAACTGTGAGAGGACGAAGAAGGTAAGGCCGAGGAAGACGGACCCGAGCAGGTCTCCCAGAGCGGTCAGGTAGGGGATGGCGGCATTGTCGGGGTCCTTTTTCTTCTGCCACATCAGGTGGACGAGCATGTAAGCTAGGTATAACAGTACCATGACCTAGAAAGGAGAAGATTCATGTTGTAATTTTAATATTTAGCATTTTCAATTATTCTTTTGTCATGAAACAAGTGTGCCATTTCATTAAGGAAATACACTGGGTTCTGCAACACAGTTTCACTATAGCAGGAGTCAGAGATTGTTTTATATCAATAAAAACATTTGCATTTTTTTCAGTGGTTGTCTAAAACAGGCTCGATTTAACTGTCATGGAATTTGAAAGTATATGAGAGTAAGCATGACAAGTGCCAGTAACTTTAAATTCTTCCATTGAACTAACAATCGAAAGGAGAAAACGTATTGCACTGGCCCCAAGCAATATGAGACAAGGGCAAGAAGATGGAGTAAATTAACTATCTATAGCAATAGTTGATGCTGTTATAAAATAAACATGAACCAGCATTTTACATTTAAACCAGAAGTTTATTCCAACTGAACGGTTACGATCAAAATTAAAAAAAAACTTACTTGTAACAAAGAACTCAACAAGTAAGTGATACCGAAGGCTAATTGTAGGGTGACCTCGCCCTGGTACATGACGTCAGCAACTACCATGAAGATAATCTGACCGAACAACGCAAGGATCAGCAGCATACGAGCCACTTTAGCTGCGGCGGCTGGAAAGAAATAAAAAAATATTTAGCAATAATAACGAATGGGAGAGAATTGAATTGAATTAATAAATTTTCTATGTCATACATAAGGGACAAGTCCATTGCACGCAAGTCCATTTGCCAAGAACTGTGGAGGAATATAGGACTCAAGGGACACCCCATAACACTTTGCCCGAGCTGAGGATCACTACTACCAATAACCCAGGATCCTATGCGTAGCATTCATAAGACCACTACATCAAGAAGGAGCCTTCTCCATATCAATACCAACCATGAAATATTTATACTTCCTATTAAAGATAATTTATCTTAAATAAAGTATCAAGCAGCTTACTTCCGTAGAACAGCGTCTTCCAAGGCCACTCGACGAGTCTGGTGTTCTCAGGAAGCTCTCCAGGGATCGCAGTCTGATGGAGATGGGTTGCGAGTCTCGAAGACTGGACGCACACCAGGTTGCCGCCGATACCATTGACGATTGGCTGGAAGACCTCATAACCTCGGTAGTGGTCCACTGCCTTGTCCAGGACGATACCTCCAATACTGATGGAAAAAATAAGGGTAATATTAGAGAATTTGAAGCAAAATTAAAAGCTCTAGAAGACGTTATGCTTCTAGCAGCGGGAACTAGAAAATTGGTCCCCTTTAGCTAGCTTGATTCTACGGCTGAGCTCTTTCAAGCTGATTGTGTCAATGGCAACAGGTGGGTGGATTGTGTAAGGAATGATATGAAGGAGAAAAGAGTAAATTATACCGTGACGTCTAATAGGGGAGAATGGAAGAAGAAAACATGTTGCGCAGATACCAAATAGAATGGAACAAGGGCTGGACGATGATCATGATGAACAGATTAATCGGCAAAAAAGAATTTGATTCACGCTCTAATGCTGTGAGTCTTAATGCGATTGAGCATTTTTATGTTGGGTGTTGCAAAATTTATGTTGGGTGATTTATGTGGTTTTTATGTTTGATGTTGAACGGTCTTTTTGGAGAACGTGTGTGATTTATGACGTACAAAAAGTGCTGATAATCCGTTGAAGTGTTTATTTTTTATTTTTGATAAAAAGTAGCAAGCTATTACGTACTTTAGTTTTAAATATGATAATAAAGAAATTGTAGCGTCATCATAATCATAACAAATAAAAACTAAGCCGATTTTGAATTGATACCTGAGATTAGTTTCAACCAAGCCTTATTAATGAGTTTGTTTGGCAAGTCATTTTGACAAGATGTTGTTTTTGCCAAAGCGACAATGGAATAGAAGGTAATCTACATTAAGTCATTATTTCCTGATTAGTAGAAAGATTCTTATATGAAGATCGAGATTAACAAAAGGTGGACCTGGATTTACGATGTTTTTTTTTATGCTGATGAGCAACTTACATAATTCATCCCGAAAAAATAAACGGTTGATGACAGATCATGGTAAGAGAAAAAGTAAAAGTGATAAAAAAGATATTAATATTCAAGATGTTAATTATGAGTACATACCCACTGATGAAGAGCGCAGAGATGACAGGAGTCCAGCCACTGGTGAGAACCTTCTTGGTGTACTTGTTGCGCCAGACAATGAACACCCATAGGGGGAGCAGGCTGTAGTACACGCACATCAGCACTATGGGCTGCCATAGCGATATCTCTGTACGAAAAAAGACATTGTTACTGAGATATAAAGCTAATAGTTGGCTGGCAGAGTATGCATTGAGTTGTGTCGCGTTCAGTCTACCTTAACACTATAATAGTGAAAGATGAAAAATGTGCGAACAATGCTCGAAATCATGCCATGCAGACTAAACAATATAAAATGATATTAAGTGAACACGTTCTTAAAGGTGACAAAGGTGAAATATTTATCATGAATTTAATTGATTTTTTTAAGATCGAATTGATAAGGGTAAAAGTGGGGGCAACTGAAACAAAATAATACTTTCTAACCCGGAAATACGACCACGGAAACACGAAATAGAAACACCATGAGACCGGATGCCAGTCTAGCCGAGTGCTTAGGCTAGTGAAAACAAAGCATGGTCGGCCGAAAGTTGAAAACGAGGCTTTTTGGTGAGCAATAGTATGTTCTATTCTATTCTTAAGCATTGTAATGGAATCCTTACTAATATTATAAAAGCGAAAGTGAGTTTGTTTGTTACGTCTTCACGCCTAATTTGATGAATTTTGGTACAGAGATAGTTGGGACCCTAGAGACGGACATGGCTAAAAAAAGTGTGAAAAGGGGGAGAAAGAGGAAAGAAAAGGGGAAAAGATATTTTTTTTTCGATCATCAAGCGGTTTAAAGTTAGCGTTAGCCCAAAGTAACTATGCCACGCGGACGAAGTCGCAGGCGGAACCTAGTATAAACCCTCATGATAAGGCTATTTGTACATTTATTAAGATTGACGTCAATCAATACGAAATCTATTTAAATCCAATAATGAACATAAAGATTTCCTGATAATCATTTTAAAATTATGATTAATCGTGCTTATTAAATTCTCAGCATTATTAAGATTAATTTATATCGATATAAGTAGGAGACATCGTTATATGATGATTATTTTAATAGTGTTTATGGATGAAATCATATTTCCTTTATTTCCTTTTTTTTACATTCCAATCCTTATTAATAGGTATTATAAAAGCGAAAGTAAGTTTGTTTGTTTGTTTGTTACGTCTTCACGCCTTAATGGCTAAACCGATTTTGATGAATTTTGGTACGGCCCTGGAGACGGACATAGGATAACTTTTTTTTTAAAGTGAGCAATGAGGGAGAAAGATGGAAGACAAGGGAAAACTTAGCATTACTATGAATAAGGCGCAAAGGCAAATACAACAGGTAGCAGGTACCTGCAAATCAGTAAAGGGGAACTGTGTTACCCCGAATTTAACGCGAGCGAAGCCATGGGCAAAAGCTAGTTTTAAATATAAAAAAGAAACATTAAAAAATAAACATTAGGTATCGGGAATAGAATCCAAGTTATCTACGCGCGGTGGTCAGAGGTCCAGAATGAGGAAGCTCATAACAATCCGATCCGTGTCCAGGAGTAACGCGTTTTGAATCAAAGCAGCTTCCCAACGAGAGTCTCGTCAGGAGTTGGTCGATGCTATTGGCAATTAATCGATTGTCTGACACGACTATCAGCACGATATTTGCCGAGTCCACATCCCATATGTCAACAACTCGCCAAGTCTCAACTCAACAAGCCAAGTCAAGATCCTAAATCATCTTGTATTATTTGTTCATACAACAATACTCATGCAATGGTTGAAATGAATTAATGTAGTTTTGTTCTTTCATTCAATCAATTCTTTTAGAGGTGTGGTGAAATAAATTTTCTAAGTTGAACGAAAGAGTCTATTTTTGATTTCACTAAGCTCACCTTTCTCACTCCTTCCTTTATCAGTACCTTTTAATTTTGAAAATAGATGATTGTTATTATTAATATTTAATATTTTCATCTAGACTTGTTCAATAATTTATGTTATCCTTTAATTTTTTGTTACCATTGGTATCGTTCTGCATTGGATCTTGTCCCATTGCATTTGGGATCGATACAAAAAATATTTCGTTTTCATTTTCTCTATCATCAATCTCCACGATATAAACTCCGTTTTCATTTATAACATCCCTCCTATAACTTACCGCATTCCTTTAATCTTTTACCTCTTCTCCATCTTTCACATTTATATTAATAACGCTTCGTTTTTTATTTACTCTGGACGCTCTTACTGTGCACGTCTTTCTACATCGTTCTCACATATTTGTATAATCTCAACACGAATGATGAAAATACGATTTTGTAAAAATATTATAATTTAAAAGAGTGTCCATGGAGTTTCTTGCCCATTCTTCTCCATAGAGATCAACGCTTTGGAATGGGCAACTACAGTACTTTCACAAGTTATTATGCCTTGTGACCGGGACTGTAGATTCATTTTGTTTCTTGACATTCAAAAGTGTCTGTAATGGTCTAATTGAAATAAATGATTTGATTTGTTTCATGCGTTTTATCTTAACGGAAACTTTAAAAACACAAAGGTAAACTGTTTTTTTTTCTTTTTTAGGCGATACAAAAAGTAGATAGCTCTTAGTTTTTTTAAAAATATATTTTGTTTTTGTCTTTCTTTAAGTGGAAAGGCGGCCTTTGCTCAGCAGAGAGAAATACTAACAAGAAAAATGGTTCTTTACTCACGTATTTGTTCGAACATGTACTGCGCAGTGACAGCCAGCACTGTGTTGCTCACGATGTCACCGATGGAAGCCGCCAGTGGCGTCGCCACGTTGTCCGGATTCACCTTGAACTTATGCGAACCGTAGATCACCATTACCATCACGAAGTCTGAAAGAAGAAATGAGAAATTTAAATAAAGTGATCCAAGGATTTAAGGACTGTGATGATGGCAGAAAATTGTAAGGCAATCAAGCCATGAAGCCATTGAAAATGAAGTAATAGATAGTCCTTTCGTTGGAATTACGCATTCTATTTTCTATCCATTACCCTTTTCCTAACTAAACAATACATCACATAACGTTACGCTCCGGGCTAGTGGAAGCAAATGACAATCAAATACGCTACAAAAATGTTTATTTAATATAAACTTCCATGCAATTGGAGGTGAACTTATTGCTATACCTATACCGGGAAATAATCCAGGTCCCAAATAGCTTCACTAAGCAACTGTCAATAACGCTGTCCGAAATACATAATATTATAAATGGGAAAGTCTATGTGTGTGTCCGTTTTTCACGGCAAAACAGAGCGACGAATAGACGTGATTTTTTAATTGGAGTTAGTTAAAGGGATGGAGAGTGCCATAGGCGACTACTTAATACTTTTTGTCTTTTTCTAACTTCCCACATCCCTAAAATGTGGTGGATGCGAGCGAAACCGCGGGCAAAAGCTAGTAGAATATTAAAAAATCAAAATCATAAAACAGCATACCCAAGACGAAGCACGTGGTGGTAGCAGTGAAGACCGCAGAGGCGACCAGCAGCAGTACGAACGAGCCATTGATGGCGCGGTCCGTTATAGTATTGACTACTATCGCGAACATTGATACCACTGTTGCTGCTACTATTGCTTGCACCTGAAGAGAGAAAATAAATGTAGGGTTTTAAACTCTAAAACGCAAAAGTAGTAAAGGCTTAGAATAGAATAGTATTTATTTGTATAAAAACTATTAAAGTAAGCAACAATAAAGTAAATAGCAAGTTTGCTCATGAGAACAGGCCTTTGCTTTTCAGTAGGAATATAATAAACTTTTATAATTCTATTCTGAATCTACAATACTTATGTATTGTCACTGGGGTCGACATGTAAACACCCACAAATTGGATGTCACTATTACAGCGTGTAATAACCGTGCGATGGTTTCGAATAATTACAGCGTTTTACACATCGTTTCATTTAATGTGTGTTTTGGAAAACACTATGAAAATACATCTACATTAAAAAAAGATGATTGAGAAATTAAATAGTATAAACGTGGGGACCGATGACCCATTCTTCTGTACGGTCAACAAAACATATAACTAGGTTCATCCGATATAATGTTTCGTAGAAAACGATGGATGTTTTCAACTTTGAAATAATATTTAACGGACCCGTCGAACTTTCTTCCACCTTAGAGGCAATAAGGATTTTAATAATTCTTTATTGGCCATGTATTTTGGTACATGGGATGTACTCTTCAGTGAAGAACCTTGTGACAGACGACATTTTTCGTATCAGGCGCAAGAACAAATATCGCAGATGGTCTTCCGACCCGAGAACATGCCAAATATGGGTTACAATTGACATGAAAGAAGATGAAGATTCAGACCACAAACTTTCAAGGATTGGCCTTGTTATTATTATTTAATGGTCATAGCGAATGTAAGACGGAGCGAAAAAATAAACGGGATAAAAAATATCCTATGTCCTTCTAGTTCTAAGCGACTTCCACACCAATTTTCATCCAAATCAGTTCAGCCAACTAACACGACTTTCTTTTATATATATATATTTGAGTATCAAATAAAGGAGAATGTCCAAAATGGCCCTGTGCAATAAAGAGTATCGGTAAGGGTACACGATAATTCATTATGTAAAAAGTTGTGGTCAAATTTTCCTAATATTTACCTGTACTAATGATATGTTGCCGACGACCATGGAAATGACTTCCCTCGTTGATGTCATGTTGCCGAGGTTTGCTTGCGTGGACAGTCTGGATGCTAGGCACATGTCCAGGTTACCTAGTAACAAAGCGAAAAAAAAACAATTTAATAATTTTCTTGATCAAGTTGAGGGTGTTTCCAATACTGGCTTGAGGAAGTAGGCAGGCGCTCCCGGTAAAATATTAGGATCCGGTTGCCAAACATACATATGATAAATCATATGTTTTACATTTTAATCCTCTGATATTTCAAGTAAAGTGATTAAGATGGCATGGTATTAAAAAGATAAGACAAAAAAGATATTTGCAATGATACTTATACGTGTTTTAGATATGAATGGAGATAATAAGTTTAGTATCACCCAAAAAATATTTTACCAATTCTTTACATACATATGTCTTACTAATTTAAAAATCAATTGGTTATGGATTTGCATATTATGTATTGTAGCTATGTTTTATAGAGGTATGAAGAACAGGGTGCAATGGGAGCTATCGCGCATTTTTTGGCCGCTAGAGGCGTTCATGTAGAATGAGATGTTCAGAAATGTCAGATGTCATCGCGTTTTATAAACGTATTAGCTGGCGCCCGCGGCTTCGCCCGCGTGATATCGAAAAATTCTTATATTATGTTAATCCAGACTATAACCTACATCTGTGCTAAATTTCATCAAGATCTGTTCAGTCGTTTCGACGTGAAAAAATAACAATCCATACATTCATACAAACATCCATACATCCATCTATCCATCCTCACAAATATTCGCATTAATTAGATTTTTTTTTTTAAAAGATTTTAAATGACAAGTTTAGGATCTAAATTGTTAGTATTTCGAGGAAGAATGTTTTTTAAACGTTTCGTGTTAGCTAATTGTAGGGGCAATATTGTGAATATGTATTATCAGGTTCTTGATAATAAATAGAAAGAATGACAAGCCCTTACTCTCCAGTAGCGCCATCTGGGTGAGCTCAAAAACGATAGCCCTCATTCGGTTGTACGGTGTTCACAATTCTTTCCAACCTAAATGGCTTGACCGAGTTTTAAATGATTATTTTTGTAATTAAAGGGTTATTTAGATGGTTCTTTGCTAAACGACCTGGTAGGTGTTGTCAACATACGAAATCCACAAAGTCACAGGCGAAGAGCAAGTTGGCCGTCTAACGATCTTACCCAATATTTATATTTAAAGGTCTTAATTAATATAAATAATGACAACTACAGCAGTGTTTATATTACCTTAACAGTAATACAATCCCGTCTTGACTATTATATTTTATAAATAATAGTAGTAATAATATTTACACCTTTGTGTTACAACGCGGTCTGCGCCGGCGCAGTTGGCGTTGAATGTAAACACCGCTTTTGCTATGTCGGTTTAGATTGCACGTTGTTTATTGAAAACAAAATTGTTGACCTCACCTTCATGTCAGAATAGCTATAACAGGCAGACAGGAAGGCAAGGTCAAGATTTTAATGAATAAACAAAAACATCAGACAAGTATGCGTAAGAGTCGTGCACCGTGGGTTCCGTACAAACTTATAGAAATTAATGACAATACCTACCGAACATTGGTTTGCCGAAAAGATAATTTGTATAAACCCTATAAACCCTAGCTATCCTGCGCAGTTTCACCCGCATCTTTAGTTTCTGCCCCGATCCCGTGGGTAGGAACATTATTTTGTATAGCCTACTTCTTTATAATGTAGGTACATGTATGTAATTTATGTTACTTCCTTATAATGTAGCTTCCTATTAATGAAAAAATGGTGAAAATCGGTCTAGTAGTTTTGGAGCCTATTCGATACAATCAAACAAACAAAAAAATCTTTCCTCTTTTTAAAATTGGTATAGATTATGAACCCCGGGTTGGTCAAAGCGTTACTGGGTCCATAAAAAAAAATGTAGTTGGAGAGGTGAATAACTTATGACTGACACATTCTCAGAAAAAACCCTACTTACAAATAACAAGTCTGTCAATGAACCAGTTAAACAATATTTTCTTATGACAATGCAGTTGATTTTAATGGCAGATGCTCTGTTCTTTCCCTTTCAAGAATCACTTGTCAAACAAAAGAAATTGCTTTGTATTACAAAGTAAGTGAAATATGACGAATGGCTTTGTTATTCTGTCATAATATGCTTATTTATTTTTCCATGTTAAAATGCCTTTTTACTTTAACTAGAGCATCATCTGCCTAGCCTTTTCCCAACTATGTTGGGGTCGGCTTCCAGTCTAACCGGATGCAGCTGAATATCCTAGGCAAGCGCGGCTTAACCTAAAGATCGACCCGAGCGGCTGCTATTATTTAGCCACGAGCTCTTTAACTAGAGCGTTTACACGAAAAAAACCTTTTTTGTGGATGGAAAATAACTTTCCCCACTCTAGGCGGAGCGGGGGGAGTGTCAGAGATTTACTGACTAACCCACCCATTTTCCTTCTTTTGTCGTTTATGTTCCGGGGCCGCGGTCTCTTTCGAACAACCCGCATCCCCGGCAGGGTGAAAAATCCCCGTAGTTATTACCCATAAGTTTTTAATTAATCTAAATTGTATACTTGTTAATTTTGGAGGGCTTGGTGACCCGTATCACAGGTATTTCATGCCTATTTCGGCACCAATCTCGTTCAAATCTTCCTAATATTATAAAATATGCGAATGTTTGTGAGGATGGATGGATGTATGGAATAACACATAGGATGCTTTTTTCTCGATATAACGCGGGCGAAGCCGCGGGCGCCAGATAGTGTTTTAAATGTTTCAGATTAAGTAGTTTTGTTCACCATAACATTTGTGATGAGAAATAAACTTTTGTATTTTGTCATCAAAATCAGGTCTGCTGGCAGAAATTTCTTAAGAAATAAGCAGTACCTTTGTACTCAAATTTTATATGTTTTTTATCCTGTATAGTTTACTGTGTGTACATAAATAGTTAAATAAAATAAATAAATCATTTATTTTTTAATTTTTTAAACGTTGCCCCACACTAGGAATTTCTCCTGTTTCGTGGGTGCGTTTACAAACATATAAACTCACATACACAAACAGCCAGACCCGAAACAACTATCTGCAGGTCATACAAATATTTGTTCCGTGCGGGAATCGAACCCGCGACACGCAGCGCAGCAGTCGATCCCTCAGCCACTGCGCCAACCGTGCCGTCAAATCATCTGCCTAGCCTCTTTCTAACAATGTTGGGGTCGGCTTCCAGCCTAACCGGATGCATTCATCATTTTCCTGCCCTTGTTGCATTCTATTTTGTCCCATTCATTAGTCTAACCGGATGCAGTTGAATAAAATTACAAGAACAATACAATCAAGAAATTGAAATCGTTAGATTCGATCCTACCGTGTCTACAAAAATTAAGAAGATTTTTATTAGATCTAACGATTTAAAACTAGACGAGTTTGTCAGCAAACATAACATGATATCTACGTATAATTTTCATGTATTTCGAATCATGTCAACCATTGTCAATGTTCTGGTAAATGCTTCACATCATTTTCTACGTAAAACAAGTTCCTACAATATACGAGTACAATAGAAAAGTAGCAACGGTGAATTGAACTGTGAATACTGTGATATCATTGGTCTACTTGCACGGAAAGAATTATTTTTTCAATTCTATCCGTCATTTGATTTAAAAGTACTTAAATTTATTCCCATAAGGATGGTATTTAAAAGTACTTAAATTTACCTATTCCCATTTCATTTACCTAATTTTACCTGTGTTCCACCAAATATACTGAATGTGCACCAAAATATGTTAATTAAAATATGTCATAACGAGCATCAGCGCACTACAATAAAAAAGTGTTTAGTATATCTTTATCCATTTTCTATTAATGCAAGTCGTTACTGGGCGTAGGGGGTCACAGTTTTAACCTAACCTAACCTACGCATTTTTTTTACATTCAGGAAAGAATATTTGGTGCACGATCAGTATTTTTGGTGAACACAAAAATATTATCCTTTGTAATGTAGCGATGATGAAATCGATCTCGGCCGCGATGACTGCAGTTGTGTCAAGAACACATATAAACTAGGTGTGGCCAGCGGTTTCACCCGCTGTACCACCCTTACCAGAGGTATGAAAAATAGATGTTGGCCGATTCTCAGATGTACCCGATATGCACACACAATTTCATAAGAATCGGTCGAGCCGTTTCGGAGGAGTATGGGAACGAACATTGTGACACGAGAATTTTATATACCTACTAGCTGCGCCCAGCGGTTTTACCCGCTGCTCACTTAGGGGTATGAAAAATAGATAGTAGGCGATTCTCAGATTTACTGAATATTCACAAAAAAAAACATAAGAATCGGTCGAGCCGTTTCGGAGGAGTATGGGAACGAACATTGTGACACGAGAATTTTATATATTAGATTAGATGTAATAAACCGATTGGAAGGGTCACTAAAAACTATTATGCAAAAAAAACGAACTAAAAAAAACACAAAAGTAGAAGATATGTTAAATTCCGGAAGTCAGTGACTGTTGTTTGTTTCATCGATTTTTTTGTAGTTTTTATTTCAGCCTGTTTATTTATGGTATGACTAGCTGCGCCCCGCGGTTTCACTCGCGTGGTAATAGAATATACAATATTTCTTTATGAATTGTATAGGTAGCCTAGGTGTTATTCCGATGTATAAGTTATATTTTTGTAAAATATCATTAAAATCCATTCTGCGTAAAAGAGTAACCAACATTCATACATCCTCACAAACATTCGAATTTATAATATTATATAAGTAGGAATAGGAGCTCGTGGCTAAATAAATAGTAGCCGCTCGGGTCGATCTTTAGGTTAAGCCGCGCTTGCCTAGGTTGGTCTGTGGATGGGTGACCACCCGTTACATACCGAGTTTCCTCCGTGCCTCGGAAAGCACGTTAAGCCGTTGGTCCCGGCTGTCATTTGTAGATCTTTGACAGTCGTTACAGGTAGTCAGTGTTCCGAAAGTCTGACAACCAGCCTTACCAAGGGGTATCGTATTACCCAGTATTAACTGGGTTGTGGAGGTCAGATAGGCAGTCGCTCCATGTAAAATACTGATATTCAGCTGCATCCGGTTAGACTGGAAGCCGACCCCAACATAGTTGGGAAAAGGCTAGGCAGATGATGATAAGTAGGAATAGGAAGTAGGATAGCTGGCCCCCACGGCTTCGTCCGCGTGATATAAAAAACGTATCCTATGTGCTATTCCAGACTATAATCTACCTCTGTGCCAAATTTCATCAAGATCCGTTCAGCAGTTTTGACGTGAAAGAGTAACAAACATCCATACATCCAAAAATCAATCCATCCTCACAAACATTCGCATTTATAATATTAGTAGGAAGTATGATGGCATCTCACACAAATTCTTATCGAGTTTACATTTTCCATTGCTACTAAAAGTTTTAAGAAAATTATCCACATAGGTAAAACAGAAAAAAAATACCGAACTCAAACTCAAACTCACTCAAACTCAAAGCATTTATTTCAATTAGACCATTACAGGCACTTTTGGATGTCATAAAAACAAGAACAAAAAAATGATGCTGCTACAGTCCCGGTCACAAGGCATAATAACTTGTGAAAGTACTGTAGTTGCCCATTCCAAAGCGTTGATCTCTATGGAGAAGAATGGGCAAGAAACTCCATGGACACTCTTTTAAATTATAATATTTTTACAAAATCGTATTTACATCATTCGTGTTGAGATTATACAAATATGTGAGAACGATGTAGAAAGACGTGCACAGTAAGAGCGTCCAGAGTAAATAAAAAGCAAAATTCAATTTAAAATCTAAATAAGTTAAAAAATGACCGTGGTAGTTAAAAAATGACCAGTCCCAACTGACAGCGCCCGTTCACGAACATGACGTATGGATCAGCCCCATTCAGCTCGACCATTTTGAAGGGAGCTAAATGACCCGACACACCCGCCACTATCAGCGAGACATTTAAGTGAGCATGACACTATTAACCACCAGGGCTTCGTCAAGTCAATGATAATACATAGCACTCACATATGGGCATAATAATTATACAATACTAGAGAATTGATTCTATACATTGCAAAGATAGTCTTACAATCTTCTGCAGCTTCCACTATAGCTTCGGATACTTATCAATGAGTTTTACCCCTATGCTTGAGGAGCAGGACCAGCATTGAGCCAAGCATTTTTATCATCAATATAATCCCCCAACCTATAATATGCTTGCCTACATAGTGTGCGTTTAATACAAGATTTAAATTTCGTTTCATTCAGTTGAAGAATGTGGGGAGGTATTTTATTGTAGCATTTCAAACAGTTCCCCATGAAAGATGAGTCTACTTTAGCTAACCTGAAACCCGGCTGAACCAATTGATTATATACCGATTATAGCAGATAGCTAATTTTTCCCAAGCAATTTAAATAAAATTAATATGGTGGTCCCATCAGTCAGGAAAGGATAAAACATTAAAAAAACACGTACCAAATGAAGACCTTCTACTCTTTTGAATTTAGTAAAAAGAGATCAACTCATATAAAAGCAAAAAACTGATATTATCGATGTAAAAGCCAAGATCAGGTTATTGTAGCATCATTGGTTGATTTCAACCTTATCAGAGGGTCATAAAATATATTGACTTATCTTTGATAGCATTGGAATGGCGTTAGTAAACAGGAATGTAATTAGCAACCTACTAATCAATTCTTTTCATGCAGAACGAGGGAATGAGTATTATGATAGAATTATTCGCTTCAAAATTCTAAATGATTAAGGTATAATTTTCTAGAGATATAATGAACACTTAATCAACTCAATTAACCTTATTGGTATATTATATATTTCTATATAAATTAATCTTATAAAAAATGCCATTTATAATTTTAATTAAATTTTTATAAGTACCATGAATTATTTAAGATTAAACCTACTAAAACCATCATTGTAACAACGTAATATTACAAAAACAAAACGCCTTTTTCGTGCTGTGAATGGAGGCCATTTTGGTAATAGCTTAATAGACAAAAACATTCAGTAATATCATAATTACAATAATTTCTTAAACAGAAAATAAACTGTCTTCAAAAAAACCCTAATTTCATCTAACAATGTGTGGGTATGTCAGCATCTTCTTGACCTTTTTTTGCGTATGGGAAAACATCAAGTAACTTCGCGGAGTAGGGGGAGTGTCAAACTTTTACTGACTAAAACCCACCCATGTTCCTTTTTTTGCCCTTTATGTTCCAGGGCCGCGGTATCTCTTTCGAACAACCCGCAACACCGGCAGGGGGTGTCCCTGTCGGGCCCCTCTGTTTTGCTGACATCTCTATGACGCGCGTGTGGAATACTAACGCGCCATCGACACGGCTTGTCTTCACTATACGGACGGACGGTGAGCTACCCATTGCTCATCATCCACAGACCCGCATCTACGGTGGCCGGGAGTCGTCTCGCGGCGCCCGACCGACGCCCGGAGCGTCTCCCGCGGCGCTTGAGATTCTCTCCTACAAACATCCGGCCACCTCCTTCGCTAGCATAAATGCTTCGCAGAAGGAGGTGACCGCTGCCCATTCCCTCTCGCTCCTCATCATGGACATCTTCCTGACCTTGTCTCATGTTATTTGGGGTCAGTGCAACACATTTTTTTCATCCACTCTTCTGTCAATCGGCAAGTTATTATTTAGTAATTTTTCCTTCATATCATTCCTACAATGTGTAATATCCACTTACGTATATTTTGGCTTAGCGTAAGTGAGCATTAAACTCTAGGACACATAGCATTGTTTTTGCATCAATTGCTTTTGTCCAAGACGAGCACGCAATTACCTCTGTAATTACACTATAATCATCTATGGTACATTCAAGTAAATGACAGATTTTTATCTCTAAACTATGTTATTGTGAATCGCGGAAACGACAAAAGAAACTAAGTGTGGTGCGGACAGACCACCAAGGTTTTTGAGTATGGCGAAAAAGAATTATAATTTACCTAGCCTATCCAATCATCTAGGGGTCGGTTTTCATGAACGGACTATCTATCTAATTTCCATAACCTAATAAATACTACAATATACAATAACCCTTGGTAAGACTATCGAAAAAGAATTTTCAATGGCAAATATTTCTTCTTGTCTTGCCTGAAGATAAAGTGTTTGCTAGCAAACTTCCAATGTCTTCAAATTATGATTCGTGACAATGCATTTGATAGCAGTATTGCAATAAAGAATAATGTTATGTGGATGGCTATAAGAGCAAAGATAAATCAAAGAAGAAATGGATAGACTGTGTGAAGGGTGAAAAGACAAGAAAGATGTCTAGTTAGACGACGAGTAATTAAGAAGTATAGAAATAGAAGACACACTGCACCGACCTCAAATTAATTGGTATAAAAGAGAATGATCATGATGATTATTATTACACTAGAGAATTTAATTTAAAATTTTTACATAGATGGATTGATGGTGATAGTATTGATATAATAGAAGACTGATAGCGTCACGACTCAAAAGGAAGAATGGAAGAAGAAATCAATTTGAGCCGACACCAAAGAATATGGGGAAAGGCTAAAAACGATGATAATAATTTTACTAAACATAACGTTTAATAAATATACGAAATTCTAAAGATTAAAGTGTAAAAAAGAAAATCGTAAAACGACACCTAGCTTCTTTAAATTGAATCTGTGCTCTGAAACGAAGCTATAATAATATTTATGTCGTGAGAAATGTTTAGAGCACAAATATTATACAAGAGTTTATTGAATGTAGGTGAAGACGGAACAAACAATATGAATCGATTGTGTAAAATAATGTTATGACTAAAATAGGGGAATTCGATTACCTATTATTTTCTTTCATTCAAGTCTTTGAATGAAAGAAGATAGTAGGAAATACTGCGCTGATTCAGCTTTCAGATAATCAGAACCTAGCACAACCGCGCGGTACAATAGTAATGTAAATACCTCGATATTTTTCCTTGGGTTGTTAGTACTGTATTTCATGGATACCATTTTAGCCAGTAGTATTTTAGTGAAGTTGTCGGTATAATACTCTTTCCCACGCAGGAATGACATTAAAGGGGAAGTCCCCTTTGGGCCAGAGTAAGTGGCGAAATTCTTAATTTGAATTTACTTTAAAACAATCATGTTCTATGACGTAATAGTAGCCCGCAAGTTTAATTCTGATTCAGGCTAATTTCGGAAGGATTTGCAAGTACTATCATTCAGATAAGATCAAAACCAAGATATGTCGCTATTATTTTATAAACAATACAGTAATTTTATATCTAAAGCGTTACAATCTAATCACACGAAACAAAAAATCTAATCACGATTCAGTCCACATGATTTATCGGTTGTTTATTTTAACCGACTTCAAAAAAGCGGGAGGTTCTCAATTCGAATGTAGTTTTTTTTGGTTTGATACGCGATTTCTCCGTAAATTGTGGGCATATATTCAAAATTCTTAATCGAAAGGGTATATACATAATAAAATACTCCCGAAGGAGTTTTTATATCAATTTTATCTACTTATATTCCTTCGGTAGCTAATAAGTAATCTCTATAATACATATTTTAGGATGATATACTTACTTATGAATATTTTTAAGTAGCAATAGAAAATGATTTACTCGGAAAGAATTTGTGTGAGATACCAACATACAATAAGAAAGGGCAGAAATAAAAAAACCGGCCAAGAGCGTGTCGGGCCACGCTCAGTGTAGGGTTCCGTAGTTTCCCGTCCGTCACAATAAGTGTTCCCACTTATGAGTTTAAAGGTGGAGGAGGAAATTATTTTGTACAACTTTTTGTCTTTTTTGTACAAAAACTGTTGTGTCAATCAAGTTCAAAATGATTTTCTTAGAAAGTCCTTATAAAGTTCTACTTTTCAGATTTTTTTCATATTTTCTAAACTTATGGTTCAAAAGTTAGAGGGGGGGGGGGACACATTGTTTTTTACTTTTGGAGCGATTATTTCCGAAATTATAGACATTATCAAAAAATGATTTAAGTAAACCCCTATTCATTTTTAAATACCTTTCCAACAATATATCACACGTTAGGGTTGAAATTAAAAAAAAAACACTTCCCACTTTACATATAGGGTGGCTACCCTAATAAAACATTTTATTCCAATTTTTATTTTACCACTTTGTCGGCGTGATTGATATACATATTGGTACCAAATTTCAGCTTTCTAGTGCTAACGGTCACAGAGATTAAGCGAGGACGGACGGACGGACGGACAGACATGGCGAAACTATAAGGGTTCCTAGTTGACTACGGAACCCTAAAAAACGACTTCCAAAAAAAAAAGTTTACTTTCGGAAGTCGGCGACAAAAAAATTTGACGAATCAAACAAAAGTCACCGACTTCCGGAAGTAAACATATTTTCAGTCTTTTTAGTGTTTTTTTTTTTAAGTTGGATGTTATAACATCCACAACATAAATGTTGCTCGATATAAACAAGTTGCTTGTTCGCAAGAACAAAATTTATTGTTTGTTACAAAAAGTCAATAAGTAAAATCAAACAATGTAACAAAGACCGGTGATTATATTGTGCATGAATAAATGATATAAATAAAATTAATTTGTTCTGGAAACAATACTATTTGTTTAAAGTAAATAGATATAAATTTTGTACCCTATCACAATGTCGCCGTATTTAACCCAAAGGTTGACTGAAAGGCAGACCTTATGGCATTATTTAGTGTATTATCTTGTATTGCAGACACACATTTGTAGTTTAATTTTAAGATAATAAAATGGTCCTGCCGGGGTTGCGGGTTGTTCGAAAAAGATACTGCGGTCCCGGAACATAAAGGTGCAAAAGAAGAAACATGGGTGGGTTTTAGTCAGTAAAAGTCTGACACTCCTCCCGTTCCGCCCAGAGGCAAGGGTAAGTTATTTGATAATTTCCCAAACATAAAAAATATAATAAAATGGCACTCACCTTTAAGACCAGAGAGCGATGGGACGAGTACAAAGATGGCAGACACTTCCATGAAGACGGGCCAGTCCTGAAACAGCACACAAGAAACTATGAATGTATGTTCTCTTGCAAGAAATTCGCGTTGCAGAGCTAAGTTTCAGTTTAAATCCTTAGACCGAAATTATTGCCTGGAAGAAAAACAGTAATTTAAAATCAAAGGTCATTAATTCAAATTAGGCTGAACTTCAAAGTACAAAAGACAATCCCACAAAACGCCAGCTCTTCGCCACTTTCTAATGTTTTAGTTGGGAAGAAGAAGTGGTGAAACAAACACAGCAACACATCCGTCTGTCAGGTTAGAAGAACCAGATTTTATACAATCTCATTTATAACAAGGTAAATTTAAAAAATCATTAATTTATTTTCATATGTCAACTAGCAAACACATTATTAATTGATTTGATAACATTACTGGATATTGGTATCTCCCACGATGTGCCATAATAACTGGTACTTTGCCTTTTCTGTCTTGGTCTGTTTCAGCTTGTTTTTGGAAGTCTGCTCTAGAAGGTTTATCTAAGTATCTATGTTGCTTTCAAAGGGTTTTTATACATTTACAAAAACTCAACAGGCATGGCTTAAGCTGTGTATCACATTTTTCAAACCAAAACATTTTTGACCAACTAAAGTCGGCATCATTGATAGATAGTCATTTTGTAAGCCTTTAGGCTTCATCTCTTACAGCTATCGGCCTTTTTAATATCAAATCACTTCAGCATTTGAGGACAACCATCCTCAACATTTCAATAACCTTCCTTTTATCACAGCAGTCGGGTAAAAGGTGCAATCACACTGTCATCAATGTCTCTTTTAGTAGGTTCTTAAACAATTTAACCTTACTATCTGCTTGCAAAACAACGACCCTGGTACTGACCAGCAGTTACGGAAAAATGTCTACAGTTTAGTAATAATGAAGGCAAAAAGTTTGCCAAAAAAACAAAATCATTGTCGTCTACATTGTATTTTGCGCAAGAGTGGCTATTTTCATGTTTGGAGCTTATTATTTTCAGAAAATTATATAGGTATGCTATGATAAAAATATCTGCAAAATCATTCATTTATTTTATGCTTGGGTCGCAAGTTTTAAAACTTCAGTTTTGTATATTTTAACCGATGCCGATGAAAACAACAGGTGGAGGTTATCAATTCGATATGTTTAATTTTTTGTGTAGAATTTGATATCTAACTAATGTGGTTTTGCAATCTAGCAAGACGAGGGTCGGGTACCCTCTATTGGGCGTGACTTTAACGCTTTCCAATCACCATGCATGTTGATGATACAATTCAAAGTAAATAAAGATTTTAATACAATTGTTTAACTCGGAGAAGCTCGTGGCTAAATAATAGCAGCCGCTCGGGTCGATCTTTAGGTTAAGCCGCGCTTGCCTAGGTTGGTCTGTGGATGGGTGACCACCCGTTACATACCGAGTTTCCTCCGTGCCTCGGAAAGCACGTTAAGCCGTTGGTCCCGGCTGTCATTTGTAGATCTTTGACAGTCGTTACAGGTAGTCAGTGTTTCGAAAGTCTGACAACCAGTCTTACCAAAGGGTATTACGTACGCTTCATGTAAAATACTGATATTCAGCTGCATCTGGTTAGACTGGAAGCCGACCCCAACATAGTTGGGAAAAGGCTAGGCAGATGATGATGTTTAACATTGGCCAATTTAAAACGGCAACTTTGTAAAAAAAACACGTTACTTTACGTAAATCAGATAAACTCATGCTGTAATAAACAAAAATACAAATTGATAAGATTCTCTTATCAAAGATTTAAATGAAAACGTACCTACATACATACATTCGATTGAGAACGTGTTGTCTTTGGATACCCATAGATGTCACATAGCAGATAAAGCTGATATTTGATTGCACACACGTGAGTAAAAAATATGTGTCAGATTTAAAGAAGCTGTAAGTACTTATAGATAATCAGCTAGATATCTTTTACTGATAAAAGATTTGAGATTTAAATGCCTACCTATGCCTATATTATGAGTGGTCAAAAATATTCCGTGATTTATTTAGATAAGCTTCTATCTTATCCTGACATTTCATATGCGGCATGTATATTTGTTGTTAAGATCTGATCGAATTGAAACGAATCCCGAATTCGATTGCGTCAACTACTGGTGCTTAAACTGGCATGACTTCCTTATCAATAAAGCAATCGACACCGTGGTGCACTCGTGTCCTGTAACACGCGCGGGGCTTGCACTGGAGCCAGTTAAGAGGCGAACAAGATGTAAACTTGACAAACATATTGAAAACAGATCCTGCGAGCGCCTCAAAGAGATGTCAGCAAAGCAGAGGGGCCTACCAGGGCCTCCTCCTGCCGGGGTTGCGGGTTTTTCGAAAGAGATACCGCGGCCCCGGACCGTAAAGGGCAATAGAAGGAACATAGGTGGGTTTTAGTCAGTACAAGTCTGGCACTCCCCCCCGCTCCGCCCAGAGCGGGGGAAGTTATTTGACGATATCCCACCCCAAAAAAAAAATATTAAAGGATCCTGCGAGCAGACCAGTGTTGTTGTTGGTTATTGCTCGACGGGACGATTGTAGTCGGTTGTTATTGCTGTTTTTTCTATTATAGTGTGATGCAGGATTTTAGATCTAATTATGCTTTGCATTGCTTCTTCTTTAACTTGATTATGTTTGCTAAATGACTTTTTTGAGAATATCTCATCGTTATCATAAGAAAATTACTGTTACTCACCCGAACGGTCCCCAAGACAATACCAGCTCCAATTGTACCACATCCAGCTATGAAGAATGGCACTGCCACCTGCATCAGCGTGCTCCACCATCGTTCCTCTTTCTTCTGAAACCAGGGTGCGCTAGTTAGGTATACAGATTCGTTATAGTAATACAGTTGCTTCTGATCAGTATCTTGCATTACTTGACCCCTCCTTCCTCTCATGTAGAATAGATGGAGGCAGAGACGGGTTAGGTAATGCAGGGCGCTAAATGTACTAGGACCTCAGAATTTAGGAAAGGTAGACAACATTAAGAATTATATAAGATGTTATAGAAGAGAAAGAATATGAAGCAACAAATGAATAAATAAATAAATCTGTTTTATTATTTATGTGTCGAAGTGTAACATAATTCGGAAGCTGTGAAAATCAAGCTTTTGTGATAGCAATTTCCCAGTAAACAAGCGTTTATTTGCATAGTACATGTTACAAAGGTGTTACGAAAGATAATCAGGTACAAACACTGTATTATAACCTAGTAAGGTGTGCAAATACATGCAGAACATTTCTATTGCCTAAGTGTATTTTATCAATGGCGCTAAATTTTTCTGATTTTAGTACTACAAAATACAAAATATATGACAATAAATCAGAAGTAGATTTCTTGCTATTTTTGTCTAACAATGCAATGTTTGCAACGGCTTTACACAACGATCAATGCGAAGCATGCAAAGTTTGTACGCTTAGTTTTATCATAATCGTTTGGAACTGGCCAAGCATCCACTTTTACTATAGGAGTGAATATATTCATTTTATCGTTATTATTAAAGGCGTAGTCTTACAGCAACAATCAGTAATCCGTTATTTTTTTACAATTGGGTCTTAAGGGGAGTCCCCTTCAGTGTTAGAGTTGGATTGGGGGTATCAGCTTAGCTACGGAATAAAGCCTTACTATCCAAGTTTTACGTTCCTAATAGCATAAGTTCGCGAGGAGTTCGTTTCCCACATGGCGCGTTATACGATACAGGTTTAAAAACCATACGTTTGCCAAGTTACAGCCAAATCCGATCAGTAGTTTTCAGCAACTTTAGCATTAATAAGTAAGTAAGATTCCTATGGTCTGATTTAAATAGTTTCGTAAATAGAAAATATAGTAATGAAATATACTACACTACTCTACGACGAGGTGTTCTTGGTATCGAAGTAAAAGATAAGGCCCCCCCGAGGAAGACGCTGGGGGACGGCGTCAACTGCCGCGCCCTGTGTAGGTAACGTGTAACTAGTAAAATTGCTAAAATTTATAACTTTAAAAAAACAAAAAATCACATCTTCAAAATAAAATTTACCCAAAACTGACAACTGTCACAAGGGACAGTTGGCAAGTCAGCGGGAAATTGACACGGTGGCTGGACAGCGAGAGCAAGGAGTTTTATTATAGATCTAAAACTTTGTTATTTTTTAGATTTAGGGGAGACCGGGGCCCGGGGTTGCGGGTTGTTCGAAAGAGATACCGCGGCCCCGGAACGCAAAGGGCAATAGAAGGAACGGTGGGTTTTAGTTAGTAAAAGTCTGACACTCCCCCCCGCTCCGCCCAGAGCGAGGGAATTTATTTGGTGATTTCCCACCCCAAAAAAAAAAGAGGAGACCGGGGCTAAGCTCGGGGCGAAGTGAGCTTGTGTGCGTGACTAGCAGATTAAGTTTGATTTTATTTTATCATTTTTTTGCTCTGAGGTATCCCAACTCTCTGCCGGGGTTGCGGGTTGTTCGAAAGAGATACCGCGGCCCCGGAACGCAAAGGGCAATAGAAGGAACGGTGGGTTTTAGTTAGTAAAAGTCTGACACTCCCCCCCGCTCCGCCCAGAGCGAGGGAAGTTATTTGATGGTTTCCCACCCCAAAAAAAAAGCATCCCATCTCACCCCGGTCTACAATATATATTGCTAGTATTACTCATCAAGTTTGTTTCTTATTTATTTTACGTATGACAAAGGTTTTTGTTCAAACGTAGTTAGGTTATCGTTACCAACCAAAAAAGGGGTCCATCTTCTACTCAAAAGGGATAGCTATATAATAAAATAGAATGTACTCTATTGCATGACAAAATTGAAATACAACTATTTTACCGAAATTGCCAATTCTATGGTTATAATGGCGGTCTTATCGATTATAGTGATATCTTCCAGACAACCTTCGAATGGGCTGAAATGGCGTTATCGTCAAATTTAAAAGCGAAATCTTTTGCAGATCTAGCACAGCAATCAATAATCCGTCAGTCAAGATGGAATGGACGAAATTTCATGATAAGCTGTTGAAGATGAGGCTAACTTTAATTTGCACAGTTCGAAAAATAAATGGTTAAAAACCGGCCAAGTTTGAGTCGGCCTCGCTCACGAAGGGTTCCGTAGATACCATTATCTGTAAAAACGGCAAAAAAAACATGTTGGTTGTATAAGACCCCCCTTAATTTTTTTTTTGGCAATAGGAATACACCATCCTGTCTAATTATCACGGTTCATGAGATAAAGCCTGGTGACAGACGGTCAGACGGATGAACAGCGGAGTCTTAGTAATAGGGTCCCGTTAAACCCTTTGGATACGCAACCCAAAAACGTACTCATATTGTGCCATTTTCCCGGGTATTTACATTAACAATATAATATTAACAATAGCAGTAAGTAGCTCATTATCTACAACTTTCACAACTTATAGGACATTATGTAAACAGTACTTTAGCTGTAATTGTTGATTACAATGTCAATTGTGTTTGTTATTAGTTTCTTTTGAGTCCACGGTCGCTTTAGATGTTTACTTTTGTTAATAGGGTGGTTGTGTATCGTGCTCTGATGTTGATACTTGACCCGGTCTGTCCGTTGTTTATTTATTTTTTAATCGTGTTTTTAAAAGTAATTACATTCTATTTAGTCCGTCTTTTAGATTATTCAAAAATAAGGGACACGTGTTTTTTTTTTGTAAATTAGCCCATGCATTGCTGCATTTTTTCGCAACAAGTGACGTCACACGTAACTTCAATGGGCTATAACCTTTGTAATTTTTGGTCCAATTTACAAATAACGACGGGCTAAATAGAATGTAATTATTTTGACCCTGGAAACTACCCTATTCTTGTGTAAGTCCAAGCACGGACTTCGGTCTTTGATGGGCACTTGTTATTCCCCAATTGGAATAATCTAAAAGACAGACTGATAATTTTTTATTTTTGGAAACTAGCCTATTATTGGATTATGGATAACATATCCAGTGCCAAGTAAGGAAAATCATAATAGAAAACACCTTAATCGTTGCCTCTATCTAGGTAAATCGTTACTAGAACTACAATGGACGTCAATCTCTTATCAGTTGGATTATTTGCTTGATATAAATTTGCGAATCATTAGCTATATCCGCATTTATATATGTAGTTTTAGAAATAAAAATGTTTATATAACGCTATTAGGGACTTCTCTATATATATATAAATAAATTATCTCGAAACGGCTGATGTTATTCGGAGTATCTTTTTTGGTTTTTGGAGTTTACTCCTTAAGAATCGATTTTCATATAATAAGGCGCCCGGTATGAGAAAAATGTGAGGTGTAAAATCTACTGATGAATGACCTAGTTTGACCTCGTTACGTTTTTGGTGCGCACGCACCAAAAATGTAACGTGACGTACAGTTGAATACTACTAGATGGCGCTTTATGAAATTTGTCGTCCGTCAGTGATATATATTTTTTTTTATTATATATATATATTTTTTTGTACTTAAGGAGTAAACTCCAGTCGTGCGCCGGAGCTGACACACACACTTTTTTTTGTTAGGCTTTTATTTTTGTAGGATAAGGGTTCCGTGGATTTTTAATGTTCCATAAAATTGTTAACTATATCCGTTTTTATTAAAGTCATATTTTTATGATCATATGGGCAATAGCTTACTTTGAATTATAAGAATGTTTGTTGGTCTCTTGAGAGAGAGAGTTGACCTGCTCAAACAAAATGAACTGTGGCTCGAAAGTTTTATCAACGGTACCGTATTATCCTGTACTAACTGGGTTGTGGAGGTCAGACAGGCAGTCATTATATGTAAAGTACTGGCATTTAGCTGCACCAGGTAAGACTAGAAGCCGACCCCAATTAAATTGGGAACAGGCAAGGCAGATTATGAGGTATGAAATGTAAAGGTCGTTCAGCTAATAATTTAAATGGCAGTTGAGCTAGTTGCCCATTCCAGGCCATATATTTGTATGGAGAAGAACGAACAAGAAACTCCATGGACTCGGACACTATTTTGTATTAAGTAAAATATTGTCTATTGCATTTATGTCCTTCACACATACACTGTTTTTTCTTTGTTCAATCAATCTCTCCAGGGAATGCGCTCCCCCATGAAACAAGTATGGAAACCAACCGTGTATCCTTAAAAATTAAAATTTGCGAGATCATAGTGAGCTGCGTAGTTCGTATAAATTTCCTCATAGTTTTGTTGTTTAATGTATTCGTACATTTATTTGCATATGTTTTATGTGTATATAATTACTATATATCTTGTCGTTTATGATTGGTATTTACCTTAATTATTATATAATTATTTAATTCACATTTTTCTCTATGCAACTATCACAGTTTCGGTAGAGAATGCCATTTGCCATTGACATTAATTCTGACTCTGTACCTACATTTTATGTGTGCTTAATTATTCCAATTAAAAATATTACTAGAAAATTAAGGCTTATGACTACATCACATTATGTAATACAAGTAGTCCAGCAGTGAGTTTACCACCCTACCCGTGCTCATTGGTCAAATGACCAACCCTGGTTTAATGAGATGGAAGGTGATCATTGAGCACGTTTCATTGAGGACGCGTGGTTTAGTGTGTTGTACTTGTAATATAAAGATATAGAGTCAAGTTTTTCTTTCTTAAAAATAGTTTTGAGGAGTTGATTCCTCCACGTCTTCTCCCCACTATGAAGGGGTGAGTTGCTGGCTTTTTGGGGGATTGTTTTATATATTTTTAATTTTGAAAATAGCTCAGCATTATTAAAAAATTAGACATACTTTGTAATTTTTTTCATTTGACATGAGAATGCATGAAAATAATTAGTCCAACGTCTTTCGGAGCTCTTTCGCCACATTGGGTTTAAAATGTCGTCACTTAGCTAACCATGGATCATGGATAACCATCCGAAATAAATATTTATAAAAAGATTCAGCTCAATCGAAAATAAGAAAGCGGAAAGTTTTTTTTTTTTTAATTAAAACTTTCAGGTTTTATTTTTCTAAGTCTTTAAACGAAGTTTTCCTCAATATTTACACCACTTGATGAGTTTTGTTAGAATGTATTACAAGAACGAACCGCCTATCTTTGTTATAATAAGTGACGCATTAATTCTTAATTACTTGTGATTGTTTACCACTCAACTTAATCGCCATTTTAAAGTGTTAGTATGACGTGTCCACTATTTATATTCGGATACGCCCCTTTAAACGTAAGACATCTATGCCAAGATTTGTAAGATTAAAAAATAAGGAAAAGTTTTTAAAAAGCTTTGCTATTTGCCTGTTGGTCTAGTGGTTAGTGGCCCTGACTGCTGAGCCGGAGGTCGTGGGTTCGATTCCCACCCAGAACAAACTTTGTGTGATGAGCATGATTGTTTGTTCTGTGTCTGGGTGTGTTTTATCTATAATATGTATGTATTTATAAATTATATAAGTATGATATCAGTTGTCTGGTTACCATAACACAAGCTCTGCTTAGCTTGGGATCAGATAGCCGTGTGTGAGTTGTCCCAAGATATTTATTTATTTATTTATTTATAATCAAAAGCTGACCTAACAATTTTTTTTTTAACGTTGCCGCACACTAGGAATTTCTCCTGTATCGTGGGTGCGTTTACAAACATTTAAACTCACATACACAAACAGCCAGATCCGAAACAACTATCTGTAGACCATACAAATATTTGTTCCGTGCGGGAATCGAACCCACGACACGCAGCGCAGCAGTCGATCGCTCAGCCACTGCGCTAACCGTGTCGTCAAAAATATTTAATATAAAATATACAATATGATCAAAAGTCAAAACCAAACGTCTAAAGTTATTTAAATTGTGCTACCGTTAATTAAGGCATGCAGCTTATTACTTTTACGGTATAAGACGGTGATAATGTCGCTATTATCACAAATTTGAGGCTCGTTGAGGGATGTGCTTGGAAGTGCAATAGGAAATTAATGTTTCATAATGCTGTCACTTGATAGACAATTACTTATTTTGCTGTTTTTTTGTAAGAATAGGTATAGGTAAGCGGCTTTGGAGCGTAAGGCGTGGTCCTATGTGCTTATTGATCGTACGATGACACGTTGCGTTCTCATCGCACGATGAGTTCAGACGTATAGATTTCTTCAACCGTGAACAAGTTGCCAACTCTTCATTTGTTGAGCGTGTCAAAAAGCGTGGTTATGAAGTTGTATACATGACCGAGCCCATTGATGAGTATGAGTGTCGTAATTGAATCTCGCAAGCTATCGCGCGAGCACAGCCAATATTTTATTGATCGAATCGAGAACGTATCGTGTCATCGTACGGTCCTTGCTTAGTAAGACGAAACCTTATGGCACTAGACAGTGATAATGTCGTAACTTATCATAAAATCGAGGATTGTTGAGAGTTGCTTGCAAGTGCAATAGAAAATTAATGCTACATAATTCTGTCACTTGATAGTTAATTGTTTATTTTGATTTTCTTCTAGGACTACTGTAGTGCTATTCTTTAAGAATACAGTCTTGATGCAGCGACTACCCCACACAACTATAAGAAACTTAACGCTGCGGCAGCGCTAAGCTCGACGCTGTATTTTTATGGAATAGCACGACTGGATAAGCTTTGGAGACTAAATGTGGTGTGGTTTCCTTTGTGTTCGTGGTTCACTTCTGCGCCGAGGCAATTTAGATAGTCACGCTAAGAATTTGTCCTGAAATTGGTTTTAAGTTATAAATTGTAATTACCTAATTGGTCATTACCTAAATGAGAGTAACTAGTGAGTCTATAATATCAAATATTTAAAGCTCATATGGTGTTTTGCACCCAAGTATGAAAAACGTGAAACTTATCATAAACGATTAACGATTTATGATAAGTAAGTATATTCGCCACAATCAGATCGATTAAAAATCGATTTATGATTTATCGTCACCGGTTTGTATTAGTTTTTGATGTATTAACTTAATTGGGGTTCAGATTAATTTGTTTTTAATTGTGCTGATAGTTTTCTAGCGCCGCGTATTATCTATCACATGCGTTTGATATCATTGTGTAGTTGAAAAAGGTGTTGTGAAAAGGTTTAGGGACATCATTCTTATTTGCTTTAACGACTAAGAACTCTTTATCGTTCAACCAAAGAAAAACGGTTTTACATTTTATTTATGGACGATCATATTATTTTATGTTGCATTAAAATTAATGGTGCACTAAGGGCAGTCACAACTACTGGATCACACTTTGTTCCAAACACAAACTAATAATTTTCCGCAGAAAACTTTTTTTTTCACTTTAGAAAAAACTTAAACTTGAGAAAAGATGATTATGAGATACAGAAAAGCGATGAAAATTTTGCAACTATTCGTGTATATAAGATTTTTAGTGCTCATGCTACTGTTGCCAATAAACATCATGCTGTAGATGCACTTGCAATGATACTATCAGACAAATATATTAAAGTATTAGCAAGATTTTGATAAAGATACACAGTAAGCAATGATAAATGAGGACATAATAAAGAGTAATACCTACAATCACAGCATTCTTCCAATGGGGTAAGCAGAGAAGGACAAATAAGTAAAATGTTAAAATTGAAAGTACTAAGTATGTATCACAAGGGAACATTTTAATGGGTCTACAGTGACCATTCCACATTCACGTAAAGATTCCAATCACAATCAAAAGAAGTCAATCCACTAACGGCCGCTGGTTTAAAATCTTGTGGAGAATTCGCAGAATTTTTTATAGTAAGAGAATTTAGCTACCCTGGTTTTCCAAAATACTTAAACTATATCGATCTCTGCATTTCTTTGTTCCTCTAGTATTTTTTCAATCCAACGTTAACTAGGTCTTCATATTGGGTAATGCATACTGACATTCCCTAGTCTATTGACTTCAAAATATTATAACTTTATTGTTTATTAATACTTACTCCTGATAGCGGCTGTTTCTCGGCGTCTGCTTCAGCTATAGATTGTTTCTTGTCCGGGGGGTCCCCCGGACTTTTTTCATTAGAATTTATCGACGCCATGCTATAATCGTTGTCTTGTGCTCCAATTTCATCTGTAACAATAGAAGAAATCAATTAGATTTGTTTAAAAAAATATAAAGTACTTTGAGATACTAAAATTGCACTTGAAATTTTTTGAGGTCCCAATTCTCAGATCAACCTTGACATTAGGAATATTTGTCATAATTTAAAAACGCACCTAAATTCCCCATACTTCCTATGTTAACCCGCTCTCACACTCAGCAACCACACTGACACACAAGACACAGCTGGTCACAGCCTTGTTTTTTAGTATACACCAGTATCCCCACCTTACACGTCTAGTCTTCTAAAGACTAGCAACGTGAATAACCCCACCAGTGGCCTAAAATATTATCTTAATCAGTTTTAATCACTGCCAATGTCATAAAATATTACAAATGACCGATTTCACGGTTTGTTTATCTTATTATTTCCTAATCTTTTCAGGATTAGCGTTATTTATTAATGTTATATATAAAACTACGCAATTCAAAATTATGCTGATTTGACAACTAATTAAAAGCAGCCGTCTATTATATCTCTATAAATCATAGATGTAAGCCAAACCAGTGAATTTTTTTAGATAAAACTGAAATCAAAAGTCATTTACTTTAATTAAGCTGATAATCCGCCCGCCCTTATTGAACTTTAAAAAATTACAAGAGTCAGTTCCCCAAAACAAAGTCTTCAAAACAAGGTTTTTCACGGCCGACGAGGCCCGTCGCGACGTCCCAGTACCTGCCCCACCCGTCTCTTGCTAGAGCCAGCCCGTGATGCTGAGCCAGTATGTTTAAACCAGTCCTCAAATAATATCACTTAGATCCAGACTGTCACTGTGCTGTTTTCCCCCAGCGACGCCCTGAGCTGAGGCTCGTACCCCGTAGGGGGTGCCGTGCACGTGCGTATAGTCGCTCAGTTTGTAAATTTTTGGCCTGGCTGGAGGCCTTAATTTCAAGGCATATACAGGAATCGCCCGGTTAAGCAGACCACAACCTCTTAGGTTGAACTGCGAGATTGCCATTCATAAAAAAGAACGCAGCAAGATGCGATAGATCATCTAAATACCGAATTATATTATAGCGTAGAACTTATTTATTCATTTAGCGTAGATAAATGAGATGATCGAAGTAAACTGTGCGTATGTTCCTACTTCCATCATTATTTGTTTAAGAATTTCAACAAAGTAAACGCACAATGCCATTGGTTCGTCATCAATAATTGAGATTAAGATTTCGATACATTTAATATGCAGATAAACCTTATAATTACTATACATAAAGTAACAATGGAATTAGAAAAACGTAGAGTAATTTCATTTCATTAATTCATAAACAATACAGTACATTGTGTTGAATCCTGGTATACATGGAATATAATATAATGTTTGAATTAATCGTAATTTCACATAATAGATTCAGTATCCGAAGATCAACGTCAACCACCTTATAAAGCAATAAATATAACTTCATTTCCACATAAAACCAAAACAATTTTAAATCAACCAATAAATACTTTTGATGGTCAATAAAAGACTGCTAAACAATGATTTAATTACAAGACTTAAATTAAATAACAATAGTTGTGGAGGTATTGTTTTAGTCACGTTAACTAAACAACTGTTAACGTCTATACAACTAGCGTATAATAAAAGTTTATTGTTTAGAAGATTGGAGTAGATTATGGTTTCTTTGTTTGAAAAAATAACGGCCCTTGTACCCTGGGGAACCCCTTTGGATTTCTGGAAGGCGTTTGACAATGTAACGCATATTCTCAGTGAGGTCAATCGTTTATTTTGAAAATGTGATCATTGAGGATAATGAGGCCTAATTATTCTACATTTGGTACAGAATAATAATATTAATATATGGTTAGTGTAATGTAATAAATCTGAAAATGTATGAAGAAAACTAATTAAATAAAACAGTAGCTCTATAATCGGATCTCTAAAGCAAGTTCAAAACTTTGTTTTTAAACGAATTTTACAAAAATGGGGAAATCCTCAATTTGACTGTATTTTTTGTGAGTTTGCTACACGAGTTTTCAGTCAGTTGTGGGCTTATTTTTTTTTCCAAAGTGACTCTCGAAGGGGTCCACTATCAATTCAATTATATCTATATTGCTTAGGTAGTTTGTGAGTTATCTGCAATAATACATGTTTTTAATAAATGAGGATGTATGTGCTTATATTATTATCTTTAGGTAGCAATGGAAAATTAATACTAGATAAGAATTTGTGTGAGATACCATCATACAACAACTAAAAAGGCTGAAAATATATTTTTTTTTGTAGAAAGACAAACCCACTTGGAAGTCGGTGACTTTTGTTGATTTCCGGTTGTAAACTTATTTTCCGCGTTTTTGTTTATATTTGTTATTTTAGCCAAGAATATTTTTAATGGATTTATTGAATTATTCAACTAGGATGCTCCATCATCTTGGATTTGTCTCCGTAGATAAGTAGGTAACATTACTTCGAAGCTAACTCCAACATGGTTCGGAAAAGGTTAGGCAGACGATGACGACTACTACGATAATGATCTCTTCTTATAATTTATTTGTAGTGTAGCCCCTAGCTACAAAGATACTTCCTACGATATAATATTTATCAACTCCTTATTCGGAAAAACAATAACAAATGACATTGAGGCTATTTTTGATAGCCCATCATTTATGGTTAGTTGGACTGGATATCAAACAACTACGAAGGGTCAACCTTTAATACAATTAATATTGAATTCACTTAACAAGGAGTATCATCATCTACTTGCTTCCCTTTCCCAACGATGTCAGGGTCGCAATCCAGTCTAACTGGATGCAGCAGAATAGTAGTATTTTACATGCAGCGACTGCCTATATGATGTCCACAACCCAGGTGTACTGGGTATTACGATATCTCTTGGAAAGCATGGCTGTCAGACTTTCGGGTTACTGACTATTTGTAACGCAAAGATCTACAAATGATAGCTGAGACCAACGGCTTTACGTGCTTTCCGAGGCACGCAAAACTCGGTAGGTAACGGGTAGGTCCAAACCCATCCACAGATCAACACAGGCAAGCATGGCTTTACCTGAAGATTGACCTGAGCGGCTGAGATTTAACCAGAGAGGGAGATTTAACCATGAACTCCTCACATAACAAAGGGTATCAATCAGTAAGCAGTCAAAAAAATATGAAAATGCACATTTCATTTCCAAACAAAAGACAAGTGTCAATCTATAATTAATAGTTAATCAAACGTGACGGATGTTGATTAGCATGAAATTCTAGAATACGAATCCGAAGCGTAAGCGCACGTTTAGCAAAAAACAAAACGACAAATTTATGTAATTGTCCATAATGTTATCATTCACGTTTCAAATGGGGTTTGCTAAACGACGTGTGGCTTGACTGTAAACAACTGGCGAAGTGCGAGTCGAACTCGCGCACCTACGGTTCCGTACAAACTTGCGACATAAACGGTCATATCTTTTGACTGCGTAGATTTAAAGAGTTGTTTTTTTCACAGCTGCAAGGGACTACTTGAGTATATGATTTCAACTCGATACCTTCACGCGTTCAAGAGATAAAGGGTCTTGACAGACAGACGGATGACAAAGTGATCCTTTTTTATTTATGTTATTTTTTTATCATCATCTGCCTAGCCTTTTCCCAACTATGTTGGGGTCGGCTTTTATGTTATTTTTTATGGGGTGGGAAATCATCAAATAACTTCCCCCGCTCTGGGCGGAGCGGGGGAAGTACAAGTACAAGTCTGACACTCCTGTCAGTCTTGTACTGACAAAAACCCACCCGTATTCCTTCTATTGCGCTTTGCGTTCCGGGGCCGCGGTATCTCTTTTGAAAAACCCGCAACCCCGGCAGGAACAATGTGATCCCTAGAAGGGTTTCGTTTTTTCCTTTTGTGCTACGGAACCCTCAAAATAATAATTAAATTTATGACTTCTTCATCATTGATATCGTATAAATAGTATATCATTGTATGTAGCTTCTCTAGATTCTGCTACAATGTAATGAATTAGTATAGTAATTCTAGGAAAAGCCTTATCTATCATGTCTAAGTTAAGTGAATTTCAATCCATAATTCAAGTTTCGCGATACACGTGCCAATGGAAAGTTCTAGAAGTAACCCGTACCTAATTTGAATTAGATTACCTGAATTATGAATGAGATCATTTTCCATCGTTTAAGGTCAAATTAATTTGAATCAAAGAAAACTTGCAATCTATAATGACTACTGTGATAAAGTAACTTATCGTCCTTGCTTCGAACAATTTTTGTCTTGAAAAAAATATGAGATTTCTGTATTGCATGTAAGTTTAATATTAAGCCATTTTACATGTGATAAGAGAATAAGAAACAATTGGTAATGATCCTGATTTCTTGTTGTTAAGGCGGTTTGCGGGTTCGAAATACATATAGCCGCCCCGGACCACAAAGGGCAAAAATCTTTATTGCTAAAAACAACCGTGTTGCAAAAAACACTTGAAAGTCAGAAAATAAGTTTACTTCCGGAAGTCTTTGACTTTTGTATGATTCATCGATCGATCGAATTAACCATTTTCTGTCTCTTTTTTGTTTTTTTGCTAACACATATGTTTGTCGAGTATTCATTTTCCATTGCTACTAAAAGATCCATCATATCGTCCATTTACATCAGAAGAAAAAATATAACGAGAAGATAACTCATAAACTATCGAAGCAATTCAGATAAAATTGACACGGCACCACTTTGGAAGTAAACCCTTTATACTGTAAAAATAACTTTCAAAAACGTACCACAATTGATGCATAAATCACGTAACAAACACAAAAAAAATACAGTCGAATCGAGAAACTCCTCCTGTTTTTGAAGTCGGTTAAAAAGAAGGAACATGAATGGGTTTTAGTCAGTAAAAAGCTGACACTCCCTTCCGCTACATACAGAGCGGGAAAAGTTATTTGATGATTAGTTCCGTCCGTAGATCCGAATAAGCAAAAAAGGTATGATGATGAAGAAAACGTGTTGCGCGACGATCCCGAATGGAATGGACCAGGGGCAGGAGGGTGATGATGATGATGGTAAAAACCGCATCCAAATACAGAGAAGAGTTCCGAAGAAAATCATGGTCACACAGACAGATACAAAAGATTTATCGATGTAGATGTCCATAGCAGGTATTATGTTCAATTTGTTGAAGCAATTGCATGCCACGATAAGAAAGTTAGTCACTGAAGGTCACATTAAACAGATGTAGGGTTCCTTGCGAAATGAGAGTTCTATTGTTTGTATGACCTTGCCTTATGTAAGACAAATTAAATGTTGATGAGAAAATTAATTAGAAGCAATTAATTATGCAAAATACTAGTCGTTGTTGATTTTGATATTTTTAGTTAGTTTAGTTTAAATAATGATAGTAATAAATTGAAAAACAATTAACAATGATGTAAAGGATATATGTATATTTTAAAGATATAGATGCTGTATAGTGATAGGAAGCGTGAGGCTTGAACACACAAGGTAAGTATGGTAAAGTATTTAACTTCTAATTTCAATCTACAAATTCTTTCCACTTATTCCAAGTTCTTTACAGCACTCACGGCCACATCGGAATGGGGGAATCATATCAGACGATCAGAAATTACAGTGGAACTTCAATGACAAAGGGAAAAACGGCCATATTGTACCTATGTGGCGTATGTTTGCGTGTTACAAAGCAATCAATTTCATCGTCATTCTGGTTAACGAATGTTGACATGCTTAAGTATGGGTAATGCTGATGTTTGCTTATAGATTACTCAACGAAAAAAGAAGTAAATACAATGTACCTATGTGAAGTACAGTTGATGAAATAGATAAGTGTCTAGACACTATCCTATCGAGTGAAGAGATGAAGACCAAAAAAAATCAAAAAAAAAAGAAGAAGGCCAAATGCTCCTTCATTTTAACTATAAGTCATTATTAAGTATTATGTTATTTCTGTCACATGAAGGTGCTTTATAGCTATATGAAGAAATGTTTCGATGTCTGTATTCAAGAGAGTCAAGAAACATATGTTTTCACAATACTTAACTAAACACAGCCGCACTTTTGTTTTGTCAACGTTCAGCTTATAAATATAACATAACGTTAACATTGCACCTGTGATCCCAGTAGGGTTATATAGAGGTGTTCCTAATAGTAGCTATTTTTAAGTCCCATATAATAGGAGGCGGTCTAATGCCATCAAACGGGCAGAAACCAAGAATGTGTGACTGCTACTGAGAAGTTCTTGTTGGAAAAACCGAATGACAGTTTGCCCGAACCAGAAACCAAACTCAGGATCAAAAAAATATAACAGTGCATAATATTTAAGCATTTACAGTAAGGAAAAGCAGTCATTAGTAAATGAATTGACGTATACGCCTGCATTTTCATCATCTGCATAACTTTTTCACAACTATATTGCTGCCGGATTCCAGTCTATCCGGATGCAACTGAAGACCAGTAATTAAGTAAAGTGATTATTTTATTTCTTGGCTGCATATTGATCTCTTTTATTGTGTGTACTTAGACGGTATTTTACAGGACAATTTTAAGCAAATTGCATGTTGTGGAATTCTGCAGATTGTCGTCTCACGTTAATGTCACGCATTTGTTTTCAGTACGTTTACCTCAATACGATGAATAGCAGCAGGAACGCCAACCAGCCGTACGAGAAAAATCAGGCTTTGTTTTAAAATTATATTGTGTATATCGCAAATTTTGTTCTGTCTGGTATAATTAATAAGTATAATTGTAATCAAAACTGATTAGCTAATTAATCAACTCAGTAAAATTATAAATAGTTCTACTCTGCACTTGGCCTGGCTGCCCTTTTTCTTAAAAAAACAGGATTGCCACCCAACATGGTAATGCTACCAGCCTTCTGGGCACTTTTCCAATTAACAGCGATGTGGATGAATTTTTGACGTGTTGTAATTCTTTTCCCATTTTGAGACTTGTACATATTTGTAGTTAGTAAATAGCGTATTCAATCTAATATATAGAATTCTCGTGTCGCAGTGTTTGTTACTAAACTCCTCCGAAATGGCTAGACCGATTTGTATGAGATTTCGGGTAGATCTGAGAATCGGCCAACATCTATTTTTCATACCCCTAAGTGATAAGGGTGGCCGTCTTCAGAAGAGGACCTGAGCAGCTGGTGAAACCGCTGGGCACAGCTAGTTTAATTTAAAAAACTAACATCTAAACGTAAAAGATAGTATTTACATTTAAATTATACTCGAAGCCGTCACTCATGCATTCTTTACATCAAACAAAAAAAAATACTGGGAAACAACTTCTTTTTGGGTGTAAAACAAAAGCACTCAAAACATTTGCTGATTGATGCATTGAATATTAGTACGAGGATCTAACTTGGTTTTACATGCCGTCGGGAAATAAGTCTCAAGCATGCTGGTTTGGTTCCTTTACGAAGTTTTAGCTCATGAATCCGAGGTGCGTGTCTTTTTTTTGCGGAATGGGATTTTTTGCGATATGGGAAATCATCACATAACTTCCCCTACTCTGGGTGGATCGGAGGGGAGTGTCAGACTTGTACTGACTAAAACCCAAACAATGGTGACACCCGGGCGTCTCGTGGACCTGCGTCAAGCGGTAGGTAAGGACGCCATGGCGCCTCTCCAGCTACTCCTCAAAGAGAAGGACTTGCTGCCACAATTGTGGCGTGCCCTGAGATGCATTTCTTGGGTTCGAACTCAAGACCTCAGACTTGATAGTCCGATGGTCACCCCACTGAGTTATCACCACTGTCGCTGATAGAAAGTTTTTCTAGGCCCACACATTTGAACTCGTTTCGAAGCGCTTTGATTGATTGAATCTTGGTTGGTGTTGTATTTTTATCTCCGTTGATTGGTGTTTTATGGAAAACTAATTAAAAACTCACCTAGCCGTGCTTGTGGAACACAACATGTCGCTTGCCAAGTTATAATATTAAATCACTTATTCAGCACTTATTTATCTATTCTGTTTAAGTTTTAAGGTTTAGTTTTGTTTTTTTTTCAATGGATTAATTTCATAATTATTTTAATCTCTCTCTCTTCTCAAAATATTAAAATATACTATTGTCACTGTAAAACAACCACCAGACACAACTATTGTTAATTACATACTGGGGCTGCCTCGACTGTACATGTTACTGCAATATTTGAGACAATAAACATTTTTATTATTTATTATTGTTTGTTCAATAAAAACAAGATGCCACAATGTCACTTCAGAATTTCACCACGACAGAACACTAAAGACAATTCACTACGGAACCACAATGAAAACAAAACATGTCACAAACAAATAGCAAAATGTGCACGTAATAGAAACGCTTGTTAATGACATAGCGTAGTTGCAATGTCAGGGACAGAACTGTCACCGCCGTCTGTAGCCTCTGTAGGGCATTGCACTACTTTGTGATTAAACTTGTTTATGTTCGCGGCTTTGCTCGCGTTATTGTCGAAATTTATCCCACGGAAACGATCACTTTCAAAGCGAAGATAATGTAGTTTTCCGTAGGTGAATGAATTATTGAAATTGGATCAGTGGTTCTGAAGATATCTCAATTTTTTCGGATGAGAAATTGTCAATCTCGTTTTGGGTGGAGCGGACGAAAGGGAGTATCAGACTTATACTGACAAAAACCTATCCCCGTTCCTTCTTTTGCCCTTTGCGTTCCGGGGCCAATCTCTTTCGAACCAAACCTCGGCCTCAGAAGATCATTACCAAACATCCATACTGAAATTAGCAACTAATCTACTCGTAAAGTACTAGGCTTTTTTTTTTCGGGTGGGAAATCATCCAATGACTTCCCCCGCTCTGGGTGGAGCGGGGAGGCATGTCATACTTGTACTGACTAAAACCCACCCATGTTCCTTCTATTGCCTTTTACGTTCCGAGGCCGCGGTACCTCTTTCGAACAACCCGCAACCCCGGCAGGCGGAGGCCCTGGCAAGCCCCTCTGCTTTGCTGACATCTCTTTGAGGCCGCGTGAAACACGAACGCGCCGTCGACACGGCCTGTCGTCAATCGACGGACGGACGGTGAGCTACCCATTGCTTTGAATTTATTTGGCTTACGTAAGTTCCGCGAGTTTATTTTATTTTAGTCGCAGTTCCTCTTTCCCGATTTGCAGGTACCTGCTACCTGTAGTTTTTGCTTTTGCGCCTTATTTTATCTACCCGAAACTGTCAATTTTTCCCAATGAACCTTGAACCTTATACTTTAGAAATAAAGTCGAAAATCTATCAAAGAAATCTGACAGATTGTAGTAGCTTGATGTGCAGGCGTCTGTACATTCTGTTAGGACAGTAATACATCAAAATAAAGGTATTTTTTTTTCGGATGGGTCATCATCAAATAACTTCCCCCGCCCTGGGTGAAGCGAGGGGGAGTGTCAGACTTGTACTGTCTCGCGGTAAGCTTCTATTAATGCCAACCTGATTAGTCATTACTATCTCGGTTACTGAGTCATACTCTTGTAACTATTGTTACCAACCCAGTTAGATATACTACAGCTGGTTGTGTAGTCCGGCTATCACGAACGGTCAGTGTCCCTGTTCCCTTCCCTTTCCGTTGGAAAAAAACAGAACCTGGTCATCATGTTTATAGATAAATAATTGTTTTTTTAAGGAAAATAACCGATCGAACTACATTCAACTAATTAGAGCAGTTAATACGGGATTAGTATACAGCGAGCTATATGTAATTAAGATACAATTCGGCTATTCTTATTGTTTTTTAGGGTACCGCACCTTAAAGAGAAAACCGGAATTATTGCACTCACTTTGTTGTATGTACGTCTGTCTGTCTGTCAAGACCCTTTATCTCAGGAACGCATAGGGGTATTGAGTTGAAATTCAAACCATATTATTCAAGATTGTAGTGGCCCTTAGAGCTTTAAAATCAATCCTCTAAGTCTACGCAGTCAAAAGATATGGCCGTTTATGTCGGTACCTTCGGCGTACCTTCAGCTGGTCTTTTTTTTGCACGTGTAGTTTAGTACCTGAATTAGTGTCATTTTTTTATGGGTTCCCTCTATCTGGCAGAATCTTGATACTCCGAAATTTATTTGGCATAACACACTTAGCATATTTTTCTTTAAACGAACATTTTAAATGCATAAAAAATATTTGATATAATTATCGTTTGGCATAATGTTCAAAACTTCGAATTTACAATGGCATACTTTTAAGATAGCAGAATTACATTTAGTATAATTACGATTGGCAGAGTTCAAATTTCGCATAATATCGTTTAGCATAATGTTCATTTAGAGCGATGATTATTTGGTATAATTTCACTTGGCATACTATGCAGATGGCAGAAATGGTTAGGTTAGGTTAAAACTGTGCTAGAAACGACTTGCATTAATAGCAAAAAGAGATTGTTTTTAGTAGGTTATTGTATTAAATGACATTATTTCAAATTCAATTAAATAATAACTAATATAAATTACATTATTTTGAAGATTTAAATAATTAAAATAAATGACAACAAATAACGACAAAGATGACTAACTAACTATAAACTTTCTGCGATATGACAATTCTGCCGTTTAATGATTATCTCTAAGAAATATATGCCAAAAGACGATTCTGACTGTGAACTTTCTGCGATATGATGTTTCTACTTTTTAAATATTATGGATATGAAATTTATGTCAAGAGATGATTCTGGCTTACAAAATTATGAGTTTTGAATGTATGATAAATGAGTGTCTCTGCCAAACAATTTTCTGCGAAATGAAGTTTATGCGATCCGTTGTTATGCAAAATAAAATTATGACATAAAAAGTTCTGCTATAAAGGGTGGACCCTTTTTTATGTCACCCATGGGTCTCTGACTTGCTTTGGAATTGATAATCATCATCACAATTTTAGCTTATGGATGACCACTGCTGGACATAGGCCTCGCCTAACTGCCTATTTGATAAAAGATTGGGAACAATTAAAATTCAATGAACTCAGCCCTAGAATCAAATTCAGATGTTTTACGTTTAACCGTGACTAAGAACAAGACCTCGTTGGTCTAGTGGTCGCTAGCGCAACAGCTGAGTATGATGTCCTGGGTTTGATTCTCAGGTCAGACAAAGTAATGTTAGGTTTTTAATTCAGGTTTTCTTAGCAGCTTAGAGTATGGCTTTGTGTCCGATTGAAAAACCTGGAGAAATGTAGAAGTAGGTACCATTAGGGACTCCTCTGTCTTAACCCTCTGGGGATTACAGTCGTTATGTTATGTTATGAAAAAACACACGTCACACACGGTGGTTAACAGTCAGTGATTTTAGTAGGTAATAACTTTATAATAATCTTTAAGAACGTTAAAATCGGCAATATTGGTCAATAATGACGTCATCGTCACGCAGCGAATACGGAAATTAACTTAGAGCAGTTAAAATCTTACCTATGATAGTATATCCATCCATTCTTCTGAAGACTTTACTGAACATAATCTCCAGTCTCGCTCCCATGTTTATGACCGACATTTTGACGTGAAAACTAAGCAAATATCTATCTTTCACGAATAAACCATACAGTAAATGGTTCTTTTATTCAGCTAGTTTTAAACGAAACACTACGTTTGATAGTTACACAAAGACTAAGTAACGATCGAGTTCTCATTTACATCGCGGAACAATCATTTCCTTATCAAAAAACTCTTCGTTAAAAGGAATTCGTGAAAAAATCTCTTTACAAATGTAATTAGGGTGTTTATTCAACTATCACAAAACGATCTTAAGTGATTATTCATTTTATCTGATAATTTTTCACTTCACTATGTTTTGCCGCGCAATATTTCGTTACACAAACGTCACCACAGTTGAAAAGTCACATTTTTGTTGGAATAAACCTTTTTTTACCTTTTTTTTTAATAAAAAAAGAACAACAATGGGATTCGAATTTCGTGCGCGTTCGAAACAAAACACAAAATAATGTCAAACCGCGATGTCACTTCCAGATTTATGTTCCATTTTTGAAACAATTTTCGAACGTAAACAAAAACAAAATAGAGTTTCGTATTCACATCGCTTTGGCCAACACGCTCAAAACTGCTACCTTTCACATTTTGGAGGGTACTGTTCAACATAGCGCACAAACGCTTAATGCAGTTATCATTACTATTATAAATGTTTATATGATGTTTGCTCCGTAATGAGGGTAAACTATGTTTACTGCCCGGTACATACCGATAATGGTTTTATTTATGAGGTTAACTGCATTTACTATCTAAGTGATAATGATAAATTATTTGCATTTATTGCATTAGTTAAGTGTAAAAGTATCAGTTAAGTACAAAATGTATTGTGACAGCGATGAAGGTCGAAGCATTTCGTCTTGTGTAGGCGTCTTGAGTGCAAGGTTAGCAGATTTCTAAATAATATTATAAATATTATAGCAATTGAATGCATGGAACTGACCTACATGCTGGTAGGGTCCCGTAGACGGTTTGAAAAAAAGCAAAACATACATAACTTCGATAAGCTCGTTAGTTGGCGAGAAAATACGCAACATCGCGAAAAGTGGAACGAATGGGGGAGGGAGGCCTTTGCCCAGGAGTGGGATAGATCAGGGTAATTAAAAAAAACACTATATAACATCACATCATAGAATCCCTGCAAGGGTAAGCAGAGGTGAACTTAATAGTTCCTCCACATTTTGCAAGTAATAGAAATCCTGATTACGTGGCTACTGAAAAATTTTTGATGAAATACTCAACAACCGTATTTCCGATCTGGGAATCATATAAAACTGGCTAGTTGTAGTAGTAACTCCTTTGGTAAAACTTGTTCAACGAAACCATATTATTTCGTGTGGTGAAAATAACTGTAGCAATATATTTCTTGAATAAATAAGGTATAAGGTTAATAATATTTATTCCCTACATCCAGTTGATAACGTAACATTATATTAATTTACTTTAACTATAAAACGCGACATACAAAAGGTTATCTTTAAAACAAACGTAATTTATAGAAATGTCAATTCCGATACTTCATAAAATACAACTATAATTAGAAAGACCTTTGTCCAACAGTGTGGGACTGTACGTTAATACATAAGTAGTTTATGTATAAAGGTATATTCAACTTTTTATTTTATCATCTGAACAATGACAATAGCAAGGAGGATTAATACGAATGAGGTTTCAAAAAGAGATCGTTGATTTCTGTTGGTGATTCAAGACTGAAACGCTAGATGGCACTGTCGGATGGCACGGTCGGAAATCTTTAAAAAACAAATAAAATTTAGGTTAAGAACAAGAGTGGGTTCAAAAAAATTTTGTTATCAACAGAAGAATGTTTTTTTTTGTTAAAGCTACAATTTAATCCTCAAAACAATGTTACAGTTTCTCAACGTTTCGTTCATAAATGCCATAAAATTTAATCTTATAACGAAAAGTATCATCGCTAGGTACAAAAGACAAAAAATATTGAGAGTTTTAGTCGTTTCATTGGTTTATGATTTCCCAGGCTTATATTTTGAGTTTGACACAGTTTAAGGTGTTCTACCAAAAGACATCAACGCCATAAAAAAACAAAATGGTTTTACTTTTAATATTGCTTTGCTCTCTTCCTTTCTCTCTTTTTCGTGTGGTTTGTGCCTAACCTAATGCCGGAACATAATATACAGGCCTTTTTAAATTCGGATGTGAAATCATCAAATACCTTCTCCCACTACTAGGCAGAGTGGAAGTGAGTATCAGGCTTGTACTGACTAAAACCTTTCCATGTTCCTTCTTTTCCCTTTACGTTCCGAGGCCGTGGTGTCTCTCTGGAACAACCCGCTACCCAGGCATGAGCCTTAGACTTAGCTTTGCATGCCGTCGAGAGATATCTCTTAACCATACATCGGTGCATGACGGGCCTGTTGGTCTAGTGGTTAGTGGCCCTGACTGCTAAGCCGGAGGTCGTGGGTTCGATTCCCACCCAGGACAAACTTTGTGTGATGAGCATGATTGTTTGTTCTGTGTCTGGGTGTGATTTATCTATAATATGTATGTATTTATAAATTATATAAGTATGTATATTAGTTGTCTGGTTACCATAACACAAGCTCTGCTTAGCTTGGGATCAGATAGCCGTGTGTGAGTTGTCCCAAGATATTTAGATATTTTAGATTTAGATCTCACCATTTTAGAGATCCCCCTTCTTTATCACCAAGAATGATACAAAATAACAAACACATAACTTTACTGTAGCCCCTACATAATCTGCACTGATATACTGCCCAAGTTATTAAGTGCACTAAACAAACCCGGTATTAAAGAAGGCAATAAACTCGTCAATTAACCTTGGCCACGTAAACGAAGATCAATGACTTTAACGTGTAATTAATTATAGAATCTACATTATAATACTTGAGGAAAAACATCGTTTTTCCTTCCATTTGAACTTAACCTTCTTATACTTCCTGGCTTTTCATTTGTATGTCAACTGAGTGTGTGAGCATTGTAGGGTTTTTTTCGGTTTTAATCGTTTGAAAGACTTTCTTTTAATTATATGTGACTAGCTTTCGCCCGCGGCTTCGCTCGCGTTAAATTCGGTAGCGCCTTATTGATTTGTAATAGCAACGCTAAGTTTTCCCTTTTCTTCCCTCGTTCTCCCTCATATCCCACTTTTTGTAGCCTATGTCCGTCTCCTGGTTCCCAACTATCTCTGTACCAAAATTCATCAAAATCGGTTTAGCCATTAAAGCGTGAAGAGGTAACAAACAAACAAACAAACAAACAAACAAACAAACTCACTTTCGCTTTTATAATATTAGTAAGGATGTTTGATTGACGGTTGGCGCAGTGGTGGAACGATTAGTTGCTGCGCTGCGTGTTGCAGGTTTTATTTCCGCAAGGCAGAAATATTTGTATGACCTACATTTTTCCAAGTTTGGCTGTTTGTGAGTTTAAATGTTTATAAACCCAGCCATGATACAGGAGAAATTCCTAGTGAGGAGCAAAGATTAAAAAAAAAACATTAAGGTTGAAAGAGAACTGCTACTACATATAATTTCAAAAACGTTCTAAAAAAAGCTGTCTGGTTATAAATCATCATCATCATCTGCCTTGCATTTTCACAACTATGTTGGAGTCACCTTCCAGGCTCACCGGATGCAGCTGAATACCAGTATTTAACATGGAGCGACTGCCCATCTTACCTCCACAACCCAGTTAGTACTGGGTAATACGATACCACTTGGCAAGGAGTATCATACTGGTTGTGAGCTATTAATAGATTTAAAATCTAAACTAGCTAGCGAACGCGGCTTCGCCCACGTGATATCGAAAAAAAGGATCCTATATGTTATTCCAGACCATAATCTACCTCTGTGCCAAATTCATCAAGATCCATTCAGCCGTTTTGACGTAAAAAAGTAACAAACATCCGCATTTACAATAAATTATAAAATGAGATGTAAAAAAATGGTTTAGCGATTTCTTGCAGTTATAGTTTGGTTTTTGGTATCAACCGCAACTGATAAACCTTACTGTGTTCAATCCCAAAATTGGGTTTAAACACACTACCTAAAAAACACTTTATTAAAAACCTCAAACAGTGCAAATATAACAACTTAACGTAGTTGTCTGTTTGACCCGTTTAATATTTCAAGCACTAAGGTCGTGTCGACGGCGCGTTAGTGTTCCACGCGCGCCTCAAAGAGATGTCAGCAAAGCAGAGGGTCTGTCAGGGCCACCGCCTGCCGGGGTTGCGGGTTATTCGAAAGAGATACCGCGGCCCCGGAACGTAAAGGGCAATAGAAGGATTTTTTTTTAAAAACGTTGCCCCCACACTAGGAATTCCTCCTGTATCGTGGGTGCGTTTACAAACATTTAAACTCACATACACAAACAGCCAGACCCGAAACAACTACCTGTAGGCCATACAACATATAGGTGGGTTTTAGTTAGTACAAGTCTGACACTCCCAGCCTCAGTGACGACAACCGTTTTCAAGCACCCACTGTCCTGATCCATCCTAGAAATGTAACTCGCCCAGTTCCAGTTTAACCTCACAGACTTATAGCCTGCTAACCTACTTTTTCCATTTGACCCTTACGTCTTAGTAGTAAAAACGCGGTAAAACTCAAAGAAAGCACTATGTGATTTAGGCAAGCACTTGACGTTTATTTTCCTTCATGAATTTACGCTATTTTTATAACTGGAAATATTGCTGGGTTTTTATATTCCTTGAAAGCTGATATTTTAAACGACTTCGTAATCGGCTGTGTGTATTTATTTTTTCTATGTGTACGAATTCTATTATATTTAGCTACATATGTTTTTACAAGTTATAATACAAACACAGTTTGACTCTTGTATGGTTCATTTTGTTATGAACATTCCTTCTACCAGTCGGCAAAAAGTTACAGAATCAAATCAAATCAAATCATTTATTTCAATTAAACCACTACAGGCACTTTTGAATGTCAAGAAACAAAATGAATCTACAGTCCCGGTCACAAGGCATAATAACTTGTGAAAGTAGGTACTGTAGTTGCCCATTCCAAAGCGTTAATCTCTATGGAGAAGAATGGGCAAGAAACTCCATGGACACTCTTTTAAATTATAATATTTTTACAAAATCGTATTTACATCATTCATGTTGAGTTTATACAAATATGTGAGAACGATGTAGAAAGACGTGCACAGTAAGAGCGTCCAGAGTAAATAAAAAGCAAAATTTAATTTTAAATCTAAATAAGTTTAAAATTGAACCGTGGTAGCTAAAAAATGACCAGTCCCAACTGACAGCGCCCGTTCACGAACATGACGTATGGATAAGCCCCATTCAGCTCGACCATTTTGAAGGGAGCTAAATGACCCGACACACCCGCCACCATCAGCGAGACATTTAAGTGAGCATGACACTATCAACCACCAGGGCTTCGTCAAGTCAATGATAATACATAGCACTCACATAATATGGGCTTAATAATTATACAATACTAGAGAATTGATTCTATACATTGCAAAGATAGTCTAACAATCTTCTGCAGCTTCCACTATAGCTTCGGAATATAAACGACTTTTATCTGATACTGAGAATCATCATCATTTTTTTTTGCATGGCAATTCTCCAAATAACTTCCCGCGCTCTAGACGGAGAACGGGGGGGGGGGATGTCAGGCTTTTACGGGCTAAAATCCACCCATGTTACTTCTTTTGCCCTATAGTTGCGGGACTGCGGTACCTCTTTCGAACGACCTGCCACATCGGCAGGCAGTGGCCCTCGCAGGCCCCTTTGTGTGAGGAAAGTCAAGCATGAATGTGGATGGGTATACGAGTAAAGGAAGAACAAAGCAACGATGGAAGGACTGTATAACGATAATAAGGCTAGAAAGGAGGTGTCTGATAAGCTACCGAGTAATGGAGAAGTGCAGAAGAAGAAGACATGGGCGCCGACCTCGAATAAGAACAGGAGAATGATGACCCGTTTTCTTTCATTTATTATTCGTATTCAACATTTTTGACGTTTCAAAATCAAAGTCAAGTCAAGTGATTTGATTAGTTGTTGATAATAATTATATCAATTAATCACGCCAGTTTAAACACGAACTTAAAACATCTGTTTAATCAGATTTGAATACTTAAATATTAGTGTGTTTTGGCGACTTTGTTCGCCAATCGTATAGTTCGTTTGCGTGAAAAATATTTCGCTATATATCTTTGACGTATGTAGTATAACCATCAGTATTTAGACAAGTGTACTATTGTTTCATAAACATAATTACCAAAACGACACCTTTGTTATATTAATTATTTTAATAAGGATATCAATTTTTCATTTGGGTTAATATCATCATATAAGGTATTATATATTAGGTATATGCATATGCATGCATATATAAGGTATTATATATTAGGTGCATAGAGATCATAATTAGGAAATTACCCTACCTATCCTGGGGGTCTAAAAAGCCGCTTGAGCAGAATAAAAAAATTGTAAAATTGACACAAAATAACAATTCACAATATTAACTGCGTCTGTGGCCATTTAAAGATTTATTACGTAATTCATATTATTATCTTATTACTACCTGCCGCCCCCGGCTTCGCCCGCGATCGGAATAAAGTAGCCTATGTGTAATTCCAGACTATAATCTACCTGTGTGCCAAATTTCATCAAGATCCGTTCAGCCGTTTTGACGTGAAAGAGTAACAAACATCCATACATTCATCCATCCATCCTCACAAACATTCGCATTTATAATATTAGTAGGATGATTATGATAAAGCGGTGTTTAGACCCCCAGAATAGCTGGACACGATGTCAAGTGACCATCGTTTGTGGCATCACCACATTTACACCCGAGGGCATTCATCCATGAATCTGGGTAATTTTTGACCTGAAGAAATCGTTTAAACCTCGTATTTTTTTCACAAGGGTGGCTACCCTCAGTCTCAGTATGAGAAAAAACTGTTTTTTTTTTTCGGGTAGGAAATCATCAAATAACTTCCCTGCTCTGGGCGGAGCGCGGGGGGCGTGTCAGACTTTTACTGACTAAAACCCACCCATGTTCCTTCTATTGCCCTTTACGTTCCGGGGCCGCGGTATCTCTTTCGAACAACCCGCAACCCCGGGACAACCCGTAACCCCGGGTGACGCACCGTCTCATGTAAGATTTACAGTTAAAAGTGTTGATTTTCAAGCCTATTTTGAATAAATGTATTTTGTTTTCATTTGATTAGAAGCAATGAACTACAAAAAATAATATAGGTTAATCAGTAAGTTATGCTTATATGCCTGTTTCATTGTTTAAATTTTAACTGAATTTTAATATCTTCATCTAACTTTTTGTAAAACTAAAATGTTAAATCTAAGTTGAAGAAAGAGAGGTTCACTTCAGGACCATCTTACTTCATTCTACTTCATCTTTCTTACCAGTAATTATTGCTGTCACTTTTCGCATCTTGCTTCGTATGTATGTATTTAAAGACAGGTTAGTACGCTGCGCTGTTGGAATAATTCAGAAGCTGATGTACGCTATAGAAAGCGGCAAAGCTCAGCTCGTCGCCATATTAAAGACTAGCTGGCGCCCGCGGCTTCGCCCGTATGATATCGAAAAAAAGTATCCTATGTGTTATTCCAGACTATAATCTACCTCTTTGCCAAATTTCATTAAGATCCGTTCACCCGTTTTGACGTGAAAGTGTAACAAACATCCATACATCCATTCATCCTCACAAACATTCGCATTTATAAAATCATATAGGATGTAAGATTAAGTCAATTTAGATTGTAATCGACACGTTGAGAAGGAGGACCGTTATCACTGTATTGGTTTACAATCGTTTTAATTAAAGATTTAAGTAAACATACGTTTCTAGCAATCCACCTACTTATCCACTTCAAGTTTACTAGATCCTGTCTACCGTTTGTCGTTGAAGCTTGAAGTGAAGTGCAAACCTAATTGTGATCACAGTAATCATGAGTATCATTGTTTATTGTTTTATCAACACTAGTGGTACAAGGCGAAGATTGTGATACCTACAAAAGTAATTGCACATAGATATTGGTATTGATACATTTGCCAAACTTCTTGGCAGTATATGATTAGGTATAAATGAGACAAAAGATGTAGTATAGTCTGGTTATAATTATCCAAAGGTGCATCTTATATACTAACGACTTCGTGTTGATAACAGATAGTAGAAACATTTAATAGATATTGAACGTGCGATAAAGAACATAAGATTGCGATGTAGATTGTAGATACAGCACAAAGATATTGTACTGTAACAGTACACCCCCCTTTAAAAGAAAAAAATAAATATTATGGTAATAGTGCTTACAATATAAATTTGATCTAGACCTTACTAGTTATTTGCTGATGTATATAAATAATAATGCTATTGTACGCGGTGGAATTTGATGACGCCTGTTGTGGTGTGATTTGCTGACGTCTGTAATTTTGACTTAGCTGTTGCACGAGTGTTTATTATTTTTTTCCGTTAAACTCTTCATTCTTCTGTCCAGTGTTTTCATTATGCCGTAAATTAGGATCGCACCGATTGTTAAAATAATCTGTCCCATTGCAACATTTCTTGTCCACCGTAAGTCCTCCTGGATCAGGTTACGGAGTTTGTCCGCTTCGTTTTGATTGAGGCAACTGTCCGTATTGTATGTTATCTGGTCCTTAGAACTTTGATTTCCCATTTTAGATGTCTTGTTGTTACGAGTAGTTGTGAATTAATGGTATATGTTAAGATCTATGTTAATATATATACGAATAACTTGCTTCTACAATTGATTTGAAAATGAAAACAATTTCATGTTATTATTTTCTAGTAGTCTTTTTAATTGACGGTACTGTTGGCGCAGTGGCTGACCGATCGAATGCTGCACTGCGTGTTGTGGGTTTGATCTCTGCACGGAACAAATTTTCGTATATATATGGGTCTGGCTGTTTGCGTGTGTTAATTTAAATGTTTGTCAATACACCTACGATACAGGAGAAATTCCTAGTGTAGCAACGTTTAAATAATGATGTAAAATAAAAACGATTGATAAACAAAACGCACATGACTCGTTGGCCTAGATAGGGTTCGAATCCCAGTTCGACAGAGTAATTAAAAAAAACACAGAAAGTTTCCCCACAGTAGGAATTTCTCCTGTATCGTGGGTGCGTTAACAAACATTTAATCTTACATACACAAACAGCCAGACCCGAAACAACTAAGTAGGCCATAAAAATATTTGTTCCGTGCGAGAATCAAACCCGCGACACGCAGCGCAGCAGTCAATCGCAAAGCCACTGCACCAACCGTGCTGTTAAATTGAGTTTTGCCATCAGTAATGTTTTAGTAGCAACCATGGAGTCCGGCTTAGGCTAGTCCCTATAACATGAGACTACAACATAACTAACGAAATGTGGGCGTACTATTAGATACACCCCTGCCTACCCCTTCAAGGATTACAAGCGTGATAATATGTTGCATGTACTATTATTGTATTTTCTCAAACATTTTTTCAAATCTTTTGCCTAAGAAAAATAATCTAAGGCTAAGTTCAGATGAACGCGCGGCGACGCGCGGTTGGCTCGGCGCGCGGTTTAAGATTGTAACAAATCAATGTTGTTGTATACATGACCGCGCGTCACCGCGCGTGCCCGCGTGCCCGCGCGCACCGCCATGCACCGCGTTCTAGATCTTGACCCACGCGCCACTGCGCGGTGACGCGCGGTTTAAGATTAAGATTCCTGTATCGACCTGTTCAGTTGACCCGCGCGGTTCGAGGCGGACGGACGCAAGGAGCGACGAAAAAATGGAGGACGATATATCACTGGATTTACTTATAGACGAAATTGAATGAAGAGATGCGATTTGGAATCTTAACTCGAAGGACTATTCAAATAGAATAATAAAAAGAAGGTCTTGGGAAGAATTAGTGTTAATTGTCTGTGACCATGGTGAGTCAGAAGTTCTTCGTGTAGTCTTAGTATGGGATATAAAGTCACAAACAGGCTTAAAGAAAGTCTTTGACTTAAAACAGGGTGCACCCAGTATCGCCTTTGCTTTCGACGGCGACGGCGACGTCGCAGTTTGCGATATAAAACCCACAAGCAATTTGCCTCCTCCACGTCCATTCTCATTGAATGTTCACGCTAGACTGTCGCGCGCAAGCCGCCGCTATCTGAACAGGTGTATCGCGCGGCAGCGCGCGTCGCCGCGCGTTCATCTGAACTTAGCCTTAGGTCGTTAATTTAAACACCGTATCGCAAAGGCTTATTCGTCAACTCGCGCCTCATAAACTCGCGACTGCGCGCGAAATAGCACATTCCGATTTTACCTATTTTTGTTGTAGTCAACTAGCTACCGAGTGCAAATCAGACGTATTTACAGTCATCTACAAAAGTGTTTTGATTTTAATATCAAGAACGTACTTTACATTTCTAAGACACTATACGATTTGAGGGTCAGAAGATCGTCGAAAATATATACAGGGTTACGATACTATGGTGATTAACAGGTATTTTTTTTTTAAAAAACCCTATTGTTTTAACAGCCACTGAAAACACTTAAATGTCACCGTTATTCGGAATTATTTTTCTCTTGGAAAAATTTGCAATAACTGTTTTTAATTTGAAAATAAATACAGATGATATTATTACCTTATGCATCATTAACTTTATCAAACGTATTCTCACGCCTAAATAAACCACCAAAATCCATCAAAACCTAAACAGATTTTGATGGATTTTGGTACAGAGATAGTTGGGAACCAGAGACGGACATAGGCTTTTTTTTTAAAGTGGGATGTGTGGGAGAAAGACGGAAGAAAAGGGAAAACTTAGCGTTGCTATTACAAATCAATAAGGCGCAAGGGGAACAGACTGTGTTACACCGAATTTAACGCGAGCGAAGCCGCGGGCAAAAGCTAGTATATTTATATTAGTGGATTAGTAATCGCTGGTCTAGACGTAATTACGAGTATCATAAAAGATTATGCTATCAAATAATGATAAGGCTACTAATTACGCAATTAGGGTCTTTAAAGGAATTTTGTCATCCCTTCTTAACATATTAGGCTTATTGTTGCTAACATAATAAGCATTACCTTTGTAGTACCTATTTCCTGTTCCTTTCTTTTATTTTTCTGTATTCAGTGTGTATTTTCATAAATCGTTAAATAAAAATAAATAAATAGTTCTATCATCAAATTGTAGGATCACCATGGTTTAATTATCTGTGAGACTCGACTACCTAATCAACAAAAACGCATCATGCGTTACAATATATAGTAGGTACTACGAGACGACTCCCGGCCACCGTAGGTGCCTGGTCTGGGCCTGTGGACGGTGAGCAATGGGTAGCTCACCGTCCGTCCGTCTATTGACGACAGGCCGTGTCGACGGCGCGTTTGTGTTTCACGCGCGCCTCAAAGAGATATCAGCAAAGCAGAGGGGCCTGCCAGGGCCTCCGCTTGCCGGGGTTGCGGGTTGTTCGAAAGAGATACCGCGGCCCCGGAACGTAAAGGGCAACAGAAGGAACATGGATAGGTTTTAGTCAGTACAAGCCTGACACTCCCCCCAGCTCCTTGATGATTTCACACCCCAAAAAAAAGCCGTTTCAGACGAGTATAGCAACTGAAACTGTGACACGAGAATTTTATAAATAAGATATTAAAATATATTATTCCGAAACTACTGGATCGATTTGACCATTTTTTAAGTTAAATTATCAGGAATTAATGAAGAAGGTTTCTAAGTTGCCATGACCTATTATATATTTTTTCATCTTTTCTATGGACCTAACTTGTACGACCTGCTACATCGTTCTCACATAACGCACCATCATGATGTACCTAACCAAGGTTTTCTAACAATATCCAGATTTAAACGAGATATAGATTAGATAAACATAGTTTCTTGCCCATTCTTCTCCATAGAGTTCTACGGTTTTCAATCAGCAACCACAGTACTTTCACAGTGATTGCGTCTTGTGACTGTTTTGTAATTATTGTATCGACAGTTCAAAAGTGCCTGTAACTGGCCTACTTGAAATAAATGTTATTAATTTAATTTGATTTGAAATAAAAACATGTTTCCTGAATATCATACTTACTAACCAGCTCCTCTACAGCAATGTAAACGCCCTCAAATAGTCTAGCGAAAGTCTGGTGCAAGCGTTGTGCAATTGTTTGTTAAATAGCACCCTGTATTTGCACTGACGAGATTAAAGTGCTAGACCGAATGACAATATGCAGATGAAATGCAGAAGGCTCACGTTTGTTTTTTTTTGTTTGCGGGGCAAACACGGCCAGAGATTGCAGAAGACAGAAAAGTTTGGGAGGAGCAAGGAGGCGTTTACACAGCAGATATAAAATAAAAAACTTGTCTCTATTACCTATTTCGTATTTTTTTTAGGGAGTTTCGTACCTGAAAAGGAAAAAGCGTACACCTTGTAGGATCGGTTTGTTGTCCATCTGTCAGTCTGTTTAATTACTACATATACTCAAGACTGTCCTGGTCCCTAAAAGCTGTGAAAAATTTACTCACTGAGTCTACGCAGTCAAAAGATATGGCCATTCATTAACTGGAACCCTCAGTGCAAGAGTCCAAAAACCAAGGGTTCATAGCTCCAAGGGACCATAGACTTGAGTATATGGTTTAATTTCAACTCGATATCCTTACGAGTTCCCGAGATAAAGTCTGTTGACAGACAGACGAACTGACAATAAAGTGATCCTGTAACAGTTCCGTGTTTTACTTTTCAGGTACAGAACCCTTAAAAACTATTAAAATAACTTGAATTAGTTTTCGTAATCTCAATATACCGTATGTTTATGACATCAGAGTAATAATATCTATTTCCCTGATTATGAAATGACATTTCACCACAAATTCAAACTATTATATTTGATTGCATTATAGCTCTTGCGTTATTTTCATTTGTTATCCAAATACATGCGCGTGCGTTGAACAATAAAACGTAATATTATGTAAGAAAATGCTGATATTACAATAACCATTATTCTGTATTGATAGTATTGTTTTAAAATACAATATCTATCTTATTGGCGTCATTTAATGGTAAATTATTAATGCTATTGTTTCTACGTTACATGAATACTGATCTTTAAACGTTTTCATACAAGTACAGATTTCTTATTTTTTAAGACTTGGTAAGAAAGATGTCATTAAAATATTGTAAGAGAATAATATTTATAATTCACCTACGAATCTACAACTAGACAAGAGTAAGAAATGATCGTTCTAACGCTTTACCAGAACACTCTCTCAGGCTCGCGAGGTGGCCGACATGTTAAATTGTCAATGGCTTAATTGCCAAGAGCCTCAACCAACACCTGAGTCTGAGGAGGCTCTCGTTAGACAACTGGATCAAGGGTTTGATACAGAAAGCGGTACGCCTAGACACGGCTCTTATCGTCTGCCTGTAGCTTGGACCCTGTTCCCGATACCAGTGGGCTACTATTTTTTTACAAGTTTTTATAAAAGGAATATTAAAAAAAATGTCTTAAAATGAATAAACGAAATAATCTACAAAATAATCGTAATAAGCTACAACTTCATATTCATTATTTTGACGGAAACTCCTACTTAAGATTTAAGAGGGGAGCGCCATGGTGGCTCAAGCGTTCAAGAACTCACCGTCAATTTTTCTATCGCAATAATGACAGTGACAGGCTCACTGAACGCGGTTAAGAAGTGTTGATCACGTTCAGTGTTATTGTTGAAAGAAGGACTAAGAATACTAAGAATCTTTTAAATGAGTCATCTTCTTGATTTCCCAACGAGGTAGTTTCCTATAAGACTTAAAAACAGTTGAGTACTTAATTCTTTCGAGTACTTACCTTAAATTTCAATGATAATAGTAATTGCAAAACACCCATGACGTTCTTGTTATCAATATGAATAGATTGACTTATGAGAAAAGTATTTGTCACACACACAAACGTGTTTTTTCCGCAAATAGGGTTTCACGGTATTTATTTTAAATTATTTAAATTTCAAAATACCGTTTTTTATTGCGCATCTTTCCATAGTATAAAACGAAGTCACTTTCGCTGTGTTTTTACGGATCTTCATGCAGCTTTCAGCAAACGATAGGGTGATGCAAGAAGGTTTATATGTATAAAACCCTAGTCTATGTGGGTCTACCGCGGGGAGCAAAGTACAAAAAACATGTATAAGCTCAACAAAAATAATCGTCGCGACACCACACTGTTCAATGCGAAATAGAAAGACGAAACGAAAATAACTGGCTTGTTTTCTATGAGAGAGAGAGAGAGAAAAAGAGACAGCTCACGGTTTACAACTATAGCAAAAAGTTTTGTTACTACGTTTGCTCTTAATTTTTCCTTCTAGCCCCCTTGCACAACGCGCGATAAGGAAGTTCGTTCCAAAAACTTGTCCTTCTCTAACCCACCTTCACAGTGACACCACAAATGCAGATAAGACATTACACCACACAATCTACAATTCATTGACATTAATGTCAATGTTAGTTACACGCAATAATTAAATTAGTTTATTGTTTTATTAACGGGATTTTCCTTGTGCTCACTACATTTGTTATCAAGTTAATGTTCTTTAGTTAATTCCTTGTTTCTTTTATAAATTTGTATTAAGAGCTCTGTGTAAACTGCAGTGAATCTGAATTTGAGTTAATTGCTTCAGTTTCCTGAAAGTGTTATCAGTTTAATCTACTGTCAAATATGGTGAAAGCTTATGGCAGTTATATTGTGTGATCGTATTACTTAGGTCAGCAAGTCACAACTGGAAAGTGGCATGTCTTTGTCTAGGTATTGTCATTTAAAAACAAACTATACAAATGAGATTTTAGAGTAGATTATCTAAACAGAGCAACAGATGTATTATTTACTACAGGTAGTTGCTCCGGGTCTTGCTTGTTGTAAACGCACCCACGATACAGGAAAAAATTCCTAGTGTGGGGCACCGTTTTAAAAAATTAAACTGCTGTTAATCTTTTTGAATTTTAGTTACTGTTCGTGATTGTACTATCAAACTATTAAATCGTTGTTGCCACACATTCAGTTTTGTTGCACGTCACACACGTCTATTGTTATTAAACTATCAGTCAATGCTCTCCTATTACTAACTATCGATAGTAAATCAATCACTTTACTGAGTCAGAAAGGAAAAATACATTTTGATGTCAATATTGTGAAATTACGTGTTAGTAATTAGCAGTTCTTGTTTAATCAAAAACTATATTTAGGTCGATAGGTTTTTCTGTTATACGATTATTCAACGTGGACGTCTACTCAGAGTTTAAACACTTTTGCTTACGTTTTTGAGCCATTTAAAAAAAAAAAGTTGCCCAGCACTACGAATTTCTCCTGTATCGTGGGTGCCTTTATAAAACACTAGCTTTTGCCTGCGGCTTCCCTCGCGTTAAATTTGAGATAACACATTTCCCCTTTCATGATTTACATGTACCTGCTAGCTGTAGATTTTGCCCTAGCGCCTTATTTATTGTAATAGCAATGCTAAGTTTTCCCTTTTCTTACCTCTTTCTCCCTCATATCTCAATCTTTTTTTTTAAATAGCCTTTGTCCGTTTCCAGGGTCCCAACTATCTCTGTACCAAATTTTATAAAAATCGGTTTAGCCATTTAGGCGTGAAGACGTTACAAACAAACAAACTCACTTTCGCTTTTATAATATTAGTAAGGATTTAAACTACATACACAAACAGCCAGACCTATATGTATATAGTTCATACAAATGATTGTTCCGTGCGGGGATCGAACTCGCGACACGCAACGCAGCAGTCGATCGCTCAGCCACTGCGCCAGCCGTGCCATCACTTTGGTGTGAATTAAGTAATGTGTACATAGTCAAGTTTCAGAGTTTAACGAACGGCACATTTAAAAGTCAATATTGATTTAATCTTTTCTTGTAAATGACATTGATAAAGCGATAGTCTACTTTCAATGCTTATCAAACAAGAATCTATAGGCTTTGCACTCGTTAATTAAAAGATACTTAATGCAACAAATATCACGCTTCTAGTCCCAGAGCGTTCAGGCAGAGATATATACACTCACTTTTATATGGGAAATGAGACATGAGTTTTTCACAGCTACAAGGAACCGCAGACCTCAGTTTATAATAATAATACTAGCCTATAAAAGTCCCACTGCTGGGCAAATACCTCTCCTTAAGGCCGTACCCTACGCAAATAACCTTGAGTATTCGCTTCCCTCTTTGCCGCGCAGGAGTGAGTGAGTGAGAGCAGTAGTGAATAATGCCTATTTTTTGGAATAAAATCGATATAAAATTAAGTATTGGGTTTTTGGAAAAAATATTTCTACCAAAATGTTCATTATAGAATTGTGTATCCATTAGTGTCAGTAGCAAAATTAAACAATGTTTACTTTACGAGGAGATGCATTTTATTGATAATTTTTCTCATTTCGGGGGCTTTGTTGTAAGGAGATTTACTAAATAATGACTCAATAAAAATAAAAACTAAATCCACAATAATGGAATCAAGATTATAAAGAAATTTAATGTATTTTTTTTGTTACTTAGTTCGTTTTAAATAACAAGTAGATAGCTCTAGAAAACTGTACAAAAACGGCTTGCGCGGCGTTTTGGTCGGGGTGGCGCCTTAAATAGAGAAGGCACGAGCATTGCTAAAGACAAGTTGGCGATTTCAGACTTATATCCTTATTACTAATTACTAATATTATAAAAGCGAAAGTCAGTTTGTTTGTTACGTCTTCAAGCCTAGATGGCCAAACCGATTTTGATGAATTTTGGGTTCGGAAATAGTTGAGAGTCTAGAGACGGCTATAGGCTAATATTTTTTTTTTATAAAAGTGGAGAAAAAGGGAAGAAAAGGGTAGAGAAAACCATTTTTTTTCCGATCATCACGCGGGTTAAAGTTAGCGTTAGCCCAAAGTAACTATGCCACGCGGACGAAGTCGCGGGCGGAAGCTAGTTAATTATAAGTCCAGGATTGCTCACGATATTTTCCTTTACCGATGTCTGTGATAACTTCGATACATATAGAAAGTAGACATGAATTGAAAAAGTGACATTTAATATTTTGCATATATTAATTTTTAATATTTTGCATATATTAATATAATATATGCAAAATATTAAAAGTTACTTGGAGATTATGAATATTATAGTAAATGAATAATATGCTAAATGAATATTATGTGAAATGTGCATTATAGGAAAAGTTCATTATGTCATATGAAATTAGGTAAAATGAAATTATATCTACAATTCATTATGTCAACTGATCGTTATGTTAAACAAAATTATGTTAACTAAAATTATGTCAAGTGAACGTTAGATATTTTGTTATTATGTCAATCGTTACACACCCCTACCCAAGGCAGGGTAGGTAGAGTAGATAGGATAGGTAGTAAAAATACAAAAAGATAGTAGTAGATAGGCAAAATTGCATTACAATGCATACCAGGCACAACTAGTTATATATAGTATAATCACATTTAGTTAATCAGTATCTAAATAGATAATGTTACACTGTAATTATGTAAAGATTACATTTTATATTATCATCCCCTTATAACAATAAACATAATAGTATGTTCCATGTAAATAATGCCTTTTCCTCTACCATATTATATTTAATTACTTTTTCTGACATACGTGTAAAAAATATCTTGACATTTCTTTCATTAAACATTTATGAATACTTACTTAAGTTTAGTCATATTTTATCTAGTGAAGAAATTCCTTCTCACCACTAAATGGCTGATCAGGTCGTAATGAAATTTGGCATGGAGATAGATTTAAACTTGGGGAAGGATATAGGATATACATTATCACGGTAATAACAGAGGGAGGTGAGCAATATTGCATTATGTCTATACTAGCTGGCGCCCGCGGCTTCGCCTGCGTCATTTCGAAAAAAAAGTATCCTTTGTAATATCCAGACCATAATCTACCTCTGTGCCAAATTTCATCAAGATCCTTTCATCCGTTTTGACGTGAAAGCGTAACAAACATCCGTACATCCATCCATCCATCCTCATAAACATTCGCATTGATAATATTAGTAGGATTCGTCAAGGGACATAAATTAGAATAGAACGGCTTTTAGGCAAGGCAGATCGCGAACCTAACGCCGACGAAGTCTCGGGTAACATACAGTATTTAATATATCATAATAATACCAGCCTATAACTGTCCCACGGCTGGGCAAAGCCCTCTTCTAAAACGGAGAAGGCACGAGCATTGATCTCCACGCTTTGCTCAAGATGAGCTAGCGATTTAAGACTAGTCCACGTTTCCGCACGATGATTTCCTTCACCATCGTCTGTGTTGTAGTATTTATATAGAAGAAAAACATTCGTATGAAACATAATATCGTCTAGACGCTATGATTTAGGTCTTGTACGTGACGATACATTGGATAAAATAAAACAGTGCCATAACTTTGGCATACTGGACTCAAATGTATTTTTATCTCAAATGATATTACTAATAATACATCACATTTTTATTACAAAACTAGCTTCCGCCCGCGACTTCGTCCGCGTGGCATAGTTACTTTGGGCTTTTTTTTTGGGTGGGTTTTTTTTGCTTTGGGCTAACGCTAACTTTGACCCGAGTAATAATCGAAAAAAAAGTATCTTTCTCTCCCTTTTTCTTCCCTCTTTCTCCCCCTAATCTCACTTTAAAAAAAGCCTATGGCCGTTTCCAGGGTCCCAACAATCTCTGTACCAAAATTCATCAAAATCGGTTGAGCTTTTTAGGCGTGAAGACGTAACAAACAAACAAACTCATTTTCGCTTTTATAGTAAACTTCACTTATTTATTTAATGGCGTTTGTAGAAAAAGACACCACAATTTTGCCAATATCATGTAGGTACTATGGTAGACCATCAAACGCTGGGGATTATATATAATCTACCTCTGTGCCAAATTTCATCTAAATCCGTTCAGCCGTTTTGACGTGAAAGAGTAACAAACATACATACATCCATCCTCACAAACATTCGCATTTATATCTAATATTATATATATATTTACATATATAGTAGGATTATCATTGTTGCATAGAACACAGCAAAGAGATTAAATAATTTTAAATATTTCAACAAACAATTGTACTAACACTAGAAAGTAAGTTATTTATTAAGTTGCCAACACTCTATGGATCTTGTTGTGTCCGAAATAAAAAAAAAACTATTCTATTCTTACCATGGGAAAAAATTGACGTGCTGCTATAGTTTAAATAATACCACATGCGTTTAAGTCGGTTTATATATTTATAGCCATAATCCCCTAAGTATATTTTATGGCTATTAACATTAATCATATACGAATGCCAATAAGGCACAGTGATAAGGAAATGTGCGTAAATAAATTCAATAACATAGTGAAGGTTCTGACGACTTCTGTATGAGAATTTTCAGTATCCAGATTATCTACCTACTAGCTTCCGACCGCGACTTCGTCCGCGTGGCATAGTTATTTTGGGCTAACGCTAGACATTAATCCGCGTATTGATCGAAAAAAAATATCTTTATCTCCCCTTTTCTTCCCTCTTTCACCCCATTTTCTCACATTTTTAGCCATGTCCGTCTCCAGGGTCCCCACTATCTCTGTACCAAAATCGGTTTAGCCATTTAGGTGTGAAGACGTAACAAACAAACTCACTTTCGTTTTTATAATATTAGTAGGATTTACCCATTCAGATTACTATCGATCTCCTGCTCATAATACAATTAATTTGGTGTCGGTACAGCATGACTTCTTCTTCCATACCCCTCTAGTGTTCGTCACCTCATTAGAGACCTCCTATCTTGCCATATCATCCTTCACACAGTCCATCCATCATTTCTCTACTCTTCTTACAACCAGTCTTACCAAGAGGTATCGTATTACCCAATACTAACTGGGTTGTGGAGGTCAGATAGGCAGGTACTCCATGTAAAATAATTGTACTCAGCTGCATCCGGTTAGACTCGTAGCCGACCTCAACATAGTTGGGAAACGGTTAGGAAAATTGATGACGATGTTGATGTTTTAAAATTTACGTACCTACGTATTTGAAAATTTTACTTATGCATCTGTCGTCTTACTTCTCATCCGCATTTCAACCACACAGATAATTAATTAGATACTTGATTATTGTATTCTTCAAACTAAATAAAGAATAGGTACTTGACTACTTCGTAAAATTTTTCGCGCGTCATCGCGTACCTACGTTTCATACATAAATCAAAGTTGATGAGTTATTATAATATTAGTGCTAATTCAAAGTTGTATCATTATATCACACACATACATACTCGGAGTTGCAGGTTATTCGGAAATGCGGTTAATTTGGTGTAGCGGATTATTCGAAAAAGATACCGCTGCCCCGGATCACAAAAGGCGAAAGTAGGAACATGGTTTTAGTCAATACAAGTCCGACACTGCCCTCCGCTCATCCCAGAGCAGTAGAAGTTATTTAATTATAACACGTCCAAAAAAAAAAATCTCTTTCGAGCAACCCGCAACCTTGGCAGGCGGTGGCCCTAGCAGGCCCCTCTGCTTAGCTGACATCTCTTTGAGGCGCGCGTGGAACACTAACGCGCCGAATTAGGTAACACTTACCGCTGATTGTGTAGACAGGGTTGCCGTTGAGGTACGGCGATTGATCTTCGACCTTATCTGCAGGTTTGACAACATCCGGAGCTCCGACCATGCCTGGGGACAAGAGTAAAGGAAATGTTAACTAAAACTTATGAGTTATGATACAACTGGACTCACTGAGGCGGTGTCAGTCAGTGTTTAGGGACACGGTAACCCCATAACTCAAGCGGACAGTTCAGAAACCATTACATCTTGGAGAGTAATAGGTTATAAGGACAAGCCAAGTTTGTAGACTTGTATACTGACTTCGTCCACACCAAGATTTCTCCTGTATCATGGGTGCATTTACAACCATTTAATCTCACATACACAAACAGCCACAGCAAAGACCGTAAGATCAAACATATATTTTTTCTGGACAGGGATGGAAGCCGCGACACGCAGCTTAGCAGCCGGATCCCTAAGACCCGAAAACAAGAAGCTAATATGTCTGGCCTTGACCTAAACTTGACTTCGTTTTGTTTTTAAAAGACAATCGGTTTACAAAAAATCTGATTTAGAATGCAAGATGTATCTTTGTTGCATAATATTTACGGCACATTCTGGTTATGCATATTTCTGCTGGCAGGAGATAAGTCGTGCATTTCGGCTTCCAAACCAGGATCTAGTTTTTGGCGGAATGAAAAATTTAACATTCTCATTGCGTAATATTTACCGTCGTGGATTCGATCACTAAGTTGTGGAGGGTATAACGGAGGTTGGGATAGGCAGTAGCTAAATTTAAAAAAAAAACTGGTATTCCTCTGCATCTGCCTTCTGCATTGAGGTAGGCCTACCCCAGTGCAGATTCGTGCAGAAGGCTACACAAATAAATATGAAATCCATGACTTAAGCTAGAAGCATCCATTTTTGACCCAAACCCATACCAGACCGCAAAAGGGTTTTGTAAATCACCCAATGTCAACGATTAATAACCAATCGATACCTACAGTCACGTTGACAAGTTTTTAACTCGCTCAGTAGGTCACGTCGATGTTTTGGTATTGATATTAAAAGGGTACTTTTTTTTTAAATTTGGGTCGACACGCACGTGTAAAAAGGACACGTGACAATTACAAGGTATTATAAGAGTATTAATCGGTGGAGCTGTGTCTGAAACTATACCTCCTGTTCCCTGGTTCTGCCCTATTAGCTAATGTCCTAGCAGAGCAAGTGACCTCTGCCCTAACACGTACACACGACGACACATCAACCTATACAAAACCAGTTTATGCTGCTCTCTCAACAACGGATCGTACACCATAGATTTCAAGTACAATGAGAGATCCGCATAAACTAGTTTTGTATAGGTTGATGTGTCGTCGTGTGTACAACGGACACGCGGATCTGGCTAAGAGTATTTTGCTATGCCTTTAAGTCCTGGCTCAAATAATCTCATACAATTTGTAACGAAGACATTTGTGACATTATTTTAAGCCTAATAATTGACATTCTTGTAATTTTTATGATTTGACATTTATTTCCTAATAATTTTGAATAAGTTTTTATGTATACATATTTATAATTATGTATGTCATTAATTTTAGCTTTGAATATTATTTGCATGCCTATGCGACGGTAAAATATGGAGAACTACATTATATGAAAACATCATGTACAAATTACCCATGTATGCAAAGAATAAATGATTTGATTTGAAGGAGTACTTAATAGTATTTTTTAATGTACATAGGTTTTCAGCATAATTGTAACCTCTTTTGTAACTCTCGCAATCGCATAGTTAAGTAAGGTTTTCTGTAAGAAAACCCAAGTCGGGGTTAAGCTCGCCTTTGTATGTATTTATATTTTATTTATGTGTGCCATAAAAACCTATGAAAGAAAAAATATACAGAGATGTCTGAATGTTGAAATGCCAGTAGATTTTTTTTTAAAGGAACTAACCCTTAATTAAGTCATGTTAAAGTAACAACGCAGGTCAACGCTGTCCATCGGTTTTACCCGCTAACCGGCCCCTTACTGCCATAGCGTGATGTTATAAAATATTCGATAAATAAGCCAAAACTGAAATAATTTGTCAATTCAAACCAATCGTTCCTGTGTTTTTGATCTGTACATAAACCAACTTTACATTATTATATTTATTTACAAAAGTATGAAGGACCAGAGTTAGTTTTTGCGTAAACGAAATGCCATTGAATTTAACGTTTTCTTGGGATGGTTTCATAGGAAAAGTTTTTGTAAAGTTGTACTCTTTCAGTTACTTTGTAGAGATTCATAACTTTATTCGTTACAAACCGTTTTAATAAGCGTCACGTTTACCGAAAACGAGGCTTGTCGAGCGTGGTGTAAGTGAAGCCTAAGAAGTGGGACATATTGGTGCATAAAATCGTTGGTTTGACCCAAATACTAGTTTGCGTAGAACTAGCTTTACGTCTATGTTGTTGGTTTTGTCGAATGTTTGGCTAGGGTGAGTTCGTTGCCCGGATTTTAATTACACGTGACGATGTTAATGCGAAAGTTTGGGTGTATGGATGTTTGTTGCTCAATCACGCCAAAACGGCTAAACGTATCTGAATATCATTTGGCACAAATACAGGTTATAAATAGTAGTTTTAGTTACAAATAGTTTTTTATGACGTTTATACCCTATCACAATGTTGTAATATTTAACCTAAATGTTGACGACATTATGTACTCCTATGTATCACTACTGTGCATGAATTATCATAAATTATAAGTATTCTAAAATAATAAGTACCTACTTTTACGCGTACAAAGCGATTATATTCTTAACCATAGAAAGACTAAAAGACAATTAGAATTCCTTTGATATTTTATTAATTTGATAAGGAACCTGCAAACAGTCATCCATTTCAGACTTAAATAAACTGTTCACAGAACATTTGACGGGCCTGTTGGTCTAGTGGTTAGTGGCCCTGACTGCTGAGCCGGACGTCGTGGGTTCGATTCCCACCCAGGACAAACTTTGTGTGATGAGCATGATTGTTTGTTCTGTGTCTGGGTGTGATTTATCTATAATATGTATGTATTTATAAATTATATAAGTATGTATATCAGTTGTCTGGTTACCATAACACAAGCTCTGCTTAGCTTGGGATCAGATAGCCATGTGTGAGTTGTCCCAAGATATTAAAAAAAAAAAAAAAATAATATACATGGAGTGGTCACACTACTGTTATTTCGTGGTAATGTAGTGTACTGTTAGTTTCGTCTTTGTCTAGATACTGTTACCAATACATGTTAACAATAAGTTCAATTACATTCACTCTCATTGCCTTTACCGTCATCGCCAGCGCGATCATTGGCAGAATGCCATTGCTTTGACCTTTTTGTTCTGATTCCAAGTTATTTTCCATTAGAATTGAACATAGACATCACACTTTAAATCTTCAAAATGTAGGATACCGTACTATAATACATATTAAATTATTGTATGTCTATTTGATCTTACTTTTTACTAATATTATAAATGCGAATGTTTGTGAGGATTGATGGATGTATAGATGTTTATTATTTTTTCATGTCAAAACGGCTGAACGGATCTTGATGAAATTTGGCACAGAGATATATTATGGTCTGGAATAAAACATGGGGTACTTTTTTTCGATATCTTGCGGGCGAAGCCGCGGGCGCGAGCTAGTAGGACATAATGGAACTGCAATTTACAGTTAAGTAATAACATCTATTAATACCCTATGCCCACAATATGGGTTGCGAGTTGTTCGAAAGAAGATACCTGCCAGATAAATGCCCTTAAACACAAAGGGCAAAACAAGGAACATGGATGGGTTTTATTCAGTAAAAGTCTGACACTGCACCCCACATGTTTACCCTAAAAAAAAACCAGTAAGGTGATGATGATATTGCTTTTCTCGACGCACGGTGGGCTGAAAATCGGCTTTCATAGACTTAGGGATTTCAATTTGCAAGTGCTTGTTTTTATGCCGGATATCGCTTCTATTAGTCATTATTATGTACAAAAATGACACCCGAGTTAATTCTGCTCAAAACCGAAGGAAATATAATTTTTTTACGAAAAATTTGTATGAAGCTAGTATGAAAAATCGAATTATCTCCTAAACGGCATGTTTAACCGTAATATCCTTAGAGATGGTCATAGTGCTAATTATTTATGATTTTTTGGTTGACGATTGGACAAAAATTTTAATGCCGTTTTTTTTTTAAAAATCGTCAAAATATTTTTATTTGTTTTTACGTATGAAACGATTCCTTTTGGTGTTTATGTTGAAGAACACGGACTTTTAACTACACATAACATAAAATAGCATCACTCCTATATTTCCGAAGGAGTTGGCAGAGGTTTATAGTACACCCACACGTAGCCAACTATGTTTGAGCTAGATATTTATCAACACAAAATGAGTTAAAACTTTTCATACAACCAAATTACCAATTGTCTTCTAATGAGTCCAAAAAGAAGTGATTAAGTAACTACACTGATTAGGTCTTCTAATGAGTCTTAATAGGTGATTTAATGATTTTCAATATCTCACGACAATGGATTATATTTAACATTTCCTGATAAGTTAATTTGTTAATTAGCAGTGCTATGAGTTCTAAGAATAGTTAGTGACAATTATAGATTTTCATTAGCTAATGAGGAGATAACTAATGAGGGTAGTTACCTAATTATTGTCGTTTTGCAATAAAAGGGCTAAAGTTTTGTTTTATAATTTAATTTGTTCACAACTGTGTAACTGCTAACACTAAATCTGCGACTATAAAATCTTAAAATGGAAAGTTTAATGACCAATTTAGACTTGTTTGTACTTCTACGAAGTGAGAGTACTTCATTTGATCATGAAGTATTGTTTAGTGCAGTTGTATCCCGCATAGGCGATTGCCTGTCTGACGAAGATTATGTTGTTCTCAAAGAATTTTGTCGGAGATTTACGCGAGCCGCTTTACAAAGGTGGGAGAAATCCAACCGATTCCTTGATAATTTCAGGAGAAAGTACGAGAATTGGTTGGGAGCAAATATTGATTGGCCGAGTTTTGTGCAAACTTTAGTTAATCAAGAACCAAGTGTTGATGAGATACCAAGAGCGCCCTCAGTCTCTCCAGAACCGTCGACATCAACGTCCATTGGAACAATGACGAAAAGATCCCGTAACCCATTCGAAGACCTGGGAAGTAAACAAAAAAAGAGAAGATCTGATGAACACACAGGCGAAGGTTCCAGTGAATTGGCATATGCAGCTGCAGCACGTTTAAAAGAAGAAGGGCATGGAGATATCGCCTCTGTCATCGAATACATGATGAAAAATCCTGAAGCAGCCGCTAAATTAAATGAAACGCTTAAGAAACCAGCGAAAACAATCATATTTACGCCAGAAAAGGCGCTTGGATTGCTTCTTTCGCTAAAACTCTCAAAGTGGCAATATATTACGTTGCGTGAGGCTGCCATTCGAGAAGGTGCTAAAGATATTTATCCATCTTACTATAAAGTGCAACAAACTAAGCTTGATTGCTACCCTCCGAAGCAATCAGTGACAGTTACTGATTCATCGGCTAGGATTACACTTCAAGCTTTACTTGATATCACGGTTACAAGAATCCTTCAAAGCCTTTCTAACGAAGAGCATAACAAGCAGTTGAAGCTGATATCCAAGTGGGGATTTGACGGTGCTTCTAACCAAAGCCGATACAAGCAGAAAATTGAGGGTGAGGAAGATGATTCAAGCATTTTCATGACCTCCTTGGTGCCACTAAAACTGACAGATGGAGACAACATTTTATGGACGAACCCAAAACCATGCTCAGTTTTGTATTGTCGTCCAGTTCAGTTTACTTTTGTAAAGGAGAGTGAAGCAGTTGTCCTTGGGCTGAAAAAACAAATGGATGAAGAAATTGAGGCCCTTATCCCCACAGAGTGCAATAATAATAATAGGGTGACTCATCAACTAATGATGACGATGATCGACGCTAAAGTCTGTACTTACCTTTCTGAAGCTAGATCAAATGCATCGTGCTACCTGTGCTTAGCAAAGCCTACAGAAATGAACCGCTTAGATGCTGTAACATCAAAAATTGTGTGTTCGGACCTGTATGAGTTGCCAAACTCATACAGGTCCGAACACACAATTTTTGATGTCATCCCTACACGCCCGTATAAATTGTATGGAATGTCTGTTACACATTGCATACAGACTGGACTTCAAACGGTGGGCAGCGAGAAGTGATGAGCACAAAGAAATGCTACAGACAAGAAAGAAAATAATTCAAAATAAATTCAAAGATGAGCTCAATCTGTTGATTGATATAGTAAAACAAGGCTCGGGAACCACCAATGACGGGAATACTGCAAGAAAATTCTTTGAGTTTCCTAATAAAACCGCAGCTATAACCGGTTTGGATGAAGACCTCATCAAAAGATTTGCTGTAATTTTACAAGCAATTACATCTGGAGAGCAGATCGATATAATAAAATTTAGAGATTATGCTCGCAAAACAGCAGAAAAGTACGTATTACTATACGACTGGTACTACATGTCGTCAACCGTTCATAAGTTACTAATCCATGGGGCTGACATAATCGAGAAAAATAATATTGTGCCGATTGGGACTCTCTCGGAAGAAGCCTCAGAGTCTCGAAACAAAGATTTTAGGAGGTTTCGAGAACATCATTCGCGGAAAAGAAGCAGGCAGGATTCCAATCAAGACATTTTAAATATGCTTGTTGTTTCTTCGGACCCTTTGCTAAGTGCACAAAGGCCTAAGTTAGATGCCAAGAAAAAGCAGAGCTTTTTTGCTGAAACTCTCGACTTAATTCAATTTCAGGAAACTGAGTTCGAATTTTTGGATATATCCAATCTGGATGCTGACTCAGAATTGGAGTCTGACAACGAGAGTGATAAGGAAAATTTGTAAAAAAGATATATATGTACATATTTGTAAATTTGTATTTGAGTGTGTTTGGGTTTTTTTGTAATATTTAATGATATGTTTTATTTTTTTTACTTTATTTTACGAATGCTTAGTATTAATTCCTTAAATTAACTTATTTTGTATAAAATATAACTTCATATGTTACTTCAATATAAATCTTTTTTTATTTAAATTAATATAAATGTGTCAAAAACAGCAATTTTTTTATTTTATTTTTCTTGTTTCGTGTGTTCTTAATATTTGGGTTAATAACATATCGAACTTTTTAACTTAGACACTAAAAGGGATCGTTTTACATGTAAAAATAAATAAAAATATTTTGACGATTTTTAAAAAAAAAACGGCATTAAATTTTTCGTCCAATCGCCAACCAAAAAATCATAAATAATTAGCACTATGACCATCTCCAAGGATATTACGGTTAAACATGCCGTTTAGGAGATAATTCGATTTTTCATACTAGCTTCATACAAATTTTTCGTAAAAAAATTATATTTCCTTCGTTTTTGGGTAGAATTAACTCGGGTGTCATTTTTGTACATAGTAATGACTAATAGAAGCGATATCCGGCATAAAAACAAGCACTTACAAATTGAAATCCCTAAGTCTATGAAAGCCGATTTTCAGCCCACCGTGCGACGCCATGAATATAGCAATAAATATTGTTTGATTGTCAACTGAATGGCTTAAGGATTGTGTGTGTTAAGCATATACCCCATAGACTATAATATTGATGGAAAATATTATGAAAAGCATGTCAAACGCCTTTGTTTTTATTTACAGACACGGCCACTCCTCCATCTTACCGGATATTGATGATGCTATCGATAATCATCACTTAATTGTTGTCACCAAAATATTTCACAATAAAAAAAATTGTCATATCCGGAATTATGAGTAATATCTAACGTAATGTTAGTAATATATGATTATTTGTAATTCTGCCGGAAACGGAACTAGAAATAAACATAATGTGATCTCAACAATTTAACATGACTGTAATGGTTGTTTTTATTTTATGTTGTTGCACGTATACAATATGATTTGAAATTGTACAGAAAATGAATTATCTGCAAAAAAAGGTTTGTTTAACAACCTTTTGACCACCAGAGCATAAACGCACGCACTTGCTCTCCACGCCCTGAAACTTATTCCACCTACATTTTTGTCTCATATGTGTCGTTGGCGTCCAGGGAACGCGCTCGCTTGTCACTTATATGTGTGACAAAGGCATTTAAAAGGTTAAAGATTTACAGGATTATTTTTTTTAAAGTCATAGCATTAATGTACCTATCTAGGTACAGTCAGTCATATAAATGATATCTGGGGTTTAAAATGGGCGCTTTAGCAGAATCATAATCCTTTCTAATATTTTAAAACCGAAAGTGAGTTTGTATGTTACGTCTTCACGTCAAAAAAAAAACGATTTTGATAAATTTTTGTACAGAGATAGTTGAGACCTTGGAAACGGACAAAGGCTATTTTTTTCTAAAATTACAAAAATGAGGGAGAGAGAGGGAAGAAAAGGGAAAACTTAGCTTCATCAATAAGGCGCAAGGGCAAAACTACAGGTAGCAGGTATCTGCAAATCACGAAAGGGGAACTGTGTTACCCCGAATTTAACGCGAGCGAAGCCGCGGGTAGAAGTTAGTACGATATAATTTGTTTAAACCTTTCCAAGTGCTATGAACACATGGCGATAAATCAAAGTATACAAAAACAGTTTACGATGATCTCTCATTGTACAGGAAATCTGTACAGTCAGCATCAAAAGTCGATGACCACATTCAGATTTTCAAAATCACTGTGCATTATATCACCCATAACTCGCTCAACAAGATTTTGCGTCAGTATTGAATGAACATCATTAAAGTTCAAAATTAACTGAACACTACTCGTCAAAGGTCACTGAACACCATTTTGCCAAAAATTGCTGATCGTTATAATATCCGAAAACATCTTAACATTCAGTTTTACAAAAGTCACTGCACAATATAAAATACTTGTTTTGGTTTTCTAGTGTAATCACGGCAACGTCCAAAAATAACTTAACATCATAAAGAACAAAAGTTACTGAACATTACTTTGTTTCGGATACGTAGCGTGTAAACTTTGACGGCACGGTTGGCACAGTGGCTAAGCAATCGACTGCTGCGCTGCGTGTCGCGGATTCGATTCTCGCACGGAACAAATATTTGTATGACCTGCAGATAGTTGTTTCGGGTCTGGCTGTTTGTGGATGTGAGTTTATTTGTTTGTAAACGCACCCACGATACAGGAGAAGTTCCTAGTGTGGGGCAAAGTTTAAAAAAAAAACTAATACTATCAAAAGTAGCTTAACTGCAAACTAAACACGTGCGCGTTACTATCTTCAGAGTTTTAGAACCAATCTTGTCCTATCCAAACTAAATCATGTAAAAAAAAAGTTAAATGGATAGATCTTTTCTACCAACCTACTTGGACCGAGTGAAAATGCATAAAAAACATGACAGGCAGCTGTCAACGCCTCTTTTTATTTTTTGTTTTAAAAACAAAAGACGACAGAAGAATATGGTGTCAGTATCAATTGCGCTTTAGTGACAAATAAACATTATAATGCCATTTAATAAGACAAGTATTCCTGTTGGTATTACGTCAAGTTTGAAATAGGATTGATAGCTGTCACACGTGCTGGAGAGATATTTTTTTCCTAAACAAAAAAAAAATATTAACGGTATTGATTTATCGAACCATTTAATTTAATTTTGTTGATAATAAGTAAAAGGGTGGTGATTTATATTTGCATGTGTCTGTTTAATTTATATACCAAGCACATATTATACGTACCGAAATACACACACATAAAACCCAAAACATATTTCATTTTGTTCAGGGACTTTAGAGATAAACCATGGTATGCTATTTTTGACAAAAATTTGTTCAGACACTTTAGAGACGAAGAATGTTATGCTTTTTTTAATATAACTTTGTTATGTGACTTTTGAAAAGTGGTGGTCACCTACTTATGGCCTTTTATGATAATCATTTATTTCTGGCGCTTGTCATGTTGATCGATTTAGGTGTAATACGGTGTACAGTGATTTTGAAAATCTAAATGTGATCATCAACTTTTGATGCTGACTGTACAAAACGAAGCCATGTTATGCTGGAAACTTATACCTTTATGTGTCGCCCTTTGTACATAGGTAATGATGAATGGTGATTGGTCTGACTACTTGCAATGATTACTTGATTACATTTACGATCTAATCAAAACATGCCATCGACTTTCCTAGTACCTACTACAATGAGCATATTATTGACCATTGTTCGCAAAAACGTACTTTTCGATTAGGAGTTATAGATTGTCTGTGTCGTTGGATTACTGGGCTTGAGGTTTTTTTTTTTGGTTGGGAAATCATCAAATAACTTCCCCCGTTCTGGGCGGAGCGGGGGGGAGTGTCAGACTTTCACTGACTAAAACCCACCCATGTTCCTTCTATTGCACTTTACGTTCCGGTGCCGCGGCATCTCTTTCGAAGAACCCGCAACCCCGGCAGGGAGCTTGAGGTCTTGGGTTCGATTTCCGAGTCAGGGAAAATGTAAGCGGATTTTTCTATTAGGCATTTCTCTGTAGAAGCCACGGAGTCTGGATTTGGGCCCAGTTGGTGGCAATAGGTTCACCCCCTATTATATGGCACTCACAAATAATCAAATGAAAAGTAAAAACCGATCAAGTGCGAGTTGGACTCCCGCACCGAGGATTCCGTACAAACTTGCGATAGAAACGGTCATATCTTGTGATTGAGTAGACTTAGAAGGTTGATTTTTACACACCTTCAAGGGACTACAGACTTGAGTATAAGGGTTCAATTTCAACTCAATGCCTACACGCGTTTTCGAGATAAAGAGTCTTTAGAGACGGTCAGACAAATGGGCAATAAAGTGATCTTAAGGGTTCCGCATTTTTCCTTTTGAAATACGAAACCCTAAAAAGGAGTTCAAAATGAAGCGAAACAGCCGTGATGTAATGTAGGTAAAAAGTATTTTTATCCAAAACTGTAACAAGTGACCTCTAAGCCGTAATTGTGTTAAGGCCATTAACAAAGTCATATGATACTGGAAGAACTATGTCCTGTGGTAAAGTGAAGAGCTCAGGTAACGTAATCCATGCATTTTATTGTTCACTAGCTTTTGCCCGCGGCTTCGCTCGCGTTTAATTTGGGGTAACACAGTTCCCCTTTTCTGATTTACAGGTACCTGCTACCTGTAGTTTTTGCCCTTGCGCCTTATTGATTGTTATAGCAAAGCTAAGTTTTCCCTTTTCTTTCCTCCTTCTCCCTCATTTCCCTCTTTAAAAAATAAATTAATTATAAAGTGGAAAATTAGCCTATGTCCGTCTCCAGGGTCCCAACTATCTCTGTACCAAAATTCATCAAAATCGGTTTAGCCATTAAAGCGTGAAGACGTAACAAACAAACAAACTCACTTTCGCTTTTATAATATTACTAGCTTTCGCCCGCGGCTTCGCTCGCGTTTAATTCGGTATAACACACCAAGCAGACCTGCAGTTTTGCTCTTGCGCCTGATGGATTTGTAATAGCAACGCTAAGTTTTCCCTTTTCTTCCCTCGTTCTCTCTCATATCTCACTTTTTTTAATAAAAATTAGCCTATGTCCGTCTCCTGGTTCCCAACTATCTCTGTACCAAAATTCATCAAAATCGGTTTAGCCATTAAAGCGTGAAGAGGTAACAAACAAACAAACAAACAAACTCACTTTCGCTTTTATAATATTAGTAAGGATTCCTTGAGCTTGAACTGTTTTAGCTTGATGGGAATCAGAATATCAGCGCTGTGTCATAGCTGCCATGTTGCAGCACCGTGTGTTTCGGTTGGCGCAGTGGCTGAGCGATCGACTGCTGCGCTGCATGTCGCGGGTTCGATTCCCGCACGGAACAAATATTTGTATGACCAGCAGATAGTTGTTTCGGGTCTGGCTATTTGTGTATGTGAATTTAAATGTTTGTAAACGCACCCACGATACAGGAGAAATTCCTAGTGTCGTAGTAACGTTTTATAAAAAAATTTAGATATGCCTTTTGGCCTCGTATAAGACTGATTTAATTGATTGTCTTTCTTATATTGTTTTTTTAGTTTATTTTGTTTTATTGTCTTGTTCTGTCATCATCATCTGCCTAGCCTTTTCCCAACTATGTTGGGGTCGGCTTCCAGTCTAACCGGATGCAGCTGAATATCAGTATTTTACATGGAACGACTGCCTATCTGACCTCCACAACCCAGTTAGTACTGGGTAATGCGATACCCCTTGGTAAGACTGGTTGTCAGATTTTCGGAACACTGACTACCTGTAACGACTGTCAAAGATCTACAAATGACAGCCGGGACCAACGGATTAACGTGCTTTCCGAGGCACGGAGGAAACTCGGTATGTAACGGGTGGTCACCCATCCACAGACCAACCTAGGCAAGCGCGGCTTAACCTAAAGATCGACCCGAGCGGCTGCTATTATTAAGCCACGAGCTCCTCTGTGTTCTGTGCGATTCTAATAAACAGGTTTATCTTTCTGTCTTTTAGGGAGAATCCTACCACAGATTGTGTTAAATCAAGGCTGTGACAAATGGATAAACAGATACCAAGTATTACAAAACATTCCGTGAGAATAAAAAAAACTGGCCAACAGCGAATCAGATAAATAACCGCCATGTCTTTTGACTGCGTAGACTTGGAGGGTTGCTTTTTTCACAACTGCAAGGGACCACAGACTTGACTATAATGAAAAGTTCCTAAAACCCTTTCCCTGTTGCGGGTTGTTCGAAAGAGATACCGCGGCCCCGGAACGTAAAGGGCAATAGAAGGAACATGGGTGGGTTTTAGTCAGTACAAGTCTGACACTCCCCCCGCCCCGTTCAGAGCGGGGGAAGTTATTTGATGATTTACATTCGCAAAAAAAAACCGTTTCCCTAATAAGAGAGTCGAACCCGTTGCATTATACCCAGCATAGCGTTTGCAACCAACAAGTCAACAGGCAGTGTATTTTGAACATTGTCTTATTTAAACTTGTATGTGGTGGCGTTCTTTTTGGCAGAAATCCAAAAGGTTTTCAAGAAAAATGGGAATTGATTCACAATTTTTTCTTTAAAACGTTCTCACATTCTTATCATGTATTGAATGGGAAATTCTTTTTTCCTTATGTGACGCACGTGGCGATAACCAAATTATATGTAATGGAAAATCCCTAAAGAATCTTTTGTTTCGTTCTTTCATGTATTTTTTGATAAACGGTAGCAGTTTGATCCTCTCATTTTAAGTCAACCGGCTCTGATCGTTCCTCTGATCTAAGGTTACCTTACCACCAAAACTAATTGCAGAATCATAATGACTTGACTAGCGGTTTCCCAACAATTTCGGGGTGAAGCTGAATACTAGTATTTTACATGGAGCGACTGCCTATCTGACCTCCACAACCCAGTTAGTACTGGGTAATACGATACCGGTTGGTTGTTGACTTTCAGGCTATTTTCAAAAATCTACAAATTGACAACCAGGACCAATGGCTTATCGTGCTTTCCGAGACATGAAGGAAACTCGTTATGTAATTGATGGACACCCATCAATAGACCGACGTAGGCGAGCCCTGCTTGACCTTGAAGATCGACCCGCTTGGCTTTTTTTTTTGTTTAGCCACAACCTAATTTAGCGATAAGACCTTATCGCTAAATTAGGTCGTGACAATTATGGAATTGTAACCATAGAATTAACAATTTAAATCGCATTAAATTCGGGGTAACACAGTTCCCCATTCCTGATTTGCAGGTACGTTGCTACCTGTAGTTTTTGCCCTTGCGCTTTATTGATTGTAATAGCAAAGCTAAGTTTTCCCTTTCCTTCCCTCTTTCTCCATCATTTCCAACTTAAAAAAAATAACCTATGTCCGTATCCAGGGTCCCAACTATCTCTGTACCAAAATTCATCAAAATCGGTTTAGCCATTAAGGCGTGATACGTAACAAACAAACTCACTTTCGCTTTTATAACATTAGTAAGGATTTAACTAGCTATTAACCCCGGCTTCGCCCGCTTGGAGGCCGTACATTATCCCAGGAGTCTTTATTCAGATTGCAATGTAAATGCAATTTAAAAAAAGTAAGTAATTAACTGTCTTAGTTCTTTCTAATTGCATTTAGTAATTTCAACTGTATGGGTGTTGTGTGTCATTTGTAGATCATTGACAGTAGTTACAGATAGTCAGTGTCCTGAAAGTCTGACAACCAGTTTTACTAAAGGTTATCGTATAGCCCAGTACTAACTGGGTTATGGAGGTGAGATAGGCAGTCGATCCATGTAAAATACTGGTACTTGAACTGCATCCGGTAAGCCGACCCCAACATACTTGGAAAAAGGCGAGGCATATGATGTTAATAGTTGAACAAGTACCTGTTATTTTTATTTTTTAAATATCTATATGCCAAATGCCATCAAAATCTGTTCGGCTGTTTTGGTGTGATTAAATAACAAACATCCGAGAATCTAAATGCAGGTTTTCACATTAAATGTTAGTACGACTGGTTTTGATAAGGATAACTATTTAAGATACCTAGTAACTTATCTAAGTATGTCAATATTGTAAAACCTGTATTTTATTATCTTAGTTTAGGTATGTCATTGTTTAATCCTCATCATCACTAGATCGTACTTTTCTATAGTATGATATTCTTTCTCGAAAGATCCTTTATTATCGGATGGGAAATCATCAAATAACTTCTCCCGCTCCGGGTAGAGCAGAACGGAGTGTCAGACTTGTACTGACAAAAACCCAACAAAACCAAAATACAAAAAAAAAAACTTGAGAGGTGTCAAGGGACACCCGGATGGAACGAAGTTATTATTTATTATGTACAAAAATCCTGTATACACTCAACAAAAATAATCGTCGCGACACCACACTGTTCAATGCGAAATAGAAAGAGGAAACGAAAATAACTGCTTTCTATGAGAGAGATAGAGAAAAACGCGCACGCCGCACGGCTTACAAATATAGCAAAAGTGTCGTTACAACTTTTGGACTTAATTTTTTCCGTCTAGCCCCCTTTCGCAACGTGCGATAAGGAACTTCGTTCCAATAAGCTAATATTGTATCTCACGGCTGTGCCAATTAGGCCCAGTTCAGCAAACAGCCGAGCAGCTAGTACCTGATGCTGGCTTTCAACAGGACCTGAGATATGATGTGACGGTTGTAAGGCAGTTTTGTAGTTGGATAAGAGTACGGATTAGTGTGATTCCGTAGTACTAGGTGTGACGCAACCCTGACGCGTATTTATTATCTCTAAGATCTTTAGGTGCGTCTGCCGCACTTGTAAAAAATTGTCGATAGTTTATCAATGGGTTTTCAAGTGTTTTTTCCACTGTTACAATGATTATTCTTGCAAAATATGCGATAAAGTATTTATATTGTATGTGCAATAACTATATTAACTATTTAAAATTTGAAATTCTTTATCTTCTTTTTTTTTAAATGATGGGAATACATCAACTAACTTCCCTGTTCTGAGCTGGGGGGAATGTCAGACTTTTACTGACTAAAACCCATCCATGTTCCTTCTTTTGTCCTTTGTGTTCCCTGCAACCCTGGCAGGCAGTGGCCCTGATGGCCCCCTCTGCTATTATTTCTTTGCTGAGGGCGACATAATAATGCAAATAAAGCAGCAAAAAATAGTCACGCTACTCAGCATGGGTTCAAATCCCAGGCAAAGTATTATTACTTAAATATTTAAGTATATCAGAAATTTCTCAGTTGCAGCCAGAGAGTATGAATTTTGTACTGGCTGGCAATAGGTACGTCCCTTACAATGTGGCACTTAAGTATAAGTGGAGAATTAACCCTATAGGCATTACAGTAGTCAAATTTTTAGAAATGTCAAGTTTGGACCGCCATGTCAGATGTTTACCAATGTTTGCTGCAAATGAGCTGTGAAAGTGAAATTCATTTTGTAACACATTTCTTTTTATTATAAAAGTGACGCAATACTTTTGCATACCAGTGTACAATCAATCTGTAAGGTCGATCCGGTTGCTAAGCAACGCAGAAATAACATTACAGCTGTGTTTTGCGTGGGCGCGTCTGCGCTTACGCAGCCGTCTGCAATTGTGCAGGCATGCGCACCGGAGACAAAGTTCACGAGATTGTCTTAAACGTTGTTTCCGGTAGAAGGTAAACTAGGAAACGTAGTTTAATGCATTTTTATTAGATCATGTCATTGTGGTCTTGCTTAAAATTGCTTTTCGGAATAATGATTCATGCGAAATATTTTTATCGGTATGATTACAATCTATGTGAATCACTTTAATAAAAAAAATATGATATTTACCTATGCCAATAAAATGACATAATATAACATATTTGCGGAATTATCAGAAATAATATGGTAACTGAAGAATAAATTAATTATAGAAACCAGTAGGGTGACCATCTTATATTTTTATTCGAAAGGACATAAAACCGATGCATGAGTTAGTTAATATCGGTTTTTTCTAGACGTCATTTGGGAACCTTCTAGTTATGGAGATATTTGGGGTCAAAGTTAAAAATTCACATAGTTTTTTTTAAATCCAAGTTTTTGAATTATTACTATAACGTAACTTTAAATACCTCTCCGACCCCGTACTATTCAATGCACCCATCCGCACAATGTTTTAAGTATGTAACATAAAGTTAAAAAAATTTAAACCCTAACAATCGTTTCCATGAATATTTCTTATCGTAGAGTTGTTTAGCTAGAAGTGCAACATGCATCTTCGTAAAATGTCCGTTAACATCCTTTAACTTTTATATATTCATGAAAACCGTTTATCAAATATAGAAAATTACCTTAAAAACGTGCTCACGCTATTCCAGAGCCTCGACAAATCGATTTGAATCAGCCGTAATTGATTTCATTTCTTGATTATTATCGATTAAACCGTTCTCTTAATACCTGCAATGAGTTTTGAATTTCACTTGAAGATGCTTTTCTCAGCTTTGAGAATTGAAAACTCAAAGTACGCTTGTGTTAGCCACTTTTTGTGCCTAATTGCTGTCTTGCATAAATCCGCTAATTCCACTAAATTTAAATGTATGAAAGACCAGTTTTTAAACAAAGAATTCTATGTCTTATTTCATCTATGGATAAATCAACTATCAAGCTGCCACGGTTCATTTTTAATTTATTTGGTTCTTTTTTATTGAATTTTGCGTATACTCTGGACGCTCTTACTATGCACGTTTTTCTACATCGTTCTCACAAAGTATAATCTAAACACGAATGATGTAACCAAGGTTTTGTAACAATATTCTGATTTAAAAGAGTGTCCATGGAGTTTCTTGCCCATTCTTCTCCATAGAGATCTACACTTTGGAATGGGCAACTACAGTACTTTCACAATTGTTATGCCTTGTGACTGGAACTGTAGCTTCATTTTTATTGTTGGCAATGTTTCGACAGTTCAAAAGTGCCTGTAACTGGCCTACTTGAAATAAAGGATTTTGATTTTGTGAACATTTATAATAGTACATCTACAACTAGCCTTTTCTCAACAATATTGGGATCGTCTTCTAGTCATATCGGATTCAGCTGACTACAAGTATATTACATGGAGCGACTGCTTATCTGACCTCCACAACTTATTAACAACTAGGTAATACTATACTTCTTGGTAAGACTGGTTGTCAAACTTTCCATACACTGACTATCTGTAACGGCTTTCAAAGATATACAAATGAAAGCCGGGACCAACAGCTTAACGGGAAACTCGGTATATATCGGGTGGTCACCAAATTAATCTAGGCAAGCGCGTTACTTCAAGATCGACCCGAACATTATAACACATTAAAAATTTATAGTACATATTGTAATATCGAATGTCACATAACTATATTGCAGTTACGCTTACCACAGTTATCTTTTAAACGCAATGTTTACCGTTTCGAGCGATTTCAAAGTTGGCTATGGTTGACGAAAGAAATTTTGTAATGTTGTTCTTTTATGGTCCGATGTACTTAGGCACTTAAAACTTAAGAAAAACTTCGTATCTACTACTTAAAGCAATCTGCTGTACAGTCAGACCTTAAGGCATGTAATATTTAGAGGCGATAGGCGGCAACCTCTAGCATCTCCATCTTGGTTCTGAATGGAAGCGGTCACCTCTTTCTGCGAAGCAATTATGCTAGCGAAAGAGGTGACTGGATGTTTGAGGGAGCGAACCTCAAACCAAACCAGCTGCCGCAGGAGACCCTCCGGGCGTCGACCGCCGTGAGACTATTCCCGGCCACCCTAGACGCGGGTCTGCGGACGGGGAGCAGTGGGTCCGTCCTTCCGTCAACTGATGTCAGGCCAGGAACACAAAGGGCAAAAGAAAGAACATGGATGGGTTTTAGTCGGTAAGAGTCTGCGGAGCTGGAGGGATTCTGTTCCGTGCAGAACGGGAGAAGACATATTACAAAAAGGTCTGTCTCGCAAATAGAAGGAAAAATAGAAACCTATATAACCTGTTTCTTTTTATTCCAAGGAGGTAAGGACCTATGTAGTTTAAAATAATTGGTAAGTAAGCTATCGGTTTTGATTGCTAAATTTTGCAATAAATAGAAACTATTATGTTTTTTGTTCTGGAAACTACAACCGAAACTGAATTCCAGCTATGATCCGTACGTACGTTTCCAAGGTCAATCAAAGAGAAATAAACTTTAAATTAAAACCTGCAACCGCGATTATTGCATAACCCATGGCATACTACATGACCATATCTAATCAATGTTTCGCCTTTTTCTTTAATACGTTGCTACTCAAATATTAAGATTGGCCCTTAAATTGAAAGACTGGCATTCATTTTTATTGTGAAAGTCGTTTGTCGCAATGGGCAACGAACCGCGGACTTGCGACACGACTGCGACAGATTTTCGTTCTTTTATTTCTTAAGTTTATTCGAGAATTAGGCTCGGTTTACTTGATATTTTACTTAAATGATTTATGTGACCCGATTTCTTTTATACGAAATACTTGTTTATCTGACTGAAGTTTTGAGAATAATGTTTTTGGGGAAGGAAATGCTTTTTAGGGTTTAAGGAACCCTTATAGGATCAGCCGTTTATTTCGCGAGTTTGTACGGAACCCTCGGTAGCGAGTCCAGCTCGCAAATGGCCGCTTTTTTAAGAAAGTTCTAAGCCTGATTTTCGAATGGTAAATTATTTATCCATGCATGTTTCTTCATTTGTTGCCCTTTATATTCCGGGGTATCTTTTTCGAACCACCCGCAACCCCGGCAGAAGTTCTAAGTTCTATAACACCCCAAACCCACGCGACCATTTATTTATAAATACGTTTCCCCACACTAGGAATTTCTCCTGTATCGTGGGTGCGTTAAAAACATTTAAACTCACAAATACAATCAGCCAGACCCGGAACAGCTACCTGTTGTACACACAAATATTTGTCCCGTGCGGGGATCGAAGCCACGACAAGCAGCGTTGCAGCTAATCGCTTAACAACAGCGCCACCCGTGCCCTCACATTAATTGAACCAAAGCAATTAACAGCCTGCTCTATTTTTACCACTCTTTATAATCAATAATTGTCATTCAGTACTATAATAGTCATTGAACTGACTAACAATGCGTGGTTGACACGTTGGGAAGCGCTCTTTCCTTTTTATGGTACTTCCTTATGTTTCTCAATGCGGAACCTACTGTATGTAAAGTGAGGCTTCTGCTTATCGGCATTGGAGTTCCGTAAACTCTGTTATACTGGTTTTGCGGTGTGGGTGGCGTTACATGAAAAAACATGTTTCGTGATGGAATAAATTGCTATGATGAGTACTCCTTTACTATTTTATTTTACAGATTGTCAGTTGTTTTTGTTGGTTGTTGTGTTGTGTACGAGGTTTTATTAAACTTTGGTGAAGTTCATGGTGCATGGAGAGCAAAATAATTGAACGAACAACGCTATTTTGTATGCTTTTTGGCGGGACATTGTATGTATATTTTTTTTACAACATCATAATATTGTACCATGTGTTCACAAAATGAATAAATGAATTTGAATAGTATTTATGATTTGGTTAAAACGAAGAAAAATGACATCATGCCCGTCACATTAAAGTCCCATGTTTTAGGAGCGAGCCTGTAGCCATCAATCAGGCAAGAATGCAGGCTCGGATGCTATCAAGAAATTCCAGACGAAAAACCTAACAATAATACGCCCTAACTGGGATTCGAACTCAGGACCTCACTCTCGGCAGTCGCTTTTGCTACCACTAGACCGTCGAGGCAGATAATGCCCTTCACAACACCCTTTTATCGGGTTTATTTAATTGTTTTACTAAAAATTCTGGCTAACAGGATGGAAGTGTGAAAAAAAAAAACTTATTGAGGCAAAAAAATATTCATTGTCAATGTTACAAAAAGTTTGCTAAAATAAATCTTATACGGAACGGATTTTTGTTTATCTTATACGGAACCGTCAATGCAAAACAAATTACATAAAAACCGGTTTCGGTCATTGCCCGATACAATACCGGTTCCGAATTCCTAAAATGGTTACAGTAATAAAAACAAAACAAATTAAATTCGTGATCGATGATTTTGCAATGCATCTATAAAATATACAGTTAAAATAATTGTAACAATTGAGATGCAAAAAACACAAACATGACTGTCTTGATGAATAGATTCTTTTTCTCAAACATACTTGGAATTCGAACATCATATTGACAACCTTCTTCTAGTCTAGATAAATCGAAATTGCTGCATTGGTCAAAATGCAAGCAACGGCCGGCAAAAGTTGTATGAAAATCCATAACTGCCTTATATTAGCGGCTAAATAAATTTTACTCAAAAATGCATGTAATGTTGTCATTATTTTGACAACCTTGTTTGAGCAAAGTCGACCTTGCCGTTCTGTTTCAAGGAGCGGCCAGCAAAGTTTTGCTGGCCGCTCTAACAGGCCGGCAATGTTTTGCCGACCGCTATTTTGACGTTTCAACGTTTTAATTGTCATTTTAATTAAAATTTTAGTTGATTAATATATTTTTTATTTAAATTACTTGCTGGTTTTATTTAGATTAGGTACTTGCATTTTTGAGTAAAGCACTATACAAACCTTGGCCCACAATGACTGCTTCGCTGGTCACGCTATGATTGCCTCGAGCTAGCCTAGCTACGCTCTAGGCCTTTCAGCTTGGCCATCATTGCAGCCCTTGCTGTCCTCGCTGTAAAGGCCTCGACCTACGGTCTCGGCCTTTATCTCAGCTCGTCCATCAAGTGCTGCACGCTGACCGCGCTGTGTCGGCCTGGAGCTGCGCTACGCTGCGCTGTCGGCCATCATCAGCGCGACCAGCAAAGTAGTCATTATAGACCGCGGCAGTAATGTACTAACTATGTAAACTCATATCTGTCGTGTGATTTAAAAATGGAACGATCCTTTACTCCGAAACATGTCAACCAAGGAGGTAACATTATCAAAGGTTTTATTTTAAATTTCGAACTGGAATTCAAATAAAAAGCAGTTGATTGAAAAAAACAAATGAGTGCGTGAAAAATTGTAGTTGTTCGTTGATAGTACCTAAATTTAAATAAAAAGGTCTGCCTAAGTACTATTTGTTTTAATTTTCGCGCATTATTTGAGAAAAGTAGGTACTATACAAGCCTTGGCCTCGACTAGGCATTGATGGATCTACGTATGTGTGCTAACACGTTCGTCGGTCAATGCCTTTTTTGCTGGCTACTGCAGTAATGTACCATAATTGCACAGAAAGTAGGTACAACTTACAGATGTTAAGTTAAAAATGATTCTTATAATAACTTTCTAATAGATAGTTTTAGATAAAATAATGAAGAGTCAACAGCATCGCGCCTGTAATCTTCAAAGATAGGTAGAGCTTGTTTGCACTCTTGCACCACAAACTGTTAAAATGCTTTAAAATAATTTAATAGATTTTGTATACTGGATTGTGGAGGTCAAATAGGCAGACACTCCATGTAAATTACTAATATTCAGTTGCATTCGGTTAGACTGGAAGCCGACCCCATCATGGTTGGGCAAGGCTAGGTGAATGATGATTGTAATAGAACATTTTACAAAACGCTGCCACACACTAGGAATTTCTCATGTATCGTGGGTGCGTTTACAAACATTTAATCTTACATGCACAACAACACGACCCGGAACATCTTTTTGTAGGCCATACAAACATTTGTTCCGTGCAGGGATCGAACCAGTGACACGCAGCGCAGCAGTCGATCGCTCAGCCACTGTGCCAACCGTGTCGTCAGACATTACATGGTTTATGTAAATTAAAACATAATATTGACTGCATAGTGATATGAAGTGTGAGATTTCTTAACTTCACGTGAGTTGTTGAAAAATGTTATGTTATACTTTGGTGCATTTGATTACCACATGTGACTTTGGTAATTGATTTTTGGTGAAAATCTTTGCTTTTCGTACATTACCGATAAACTGCTTTTAAATTGCCACGGAATTTCAAAATTATTTTCCAAATCGAAAGCTTCTTACTCTGGTCCTAAACCTGTTTAAAATTATCCTCAAACTGTTCGTCTAGAATAGTCAATTATAACAATTAGAATTTCGAAAATCACGTTGCTCTTTTTTGTATTAGACTTGCAAGGGTGACCCCAATTTCAACATTAATCGAGACACTCCCAATTTCATATTTGATGGTTCGAACATCATAAAATCCATTACAAGATATTGAATTCATTGCGGAACATTATGTACGATGCGATGCAATTGTAAGCATTGAATTAAAGTTTGACGGACAGACGGACGATTTGTCAATCCAACTGATTTTGTAATGTCATCATTACATACAAGGTACCGCTGCTATCGAGTATTTTCAATGTAGAATTGATAATCAAATCCGATAATCATTACTTGTTGTATTGAATGCATTAATTTGGTTGTAATCAACTACCTACCTACGTTTCGTTTAGGTAATAAAAAAAAGATTGGGGACTTTTTTAAAGATATCTAAGAATATCATTTACCACCTACTCAAAAATCCGATAAAAAGTCATATTGGATCAGTAAATTACATATTTTGGGGGGTGACAAGAATCAGATAAAAGGATGAATCATATCCGGACTAGCTTTACTGCATCCAGCCATCAATCATCTTTTCCAAATACAGACTTCACGAGGTTTTTTTTACCAAATTGTAAACGTACTTTTAGTAACTGCAGTTTATTTTAGTCACATAAAAACATTGTGTGCACTATTTTATTTTCTGGAAGCTTAAATAGGTGAACGTTTATTTTTGGCAGATCGAAAATACTCTAAAACCAGCCAAGTTCGGTTCCGTACAAACTTGCGACACAAACGGCTACATTTTTTGACTGCGTAGACTTAGAAGAGTTCATTTTTTCCAGCTCTAAGGGACCACAGACTTAAGTGTATTGTTTTAATTTCAACTCCGATACTTCCTTGCGCTCGCAAGATAAAAGGTCTTGACACACAGACGGACAACAAATTGATACAATAAGGGTTCCTTCCTGCCGGGGTTGCGGGTTGTTCGAAAGAGATACCGAGGCCCCGAAACGTAAAGGGCAAAAGAAGGAACATGGGTGGGTTTTAGTCAGTACAAGTCTGACATTCCCCCGCTCCGCCCAGAGCGGAGGAAGTTATTTGATGATTTCCCACCCAAAAAAAAGGGTTCCTTTTTTTCTATTGAGGTACGGAACCCTAAAAAGTATTCTACGCACTTGTTTACATCAAAAAAAGCTTCAAATCTGCCATGGGGTATTAATATTAGAACAGTTTTATCATTGTCATTACAACCACAATGTCGTATCATATTTAATAAGCGTAACAATGAGGTTTCAAAAACTGATAAAACACGAATAACGAATGATATTTTATCTTAACAATACTGTGAGATAAAGAAGTAATCCAAATTGATTGATGTAAGTAAGTAGCTTTAGCAAACTGAATCATTTTTTTTATTTATTACTAGCTGGCACCCGCGGCTTCGCCCGCGTGATATCGAAAAAAAGTATCCTATGTGTTATTCCAGATCATAATCTGAGGTAGATTATCATCTGGAATAACACATAGGATACTTTGTGCCAAATTTATCAAGATCCGTTCAGCCGTTTTGACGTGAAAGAGTAACAAAGATCCATACATAGTAAGATTAGTAAGATAGCTGGCGCCCGCGGCTTCGCCCACGTGTATTCGAAAAAAAAGTATCTTATGTGTTATTCCAGACCATAGACTATCTCTGTGCCAAATTTCATCAAGATCCGTTAAGCCGTTTTCGTGAAAGAGTAACAAACATCAAGTATCAGGAAGCACAGTGAACCTTCATCCAACAGCTTAAAGCCACATAGACCGAATACCAGTCCAGCGTGATTCACAGAAATACTTGCTCATCCTCAAAACACGTACATATTCATGTAAGTTACATTAGTTCACCCTGAACGTGATGTTTCCATCGTCACTCACTGTCAATGCCAATAATAAACATCACGCATAAATACATAATTATCTGCTAATTACGAACATAAGTACACAATAATTGGTTGCTGTTTGTAGGTTTTGCTACGGAATTACCACTTGTCTATGATTATTTCGATAAAATCAGCGCGCGAAATCACGATATTGGAATTCTACGTTGTTGAAAAAAAAAAAGTATGGGTGTATTCATTATCAGTACGTGGCTATCATTTGAGTATCTCATAAAATCCTGATAGGAATAAGTAGCAGTAGATTCAAGACATCATAGTATAATAATCTAATAGATTAAAAGTCTATTATTAATTTAAAAATGTAACAATCATTGATTTGATACAATTTTTTTTTAGCAAAAGAACTGGTACAAGGTGCATTCATCAGATAGACCAATCAAGTAAAGTAGATTTGGAAATTAGAGAAATTAAACAATATATAATGTGAAACTTTAGATGTCAATAGTTAGAAAATGTTTAAAATTGCATAAGAAAGAAACAAACTTCGTTAAGAAAAGAAGGTTTAATTCCTAATCCTAGATTCACGAAAATTTCCGTTAAACTTGTTTAGTAATATAGTATTTTTTTGTCCTATTCAATGTTTAGTCAAAAAGTATGAATAGCTCTTTCTAGAATTATCAATTGATAATTCTAGAAACAACACTATCATCATGATAGTGATGAATTAGTATTTTTTGAAAATATCAACCGGTTTTGTAATAGGTTATTTTTTCCTTTGAATAAATGTGACGGTGTTTAAAATTATCAGAAAATTTACGTAATACTCGAATTCATTTTGATTTGGGTTTTTTTTGTAAAATAGGTGCATTACTTAAAAGAAGGATGTAAGAACCCGATGCGTTCTGTAGTTTTTGCTTAACCCATAGAAAAAATCATTACTAACTAAAACTACATGCTCCATCATCAATTTTATTTTCACTGTTACAGTTTTTTTTCTGAAAACTACTGTTGGTACGTGAGGTATTTTCCTAAAGTTAATAAGTTCCAAAGAGGACTTCAGTGATTTATTTTCACAATTATGAAAACTATGAATTGAAGTATTGTGCTGCACAATCTTCATACTTTAAGACACCACAACAAGCGTTTCGAATTATTTTATCAGCTAAGATTATTACAAAGTTGTTGCAAAATTAGATAAAACCATATCGGGGTTTTAAACCTCAAGTATCAGTACACTTGACCTAAATAAGTTAGATATAATGTAACTTTAAGGCACACGATTTATTATTATATTTAAAATACTAGTTTCGTTAATCAATTAAATGTGACAGATTATTTTTGCGCAAGGTCTTTTTATTTGTGATTTTAAAATCTTATCAAAACTATTTTCTTTGATAATAAAAATAAATAAATAAATATCTTGGGACAACTCACACACGGCTATCTGATCCCAAGCTAAGCAGAGCTTGTGTTATGGTAACCAGACAACTGATATACATACTTATATAATTTATAAATACATACATATTATAGATAAATCACACCCAGACACAGAACAAACAATCATGCTCATCACACAAAGTTTGTCCTGGGTGGGAATCGAACCCACGACCTCCGGCTCAGCAGTCAGGGCCACTAACCACTAGACCAACAGGCCCGTAAATCGTTGATCCTGAATATGAAAATAACGTAATCATTAAAATTTTCCGAAAGATTAGTTAATCATTATTTTAACATGTGATTGTAATTAAGCCTGTGAATTGAACAAGGTTTTATTGATTTAATCAAATACATTGATTTTAATATTGATATGACTCATGCTGTTACCCAGTGTGAACTGGAAAACATGATTCAAAACTATTTTCTTTGGTCCTGATCAATTGTAACGACTATCAAAGATCTACAAATAACAACCGGGGCCAAACTGTTTAACGAGCTTTCCGAGGTAAGGAGGAAACTCGGTATGCGATGAAAGGTCACCCATCCACAGACCAACCCAGGCAAGTTCGGCTTAACTTAAAGGTCAGCCTTAGAACTACAACCTAGAAAACCAAAAGTTTTAAAACGACAGATTATAAGGTAGACTGGTAACACTGTCATGAAACGACGTACCTATGTCTTCATGTAATATTTTACTTATTCCGCAAATCCGAAAATGATACCTGATGTTTAACCAAAACAGTATCGTATTAATTGTTTACAACCAGAAGAACGTATCGTTAACTAACGTAAACATTTGAAGAACCGTATTTTGAGAATGCAAAACAATAAATAGAAACCATAAACCAGGTATGGATGATCAATCAGTGATGAACTGTGTGGCAATGCTATTATATCTTATGAAGTGTGTCTGAATCTAAATATGATGGTTATACTCTTATTCTCTTACTAATTCTATAAACAAGACAGTTTTTAGAGTGAAAGTTATGATATTTACATAATTAACGTAATTCCTGATTTGCGCCAATCGATTTTTTTATTTTAATGTCAGGGGTCTACACAAGCCCTGGAAGCAGAATCATAATAGATTAATAATATAAATTACAATACATTAAAATGGTCACAAAATTAATTGAACAATATTAACTGCGTCTATGACCGTTTTAAGAATTTTAACAAAATTCATATTACCTATTATGATTCTACTAAACCGGCCATTTTGGACCTCCAGCTCTGCATATCTACTCTCATTGAGTGTTGCAAAAACATACAATATGTACATGAAAAAAAGACATAACTCACATGCTACATAGGAAAATTTCATTTAAAGACAATATAAGTACTTACCTACCTATATGATCATAATAATACCGTAACACGCGCGAAAGAAAAGTCACAAAACAAAGACTTTACATATATACAAATAAATCATAAGGTCGCGTCGCACAATTTATGTTTCCGTTCGTCACGTTACTTACGTCATTTATTATTCGAGACAGTCCCGCCTTTTGCGGAATCATTGTCTTCCCAATTTATTGGCCGTTTGACGTCACACCTATTCTTTTTTTTGATTTATGTGAAAATTGGCAATTGTCTTTTTTTTAGTACACGTGTAATTGATGAAAAATTGAATAAGGCTTGACTTATTTAACAAATATACTATCTGCGTCCCTCGAGTTCATCCGCGTAAAACATTAGGTATGTGCGTAGTTAGAGAAAAAAAACACCTTTTTTTGAAGTCGGATAAAAATTTGTGCCAAATTTCATCCAAATCCTTACAGTATTTTTTTTGCGTGAGAGTGTAAAGAGTAACAAACAAATATCCATAATCACTTTCGTATTTTTAAGATCAATAAATAGATGGCGACACGTGTCTTCCGAATCATGATTGAAAGAGCAAGCAGAGTACAACCCGAATTAATTGTCTCATTATAAATTACGGCGAGCGAAGCCGCGGACAAGAGCGAGTAATGAAAACAAAATATGTTATGTCAATGTTCGAACCAAAAAAGTAAAACCATAATATTATTTAAGTAGGTACCCACCGACCATAAGAATCGCACCCTCGCGGAAAATTACACGAAGTCTTTCAAATACTTTTAGGGGGAATAAGAAAGCACAAACGTGACAATTTGACCTATTACGTAACACATAAAAATTTTCCTTAAGAAACCAAAAAAATACCAGGGTTTTGTGCTTTTTAGGGTTCCGCACCCCAAAGGGAAAAACCGCCCACGGGAGAGCCCGGCTCGCTCAACGAGAGATCCGTACAAACTTGCAAACGTAAACGGCCACATCTTTTGATTGCGTAGACTTAGAGTAATGTCTTGAAGTCTTTAATTTTTTTTTTGTTTACTGGCAAAAAAGTGGATCCTAAATAATAATAGCCGAAATACGTTTATCAAACGTCTCAGAAAACAAAGCCAACCCTAGATGTCTCACTTTAAAATGTTGACGATGCGGCAGCGCTAAGCTCGACGCTGTTTTCTTAGAGAATAGTACTGCTGACTTCTATTTCCGGGTCAGGCAATGTTATTAGGTTTTCCATCAGGAATATCTCATTAGCTCTCACGGAGTCTGGATTTGTGCCCGGTTGGTAGCAATTGGCTTAACCCTATAAAATGGGACCTAAACAAATCCTACTTATCCTTACTAATATTATAAAAGCGAAAGTGAGTTTGTTTGTTTGTTACCTCTTCACGCTTTAATGGCTAAACCGATTTTGATGAATTTTGGTACAGACATAGTTGGAAACCAGGAGACGGACATAGGCTATTATTTTTTTAAAAGACTGGGATATGAGGGAGAAAGAGCGAAAAAACGGGAGAACTTAGCGTTGCTATTACAAATCAATAAGGCGCTACCGAATTTAACGCGAGCGAAGCCGCGGGCAAAAGCTAGTAATATTATAAATGCGAATGTTTGTGAGGATGGATGTGTGGATGTTTGTTACTCTTTCACGTCAAAACGGCTGAAAGGATCTTTTGTACAGAGGTAGATTATAGTCTGGAATAACACATAGGATACTTTTCTTTTCGATATCACGCGGGCAAAGCCGCGGGCGCTAGCTAGCTAGTCTGACTGAATAATAATTGTTTTGGGCAGATAGGTGCACTATCTGCCTTACTCTTCGAAGATTACACGCGTGATGATAAGTAAAGCTTCTGCTAGCCATCATAAGGAATCGAAGGGTGATGTAATATAAAATCAATAAACTTCAAGGTTAAATTAACAGAAACTACGCCATTTATAATTTTCAATAGAACTTTGAAAGTTTCATCGTATTTTATAACAACGGAACTGGGGTAGTTCTCAAAGTTGGCGCCGCAACCACCGTATAGGAAAAACACGATATTTAACTTACGTACAAGTTATGAGGGAAAATGTTTACCTAAGATGTAAGGAAAACATGTAACTAACTGAAACTCAAAACATTTATTTAAATCAGACAATTACAGGCAGTTTTGAAAGTCATAAAAAAATGATGCTGCTACAGTCCCAGTCACAAGACAAAATAACTTGTGAAAATACTGTTTTTAATTCCAAAGCGTATATCTCTTCTAGGGAAAAGAATGGGCAAGAAACTCCAGGGACACTTCTTTCGACTTAATGACTGTTAAAGATATGTGAATGACAACGGGAACCAAAATGGCTTACCGTGCTAAAATATACACACATCTAAACAATCTTTGAAACTGTATAAATGACGACAAATCCTTACTATATAATATAATAATAATAATATAATAATAATAATATAATAATAATAATAATATAATAATTAATAATAATATTATAAAAGCGAAAGTGAGTTTGTTTGTTTGTTTGTTACCTCTTCACGCTTTAATGGCTACACCGATTTTGATGAATTTTGGTACAGAGATAGTTGGGAACCAGGAGACGGACATAGGCTAACATTTATTAAAAAAAAGTGGGATATGAGGGAGAACGAGGGAAGAAAAGAGAAAACTTAGCGTTGCTATTACAAATCCATCAGGCGCAAAAGCAAAAACTGCAGGTCTGTTTGGTGTGTTATACCGAATTTAACGCGAGCGAAGCCGCGGGCGAAAGCTAGTATTATTATAAGTTTTCGATTTAGTCCGTTCAATTTGATCGCGCCACAAGGTGGTCGCGTTCCTGTTTTGTTCACAATGAATATAACATTTGTATGCAAAGTGTAGCAACCTTTTTCGTGTGGCTTAAGTACGATGGCAAAGGCCAGAAATTGAATCAACAGTCATCATCTGGCTAGCCTTTTTGGATGCAGCTAAACCTGACCTCCATAACGAAGTTAGTACTGGGTAATACGATAGGTTGGGACTTTCGGGACACTGACTATCTGTAACGCATGTCAAAGATTTACAAATGACAGCTGGGAGCAACGGCTTAACGTATTTTCCGAGGCTAGTAAACAATGGCTTATAGCCATTCTAGAAATAACCTTACATGTTTAAGTTAAATGCGACTTTAGAAAAACAGACAACGATCGACAATTAATTAACAAGAATATACCAATTAATAAGGAGATGGCGGAATGAGCTCAACTCTTGTTGCAAAGATTGACCTACAACAGCTGTAGATAAGGAACGGTACCAGGAAAGAAGGGAAGTCTTGCCCTGCAGTGGTACACAAATGACTGAATATTAACAAAAATCTGCATAATAATTATTGTGATAGTCATTACAGCCAATGGCTTAATTGTCAAGAGCCTCGACCAACACCTGAGAAAGGTCTCGTTAGATGGGATCAAGGGTTAGATACAAAAAGCGGTACTCTTGTATACATATTTAAAAATATAAAACTGAGAAGAAAAGTAAATAAATAAATAATAAATAAATAAATATCTTGGGACAACTCACACACGGCTATCTGATCCCAAGCTAAGCAGAGCTTGTGTTATGGTAACCAGACAACTGATATACATACTTATATAATTTATAAATACATACATATTATAGATAAATCACACCCAGACACAGAACAAACAATCATGCTCATCACACAAAGTTTGTCCTGGGTGGGAATCGAACCCACAACCTCCGGCTCAGCAGTCAGGGCCACTAACCACTGGACCAACAGGCCCGTCTAAAATAAAGCATTGAACTGTACAACCACTTGAACTTATCGCTCGTCCAACAGTTAATGTTTTCAAAGCAAGGCGCAACGCAATCGAAACATAATATACGGCTCCAATAACCTTTATTTGCCAATTACTAACAGAATCTAGAGAAACCGTAGTACCGTTATCGTATTCATAATATTTATGTGACCGTTTCAGTAACATAACATCATGCTGGTAGCTGGTAGGTAGCATGATAAGCGGAGCTATACTTAATAGTTCAGCAACATTATGGTAAAGTCCCATAATTAGGGGAAAAGGCTCTTGCCATCATCATCATCTTCCAGTCCTTGTCCCATTCTATTTGGGGTCGGCGCAACACGTTTTCTTCTTCCATTCTCCCTTGTCAGACGTCAAGGCATTTACTCCTTTCTCCTTCAAATCATTCCTTACACAATCCATCCATCTTTTCTTTGGCCTTCCTCGTCCTAGTTCTTTTTAAATGACTTTAAAAAAAAAATAAGGAGGATGTTCTCAATTCGACTGAATATCTATTTTTGTATGTTTTTTGATTGTACCGCCGATTGTGAGCCGATTTTTTAAATTATTTTTATGACCTAAAGGTTTCTCAAAGGGTTGGTCTATGAGTGTTTATGAGTTATTCTACTAGTAATATTATAAACGCGAAAGTTTGTATGGATCAATGGATGTTTGTTACTCATTCACGCAAAAAAAACTATAGAATGGATTTTAATGAAACTTCACAATAACATAGTTTATAGATCGGAATAACACATAGGCACACAATTCATAAAGATATATTGTATATTCTATCACCACGCGAGTGAAACCGCGGGGCGCAGCTAGTCTTCTATAATACATATTTTTTTCTTTTTATGGGCGACTATGCTAATATCTCTTAGTGGCAATGTTAAATGAATACTTGATAAGAATTTGTGTAAGATAACGTCATAGAACAACTACAACGAAAAAGGCTGAATCAAAAAACTTTTTACAAAAAAAGTCTTCCAAAAAAATAAAAACACGGAAAATAAAATTTTGACGGCACGGTTGGCGCAGAGGCTGAGGGATCGACTGCTGCGCTGCGTGTCCGGGTTCGATTCCCGCATGGAACAAATATTTGTATGCGCTGCAGATAGTTGTTTCGGGTCTGGCTGTTTGTGTATGTGAGTTTATGTTTGTAAACGCACCCACGATACAGGAGAAATCCCTAGTGTAAGGCAACGTTTTTTTTTTAAATAAAAAATACTTACGGAAGTCTATTACGTTTGTTTAATTCATTGTTTTATCTGCCACAGACTTTTTTGGAAGTTGGTTTTTTTTTTTGCAAAAATGTTTTTGCTTTCATAAATACCTACTTGATATTGGTTTGATTTTATGGCAACATTTTATAACGGTGTGTATCGATTTTTCATGGAGAGATTGACTTTGAGTTTAAATCGGGTGGTAATAATGGGATTGGCTTTGCTTGGGTTAATGTTATAAGTGCAGGTTGATATTGCTTACTTCGTGATAGATCTATAATTTAGATGTCGAAGCGGTTATCTTTGGAGCCTGCTTATCGTTTAGCAACTTTTGGGACGCCCCCTTGGATGAAGATGGCCACTTGGGTTGCCAGATCTGTACCTATAAAAGTTTCCGTAGAAAATTCTAAATTTTCGGACTTTTATTTCTTTTGAATTTTGCTGCATATCTAAGATAAGAAATTCTCCTCCGAAACGATTCGACCGATTCTTATGAATTTTTTATGCATATTCATTCAGCAAGTATGAGAATCGGCTACTATCTATATTTCTCACCCCTAAGTGAAGTGAACTGCGGGTGAAACCGCTGGGCACAGCTAGTATTTTTATAAATTCCACGTTTCCCATAATAACTATGAGGTACTGAGGTAATTACGTATACGAGTGATACCGTTTTATTATCGTTTATTCATTTACATATATCTATATATTTTTATACATATTTCTGTCTTATTCATTTACATACAAATTTGTTTTTACATATTCATGTATTTAAAACTAAATAAAACAAAAAAAAATACAACAAAATAGTGGCCCGGTATAGGGAACAGGGTGCAAGCTACCGGCGGTCAGGGCTAAAGAGAAAGGAACCTCCTAACTTTACGAGCCGAGTCCAGGAGTACTGCTTTCTTTATCAAGCCCTTGATCCAGCTGCCTAACGAGAGCTTCATTAGATGATACCTTTAATTATTATGTTCATACAAGCTTCCGTTTTTTTTTAATGTTTACGTGGGATAATTTTCGAATTTCGAACCCGCAGGCCGAAATAAGTTATACTATAATTTGGAATTAATTAAAAGTGTGTCTTAATATAAATTTGTAAGCAATGAAACTAGTCCAAAAATAGTTAAAGAAACTGAAGGAAACTTGTTGGTGAAATCGCTGAAATTTAAACGATGGAAACTTTTTTCATAGCTATGGCTATCGCTGGTATGTTGTTTAAAAGAAAAAAAAAAACTCATCCAAGTTCATGTGAAATAAAATATTATGACTAGAATTAAATTGTGATGACTACTAAATGACGAAAATTATATAATATTATGGTCAGGTGTTATATTTAAGAGTTATCATGGAATGTGGTCACAATGGGAATTCTCACATTTAGTTAGTAAACGGTACGATTAAAAACTCGTTAAAAACACGTCGATTAACTAAACTAATGGTTGTAACCGAAATGTAATGATTTGACTACGGGACACGTTCACCCGTAAGTTTTCAATTGACTAAGGCCATTAGGTAATAATAAAATTTTAATAAATAAAATTATCTTCTAAAAAATCTGAGAAATATCTTAGTAATCGTTTCAGCATAACCTTTCTTTTTATGATAGACATTATTTACTTACACGTTTACGTTTATACCTACACGTTTTTTATTAAAGATATTATTTACATCGTTACAAACGAAGCCCATAAAAGCTTTTTAATGATTTCAGTTATGTTTTGATATATCGGTAAAAACCAATAGACTGCAAAGATCAAAAGAGATCAAAAATCAAAATATTTTTATTTCACATAGGCCTAGGTATATGGGCGGCACTTATAAATCGTCGAGAAAAGATGATCAGCCGATGACTAACAAAAAATGATTAAGAGATATTTTAAATGATTTTCCACATTAATCTTGACTTGTAAAAAACTACCGTTCAACACTTCATTTCCCAATAAATTCCTTCAAACAAAAAGCAGCTCTGCCAAACACCACTTCAGTAACGGAAAGTTAAAGTTAGTGTCAATTTATGACTTTGGTTATACGGTAAGAGTGTAACTGGTCACCCGCCAATTTCGTCGTTGGTACACATGAAGGCACAACAACCTATACAAAACCATTTTAAGGCGCTGTACAAAGCAAACACTTCGTAAAACGTCTAGATTTTTGTCGCAAAGTTAGCCGTATCTGTACATGCCACTAGCCAAAAAAAATTACCGTGTATAGTTCAATACATGAAGTAAAGACTTAAACAAAATCAATTTACAAAAGTGGTCTAGTACTACGAAAAAAAAAATGTTTTAAAAGACCACGAAAAAATTTTTTTCGTCTCGAAGTTCTTAATTTTTTCAGCGACAACCATCATATTTTTTATATCTATAACAAAGGAAATTTTATAGACTAAAGAGATATCTAAAATTTTTCAAACACGGAACTGTATTTTTTTTATATTCAATTAAAACTGCAAAATGACCTACATTTTGGCGGACATGATATTCAAATAAAATCAAACACCGAAATATTTTCGACCTTATTTAGTTATTTCTATTCTTTCGATGCAATACTGTCGTGTACTTGTATCAGATCATGCCCAGTCTGCAGCTAGCCTCACTTCCGCGAATACCTAAAGATTAGCTTGTTACCGCGCCTTAACCTGATCGAACGGCGACGGATCGCACACCGTAGTAGAGAGATCAGGTTATAATAGTTTAGAATAGGTTGACCTGCCGTCGGTTGTACTTTGCAATGACGTTTGTGGACAGCATTGTTATAAGTGTCAAATTACTTGGTGACGGTAAAACAATTACAAAAAATGCGACATTTGTATTTTTTGCATTCTTTTAACGTGTTGTTTTGATGATTGTTGACCGACAGCAGAACATTTGTTTAACAACATTTACTTGGAGGTGAATTGACGTTGGCGATATTATTTGCGTGTACTACGATAGTATAGTCTTACTGATGGAATTGGATGACACAACTAGTTTATGAACGCGGCTTTGCCCTTGTGGAGTTCGTTAATTGTCCCACTGGATCGTACTAAACAATAAGTATAATAAACTATCTGTTTGCGTAATTTCATGCAATTCCTTTCAGTAGTTTTTGCGTAAATGAGTAACAAACATCCATAATTATACATACACAAGTAACCATTCTCAGTATGTTTTGCAAAATGTGTATTAAATTAATGAAAAAAAAACTGAGAACGTACAAAAATATTTTCAAGAACAAAGCATTATACTTACATAATAATACTTTTAACTGAACCTATAATGCTATGTTCTTCCTCATTGTATCCAGAAATCACGTGGTCAAAACCAGGAAGGATTTAAAAAAAAATATTTCTGTTATGGTTTTCCTGGTCAACTTTAGCCAACTTTACCTATGACAGATTCCCAAATATTTCTTGTATGAATATTTTGACATTTGCTACACCTAAAATACCTAATTTATTTAATAATAGCTCATGTAGTACTTAATGCTGAAAGAAAACTGTCCAAAAATTACGCTAATGACTTTTTTTCATAGCTTTGTCATGCTATAAGAAAATGGTGAAACGAAATAGAATTAATTTTAAAAAATGTAGCAAAGAGGACAGGATTGTTCGTAGGTTTTATTTAAATTGTTCAAAATACAGGTTTACTAATTATTATACTAACTATGAAAATTCCCTATTATGTTCTATTCTAAGATAATGTTAAAAAAAATCTACTAGATATACTAGAAAATAGAAATTACGTTTTTTTTTTCAGTTTTAGCTATAAACATCAGTCAGTTGATCAACATCAGTTTTAGAATATCTTACACCTAATTTGATATAAGAACCTCATTTTAGATTCACAGTATCTAAACACGTTTTTTTTTTATTAGCAGTGACATTTTGACTAAGGAATTTACGACAAAATTAATAAACAATTTCGTTTAAATTATTATTACAGCTGTTCTTTTCCATATTATTATTCTCTATATTCTGATTGTAGTATTGGTATAACCATACGATATCATCACGCTTTTAATCCCCGCAGGATAAGGCAGAGGTCTACCTAATAGTACCTACACGCTCTTTTCGGTAGTTATTTTTAAGTCCCATATAATGGGGGGGGGGGGGGAGTTAGTCCATTGCCATTAACCGAAGAAAATCCTGATTGATAAAACCAGTAACACTTTGCCCAACCTGGGACTTGAATCCAGGATTTCATGCCTAGCAGTCGGACTAGCAACCACTAGACCACCGCGGCAGATTATTATAACTAAGCGATATATCGATATCAGCCATTGTTTCTTTCTAATTGAGTTTGAATCGAATGTGATAAATAAATCATTATTTTATTGTTATATGAAAGATAAAAAATAAATATTTTATAATTACGTTCTTTTGAGGTACTTACCTAGCTAAGTAAATAGAGGTGATTCTTGAATAGGTATTCTAAAACATAGACTAATTAATAAAAAATTCATTTTTGGTATAGGTACTTTTACTTAAGTAAGTTTTCTTTGGTTATTTTTATTTATTCTTGTATGGGATTTTTTTACGTAAGTATTACAAATTAAAAAAGTAGGTAGTGTTTTTTTCTCATTTGTATCTATTTATGTAGGTTGCAAGATTTTAAGAAACTGTTAAGGCTAGTATTATATTTATTTATATTCAATAAATATTTATTTCGAACAAGACAATTTAAATGAATTCAAGGAGATTTATTTACATTCGCACTGGTACTTCTATATTAGAGCTTATGTTTGTCATACAATAGGGGTAACAAAAAAATAAGCAACTCTTGGAAAAAAATGTCTACCTGTATACATCCACAATGAATAGGAACATTTAATTTAGCAGTTACCGTAAATTAACATCAAACATGCATTTAAAAACAAACACAAAACAAAATATAAAATACTTACTGAATGGTTCTCCTTTACAGGACTCCTTAATGCTAATATCACAGGATTTTATAAAATACAAAAAATATTTTTATAACAAAAATATTTTTTTATATTTACACACACTTTTAACACTTTTAAAATATTTACAAACGATTATTTACACCGGAGTGTTGACTTTTATTTTACATTTGCAGTTCGATTTCATTCGATATTTAAATTAATTACATTTTTGTTCACGTGCGGCGGAGACGCTGTCGTGTTTCGAAATTCGAATGCGACCGGCGGCAGGTGCGTTCGGAATCGCGTCCGACGGCAAACTGTTCATTCAGGTAAGAAACCATTTGCTTTAATACAAGTGGACAACTCAATCAGTGATAATGATAAGAATACAATGACTAGTCTCGTCAGCAACAGACGGTGTCGTACATTGCCGGCTTAAGGTATTCGACCGGTTCTATTCGGTCAATGCTCGTACAATGAATGTGTAAAAATTTTTGGGGCGCGAATCCAAACGCGTATTTTTTTTTACATTTCGAGACATCAATGTATGAAACCAGTTTGAGGGAGATAACAAAACCGTTTTTTTTTAACATATCACGACCTATGAAGTAGAGCAATTCTTGTATTAGTCTAAATGGGAGATGGGGAAAATATTACATTAAAACTTAAAAAAAAAACAGCTGTTTGCTAAAGAAACACTCAATATGATAAGGAACCGCATTTATTTTTTAAATTACGGATAAACAATTTCCAAATGAGGGGTTGTTCCAGAATTATGTACAGAATTCATGGTTATCGTTATAGCGTTGGTGTCCCTTTCTTGTTTGTGTTAGGCTTTTTGCCTTTTTTCCATGACATTGAAGGAATTCGCAAGACGTCAACACCCTCTCAAATATTGCATCTGCATAACGCCTTCGAATTTTAATATACAAAACAAAAAGTTTTCAGATTTTTAAATGATTACCACATAGAATACATTCCTCGGTATTAAAAAAAACCGGCTAAGTACGAGTCGGACGCACCCACCGAGGGTTCCCTACAAATTGCGATATAAACAGCCATATCTTCTGACTGCGTAGACTTAGAGGGTTGATTTTTTCACAGCTCTAAGGGACCACCGATTTGGGTTTATGGTTTTTTTTTGGGTGGGCAAACATCAAATAACTTCGCGCGCTCTGGGCGGAGCGGGGGGGAGTTTCAGACTTGTACTGACTAAAAGCCACCCATGTTCCTTTACGTTCCGGGGCCGCGGTATCTCTTTCGAACAAACCGCGACCCCGGCAGGCGGAGGCCCTGGCATTCCCCTCTGCTTTGCTGACATCTCTTTGAGGCGCGCGTGAAACACGAACGCGCCGTCGGCGTCGACACGGCTAGGTTTATGGTTTTAATTTCATTTTCTTGGCACCTCCACGCGTTTTCGAGATAAAGGGTCTTGACAGACAGACGGACAACAAAGTGATCATATTAGGGTTCCTTTTCCTTTTGAGGTAAGGCATCATAAAAACAGTGTATTACTATTAACACTAAAAAGCCTGAAATAAAACTTGAGCATGACATAATGTCTCGGGGCAAAACTGTAAATTACGCGATTTTATAATTTTATGACTCTTTATGTAGAAAAGCCAAACATAATAAACACTTAAGATTAACTTTACGATTCAGAGTTTAATATTAACGACCTTAGATTATTTTTCTTTGGCAAAAGATTTGAAAAAATGTTTAAGCAAATATAATAATAGTACATACATATATATCATCTCGCCTGTAATCCTTGAAGGGGTAGGCAGGGGTGTATCTAATTGTACACCCACGTTTCGTTAGTTATGTTGTAGTCTTATGTTATATATAGGGACTAGCCTAAGCCGGACTCCAAGGTTGCTACCAAAACATTACTGATGGCAAAACTTAATAACTTTAAAAATATTGATAATGGCAATAAAGTAGAATTTCCATTATATATGGTCGTAATAACAAAAATACCGCTTCGGTATGCTTGAGGCTGCTGTATCGGCAGCCTTGAGAATGCTTCGGCATCCTTCGGTACGCCGCCGCCCGCCGGCGCCGAGGCAACACTCGGGGATAGCTTGCATATAGAGACGCTTCGGCAAGCTACAGGACGGTGCGGCACGCCTCGTCATCCCTAAGAACGTTGCAGCAAGCCAAAGCATAGTTTCCGACAGTGCGCGCTTGCATGTAGGATGCCGAAGGATCCTTCTCCTTGCCGATGCCGATAATGGGCGCCGGGCCTAAGGGTTCCGTTTTTCCTTTTAGAAAAAGATCCCTAAAAAAAACTGTTCCATAAATTTTTACCGTGTTGGTTTTGTATGTATATGATTTTATGGAGAGCTAGCTGGCAACCGCGGTTCACCCGCATGATTTCGAAAAAAAAAGTATCCTACGAGTTATTCCAAACCATAACCTACCTCTGTGCCAAATTTCATCAAGGTCCGTTTAGCAGTTTTGACGTGAAAAAATATAAATATTATGTAAAAAGACAATTCATTATATTAGTCCTGTACGAGGCCTAAAGGTTTCTATCTCAGCATGATGGCGCTGATATTCTGATAGGGCCCAAGCAAGTGAAGCCACGTTAAAGGACATTCTCGTGAAATATTTTTTGACCTAGACGTGGGTGAAGCTGAGGATAAAAGAATAAGAATAAATAAAATTATACAAATCACCACTCTTTTGAATTTTAATATAATTTATAATTTGTGGAAGTATTTTAACACTCTCGGCCCAAATTAGAATATTCTAGGAATTCATTATCATTTTTATTTAAATAATTATGTCATTATTTCATTTAGTCGTTAATTTACTATGTTATGTGATACGTGACACATAATTGTTGGAACAGTATGTTTTATTTGAGAGAGAAAGATTGTTTACGAGTGGAAGGTCAGGAGTTCGATGCATTGTTGATACGTGAGCGCAAAGTCCTTACTTATATTATAAAAGCGAAAGTGAATTTGTTTGTTTGTTTATTACGTCTTCACGCCTAAATGGCTAAACCGATTTGATGCATTTTGGTACAGAGATAGTTGGGACCCTGGAGACGGACATAGGCTATTTTTTTTTAAGTGAGAAATTAGGAAAAAAGAGGGAAGAAAAAGGAAAACTTAGCTTTGCTATTACAATAAATAAGGTGCAAGGGTAAAAACTACAGGAAGCAGGTACCTGCAAATCAGGAAACGGGAATTGTGTTACACCGAATTTAACGCGAGCGAAGCCGCGGGCAAAAGCTAGTATTATATATGCGAATGTTTGTGACGATGGAAAGATGGATGTATGGTTGTTTGTTACTCTTTCACGTCAAAACGGCTGAACGGATCTTGATGAAATTTGGCACAGAGGTAGATTATAGTCTGAAATAACACATATAAGTAATAATTTTTGGATATCACGCGGGCGAAGCCGTAGGCGCAAGCTAGTTATAACATTTATTTGTGTCGATCAAATTGTCATTGACTATGAAATACCCTATTTCATTGTCAATGACAATTGTAACCCTGCCAGCATAATAAAAATCTATCCTTTGACATAAGAGAGTTTTTTTTTAACTTTCATATTTATTTATCTTCCAAAGTAATTAAAACAAGGTTCAATGTAAAACAAACCTTATTAGTCAAAAGCTTTTAACGAAAAACGAGATATTTGCGAAAGTTATTTCGGCTACCTTTATTTAAAGATGGCGACAACGGCCTGGGTCGCTCCGTCTCAAGGTTAAACTTATAATCTTAAGAAATGTGCACCTAATTTACGAATTATGTTAACTTTCCTTGACCTCATGGATTAAGAAACCAGTTTTTAATTTTTTGGGGTCTGCGTAATCGTATCATCTTTATCCACCTAAATATTTTTTTCCTGGTTTTGGGTCGTGGACTACTTGGGACAAAAAACAATTGCATGGGACTTGAACATAACTAAATTATTCTACTAATATTAGTAGGATAATTTGAAGGTGTTTTGTTTTGTTAGACACTTAATCCTTACTTATATAATATTATAAAAGCGAAAGTGAGTTTGTTTGTTTGTTTGTTACCTCTTCACGCCATAATGGCTAAAGCGATTTTGATGAATTTTGGTACAGAGATAGCTGGGACCCAGGAGACGGACATAGGCTAATTTTTTAAAAAAAAAGTGGGATATGAGGGAAGAAAAGGGAAAACTTAGCTTTGCTATTACAAATCATAAGGCGCAAAGGCAAAAACTACAGGTAGCAGATACCTGCAAATCAGGAAAGGGGAACTGTGTTACCCCAAATTTAACGCGAGCGAAGCCGCGGGCAAAAGCTAGTGTACGTACAAAGATCTTTTATTTAAAACCATCAAATAACTTCCCCAGCTTTGGGCGGAGCAGGGAAGTAAATCGGCTGTCATTTGTAGACCTCTGACAGTCGTTTCAAGTAGATAGTGGCTCGAAAGTCTGACAACTAGTCTTACCAAGAGCTATCGTATTACCCATTACTTATAAGGTTGTGGAGGTCAGATAGGCAGTCGCTCCAAGTAAAAAAAAACTGGTGGAAGCCGAACGCAACATCGGGAAAAGGCTAGGCAGGTGCGAAGACAATTTTTAGAAACAAATGAAGCAATTAGTAGATTTGGATTTTCCTTCAAAATTAATTCGTCCGCTCCGATATACCTTGACGAGTTTCTGAACTATGCAAAGTCGAAAAGACATTACCTCCTCTTTTTAAGAAGTCGGTTAAAAAATTAATCAGTTTGAACTTTGTAATGTTTTAATTACTCTCTTTCATTGTGGAGAAATTGCTGGTGGAAAAACCCAGTAAAGCTTTGTCCGACTGGCGACTTGGGAATTGAACCCAGGACCTTATGCTTAGCAGTCGCGCTTGCGAACACTAGACCAACGAGTCAGTCTTAATAATACGACTTAAATATATTTTAATAGTAAGTTTCTTTGAAAATCAAAATTCATAGTAGACAGTGTTAGTATCTGGATATAACCGAACAATTATTTAAAAAAAAAAACTGGCGAAGCTAGGATCAAACTCCCGCACCGAGGTTTCCATACAAGCTTGAAACATAAACGGCCATATATGTTGACTGTGTAGACTTAGAGGATTGATTTTTTCGCAGCTCTAAGAGAAAAAAGACTTCAATATAATGTTTGAATTTCAACTCGATACCTTTACGTGTTCTTGAGATAAAGGGTCTTGACAGACAGACGGAAAACAAAGTGATCCTATATGGGTTCCGTTTATTCCTTTTGAGGTACGGAACCCTAAAAAATATTAGCAACCTTTAGACCACTAACAATTGAACTTTAAGGCGCTGTACAAAGCAAACACTCCGTAAAAGTCTAGATTTTCGTCGCAAAGTTAGCCGTCTCTGTACATGCCACTAGCCAAAAAAAAATACCGTGTATAGTTCAATACATAAAGTAAAGACTTAAACAAAATCAGTTAACAAAAGTGGTCTAGTACTACAAAAAAAAAATGTTTTAAAGACCACGAAAAAAATTTTTTCGTCTCGAAATTCTCAATTTTTTTAGCGACAACCATCATATTTTTTATATCTATAACAAAGGAAATGTTATAGACTAAAGAGATATCTAACATTTTTCAAACACGGAACTGTATTTTTTTTTATATTCAATTAAAACTGCAAAATGACCTACATTTTGGCGGACATGATATTCAAATAAAAACAAACACAGAAATATTTTCGACCTTATTTCTATTCTTTCGATGCAATACTGTCGTGTACTTGTGTCAGACCATGCCCAGTATGCAGCTAGCCTCACTTCCGCGAATACCTAAAAATTTGCTTGTTACCGCGCCTTAAACTTTTAAAAAACTCATGACGGTTTCCCTACATGTATACTATATTATTTAAACCATACATTTAAACTAAAACTATAATTTAATTTTAAAAAAAAACTTAAATCTCACGAGTTTAGGTAGGTGCCTAATCGCAACGGCAATAATAATTAAAACCTATCTAAGCACCTATTACTATTTTCAAACTATGTTTTGATTGATGCAAACTATAATAAATTAAAAACGTTAATTAATGACTGTTTATAATTGAACTTTAATTCGTTAAAGGTGAAAAACCCAGTACTCTAGAGATGGTTGGAAAAATCATAGCTTCAAATAGAACATTTGGAACTGAACTTTAGACGTTTGGAAATACGTTGAACAAGTACTTGTTTGTTGTTTTTAAAATCATAGTTGGACTTTTTATCTGTTAACAGTGAAATATCTAGTTAGGTATCAATAAATGGTGAAATCAAGTTTTTGACGTGATAACGTCTTTAAAATCGTTTTAGTCGGGTGACATGTTCAGAAACTTGTGTCAAACCAAAACCTCACGAGCGACATTTCATAAAGATGGTAGCGCCATCTGTTACTTGGCTCGAAAAAAAAACTTTAAATTAGTACTTAATTTCATTTTAGATGTCACTACTGGTGATAACTTATATCACCAATAAGACGTTATCACGTAAACATCTCGATCGTAAACCTACTTTACAAACAACCAATTTTTTTTTAAAAAAAACCTTGTCCCACACTAGGAATTTCTCCTGTATCGTGGGTGCGTTTACAAACATTTGAACTCACATACACAAACAGCCAGACCCGGAACAACTACATGTAGGCCATACAAATATTTGTTCCGTACGGGAATCGAACCCGTGACACGCAGCAGTCAATCGCTCAGCCACTGCGCCAACCGTGCTGTCGTACCAGTGGAATACCCAGTAGTCAAAAAACGTTAATAACTTTTGAGTTGAACTTTGTTCTTTTGGAAATACCATGTTTTTCACAGAGTTAATCATCGGTCATATCATTTGGACTTTGAATTTATAAACATGGAACACCCCATCATTAGGAAGCCATCAGAAAATTAACTCAGACAATCTTCTTCTTCAAAAGAAGCTAAACTGGACTTTGGCCATTAGGAAATCCCAGTAAATAATACTGATTGATCGATAGCACATCTAAAAAGGTTAGACACACCGACAGTTCCGCATAAACTTGTGACATGAACGGCCATATCTGTTTTTTCTACAGCTCCAAGGGCCCACAGACTTGACGTATATGGTTTTAATTTCAAATCAACACCTTCACGCGTTCCCGAGGTACAAGGTCTGGACAGCGAACAGACAAACGAACAACAGAGTGATTCAAAAAGGGTCTCGTTTTTTTCCTTTTGAGGTCCATTACAGTTTTTTTAGGGTTAGTTGTAATGGACTATGATTGCCACATAAAAACCAACAAAACATCTACCTACATCTAAAACGCCTCCCATACGGAAAAAGACTTCCACAACAAAAGCCTTACTTTAAAATATCTACTAGGTATAAAGATCCGATAAACTATCGCATGCCATGGTCATGAACAAACTGTAGCCATAATGGAAGAATCGTTGAATCCTTGGCGCACTGCCGAATGACCTTTGTCGATGGCTCATAATGCGCCGAGGTTCAGACGAATCACTGGAAAAGATAAGTTAGTCATTAAAGAGGTAAGTTTGCATATCATGGGACCTGTTAAATACGATTACCATTTTTTGGGTGATAAATTAGCTGTAGGCAGGGCCGGATTAGGCAAGCGTGGGGCCCGTAGAAAATTCTATTGAGGGGCCCTTGATATATACCTACATCTCATATTATATTATGCGGTGCGCTAACTTTTTGAATTAAATTAAAAATTATAGTTACTGTTGTGTAGCTTTATATACAACCATCGATTAAGAAGAAGATTGTCTATGTTCATTTTCAGATGGCTTCCTAATGACGATGACGGGGTGTTCCATGTTTATGAATTCAAAGTTCAAATGATACGACGGATAATTAAACTTAACTCTGTGAAAAACATGGTACTTATTTCCAAAGGAACAAAGTTCAACTCAAAAGTTATTAACGTTTTTTGAATACTGGGTATTCCACTGGCAAAGGATACCAAGTCCAGTTCTGATAGAATACGAATGATCAACAACACATCTAATTAAAAAATTGTGGTCACCAAAGTTCACAAAAAATTTGTTATGTTTTGTTATTTCCAAAAACTCAAAGTCCATTTTAGGCAGCCTTGAACCGAGGTTGGGGTGTCCGGGGTTACGTGTTATTCGAAAGAGATACTGCGGCCCCGGAATAAAAGGCAAAAGAAGGAACATGGATGAGTTTTAGTCAGTGAATGTTTGACACTCCAATCTGCTCCGCCCAGAGCGGGAGAAGTTATTACATGATTTCCCAGTAAAAAAAAAGCTTGTAGTGACAGGTGCTGGGTTAAAGTTTCTTCAAAAAATGACGCTCAGACTTGTTGACAGTGGGTTGGTTTGGACACGCGTGGCCCCATTTTGCGCGGGGCCCGTAGCAATTTACAAAAAAAAATGTGAATCTACAATATGGCGCCCAAAATCCGCAATGTTTCTTTATGGCAATCAGTTTCGTGTGCCTGTACTAACACTGACAGCCATTTGTTTCATAAATGAACACAGCCACGCTTCTTGGTAGAAGTTAGTAAACCTCTTTTAATTAAATAGTTTTGAAAATGGAAATGAAATCTATATTTGGAAACATAGACATATTATAAAGATAGATAGAGGGGTATTACAAATATAATAGCGAGTCGATCTACATATATCTTGCGTCGAAGCATTAAAATTGAAGCAGATGTACCATTTAGACGAGACACGGTTGGCGCAAGGGGTGAGCGATCGACTGCTGCGCTGCGTGTCGCGGGTTCGATTCCCGGACGGAACAAATATTTGTATGGACTACAGATAGTTGTTCCAAGTCTGGCTGTTTGTGTATGTGAGTTTAAATGTTTGCAAACGCACCCACGGTACAGGAGAAATTCCTAGAGTGGGGCAACGTATTTAAAAAAAATAAACAAAAAAAAAATTGGTTGTTTGTAAAGTAGGTTTACGATCGAGATGTTTACGTGATAACGTCTTATTGGTGATATAAGTTTTTGGGAAGTAAGGAATTAATGAAGATAACAATTTTTTCAAATTTTAAATTACATCTATCGTTTTATTCACACTTTTGATGATAAATTTCGGGTGTAAAATGACAAGTTTACTTATTCGACTATGATATACATTTTTCTTCATACATACATTCATACAAACATACTTTTATACATTTATACAAACATTTATGCATACATACATACATACATACATACAATACGATCAGTTACAATCTTCACGTAAATTTATCTGTTTCCAATCTGGGTAATTTTGTTCAGGATCGATCGATCGATCGCGCTCGTGAGGTTTTGCTGTGACACAAGTTTCTGAACATGTCACCCGACTAAAACGATTTTAAAGACGTTATCACGTCAAAAAAGGAAACATTAAAAAGGTTTACAATCAACTAGCTGTACCTCGTGGTGTCACCTATATAGACTTATAAGATATTATACATATAAACGTTCCTCTTGAATACTAAAATAAACACTAATTACTTTATCTATTCCTGAAAACTGCATATAATAAATACGTTGATTGGTTTAAAAGATCTAAGCCAATAGACGGCGGAAGTGTTTTAATTTTGTACTATGTAAAGATAAAGAAATCCATGAAGATTCAATTAAATATGACAACAGAGAACACAATGTCAAAATGATAAAAACATAACTAAATTATTACAATAACTATATGACACTTAATCACAGGGGTAATCTTACAATTTGATATTAATAATATAATTCGATAAAAAAATACATTCAAGTTTTTACTTATTGGATCTAGCACCCTTACTTAATATTATAAAAGCGAAAGTGAGCTTGTTTGTTTGTTACGTCTTCACGCCTAAATGGCTCAACCGATTTTGTTTTTGATACAGAGATAGTTGGGACCCTGGAGACGGACATAGGATAAAAAATCATAGGAAAAGGGATAGAAAGAGGGAAAAAAGGGGAGGGAAAGATATTGTTATTTTAATCAAAACGCGGGTTAAAGTTAGCTATAGCCCAAAGTAACTATGCCACGCGGACGAAGTCGCGGGCAGAAGCTAGCATTTCATAGAAATAGTCAGTTTATAAGTTTATTTCTAATATTTACAAAAAAAAATAAACAGCGTTTGAATAGATTTTTACCGTTGAAATCATAAGTTTTATGTGTTTCGGTCATTTTAAACGTTAAGTTCACTACTTCAAGACTTTTCATTCATTGCGCAGTTGTAAAACAAACAAAAGGTAGGTACCTAATTCATCTGCAAATCGCATTTTTTAACAATCAAACGTAATCAATCATGATAGCTTGCAAGTTATTAAGGTACTTAGTAATTGACGCAAATGCTTAAGTACGTTCTTAATTTCTAAGTAGGTACTACTTATCTAGACGTGGTGCAACAATTATCTAGATTTTATACCAATAAGGGGGGGCATAGAAGTATATCGTGGGCTAGATAGATTTTCAGTGTTTTGCGTTTAAATTTCTTATCATTCTTCATTTTCTATCTGATGTTGAGGTCGACTTCCAGTCTGACCGGATGTAACTGAATGCCTTGACGACACGGTTGGCGCAGTGGCTGAGCATCGACTGCTGCGCTGCGTGTCGCGGGTTCGATCCCCGCACGGAACAAATATTTGTATGGCCTGCAGATAGTTGTTCCGGGTCTGGCTGTTTGTGTATGTGAGTTTAATGTTTGTAAACGCACCCACGATAAAGGAGAAATTACTAGTGTGGGGAAAAGTTTAAAAAAAAAAAGAATACTTACCAGTATTTTACATGGAATCACTAGCTATCTAACCTCCAAGACTCAGTTGGTACTGCGTAAAATGGCCTTAGTAAGACTGGTTGTCAGCTTGGCGGAGCACTGACCACCATAAACGATTGAAAGAAAATCAGCAAAGATAGAGAGAAAGAAGACCACTCAAGTGGTCTTGTTCACTCAGTGGACTGGCATGTGTCAGCATTGCCATCCAAGGTGGCAATGAAAGCTTCAAGAGAAAAGAGAAAAAAACGTGCAAAGATATCCTCAACAGCTTGTCTACTTATTCTTGATCTTTCTTTAACTATGAAGATATACTACTATTCCTACTAATATTTTATATGCGAATGTTTGTGAGGATGGTTGGACGGATGTATGGATGCTTGTTACTCTTTCACATCAAAACTGCTGAACGGATCTTGATGAAATTTGGCACAGAGTTCGATTATGGTCTGGAATAACACATAGAATACTTTTTTTCTATCATCACGCGGGCGAAGCCGTACATAATTTACAAACCTTGATATATATATTCCCTATTTTGTCTGATATATAGCCTACTAGCTTTTGCCCGCGGCTTCACTCGCGTTAAATTCGGGGTAACACAGTTCCCCTTGCGCCTTATTGATTTGTAATAGCAACGCTAAGTTATCCTTTTCTTCCCTCTTTCTCCCTCACATCCCAATTTAAAAAAAAAAATAGCCTATATCCGTCTCCTGGTTCCAATTATCTCTGTATCAAAATTCATCAAAATCGGTTTAGCCATTAAAGCGTGAAGAGGTAACAAACAAACTCACTTTCGCTTTTATAATATTAGTAAGGATTTTGTCCCACAGCTGGTCAAAAACATCGGTGTTTTGCCTCCTCAAACTTAAATAATAAAAAAGTTTTACGATCTACAAAAGGGGAAAGGCATTACCGTCCAAAAATAAAAATGCCACATCACTGTCAACAAAAATGCTAAGAAAGCTGACTGTTGTGCCACATTGGATGTCAATGCTGATTCGTAGCTTAAAAACTTTATTAAATTATATGATGGATGATAATTTGATTTGATCGGCTATTTGCTAGAGACACCGACCAGCATCAATTGCTGTAGGCGTGGCTTGAAAAGTAAGGAACCAATCAGCGTCAGGTTTAACCAGCGCTCGCGCATACATATTTATAATACTAATATACATTTTACTAATAAATAGTAGCTTAGTGGGCTTTTAAATAATTTAAACTCTACTTTAGAAATCGAACAAGAATTTGTTTTTTTTTAAACTGACATTAATGATAAATTAAAATTAAAAAAATTTAAATTCATTTATTTCGGATATCTCGATCCATATTAAAGACACATTAAAACAAAAATAAAATAAACAAAGATCAAATCAAACATGCAACCCAATTAAAAATGAAATCACAAATAAATTAAATTAATATGATTAAATTAGATTAAATTAAATTGAATTAAATTATATACATTCAATTAAAATTAGATAAATTATATTAAATTAAATTAGATTAGAAAAAAACGACTGAAAATTTTAAAAAGCAAATATTTTTCCTTATCAGATTTTTCAGTCAATTCTGCATTTGTCACTAAAATCTTGCACTATATTAAGCGAAACTCTTGTTTTTCTGAATGGCATATCGCAAGTGATTGAGGTTGGCATCTGCTTATCCTATGGGTGCCCTGAATTTAAAGGGATAATATTTTTGTGTTCACCAAAAATACTGATTGTGCACCAAATATTCTTTCCTGAATGTTAAAAAAATGCGTAGGTTAGGTTAGGTTAAAACTGTGACCCCCTGTGACCCCCCCAGCCAGTAACGACTTGCATTAATAGAAAATGGATAAAGATATAACACTTTTTTATTGTAGTGCGCTGATGCTCGTTATGACATATTTTAATTAACATATTTTGGTGCACATTCAGTATAGTTGGTGGAACACAGGCAAAATTAGGTAAACGAAATGGGAATAAATTGAAGTACTTTTAAATACCATCCAATTTAAAGCATAAATATTTGTTAACTAAGCGACTACACGCTAAGGGCACCCTTATTAGATACAAATTCAAAAGAAGGAACTTGGATGGGTTTTGGTCAGTAAAAGTCTGACACTCCCTCCCGCTCCACCCAGAGTGGGGGAAGTAATTTGATGAATTTCCATCCGAATAAAAAGGCACCCTTAACATTTTTATTAAAGAAAACGAAATCCATAAGCCAGTCTCAAATCTATTTAATTTATAGTGACATGGAGTTGATCGATACTTCTTTAAGTCATTATAACACTTAGTTGAAGGATTTGATACATATTATGGTACATTTATGTTTATCCAGTACTCTGAAGGTTATTTCAGAGCACTCAAAATCTCACAATTTTATCTAGTGACGTCATTGCACATTAAATTCTTTAATCTTAGCGGCGTATCAAAAGTTAACGTGTCGATTAAACAAATATTTCTTTATTAACCTTATCCTACGAGCTATATTATTCACGATTACACTTCTAATCTCCGTTATATTGCTTATCGAATTAAATCTAATGCTAATAATCTGGAAACAACTTTATGAGCGTAATAATGGTTCATTAAGGTTGATTTAAGATTACATTTTTTTCTTGGAATGCTGGAAACAAAGTGAAAAATAGGGAAATCCTTACTAATATTATAAAAGTGAGTTTATTTGTTTGTTACGTCTTCACGCCTAAATGGCTAAACCGATTTTGATGAATTTTGGTACAGAGATATTTGGGACCCTTGAGACGGATATAGGCTAAAAAAGTGAGAAAAGGGTGAGAAAGAGGGAAGAAAAGGGGAGAGGAATATATTTTTTTTTTTGATCATCACGTTGGTTAAAGTTAGCGTTAGCCCAAAGTAACTACGCCACGCGGACGAAGTCGCGGGCGTAAGCTAATCTAAAATAAACCAGCATCACACTACCTTTGAAACTATCGCTTTTGGCGATAAGACCGCCCATTGTGTCACCCTATTTATAAGTCGTATACTGTAATTAACCTAAGTCAAAAAAGCTCTGAACTTAAACAGATCCGGGCTGTATGAACACAGACGCAGGTTCAGTTTTTTTTTTAAAATAAATTCGATGCCCCACACTAGGAATTCCTCCTGTATCGTGGGTGCGTTTACAAACATTTAATTTCACATACACAAACAGCCAGACCCGTAACAACTAGCTGTAGGTCATACAAATATTTGTTGCGTGCGGGAATCGAACCCGCGACACGTAGCGCAGCAGTCGACCGCTTAGCCACTGCGCCAACCGTGTCGTCAAACTTGTCGACCATTTCAGTAATTAATCTATTGTACGGAATACGTGGTATTTGTTTGTGTACCTATATAATAAAGAATATTCTATCTGTCTACACAACTTATTCAGTACCTACATCAGTCAATCTGAACAACCGGACCAAGAATTTTCGTAAGTTTTTAAAGAAATGGCTATTCCCAATCCCAAAATGTATGCAGCGGAAGATTTTATTGACGATAAATGACAACACTGATTTATTATTTAATTGAAAACAACACTAGCGAGCCTTTGATCATGCGCAGTGGTAGAAAATAATTGTATTAGTAATTAATAGTGAGATTATTTTCTAATAAAACATTAAACTAATTTGATTTAAAGGGTTTTTCATCATTGGAGAAACCCGTAGATTAATAATTGATGGTTAAATTCCATAGAAATCTCTTTAAGCGTGAATTAGGCTAGATTTTTCTTAAGAATGATCACGGCTTAGCAACTTAATATTTTTGGTAATTTTGTGAACCCAACATCAATCATGTTGGGTACACGAAAGTCAGACAACCAGTCTTACCGCGGGAGATACATCTGACTATCAAAAAATGTGAAAAATCTGCAAATGACAGCCGCGACTAACACTTTAATGTGCTTTACAAAGCTGCTTTACAAGTAGTGTATCCTAAGGGTAGGATTTTAAGCTCATAAAGACATTATTGTATATCTTTAAGACTAATGTCTTAAAGATATATAATAATGTCTATATACAATAATTTGTATTACCAAAAATCACACAATTAAAAAACACCTTACCTAACCTGGCCTTCTAGAAATTCTTACAAAACTTCAATTCTAATCTTTCGTAGCGACATCCGATCTAGCATTTTGTTTCAGCCACCTTGTTTTTTTTTATCTAGATCTTTATTGTTCTTGGAACTAGGTACGTGACTACTTTAATCAATCAAAAGCATAAAAAAACAATCAATTATATGATTATTATTGTATTAATACCAATCAATTATTTATATTTGCATTTAGATTATAATTTTAGATTCTAATATTAGACATTTTTATAAGGGTTTCAAATTAATCTCTATATCGGAGTCAAATTTTTAATCTTTTGATCAAGCGATTGGGTAAGTCTGCACCTTATTTACGTAACACAGTCGCGAAGTATAACTAGTGAATGTCCGCGACTTCATCTGTGTATACAGGGTGGATGGCTTGCTATTTTATTTCTTTATCGATAAGGGTGATGGATCTGAATGTTTGATGGCTGGAGAGGGAGAGGAAGGCCAAAGAAAAGATGGAGTGCGTGAGGCATGATATCGAGGACAAAGGAGTAAATGTTGCCATGACGTCTGACAGGGGAGAATGGAAGAAGAAAACGTGTTGCTACGACCCCGAATAGAATGAGATAAGAGCAGCCAGGGCAGCTAAATGATGATGATGATTTTCCAACTACTACTAAGTGGGCCGTGTCTTTTGGCTCTGTGCTATTGCATAATGTGGACTCAGCGATCATTGTGCCGAAAGTCGTATGTCGTCGTCAATGGCTTAATTGCCAGGAAGCTCTCGTTAGGCAGCTGAATCAAGAGCTTGATACAGAAAGCGGTACTCCTGGACACGGCTCGTATTGTTAGGAGGTTGCTTTCTCTGGAGCCCCTGTATTTTGGACGCTGTTCCCGATGCCGGTGGGCTTCTATTTAATTCAGCAAGGTATGATCAAAATTTTGTATTCCTCTATCCTAAACGTAATTTATCTGAACTCCCATATTTGGGATAGATGTCCCAAAAAGTAGAGGTCCGTAAAAATCTACTACTCTAGAAATATCAAAGATTTTTTACTTTTCATGAATGTGTAGAATCAGAACCAAAGTACTTGCCAATGAAACAAATAAGATATTTTGTTTCTTGTTGTGGGAGATAAACAATCATGTCTAAAAAAAAACTGTTGAACATGTGTCGGTTAAATAAGTTTGGTATCTATACCTATATATATATATAATTATATCTATATCTAATATATAAAATTCTCGTGTCACAGTTTTCGTTCCCATACTCCTCCGAAACGGCTCGACCGATTCTTATGAAATTTTATATGCATATTCAGTAGGTCTGAGAATCGGCCAACATCTATTTGTCATACCCCTAAGTGAGCAGCGGGTGAAACCGCTGGGCACAGCTAGTATAATTAAATAATATACCTTATCATGGATGGATAGGCAAGTTGTTGGGGCTTGAAGCTGAAGAGTAAGTTGTTCGGCTTTCACTGAACAATTCATAGCATATTTCGTTTGTTCGCGGGACCCCTTGCGCAGAGGCTGGCGGAGTTCATCCCATTACCCAGTACAAGACATAGACGACGGCATCGTCCAAACCACTGTTGAGCAACTTACCCTAACCTACACAACTGGGTAACCCCATGGTAAGTGCGGTTATCAAAAATCTCCAGTTTCTGAATACTAGTGCCGAAGAACGAAGGAAGGGAACGAAAAAGGTCATCATCTACCTGTTCCCAACTCTGTTCGGGTCAGCTTCCAGTCTAATCCAGCTGAATACCAGTATTTTACTTGGGCCGACTGCCTATCTGACCTCCACACGCACACGATACCCCTTGATAAGACAACACGGTACAATATTACAGTTCAACTCGTAAATGATAATCTGCCTAGCCTTTTCCCAACTGTGTTGGGGTCGGCTTCCAGTCTAACCGGAAGCAGCTGAATATCAGTATTTTACATGGAGCGACTCAATCAATCAATCAAAATATTTTTATTTTACATAGGCCTACATGGGCACTTATAAAACGTCGAGAAAAGATGCACGGTTCGGGTTGGTCGTTTCCTATGGAGAAGAACCGGCAAGAAACTCCATGGTTACTCTTTTAAAATCATTTAGTTTTACAATGTTGTTGTTGTTACAGCGTTAGCACTTAAGTATGAGAGGACAGCGTTGGCCCGACAATAAGTCATTGCTTACTTTACAAAAAGTAAAATAAAATAATACGTTAACAAAAGTTAACAAGCGTCTAAGAATCTACAAGGCCAACCATGTCCACTCATTCACAACTAATAGGTAGAAAAGAATCTATACAAAAGTAAAAAAATAAATAAAAAAATATTGCAAAAACAAAATAATAACTAAAAGACGAGTCACACAGATGTTGCTATCAGTACTGTAACTATTCAGAACAAGGGTGATATAAATATGTGATTTGACTGCCTATCTGACCTCCACAACCCAGTTAATACTAGGTAATACTATACCCCTTGGTAAGACTGGTTGTCAGACTTTCGGAACACTGACTACCTGTAGGTAACGACTGTCAAAGATCTACAAATGACAGCCGGGACCAACGGCTTAACGTGCTTTCCGAGGCACGGAGGAAACTCGGTATGTAACGGGTGGTCACCCATCCACAGACCAACCTAGGCAAGCGCGGCTTAACCTAAAGATCGACCCGAGCGGCTACTATTTATTTAGCCACGAGCTCCTCGTAAATGATAACAAAGTGACAATTCAAAATGTAAACTAGGTTTGTAAGCATATTACTCATTTCTACGTAATTCATAAATATTATTAGCCTATTATGGTACTGCCAAACCGGCCATTTAAGGTCCCCTGTGTATCAACCGCACATGTTCAAATCAGGCACGCAAGAATGACAGCGCACCAACCGTTGCTAACTCTAGCAGATCCATAAAGGTGGATCTTTAATCGTGACATTTAAAGATTTTAACCTCTAGAGCCCCAGCGGCACAAAAACGTACCAGTAAACAAGTATTACCGTTGAGCCCCGCTGGCACAAATTTGTGCCACCAAACCCCGACCGATTTAAAACTGTATTTGTAGTAAAAATAAGTCTTAAAATCATTTTTGAACGAATGTTAAGAGCCCGCCCGGCGGTGCTTGACGGATGGTTGACGTAAATAATGGCGGTCCTTGAGAGGTTAAATCCGGATCGAAGGGAAATTATTAATAAATAAAATAAAATAAATATCTTGGGACAACTCACACACGGCTATCTGATCCCAAGCTAAGCAGAGCTTGTTTTATGGTAACCAGACAACTGATATACATACTTATATAATTTATAAATACATACATATTATAGATAAATCACACCAATAAATGTGCTAGTATTTAAATTGGTAAATAATTACAGGGCGTCATACATCCACCACCACCACCAGGGAGCACCACTAGGGCGTCCACACCGCTGTCAATAGGAAAAGTGACCAGAATTAAAATTGAAGAACGAAAGAATCAGTATTTCCATTCAACACGTTGAATGGCAATACTTCTTGATTCTTTTGGCAAAAAAGGTTCAACCCTCTGTTCACATTAAGAGCTGACCAACCGTTGGGCGATACCCTGAAATACTAGGCGGGTAATTGGCCCCCACAGCCCTAATGTTTCGACCCTAAACGTCTCAAACACTTAAATACCAATTACGTTATAATATTAGGTCCTTACATATGAAATTGGCGTTTTTCGTACTGGCCACTTTAATCACGAATTTCTCCTCTTTGGTAAGGAATTCCAAATTCAAATTTGTACAGCTATTTACTCATGTATTTGTGCTTCGATGACCGTCATTCATTTGTTTTTTTTCTTCTGTTTTTTTCTGTTTGCGTCACTCATTTTACAAAATGGAAAATTTAAAATATCGCATTATTTACGAGTACGAGTTCCGCCGTGGCACTAGTGCTGCGGAAACGACTCGAAGGGTGAATGATGTGTATGGCGGTCATGTTGCAAAAGAAAACACAGTTCGTTTTTGGTTCCAACGTTTTCGTTCTGGAAATTTCGACCTGCAGAACAAGCCCCGTGGACGGCCTGAGACCCAAGTTGATAATGGAGATTTGAAGGCTATTGTGGAAGCGGACCCATCGCAAACCACGTCCGAGTTAGCTGCAGGCTTCGATGTTAGTGATAAAACTGTTTTAATTCACTTGAAGCAAATTGGGAAGATTAAAAAGCTTGAAAGGTGGGTACCTCACGAATTGACTGAAGCAAACCGGCAAACGCGCGTCGACTGCTGCGTTACATTACTGAACCGGCACAACAATGAAGGTATTTTAAACCGAATCATTACCTATGATGAAAAATGGATTCTTTACGATAATCGGAAGCGCTCAGCGCAATGGTTGGATCCTGGCCAGCCAGCCAAATCCTGCCCCAAGCGAAAATTAACCCCAAAAAAGTTACTTGTAAGCGTTTGGTGGACTAGTGCCGGTATTGTTCATTACAGTTTTCTCAAATCTGGCCAGACTATTACAGCTGATGTCTATTGTCAGCAATTACAAACCATGATGGAAAAGCTAGCGGCTAAACAACCAAGGCTGGTCAATCGCTCCACGCCACTGCTGCTTCACGACAACGCCAGACCACACACTGCGCAACAGACGGCTACCAAATTAGAAGAGCTTGAATTGGAATGTCTTAGACATCCTCCGTACTCCCCGGACCTTGCTCCAACAGATTACCATTTTTTTCGCAATTTGGATAACTTTTTGCAAGGGAAAAAATTCAACTCCGATGGGGCAGTCCAAATCGCCTTCAAAGATTTTATTGATTCCCGTCCGACTGGTTTTTTTAGTAAAGGGATCAATGAACTACCTATAAGATGGCAAAAGTGTTAGAGGTTGCAAACCTATAAGTTTAATATAAACTACATCTTGTCTACTGCATGGTGTGTCCTAGCAACCGTTGTAACATTAGTCTGAAAAATATAGTTTTCTGTTGCACTACAAATAAGTATTTTACTCCTGCAATCGTATCCCATTCTCTAATATGGTAGCAGAGCGTGAGGAAGCAGAACGCGTATGATATAATTAATTACATTATCACGTAATAATTACGAAATCGCGAAAATGAGTAACCAATCCATCGCAATTGAAAAACTCTCCGGAGTAAATAATTACACCTCCTGGAAATTTCAAATGAAGATGTTGCTTATTCATGAAGACTTGTTTGAATGTGTCAACGAGGTCGATAAGAAAAATAAACCAGAATGCGAAGACAAGAAGAAACAGGAAAAAGCGCTAGCACGAATCTGCCTCAGTGTTCAGCCATCTGTTTACTCCGTTGTCAGGAATTGCAATACTGCGTTTGACGCCTGGAAGAATATACAGAATTCGTTCGAGGACAAAGGTCTGTGTAGAAGATTAGGTCTCCTCAGAATGCTATTTAGCTTAAAATTAGAGCAGTTTGAGAGTATGGAGGTGTATGTTACAAAAATTCTAGATACAGCCCAACAACTGCAAGACATAAATGCTTCTCTGGAAGACGAATTCGTTGCTATAATAATGCTCAGTGGGCTCCCCAAGCAGTTTGACCCACTCATTATGACGTTAGAGCATAGTAGCCTTTCTCTCTCAAGTGAACTGGTGAAAACTAAACTACTCCAGGAGGCTCAGAGACGAGGTGATGCAGAGGGTACGGAACAGAATGCCCTAACGACTTTGACTTCGATCTCGAAGCGTCACAAGTGCTTTCGATGCAAAAAATTAGGTCATTACGCTAGAGATTGCAGGCAGAAAGCTACGCATAAGGATAAGCCATCTAGTTCCAGTTGTCAAGAGGAGGAGAAGGTTCAAAAAACTCCTGGTAGGACGACTATGTTGTCGGCTCTGATGGTAAAGCTGGATCGAGATGTGTGGTACGTCGACAGTGGTGCAACTTGCCACATGACCAATAATAGAGACATTTTACATGATTTTGTGTGTGATACGCCAAAAGAAATAAGTGTTGCGAACGGTGAAAAACTTTTTACAATGGGTTGTGGTAATGTGAAACTTTTTTTACAAAACCAATGGATAACTGTCAGTAATGTAGTTTTTATACCGAACTTGTCATGTAATCTGTTATCTGTCACTATTTTGACACAAAAATATTTTGAAGTAAAATTTATATCGAATTTTTGTAAAATTTACGAAAAAGGAAAGGTAGTAGCTGTAGCAAAACGGGATGCATGCGGTCTTTATAAATTAGAAACCGGGGATGCGTCTATAAATTCCGTTTCGCGTGAACACAGTATGCCAGTAAGTGTCTCCTTGAGTACCCAGGTAGAGGTTCAATCTCAGGGTTTATGGCATCGTCGGCTTGGACATCTGAATAGTCGCAGCATGAACCTACTCAAAAGTGGTATGGCGACTGGTATCGACTATGATGTATCCACATACGAGCAATGTATCGCTTGTATTGAAGGTAAGGTTACTAATTTACCTTTTCCTAAGAAATCTTTTTCACGTGCAAGTGAGGTGTTAGGACTGGTTCACACGGACGTGTGCGGCCCTATGCCAGTGAAATCTATAGGCGGTGCGAGATATTTGCTAACATTTATTGACGATTTTTCTAGGAAGACATTTTGTTATTCAATAGAATCGAAAGACAAAGTTTTTGAGTGTTTTTTGATTTTCAAAGCTCTTGTAGAGAACGAGACTAATAAAAAGATTAAAATCCTGAGAAGCGACAATGGTGGCGAGTACATCAATACGAGATTTAAGCAGTATTTGAGTCAGTGTGGAATCCGGCATCATACTACAGTTCCTCATTGTCCACAGCAAAATGCAGTTGCCGAACGCGCGAACCGAACGATTATGGAGGCGGTGCGCTGTATGCTTCTGGAAGCAGGTTTGGATCAACGTTTTTGGGCTGAGGCTGCGAACACTGCAGTGTACATTAAAAATCGCTCACCTACAAAGGCTGTTAGAGGTGCAACTCCAGAAGAAATTTACACTGGACGTAAGGTAAACTTAGATAACTTACGTGTGTTTGGTTGTTTAGCATATGCTGTACAAAATAATCGTAATAAACTGGATCGCAAATCTAAACCTTACATATTCGCGGGATATTGTGAGAACACAAAAGGATACAGGCTCTTGGATGTTGAGAGCTATAAGTTAACAATAGCGAGAAATGTTAAGTTCATTGAGAATAAATTCCTCAAGCATCTGAACTTCACTAAAGTAGAATCAGATGTGATTATAGAACTTAAGACTCCTTGTGTATCCGAGAATAGAACTGAGTTAGAACAAACTTCTGTGACTACTGATGATGCTAATGATAGCGAAGCTTCGACCAGTAGCTTGGTCACAGATCATCACTCGGATGCTACTTATGTTCCAGATGTTTCATTTGAGACAGATGACTCGAGAGCAGAATACGTGGAAGCTGATGAGAACTTCTTCCTGTGTGGTTTTTTGACGGGGGAAGCGTGTGGCAGTGATGATCCAAGAACAGTTGAAGAAGCGTTGAATAGTCCTGAAGCCAGGCAGTGGCGAGCTGCTATGAAAGACGAGTATCAGTCCTTTTTGGACAATAAGTGCTTTACCTTAACCGATTTGCCGAAAGGTGCAAAACCAATAAAGACCAAGTGGATATTTAAGAAGAAAAGAGGGCTTAACGGTGAACTATTACAATACAAAGCACGTCTAGTGGCAAAAGGATTTACACAAAAGTATGGAGTGGATTATTTTGAAACTTTTTCACCTGTAGTGAGATACGAAACCATAAGAATGTTATTAGCTTTGGCTGTGGAGTACGACATGGAGATTGACCACATGGACGTAAAAACAGCCTTTCTAAACGGCGATTTAAAAGAAACCATTTTCATGGAAATACCAGAAGGTTTTGAAAAAGGTAGAGGCAATAATAAGGTGTATCAACTACGCAAAGCTGTGTATGGTCTAAAACAAGCGCCTAAATCATGGAATGAAAAGATCAATCATATTCTTGTCAACAAACTCAACTTTAAGAGATTGGTCTCCGAACCATGTGTATACATAAACCGAAACGGCGACAAGTTTGTAATTATCGCATTGTATGTTGATGATTTAGTAATTTTTAGCAATTGTAATGCGGAAAAAACTAAAACTAAATCATTGCTGATGAAAGAATTCGTGATGAAAGATCTTGGTCCTGTAGAAAAAGTTCTAGGATTAAGAATCAGGAAAGATAATGGCAAGATCACTCTAGATCAAAGTGCCTATATTAAAAAGATATTAGAGAAATACAAAATGCAAGACTGCAAATCTGTTGAAACTCCAATGCAGTGCCAAAAATTGAACAAAGCTGAAGAAAAGGATGACAGTTTGGAGTATCGAGAATTGATCGGATGTCTTATGTATGTAGCGGTCTGTTCGCGTCCTGATATATGTCATGCTGTAAGCGTATTAAGCCAATTCAATAACTGTTTTTCCGATGTTCACTGGAAAGCAGCTAAACGTGTGTTGCGTTATCTTAAAGGTACAGTAGATTACTGCATTACCTATAAGAAAACTGGTTTATCTGTGACGGGTTTTGCTGATGCAGACTGGGCTTCTAATGAAATTGATAGACGTTCTTATACGGGATATGTTTTCAAAATTGGGAATTCTATTACTTGTTGGGAAAGTAGGAAACAGCGTACCGTTGCGTTATCGAGTACTGAGGCGGAGTACATGTCGCTCTCCGATGCTTGTAAACAAGCACTGTTTATAAAAACTTTCTTGCACGAATGTATAGGTAGTAACATTGAAATAACTATTTTCAATGATAATCAGTCGGCCTTGAAATTGACTGAAAGTAGTATGTTTCATGGTAGGTCAAAACATATAGACATACGTCATCATTTCGTCCGGGAGGCGGTCAGCAATGGTGCAGTAAAAATAAATTACATGCCAACGTCCAAAATGACGGCGGATGTCTTAACAAAACCTTTGTCGGTAGAGAAACATAAGTATTTTGTTAACGAGTTAGGTCTGGCTACTGATGTGTGTTTACAAGATAAGTTTAAGGGGTGGTGTTAGAGGTTGCAAACCTATAAGTTTAATATAAACTACATCTTGTCTACTGCATGGTGTGTCCTAGCAACCGTTGTAACATTAGTCTGAAAAATATAGTTTTCTGTTGCACTACAAATAAGTATTTTACTCCTGCAATCGTATCCCATTCTCTAATAAAAAGTGCATTGAAAACAATGGTTCATACTTTGATTAATTAAATATATTATATTAAAAAATATTCGACTTTTTGTTCCTTCCATACAAAACGCCAATTTCATATGTAAGGACCTAATATTTGGACGTTTGCGGTTCAGCAAAGGACGCCGGACGGTTGGACGTCTGCCCTGCAGCTATCCTTATCCTTACTAATATTATAAAAGCGAAAGTCAGTTTGTTTGTTTGTTACCTCTTCACGCTTTAATGGCTACACCAATTTTGATGAATTTTGGTACAGAGATAGTTGGGAACCAGGAGACGGACATAGGCTAATTTAAAAAAAAATGGGATGTGAGGGAGAAAGAGGGAAGAAAAGACAAAACTTAGCGTGGCTATTACAAATCAATAAGGCGCAAGGGGAACTGTGTTACCCGGATTTAACGCGAGCGAAGCGCGGGCAAAAACTAGTATAATAAATTAAAAAGTGAATCCAGTTTTGCCTGCATTTAGGCCTAGACTTTTAACAATCACTATCATAATGTTAAACTTTCATCCGTAATTCACTTTTACACTTGTTTTCGGGTATACACTTTAACAAACGTACCTATCTATCGCAGACGAGGAAAAAGTTAACTAATATTAATATACCAAGTTTATCATATCAATTCAATTAAGTTTTCTTATCAAGCAGCACCACCTTAAACTGCACATTAAACGTGGCCATAAAATACAAAAACTTATTGATCACACACCTGTCAAAGTCAACTGACAGGACCATAAACTAAAGCAACATATAAAGCCTATTATAACCTTGTTTTCTATGCTAAAGAAAACGCAAGGTTTACCCATATGTCTTCAATACAGGTAAATCCCTACAAACTATGAGTACAGTTTTCCTCGACGCATCCAACATGTACAGAATCGTAATTAGAAAGGAAATAATCGTTTTATAAGACAATGGAAAACCATTTGCGGTTTCTGGGTCAGTCCCGGAGTGACGTACGGACAAAAATTATTTCTACCACACACTAGGAATCCCAGAGACGTGACAGCAAATCGAAATCACCATACTTCGATTTTAGAAAAAAACATTGTCCATGGATATTGTTGTAAGGCATTGAACGTGCTGTACGATTTTCGACTTCACGCGCTAGGCTGTAAGTTTCAAATCCAATAGTTAAGACATTCGTCATTTGAAACCATCGCCAATATGTTTATTATTATCTGTATTGTTATGATCGGTACTTACCCGTGTCTGAATAATTATAGGTACATGACCCTGAATACTAAATACATAATTCAGTTCAACAGATGTATCAATACAGTTAGTTGACAGAACGGTTGGCGCAGTGGCTGAACGTGGACTGCTGCGCTGCGTGTCGCGGGCTCGATTCCCGCACGGAATAAATATTTGTATGGCCTCCAAATAGTTGTTTTGGGTTTGGATGTTTGTGTATGTGAGTTTAATTGTTTGTAAACGCACCCACGATACAGGAGAAATTCCTAGTGTGGGTTAACGTTTCATTTAAAAACCAATAATAAATATGTTAGTTAATGTATGGGTTTTGCACAAGGAAATACCAACACAGAAAAAAAATTGCATTTTAAGGATCTGAAGCTAGAAGTTGATCTGATATTAATTTTGGATTCTTAGAAAGACGTAAAGAATCGTTTTGGACTTGGTACGCATTAGATAAACCTATCCTGAAAATAAAATCAGTTTTATTCATAACTAGATGATGATTACTGATGATTTTATATAGTAGGTACTAGCTTCCGCCCGCGGCTTCGTCCGCGTGGCATAGTTACTTTGCACTAACGCTAAATTTAACCCACGTGATGATCTTTTTTTTTCTCTCCCCTTTTCTTCCCTCTTTCTCGCCCTTTGTTCACTTTAAAAAAATAGCCTATGTCCGTCTCCAATCGTAACAAGCAAACGAACTCACTTTCGCCTTTATAATATTAGTAAGGATATTAATTTCGTGAAAGAATGCCTATAGCATTGAAGTAGGATATTATCCTTACTAATATTATAAAAACGAAAGTGAGTTTGTTTGTTTGTTACCTCTTCACGCTTTAATGGCTAAACCGATTTTTATGAATTTTGGTACAGAGATAGTTGGGAACCAGGAGCCGGACATAGGCTAATTAAAAGTGGGATATGAGGGAGAACGAGGGAAAAAAAGGGAAAACTTAGCGTTGCTATTACAAATCAATCAGGCGCAAGAGCAAAAACTGCAGGTGGCAGGTACTGTGTTATACCGAACTTAACGCGAGCGAAGCCGCGGGCAAAAGCTGGTTTAGAGAATAAAGGAGAAGTCCTTCATGAATCAACACAAAGTTAATCTATGAAAGTATTCCCACATCACACTCTTTACATCCTTATGCTTAATTCAGAAATATGGTGTCGTCAGAGCAGCCCAACCACAAGATACTGACGTTGAAATAATGCGTGTTATAGTAGGTATGGGACTTTTCCTTCTGTCTTTTCATTCTTCAATTTCGTTTACCTTAGTAAAACTAGGTACTTTGTTATGGTCTTAATTTAGTAGGTACTTTTGTCGTACATTGTAATTCAGTAAAACTTCAATGTTATGCAAAATACTTAGTTGGATGCATGTTTTGGCGGGCGGGGATGCATTCTGCATCCGTCCCTGCCGGGGTCCATTGTTATTCGAAAGAGAAGGAACATGGATGGGTTTTGGTTGGTAAAAGTCTGACACTTCCCATCGCAAAAAAAGAGGTGAAGTAACGTAAAAAGGCGCTGGCGTGCAACAAGTTAATTTAGTCTTGTTATTGTAGTTTTTATATATTTATAAGAGTTGAAATTATAAAAATTATAATCAGCAAAATTAAAACTTTATGCAAAGTATTAGTTGTATGCACAGTTTTTGCGGGAAGATCCTGCATTCTGCATCCAAGCCTGGATCTCACAAAAATCCTTACTAATATTAAAAACGCGGAAGTGAGTTTGTTTGTTACGTCTTCACGCCTAAATGGCTAAACCGATTTTGATGAATTTTGGTACAGAGACAATTGGGGCCCTGGAGACGGATATAGGCTATTTTTTTAAAAAAAGATTGAGATATGAGGGAAACAGAGGGTAGAAAAGGGAAAAAAGCAATGCTATTGCTATTACAATAAATAAGGCGCAAGGGCAAAAACTACAGGTAGCAGGTACCTGTAAATCAGGAAAGGGGAACTGTGTTACCCCAAATTTAACGAGCGAAGCCGCGGGCAAAAGCTAGTAAAAAATAAAACTAAATGTTCAGTAAAGATTCACAAAAATAAAACTAATTTATCATTCATAGTTTACGGAAAATAACTCCTGATTCTACAACATAAGTATCTTAAGTAAAACTTACCAAATTGTATAACTCTGTCTACAGCTACACCAGTTTCGATGATCAAACATTAACACCGTAAGAATGAAGAAGAAGTGGTTGACACTGCTTCTTCATACATACGAGGTAAGTATTGAAGAATATCTTCTTTATGTTCTTTTCTCTTCAAAATCGTACCTAATTTTAACTGTCATTTTCTAGTTACTTACTGTTGTAGTGTCTAAATAAGTACTAGTACTAAGAGCTAGCATTCTAAAATTTTAAAACATGCCGTGGAATAATGCACTAGAACTAAGTAAATATCTATACAACAGTGTCTCTACTAATAATAACTGACATTCAACAAAAAAATAAAGGTCAAAAACCCTTAATTTTTTTGGAAGTCTAGTAGTAGATAGAAGTCTTTTGTTTCAGTCATGGTGTCATAGTAGCTCACACAAATTCTTACTAGTATTCGTTTTCCATTGTTACTAGACGATGTTAGCAAACATCCATATAGATTTAGAAGAAAAAATATGTTTTATCGAAAATTACTCATTAACTACCCAAGCAATTTAAATTTAATTTATATGGGACCACCTTGGGAGTACACCCTTTTGTTTGATTATAATTTCGGAATATCGGCGAATAATTGACGGAGAAATCGAGTAACAAACAAAAAAACTGAGAACCTCCATCTTTTTTAAGTCAGTTAATTTTAAGAAATTTAATTTTTAAGTTTAGTTAGACTGGAAGTACCGAGTTTCCTCCGTGCCTCGGAAAGCACGTTAAGCTTTTGGTCCCGGCTGTCATTTGTAGATCATAGGTAGTTAGTGTCCTGAAAGTCTGACAACCAGTCTTATCAAGGGGTATCGTATTAACCAGGACTAACTGGGATGTGGAGGTCAGATAGGCAGTCGCTCCATGTAAAATACTGGTATTCAGCTGTATCCGGTTAGACTGAAAGCCGGCCCCAGCAAAGTTGGAAGAAGGCTAAGCAGAAGACGAACTAAAACTGAAACGAACAACAAACTAAAAAATATATCATAGTAAAGATCGGTAACTGTCCCACAGGATCGTTCTTCAATTCAATTCAATTCAAAAGCCTGTTATTTCCATGACAAAACATTTTTAAGTTCTTATATAACTAAACACTAGGGGTATATATTTTTGTCATTAACATTAAAAGAAAACATTTTTAGATACTTATAAATTAATTCTATGACTATAAAATATTTGTTACATTTAAAAAAAACGTCATGGTTTCGGGTGTAGGCCTCCTCCAGTTGTCTCCAACTTTATTATTAGCGACGTCTATCCAGTCTCTACCCGCTATTCTTTCTAGTTCGTCAGTCCAACGAGCTCTTAGTCTACCTTTTAATCTCCTACCTCCAGGATCATGCCATTTGGTAACGCGATTTGGCCATCTGTCTATCGGGCAATGACCGTTCTATGGGAATTAAAAGTATCCAGTAAGTCTTTTTTTTACTAAGGGCCTCCTCTCCACCTCAATCTTATCCCGAGGATAGAGTTGAAGTCAAAGAGATGACGAGCTAACCTAAATGAAGCCTATAAACTCGCGACCGATCCGTACTGTATTAACACAGACTCAGATACAGAAATCAAGGGTATTATAAACTACCCTTGTGTTCCTCCCAGATTCGTTCAGTAGTTTTCGCGTGAAAGATAAACATACATATACATCATCATCATCTTCCTGCCCTTGTTCCGTTCTATTTGGAGTCAGTGCAACACATTTTCTTCTTCCATTCTCCCCTGTTAGACGTCACGGCATCGTTTGAATATGAATCATTCCTTACACAAACCATCCATCTTTTCTTTGGCCTTCCTCTCCCTCTCCATTCATCATCACTATTTTAGTCACATGTGCTTCGTCCCTCCTCATCACATGACAAACGACTCCCTTTACACAATTCATTATATATCATTCTTTACACAATCCATCCATCTTTTCTTTGGCCTTCCTCTCCTTCTCCATTCATCAACATTGATAAATAAATAAATAAATATCTTGGGACAACTCACACACGGCTATCTGATCCCAAGCTAAGCAGAGCTTGTGTTATGGTAACCAGACAACTGATATACATACTTATATAATTTATAAATACATACATATTATAGATAAATCACACCCAGACACAGAACAAACAATCATGCTCATCACACAAAGTTTGTCCTGGATGGGAATCGAACCCACGACCTCCGGCTCAGCAGTCAGGGCCACTAACCACTAGACCAACAGGCCCGTCAAAATCTATATCTATCACTCCTCTAAGAAAAGCAGTTAAATGTTAAGACGAGCACTTTAGTTTTACTCCCTAAGTTAATATCCCTATCTCAACCTTAGACATGAAAACGCTAAAAGCATTTGTTCTCCGTTGGGATATTGATCCAGCTGTTTCGGCCTGGATTTGAGTAAGGCATTAGGGCTTTCAAAGTTTATGTTAATGGGGGTTTATCTAGGTATACATTTTCAAGAGAGATCTTTATTTTAACCGACTTCAAAAAAGGAGGAGGTTCTCAATTCGCCGGAATCTTTTTTTTTTTTTTTCTATATTATGTTCTGTCCTACTAATATTATAAATGCGAATGTTTGTGAGGATGGATGGATGTATGGATGTTTGTTATTCTTTCAAAAAAGAAGCGGCTAAACGGATCTTTATGAAATTAGGCACAGAGGTAGATTATAGTCTGGAATAACACATAGGATACTTTTTTTTCGATATCACGCGGCCGAAGTCGCGGGCGCCAGCTAGTCTTTATATTTTAAGTCGCCGACTTCCAGAAGTAAAGTTATTTTCCATATTTCCACGTTTTAGTTGTTTCTTTTTGGAAGTCATTTGATGATTTCACATCGGACAAAAAGGTACAATAATGACTATTTCCAAAAAAAGTCAGTCAATAAACTCAAACTCAAACTCACTCAAACTCAAAGCATTTATTTCAATTAGACCATTACAGGCACTTTTGAATGTCATAAAAACAAGAACAAAAAAATGATGCTGCTACAGTCCCGGTCACAAGGCATAATAACTTGTGAAAGTACTGTAGTTGCCCATTCCAAAGCGTTGATCTCTATGGAGAAGAATGGGCAAGAAACTCCATGGACACTCTTTTAAATTATAATATTTTAACAAAATCGTATTTACATCATTCATGTTGAGATTATACAAATATGTGAGAACGATGTAGAAAGACGTGCACAGTAAGAGCGTCCAGAGTAAATAAAAAGCAAAATTTAATTTTAAATCTAAATAAGTTTAAAAATGAACCGTGGTAGCTAAAAAATGACCAGTCCCAACTGACAGCGCCCGTTCACGAACATAGGGAGTCAATTAGAGAGTTGTATAGATGATTTTTATACAAATAAATAAGTAATAAATAAATAATCCTGGCAAACTAAAATCCCAACATTATTGGGAAAAGGGTAGGCAGATGATCAACTGAGTAAAGCGATATTTATTACGGATACTAATCATAATATCCTTACCTATATCAAAATACAAACCTGACACTGCAAAATACGCAAAATAATGAATTTTGCGAGCTAATATAGCGCATCTTCCTTAAAAGAACCCGAGAGAAAATGCTATACGTATTTATAGCTCAATAGCTATGTACTGAGATGATTCAACATTTGCCATCATTGAGGAAAAATAAGAAGTTCCTCACTGTCACTGCATTTCCCATATACATGGAAAGTTGTAAACGCCGATGACGTAGGTATCTGTAATGTTCTACCTGTACTACCTATTTGAAAAACAAACCGGTCAAGTGCGAGTCGGACTCGTATACACAGGGTTCCGTAGATTGGATTTTTAGATTTTTGTTATATGGGACTTTTACTTTAAACTGCAACGGTGACTTTTTTAATAAACGTGCTATGAAAATCAAATTTAATTTTGTGATTGAGTCCTAATACATTTATTTCGGATGAGCGTTAAAAATATTGTAATTGTATTGTTTCATGCTACGGAACCCGGAGTCAGTTTTTTATAATTAAATTCGCTTACTTCTTTCACTTTTATTATAATGTAACTCTTGTACTCACCCTTCTCACACTCTTTCACACACTTTCACACTCTACTCACCGAGAGATTAACACTCCACACCCACTTTATTTTATTCTAAGTTTACTTCTATGTAGAGATATACCTCCTAATATTTAAATGTCCAAATGAATTATTAATGTAATGTAATGGCCACCTTAAGGAAGAGCGCTGATGTCTGAGATACAAATATTTTTATCTAGTTCAGACACAGATGCCTTCAATATATAACATTGAGAAAATTATAAAATGTCCTGTGATCTGTTTAAATGTAACTTATGTTTGTGTGAAATAAATTAATTTATTATTTTATTGTTATTATTCGTAACTCACGTATAAATTAAAGGACGTCTTCTTATTTGAATTCGCTCGGCAAAAAACTTTATCATTAACGATAATTTAAAAAACACGAGAACAAAAGAGCGCGTAGCCAAGTTTAACGAAAAAAACATAAAATAATATGAAAACCACTTTAACAGTTAATATAAAAGATACCCAGACAAGACCCATATAACTTTGCTAAAGAAAAAACTTGTAATTTTATCTTTATTAACAAGAAAAAGAAAACCTTTTACTCTGAAGGACGTTGTACACACGACGGCAGGTCAACCTATTCTAAACTATTATAACCTGATCTCTCTACTACGGATCGCACATCGTAGTAGAGAGATCAGGTTAAAATGGTTTGGTGTAGGTTGATGTGCTGCCGTTTGTACCAATAATTGGTGACCTAACAAAAGATAGCGACTCAAGTTCAAGCGGCAATTTCGTCTAGTCTAGTCGGTTCGGTTAGGTTAGGTTTTTCTAGCGTGCTCCATCATAGGCTGCATCATCGCTTCAGATCCGCCCTGGCCTCGTCGCAGACGCCCACCGCGTTTTTCTGATGATAAAACTAGAGTGCGACCCTTATTATAATAACCAACCCGCGAGTCGAACTAGAAGTTTTAAAAGTCCCGAAATAATAACCCGACGGCCCTTTTTATAGTCGACCAGCTTCCGCCCGCGACTTCGTCCGCGTGGCATAGTTACTTTGGGCTAACGCTAACTTTAAACCGCGTGATAATCGAAAAAAATGTCTTTCTCTCCCCTTTTTTTCTCTCTCACTCCCCCTTTTCTTCACTTTTTATAGCATATGTCCGTCTCCAGGGTCCCAACTTTCTCTGTCCCAAAATTCACCAAAATCGGTATGGCCATTGTGGCGTGAAGACGTAACGAACAAACAAACTCACTTTCGCTTTTATAATATTAGTAAGGATTCAATGAGGCTCGTACCCCACAGGGGGTGCCCTTAGAGTGCGGTCATCGAAATTCTAGTAGTTTTTAGCCCTGGCCGGGGGCCTTAAATTCATTAAGGTCACCACAGGATAGTCCGTTTGAGCAGTCAAACAACTCAAGACAGTTGAACTGCGATTGGCCCTATAAAAAAAGCATTTTTTTTAAGTTGACTCTTGTCCGTTAGATTTTCTACTTAAAAGTATTAAACGTTTACGTATTAAGTGATCTGTGCTACCACATGCACCTCTGGTTTGTTGGAGTCATGTGAGTATTGTACCTACAGTTATTATCATATGCTTCAACGATGAAAAATATCGTAAGGAAACCAGCATGCTTAAGAGGTATCTCTCGACGACGGTGTGTGTGTTAAGGTAAAGTTTTACTAATTTTGAACTTTTTAACTGACTTCAAAAAAGGAGAAGGTTCTCAATTCGTCGGAATCTTTTTTTTATTTACGTTCACCGATTACTCAAAGGCGCCTGGACCGATTTGCAAAATTCAATTTTTGTTTGATAGGGTGGGTCCCACATCAATTTCATTTATATTGCTTAGGTAGTTTATGAGTTATCGTCTATCTAATATATAAAATTCTCGTGTCACAGTTTTCGTTCCCATACTCCTCCGAAACGGCTGGACCGATTTAAACGAAATTTTGTGTACATATCGGGTAGGTCTGAGAATCAGCCAACATCTATTTTTCATACCCCTAAGTGAGCAGCGGGTGAAACCGCTGAGCGCAGCTAGTAATACATATTTTTTTCGGCTAGGTAGGTAGGTGCCAGGTAGGATATTATAACTGCGAAAGTTTGAGAGAATGATTGTATGGATGTCAAAATGCTAGTTGAACTCTTTCACGCAAGAAACTGCTGAACGGATTTGTATGAAATTCAGCATAAATATAGTTTATAACCTGGATTATAAAACAGGTCCAGTTGAAAACCAGCGTCGGACACTAGTTGCCCGGCAGTTTGCTGAACGTCTTAAAGCAGAACTTATTCCACTGAGGGAAAGAGACAGAGCTATACAGGGTGTCTAGCGCCATCTCTTTCCCTCAGTGGAATAAGTACTGCTTTAAGATTTCATGGTAGGCCTCCTGGGCCTATTTGGCGGAGCCGTGAGTCACGCAATAATTATCTTCTTTTGTGTTGTTTAGTTTTTTTTTTTAAATAATTTTATGTTTAGGTACTTATTGTTTCTTTCTTTGTGTGCCCTTGAACCACGTGCCAAATAAACGTAGGTTCCTTTCTTTCAATACCGGTAAAATGATCATGTGAAACAATAAGCGAATTTCAGACGGGCAACGCTGTGGGTATGAGCTAAGTTAATAAAGTAATAAATAATAGGTTTTTTAAAACTGCCAAGGTGAAGGTTCAACCATAAAACATAATATAAAAGTAAATGAAACGAAACAAAAGGCGATAAAGATGAATACGCAATAAAACTTAATGTTATACTGTCAGTAGATAACAAGGTTGTTGAAAGAGATTCATAAAATATGTAGTTCCGTTAAAGAATGTACGATTTATACCTGCAGTTAGGACTTATTTTCTAACTAAAGACGAGTTTAAGAAATTATTGTATTTTTTTATTTATATACCTAAACTAAGATTTAAATTGTACTTATTGTGCATAATTTCTGATCTTTGAATCCTACTTTAATATTATAAATACGAATGTTTATGAGGATGGATGGATGTTTGTTACTCTTGGTCTGGGCTGTTGGTCTAGTGGTTAGTGGCCCTGACTGCTGAACTGGAGGTCGTGGGTTCGATTCCCACCCAGGACAAACTTTGTGTGATGAGCATGATTGTTTGTTCTGTGTCTGGGTGTGATTTATCTATAATATGTATGTATTTATAAATTATATTAGTATGTATATCAGTTGTCTGGTTACCATAACACAAGCTTTGCTTAGCTTGGGATCAGATAGCCGTGTGTGAGTTGTCCCAAGATATTTATTTATTTATATTTATATTTTACGTCAAAACGACTAAACGGATTTTGATGAAATTTGACACAGAGGTAGATTATAGTCTGGAATAACACATAGGATACTTTTTTTTTAATGATCACGCGGGTGACGCCGCGGGCGCCAGCTAGTAAAATATATTCTATTTTAAACTACACATGTTTGTACCTAATTGTATCTTAAAGCGAAGTTCTACCTTTTAATTTTTAATTGAACCTATGAAAATCTACAAATATAACAAAGAACTAACTATGAAAATATAGTTCATTAAAGTTGAACATATGAGCAAAGGCTGTGGGAAAATCAAAACATAAATTAAATTAATTGGCTCGAAAAAAAAGAACACGAATGCACAACCCCGATGTTTAAACAATAACCTATTTCAGTTATCTACATTCCCATGCAAAATCAATCGCACCATGTAATATATGTACTGGTATCACCTGCATCCGGTAAGACTAGAAGCCGAACGAAACAAAGGTGGTGGTGGTGGTTGTATGTGTGATAACCACAAATGGTAGCAGGAGCATTGGTATCCCGGGGCTGTGGGTTGTTCGAAAGAGATACCGCGGCCCCGGAACGTTAAGGGCAATAGAAGGAACATGGGTGGGTTTTAGTCAGTACAAGACTGACACTCCCTCCCGCCGTTTATTTTCGTTGGATCCCAGTTTTTGATCCCACTTTAATATTTTTGGCGTTGGATCCCACAAAACATTATTATATATTTCCGTTGAATCCCAAATTTGAAAAATACAAAAAAAATACGTTTCATTGCCATTGAATCCCAAAAACTATTTCCGTTGGATCCCAGATGTTTAAAAACATCTGAATGCGGGTACATTCAACAACAAAATCACAATAATATTTTAAGGCGAAACTTTGTATGTATGTTTGTTATTCCAACACGCTCAAACTTCTAGACTGATTTGGATGAAATTTGGGTAGGTATGTGGATAGGTTATGTTAGAATAACGGGTGCCTGCCGTTTTTCCGAAAAGATTTTGACATTCATTACCCAAACAAATAATAGGAACCGGGAACTAGGTTAGGTTAGGTTAAAACTGTGACCTCCTACGCACGAGCCGAGCGAGCGGAGCGAGCGGTGCCGCGGCAGCGGCCGGCGAGTGCCACAAACGACCTGCATTTATAGAAAAAAGAGATTGTTTTTAGTTGGTTACCCGGAACTGAACTATTTAGATTAGGATAATTACTTATTTACAAAAAAAGGTTAGGTTAAAACTGTGACCTGTGTGCCAGAAACAGAAAAAGTACTGTGTGGCAGTATTTTTTTTTTGAGCTAAGAGGCGCTTGTTTATTCCCCAGTGGCAACAATCCTAAAAAATCCAAAATACACACACGGTGTTTTTGAAATATTTAATAAAAGTAAATCACTTTTCTTCTGAAATGTACACATGTTGTCATAAAATGGGATTCAATGGTAATATCAAATGGGACCCATCGTTAATACCTATAAAATGGGATCAAAAACTGGGATCCAACGAAAATAAATCCCTCCCGCTCCGCTCAGAGCGGGGGAAGTAATTTGATGATTTCCCACCCCAAAAAAAATGCATTGGTATCCGCGTAGCAACATTGATGAATTAATGACAATGACACACACTGCAGCTATCATAGAAGTTGTATGATAATGATAAGCTTGTTATGCAAAACTTTTAATATTTCCACATTATCATAAAAACACGCGTCAGACATGACAGCACCGACCTATAATCTTCCCCGGCACATCCATACTATCTTATCAAGTCTTGTCCACGTTATGTCATCGGACACCTGTTTTTGATTTATCTGTGATTCTTTTATTAAGATTGGTATCGGATTACGCATTTGCAGTCTGCGGTACCTATCATATAGTCGTCTTTGTACACACGACGGCACATCAACCTATTCGAAACTATTATAACCTGATCTCTCTACTACGGATCGCACACCGTAGTAGAGAGATCAGGTTAAAACGGTTTTGTGTAGGTTGATGTGCCGTCGTGTGTACATCAATATCGGAATTATTTGGTTGGGAACAGAAGGCCTAAGAAATGATATTGCGTGATTCATAACGATGACTTGGTAATCCGTATTCTTTTTAGTTGTTGCATTCTAAAATAAGGCCAACTAGTAGCGATACGAAAGGTCATTAACCTAAAGAACAACTGTGGCGTTGACAATCTAATATTTATCTCTTTCCATCTTGTGCCTTTATCGTAATGTCTCGTTCTCCCGGCAAAAACATGACAACGTTAAGACGGGTTCGCCAACATTTGGGCGGCCATTTTAGATGGGGTTTTAGCATGGGTTTTGTTTACATTTGGTATCGCTTCTCGTTGGCCGTACTTTATACAAATTCTAGTGTTGTACTTATTTTATAATGTAACTAGAGGAGGCCAGGTGGCGTTCTGGCGGCTCCGATCCTTACACGTTCATATATTTGGTCATACACGCAAGACGGTTTCTGGAGAAGTAGTAGAAGGTAAGTTACCTTAAAATATCCTTATTAATGTACAAGGGACAATCCCAGTCAACACACTTGGCAATAGTCCAAAGTTCCCTTTCAACACTCACCTGTTCGCATATTGAATATGTATTCAACACAATACGGTGGTAAGAATTTTAATATCTACGTGCAGAAGAAGAAAATATAGATTTAAGTATATTCATTTAAAATTGTTATTATCTATCTGCTGGCTCTGAAAATATGCATTGCAATACCGCAACGACCATACATATTATATGGGCTGTATAGTCGTTGCAAGTTTTTTTGACAGCACGGTGGGCGCAGTGGCTGAACGATTGACTGCTGCGCTGCATGTCGCGAGTTCGATTTTCACACGGAACAAATATTTGTATGCCCTACAAATATGTAGTTGTTTCGGGTCTGGCTGTTTGTGTATGTGAGTTTAAATGTTTTTAACGCACGATACAGGAGAAATTCCTAGTGAGGGGCAAAGTTTAAAAAAAAAATTGGTTGTTTGTAAAGTAGGTTTACGATCGAGATGTTTACGTGATAACGTCTTATTGGTGATATAAGTCATCACCAATAAGACGATCGATCGCGCTCGTGAGGTTTTGGTGTGACACAAGTTTCTGAACATGTCACCCGACTAAAACGATTTTAAAGACGTTATCACGTCAAAAAACCTGCCAGCCTATCTGGACGCCAGTGATTAGACAGTGAAAGTCAGACGCAAAATGCAGCATCTGGCTAAACTAAAACAGGAGCCCAACAAAGGGAGAGGCTAATTTAACTTCTTAAAAAAACTAAGCTATGATTTTAGATTTGATCTCCTTCACTGTTCCAATTGCATTCATTATTTCTTTGAGTATCACTTCACAGTAATCTTTTTCGGAAACAAATAACTTCCTCAATAAGAGAACTTCCTCAGTTCTCTTCCTTAAGAAGTCAATGCCTTTGATCTGTTACTGTGACGTAACAGCCCAGTGTGCATGGCCCATTTGGCACGTTGGTGAAGCTTCTAGATGCCTACTTGCTATCTTCAGGGTCACAAGTAGCCGTGTCTTCAGCGCGTTAGTGTTCTATGCGCGCCTTTAAGAGATGTCAGCAAAGCAGAGGGGTCTGCTAGGGCTTAAGTAGTTTATGAGTTATCGTTTATAATACATATTATTATTATTATTTTCTCTTTTAGTATCAAATGAATACTCGTTAAAAAAATATGTGATATATTATGATACAAAAACGAAAATTGCTGAAATAAAAATCTTTTTTGTAAAAATTAAAACCAACTTCACAAAAAAAAAAAAACGAAAAATTGTATAATAGCTTTACTTCTAGAAGTCGGTGGCGAAAAATTCAACAAAACCAACAAAAGTCACCGACTTCCGAAAGTAAAGTTATTTTCCACTTTTCTTTTTCGGAAGTCGGTTTTTTTCTGAGAATTACCAAAGCGGATTTACCGCCTTACAAAAAATATCTGATGTTTGTTTTTATTGGCAAAACATAATCAATAATGATTTCCTGTGCCGATACGAGAACGCGTCACGTTGATTTGACATTCTCGAGATTTTAAACAGATAAACACTGTCGTTTTATATTCTAATCAGCTGTGCTGTTGGTTTAGTCATCACAAGTCTTAAGGCTTGGGCACACCAAAAGCAGTTGCAGTGCGGCAGCAGTGCGTCTACGTTAGAAAATAATGTAGTTATATGAGGGATGACACTGAAAAACGCGGGCCCGCTGATTCTACCTGCTCCGCCACTGCGCCGCGCACGCACTGCTCTTCTACAAAACTTTTGGATAGAAGCAGCGCAGGCGCGGGGCGGTGGCAGCGAGTACACGTTGTATTACTACGTCCGCCATATTGACTAGTCACACCAAAGCAGTTGAGCGGGACAGACGCAGCGCAGGTCGTAAACGGTTGTGATTTTTTACAACTTTATTAAGAAAACGAATGAAAAGTTGATTGAATTGGTGAGGAAATATAAATGTTTATAATTTTATATGATTTAAAGGACAACAATATTATAGAAAACGGTTTACAAGATGCGATTATGGCTGTAATTGTTTTTTTTTTCTTTCATCGTAAACAACTGTTTTTTTTATATGTGAAACATTTATAGCCGCACGTGAAACCGATTTCCGCTATATTATGATGTTATATTTACAGTCTATATGCAGTAGTGTGTACGGTGTGGCGACGCGTCGCCATGCGCAATGGACTGTGCGATTCTCTCCCACTCGATCCTGCGTTAAGCCATCTCTCTCGCATATTAGATTTTTATTCTCCACACGGGCCAGGTTAAGCAACCCTCACCAAGGTTTGGAAATGGATGGGTTATCGCAGGGGGCCACGTTAAGCAACCTTTGCCAAGGTTTGGAAATGAATGGGTTACCATAGGTCTCCAAGTTAAGCAACCCTTGCCTAGGTTTGGAAAGGGATGGGTTACCACAGGGGGCCAGGTAAAGCAACCCTCACCAAGGTTTGGAAATGGATGGGTTACAACAGGGGGCCAGGTTAAGCAACCCTTGCCAAGGTTTGGAAATGGATGGGTTACCACAGGGGGCCAGGTTAAGCGACCCTTGCCAAGGTTTGGAAATGGATGGGTTACCACAGGGAGCCAGGTTAAGCAACCTTTGCCAAGGTTTGGAAATGGATGGGTTATCACAGGGGGCCACGTTAAGCAACCCTCACCAAGGTTTGGAAATGGATGGGTTACAACAGAGGGTCAGGTTAAGCAACCCTTGCCAAGGTTTGGAAATGGATGGGTTACCATAGGGGGTTTAGTCATTAAAGCGTGAAGAGGTTACAAACAAACAAACTCACTTTCGCTTTTATAATATTAGTAAGGATAAGGCTTATATACGTTACTCACCGCTGTAACAAGAACATTGTAGAACCAAATGATTGGATTTGACGACACGGTTGGCGCAGTGGCTGAGCGATCGACTACGGGTTCGATCCCCGCACGGAACAAGTATTTGTAAGACCTACAGGTAGTTGTTTCGGGTCTGGCTGTTAGTGTATGTGAGTTTAAATGTTTGTAAACACACCCACGATACAGGAGATACATATTAATAGTGTGTGGCAGTTTTTTTTTCAAAGAACGAAATTCAAAAAGAGTAACCCATTCTTGCCGGTTCGTCTCCATAATAAACGACCAACTTGAACCGTGCACCTCTTCTCGACGTTTTATATGTGCCCATGTAGGCCTATGTGAAATAAAAATATTTTTTATTTTAACTCTATACAAAAAGTATTGCTGGGTAACAAAATTTTATTTTTTGTTTAAAAGCACATTTTACGGTAGACTCCAATGATAACTGAGAACAATGTGTGGATGGGTGCATTGAAAAGTACGGGATTCTGCTCATACGGTTTTCTTTTTTTTTGCGTAGGTATGGGAGATTTTCCATCCGCAAATAACTTATACATAGGATAGGATACAACCCTATTTCTATCGATTATCACGCGGGCGAAGCCGCGGGCGCTAACTAGTCCTATACATATAATATCCGGCACTCTTGTTTTAAGACATAAATTAATACGTGTTGGGGTCAATCCTTACTAATATTATAAAAGCGAAAGTGAGTTTGTTTGTTTGTTACCTCTTCACGCTTTAATGGCTAAACCGATTTTGATGAATTTTGGTACAGAGATAGTTAGGAACCAGGAGACGGACATAGGCTAATTTTTATTTAAAAAATCGGCCAAGAGCGTGTCAGGCCACGCGTAGGGTTCCGTAGTTTTCCACTTTCCCGTCCAAACTCAAACTCAAAGCATTTATTTCAATTAGACCATTACAGGCACTTTTGAATGTCATAAAAACAAGAACAAAAAAATGATGCTGCTACAATCCCGGTCACAAGGCATAATAACTTGTGAAAGTACTGTAGTTGCCCATTCCAAAGCGTTGATCTCTATGGAGAAGAATGGGCAAGAAACTCCATGGACACTCTTTTAAATTATAATATTTTTACAAAATCGTATTTACATCATTCGTGTTGAGATTATACAAATATGTGAGAACGATGTAGAAAGACGTGCACAGTAAGAGCGTCCAGAGTAAATAAAAAGCAAAATTCAATTTAAAATCTAAATAAGTTAAAAAAATGACCGTGGTAGTTAAAAAAATGACCAGTCCCAACTGACAGCGCCCGTTCACGAACATGACGTATGGATCGTATGGTCCGTCACAATAAGTGTTCTTTACCACGGTAGGTCATGAAAGCACGGAAAATCTTAACATCGACTTTTAAAAAAATGACGTCATTACGTAACGCCATCTATCGAAGCATTTATGAACTGGTTTTTACCTTAACATTTTGATGGTGTTAAAAAAATGAATTTTAGTTTTTTTCTAAATTGCCTTAGCATGTTCTTGATAGAAGTTTTATGTAGTTATAAGATACCGCCAATGCCAAGGAGAGACCAACCGAACAATTCGGTAATACCCGATCCAATGTAATAAGTACCAATAGCGCCATCTCTCGGGGAATTGGGTTACTAATTAATTCAAAGACAAGAAGTGCAAGAAGTTTTCGGTGGTAATTTTGGATTGCGAGAACCGATTTCAATAATTCTTTTTTTGTTTGAATAAAGATACGTTCAGGATAATAAAATATGTAAACGAAGTTAAAAAAAATGCTTGCATATACGATTATACTACAAACTTAGTCCAGAAATTATTTTGTACAACTTTTTGTCTTTTTTGTACAAAAACTGTTGTGTCAATGAAGTTCAAAATGATTTTCATAGAAAGTCCTTATAAAGTTCTACTTTTCAGATTTTTTTCATATTTTCTAAACTTATGGTTCAAAAGTTAGAGGGGGGGGGGGGGGGACACATTGTTTTTTACTTTTGGAGCGATTATTTCCGAAATTATTGACATTATCAAAAAATTATTTTAGTAAACCCCTATTCATTTTTTAAATACCTTTCCAACAATATATCACAAGTTAGGGTTGAAATTAAAAAAAAACACTTCCCACTTTACATATAGGGTGGCTACCCTAATAAAACATTTCTTTCCAATTTTTATTTTACCACTTTGTCGGCGTGATTGATATACATATTGGTACCAAATTTCAGCATTCTAGTGCTAACGGTTACAGAGATTAAGCGAGGACGGACGGACGGACGGACAGACGGACAGACAGACATGGCGAAACTATAACGGTTCCTAGTTGACTACGGAACCCTAAAAAGTGGGATATGAGGGAGAACGAGGGAAGAAAAGGGAAAACTTAGCGTTGCTATTACAAATCAATCAGGCGCAAGAGCAAAAACTGCAGGTCTGCTTGGTGTGTTATACCGAATTTAACGCGAGCGCAGCCGCGGGCGAAAGCTAGTAATCAAATAACTTCCCCCGCTCTGTACTGACTAAAACCCTCCCATGTTCCTTCTATTGCCCTTTATGTTCCGGGGCTGCGGTATCTCTTTCGAACAACCAGCAACCCGCAACCCCGGCAGGCGGTAGCCCTGGCAGGCCCCTCTGCTTTGATTCGTACGGGTTACCCTCTGTTTTTGTCACAGTTAAAACTACATTTGTCATTAATTTAGTTGACTTCAATCAACCTGAGGAGGCTCTCGTTAGGCAGCTGGATCAAGGCTTGATACAGAAAGCTGTACCAAGCGGCTCCTGGACCCGGCTCGTATCGTTAGGAGTTTCCTTTTTCTGGAGCCCTGACCGCCGGTAGCTTGGCCCCTGTTCCCGATACCGGTGGGCTACTATTTTTAAATTTTTAAATGTTTTTTTTATTTTTTTTAAGAAATATTTAAAAATGTGAAGAATATGTGAAGAAAACAATAAATGAACGAAAATGGTAATAAAATAATAAAAAACCGATGATTAATTAATTACTGTTCAATATTATTGATCTCACGTCACTGATTATAAAACGATCAAGATTTTGTTTGATAAGGTTATCAAAATGTTGATAAGTTATTAAGTCCTTTTATCTCGCTTACCTACATACTTTTTAATTGTTATTAATTATTTTTTTAAGTCTCTCTTCCTTGTTCCCCTCTTGAGCTTAATTAATGCATACATATTTATTTTGGACTAGCTGTATTACGCGGTTTCACCCGCGTCTTTAGTTGCTGCCCCGCTCCCGTGGTTAGTAGCGTGATGTTGTATAGACTATGTTACTTCCTGATAATGTAGCTTCCTATTAGTGAAAAAATGGTTAAAATCGATCCAGTAGTTTTTGAGCCTATTATTCTATAGAAACAAACAAATCTTTTCTCCTTATAATATTAGTATAGAAGTATAAATTGCAATCCATGGTTAGCTAAGTGGCGCTTTTCTAAATCCAATATACTCCTAAAGTATGAGAGAACACGAGAAAAATAATTGCGTAACCATAAAGATCATCAATTTTTTTTGTAGTTTTTTTTTTTTTACAACTTCTTGCTTAATTAGCAACTGTTTTATTACAGCTGCCAACAACAACCTTAAATTCACAGCAATAAAGATCACTATGAATTTAACAGACTTGAAGAGAGAGCAACTCAAATACGACCTTGTTCCTAGAACAGTAAAGATTACAAGCGTGGAGCAAACTACAAATTACTCCGAAAGATTAAACACGTACTTTTAATCTACATTAAAATCTAGGTATTTACGCTTAATTTATTTATTTGGAATTTAAATTATTCATTAGTGTTAACAATAGGTGTAATTATAATAAAATATCACACCCGCACGCGTTGAATTAAAAATAGAATTCGTAAGTAGGTACAACCCGGTCACATTATCTCGGGACCTCGCTGGAATGCGAACATCATCATTATAATAAATACCTACATTAAATTAATTAACACAATTTTTGTTTTGTTGGAAATCTTATTTCATATAATAATATCCTACCAGAGGATGCTTGTTTTTTTTCGCACCATAACAGAGCACCGACGTGACCTGACGCCAGGTCTCGAGATAATGTGACCGGGTTGTAGTTTTATTTTTGTACCCAATAAAAGATTCAAGGTCAAAGTCATCATAACATTGGGAAAAAACGTGCTCCGTAAATGATTCATAATTTCGATCACTCTCGCAAGTGGTAGCGTGGCCGAGCGGTCTAAGGCGCTGGTTTAAGGCACCAGTCTCCTCGGAGGCGTGGGTTCGAATCCCACCGCTGCCAAATAATCTTTTTGTTTTATAGTCTTATTTTTAGTTAACTTTTTGTCAAACTTGTAACAACATAAATAAATAGTGTGCTTATGTGAAGAGTATTAAAACTATAATTCGTATCTAATTAGTTTGGTTATTTTTCTACAAAGAATTAACTAATCGTTACACACAATAAAATATGAAATAAAGTCGTCAGAAGTATGTTTTAGTACAAAAATAATATTTTCTCGGTGTATATTAATATTACAAAATATTACAACAATGTCATGAGAATCCGAAAACAATTGAATTTTTGTATCTTCATTAAAACATTGTTGTCATTCTATTTTTTATCAAAAAATAATTAACTTTAGGTTTAAAATGTAAGGTACAGTCAGATACAGATAAATGCCTGATTAAGATATTTGATTTGAAATTTCAGCTATAAGTTGGGAGACAAAATATGAATAGGGAATAGGGTTGTTTCCAGGGTCAAAGTAATTACATTCTATTTAGTCCGTCTTTTAGATTATTCAAAAATAGGGGACACGTATTTTTTTATTTGTATATTAGATCAAAAATGACAAAGATATAGCCCATTAAAGTTACGTGTGACGTCACTCGTTCCGAAAAAAATGCAGCAACGCGGGACGTTACCTACATGGGCTATATCTTTGTCATTTTTGATTTAATTTACAAATAAAAAAAATATGTGTCACTTTTTTTTGTATAATAATCTAAAAGACGGACTATTTTTTTTTTCTTTTGGAAACTACCTATCCTATTAGTTACCAGGGTTCTAGTCAATGAAATGAGATTTTTTAAATGTTTAAGTAAGTGTATAATCAATCAAAAATTATGACATAAACATAAACAGACACATAAATCAAGTGGGACTAAAAGTAGATACGGAACAATTAAAAAAAGGTAAAATAATATATACATATGTGTATAAAAGTGAAAGCGAAAATCAACCTTATATCACGGCATTATGGCGCTGTCATTTGACGTGACGTTTATACACCATTTAAATTGTTTATGAGAACATTTAGCTTTCTGATTACTTAGCAATAAACACAATAAAATAATTCAAAATTGCTGTGGTTTTACTAGTTTTTAATACATATAAATGATTGAGTAATGAATTGTTAAGATTGTATGTTTGTACGCTTATGCCTAAATTAGAAAGCCACATTTTCACTGAATATTAACTATACTTATAACATCACGCTACTACCCAAGGTTGCGGGACTGTAACCAAAGGCGCGGGTGAAACCGCTGGGTACGCTAGTTCTATTATATTATTTAAAAAAAAAAAAACGTTGCCCCACACAAGGAAATTCTCCTGTATCGTAGGTGCGTTTACAAACATTTAAACTCACATACACAAACAGCCAGACCCGAAACAACTACCTGTAGTTCATATAAATATTTGTTCCGTGCGGGGATCGAACGCGCGACACGCAGTGCAGCAGTCGATCGCTCAACCACTGCGCCAACCGTGCCGTCATAATAAATTGCTTGTTTACATTTAAAAGTCAGCCGCATCATAGAACCTTAACACTGGCATTTAATAAAATATGTTGATATTAACTGGCAAAAGAGAACAGCGAAACGAAAAGTAATCAAAATTGGTAATTTAAAGGCATCCGGAATGGGGCGGGATTCCTAAACGCCCGGATATGATTTATGGTTCCGTACCTCATAAAAAAATAGTCGTGTGGCACTCGGGGACTGCCGCGGTAAAGCTATTGCATAGCATTTTTTATCAATTTATGCAATAAATAAAAACAAACTTATGCAATATATATAAAAAAAACCTAAACATAATATTTTAAAAGTACTTCCAATGAAAAGAAGTCGCAAAAAGAATATTATACCTAGGGTTTGATCCAGCGTAATATTGAGTGACAACCAGATTCTCTACCAAACACGCTAATTGAACATTGGAATCGCGAATGAAATAACTGACCGTATTCGTAATGGTAGGTGTTTTCGTTACAAAATTTCTGGATTCGGTCTCCACGCTCAAGGCCCGCGATAGAAACTATGCAATAGCTTAAAAACGGAACCCTCTCATAGGATCACATTGTTGTCCGTCTGTCTGTCTAGACCCTTTATCTCGGGAACGGGAACGCGTAGAGGTGTCGAGTTGAAGCTAAAACCATATGGTACTCAAGTGTGTTGTCAATTGGAACTGTGAAAAAGTTAACCCTCTGTAAGTCGTCGCAGTCAACAGATATGGCCGTTTATGTCGCAAATTTGTACGGAACCCGCGGTGTACGAGTCCGACTCGCCCTTGTTTTATACGTAGGTAAAGTAGCTTTTGCCCGCGGCTTTGTTCGCAAATTCGGGGTAACACAGTTCCCCTTTCCTGATTTGCAGGTACCTGCTACCTGTAGTTTTTGCCTTTGCGCCTTATTTATTGTGATAGCAAAGCTAAGTATTCCCTTTTCTTCCCTCTTTCTCTCTCATTTCTCACTAATGTCCGTCTCCAGCGTCTCAACTATCTCTGTACCAAAATTCATCAAAATCGGTTTAGCCATTTAGGCGTGACGACGTAACAAACAAACAAACTCACTTTCGCTTTTATAATATTAGTAGGGATATACGTAAGTATAGGGAATCATCTGTGTATTTGTTTAATTTACTTATGAAACTAGGTAGGTAAGTCCCGCTCATAGACATCAGAATGTATGGCTATTCTACAACAAACTTTTCTCTGATTGTTTTCAAACATAGGACAATAAAATTTTAGGTGCTTAGGCACTGCCCAACTCAAAGGTAGGTAATAAAAACCAGCCAAGAACAAGTAAGACTCAAGGGAGGGTTCTGTACAAACTTACAACATAAACGGTCATAACTTTTGACTGCATAGATTTAGAGTCCATTTTTAACAGCAACATAAAACTAGAGTTCATGGCTTTAATTTCATCTCGATACCTGCTGCATGCGTTCCCGGGATAAAGGGTCTTGACAGACAGACGGACAACGAAGTGATCCTAGCCCTACAAAAACCGACAGGAATTTTCTTCAAATGTCCGTTATGATCTACAAATATCAGGACATAGGCATAGGTTATAGCGTCTCGCGTCTCGCAGCCTATCCTGTGGGTGCTTTTCTTGTAAAGCCTCCATGTAAAGGTGGCATGTGAGAACTACGTAGGTACCTACGAAATATTGAGCTTACCATCATCTACCTGCCCTTGTTCCATTCTATTTGGGGTCGACGCAACACATTTTCTTCTTCCATTCTCCCCTATCAGACGTCACGGTATCATTTACTCCTTTCTCCTTCATAACATTCCTTACACCAATCCACCCATCTTTTCTACAGCCTTCCTCTCCCTCTCCATGCATCAACATTCATATTTATCATTCTTACTTACATGTTATGTTATAATAATTATGTCAATATGACCTTTAATCATTTTTAGTTCATAAATTAATCTTGTATCACAAAATATCTGTTAAAAATGTAGTTGTGACTAAGTAATTAATTTATAAGCTAACGTGTTTGTTTAAAATAAATAGTTATAATACCTACCTACCTATTTGTTTTAATGGCAAAAAAACAGCACGTAGGGCAAACATGCAGTTTTTTTTCTTTTGTTGTCAGTAAGAAATGTATTTAAAAAAAAATGTTTCATATTTTTAAATCGATGCTTCTACAACACTGGCTGGTTTAAAACCTTAAAGGAATCCTTAATGTTATGGGATTAGAAACTGTCACAGAATACATGTTGAAGCACTTTTAATCACAAACGTCCCGCAATGTTTTGTTTTTTTTTTGTTGTTTTAGAACGTGAAAATGTTCACTTAATGAACCGCACATGAACAAACGTCAAATCAATACCGTCGAACTAAATTGAGTTGTCCACTAAATATTATAAGGTGCTATTTCATGCAACATCACTAGAAAAATGTGACACACCACGTGTCCGGAACGACGTACCTAGGTACTATCGATTTTATAGTTAGGGTAAGTTCGCCCTTTCGCGTCCATCGCCCGGTTCGCGTCCATTTTACGGATCACCCTTTAAAAATGCTCGAAAATAAGCATACTCACACACTAATAAAATGGAAAGAAATGACCGCCAATACCTTAACGTATAAGAGATATGCACATATAGACAAAAGTTCCGCCCGCCCCGCTAATCCTGTTTAGAAAAAATATTTTGTCACGGTTGTTCAACAGCAGAGTGCGGACTCGCGGGATGTAGTTAAAAAAATAGTGTGCAGCGGTGCGTTTAACGGTAAGTATTTTATTGTTTTATGTGATTTTTAGGAAACACAGCTGTGTCTAGACATTAATAATGAAAAAACGAATACTGTGAATTATGAATTTGTTTGTTTTTTTTTATAGATAACAGTTAAAATAAGGTGGACGCGAATTACAACACCGAATTTATAAAACGTGCACTTTGCGTCCGCAGTGGACGCGAACTCGCCTAATTATGTTTTCTTTAGTTGTTTATTTTTATGTGATTAAAATATGAAAGAGAAATTGGATTTTTGTTTATTTCAACACTTATAGTATGCAATTGTAATAATCAATTTGCGTCCACATTATTATGATTGTAGTAAAAGATAGACAATATCGATTTAATCGATTACACGTGGACGCAAACTAGACCTACAGGGGATAATATTAAATAGCAAATTGCGTCCATGCGTCCATTTTTTTATTAAATAGAAATGATAGCATAAATACTATACATTTTCATAATTTAAAATGTATAGTACAGTTTTGATTAGGACTGTGAGTTTAAAATTCAATTTTTACTAGTGCAATGAAGTGCGTAATAATTCTTTATGTTTTCCTTTTAAAGAGGAGTTCTTCGGAGATAAGAAAGAAGAATGAAAAGAAAACCTATACTTACAGAAAAAAATGAAAAAGAAAGCATTAAGTGACATTCGTGAGAAGAAGAAATCGATAAGACAAATATGCAGACCAGATGGAGTAAAGAAACCGGGACCAGAACCACCGCTAAGAGTAGATGGTGAAAAAAGTAGTTCAATGGCTTCTTAATGATAATTATGTTGATTTTTTATAACTTTAATCTTAAATAAAGAAATTTTCAAAATCCAATCTTTCTTTAAATAATTGTATTAACAATATCACCCCTATATTCCTTCTCTAAACTGGTGGACGCCAAATGGTCCACGGGTGGACGCAATTTGGATTTTGTGGACGCAAAGTGGGTAAAAAGCCTAATTTTGATATTTGTCTATTTAAAATAAAAACACAAGAAGTTTCGAACAAAACTGAAAGCTAATCTTAAAATAGACTATTTAATGAAAGCATTACATTAATTTTTTCATTGAAACTAGTACTGGGACATTTTTATTTTCTCCTTCAAACTTGCCAACTGCACTAAATGGACGCGAACAGGCGAAATGACCCTATACGAAGATCAGACGAAAACATTCCAAATAATATTCTAGTTAAAACTGAAAATCTACACACAACATCCACTAAACACTGTGTTTTCTAGGAAAAAAGCACGTTTTAACGCATTCCACTGGAAAAATTTAAATAATAGGTACACACTACGCTACTTTAAGTCACAATTTCGAAAATCCACCGGTAAGTGGCACTCACCATTACATGGTCGGTGTTAATATCCACCCGCACTCAGCGAAAACTGACGTCAAACTGGCGAAATTGCACGATTTTTTACGTACGTAGCATTCGATTTTTGAAAACAGCTGTTTCCAGACTAAACGGAGCTCCGCGCACAACCGGTCGTTACGCGAACGCGTTTCAAATTAAACTGGCTTCAATCCGTGTCAGAGGTCACTGTCGCAGCGAAATTCCTTTTTTAAAACTTGCAGCAATGCACTATAAGATCTGTTATTTAAAAAGAATTGTGCACTAGCTGTAATTATTAATAAAAACTGTCTCCCGGTGCAATTTTGCCAAGTTTAGTTGTTATTAATAGAAAATAGACGCCATTTTGCGCCTGTCGGAGCGGACGGCGCATGCGTGGCGTTAAGGGCAAGGGTAGCGAAGCCATTATTTATTCCGAATTACGCTTGTACCTCGCCAGACGTCACGGTTCCATTATTTTATCATTAATAATTATGTACTTGTACAGCTGGTTTATGTTTTCTTTTAGCAAGCAACGTTTGGTATTGAAAAAATGAATGACATGTGTGTTAATGAGTGACGGCTATTGTGTTACTTATATTGTATTTTTCTATTTATTCGCACAACTTAAACCATAAAAATGAAGTAAATAAGCAAGTGAAACACCAGGGGGTCTAAAATGGCTGCTTATGCAGAACCATAATAGGTTAATAATATAAATTACGTTACCATTCGTGAAATGGTCACAAAATAACAATTCACAATATTAACTGCGTCTCATGTCATCTCATGTCGTCGTCGTCATCATTCTGCTAAAGCGTTTTAGAGGTATGAAGAACAGGGTGTAAAGTTCTCCATCCTCTATGGAAAAGGGAGGATCCTCCGACCAGACGGGTGTCGTGTCTGGTGGGCCACTGCCCCACAGTTGCTTGGATGGATGTATGGATGTTTATTACGTCAAAACGGCTGAACGGATCTTGATAAAATTTGGCATAGAGTTAGATTGTAGTCTGGAATAACACATAGGATACTTTTTTTTCGATCATCACGCGGGCGTGGGCGACAGCTAGTGGCGCTAAATATATATTATAATATTATAATAATATTATAAAGAGGAAACATTTGTTTGTTGGTTAGTATCGAATAGGCTCCAAAACTACCGGACCGATGTTAACCATTTTTTCACTAACAAGAAGCTACATTATCAGGAAGTAACAGTCTATATAACATCACTCTCCTACCCACGTGAGCGGGGTAGCAACAACAGACACGGGTGAAACCGCGCAAAACAGCTAGTATTGAATAAGTGAACATTTACAAATTTAACCAACATTGTAAATGCCTCAATCTTACAAAATATAGTACTAATAAAACTAACTGTGCTAAGCGGTTTCACCCGTTGCTCAGCTCCTTTTCTGGAGAGAGCCACCCTTTTAACTAACTACCCTCATTTTGAAAACGAAAATGCAGATAACAAGTTGTCTATTTTATCAGTTGTCTTGTGTTTCAATTGTTTTGCTTGTTTTTACATTCGTTTAAACAACAATCTCCACTAAATTATGTGTAAAAATCTTCGTATCCTTGCAGGGCAGCACATAGTAAAACATTATTTTTATTTATACTTATTAAAATGAATACTTACTTACTTTTTACCCATGTGAAACGAAAAACCTATTTGAATTCAAACGAGAGGACGCTGCGCGTTTTGTTGCCTCAAACACAGATATCGGAGAGGCCAGCCAGGGCCACGGCCTTCCAGGGTTGCGGGTTGTTCGAAAGAGATACCGCGGCCCCAGAACATTAAGGGCAATAGAAGGAACATGGGTGGGTTTTAGTCAGTACAAGTCTGACACTCCCTCCTGCCCAGAGCGGGGGAAGTTATTTGATGATTCCCCATGTGCAAAAAAAAACACAGACATATAATTTGCATAAAAATACATAAGTATCATAAAATTACGCCTGTAGTTCCCGTAGGGTAAAACAGATGTGTACCTAACAGTAGATAAACCCACAAATCGCTAGTCATGTTTAGATCCCATGTAATAGGAACCAGCCAGCTATTGCCATTGGCATCTAATGGGCCCATATCCACACTCAGTAGCTGCGTGACTTGAAATATCTGCTGGAAAAACATAACAACACAGCTGACACTTTTTTAACCTCTAATTGCAACTGTGGTAATTTATGGAAAAACTTACAGTTTTAAAAACGTAAGCAATACCAAATGCTTTATTTTTTTTTAATAATATCGGAGTACGAGAACACAACAGTGTCCCAAATAAAATGAAAAAAAAAAATGGTTAGGTATGTAGCCTTCTCTTAATCTAAAAGTTAATTTAGGATTCCGATATGCGCCTGAAAAAAACATAAAGAACATTAGCAAAGATGATCTAACAATTACAATAATTTCAAAATTAGAACGGAAACAGACCATAAAGCTTTGTTCGTAATGACCCGATAATAATCTTAGTGTTTCTTGTAATTCTCACGTGAAGAACACTATCATGATGGCTTGAAGTGAATCTGCTTATATCTGTTTCATAATAAAAGCATAGTACAAATGCTACTTGACCCAGATGTCGATGCAACTAGCGCCGTTTGCGTAAATACAAATGAAAGGCAAAGCAAATTATGCTGTGAAGGTTTTGAGAAGTCATAACGACTAAATAAAAAGCTGGGCAACCAATTTTTGTTTTGTTTGAATGGTTATTGCAGAAATGCACGGTAAGTGCATTACTAAACTTTGCAGTTACAAAAAAAAAACAGCAGATAAGAAAATTACTAAAGTGTTTTTAAAATATTTTTTCGTAATATTTTTGACAAAAGGCATCATCAACGTTGGGGTCGGCATCCAAGTTTACTCCGATTCAGCTAAAAACTGGTATTTTGTCAACAGGCGAACATTTGCAAAAGTGACATCTGGCGTGAATAAAAACAACTATAGACCACGTCATCTATTGGATTAAATTAAAATTATTACTAGCGCATTCTAGCGCTGAATAGAAAAACTACATGCAATCTTGATGAAGAAAAAGCTTCAAGCTATTGTACGGTAGATGGTACTGTACTAAATTTAACTTTACGGTTTTTAATATTGTTGAGATTCAAACAAAAAACAACACCGTTGAATTAATAATTAGTTGAAAATAGACAAATAGTGAAAATTAAAATAATTAAAGAACAAAAACAATTAATTCGATTTGATTGATTTTGATATTTTCTGTTCTGGTAACACTGCTAATCGATTGTCACAACTCAACGGCTGATATTTTTTTAAAGTTCCTATATTTTATGGATAATTTGGTTATTTTCGTATGTTTTGCAAACTTTTGATTAAAATGGACACTAAAACCACACAAAATAAACCGAAGAACCGTAAGTACTAACACCAACTCTGTAGTTTTACAGGAAATTCTAAAGTTTTTTTGTGAAACGTGAATAAATTATTACGTATTTTTTAGGATTTCTAAAGCTATCTTTGAAAAAATCCAGGCCAAAAGCAATTCAAGACATTAATCAACATAACAGAAGTTCAGATGTGATAATACTTGACGAGTCGTTTGATAGACTGAGGAATGACTTTCTAAAAACTGTAAGTATTTTGTTTAGTTTGTTATGCAATAACTTCTCAATAAAATTGCTCCGCCCCTAAGACTACCTACCCACTGACCAATATTTTAAGTATGTATTATGAAGCCAATCAACGTTTCCATTTATAGATAAAGTATATTCAAATTAAACAAAATTATATATTTTTTATCATAACAGTAAACTTTTTCATTTACACACCTCACATCAATAATTCTATTCTACAAAGTACTTAGTTGCTAAGGCAAAATCAATAAGCTCATTAGCCTACTCCCACTAAACTAAAAGGCAACAAAGAATTCAGCCTTCCTAATTTAAATGTTATTTGTTAAATTTTTGAATGAAATATGTAAAAATATAAAAAAAAAAATACAAAAATGAATAAATGAAATGAAAACTTTTTTACTGACCTTCTCATTGCAATACTTCTATGACGAAATAGATTGCTAAGCCAAAATCAGTAAGCTCATTAGCGCACTTCCAGCGAAAGGCAACAAAGATTCCAGGCTTCCTAATTTAAGTGTTATCGAAATGTTCTTCTAATTTCTCATCTACATGCATACTATATTACTTCTTACTGTATTTGTTTCCGTTCCAGAGTCAATCTAGTCAGAAAATATATTCTCCGATAACAATAAATGATTCCTGTGAACTTTCATTTAATGATGACCTGCCTAAAATTACTCTTAATGGAAAAGAAAATGAAGAAGAACCTAGCAGGAATGGCAATGTAAGTAAAAGTTATTTATTCTACTAATATGATATGAAAGTCTGTTATATATGTTTAGTGTTTGTTACTGAATTACACAAAACCGGTTACCTAACTAATTTGTTTGAAATTTGGCAAACAGATTTATAACTTTGTAGTAACACCTAGCATATTTTTTATCCCTGTAAATAAGTTCACACAGACAAAGTAGCAGAAGTTAATCATAGTTGGCATAATGATTAATAAATTATGTTAAAAATTGACTAGTACCTAAATTATGCCTAAATAAAACGATTTATTTATTGGATTTATTTATCTTACAATTAATATTTCATGTCTTTGTAGCAAAATTGAAAAATGGATAGACACCATATCATTCATTTTGTATTTAGTTAGATGTCTTGCTTGGTTGTCTGGCTTGCAGCAGACTGCTGCGGGGTGATGATCATACCTCCCTCTGACCGCACGCCAGTCAATTGCGCCTGCGAAGCTTATTACTTCCGCTACCGCTCAATAACTTATTTTTAACAATTGGAGAGAAAGGATTATAGTAAAAACATCCATATGAACTTCCAGTATTCCTTCAACTGCTCACGAGAAGATACATCACCAGCAAAAAAGTCACGACCCAGCATCGGCGGCTGGTCGCCAGCACAAAATATTATCTGTGCCACACCCAGACATGATCCCACACCTTCCTCACCAAGAGACGTAGCCAACGAATCACAAGAACAATGTTCTATAAAGAAAATACACTTATCACAGAAGAAACTCCTTAATGATTTATACGGAGAGCAATGGAAATCAATACCAAAGTTATTTAAAGCAATAAAAGCTAATTATGAAAACGACACAGTCTCAAAGAAACTGCGGTTTGATGACGATGAGAGTGATAAAGAGAATATAAGGCATGATTTGAAACATAACAAAATGTTGTACCTGGCCGATTCGGAGGCTAAACGTAGAGTTGACATAGGTGATGAGACGGACAAAAGGTCAAAGAAGAAACTGTTCACGGAAAAGGTTCCAAGTACTCCGGAAGTACCAAAAGTTAAGTTAAGGAATGTGAACAGTACTACAAAGAAGATAAAGGTGAATAAAGCAATGAGTGTGACGGAAATGGTGGAGATTATGAAGGACGATGTTGATGTGCTGGCAAAGAAGGTTGGCAGTGTTTGTGTTACTCCAATAGTTGAAAGTGTTCAGAGGATTAGTTTTATCGGTTCTTTGGCAGGTAAGAGCTATTTCTTTATTTTGCTTTTTTTTTTAAACCAATCTAGTGTTACTATATTTTATGGCAGACTTGTTGGTTGTGTCTTGGGTGCAATTTCCGGGTCTAGCTGTCTATTTGGGGCTTCTCCACCAGGAATTTCTCAGTGGAAACCACTGGTTGCAGGTGGGTCCGGCCCTGGACTAATGAAAAAAATGTGTGTGCAACCTTTATACTTAACTGGGTACTGTAATCACACCTCTGCCTAACGTTCGGGGAATACTGGCTTTATATTGGCCTGGACTCCATCAAAGTGAAGATGTGCGGAGATCATCAAATAACTTCTTCCGCTCTGGGCGAGCGGTCTCTTTCGAACAACCCTCAACCACGGGTCTCGCCAGTGCTTCGACCGAGTTTGTGCTATTATGTTAAGTAGATATATTAAGATAAATAAATAGAATATTCTTTATTATGTATACCAAACAAATGACAAAAATAGGAGTATACAACTTATAAATAGGGTGATACAACAGGGCGGTCTTATCGCTAAAAGCGATCTTTTCAAGACAACCTTTAGATGGATTTAAAGGAGGAGAGACAGTACTGTAGGTAGTCTGTGGTGTTTCATTTTACGAACGAATAGCTACATTTAGAGAATGTAGTATATTATGTTATTATATTTCAAAAGGCTTATAAGTTACTTCCCTCCTTTCAGAAAACGTGCCCTCCTGGCGGTGTCACATAGAAGCCATACAATACAGAGACAATTACAAAACTCTCAAGGAACAGTTAGCAAGGAGGTTGTTTGTGGAGTTTAATAAAGCCGTGTTTGATAATGCCATGGACGCTGATCTACCTATACTGTGGGATACTAAACTTAGAACTACAGCGGGGTAAGTGAAGATTTGTTTTTTTATTTATTGATCTTGGTATCCGACTTCAATGGGACAATGGAACCCTTAGAGGATCATCTGTCTGTCAAGAACTTTTATCTCGGGAACGCGTGGAGGTATCGAGTTGAAATCCGTACACTCGAGTCTGTCCCCTAGAGCTGTGAAAAAAATCATCCCTCTAAGTCTACACAGTCAAAAGATTTCAATATCTTTATCGTGGATCATAGGTTTATCCATAATACAGGTCTGAAATAATTAAATAGATCAGCTATGTCCCGCCCTTTGGGCATACCTACAAATAGTCGTGTAATAATATGGGTAGGTAAATTATTTAAAAAATAATTAATTACTTATTAATATTTCACAAAAAAAAAACTAAAAAATAAAACCAAACAAAAACGAATTAAGGTAGGTATAGGGTACAAACAGGCCACTGAACACATTAAGACTGAGGGGAATTATATTGGAGCAGCGATTTGTCCATCAGAGGTTTTTTGAGGTAGGTTTAATTTTTTGCAAAAACGCTTTTCGAAGTTTATCTTTTTGTTTAATGTTCTTTGAGTGCACTGGCGTGTGCCAAATAAATTTATTTTCTTTCTTTTATAAATATTTTATAGTATAGATTTCACTTCGTAGTTTCTTTACCATCCTTTAGATAGTATATGTGTTTTTTTTATACTAGCTAGCGCCCGCGGCTTGACCCGCGTGTTTTAGAAAAAAAAGTATCCTATGTGTTATTCAAGACTATAATGTACCTCTGTGCCAGATTTCATCAAGATTCGTTCAGCCGTTTTGACGTGAAAGAGTAACAAACATCCATACATCCATTCATCCTCACAAACATTCGCATTTACTATAATAATATAATAAAATGTATATATATATTAGTAGGATTTTAGTCTACTGGGTGTTTTTGCCAAGACTGGTACCATTTGGGGTCAGCTTGTAGTCTAACCTGATACACCTGAATATGTTTTACATGGGAGCGACTGCCTATCTAACCCAGTAATAAGTTAATGCGATACCCCCTTAGTAAGACTAATTGTAAGACTTACAGACCGACAACTACAATGTCATGCAACAAAAACGTAGAGTGAAATTAAAACCTGCAGATAGTAGTTTCGGGTCTAGCTGTTTGTGTATGTGAGTTTAAATGTTTTTAAACGCACCCACGATACAGGAGAAATTCCTAGTGAGGAGCAAAGTTAAAAAAAAAATACTGCCAACCAGTCTCACACAAGGGGAAAGTGACTGGACGCCAGTTGGATTGGACTGTGAAGGTCAGACGTAAAATGCAGTATCTGGCTACGTTGCCCACATTTATAAAAAAAAGGTTCCCACCAAAAATTTATTAAGCTGCCTAGATTTACATAATTGATTTAGGTAACTCATTTTCTCATTTATTTTCCAGTACAACAACAAACCGGCTAATTAAGAACTCAAAAGGCGACCGCATCCGGACATCCAGCATCAAATTATCAACAAAAGTATTGGATGGACCGCAACGGTTGCGTGACACACTCGTACATGAGCTGTGTCACGCTGCCACGTGGCTGATCGACTCCGAGCTGAGAGCGGGACACGGCCCTCTGTGGAATAAATGGTGAGATAAGATGAAGTATCTATTAGTGTTATACGGACCGCAACTGTTGCGTGACACGCTTATTCATGAGCTGTGTCACGCTGCCACGTGGCTGATCGACTCCGAGCTGAGAGCGGGACACGGTCCTCTGTGGAATAAATGGTGAGATACGATGAAGTATCTATTAGTGTTATACGGACCGCAACTGTTGCGTGACACGCTTATTCATGAGCTGTGTCACGCTGCCACGTGGCTGATCGACTCCGAGCTGAGAGCGGGACACGGTCCTCTGTGGAGTAAATGGTGAGATACGATGAAGTATCTATTAGTGTTATACGGACCGCAACTGTTGCGTAACACGCTCATTCATGAGCTGTGTCACGCTGCCACGTGGCTGATTGACTCCGAACTTAGAGCGGGACACGGCCCTCTGTGGAATAAATGATAAGATAAGATGAAGTATCTATTAGTGTTATACGGACCGCAACTGTTGCGTGACACGCTCATTCATGAGCTGTGTCACGCTGCCACGTGGCTGATGGACTCCGAGCTGAGAGCGGGACATGGCCCTCTGTGGAATAAATGGTGAGATACGATGAAGTATCTATTAGTGTTATACGGACCGCAACTGTTGCGTGACGCGCTCATACATGAGCTGTGTCACGCTGCCACGTGGCTGATCGACTCCGAACTTAGAGCGGGACACGGCCCTCTGTGGAATAAATGGTAAGATACGATGAAGTATCTATTAGTGTTATACGGACCGCAACTGTTGCGTGACACGCTCATTCATGAGCTGTGTCACGCTGCCACGTGGCTGATCGACTCCCGAGCTGAGAGCGGGACACGGTCCTCTGTGGAATAAATGGTGAGATACGATGAAGTATCTATTAGTGTTATACGGACCGCAACTGTTGCGTGACACGCTTATTCATGAGCTGTGTCACGCTGCCACGTGGCTGATCGACTCCGAGCTGAGAGCGGGACACGGTCCTCTGTGGAGTAAATGGTGAGATACGATGAAGTATCTATTAGTGTTATACGGACCGCAACTGTTGCGTAACACGCTCATTCATGAGCTGTGTCACGCTGCCACGTGGCTGATCGACTCCGAGCTGAGAGCGGGACACGGTCCTCTGTGGAGTAAATGGTGAGATACGATGAAGTATCTATTAGTGTTATACGGACCGCAACTGTTGCGTGACACGCTCATTCATGAGCTGTGTCACGCTGCCACGTGGCTGATCGACTCCGAGCAATGAATGGTAAGAATGGTATGAGTGAGACTTTGTTTATTGTGGAACGAAAGGTCAGCTTATTTAAAATATGGTACCATTTTACAGAAGTGGTGTAAGGTGCTAAGCTGTGTCAGATACACTGTATAAATACAAGTACTTAGTATGATAGATTGTGTGCTAGAAACGAGCAAGTTTTAGAAACATTTTAGCCGTCTCGGGGTTGCCAGCGTTACTGCGATGCCTCTGACAAAAAATAGTCAAAAACGTCTTGCTAATGGGTGTAGGTCGTTAAAAAATACAGTGTAATAAAATGGAGTACAGGTCGCGTCGGCCATATTCTAGGGGTATAGTAAACAAGAATGTGTGGAAATACTTTTATTTATACAATTCAATATTTTAAAGATAATGAACATGTTTCAATATTCCATAGCAATTAAATTACAAAGCTACTTATTAAAATATTCAAAAGGATTAGCAGTAAGCTCTCATATAGATTTTATTAATAAACTAGGACCTGCATGATACTCAACCTACATTACACATGTTTTAGGCTTCCGTACCTCGAAAGGAATAAACGAAATTAAATGATCACTTTGTTGTTTGTCTGTCTGTCTGTCAAGATCCTATATCTCCGGAACTCGTCGAGGTATCAAGATGAAATTAAAACTATATACAACTAGCTTTTGCCCGCGGCTTCGCTCGCGTTAAATTCGGGGTAACACAGTTCCCCTTGCGCCTTATTGATTTGTAATAGCGACGCTAAGATTTCCCTTTCCTTCCCTCTTTCTCCCTCACATCCCACTTTTTTTTTAAATTAGCCTATGTCCGTCTCCTGGTTCCCAACTATCTCTGTACCAAAATTCATCAAAATCGGTTTAGCCATGAAAGCGTGAAGAGGTAACAAACAAACAAACAGACTCACTTTCGCTTTTATACACACATCAAAAGTATCTAGGGATCAACATATATTTTTGCAATAACTTTTCTCCTGATTGATATTAATTAAAATTTTCTTTAAGGATTCATCAAATAAAGTGTTTTCGTTTGTCACAATAACGATAAACCACGTCACCTTTGCATTAATAAAGAAATTTGCCATTTTCCTAATAAAGGGATTTTTGACATTTGAACCACTAACATTAAAGTTCGAAAAAAAGACTGAAATAACAGTTTTCTTTAAAATTTTATTGGGTAACTTAAACAATTAATAATCCGTGTTTCTACCGCGAACACTAACAACACAAGAACATCGGTTTGGCATACTCAAAATGAGTTCATCCAAATCACGCTGTGGAATGGCCGCCCATGTTCGTTGCAACAACAAAAAAAGGTCTTCTTGCGACTGGATACCCTCCATATTCGGCAGAGTTCTTCTCTGTAGCATATCCCATGCATGCTCAATCGGGTTCAAGTCTGGCGACTGAGCAGGCCAGGGCAGGACATTGATGTTAGCTGCGGCGAGAGTCTGTCTTACAACTCTTGCGGTGTGCGGTCGTGCATTATCATGCATTAACTGAAATAAGGGACCGATTTGCACTTGTAGAGGAACGATGACGTCTGATACAATCGTCTCAGCATAAATTTGAGCGTTGAGGTTGCCTCTGATCCAAATCAACTCAGTTCTTCCGCCGATCCAAATACCCGCCCATACCATGATGGTTCCACCACTATAAGGATGGACTTCCTGGCAGGATTTTAATCGCTGTTGGCGTCCAGGGGTTCTCCAGTGTCGTATACGTCTTGTATCCGGTCTCATACCAAAACGAGACTCATCAGAAAAGCACACGAAACGCCATTGTTCTTCTGCCCAATTTCTGTGTTCAAGAGCCCATTGATATCGAATCCTACGATTGTGCATTGCTATAGGTGGTACCCGTAGCGGTCTTCGGGAATGAAGGTTCACTTCATGCAAGCGGTTTCTGACTGTTTGGTCGCTAATTAAGTTCCCTGAAGAGTGATGAAGCCTCACAGCTAACATCATGGCGGTTATTGTTGGAGCTCTTCGAGTTAAGATTTGAATGTATCGGTCTTGTCTCCGTGTGGTGCAGCGATACCGTCCTCCATGGCGCTCAGCCACGGTACCAGTGCTTCGGTAACGTGTCCAAAGTCGACTGATAACACTCTGACTTGTATTCAGAGCTAAAGCTACAGTACGTTGCCGGGAACCAGCTTCTATCATTCCCACGGCTCTGAGCATTTCTTCCCTGCTTAAATGACGTCGCCGCTCCATAATAACGTTGGTTTTAATCAGTAGTAGGGAAACAGTAGCACTAATAATGTCTTCAATGCGTTGTATGTTTTTATAGGGAAAATATTGACAGCTTATTTTCATCTTTTACTCGAATTTGATTGAGAGTTCCTGATTCAAATTATGAAATGCACCAAAAAGGATCCATATAAATTTATAAAATCATAAATTTATTACAAAGCCACATCTCAATCTCAAGAAATCCGCATAAAAATGCTTGATCCCTAGACACTTTTGATGTGTGTAATACTAGTAAGGATTCTGTGAAAAAATCAACCCTCTAAGTTTGTACGAAACCCTCGGTGCGCCAGTCTGACTCGCTCTTGTCTGGTTTTTTTTAAATTATTATCTGTGGAAAATGTAATGGGTACTATGTTTGTTAAGTTTAATGTTAAGATAACACTGTTTTGTTTGCAGTTAAAATGCTACTGTTTTTTTTTTCTAAGTCCTTACTAATATTATAAAAGCGAAAGTGAGTTTGTTTGTTACGTCTTCACGCCTTAATGGCTAAACCAATTTTGATGAATTTTGGTACAGAGATAGTTGGGACCCTGGAGACGGACATATGCTTTTTTTTTTTAAAAAAAAAAGTGGGAAATGAGGGAGAAAGAGGGCAGAAAAGGAAAAATTTAGCATTGCTATTACAATCATTTAGGCGCAAGGGCAAAAACTATAGGTAGCAGGTACCTGCAAATCAGGAAAGGGGAACTGTGTTACCTCGAATTTAACGCGAGCGAAGCCGCGGGCAAAAGCTAGGGTAATATATAAATCTAACTGCTAATTTGTTAAGCAGAAATAATTCTTATAACATGCAAAGAGATGCTCAAAAATAAAAACAACAGTTGCTACGACGCACCCTATCGCATATAACCACCATGGCAACACAAATCTAGTTTCAAAACTCTTTTTATGAAAATGATATTTAATTTTTCTCCTGAAATAAATATCTTGTAAACTTTTATCAACAAAACCAGTTTCTCTTAAACGAATCGCGTTCTTACGCATCCTATCCGAAATCGGAAAGCCCTTTCGGAAGTAATATGCAAAAATTGTCTTAGCATATGGCTTTTTTAAATAATGAATTGGGGATCGTCCATATTTGTCACTGATAGTTTTCTTGTAATACTTAAAAAGAGATAGTGGAACTACAGTATACAAATCTTCGGATCGTGCAACTAATTTGACATTTTCTAGGTTATCCAAACATTCATTTCTTTTTGGAGAAAATATTTTTGTTTCAGAATACACATAGTCTAGCCATCCAGGACTTATACAGGGTTTCATGTTACGCCTAGCGAAATCTATTTCGGTCAAAACCTGATGTTCCATTATTGGGTTTGAGGTTAAACTGACCAAGCTGGACTGGTAAATACTGTTCATCAAATACGCGAACCACACCCAAATTATAAAGAAGAATTTGACAACCATTCGATCAGGCATTTTAAAACCATGTAACAGTAAAGAATTCAATAAATTCAGCATAATTTCTGTGTTTTTAACGCGGAGTAATAACATCATTATTATTGTATACAGCACAAAAACTATTAACAGTAAACACCAAACAAATGCCTGGAATTCTAAATAAGCGCTTTTCCAAATAGCTTTAAAGCCTGCTCGTTTCACCAAGAAACGCAAATCATCGTAGTAATCCAAATATCCATGCAAGTAGGTAAACACATCAGCTCTTCGTGAAACCAATAAAGTACCGCCAAACATAACATCCTTCTCATTTCTCTGTAACTTTGACATCGGGCCAATAACTTCCATGGTGTCAGTTATAGTTGAGAAAATTCTTTTATCATAATCGTAGGTGAAATTTACATTAAACTGTTCAATTTCTGCCAGAATATTAAATAAATATTGTTCTGTTCCTGGTCTTTTGTCTGTTACGTTCCATGGGTAGATAGTGTAAGGGGGTCTTTCTCCTACTGCCGCATATAGTGTGCAGTTTCTTAATCCAGTCACTAGTTTATTTGGAAAGAGATTTTGTTCCTTCGTCTTTGAGCACAAACCGTGACTGATAATTTTGTCGTAATATTTTCCACAGCCATAATTTTCGTAAGGATTATACGAGGTTATCTCAGCTTCTTTAGTTCCGTTTATCACCACAACATTGATCACCAAACGATTCAATAGCTCATCAAAAATGAGCTTTAGTTCGTTTTCGTTAATTGCATTTATGACTATTAAGAATCGAGCATATGGGTTCCATGTTGTTTCTTGTAGCAGATATTTGAATCTGTCAATGAAATTCGTTGCATTATCTGCAATTAAAAAATATCCTTGATGTCTAAAATGTGATTGTTTTGTCGCGTGTCTATGAACCACTGCTGTAACGATTGAAGAATGAATTGCTTTAAGAATTACGTCTTCATCGGTTTTCATGTCAATGTAAGTAAGCGTTCCTTTTTCACTGAAGTATTTTTTGACTATGTCGGTTATACACTCAATCAAACTTGGTTCATTTAACTGTTTTTCTTTAAGAAAAATATTATCACTATTACAATAATTTAAACATAACATTGAGAAAAAAAAATATGCTACCAACATAATGTATTTCTCATAAAATGAGTAGATATTAGGTGCCTTGTGAACTCCGTGAACTTGTTCATAAAGATTAATAGGTGTTTTGAAATGTAAGTAATAACTAAAGCATTGAGTTATCATACTGTCAATCCTATTGTAGATCCATTAGGAGTGACAATTTGATTACTCACAAGCACTTGTACAGTCAGCCATCCTGTCTTTCATGGTAATAACAACTTTAAGGCGTGTCGTGAAAGCTGAGAAAGTTAAGCAAATCAAGTATATTGACTTGGCTCGCGAGGTGCCCGAGGTTCTCTGGAGCCCTGACTGCCGGTAGCTTGGACCCTGTTCCCAATATCGGTGGGCTACTATTTTTTGTATTTTTAAATGTTTCTTTTTTTTCTGTTTTTATTAAAAAAAATATGTACTTAAGTAATTTATACGTATATACAGAATAAACGAATAACAAATGACTTAGAGGCGTGTTACTTTTGGTCGGATTGCGATTTTTATAAGCACTGTCCGGGTTCAGCACCGCTTTGGCTAATCGGCTCTGTGATAATCAACCATCTAGCATAATTATGTAAGTGAGTTTGGCTATGAGTGATGGGTAATTTTAATTTAGTTAAATACCCATTCCTTAAAATAAACTTGCTTAATTTTTAGATAAACTGTCACAAAGGTTGTGTTATGGTACTAACAAGGAAATTGCTCCAATCAGCCGTTTAGTTGTGAAAATGTATCATAGTTATTTTTGCATTAACATGAATGAATTAGTCGTATATAATAAATAAACTACTCATGTTTTTTTACATTTACTATCTATGACGCGTTGTGACTGACGAGTTAGATTCACAGATGAATGATATTCGTAGTTGATTAAAAAAACCGAAAACCCGGGTTTTCATATGTTGAAAACCGGTTTTTTAACACAACACTCAGACGCCGTAGAAACCGGTTTACTTTAAAGAACCGGGAGTAACCGGTTTCGAAGTTCTATTTGTTATTGCCCTTTTTACCCTGTATTTTGTAGATCATGGCTTAGTTGGCAACAAAAAGCTGCAGGACCGAATAAATCTGTCAGTTCCCTAACTTCGTACCATTGAGGGCGGTTTTCTTTGTTCAAGTTGACATGCAGTTGAGTGTGGACAATTACTAAGATTCCAATCTCTATTTACAAAATGGTTTTTAATGGACGTTTATCAGCGGCGCTTTGCCTCGGATAATTATCAACAAACATAACATACGCAGTGATAGCTATGTGGTGTGTTCGTCGGACTGCCAAGTCATGGGTCTCGAGTTCGAACCCAAGTTGATTGGTCATTTAGCTCCCTCCTAAATGGTTGAGCTGAATGGGGCTGATACATATATCAGCCCCAACGTCATGTTCGTGAACGGGCGCTGTCAGTCGTTACTGGTCATCTATTAGCCGCCACGGTTTTTGTTTTAATTAATAAATTCATAATTAAACTCTTGTTTTTGCTTTTACTCTGGACGCTCTTAGTGTGCTCGTTTTTCTACATTTTTCTCACATGTATGTATTATCTCAACACGAATGATGTACTTAAATACGATTTTGTAATAAAATTCTAATTTAAAAGAGAGTCCATGGAGTTTCTTGCCCATTCTTCTCCATAGAGATCAACGCTTTGGAATGGGCAACTACAGTTCTTTCACAAGTTATTATGTCATTTTGTTTCTTGACATTCAAAAGTGCCTGCAATGGTATAAATTAAATATGTTGTTTGTTACAGGGCAAAGCGTGCTCTGATGGTGTTTCCGGAGCTGGGAGAGATTTCGAGGTGTCATAACATGGAGATACACTTTAAGTACTCCTACAAATGTACCAAGTGTGGATATAGGTAAGATTTTAATGTTTTTAAAAATTTTAGGCAATTTTGAAATGTCCACAAAGTTAGTTGTTAGCCTTAACCTCTCAAGGACCGCCATTATTTACGTCAACTATCCGTCAAGCACCGCCGGGCGGGCTCTTGACATTCGTTCAGAAACGATTTTAAGACTTATCTTTACTACAAATACAGTTTTAATTCGGTCGGGGTTTGGTGGCACAAATTTCTGCCAGCGGGGCTCAACCGTAATACTTGTTTACTTGCACGATTTTGTGCCGCTGGGGCTCTAGAGGTTAAGGGTTTCGTAGCCAAGGAGTATAACGGGTATAAATATTACAAATCCGGGCAAGTACCAATGTTTCTTTTTCAATTCTTATGTACTTTCTAAAGTTTACCCAAGACATCACGGTAATCAAGACATCGTGAGTAAACCTAGACTCACAATTGATATAAGTTTGAAATTGCCAGCCCGCCTTAAGCAAGCGTGGTTATCAATTCTCGTGCATCCTCTTTTGAGAAGAGGTCTCGCCCAGCAGTAGCACAGTTATAGGCTGGTAGTTTTCTTTTTTTTTTTATTTTAAGAAAACGTTGCCCACACTAGGAATTTCTCCTGTTTCATGGGCGCGTTCACAAACATTTAAACTCACATACACAAACAGCCAGACCCGGAACAACTTTTTGTAGGCCATACAAATATCTGATCCGTGCGGGGATCGAACCCACAACAGGGCAGCAGTTGATCGCTCAGCCACGGCGCCAACCGTGTCGCCATTCCGTTTATTCATTTTCACACATATTTTTACGAGAGCCTTCGCAGGTGTTGGTCGGGGCTCTTGGCAATTAAGCCATTGGCTGTAACACCTATGGGACACAATGATCTCAGCAAGATAATTTCATCTTTCGTTTAAAAAAAAAAACGTTACACTAGGAATTTTGTTGGTGGAGGGTTTGCACATTTTGACAAAACGAAGTAAAGAGGAAATAATCTTTTACTAATAACATATTATTCTTTTCCCAGTGTCCAACGCCATTCAAAATCAATCGACGTAACAAAAAAATGCTGCGGATATTGCCGCGGTACTTTTGAGCTTATACTCAACAAGAAAAACAAAGATGGCGTCGTGGTATCTACGCCAGCTAGAAAAGGAACTACCAACGACTTCGCAATGTATGTGAAGGAGCATTATGCTACGTATAAAGATGGTACGCGAACTCATGCGCAGGTTATGAAGTTACTTGGCGAGCAGTTTGCTAAGAGAAAGGAGACTTGACGAATAGATTTAGTTATAGAAAATTATTGTGAATAAATAAAAAAGGACTAAGGGTAGAACACATTTTAGGACAGATTGGATTTTTTTCAGATAAGTTCTTGCTACAAAATCATCCTATAAAAGTTATTATAATGAAAAATCGAGTCTTAAAACCAATGACTACGGAATTATTGCCATGCGGAAACGCATCAAATATAGTTTATAACTTTTTTATTTTATTTAATAAATAGTAGATATATGGTGGAGGGGACACTAACCCAAACCGGTTACTACGTAATCAGTAAATCATTCTAAACCCCTTAAAAATATATGTAAATATGATGTATGATATTTAAAAACAAACAGCTATTGCAAACATTTTGACTGTAGGTATTGCAGTTCTTTTTAAAATAACTTGAACTTTTTTATGTGGATGGTGGTCAGAAAGATGTTCTGAATACGTGGCAACCGCTTTCGCACCGGGGTCTCCTCCACCCTGTATATTTAGAATTAAAAAAACTATATACCTGCTTCATATATTTTCATCGATGACTTATGCAGTTCAGCACAATTATTTTAGACAGTTTTTTACTCTTGTTAATTTATCAAAATAGGACAATTCAATAGCCATATTTGACGAAAGCGTATAGATTTAAAAACCTCAAAAGGTTAAATGTATCTTGAAATAGAGACATTTTTTGTAATGTAATAAATAATGCAGTAAACTTTATATAATTTACACAAGTTTGTTAGGTAAGTATATTATGTTGTTATTTAGAGTTAATTATTATAATTAATATATAAATATATTTGTAGACTATTGTACTGGTTACAATGAATTTTGACTGAATTCTTATTTATAAGTAATTTAGAATTGTCTAGAATGCATGTAAATATGGAAGAATTTTTACGAGCAATTTAATGAAAATTAATGTCCCTGCTGATGTATGTTTTGTTTTTCAAAATGGTCCAAGACCCAAGCACGCGTAGACATAAAATTTTCGTCACTAATATTTCATGAAATGACGGATTTGGCGGTCACAATATCTTCCTCTGTATTATATTATCATATAATGATTAATGTTGTCGAAGTTTTAAAAAAATAAATATTTATTGAATCTTGAAACTAAAAAAAAACTGAAACCAATAAAATCTAGTTTGATCTGTGTACGACTGAAATCGACGCCAGTTGTGTCAATTTCAGTCGTACACAGATCAACCTAGATTTTAAAACAGTTCAGTCACTATGCATGTACGAAAAGCCTCTGAGAAGTTTCCAGATTCGATCCAGGACCAAACAATGCTGCCATTTAATTGAGATTTTTTTTTAATTATGCTGAGTGAAAGGACTAAATAGCTACTGTAAATTAAACTTGATAGACTCTGTACTTTTTGAATCAAAAGACGAAAATTGCGAATTTAGATTACTTAACCTATTTACTAGCACTCAATTTATATGACTATACAATAATTTGTATATACCCTACTTGGTTTTCTACCGCTAAATGAATTTTATTTTGTAAATAATTATCAATGTTTAATATATTGTGTAATAATTATAATTTAAATAAAACTTGGCGTTGGAAAAATTACTTTTATTTTACTCCATTTACGAGTGGCCCTCGTTGGTCCAGTAGTCGCAATCGCGACTGCTGAACATCGTGGGATCGATTCCTGGGTTAGGCAGTGTATTCATGGCTTTTTCAATCAAGGATTTTTGTATTTTTGATGGCACTGTTGGCATCTCCTGGGCATGATGGGCTCAGCGTCGAACATCTGGAATATGCTGGGGTGCACCTTCCGAGGGTCTTGTCCCTGTGTATCAGTCACGCGTACCTTCCAGCTGACTTGATGAAAACCTCAGTTGTGCCCATAGTTAAGAACGGGACGGGAGACATCTCGGATAAGAACAACTGTCGCCCGATCTCCCTCGCGACCATGATAGCCAAGGTGCTTGTCCAGCTCCGTTTGTTTGATTTTTGTTTGGAAAAGTGTATCAAACTACACGATGCTCAGTTTGGGTTTCAGCCCGGCCTATCCACTGAGAGCGCAATATTAAGTCTCACGCACACTGTCCAGTACTACACAGACCGAAAGACACTGGTATATGCCGGTTTTCTGGATCTCTCCCAGGCCTTTGACCTCGTGTCCTACGAAGTGCTTTGGAGAAAGCTGGGGGACTGGTGTACCGGCGGAGATGATAAATATATTTAAATATTGGTACAATACCGTTCGCTCTCGCTCCTCTCGCTATTCGTACGGGCTGGAGTGCGGCGTAAGGCAGGGAAGGTTATCGTCTTCAAAGCTTCAGCCTCTATGTAAATGACCTCATAGTGGAACTCAGCAGTATGCGTGTCGGTTGCCGGATGGGTGGTGTTAGTACTAATAACATTAGCTACACGGACGACATGGTGCTGCTGAGTCCTACTGCAGGGGCTCTCGGGGAGAAGTTTAAATTTTGCGAAGCCTATCTAAGCGGGTCACACGGTTTTGTTTACAATGTGAGTAAGAGTCAGTACCTACATAGTTTTTTAAGGCCGCTGGTAAGTGTCCTGAATCTGTTCCACCCATTGCTTTATATGGTGTTAGCGTACAAAGGGTGGCGCAATTTAAATACCTTGGACATTATCTTACCGACGACCTTAAAGATGATGTCGACATAGAAAGGGAACGTATTGCTCTCTCAGTCCGTGGCAACATGTTGGCTCGTAGATTCGCCCGCTTTACGGACCAAGTCAACGTCACGCTTTATATAGCTTACCGTCAGGGACTGTACACGGGTGGTCTATGGGTTAATCATACCAAAAAATCCTTGGACACTGCGTGTCCAATATAATAACATCATGAGGATGATGTTGGGATTTCCTCGTTTCTGCAGTGCCTCCGAGATGTTCGCGTATGCTCGTACTGACGGTGTTCGCGTTGTGATTAGGAAGTAAGTTGGGTCACTTATGACGAGGGTGCGGGGGAATCACAACAGTATCCTGAAAACTATAGCTGAAGATGTGCGTGCTCCTGTGTTGAAGCATTCCGTTCGTCTGATGTTCGATTAGACATAATACTTATCTCTCTATCGGTTATCTGGATAGGGCGGGTTGTCTCAGCGCAGGGGTCTATATGAGTGTCTGTTTTCCTGCCCTGAGGCGAAATATTAGAATCAGTGTCTTTTGTATTTGTGTTACTAACAATAGTTTTTAAGTCAGTATGTAGGTAATGTTAGATCAAGATGTCCGTAAATAAAAATTGAATTAAATATTAAATCAATTAAAATTAAATAACGCATTATTTTATTACAGGACATCACTAGTCGCTAGAGCCGTGTACGGTGTAGTCGATAAAGGCCTAGTTTACAAAATTGAAGTTACCGACTAGATAGGTTCTGCTCGAATTGTGTAGATAGTAGTTACGTTAATAATATGTTAGTAGCTTCTATTAGACAAAGCTACTCGGCCATGGTTTGTACCTAGTGCTTTTCCCGGTCGGAACCCGAGTATTAATCTTATATACAACTAGCTGCAATTTTCTACCTTTCTACCTACCCTACCTACCCTACCTTTTCTTTGCTATAAACCTCACGGAGCCCGAGACCTTCCAACGAATGCAAAACCGTGGAAATCGCTTCGTGCGTTCTGGAGTTATAGCGTCAGGAAGGAAAACCCGACTTATTTTTATATAGTAGAAGATAATATTTACTGCTTACCGAAGTACAGTTTGTGAAAGACCGACAAGCGTGCATCTTTATGACGGTGGAGCAGGCTATGAAACTTACACAACAACTCAGAGGTGAAATTTCAGGTTGATTAAGGAACCTGCGGAAAGCTGAAGGGAGTAGATCAAAGAGTAAAATAATAATATGGGAGAAGAGAGCCCTCTTGTGCCATTTCGAAGCATACAGTTTTGAAACGCCATCTACATTTCTTAACGGGAACTAAGGCTCTATAGGTAGATATATAGTTATGAGTGTATGTATGTACCTACGTATAGGTCCGTATAGTTTTGTTTTATTTTGCAATAGTAAGTAGTTTTTGTTGGTGGATGCGATTTGCAATATCTTTACCAGTATCTTTACATCCAAAAGCGTAACGGTGAGGCATTGTATCTATTTTGATAGACACACACACAGCACAAAAAAGCGTCTTTTCGCAAAAATACCAATATAGAAATTGCTAGCCTCAGCGACGTAGCGGCTGTAAAACATTAGTTTCCGGGTAGTAGTCCAACAACGGGACGGAGGAGAAACTCAACTCGATGTCTGATCAAAAAATTGACACACGAAACAAAAAGGCGTAGACGCAAGTTGCGGCGACTATGTTTTGTGATGTTGCCAGATAGGTTATATCGCACAATAACAATTTCCGTGATTAGGTTGCCATAATTGATAAGACTAGATAGAAATAGAATTTAATAATATGATAGTAAGGTTCTAAAATGTTACAATTGTTCTCTAGAAAAATATTTTGAAATAAATTAGAGAACTCAATTATTTGATTTTGTTATTTGTTTTAAAGCAGATCACGGAGACATCTATTGATGTTGATGACACTAATAGATTTTCTGTTAAGAAAAGTAGATGGCGACTCGTTCTATACTAAGGTTGTACTTGTTCTAACTGTGCCCCCCCCTGGAGAAGATTCACTGCTCGTCAGTGCAGGGTGGTCAACGCCATCTTTCGGCTTGTTTAAACAGGCCCAACGGCGATGGACGAAAGGGGCATTGATTTGGTTATGTGGCTCCATAGCATCTTTTGAGAACTGAGTACTTCACTTGTTGCCGGATAGATGTCGCTTCTTTAATAGTGTGAGTATTGAAGATAAAGATAGAAATATCTCAAGTCTTAGGTGTGTTTACTGTCAAACGATAACATTTGCTCAGAATTTCCTTAACATTTGTGTTGGCTTGGCTTGGCATCTGTGTGAGTCACTTCCACAGCCCAGTTAGGTATCTACTAGATAACTCCAAGCCTCTTTGTAAAACCTTTTGACTTCAGACTAACATCAAATCATATATCATATTATTTTAAGGTTTAAAATAAAACAACGAATTCAATACCGTTTTTCGAATTTATTTTTACATATTAGATGATTAATACGTACAGTCTTGGGAATATAAAAAAAACGCTATAATTTACAACAAATTCAATGTTATTTCGATTGAAGTACCTCGGTACATCCATCATATATACACTTAGAGTAAAAAAATAAAATTAAAAAGTGGCATGTATGGTATACAGCTATTTTACCATACTTATGTACTTAAACATTACATTTATTTACATAGGAATTAATTAAATGAGCATTTTTACTAATGCAACATTATTATTCTTTTAACCTCAAAATAACGTTACAATATTCGAGTGAGATGGTATTTTTTTATCAATAAATATTCTTTAGTTTTTTTCGTCTAATTTATACAATTATTTTATCTATCTATTGTAGTGGCAACATTCATTATTTTTTTTTAACTATGATAGTCTAGGAGATAGTCATATTGAAAAATAAGTTATTTCGAGATCTAGAAATAGCTGCCTGAATATTTTAATTATTGATAATAATATAGTTTAATCAAGACAGAAACTAAATATAATTTATATCTTTAGTTTTTTTTCAATATTGCTATCCCTAGACGTCATATTATCAACATATTTTTATGTCGTATATTTTAACATATCTACATAGATATTTTCTTTCAGATATTTATGTAACAGATAAAAAACACAGATCATTTTTATAATAAACGATGGCAACCTGGCACAGTGGACAAGTTTAGACTATAAAGTATTCCTTGACTTGTTTCAAATTACAGAATAATCATAATCAAGAAAGATTTTAGTTGGTATCTTTATCAGTTTTACAAATGAAAACTGCAGAGTTCTGCAGACTCTGCAAAACGGTGTCAAGCTCAATTTTGTGATATTTATCTGTTCATTCTTGCTTTGCTGTGCTTTTGTTTTGACTATACTACCATATTATAAGGAAAGTTTTAATAATATGGTAACACTCGATCAATCACTCGAAGCTCAGTTTTATTCATGTTCAAACAAATTATTTTAACATCTGCCAAAGAATATGCATTAACCAGTAACAGTTTTACTATGACAATAATTATTTTATGGATATGACAAATGACACATAGAACATTTAGGTCAGAAAAATCAACTCATATAAATATTTTTATTAATTTGTAATGACCATAGAAATATGTAGGTATAGTTAACTGATTATTAAACACAATCATTTCTTAGATATTTTTTATTAAAATCACACTTAATAAAAATGCTATTTAAAACTTCTTGCGTTTTCTGTTTTAGAAGGTTTTGCATTTTTTTTTGTGATTTTAATAAAAATTACCCTTAAAATAATTTAAAGTAATACTTCCAACATTATTTTAAATGTTGAACAGTGCACTTATTATTTAGAATTATTTTGATAATATCTTAACATTAAAATATGGACAGATTGTTTCAAATAAAATGTTTATTGATAGGTATCACATACATTTAAATCTTCATTTAACACTAAAATAAACGGGTTAGGTTAATGTAACTTTAAGTGGTTTAAGTCTAAGTGGGAAATGATATTAGAATTTGAACTGCGTATCAACTCAAACGCAAAATGCAGAGTTTGGCAAACTCTGCAAAGTTTTTCTGAACGAAATCTCATAAGATATATTTTACATAGACCGTATAAACTAAAAAATAAGCTATTTACAAAAGGCCGTTATGATTTATAACCTTAAATTACGTTTTTATACCTAACATTTACAATTTTACATGATTTTGATTCGACAATGTCAAACGGGTCATGGTTATAAAAATGATTCTCTTAATGATACGTATATTTTAACGCAATACTCTTTGCTTAGAGGCCGTAACTAGTCAAGAAATTAAAAAGAAATCAGTATGAACTGTACAGTTTAAGTATAATTAAGTTACTTAAATAAAAATAGCTTTAAAATGCTTATTTTGCCTTATTTAAGGCCTTTTATCTCTTTTCCCCTTTTCAATGACATTTAATGAGCATGTTTAATCAATGCATCTCACCTAAGAATATACTGGCTCGAGTGCCTACACATATCAATATAAACTTGATACTTAGTATAGCCAGACAGTAAATATTTTATCAAAAACTGAGTTCTGTCGCACCCGACAGATTTATGGTAAATCAGGTATGCGAAGGCTGAGAGTTCGGAGACGGGTCCTTCATCGAACGAATCCTTAGGAACCCGTCTTGAGCTACTAGCATGCTGTTGCCCTCAGCCTCCGTGGGTATCTCATCCTGCGGCTGGGAGTACGAAGCCTCGTAACTGCAGTTCCTAGGAGCTGGTTGAGGGGTCCCTCCCAATGCACAAGGATACCCTCTCTCATTGGGGTCTTCTGAGAACCCGTACAAGTCTGTAGACTTGGGTCTATCAGGGAACCCATTTCCTTTACCACGCTTCTGGCTCCCGCTAGAGTTGACCATGGAAGTTGACGGCGAATTTCTGCGCTGTGAACTTCTGATCTGTTGGCACGGGTCGTTGCTGTAACTCCTGTTGGGGTTCAAGGTCTGGATGCCAGAAGCGTGGTAAGAGGCGTTTTCCGTATTATAGTTGCCGTATTCATCAGGCGTATGGGGCTGATGGTAGTGGTGCCCGATCGAGGCATCGTAACCCATCGTCATGCAGTTCTGGACATTCTTGTTCTTCGCTCGGTGCTTTTTCCGAGGATTACTATTGGTCCGTGACGAAACTCTATCATAAGACATGTGTTTGAAATTGTGGGAGCTGCGGTTCGACCCTGCGTTGTAGTTCTGATTCTTGATGTCCCTGATAAAGTCGCTGTTGCTACCGTATTGGATAACATTGTATTCGTGGTCTAAGGGATCGTCGCCCTGAAGAGACTGAATGGCTGGATCACAGTTGGAATAATGATCGTCTGACGCAGATTCTATGCCATTATACCCAGCCAAGTTCGAATGGTGTTTAATCAGGTGGTTCGTAACACCTTGACTGGACGTCGCGTTACTGGATTCTGTCGAACTGCTGTGTCCTGCGTTCGCTATGGAGCTGTGTCCAGAATAGTTCTCAGTCCCTGAGTTAGTGTCGCAATTTCCAGTCAAAGTGTTAAGTTGGAATCTTTGATGGTCTATCACTGGTCCGCAGCAGGGATCAGGCATGGCTGGATGGTGACCTGTGGTTTCATAAATAGGCTTCCCAGTCCTCATCGTGTAAGTATGAAGGTTGGTGTTTGTGTTGCATATCGCTGGGTAGTCTGATTCAAACTGTTCATTGCTAGAACCTGCTCCGCAAGCGAAAAGACCAAGGCCTGATATTTTGTGACCGTCAGCCTTTTCGTGCTGCAATGCGATTCCAACTTTCAGACTTATGACCCAGGAGATAAGAGCAACTATACTGACTTCTAAAAGCCTCAGAGAGAACTGGTAGCCCCATTGAAGCCAGTCAAACTTGGTCATGTTGTGCTGATTAATTCCAAAGATCCCGAAAATCTGCAACGCTGCCATCAGAATAAAAAGCAAGGCCGTCGCCAATTTTATCTGAATTGCATGTTGCAGATTCTGGAAACCATTTATATACGTATGACTCTTTTTCTGAAGAACAGTCTTGAGCATTTTATATACATATAGGTAGCAAAGACCTAAAGTAAGGCATGCTATTATAAATATTATTTGACAAGTAAGACCTAATACCCTCTTTTCGACGCCCTGCGTATTTCTATTTATTGTATTACTACTTTCAAAGATATGCAACATTAAACAGGACAGTATGTGCAGACTGCCGCCTATAATAATCGTTCTAGGTCGAAGAAGGAATGCACAGCAGGTATTCTTAAAATTAATACTATTAGTTAGGAGGAATAGTATGATACAAGCAAATGCTATGCTAAGGAAAATTTCTGGGACATGGAGAAGAATCTCACTGATAAATTTAGGGAGCGAATTATTGATGTTATAAGGATCATAGCACATGTAAAAGATCCTGAGAAGACACACAAGGACTAAAATTAAATGGAGTATGATGAAATAGTACTGCGTAAACAAATGTGTGTACTTATTGTAGCAGAATATTTTGAAGATGGAGTACACTGCTAATATTGTGAACATAACAGTTGCAAGATAAATGTGGAGGTTCCACGCGAAAGGCCAAGCCGCTCCTGGCCTTTGGACTGGTCCTGAGTTCTTCGAATCCTGTTTCAGGATCTTCTTGTCCGAATTCACATTGGCTAGATTGTGATACCTCTCTGTGGACATTTCAGGGTCTTTCAACTCAAACCCTATGGTCGTAGCAGGAGTATATTCATCCTTTCTACTATCATTCCTATCTGTCTGTTTATTAGTCGCATACTGAAGATTTCTTCTCGTATTCGTTTCTCCATTTTGATCTACAATTAAAGGTCTATCTAGATTGTTCATTTCTGGGTCTAGGACTGCTAAAACGGATCCTTCAGTTGAAGAATCTCGGCTTGAGTCGCTTAATGTGACTCCGACTTCCTTTGTGACGAAGATGTCACTCTTGGAGGTCTTTTCTTGATTGTGTTGAGGCTTCGCTGTGACAGTTCTTAGGAGGACGTCTGGGATGTCCTCTTTCCTCCCATTGGAGCCCGACAGTATCCTGGATATGGTCGGGATGTTGAGAGAGTTGGGCACGAAGTCCGTAAAGTTCGCCTGGTCTGTTCCAGGCTGTTTGATGTCACTGTCTAGTTCGTCCGGCTGGAAAAGAGAAAATCTGGTTAGGAAACTCAAAACAATGCTAAATTTTACTTTTTTCGAAAGTCAATGAATTGTAAAATAACTTCATCCTTATTTTTGAAAACATTATATATGTAGATGATCTTTACCTTATGGCTAGGTGTGTTAAGAGCCTTCTTCTTCTGGGGTTCGATTCCCGCCGGCGGCATCGGCGGCGCTGGCGGAGGTGCTGGCACCTGGGGCGATGAAGTCTCCTGAAAACAGACAAAACAAACAATCAATGTTATGTGTAGTTCAGGTGAACATGACAGTTTGATGACCTGTTTGGCTTTAAATCCTGTGATTTATATCACTTCAGGTAATCTTGGTCAAGTAATTTTGTAAGAATTATTTTGTTTAGTTGTTGCATGAAGCCTTGAATATGATTCGCAGGTAGTTTTATTGGGCTTTCCCATTCCATATTTTTTCAGACCGGAATCTCGGTTTGTGCCCGGTTGATTGATGGTAAAGGTCAAATCTTTAGGTTCTACAAGTATGTAAGGAAAAGCCTTTTACATATCCTGCCCTATCAGAAATGGGAACCCAGAAGTTCTAATAGATTATTTAAATTATAACATCTCATCTATAACACGGAGTTGAACAATTCCTTCAAATACAAATTCAGATCAGACCAGATATATTTAGGGGCATTGTTAATCGTAACCACGAATCGTTTCCATCATTAACCTGCGCTAAAAATAACCACAGCTGGCACAAATTTCGATAATTATTCACACAGAAATAGGTCGGTTTTCGACAATGGCTAACGAGAGCTCTTAGGACCGCTTACATACACGAACGCGTATGACAGAGGACTGGAATTATATTTCGAAAACATTTGAAATGGAATCCATATTATCTTGTATCTGAGCCCTGTTTGAATTAATATTTTTTCGTGTACGTTAGGCATTTTAATTATAGCAGCATTTCTGTTTTCAGGCATATTTTCATGTATTCTTTTGCATAATTCCTTTGTATTTCTAACTTTGACATATCGTACTCCCGTAGGTCTATCTTCAAAAATATCAAATACATGGTTTTTGAAAAAGATTTGTTAATGATAGTTTTATTTGTGTGTAAAATGCTGACTGGTTATGATTATTAATAGAAGCACTCCATGCATAGGCAAAAACAGGTTTGCAGATAGCTGAAGGAGTAGCAGTCAACATCATCTTAAGGCGTAACCTGTTTTTGCTTCCATTCTGCCCTGTCATTTAGTTCTTTTGCTTTCACATCTTTCCTCATACAGTACATCCATCACAGGACTAGCCGATCGTAGCTACTATGATCATGTTCTTACCTGTCCGGGTGGCCTGATAGGTATTCTGTCATGGCCCGGGCCGAGGGAGGGCGGAGGGATAGGCCGCCTGTTGAGATAGTTGTTCCCATCTGTGTTAGTGCCTGTGGATTGAACATGGATTATTATTTATGAGGTGATAAGAGGATAAACTGAAGGAAGTCTTTAAATAGGCCCTGGACCCAGTTGGGTTGTAGCATGGAAAACCTGTCCAAGTGCAGGTTGATTAATATCTCTGAGATTTGCGGGTGTATGTGGTGCTGTTCTAAAAGCAATTGGGCACTTGGTTATCATGTTCTGCTGTTTGTTTATTGCAGTAACTGATGGACCCTACTGATGGCTCTGAAGTCGTGGCTCAGTTCTGGGCCATAACAATGTAGATTGCCGTCAACACGTTAAGAAGAAGAAGGGGATAAAACTGATATTGGTTGTTAGGGATTCCGTCACTTTTAGTTAGTATCTGTAGCACTAAGAAAAAGGGCGACCGTTTTGGGGGACTGTATTTTGTAACTTTGAAGTCTATTTAAATAGTGTTTGAATTAATAACTTTTCACTTTAAAATGGAAGTTACTAAATTAAGTCTTCATGAGCATTTAGTGCTGCTCAATCACCTTAGGCTTTGCGCAAAGGTAACAAACATTTGGAACTTCAAAGAGGTTTCAGCTGTTCTCTATATTAGGAAACTAAGAATTGTTATTTCAGCTCCTCAAAATGGATCTTTTTAAGCATGAGGTTCTGGGTTCAATTCACGGGTTGGTCAAAGTGTTATTGGGTTTTTCAATCAGAAACGTCTCAGTTGCAGCCACAGAGTCTGGATCCGTGAACGGTTGATGCCAATAGGGTCGCCCTCTTCTACATGGTACTTAAATATAACTGTCGAAATGTGGGTGGGTACATTTCTACCCAACCCGAAGGGGAGTACAAGTGTGTTATGTTATTTAAACTCACCATTTAGATGACATTTCTTTTTTTTATATGAATTAAATTCTCATTAGGATGAACAGTGTCCTGTTGTCCACTTACCTCTAAGTGTAGGCTTGTCAGCAAAGGGGTTTCTGTACTCGGGCGGCAGCGGGGGGGTGAAGAAGGCTCTGCCGGGGGGAGCGTACGAGGGGACAGCCCCTCCTCCCCCCACCCCGGCCAACAGAGCGGCGCCGTGGTGTTGTGGTGGCCTGTGAAAGATAATGATAAAATTAGATGTGCCTTTATATACAACGTCCGAAGGAAAGAAAGGACGGAAGGCCAAAGAAAAGATGGATTGATTGTGTAAGGAATGATATGAAGAAGAAAGGAGTAAATGATGCCGTGACGTCTGATAGGTTTATATAGATTGCCGACTATTAGTTGCGGGTTGGTCGAAAGAGATACATAGGCTCCGGAACACGCAGGGCAAAAGAAGGAAGATAGATGGGTTAGTCAGTAAATATCTGAGACTCCACCCCGCTCCGGTCAGAGTGGGGGAAGTTATTTAATGATGTCCCATCCGCAAAAAAAAGACTATTACTAACTTTTTATAATCATACTGCTTGTTGTTGTACTTTTAATTATAACAGAGTAAATCAAATCAAATCATCTTTTTTTTATTGACAGTTTTTAGTATTGTAGTACATGAGTATATGGGTTCTATATGGTAACATTACTGATTTGCTACAATTATAGTGGGTGCAGTTCAGTTAGCCTGTATGAAGGAGTGACAGTTCCGAACCCCCATGAATTTTAAACATTAAATACTTAATGTTTAAATATACATGTAATATTAATAATTACGTACATTGCTAATTAAGTGATTAAAATTAACATACAAATAATTAATATTTTTAAAACTTTAAGTGAGAACAATTTTGAATATTAAGAAATGATTAAGAACTTAGTTTTTTGTGGATCATAGGAGAGTGAACATAGTACAGCTGGTGTTAATTAATATTTGTGAACAGCTATGTCCCACCGTTTGGGCGTACAGTAATAAATATCGTTATGTTCTTTCCTCTGGTTTTTTAAGCTATTGCATAGCTTTTATCGAGGGCTTTGAGCGCGGCGACCGAATCAAGAAATTTCGTAACGAAAAAATCCTAACACTTTTATTACCAATACGGTCGGTTATTTCAATTCACTCTTCCAATGTTCTCTCAGCGTGTTTAGTAAAGAATCGGGTTGGTTTATCGTCGGTACGCTGGATCAAACCGAAGTTCTTGTTTTTCTTTTTGCGACTTCTTTTTTATTGAAAGTATTTTTAAAATATTATTATATGTATTTAGATGTTTTTATTTATTGCATAAGTTGATAAAAAATGCTATGCAATAGCTTTACCGTGGCAGTCCCCGAGTGCCACACTTTTTTTTTTAACAATTATTTGCTATGGTTTAAAGCAAAGAATATTTACGTGACTCAAACAAGAAAAAGGATAGCCTGGAATCGCCTGAAAGAAGCGGTATTGTAGGTAAATGTTATTTTCTTGGCGTACAAATCGGAATTCTTAAGTAAAAAATTGTGCAAGACTGTATTTCTTGCCAAATGTTCCTGCGCTTAAGTAGAAATAAAAAACCCGGCCGAATGTGAGTCGGATTGGCATACAATAGGTTCCGTAGCACTAAGTAATAGAAAAAACAATATTATGAACGCACATTAAAATTAAATGGAAATTTATACTCGACCGCAAAACTAAATTTGTTCTTCATAGTAACTTAAGGAATAACAAAGATCCATCTGCAGTTTGATGAAAAAATGTTGTTAAAACTATCTTCGACGAAAGATTTTTTTTTATGCATAACCAATAATTTTATTGTTTTTCCTCATCTTTTGAAATTAAAGGGGAGCAATGTTATGCTGTAACCAGTAAATAAATTGTGAAGTGAAACGTGACCAAAATGAATATTTCTTTATAATTTTTATCTTTATTTATAAATTTTTTTTTATTTAAACTCATATTTTATTTAAATATTTAAAAATGTAAAAGTAAACATTTTTAAATATTTATTGAAATTATGTGTCTAATTTTTAAAAAGTGTATAACATTTTAATATATAAAAAAGGCATCCGCCGGTATCGGGAGCAACAAGCAGGTAACTTGGACCTTCACAATACGGGCCGTATCGAGGATTATGAATTAAGCCTATTTATGTATTTTTGTAATTTATTTAGTTATAAGTACATTTTTTCAAACTTCCTCATACTCATTCCTTAGGAGTAAATGATGCCGTTAGTATATTAGCTGATAGGGGAGAATGGAAGAAGAAAACGTGTTGCGACGACCCCAAATAGAATGGGACAAGTGCAGGAAAATGATGATTTAGTTATACCTACATTTTTTCGCGAAAGTTTGTAGAAAAAACTTAATATTAAAGTATTTTGAGTTCAAAAGACTTCTCCAAACATAATAGAAATAGCGTATGTCTCCATACATACAAATTCACAAGAGCTTGCCAATTTCTTTAGAATTCAATGCGATGCATATAAAACGAAGTTCCTTACATGTCTAAGGCTAACATAATACAAATCGCATTGTGAATGCAGGTCCTACAAATCATATTATTACGCTTTCATACTTTAGCGGAACAGCAGAGGTAGAAATTCTATAATATTTTTTAAGACACACTAGGAGTTCCTCCTGTATCGTGGGTGCGTTTACAAACATTTAAACTCACACACACAAACAGCCAGACCCGGAACAACTATCTGTAGGCCATACAAATATTTGTTCCGTGCGGGAATCGAACCCGCGACACGCAGCGCAGCAGTCGATCGCTCTGCCACTGCGCCAACCGTGTCGTCAAATCTGAATTATTTGGTCGCAGCTTCCTGAGGTAGTATGGTATGGGTGACCACCCCTTTCATGCAGTTTCCCCCGTTCCTCGGAAAGCACCTTAAGCTGTTGGTCCCAGCTGTGGAAATTGGTAGGTAGAGTGTATAAGGTTAACTATACTATCCTAAACAGGAGACTTCCAATGATTGTCACAATGAACGGATATTGCCAGTGTCACCTTACGTAGCTGACACATTCGTGATTGTCTTTTTGTTTGTTTATTGTATACAGGAAGAGGTTACTTAGTGATTACGATCTGGGGGCTTAGACAAAGTAACAATTTAAAAACGATAACGAAGTTAGAAATCGTTATCGCTCAGCAGTCACTAATACATTTTCAACTTTATACCCTAGTGCATAAAGTTGAAAATCTATTAAAGACTGCTGAGCGAAACAAACAAAAACGATATGTAAACGTCAATAGATTTTCAACTTTATTAAACGCGCGTATAAAGTTGAAAATGTATTAGTGACTGCTGAGCGATAACGATTTCTAACTTCGTTATCGTTTTTAAATTGTTACTTTGTCTAAGCCCCCAGGTTACCTAACCATGGTTTCCTGCCCTGTAAGACACCGTCCGACATCTGCATTATTATTCTATATTGCTTTACTGTATTTAAACTGCTACTTATGGGATACTAGCTGGCGCCCGCGTCTTCGCCCGCGTGATATCGAAAAAAATATCCTATGTTTATTTTATTCTAGACCATACGTTCAGCCGTTTTGACGTGAAAGAGAAACATAATAGGTATTAGTAAGATAGCTGGCCCCCGCGGCTTCAGCCGCGTGATATCGAAAAAAAAGTAGTTCTTAACTCCGGGCTGCTACTGTGAAATTTCTGGAAAACCCCGCCTGACCCGGGATCGAACCCAAGACTCCATGCTCAGCAGTCGCTTGCGAATCATATTTAAAATCAACATACCACAATACAAAAAAAAACCTAAGAAAATCGGACGGCACGGCGGTGCCCCCGCAAGTCGTATACCTTACAGTAACCTCTTTAACAATATAACAACGCGTTCAGGGGTATGTTGGGGCTCCCATGGCGGTGCAGTGCTTCCGGCATGTTTGCCGAGTACAGCACGGATGGCTTCCAGGCGGTGCTTCGCAAAAGGACGGCCTCCCTGTGGTCTTGGCGAAAGGGTAGCACCAACAGGCTTCTGAGTGTGTTGTCGGACAGAGTGGACAGCCAATTTTTGAGGCAGTGGTCGCTCATGCATGTCCAGTATCTTGATTGTTAAAACAATCAGTTTAGTTTTTAAGTTTCTTCTACTAACATAAGTATTATTTTATTATTATATGGACTTGTAACTTTATGTGGCTGGTCTAAAATAAATATTTTCAATTTCAATAAAAGTGATTGTCAGTTATCAACGCCCTCTGGTGACTAGCAGCCGCACTTCCAGGCCACCATGTTTCCATAGACTAACATTTTCTCATAAGTATCGTATGTCATGTCCGTATCACAGGACCACACATATAAACATACTTATTGTCTTCAATTCTTGGATTTCAATAGCTATTGTATTTTTAATGTAGCTTTTGATTTCATAGAAATATTTTTATTAATCTAAGTATAAACAAATGTTGGAATTCTCGGGAAGAGCGGCTGGGTTGCGTAAATAATATTACTAAGGTTTATATATATAAACATTTCTTGACTTAAGCGAAAGTAACGATTTCAATCGTAATGTATATTTATTTACATAATAAATTCCGAGGTTTGTTAAGTTTGTGCCAAAAAATTGATGGCAGTGAATTAGTTTAAAGTTAAATCTGAATTCATTTGTAAATGTCTAGTTTTATAAAAGCTAAATCTAGGTCTTAATAGGTCTCATTTCTAGTTTGGTTATGGAATCATGGGTTCCTTTCTAAAGTTGTCCGAAATAATGTAGGTAGTTTAACTGCCATAGCAAAAAAAAATATATTTACTTTTTTTTTCACTATATTCATTAAAAAAAACCCAACTAAAAAGTCCGTGAGAATTGTTAAAAAAAATTGTTTACTAACACACCAAACCAATTTGTTGTCTTTTAAAAGGCAATTTAATACACCGAAATTGGAACGTAAATTTTATTATGGCAATACCGTAAAGCGAATATTTTTCTGAATGTCGTTGACCTAAGTATTTGTAATCAATCCAGTGTAAAAAGACCTCTTGATTTTGAACATTTTGTACTGGTACAGAGATCAGTACTCAAATCCCAGTCTTCCATGGAAATGACAGAAACTGGCAATGTGCCATAGCTACGCCATTCAGTACGCTTTATTTTCGGTACGCAAACCGCATTTTAATGAGAAACGTTAAAAAAATGTCTAGGTTTTTAGCTTAACAATAAGTACCTGTTGACTATCCATATAGGTACTTACTTTAAAATATTTTAAGAAAAATCTTCTAGAAACTACTAAAAACGCACCTCGATCCTCAAGTTTTAATTGCTTAAAGAAAATAATTACAACTAAAACATTAAAAATTACATTTAAAAAAAATCCACAGATAAAATAGAAATTACAAAAACAAATAAAACTTTTTGTTCATAATCTCCTTTTGTTACAATGTGCCATTAGCTAATAGATGGCGTTACTAGAACAATGCAGATTATTATCGGATTAAAACTCAACCACAATTAAATGTCTATTGTTATAGCTAAGTATCTCGAATAAAATAGTTTCCAGTATAATCAAAATAGTTAAATTCAAACACAATTAGATTGTAAAAAGATAACAGTAGTGGTTGCCATTGAATTAAATAGCTAAATTAATTTTACTACTCGCCCCTAGATGGCGTAATAAGTATGTGATACAATTTCGCAATCTCCACGAGGCTTAGTCCGTTTAGTTTTAGATTTAAAAACAAATGAGATAATATTGTGACATTTATATGCGAAAACGTAGGCGTTTACATCTCCGACAAGATGGCTATTTAGATAAATATTCTAATGCTGCTAGTTTATGGACTGATCTTTAATGGAAATGCATAATTCGAGTTTTTTTTTTCTACAATAACGAAGTGGTTCAATAAATACTAATAAATACCACTCCATATCGTAAAAGGTAATCAAATTATAGACATCATCATCGTTTTAGTCTCCATTTAAAAAAAAAAACTGAAATGATGAAAAAAAAAAACGGAAGAAAAATACATACAGTCCTTAAACATCGACTTTCACAAAATGAAATTAAAGTGATTGTTCTTTTTTTGGGTTCCGTACCTCAAAAGATTTTTCCTTTTAGGTTTTCGTCTCTCTGTCAAGATCTTTTATCTCAGGAACGCATGGAGGTATCGAGTGATGGAGAATGAAACTGTCCCTTGGAGCTGTGAAAAAAGTACTAATTTAAAGTTTTTTTTTCGAGCCAAGTAACAGATGGCGCTACCATCTTTATGAAATGTCGCTTGTGAGGTTTTGGTGTGACATAAGTTTCTGAACATGTCACCCGACTAAAACGATTTTAAAGACGTTATCACGTCAAAAACCACCGGGTGGGAAATCATCTAATGACTTCCCCCGCTCTGGGCGGAGCGGGGGGGCATGTCAGACTTGTACTGACTTAAAACCACCCATGTTCCTTCTATTGCCCTTTGCGTTCCGGGGCCGCGGTATCTCTTTCGAACAACCCGCAACCCCGGCAGGTGTACGGTACCCTTGGTATGCGAGTCCGACTCGCACTTGGCCGGTTTTTTAAAAACAATAATAATACCTAAACGAGATGTAGAATAGAAGAGAATATACGTTATTGCACACCAAAATTGAAACATAACTGATTTACAAAAAATGCTTAAGTTAATGTTAATGTTACAATGAGATGTAGCCCTAAAGTACTTCTTCTTTCAACATAAAACATACCAATTTACACAAACCACATACCGACATAAAGTAGCAACATAAATAAGATTGTTTTGGCAATAAAATATAAAACCGCGGAGCACAATGCAAATATGAACAATACTGTGTTGCCAGATTAATGATCACAGACACAGTCTGAGTTGTAGGTTGAGAGCATAGACATGGTTCTTGTTTTTTTTCATTGTCCTCACAAGTTCACAACATTATACAAGTATCAACGGCATTCAGTTATTGAGATCGAGATCGAGAATTGAAATTGACTACTTACATTTAAGTTTTAAGAAAATCTAAGGGTTTTAGAATAGGTGTTCAGCTAGTTTCGTGAGGAGAAAAGAGGAACAAAGATTAAAAAAAAAACAGATATAGTTTTAAATAATGTATAAAACTTTGTATTGTGTTATTTTTAAACATTAAATATACGCTAGTATCACCAATTTCTTGGTAATATTCTGTAGATGACATTTATGGCATAATACAAAGGCTAAAACCATAGAGCATAATTTAAGCGTATCAGAACTCGATTGAGCATAGACTAGCGAGTTATGGTGTCATCCACCGCGCCAGCATGGGGTGAATGACCATAATTGAACATAATGATATATTGCTAGACTGAGGGCAACATAAGTTTTCTGTTTTCCTACAATTTATGTCGAGGAGACTAGTTTTATATGCATAGGCGACGGTCAATTAGGAAGAGTCCCCGTAATCATTATTTTAACCTAGCATAATGTTAATTAGTCTATTTTGAGACAAAGCATGACCACACAGTCTTAGAAATTGCGAACTGCGTGTTGTGGATGCCATGTCTTACGAATTTTTGGGTTCCCGATTTTTTGACAGTCATTAATTTAACATAAGACACGACACCTCTGATTTTTTGGATTCATGTGCGTAATGTATTATTATCACTTGCTTCGGTGAGGAGAACATCGTGAGGAAACCAAACCAGCATGTCGAAGTATGTGTGTATTTCTCGAAGGCATGTAAAGCGAAGACCGTCTTCTATTGCCTTTAAAAAAAGGGGGCCATCTAGAGACGGCAAACCGTGTTCCACGCGCGCCTCAAAGAGAATTCAGCAAAGCAGAGGGCACCACCGCCTGCCGGGGTTGCGGGTTGTTCGAAAGAGATACCGCAGCCCCGGAAGGCAAAGGACAATAAAAGGAACATAGATGAGTTTTCAGTAATAGTCTAACACTCCCCCCCACCCCCGGGGAAGTTATTTGATAATTTCTATCCGCAAAAAAAGGGGTAAGTACATTTGGAACATGGAACTTAAACTTAACTAGGTTTACTATTAGATACACATTTGCTTAACCTTTCGGGGATTACAAGCGTGACGTTTTGGTACTACTGTGATGTTGGCAATCGAAATTCTGTAACATTTGGCAAAACAGATATCCTAAAGTTGGACTAGTTGTCAAACTTCCGGGTAACTACCAGTAGCGATCATAACAACTATAGAAAGCCCTCCAGGCTTCGTCTGTCTGTGAGAGAGTGGAACGTAAGGGAATGTTCACACAGCAGTACGTTTTAGAGGATCGTTTTAACGTATCTGTCGCTAATGGATACAATGTACAATCCGATAAAACGGAGTAGTGTTGTCATGTCATCTTAATTACTTTATTTTAGAATAATTTATTTCTACTATCACTCTAGACGCTCTTGACGTGCACGTTTAACTACATCCCACACATATGTGTAATCTCGACATGAATGATGTATCCATGATCTTGTAAATATATTATGATTAAAAAGAGTGTCCATGGAGTTTTACAGACTCATAATAACTTGTGAAAGTACTGTAGTTGCCCATTCCAAAGCGTAGATCTCTATGGAGAAGAATGGGCAAGAAATTCCATGGTCACTTTTAAATCATAATATTTTTACAAAATCATAGATACATCATCAAAATACTGCCATTGTTACCTCCTAAAACCCAAAAAAGCCAGACAACATGGGTCTTCAACATAACTAGCAAAATATGGGTGTTCAAATACGTACATCTGTGCCTAACCTTAGGGTTAGGTTAGGGAATTACAACCGTGATTGTATGTATTAAATAGCATTAAGTTACGGAAACCGGAGCCTAATTCGGCAGATATTTCTGCATCCATGAGTAAATGAATGATCAAAATAACTCAAAACCGCTCTTAGCTCAAATCACACTTGCGTTGGATTTATTCATTTTGACAGGCGGGTATTAATTCTTCAATCAGGCTTAAAGCCGCGCATTTAAAACAATATTTAAGTCAGGCGAATTTGCGTTCAAATCTAATGCAAAATATGTTGACTCCGGCTGCGTCTGTGTCGCCATAAGCTGTGTGGCTACTTGTACTGAACTTATTTGTTTATTTTAGGCTGACTCCATAAACAAATATTATTTTAATTTTATTTATTTTTTGCTATCTTCTCTTAATTTCTACACTAATTGAGTATTTACTTATTCAAAGCAATGTATTTCTGTTGACTTTTGTCCAAGGTGTCGGCAGGCTTATTGCCGCTTCAGACGGAATGACAAAAGATTGGGCGTCTTGTTGGCGCGTCAGCCTCCTATTGGTCGACTGATGCGCCACGTCGGAGCGTTGCTTTCTTTAAATAAAGAATGAAGTTAGCGGTAATGTTTTCAGATCCACACTATTCTATTTATCTTTTATTATTATTATTTATTTACATCATAATTATATCGTTATTTCACATTTATATTATTATTATTTTATCACTAAGTACCTACTTATTTATTTGTACCTACTTGCTGCCATCGTCCGTGTGTCACTGCGGGTGCCAACTGAAAACCAGCGTTGGGTGTCTGACGCGTAGCATATGCTGAGTTGGTAACCCTTTCGTTATGGGCACGCTCAGCGCATCCTTGTCCATGTTTTTCCGTTCTGTGTACCTTTTTTTTTTTTGCTTTTGCTGTTGTGTTGTGTCTGTTTCGAATAAATATTTTTCTATTCTATTCTATTCTATTTCGTTTTTTTGGTAGGATTTAATTATGTCGATATTTGACTGGTCCGTCGCGACTGCTGAGTAGGATTCCCCGGTCGAGCAAATTGTTAATGGGTTTTTTCATAATGATTTTTTTAGCAGCGGTCACGGCGATGGGTTTTGTGCCAAGTTGATGGCAATAACAATTATATATAAAATTATATTAATAATAATTATATTTACGGGCCTGTTGGTCTAGTGGTTAGTGGCCCTGACTGCTAAGCCGGAGGTCGTGGGTTCGATTCCCACTCAGGACAAACTTTGTGTGATGAGCATGATTGTTTGTTCTGTGTGTGATTTATCTATAATATGTATGTATTTATAAATTATATAAGTATGTATATCAGTTGTCTGGTTACCATAACACAAGCTCTGCTTAGCTTGGGATCAGATAGCCGTGTGTGAGTTGTCCCAAGATATTTATTTTTTTATATAAGCGAAATTTGGGTGTTGGTACACCTCTGCTTAATCCTGCGAAAATAACAGGCGTGATGTTTTAACAGTATAAATATATAAGCTACTAAAGCGTTACATTTTTAAACGATTAGCTAAACTGATATGGATACTGACAACTCAAACTTAAACTCAAAGCATTTATTTAAATTAGACCATTACAGGCACTTTTAAATATCTTATAAACAAAAAAAAGAATGCTGCTACAGTCCTGGTCACAGGACATAATAACTTGTGACAGTACTGTAGTTGACCATTCCAAAGTGAAGATTTCATTGGAGAAAAATGGACAAGAAACTCCATGGACACTCTTTTAAATCACAATACTTTACAAAATCATGGATACTTGGGATGGTTGCGGAATAGAACAGCCGCGTCCACATTAAGTCCGTACCATTCGTCCTTTAGACTCGATAAAGCTGCTGTTATCCACACAATCACCAATCAAATATTCCAAAAAAATTACATCATCGTTCTTGCGATTGAGCGTCTACCTGCTTTGCGATTATTCACAAGTCGCAACTCGGAATCACTAAACTGATTATGAACACGATTAGTCGTGAATCGTGGCTTTTGTAAATCTCGCAGATTTGCATAATCACACTAACGAGACTTCACCAGAGACTTATAAATCGTAATGTTGGGCCCTGAAAACAGCGGGTAGAGAAGCGAGAGCGACTTTTTCTAGAAGATTTTACTGGTGTTAAAAAAATTTTTTTGCACGTCTATCTTCACGAATTAATTATCAAATTGCAATGAACTTATTTCAAATACATTAATAACTTTTTTATAATTAGTAAATAATTTTAGCACTCTCGGTAACCACTGAATTACAAAGAAACTTTAGTAAATAAATTACTAACATTCAAGAACTACGTCTGATAAATACTGTGGTAATTAATGTAATTTTAAATGTCCTCTAAAAATAAAACATGATCTTTTTCAGTCTTCATTCGTTATGAAAAATAAGTTTTCTTTTAAAGAGTCCAACAATTTGTCTTAAAAGAAGCATTTTATTTGACATTTCACTCATAAATAAAAATAAACCCAATTTTTCAGGACCCTTCAGGTATCAAGTACAAAACGTTTGTAAAAAAACTAAACTTCAGAATATATTACACAGCTTTTTGCCTCCAAAACTTAGTACCAACATGAATAAAATATCCGAAATTGGCCGATTAGCCTCATCTTATGGATGTGCCTATAAAGTTCTTTTAGTATCCGAAGATATAGCTTGATCGAGTGCCAAACTCGTAGTTTATGATGACTGAGCGGATATATAATGGATTTTCCTTGTGTTTTAGAATAAATATATGTACTTATTTACTGACTTGAAAGATCTTTTTCTGAATAAATAAAGTATACAGATGAGCTACGAGATCGTGTAGTAAACTCCTTGGTTTTAAAGTTTTAAATTATAAATTTTATTTTATATTTTTATTATATATTTTAAAGGTACTGGATAACCTATATAAAATCAAACTCAAAATATTTATTTCAATTAGACCGTTACAGACACTTTTAAATGACAAAATACAAAAAGATCAAGCTACAGTGACACGACATAATAACTTGTGAAAGTACCGTAGTTGCCCATTCCAAAGCGTAAATCTCTATGGAGAAGAATGGGTAAGAAACTCCATGGATACTCTTTTTAGTCATATAATATACAAAATAAATGTATCGTATATGTATTGAATATAGAAATATGATTAACAACACGTCCTAGATGTTGAGAAGAAAAACTCTTAATTTAATAAAGTAACGTTTTTATTACATCTTACTCAAAAGCACCCTTCAATCTTACCAACCGTTTCTCTCTTTCGTTTAAATATACGAGAAAAAAACTTCATGTATATAAGTTAATAGTGCTATTTATTACTTAGATTAAGTACCATCATAACTTAAAGAAAGCGTTTGTCACTCATCTCGTGGCTCCTCCCTAATTCTAGTGAAACTTTTATTGTCACGTATTTTATTAAAACTTCAAGAATACCAAACGAGAAACTATAACTAAAACCAAGAGATCATAATTTACTTAACATTCTAGTACACTTTTATTGATGTGGCGTTAGTTTAAAAAGTTATTTTTAACACTACCTGTGTTAACCCGTTTGGATAGCCAATGGTACAAGGGTTTATAATAAACTAGCTTTTGCCCGCGGCTTCGCTCGCGTTTAATTCGAGGTAACACAGTTTCCCTTTCCCGATTTGCAGGTACCTGCTACCTGTAGTTTTTGCCCTACCGCCTTATTTATTGTAATAGCAAAGCTAAGTTTTCCCTTTTCTTCCCTCTTTCTCCCTCACTTCTCAATTTTTTAAAACAAAAGTTAGCCTATGTCCGTCTCCAGGGTCCCAACAACTATCTCTGTACCAAAATTCATCAAAATCGGTTTAGCCATGTAGGCGTGAAGACGTAACAAACAAACAAACTCACTTTCGCTTTTATAATATTAGTAAGGACTCTAGATCTCCCTATGTGGTCATTTGAACCATGAAACTCAACAACTTTTGTTCTATGAGATCTTGAAAATCACATCAACAATCGGGACTTTCAGCAGGGATTTCGTACTAAATTGCGCATTAATAATAATAATAATTCCGCATTGACTGCATAGACTTAGAGAGTCGATTTCACAGCTCCAAGGGACCATAGACTTGAGTATAAGGTTTTAATTTCAACTCGATACCTCCACGCGTTTCCGAGATAAAGGGACAGACAGAAGGACGGACAATAAAATGGTCCTGGTGGTAAGGGTTCCGTTTTCTCCTTTCGAGATACGAAACCCTAAAAAGTTATGAATTTCCAAAAGAACAAAGATTGTCACGTCATTTCACTGATTAAAGAAAAACTAGTATCATCTTTGTTCTTAGCAGTAAAATTAAAGTCCTCAAACAAAACAGAATATAGGGAACTGGTTCTAAACATGATATACGTTTACAACCACTTCCCTATATTTTTTGTGAATAACGAATCATATTCATATAGAAAAGTATCACATCTTGGAAACTTTCTAATATTTTCTTTTACATAAGACTCCAGTTTTTCACGTACATAGTTTAATCAAAATACTACAAAATCAATACAAAACTTTTAAGTAAGAAGGCCATTGAATGCCCAAACTTTCTCAAAAACTTTGTTTGTATTCAATTTAAATGAATCTCCACTTTACAATAATGAAGTCCAATGATGCTTCTAGTATTGATACAGTTGTTCTCAATCTTTATTCCTTAACTTTATGTAAAAACCAAGAAGAAAAAAAACCCAAGTCCAGTAGAAACAGTCAAACGTGGAGAATAAAATTACTTGCGAATAAAACAGGACGTTCTCTTGATGAAGTAAGGCTACTGTATTTCCAACAAAATGGGGACCAAATTTATGGAAGTTCTTAATAAGCACGCATTCCACCCGTGTATAATTAAGTACAACTGAAAGGATTACGTCATTATCAATAGTTCTCGTTGCAACAATTTTCTTCGAAACTGCGTCTGTTTGACTATTGATCCAAGAAGATACCTGACCTATATACTTGGTCACCTTTCTATATACTATTGAATATTATAAAGAGGAAAGGTGTTTTTGTTTGTTTACATGTACCGAAACTATTTAACCGATTTTTAACTATTTTTTCACCAATTGAAAGCTAAATTATCAGGAAGTAATTTCAGCTATCTAATATAACGTTACTTATGAGCTGAACAGCGGGTGAAACCGCTGGGCACCGCGTCTTAAATAAAATGAGCCACTTTTAAAACTTCGCTTCAAAAGCAACTCCTTTAAATATTAATCCTTCGTCTAAAGACAAACTATAACCGATGAATCACCTGTAAAATCTAGACTTCATTCCTACAAGGGGGTCTCGGTCGAGCAAACTTTGAGAAACGCTGTTCAAACTTCGTTCAGGGAACTTTCGATCGATGGCAGAGTTGATTGATCTATATGAGAAGAAAGGAAATTCTGTGGGAAAATACTTAATACTTTTCTGTCAGCACTTTATGGTTTACTGTTGTTTCTTTTTAAAGCTTTTTTGTTTTTGCGGGATGCCTTTTGCAGCACGGATTTGGGGTCAAAATAGATAAATTAGAATGAATGTAAGAAAATATTTAAAGCAAAATTCGGACTATTATTCCGATATAACATCGAATCTAGCTTTCAGCATAAATTCAAATAGGTTTATTCGTTTCACATATGTAAAAGTATGTAAATATATATAAATACACTATGTGGGCAGCTCATAGTATTTATTATTTTTATTTCCAAGGCGTTACGATAGGATCGTTTTTTTAAATTAATAATAAGTTCTTTGCAACATTTTTTCTATGAGAAAAAAGGGGGTTATAAGCTATACAGTTGGATAGTAATAGGTCTGAGTTATTTTTATCATTTAGCCCGTCCTAATCTCAGTCCCCTCCTATTTAGGGAGTCCCCAAGGAACGCAATTCGTCTGTATGTCTGTGTACTAATTACTTCTTAAAAGGTGACCTCAGTGGGATTACGCATAGGGATTCTTGGTATGCCGTAATTAGGATTATTTCTTTGAGAGAATATGAGAAGTATTCTTTTTTCACAATTTTTGTTTTTCGATTCTTTCGTGCCTGAAAAGGTAAAAGCAGAGCCCTTTTTTGCGGATGGGAAATTATCAAATAACTTCCCCCGCTCTGGGCGGAGCGGGGGGAGTGTCAGACTTTTACTGAGTAAAAACCCATCCATATTCCTTCCTTTGCCATTTGGCTTCCGGGGCTGCGGTATCTCTTTCAAACAACCCGCAACCCCGGCAGGCGGTGGCCCTGGCAGGCCCCTCTGCTTTGCTGAAATCTCTCCCTCAAACCCCCAGCCATCTCCTTCGCTAGCATGACTGCTTCAGCTGGCATATCTTGAAAAGCCGTTCAGCACAAAATACCAACCCATCAATAATCTTGATGAGATTTGGCAGCAAATCTCCAAAAAAGCTTTTTAGAACTCTGGAGATGTTTCCCAATCATATCACCCGATTTCAAAGAAGTACCTATATATAGATTTTTATGTCAAGAAATAAAATCCTCCCAAAATCAAATGGCTCAATCTTCTTAGTATTAGTGAGATTAAAAATGTTTGAATCGCGGTTCATTTTCAAAGTTCCGCAGTAAAAAGGTACATTAAGAAGTATAATGTCTCCTAAGTTAAATTATTTCTTTCTCGAAAATTCTACGGTTAGCCAAATGGTTTTGTAAAAGATAGTTTAAAGGAAGATTCTTTTTTATTACTGTTAAATTATTCTGGGGAATACATATTGAAGATATGATCTGTTTTGTTAGCTGTATAGCACTTTACTGAAATCAACTAATTTATTAGTACTACCGTCATCCCTTTTGTGAGGTCGTCCCAGCATGTCACAATTTTTTTGGGTTCTGTATCTCAAAAGGAAAAAACCGAACCCTTAGGCCTGGCGCCCATTATCGGCATCGGCACGACTGAGGATTTTAGGTAGCAAATAGCAATATACATTAACGTAATGGCAATAAAGTAGAAATTTCCATTATATATGGTTGTAATAACAAAAATACCGCTTCGGTATGCTTGAGGCTGCTGTATCGGCAGTCTTGAGAATGCTTCGGGATGCTTCGGCATTCTTTGGTACGCCGACAGTGCCGAGGCAATATATTCGGCAAGCTACAGGACAGGACGGTGCGGCATGCTTAAGGACCCCTCGTCATCCCTAAGAACGTTGCAGCATGCCAAAGCATAGTTTCCGACAGTGTGCGCTTGCATATAGGATGCCGAAGGATCCTTTTACTTGCCGATGCCGATAATGGGCGCCGGGCCTTATAGGATCACTTTGTTGTCCGTTTGTCTGTCTGTCAATGCTCTTAATCTCGGGAACGCGTGAAGGTATTGTAGAGGTCTGGTAACATTGATCAAACCTGTGATATAACAGGCTGGTTTGCAAAAAAATTCGAATACTCAATTTTTTGAATAATGTTTTAGAATTAATAGAAGGGCCTTGGTTTTCATTGTGTGACATGTATTTTTGAAACTATGAACTAAAAAAAAGGTCAGATAGCCTTCATTCAGCTGCAACCGGTTGGACTGGAAGATGAACCTAAGATATACATATCATCACGACTGTAATTCACGAAGGGTTCGGCAGAGATAGACTTTATACCCCCAAATATCACCAGTTATTTTTAAAATTGAGACGGTGTGCGCAGTGGGTATGTGTATGTATGTGGGTGGGTGTTGTATAGCCTGCACATGGTTGTTCCGGGTCTGGCTGTTTGTGTGTATGTGAGTTTAAATGTTTGTAAACGCAACCACGATACAGGAGAAATTCCTAGGGTGGGACACCGTTTAAAAAAAATGGGGGGCGAAAAATGTCTTCCGGGTCAACAATATATTGACAGAAAAAAATACAAATTAATGCAAAGTTTTAATTAAATAATGAATATGTACCCACGGCTACACATCAAATTATACATTTCTAGTATAACATGGCCCGCGTTTGCATAGATTTCCCAAACAAAAAGAGATCAGCATATTAAACTGGTTTTATATATCTTGAACGGTCGCCGTGTGTACAACAGTCACACGCCACATTAATAGTGACCAATTTCTGTTTGAAATCACCCGTTAATTCAATGTTTTTCTTTTATGATAAGATAATTCCAAAAATAAAGTCATAAAAAAAGATTATAAAACCTCAACTTAATGTTGTCAAATCAATAAAATCACGGGAAATGACTATTAGAGATCGCAATAAAGTTTAGGAACTGGTTTAGCGAGAAAATCACCAATTAATTTATATTTGTGAAAGATAATGTCGGTAAAATTAGGGTTGTGAGAAGTTTTAATTAAATTAAATTAACATTCATTAAATTTACATGGTAATAATAACTACCAGGCAATGTTACCAGCATTCTTGGTACTTATTCTCTTGACAGCAATGTGGAAGAATTTATTAACGCTTGTACAATTACATATTTTTAACCGACTTCAAAAAAGGAGGAGGTTCTGTGTTTGACCGTATTTTTTTTAATGTAGGTATATTCACCGATTACTCCGCCAACTGTGGGCTGATTGTCGTTATTCTTTTTTTGTTCGATTTTGAACTGCGTGACTAGTTTATGAGTTATCGTCTATAATACAAACGAAAAAGAATATTCGATCAAAATTTGTGTGATATCATCATACCACTAATAAAAATGCTGAAATAAAAAAAACCGAGCACTGGCTTAGGCAAACTCTAAATTTAAATGTTTTGACCTAGAATCTTCAAAAAATGTAGATATTTAATTGTAAACACTTTTACTTAATTAATTTAATTAATAATAACTACTACATTTTTGATCTCTTTATCCTGTCAGAGAGTTACGAAGAATCAGAAATAAAAGTAAAGGTTGTGAGAAAAAGCTTGTTTTATATTTTTTTTAATCTATGTTTATACAGAAACGCGAAGTTTAACCAATACTTTTTAGCTTTGTATAATTCGTTTATTTAACGCCTACTTTTTTTTCGCTTATTTAAGCCATGTACTGTATATTTTTTCTTTGAGCCTAAATAATATCCTTATGATTTTCCTGGTTAAGAATTTTTCTACGAGTATTTTGTTCTCTCTTTTTATTGTGACTAGGTTCCTTTTTCTTAGTAAAACCTTTTAATTTTCGTTGCCAACCCTAAAAAAACTAATCGTTTGAAAATTATACTGCTAGGTTATGCCAATTTTACGATTTGAACAAACTAAACGGCCCGTGAGAAATCTACCTTTTTACGCGCCGCGTATAGAATGGTCCGTTTTACGCATCACGTAAAATCACGATTAGCGGCCATCCCGTTTTGAATTTAACGATAATGTTTGTTTTTTACTCCTGTGTACCTGTGTGTGTATGTAAAGTATTTTAATGGCTGTAATTAGGAGCGTATTTCCGAAGTTTTACGATTACTGTCCTAGTTTAAATAAAAGTTACGTGCAATAAAAAATAATCTACGATCTGTTTTTCACTAACAGCTCTTTTGGCTTAGTCTAGATCCCCAATAGAAGCAAACGACACCGCAGCAACTGAAGAAGATCGCGGTTCAAACTCGACTCTTATTTTAAAAGCTGGCCACAAATTCACAATCAAGGACTTAAATTAAAAAAAAAACACCAAAGCTTACCTCGGCTTATGATACGTCGGGTTGCTGTTAGTCTTGAGTATGTCAGCGTTGGGGACGGACGTCGGCAGCGCGTGCTCCCTCTCCAGTTCGCTCTCATAGCTTTCTAGTGGTACGTGCTTGCCTGGCAACGGATCAGCTGGAAATAAAAGAAAAGATATGGTTAGGCTTTGTAAGGAAAAATCTATCTTAGACACAAGTAGGATTTAAAAAGAAATTTATCAAGGAAAAATTTCTTTGCCGGTATGATTTAGTATCAGCAAAAAATAACGAACTTCCGCACTTTTTTTTTAACTCCTATAAGGATTTTTTTTGTAAATCCTTTGGTAGGCATATTTTATCTTATATATATAATGAAACAGATACTTCTATAATCTGTTGCTTTGTTTATCAGTGAACGTTTTAATTTATTCTTTTTTTAAATATACTACAGCCTTATCGACTTTTTCTATCCTGCTTTATGTTAATATCGCATCGCACTTAAAACATAATAGATATATTATTCTGTCACTTAAATAGACCTTTTACAAATGTACAGTCTGACTATTCGCTAGCAATATTTAAGGGTCTAAAACAGTCACACAACGGTTTTGCTAAAATTGGTAGCTAAAGGCAATGTCACCCCTTGTCAACATTGTACCTACGTCGGTCAACGCGGCGGGGGTGAGTTGGCGAAGTCGGGGGTTGAGTTAGTCCTGTCAGGGGGTCCAGTTTGCGGATGAGTTGAGGGTTGAATATTCTAGACGCAAATCTATACGTTTCAACGTGCTATAAAGGATACCTTAGTTGGCGTTTTTACCGGTTTTTTTTGTAAACGTTTAGAACGCAGTTCTTTGTCTTTCAAATCTATGTACTCGTTCGTATGTTTAATAACGAAAATATACCTAAAGGCGCACAGCGAAATTACAAAAAAAGAATTATGGGCTAAATTAATATCATGTTTATTACAGTGATTTTTTTTTCAAAAGAACATTGAAATGAAATTGTATCGTTTATTAAGTCGAATTCCTTTACCGTAATTAAATACATCCGTACCATTCCAACAAGGTAAATAGTAGATACAAATTTATTAAGTCTGAACTCCGTAATATTTTCTCTATGAGCGTTTTAATATCAAAAGTAAAAGAGAAAAAAAAAAACGAGTAATACAGATGCCATTAATTCATTTTAAGAACATTCATTTAATTAATTAAAACATTATTCAAAAAAACATTCGTATTCAAAGAATATTAGTAATAAATGGCGCGTAATTATTCCAACATGGCGGAAATTATCAATCAAACGTCACATTTGAATTGAGAATATTTTGGTATTTTAAAATTTGAATGTGTTCGATCGCGCTCCTTGTATATTGGATTACGCAATGGTCTTCTATTTAAACGTAATTAACTGTTCATTCAGTATAACTGTCTTTGCATCACTGTCAATGTAACAGTGATCTTTGTAGTTTTTAAAATAAGGTTTCTTCTGGATTTCTTGCGGATGCCAGTGGTAAACTAACTGCGAAGGGACAGTACCTACCTACTGTTTACAGAGAAATTGATAAGCTTTGACGTCATCCCCCTTTATCAAGAAAATGTATTTCTTCTGGAGTTATGGACGATATTATTAAAAACTAATGTAGATACAGGACCTAGCGTCTACTCTGAATAAGCACGAATATAGACCGAAGGCATTTGAAAACATGTTTCGATTAATAAACTACAGATAAGTAAAACTTTTACATAATAAAATTACAAAGACAAACAACATGCCATTTAAATATCCGTTGCACAATCATACTTCGAACACTACATTTTTAAATCGCGATAGTCAGAGACAAAAGAATAAAATATAAACAGCCAGTATCGTATAACGTATCAAATTAGAAATATTTGCTGTTCTCACAGGTTATCGAATTTGGAGTTCAGTGGAATGATATAAAAGCCATTGTTTAACCGTCAGGTCAATAGAGTTCCATTACGATGTTTACAGTTTATAAAGAGAACTCTTTATTCTTTGACCTACTTTGTTAATTTAACGTCTTGTAGACCCGATTTTTAATAACAAGACCGGTCTGTTTATTATTTCATAGATTACTCGGATATGTTCTGGACACTTTTATGGTGCCTTATTTCAGTGTCAATCGCCTTCGTTTGATTTTCGGGCCAAGCAAAGTGTTATTGGGTTTTTAAATCAGAAATTTCCAAGTAACAGCCACGGAGTCTAGATCTGTGCCCGGTTGGTGGCAAAAGGCTCGCCCCTATTACATGGAACTTATAAAATAACTCGCGAAATGGTATAATAATAAGTACTATAAGGTAAACCTCTGCCAAACATTTCAGTCTTATTCAAAAATGTCTAAAAAAAATTAGGCCTCTATGGCGAGCCAAAGATGACAGATACTGTAAACATTGACATAACGATTTCAGTGGAATAGATAATAAAGAAGGCAAGGGACTTATGATGAGTGATGTCATTCATGACATGTGTCATAAATAGGTTCGTTGACATGTTGGTCAAATACCTATCCTTTATTGATTTATCGAAGGAGTACGTACAGATAATAAACGTTAGTGGTAAGTTTAATAGCGTCCGTTAATTCTAGGATACCTTTTTAGTAAATGTCTTTGTCTGTTATACTGCACCGCGGCGGTACCGGCACGATAAATATGATACTTTTAAACGTTATATTATTACGTATTAGGTAGTATTTATCCCCACATGTTGAAAAACCTATTACAGCAGTTCTTATTGGAGAGCACCATTTTATTCTTTCTACTTCCTACTAATAGGTACCCATTATAAATGCGAATGTTTGTGAGGATGGCTGTTTGGATGTTTGTTACTCTTTCACGTCAATACGGCTGAACGGATCTTGATGAAATTTGGCACAGAGGTAGATTTTATAGTCTGGAATAACACATAGGATATATTTTTTTCCGATATCACGCGAGCGAAGCCACGGGCGCCAGCTAGTATCATATATTTTTCAGGTCAGCATATTCCTAGCCTTTTTCTGAACCGAAAGCAATATGTGGCGACTGCCTATCTGACCTACACATCTCAATTATTGGGTTTTATAGATTGATTAGATTATCCTTGGTTAGACTCGTTTTCAGACCTTCGAGCTACTGACAATTTATATCGACTGTCAAAGATCTACAAACGACAGCCGGTACAAACGGTTAGATTTCCGAGCTAAACCATTCCAAATATTAAATTGAAAATATTTAACCGTTACACTATAATGAAGAACCTACGAACTCTTTATTCGTGACCTCAATAATGCTTTTAACGCTAAGCGCAACTTTTTAAATAGAATGGAGAAAGTAGTTCTTTCTTCAAAACTTCAAACGCAGTATGTTCTATTTTTCACTTTGAAAAGAACATTGGTAATGTTTTGTTTATGGCCAGGCTAATGAGGTTTCTTCGAAATGCCACTGGTGTTGACAATGGCGCTAGTGTGCTTTTAAATCAGTTCATCAGTTTAAAGTTTTTTTTTATGTATTTATTTTATATGGCTGCTTCGTTAGTCTAGTGAGCGTGAAAGGCTGGGTTCCAGTTCGTAATTTGGGTGTGTTATTTAGTACATTTCTGTCTAATTCTTCAGGGATTGCAAGCGTGATGTTTATGATAGATTTGTAGGAGTAAAAAAACTTGCAAAGATGTGAGTCATTGCTTCTTATATTCGTTGACCTAGTAACCGATCAATAATTATTCACTGTGCGATCTTTGACCTCGCAATCACTGTTCGTATGTAATCGGATAGTCAATGTAAGTAAGAACTATTTGTGTTCGAGAAAATACGATGACCTAAAATACTTTATTAGGCAAATTGCTGGTTAGAAAGAAATATAATATGTAAGTAAAAGAAAAAGTATTTCATCTGCACAGTAACACCAGTATTTAAAAAAAAACATTAATAAAGAATAGGCAAAAAAAACTGGCACTTACAAAAGAATTCTAAATACGTGGTTTGACTAAATTAGCCTAACTAGTAACTACTCCAATGAAAAAGTAATTTAACTAAAATTAGGCAATAAATTACACATCGTTCATACATAACGCTAAGTACAGCATATTTAAACCTCACCTCACGCGAGAGCCACGCAAAAATTACAGTAGGCAACACCAGACAGGAAATAATCATTCAAAGAGCCCAAATTAACGTTTTTTTGGACAAATAATAAAAACCGCCAATGCCATTTTATTCACGACCACCTATTATTATTTAGTAAGGCATTATTATAAAAATGTGTGAATACAGATAAAAAATTGCGGTCAAGCGCGAATCGTTTCATAATGGGACCTTTTTTTGTTATGAGTCAAACTTTTTGATGTTTTCTGTGAATACGTTTGTCGTGCTAGCGTAAAAATGCTTTTATTGTTTAATTTACATTGAAACCAATTAGGTGAGCTCAAATTTAACTGTGAAAGATTAAAGAAAACTTTTTAGGTGGGTGGAAAAAAAGACAATACAAAAAAAACAAACAGTACCAAAATGCATGCTTTCGAAGTTATTAAATCGCTACTTATTAGGTTCACTTTTTTTCGCCTTTATTTAGAAACCCATATCTGTTCTAATTGAACCCGACACCTTTAAAAAACGCTTGCAAAGGTACCCAAAGTCAAGCAAATTACCGATACCAAATCAGTTAGGATGGCCATAAAAATGTCGGTAATTACCGATGATTCACATCAAGTGCGGTTTTCAAGTCTGACTCACACCAAAATGTAGTAAGCGTGATGATTAAATTATCGATGCATTTTTTTCCTTATAGGTGAAGTGTTTTTTAGCGGAATCGATAAAGGTAGGTACGCTATTGGAGTTTTTATGCGTTTCGGGGATCGATAGGGATCAGCTTAAAATGTTTTTAGGGTCGCCGCACACGAGCCACACGCGACAGCCACAAACGCCGCCCGAGAAGTTAGAAGCGGCACAAACTACTGTAGCTTGTGGCGTCCACCAACATCAACCGTGTGCGGCGAGTCCATATAAAATGTATGAAAACTAATAGGAAATATGCCGGTGGCTGCGTTTTGTGGCTGTGGCCGGTGGCTTGTGTGCGGCGACCCTTGATCTCGAAAAAGGTTAAGATTTCAATAACTTTAATATTTCGTAACATGACGCCTTTCATTCGAAAAGGAGTAGGCAAACTTGTACATAATAGTAATCATCATCATCTTCCTGCCCTTGTCCCATTCTATTTGGGGTCGCCGTAACAGGTTTTCTTCTTCCATTCTCCCCTGTCAAACTTCAACGGCATCATTTACTCTCTTCTCCTTCATGTCATTCCCTACACAATCCATCCATCTTTTCTTTGGCTTACCTACTATGATAGACGATTAGTCGACGTCCAAAAATACGTGGATGTGAAACTTAATACAGAACATAAGAACTATCCTTTTTGGCAATTGTAAAAATCGTTACAAAAAAAGAACAAAATAATACATACCTACAAAACTTTAATTAACACAAAAATCGTATAACCATAAAATTAAACAGCACACCCCAAAAACATTACGAACCTAATTTTTATAACCCAAATAACGTTAGCGAAATAACGTTACAAAAAATAACGCTTTCTAAACACGTAGACATAATTCCCTTTAGCATAATAGGCGAAACAGTAGCCCTTCGAAATTAAAAGTTTAACACGGTTCCAAATTCGAATTACAAAATGGAATTAATAAATTCAAGTGAATTCCATTGCCAAGTTTCTGTTTATTGGAAACGATGCCAAAGCTTGGCGAATCTAATGTACTTGGATTTTAATTGGATAAAAGACTAAAAGTACTAGGAATTCCAGACTTTATCAAGACGTTTTCGTTTAAACAAAGACCCAAAGGACATTTTCCGTTCCGAAATTCGAATACAAGTTCTTTGGTCTCAAACTCTTTAGGCATAAAACCAGATATAAAAAACAGCCGTTAATTTTAGTTTCCAGACCTTAGGCAAGAGCCAAAGGAATATTCTGTTCCGAAATTCGAATACAAGTTCTTTGGTCTCCTCTCCAGGCATAAAACCAGATATTCAAAAATTCTGCCATTTTTTTTAAATTTCAGACCCCCGTAATTGAAATTTGGCATTATGACGCATTGAACATTTTGACATGAAATTAAACGCGATCATTAGGGTAGTTGACACCACCAATCAATTGACATACTTTTTATGAGCTGTCAAAACGCGATTCCCCCATAGATTTTGTATGAGACTCGCAACCGATGACGTCACTAAGTTGTCAAGTCAATGACGCAACTATTTATTAAATTAAAAGCAACTAAAAATGAATTTTAAAGTTATTTTGAAATGAATGGAGTTCTCAGGTCTAGAATAACGTGTTCTTTCAGAGAAATTGTGTCTTTAAATTATTGGTGTCAACTACCCAATTGTTATGGAACATTGACACTGACAGCTAACGAACGCCGTTTAAATGTGGTGTTCGGGTTCAGATTAATATTTTCTTACTAAGTTATCAGTTTTGGAATAACATCTTTATTGTTATTCTAATAAAGTTTGAAATTCGAAAATGGCTCAATGGATTAAACCAGGGTCCGAAGACAAACCTTGTTTTCATTAAAACAGATTCTGCCCTATGCTTTATTTGAACGACCTAACGTTCCGAACTAAGTTCTAAGTTCTAGGAATATAACTCAATTTTCGTAATCAAAACTTAAATCTTAACTTTATCAAGCCTCGTGCCTAAGTTTAGTCCTCGGATAGGGTCGCTTTTCCAATTTTGAATTTCCAATTTTAAAAGTCTAGCACAAAAAATATTTCTTTTTATTTAATACGTTTTTTAGGGCTGCACCAGTAATTATGTAAAATAAAACTTATAAGTTAATTTGACTCAGTTTCCGGTTTCCGATTGAGGCAAAATTTTGCATAAATGTTTAAATTGGATGACTATGCATGGTTAGCTAAGTGACACGATTTTAATATTAAAGTACAGCCTACCAAAGATAGTCATTTAGTTACTTTTTTATGCATTTCCATGATATAGAAATCAAATGAAAGAGTTTGCTGATGAAACTACGAGAAATAAAATGACGTCACTTTCGTTTTCATACTTCAATATTATTCTTTCAGCATCCCCTTAAATTTAAAACTCAAAACAAATGACAAATTAACAAGGCCGGGCACAACTCGAGGAGTTGTTTCCTTAGTACTAAAATTTCATTTTATATACTTTTCTGTATTTAACTAGGCTATGAAAGGAAAGGATTACTTAACAACTAACAGCCCCTGCCCAATTATTAATTAACAATCAATCTGGAACAATCGCTGTGAAAAACAATGACAACTGGTACAAAAGTTAATATTATTACAGGCACCTATTGTACATTTCCTCTGATTATTTTATTACGAAGCTCTTTTGTTCCACTGTTTTAAATAGATTTGAACGAGAGTTGAGCATTTTCTTGTCTCGTTTTTCTTGTGAAATAAAATAAGGTATATAAAAGTGCTATTGGAAGATGGTGGAAGGAAACTTTTGCCCAGATGTGGGACAGACAAGGTTAGGAAACAAAACAAGAGTGCTAATACCAAACCAAAAGTCATTTATTAAAATTAGGCTGATAATCAGCACTTTTTGAACGTCACATTATGAGAGACAGTCCCACGAAAACACCCGGCCCTTTGCCACCCTAGTGTTTTAGCTGGGAAGAAGAAGTAGCGGAACAAACTCCCCAGCAACACATCTGTCGGTTAGAAGAACCAGATTTTATACATTTCCGTTTATCACAAGGTACATTTAAGAAGTATGTAATTCATTCATTGTCACATGTCAGCTAGCAAACACCAAGTCAATTTGCGGATCACCGTGTTTTATCAAAATCAAAAGGTTTTTAAGAAATTTCCTAATCTATAGATTAGGAAATTTCTTAAAAACCTTTTGATTGAAACTGACGAATATTTATCTATAAGGTTAAATATAAGCACACAAATTTCCTTAGTTTTCCCTTTTCTTGGTTTAAAGCCTCTGTTTCGGGCCTTCTAGATAAACTCAACAAAAAACGCCGGCCTAGTTATTCTTGAACGTTGATTTTATTCTAATTAAATAAAAGCTGGCTTTTACTAATTGAAGAACCAGCTGAATTAAGATTTCCTTGATTATATTAACAATAGAATTATGTACAAAGAAAGAGCTGTTCTATGGAATTTATTTCTTATTATTTAGAGGTGTTTTTTAAAAAAACCGTTTTGTCTAAGTACTGTATTTTAACAGCATGATCAAAAACCGTAATTCAGCTGTCAAATTCTTACTCGGCCTGTTCTGATTGGCTGAAGAAAATATAACATTTAAAATCTCTTTGCACACTCATCTCACTCACGACCATCGATGTCAAAACCTTGTTAAAAATTTGTTAGAGGTAGTTTTGACAACACTATTGTCTATTTGTAGATTAGAAAACAAACTTTCTTGTAAATACGAGAATTTTCACTCAATCATTACTCATATCAACTTTTCAGGGAACGTATTGCTTGGCTTGAATATTTAGACCATAGTAACTTAAGAAACTGACATTATAAATTGGCAGTGCAGCTGCCAATTTATAATGTCAGTTTTCAACTTCAAATCAATCGAACGCCGACAAACTTAAAAGATTACAACAAAAAACAACGCTACAAAACCAATTCAAGCAACCCATTAATCAATTGCAGCAACTGTACAGCGGTTATACGAAAAATAAACGAAAAACCGCAACACTAGTGCGGGCACAAAAACCGGAACTCTCCAATTAATATTGCCCCGTCTCACAATTGTTCCAGCATTAATCGAAAACAAATGGATACGATTCACTGGCTCATGAAACAGATACAGTTGTCCCTAACAATGAATCATGCGTAGGGGTGGGAAAACCGTCTATTTGCAACATATATGTGACATGAGATAAGTTATGGTACAACCTTAGTTAAGGTTGAGATATTACTGTCGACGTAATGCTATTATTTTTCTGTACGGTATTAGCGGAATTCTTAAGACGAAATAATTAGTTACATTTGTTTTATGCTAGCTTTTGTCCGGGGTTTCGCCCGCATGAAAGTCGGCAGTTATCACAAGGGAATGTACCGCCGGGATGAATAGCCTATACCTTAACCCTGGTCATCATCTTCTTCTGTACCAATTCTTTAGAAAGGAGGGCCATGAAAACGTGTATCAACACAGCCTGACGACTTTGATTGAATCTTTTTAAGAATCTCAAGGCTAGTATTTATTGCTCAGGGTAAATACATGATGGAGATACATATACAACATTTTTAAAAATATAAATGTTGTCCTGTGACTAAACTATTGCGATATTTTTTTGTTTTATTTTTTGTAATGAGGAATGGATTTTGTATTGACATCTCCACTTTGTATAGATAGTTCGCAAAGAACAAAAATCTTTTTAGTAAAAATCAAGCACTAAATAATTCAACGTTTTACCTTTTCAAATGGTTACAGAATATTTCATGTGTACATTTGGCCTACGATAAAACCTAGGCAAACATTTTTAGGTACCGTTTCTATTTACTAGTTAATACACGAGTGAACTTGGTTATTTTATAGAAATGATGTCGAATCTACGGCCACGAGGAAACAATTTGATCTTTCATTTTGTAATTTGAGACTAAATTTATCGTAACTTTCAGTCAAGCTGGGCGATGGAAACCGTTCTTTTGCGCTATTGCAGGTGTGTTGCTGGAGAATTGTTGGGCTACTTCGTCTTCCCACCGGAAAGTGCCTAAAATAAACGAATAACGAATATATTATTATTTATTATTATTAATAATAATTTGGAAATGAAAAACATAATTATTTTCCTATTACTTTAGGCCCCCTGAAGTGTAATTCTTTCCAGTCTTTCAAAACATGACATAAATTTGTCATTCAATCGCGTTGTTCTGGCATCAGGCCAAGAATATATTATCAGCTACATATAAAGAAGGTTCCACTTATCAGAAAACACGTAAAGAACCAAGGCTTAATAATAAGCAAATCCTCAAAACGAGTTGACCTTAAATTGTTGGTAAACGTACAAATTATAATCGAAGAAATAAGGAGCTCGTGGCTAAATAATACAGTTATAGCTAGTCAGTGTCCCGAAAGTCTGACAACCAGTCTTACCAAGGGGTATCGTAATACCCAGCATTAACTGGGTTATGGAGGTCAGATAGGCATGTAAACTACTGGTATACAGCTGCATCCGGTAAGACTGGAAGCCGACTCCAACATAGTTGAGAAAAGGCTAAGCAGATGATGATGACAAATTATAATCACAAAACAAAAAACTTAAGACCAATTCTCCTTTTTATCCTTATTAAATAAGGTACTCGCCAGATAAATAAATGTCTGTCTGAGAGTAGGTACCCAGACTGATTTATTGGTGTCTGCATTTCAGCCTAGTTTTTTGGTTGAAGAAACTTTATAAGAGATACAAAGTTAATATTGTAAGCTGCTGGTTTGTTGTATGGGATTAATTTCGGTCTAGATTAAGGACTGGATTTAATATTAAAGGTTTAATTACTAATCCTTCATTATTGTAGTTCGGATTAGTGTCATTTTAATTAAAAAAGGCTTCGTCTGTGAACCGACGACCTGAAGATCGAAGGTAAGTCGAATTCAAAACGTCACGTATTTTTAAAGCAACCTCTAACTGAATTGACAGATGCTACCGAAATGTTTTTTAAGAAAACATTTATTTTTCTTTCTTTTCTTAACAAACTATAACAATAAACTTGAAAAAAAACCTAATAAAAGAAAAAGTATTTATTAGATAACAAAGGAAAGCAAACAGCTTTATAGAAAATTAGACCAGAAACAAAAATACTCCTTTATCAGTATGGTGCTGTAACATTGAAAAAAATACCATAGCGCTGGTATTCTCAAAAGTGATGCGAACAAATTAAATCCAAAAGTTATGCGTAAAAACTAATAAAACCATAATAAATATGACAAAATACTATGAGGTTATGAAGTAGACTTGTTTTTCCTCCTCATAATTTTCGCTGATAGAATAGCACTTTCTCTCGGCTCTCTGGTGGAGGTCGCGGGAATAGAGGGCTTCAGATGCGAGAAGCTCAAGACAGTTTGATGAGAAGATCCTTAGGCCCGCATTTACCAGTGGAAGACTAACCAATTGAATGCAGATTACGACAAGACATAGTTATGTCACTGCTGTGTTGTGTATTGATTCGCTACTATGCAGTTTCTTAACGCGTTGAAACCGTTTTAACAGAAAACAAAATGTAACGGATTGAGCAACGATTGACCCTGGTAAGATTTCTCGTTATGGTATGTCAATTGTGTAATTTTATTTTGTTTACAAGTCAGTACCTGCAGTTCGTTAGTACTATTATTTATTCTGTGTCCAAAATCAATAGAGTGCTTATTGTTTAAAGTTATTTAAATTATGTTGTAGTTCAGTGGCCACCAGTAAGGTTTTTCTCAAGTTCTGTCGTATCTGTTCTGTCTTTTAATAAATAAATTAAAATGTATGGTCTAGTACTCAACAAATACTCATCGTTATTAATTATTAATCTATAACAGTAATTAATCAACCTCTACAGCAATTATATGAAAACACTGAAACATTAATTGACTCAAAATATGACTCCACATTAACGAAGCAATAATTACCCTACATGTCAATTGCGTGTAAAACCATCGCTCCCAATTGTAATGAAATATTGTTAAAATTTATGTTTTAATAATGAAATTAAAGAAAAGCTTAAAGTCGTGTTGTTATTTCAATAAATATTTTGACAAGCTTTATGTTTACACGATGGCCCATGTGATCCATTACAATGATCGACTTTCAAGATGGCCGCCAAAATTAATAACTAAGCAATCATGGCCGGGGTCTGTTTTTAAATTCTCAATTCACATCATAATTTCGCTTTGAAGCATTTTTGACATCTGTCAAAGTATTCTTCACTACAAAATAATTATAAAACTTACACAATACGACCCCATATTGAAACTGTTTCTCATAAAAGTTAACCCTTTAAATTTCTCCCCTCGGTAACTGATAACTTGAAAATTTGGGTTTCGGGACTTACGAGTGTAAAATTTCCGAGCAGCATCTTGTGCTTTAAAATTTTGTGTGTGGACCCTAAAGTTAAGTAATTAACATTTCGGGGAAATAACGAGTGGATCTTGCATTGTTTGGGTTTTAATGTCGAGTGGTTTCTTGTTTCGTTTCAGATAAAACTTTATAACGGCTATATTCCGCAAAACATGTTGTAATTCGAATTATGAATTTCGCAGAAAGGCTTTTGTTTCTTAATTTCAGACATAATGAATATTAAAGCAACAAAATCGAGAAAATTTGAATAGGATTTAATGAAACACAAACAAAGTTCCTAAAAGGTCTTAACATTAGACAAGGTAAAGCACTAACAAACATTACAAAAACATATTCACACAAAACACGTTTAAACAATAAAGACCCATTTATATTCTATAAACGAAACCAAACATCGTATCCTACAACACCAACAAAGAATAAAAAAGATTCTAGTTACCGCTACTCGATAACAGATGGCGCTACGCTCGCATTTAAGGTCCGCTTACACAATAGCACAGAAATAACACCAATTTCGTCCAAAAAGGAGAAACGTCACGCCAAACAAACATTATAAGTATTTATAAGATCCCCGAGTAATAAAACCAATTCTTTGCTTTATTTCCTTATTTGTATCGAAGTTTATTAATGATAGCCGATATTTTTGCCGAATAATAGGTTTATATCAAACACTTATCCATCAGGTGAAGTATTATCTACATTGACATCGCATTATATCTTATTCGGGAGTTAGTAACAATTTGTTGCCTCTGTATGATGGAAGGACAGATAAGGAAAAAAGTGTTTTTTGACGATCTTGGGACACTGTATATGATTTTTTGTAACAAGAAGGTTATATTCGTAATAGTGCGTGTAACTTCTGTCAAATAAAAAAGAAAAATAGACAGCATTTTCCCTTCAAAGGAAACATTTTACGAGCCAAAGATTTTTATAAATTTTTCTGTTAGAAGTCTAGAAGTCTAGAAGCCACTCTAGACTATCGCAGCAGAATATGAGTACCTACATAAATATATTTAAATAGAAGAAGGTATTGTATGCAGTCGAGCAGTGTCATAAAACCAAATTGTTATTACAAATGCAATTTTTTGAACTCCAAAATTACTTTAGAAAATGGTAAGCGCTTTGGTCTGTTATTAGTCAGAGCTTAATATTTTCTTGGGAAAATAGTTTTTTAGTGTAAAATCACCGTTTGTTTGAAATACAGAGATAGTTACGTAAAATTAATTCAAATAAAATATGATTAGCCACAGTAAACTATAGCGTTTGTGTAGAAGTACCTTAAGTTTAATTCATAGACAAGGAGCTAGTTACGGTCTTCGCAATTTTATAACGTTTATTATGTTTTTATTTATTTTGTTGCGAAATGATTCAAATTACGCAGTCTACCATGAATTATAAATTGAAGAACGTTTTTAGTTTTATTAATAAAAAAGACAATCAAAGTTTAAAACGAAAACTAATATTGTTTCGGCAAAAACTTTCGTCGACGAACTAAATAATAATGTTTTATGTCTAGTTGAAAATTTGTTATTATAATAAAAATAACTGTCTCAGCAAGTAAATGTTGGATTTTGTTTAAAATTTTCTTGCAGTTTTCGGAAAGTTTTTGAAGTAAGATATTCTTTAGTGTTTATATTATGTCTGCTTTTTTCGTAATAACTTTTTAAGTTCTAGTAGTTTAGACTTTGGAATAAGTATAACACAAGTTATTTTGGAATCGGCATATATTTTTTTTGTTAACTTTAAGCATTCTTAAAACCTCAATTCCCTCAACATTTTTTTCTTCTTCACTACATTTTCCACTATGTTTATTCTACATAAACCTATTATAGAATCATTTTGTAGTCCATCTGTCTGTCTGTCAAGACCCTTAATCTCAGGAACGCGTGGAGATATCGTGTTAAAATTAAAACCTAATACTCAAGTCCGTGGTCTCTTGGAACTGTGAAAAAACAACCCTCTAAGTCTACGCAGACAAAATATATGGTCATTTTAGGTCACAAACTTGTAGGGAACCCTCAGTGCAAAAGTTCAACTCACACTTAGCCGTTTTTTTTTAAATAAAGAATCGTTTCATCACTACTAATAAATTGAGCCTGATTAATCCCTTCTATCATCGAGGGCTTAATTTTTGTTTTAAAACTGTATACAAACTTCGTGCCCCGACTGTGTTTTGTTTTAAAACATCCGTGGAAGTTTATACCACTACCTCTTCATAAAAGAATCGACTTTCAAGTTTCATAAAGGGATCAACTTTTGCTTCGCAGGGTTTAAGCTATTTTTAGGAACGGAAGTCTGTTGGGGACGTTTTTTTTGTGTGGTAGTTATTTTAAGTAGTTTAGTAATTTATTGTTTGAGGTTGATTATATGAAGTGGTTAACTTATTCGTGATGGCCTCTCATGCATGAGGATGTAAGTTAGAATCCGGGTAAGTACCAATGTGACTTTTTCAATTCATATGTACTTTATAACATCACAGATATCGGTGAAAGAAAACTTCATGAAGAAACTTTAACTTATAATGAATAGTCTCAAGTCGCTAACAAGATCTTCTCTGTATGAGGCTTTTACCTAGCAGTTATAGGCTGGTATTATTATCGTAACTTATTCGCGTAGGAAGAACGAGGGTGATTTTATAAGTGGAACGATAAAATTAAATTTAATGTTTCAATACATGTGGTTATTGAAGATATTAAGTAGTCACTTTCCTCTGGATATTCCTTTCGTTTTCTTTCAAATAATTGTGAGAAAGTTCAAAGGTTACTCGAAATAACAACCAAGAAGTTACGGAACAAAATATCAAGCAGCGAAAGCAACAAATTTTATTGCTATGCTTTAAAAGCCATGAATATCCGAACGACTTGCCTTTTCAATTGAAACTACCAACGAAACTGTTCTTTTAAGTTTTGTTTATTTTGCAACTTTCAACTAGTTCACTGAAAAATTGCAATTATTTACATAAAATCCTCATATAAAAACACATTTAAACAAATCTACACCGTGCTAAACTTCATAAAAAATACTTTTGATATTAAAAAGGAAAAAAAAAAACTTTTTGATCTGTTCAAAAAGTCATAAAAAGTTAACAGGAAAAAATCACTAGCACGCTATAAACTAGTTTTTTATGACTGCAAAAGAATAACTAATACAGTTAACCGTACAGTTTTACTATCTCGTTGAAACTAAGCCGACAGTTAAATTTAACCGCACAGAAACCATAAATTAGGCTTAACCAGAAATTAATATAAACACGACAGATTTATGGAGAATGTAATTTTTACATGCTTTTAATACGGATTAGGTAGCCAATCTGCAGGTAGAGTACTCCTTTATTTACGCACTAGCTTATGCCCGCGGCTCCGCACGCATGGTGTTCCGTAGAACTATTATTAGTTTGGTAATTCGTAAACATATTTTTATATTTTTACATATTTCTTACCAAAACTTAATAAAAACAAAAAAAAACATATAAAGATATTTTTATATATATATATATATATTCTTACTAGGTTATATACGGTGTAAAAAAATCAACCAAATCCGTTCAGTAGTTTTTGAGTGAAAGAGTAACAAACATACAGTCAGCCATACCTATATATCCTTACATACTTTATTTCGCATTTATAATATTACTACAAAAACAATGTTATACAAGTCTTGAAAAACATTATGAAGCATAGAAAACTATATCCATTCTAGTATTACCAAATATTACAGTTATAACACTTTCACTGCTCGAGAAGAAGACATAAACGGCCATCATTGAAAACCATATGTGGCTCACAGAACTGGGAAATGGTAATTCAACAATTTATAAAATGCATTTCATATAACTGTTATGGTTTAAAATGCTGAGAGATGCTCCAAGTTATTTTACCCCGACCACGGCTTAAGTGTTATTATTTAAGCATTAACAAAAGATTATTTTGAGGTTTTCTTATGTTTTAATTGGCTTAAGTATATGATACTGATGATATTATCTAAAAAGCAGGGCAAAACTGGATGACTCCAGCTAAAGAGAGAGATGTCTGGAAGGAGAAGAGGAGGCCTTTACCCATAGGATCCACATCCCAGGAGCAAAAATAATCTAACTAACACTAGATTAATAAGTTAAAAGCACCAACTCAACTAACAATCATTTGAAATGTAATAGTAAGATGTGGAAATAAAAGGATAAAATATACATAATAAAGTATACGATATTATATTAACCCAATTGTTTCCAGTAATAGTAAGTTAAGTAACATCGAAAGCATTTAAAAACACTTTTGTTTCATTAAGAATTGCCAAAAAACACGGGAGATCATCACTCAGCAGCATACAGGATAGCTCGTGGCAAGTTTTAATATATCATAATATGAATTGTATAATAATGTAAAAAATAGTGTGTTTCTTTTTTTCTCTTCAAACTGCGTAGACTTAGTGTGTTTTTATTTTATTTATTTAATTTTTTATACAGGTCCTTAGACCTGTATAAAAAATGAAAAAGACCATGGAATCCTTACTAACATTATAAAAGCGAAAGTGAGTTTGTTTGTTTGTTACCTCTTCACGCTTTAATGGCTACACCAAATTTGATGAATTTTGGTACAGAGATAGTTGGGAACCAGGAAACGGACATAGGCAAATTTAAAAAAAAAAGTGGGATGTGAGGGAGAAAGAGGGAAGAAAAGGGATAACTTAGCGTTGCTATTACAAATCAATAAGGCGCAAGGGGAACTGTGTTACCCCGAATTTAACGCGAGCGAAGCCGCGGGCAAAAGCTGGTTGAGTTTATAGTTTTAAACTTCAACTCAATACCTCCACGCTTTACCGAGTTAAATGGTATTGACAGACAGACAGACAGACAGACAGAGTGACGGACAACAAAGTGATCCTATAATCCGGGTTCTGTTTTTCTTTTAGAGTTATGGAACCATAAACATCAACTAACCGACAACGTAATACGAAAAAGTACCGTTTTCAAATAACATTTACCAAGTTCCTAACATCAGTTTCGTAATCCAACACGTGGTACGTAGTTTTCTTACAAAAACTGTTTATTTTATCTTGTTTACGTTAAAAGTAACACGCGTATGTTGCCACATGGTACATTATGGCTTGTTGTAACACTGATTTTTATTGTTTCTTGTAAGCGTAACTTTTTGGTGGTTTAACTCGAAATTTCGAGATTTATTGTCGAGTGAACGAGGGTTAAAATAAGTAGGAAGTCAAATTGTTTGTAGTGCTGTCTGTTTCTTTTATTTATTTATGTGTATTTAATGCTATTTATGGGATATTCTCAAAGAGTTGTGAGATTTGGTTAGGTACCTATATCAAGGCAGAATAGGTAGAGCGTTATTTTTGTTTCAATGTTATAAAAAAAGAGGTACTCAGCTCTTTGACTAAAACATAAACATAATCATCGGACAACATTCTATGAAGCAACCAACTAGTTTAAAGTTAGAAATTTAACAAAACGTATATGGCCGAAAAAGAAAAAAAACTAATTTCTCACGACAAATCTGTTAAATAAACCTACAAACTACAAGCACTAAAACCCTACATTACATAAGGATAAACACAACTGAACAAAAATAAATCCTGGCGAAGCTTCCCACAAGCAAAGTCTCTCTAAATCCACTCCAGACTTAATTAAAGACTAGACTAAATTCCAAGGTATTTAGGCTAGCAGGCGTAGCACCAAAACACTATATAGGACAAGATAATATTTTGCCAGATGTGCAGACGAAAAGCATGGTGTGGAATGAGGTAAGCCGATGTTCGGAGGTTATTAATATACTTGCTATAAGCAAAGAACATCTTGTTATGTTTTGGCAACAATTTATTCTGGATAAAATATTAATCACCTGTCTTAACAATGAAAAGCTTAGTTGTGTAATTGTTCGCTACACGGCAATTAGTGTCAAAAGAAAAACGTGTTTGGTGTTAGAAAAAAATAAAGATATGTGGATCACAAGAGTGGCAAATTACGGCAAAAATATTCATGAATAGTTTTAGTAACTACTTAAGAAAAATTGTTTAGTATCATTTTCATAAGTCCATTTCTAAATGGACCTCAAAGTGTTGCCCTAAGTGAAAATTCGGCGAACAAATTGTGCTGTGGTAAACATTTACCATTAGACCATAAACCCTATTATTAGGTTTTTTTTTCATCGACACAAACAAAAAGCAACGGAAGAGACATAACTCTATTCTTTGTGACGTGTCTTTGATGTATGGGCTCAGAAGAGAAATTGTTTTGTGTGAGTAAATATTGTTTATTTTTCCATTTTTCTCACTGTTATATTTTGTCGCTAATGTTTGATATATGGCGTGTGGTTTGTCTTTTATTTGAATGTATTTTTGTTTACAGATGTTTATGAAATGTTTCATAATATTTAAATACCTATAATGCAAATGAAAAAGTATTTTAATGATTTTACGATTTAAAAATAACCGGGCTCTTTGTCTAGTGACTTCGTGTTGGTTAGATAATATAGTTAAAAAAAATATATAATTCAGATACGTTCAACAAATGTACAATGTATAATGTTTTTGTCTAACTAACTAAAGTATGTACACACGACGACACATCAACCTATACAAAACCAGTTTATGCGGATCTCTCATTGTACTTGAAATCTATGGTGTACGATCCGTTGTTGAGAGAGCAGCATAAACTGGTTTTGTATAGGTTGATGTGTCGTCGTGTGTACAAGTCCAAAAAGGGAAAATATATACAGGGCGTCAAAAATTTATTTAAATCTTTGTCTATTCATATTCTCAATTCACACTATCGTTGCTCAGAATAATTTCTTAGAAAAACTCATCAAAAAAGTCCAAAAAATTGCTTCTAGATATCGCAAAATGTCCTTCAAAGCAATGCGAACAATACATTCGTAATGATTTCTCAGTAAGAGGAATGTTAAAAGGATAAAACTTGTAAAAAGCATGGAAGCCAATTACTTATCAGAGAAAAGCAGGTAGAAACTAGAAAGATACATTCCCGTGGGTGTTGTAAAAACCATTAGATAGAATTAAACTAAGATGGTATTGGTAGAGAATAGTGTTCGGCATCTCTATGACGTATATTTAGATTGACAAAAGTTAAACAGAAACACGAAGTTTGTTTCAGAATAACAAGAATCCTGTCTTGAAATACCTACCACAAAATATACTACATTTCTGCCAAGCTAAGAGGATCACAAAATTACGACTAAAAACACTGAAATAGAGAAAATGGAGATACTTTCTCAAATGTTATTGTATAATTTGCATTCTAAAGGCCTTTATTGTACTTTACCAATGCTATTCGTGTTATTATACGTAATGCATGCCCTAATATTTCCTAGAACACAAAGCACTGCGAAGTCAGTTATAATTTATATTCCTATTGTATCACTATAGCACAAAATAAACAATGAAGAGACTATTAAACTAACTTGCTAGTTGCGCGAAGCAAAGTTTAGTTCCGCTACTCAACGCTAGATGGCGCTGAGCGTCGACGAGCAGCTATCAACATCATTCAAATTCATTGACTTGTATTATGATTAAATAACTTTTAATATGTTTCAGTTTAATAAGTTCTTTGATAAAGTATCTACGTGAGAGTAAGGCAATAATATTTCCAAAAATTCATCTCTACGAGAATGTAATTTCGATACTATAATGGCGAATTAATTTTCGCTCGACTGACTTTTTCTTAATATAAGTACCTATTATTACGAATTAGAATTACAGCGTACTTGTGTGACTTTTTTTTTCGACTAGTTATGCGAACATCATCTCCAGAAAGTTATGAATTTCTTGAACCGATTAAATCACTTTTTATTAGTATTTAACAAGCATTAAGATACTCTGCATAGTACAAAGTATTACTAAAGAGATATTTACGAAGTAGCTTAAAGATAACGGCTTCTTAAGGATAACTATACCATTCATAGCATCAAAGAAAATACTTCAACAAAATGAATGAAGTGGGCTCAGAAATAAGACAAAAAGAATAAACGTCAAGAATACTCAGTCGAACTAAAATACAGCGCTTATATAACATAAAAAGATACATTGAGAAATAAAAAAGAAAAGCCTAAGGAACTCAAATCGTGCCTCGGAGTCACGTCTTCTCTAATTTAGTTTGCTACGGTTTACCGAAGGCACTTTCTAAAAAAATATCGTTTTAAATTTTTATCCCTGATTCCATTGAAAATATCATAAAAGATCGAGTGGACGTTCTGAATCTTTAATGTTATTTATTTGTTGGATGTCAGCGTAAATTTTTATGGAGGAAACGACGAATTCACGATTGAAAATTAGCAAAAGCGACAAAAGTAAATTATGGGGGATCGTAAAGTCGGTGACGTTAAATTTCAGTTATATGTTTATAATGATATTGATATAGAAATGTACAGTAATGAAGATTTTGTGCAGAAAGAATCTGATCTATATATGGGTGTATGAAAACTATTAAATAACTTTATATAGAGACTAGATACAAATACCGTCTGTACAACAATATCGGCTTCATATAAGACAATTTATGATACTAATTTAGGTTGTAACAGGATAACATAGAGAATAACTTTTGTAATACCGCAAAAACTAGCTAAACATACCATTTTCGGAGAACAGAAACAAAATTGAGAGGTTACTCCTATTTTTATGATGAATGGTTATAATAACATCAACGAAATTGCGGAGGCGTGGTTTCAATTTTGAAGCAAGCTTTGATATTAAACTCTTTTATAAAATATCACCTTTTTAAGATTGTTTCAATTTCGTACAATAGGAATCCGTATAATATTTTATTATCAGAATTGGTTATTTGAAATTTTTCGTAAATTTCTTTGCCTTTCATTTTGAAAATTCTTTTGAGACCACACGATCTTCGAGAACCTTTTGTAACTGGAAAAGTAGGTATTAATATTTTTAAGCTGTTCTAAGCTCTTGATAAAAATAATCATTATAACTATTTCGAGAATTCGACTAAAATAAATATGAATTCTTTTCCAAATTTTCATAGATAACAATTTCATAGAAACATCAATTAATTGGGCTCCAATCCATCCAATCCCTTGGGCTTTGGTCGTTTTCCCTTTGAAATTTCATTAGATTATCTGTTTTCATCTTTAGTAATTGGATATGAAATATTAATGTATTTGGAAATTTTATTTACCTCTCCCGATTGGTTTTTCGTCTATTTTTGTTGAAATATCTTGGCAAGTCTCATAATAATCTCTATTATTTTCGAGATGGTTATCGTCAGCGCGCTCAGGTTTCTAAATAAAAGAAACCATCTTTAGATACGCTGGGATGCTTTGTTTTTTCTTATCAACTTTCTTTACAAACAACTTTTTCATTTCTTTAGTATTTCTCATACATTTGTTTTTTTTTCTATTTATGTAGCATGCTTAAGTTCTACCTTGAATCAATCTTAATAAATATTTCAAGGGCCATATAAATCTCAGTTTTATTTTTTCTTTTTCCTTGTGTGGTCTCAGTCATAGGTTAGTTTTAATGAACTACGTACTAATTGACACGGACGAGCAAGCACAGGCTATAACGTCAAGTTAACTGAATTTGTGGACGCCTACGTCCATTGCCGTTACGATTGGGAATTTATAACTATTTAATTTATCACTGCTAAGTGTTAGTGTATGCGGGCGCTTTCGTTCCGTTTTGTAACTTTGTCAATTTTAAAATTAGAATCGAGTGATTTTGTTGGGCGTCATTGTTTCTTAACTTTTTTTTTGTTTAAATATGGAAGTGACATTGATTAATGACAATGTCTATGTCAAGTTCAGTCGTCTAATCGAAATATTATTGCAGCGGTATCTTACAGCGAACCGTTATGAATACAAACGTTCTGTTTAAGTTAGATTTATTTATTACGGTATAATTTATCGTAGCACTGTCATAATTACTCAGGATGCAAATTAATGGCAGCAAGACTAATAAATAAACCAGATAACGTAACGACTACAATAAAGTAACTGTTTGAGATAACTGTACTCACCTAAAACTACCAATATGAAACACAAACTAATATACAAGATCATCAGGAATCTTTGGTAACTAATAAACTAATAATATCACACTCAAGAACGACAATCATCTACGCGACTGCCGAAATTTTATATCACAGTACACATCACTAACTACACTGTATTGGCCACACTGCGATCCCATCAGGCCATCACATTACAAGCACACATTTTTTTGTATACGGGAGTTGCATTCGGCACCACAACTTTTTTCCGTTCTCCGTAACTTAAAGTTTCGGTCATCGTACGTTATCGATGTCCACGCTCTTTGTTACACTTCCCATCACTATTATAGTACGTTATACAAAATTCGAATCGATTTGGAACACTTGTGAATTGTTTAAATGTTTATTGTACGATAGTTTTCGGGGCGCGAGCGACAACGGTCCGTCCTCGCCGGCGGTCTGGACGCAACTGCGTGAAGTTGGCCCCCATTGGTGAAGAATGCGCCGCGCATGGTTGCCACACCGGCCACGCTTCACTTGAACACCGGCCGAAATGGAGAGGCGCACTCGAACACCCAATTTACAATGATCCCGTGTATTTTGAAAGTGGTCGCTTAATATAACCAGACACAGAATCGTGCATTGTCCGTGGCGTCGGCCCCGATCTTGGCCGCTTGTTGCCACGAATTCTTCATACGCTTTTGGAATACGTGTGCTGTCTCGCTCACCCAAGCTTTCGAATGAAAAACAGGTAAACGCTTGGGGCCTACAACGGTGTGCAATAGAGATTACGAAACATCCAATTTTATATATCGTCGTGTTACAAAATTTAACGCATTTTAATATGCATGCAAATTGAACGACGGCACTATCTTTTTTCGTATTTTTTTTTATACTATCAAATGACAGTAATCGATTTGGAATATAGCAGTTTCAATCGAATTAATTGGTTGATATAATAATTGACCTGTTAGCGTTTCTGATGAGGTTTTTTGTTGACAATATTACTCGTTCGGGTTTTCTGCGAAGCAATCACTATCGCGAGCAGAATTGATGTAACTTTTCGAAGTATTTTTAATGTATTTGTTAAAGCTTTTAACAGGAATACGGAGAAAAATATCCGTAACAATAAATTTGCTTTGGAAAGGACGTATAGTTATTAAAAAAAACATATTTTTTTATCGTAGAGCTTTTCTGTATGTATCGACTGACATACATTTGTTTCAATTAACATAGGACTAATATGTCTTGGTGGATTTTGGCGTATTCCTAACTTGAGTGAAGAACGATTCGATTTAATCTTACAGGGCCAGTTACAAGTATAACTATAAACTCTACAACTGATGTTGCTTCGATGCAAAACCGGTTTTCTTCAATTAAACTTCGTGTTCCGAGTTCTGTTAACTTTAACACAGAATTAAGTACTGTTATAATAACAAACTCTTAAAGACCTTTTGATTCACGAACAGTTTTCATTATTTTGATACTAGCTTCCGCCGCCGGCGACTTCGTCCGCGTGGCATACTTACTTTGGGCTAACGGTAACTTTAACCTGCGTGATGATCGAACAAAAATTATCTTTCTCTCCCGTTTTCTTCCCTCTTTCTCCTCCTTATCACACTATTCTTTTAAATTAGCTTATGGGCCCGTCTTCAGGGTCCCAACTATCTCTGTACGAAAATTCATCTAAATCGGTTTGCCCATTTAGGCATGAAGACGTAACAAACAAACTCACTTTCGCTTTTATAATATTAGTAAGAATTAAAGGTAGCTACAAAATCTTCAAAGTAAATTAGGGGAGGGCTATGTCCAGCAGTGGACTAATATAGCCTGATGATGATGATGATGACAAAATCTTCATACCGGTTTCAACCCAACTTCTTCTCTCTCCTTTCGGAACCGATTCACATCCTTGATACATTTGTATCTATATTTCTACCTGTATCTACATCTATAGATAGAGACAGGTCAAAAACTTCGCGAGAACAACCCTTTCGCATGATCTTTTGTGTTTACCCCTTTCTGTTACAAACCCAGTGACGCACGATCTTTTACGTTGAACTTTTACCTACACGCTCCTTCGGAGTTTACAGGGTAAGTAGAATTGGAAGTTGTGTTAATATTTTATGGTACGACTCTTTTTCCTACTTCTATCCTACTAATATTATAAATGCGAATGTGTGTGAGGATGGATGTATGGATGTCTGTTACTCTTTAACGTCGAAACGGCTGAACGGATCTTGATGATATTTGGCACAGAGGTAGATTATAGTCTGAAATAACACATCGGATACTTTTTTTCGATCATCACGCGGGCGCGAGCTAGTTTAGTATAGGTAGAAGAGGTAAACGAAAGAGGTTGAAAGTTTATACATATTTAATCAGAGATGATAGTTTAATACTACGTTACTATCTCAAATGGACCGCCATTGTATGTGCCCATAGATATTAATTTGTACTGTACCTAATATTTATCTTGTAACGTTGCACTTCGCAAGTAACATTGTAAAAGAGTTAAGAATGGGAAGTCTGAGTGAGAATGGGAAGTATTTTCACACATAACAAAAAAAAAACGATTCTAAACCTTTTAATAAAACCTATAAACATAACAAATAACATTGTACGGAACCTACGAGTACGTATTAAATCAAAATGTCCTTACTTCTCACTTCCTACCTTCCTTCTCATGTCATCACTTCGATAAATATTTGAAATTATTTAAATTCCATTATTATTCATATATTTTTTTGTTTTTTATTATTCATATACTATAATTATTTTGTAACTACCATGATGTTAATTTTTTCTTTAACATCAACATAATATTTGCACGCCATAGATGTGACAAACATGTCCGGTCATTTTCTATTTGTTATCCTGCATGCATGATTTTTTTTGTACTATTCATGAATGTGTACACATGTTTAAGCAAGTAAATCTTATATATAAAATTCTCGTGTCACAATGTTCGTTCCCATACTCCTCCGAAACGGCTCAACCGATTTGTATGTAATTTTGTGTGCATATCGGGTAAGTCTGAGAATTGGCCAACATCTGTTTTTGATACCCCTAAGTGATAAGGGTTGCCTGAGCAGCGAGTGAAACCGCTGGGCACCGCTAGTATCATAAATTATCTTCTGTTTTTGTATTTTACAAATATAATTACCACTGTAAGTCTAGGACCCCGACGCAACTACTCTAAACAAATGAGACAGCGCTATAGTCGTGTTTCTGTCTCTTTCTTTCCTTTCCTTGCAAAGCTCCGTTTTGCTTTACAAATTAGTCGTGCAGTCATCATTAGCAACCAGTTCATTCATCCCTGATGTGGCTAGTTTACCCAAACTGGTTCCCGTAAAACTATTGTACCCCGATTTCACGAAACTGTTGGTTCTTTCTTTGTTTTTAGATTTCTGTACCTCAAAAGGCAAAAACAGAACCCTGGAAAAGAATTCTCAATTCCCTGTTACCCTGTTTTACGGATGGGAAATCATCAAATAACGTCCCATGCTCCTAGAGAGGAGAATCAGATTTATACTGATTAAAATCCACCCATGTTCCTTTTGCCTTTTATGTTCCGGGGCCGCGGTATCTCTTTCAAACTACTAGCAACCCCGGAGGCGTTGACCCTGGCAAGCCTCTCTGCTTTGCTGACATCTTTAGAGGCGCGTGTGGAACACAAACGCGCTATCGACACGGCCTGTCGTCAGTAGATGGACGGACGGAATTCCCTACCCTTACAGAACAAACTCCCATCAAACCAGCAAAAGATAGAGAAAAGAAAGAAAAAGCAAATAAACTAGAGCAGGACGGAGATATTTCTCTAAGTATGAATTATGACATTACATGACAATCGGTAAAGTTCACGTCGTCAAAGATATCTTCAGAATAATTGTTTTGTACTAAATCACAACGGAAAGATTAGAGTTCCGTAACACCATGGCTGGAACTTCGACGGCGACGATAGGGATGGCAAATGGGAAGATTTTGTTGAAATTGGGACCTGAATTTTGGTATCTTTGTGTTAAGAAAGATTGACTCTTCTTAGACCAACGGTGCGTGTTACTAGTGCATGTGCAATGTGCGGGGAATAGGTGATTTTATCAAAAAATAAAAGATTTTCTGCACTAAAATTATAAATGCGAATGTTTGTGAGGATGGATGTATGGATGTTTGTTACTCTTTCACATCAAAACGGCTGAACGGATGTTGATGAAATTTGGCACAAAGGTAGATTATAGTCTGGCATAACACATAGGATTTTTTTTCGATATCACGCTGGCGAAGCCGCCGGTGCCAGCTAGTACTGAATAAAATAGTATATAGAGTGTTTAATAAATTAAAAATAGACATCTGGGTATACCTTTTTTGCGTATTGGAAATCACCAGGAGCCACCCAGGAGCGGGGGGACTTTTGACAGACTTTTGTAATGTTCCAGGGCAGCGGTATCTCTTTCGAACAACCCGCAACTCCGACAGGATCTGGGTATACCTTCATGCCTAAGACTAGTCCAGCCAATAGGCAATAGGTATACAAGAGTATTGTAACTAGAGTCTGTATCTGTTCCTCGATTTTCTGACCTATTTTATCTAGAAATATTGAAGTAACAACCCTATGGCTTAGACGATTGTCGGTCGGACACAAACTATTTACCGGACTAACTCCGTTGAACTATTCAATTTGATGGTAGACAGTTGTAACTTGCACGTTTTTTTGAGTCCGTACGCTTTTCTCTTTTCATGCTAGGAATACGTTGCAGCAGACTCTGGAGAGCGCAAATTTTATTTAACTAGTTTCGAAAAGTTTCTGTTATTTTTTTCTTTAAATTGTTACGATGTAAAACACATTGAATACGGGATTATTGAATACTAGCTATTGGCCCGAGCTTCGCTTGAGTGGAGCTCGGTAATTGTCCCGTGTCGTATTACCGGGATAAAAAGTATAAACGTGTTAATCCAGGTTATAAACTATCTGTGCCGAATTTCATCCAAATCTGGTCAAATGTTTTTGTGTGGTAGAGTAACAACATCGTTATCGCTTAACTATTTTAGTAGGATTCTTTCAAAAGCGTTGAACTGTTAAAGATTTAATGATGAGCAAAACATACAACTTTTTAATTAAAAAATAATCTTATTCTTGTCAGACGACACGGTTAGCGCAGTGGCTAAGCGTTTGACTGCGGCGCTGCGTGTCTCGAGTTCGATCCCTGCACGGAACAAATATTTGTATGGCCTACAGATAGTTGTTTCGGGTCTGACTGTTTGTGTATGTGAGTTGAAATGTTTGTAAACGCACCTAGGTTATAGGAGAAAATCCTAGTGTGGGGCAGTTTTTTGTTTAAAGATAACGATAGACAGGACAATTACATCGTAGCAGGTCGATTTTCGTACTTCCATTTAACCACTATTATACTGTAGACCATACAAGAGCAGTTAGTTTTGGTTTAATTACAATGGCTAAACTACTAACGTAATCCGTTCCCGTCTTTAAAAGAGGACCTATTGTTAAAGGATTAGTAAAGAAAAAAAGCCTTGGTTTGATCTCTCTTGAAAATAAAGTGGAACGAGAAAGCCACGTGATTTCGTAGTGTAGTCAATGACTGGGTTTTTAAGGAAGTAAAATAGCCTAGGTTAGAACATTTACTCGGAAATTATTAACAGAATCATCGTTCTCCTGCCTTTTTACTTATATGTACGTAAAAATAATTGGAATCACAAAATTTTATGGACATGTAATGAGGAGGGACGAAGCACATGTGACTAAAAGAGTGATGGATCTGTATGTTGATGGACGGAGAGCGAGAGGAAGGCCAAAGAAAAGATGGATGGATTGTGTAAGAAATGATATGAAGGAGAAAGGAGTAAATGATGCCGTGACGTCTGATAGGGGAGAATGGAAGAATAAAACGTGTTGCGCTGACCCCAAATCGAATGGGACAAGGGCAGGAAAATGACGATAAAATTTTTCATAAGAGTCCAAATCGGACCTATGAAAAGATCGTTGGGTCCTTTCGCCCCGTGGTCCTAATCGACCCATTCTAACAGATACCTTGGGCTATTCGCACCGTTGTTACCACTGCGTTGCGAATGCTCTCAAAGAGAAACAGTACTTGGGCGATTACAAGGGGGCAGTACAAGGGAATCGGTCGCGGTGCCAAACGCCTAAAGACCCATTTATTTGGGGGCGGCGCAGCATGTTTTCTTCTATTCTTGTCTATTACTCGAAATATCATCAGAAACCATTATTTATAACTTATGATACGGGATGTTTACTATTTATCTTGAAACTATTAATTATGCTGTTTATTTGAACTGAACCCGCTTGAATTCCAATCATGACAGTTACCGTTTACATTGACGTCATTGTCAACTCAGTACTGAAAAAACTGCAGATTAAAAACTTCATGAACACAGCGTCTTAAAAACAACATAATAATTTCTTTCTCTCTATTTCTTTATCTATAATAATAATTTAGTGTTGTTAAAACAATTACAGGGCGTCATAAAATTCACCTACATCGCTGGCAATACGAAAATTGCCTACAAGACTGGCAGTACTGCCACGTTGGATGGCAATGCTTTCTTAATTGATTGTAATCATTTTTGTTTACCATAATCCTTACGTCTTCCCAGTCTAGTACTTCTTCACTGTTTAATTCCTCATCATTCACAGCATGATCATTTTTCAAAAGCGACCCCTAAGTACCAAAAACAACAGAACTAACCACCACGTTGTCAACATGCAGCGTGAAGATAATTTCGTTCCAACAGAAGTTTCGAAAACTATTATCTCTAACATCACTTAAAACTACCCCCTAGGGTGAAAAAAAGGACAATAATGAACCCACAGAAACCATTATAATTTCGACCAATTTTTGGAAACAAAAAATTTTCAAGTCCCTATTGACCGCTTCCTCACTAATTATACGCCGTTATTCCAAAGCATTAAAGTCCACAGTCCTTTAACAATAAACTTTAGAATTGTAATGTGATAGGTTCGGTGTGAAACTTAAAAACCGGTAACGGATAGTTTTGACAAACATTTTGGTAGATATCGAAGGTTTAATGTAATATGTCTATCAGATTTGGGAATGGTCGAAACGTAGCTTATCTGTTCAAAGCAAGATATCTTAACTGTCAACGAGAAGTTATTGAGTAGATATTGAAATTCTACTGAATTTAAATGAACGCCCACTAGTTTGTTACTAGAAATAGCTGCAGATTTACTTAACAAATAAAATAGATATGAAGTTATATCTACAGTAGACAGAACTGTATGACTCCAAGAAGTGAGCATAACTCCCTTGCCTATATACAGAGGAAACCGGCATCCCAGCATTAGGAATCAGGGTTGTTATAGAGGTCCATAATCGTAACCGAAGTTATCGGATATCCGAAATAAAATTTTATCCGTAACCGAACCCGATACAAAAGTTTCGAATTACTTCGAATGAGACGTGGCAGGTTTTTGTTTTTTGCATTTTTAAGTTTTATTTTCCTAAGTTATGATTTTGTGCTACAATCAGTAATTATTAATAACTTAAATGACTGATTGAATAAAAACAAATCATTAGATACCTAATTGTATTTTACTATTCCTTAAAATTCGTAAATTATAATTCCAATGAAACTGGCATCTCCGGCATTATCATAAATATGTTTCCAAATCCAAAATTTCATGTCTAAACCATCCCTGTGAGGGACATTAAAGATTGATCAATAAGCTCAGCTCAAGGTAAAATATGAACTTTCTGCAAAAAAACACAGCCTCCAAGATCTCCATTACAAATTCCCAAAACAACTCCATGTTTTATCAAATTATTTTCACCAACCGCTTCCCCAGTTATAACATGCGTAACCAACTCATCTGTTACCACAAGTCCTGCCCACCCCACCAACATAACCGTAACATATTAAACTAATAAATCAGGATTGGGGCACCATACCATCGTACCCCAAATTAATGTTTTGACCTTACATCCAATCGGGTTCTCAAATCAGAGAATACCTTTAAAGAAAGTTTTATTTTGACTTGATAGACGTTATCAGGAGAATATCTGAGTAAAAACGATGGATTCGCAATTGATATACTGGGTATATGAGACATATTTTGGAGTCGAGTAAACATTTGGGGACTTTTAAATACATGATATATCTTACAGTGAAGTCTGACAGTGATAAATTCATCGGCTAAGGTTAGTATCAAGATTATAAGTCAGGTTTAAACGATGCATACAATGCAGATTAAATATCCGCAAAGATTTAGATGATTATTAAATTGAAATGTTATTTTTTTAAGAAACATCGCTCACAAGGAATTACTCTTGTATCGTGGGTGCGTTTACAAACATTTAAACTTACATACACAAACAGCCAGACCCAAAACAAGTACCTACAGGTCATACAAATATTTTTTCCGTGCGGCGATCGAACCCGCGACACGCAGCGCAGCAGTCGATCGCTCAGCCACTGCGCCAACCGTAGCGTCGAATATATGCAGTCATGTTTCTATTTTCAAAACCAACGATGCGTAGAAACAGTTTACTATCGCAGTGATCGTTTTAAACAATTTATGATCATATTGACTTATTGAGAAAGCCAGAATACGTAGAAAATATTGATGTTAATAATAATCGCATTTTTGAGGTTTGATTGGCAACCAGAATATTCTAGAAATGAGAAAATAAAATGCTATTTATACAAGTCTCCCAAGCTATCTCCGAAATGGGTAACTTTGACAACCATTTATTAGAAACTGTGTTATTTAAAAATCAATAATGAGTTGTTTGTATAAGAAACGTTATTCTAGCTTCAGCCCGCGACTTCGTCCGCGTGGCATAGTTACTTTGGGCTAACACTAACTTTAACCCGCGTGATGATCGAAAAAAATATTTCTTTTTCCCCCTTTTCTAACCTCTTTATCCCCCTTTCACCACTTTATTTAGCCTATGTCCGTCTCCAGGGTCCCAACCATCTTTGTACCAAAATTCATCAAAATCGGTTTGGCCATTTAGGCGTGAAGACTTTTATAATATAAAGTTTTTCTTTGGCAGTCGTTACAGCTAGTGAATGTCCCAAAGGTCTGTCAACCAGTCTTACCAAGGAATATCGTGATACCCAGAACTAACTAGATTGTGAAGGTCAGATAGGCTGTCGCTCCATGTAAAATACTGGTACTGGAACTATCTCCGTGAATTAAATAATTTTGACCTAATTATATTGCTATTGTTTTATGTACAACCGATAAGTTTTATGTGTGGAGTTTACTGAAATAAAAATTAAGTATATTTGCTAATAAGGATCCAAAACCCAAAACGCAAGCAAAGAATCACGCTAACAATATTAACAGTACCACCAAGAAATTCTACACAAAAATTCACGAACCTTCGAACTATACAAAACGAGATACTACACAATGCGATGCATCCCATTTTTTTTTGTTTATTTCTTTTTTTGCCCGTCAAAGGTTCGTCGAACGTTAGAGCGGGACAAAAAATAACAATAGCAGGTAACAGGAGACTTGGAACATCACTGACTAATTGAATATTAAGACTGGACTGGAATAGTTTTGATGCATAAAATTGTGATTGGTCCCGGTGGAATTGCGGAGTTTTTAGATTCGTCATTGACTCCAATATTTTGGGCTTAACGCTCTATTTTACGCGGTTTTTTGTTCAATGGCATTGCAAGGTGTTTATTAGATTTTTTTGTTTAACTTTTAGAATGAATGAAATTAATCTTCTGACATCAGATTTCTCAGAGATGAATATTATTCGATCTAGTTTTACTTTTTTGGGGCAAAACACATTTAGGCTTAAAATGTAATGAATACGATAATATTCCAAGGTGACTCTCAGAAACGTTATCTGGTTTATTAAAGAATGGTTAATTAGGGTTCCAAACTATAAAATAAATAAACAAAACGTGGTCACTTGGAGGTGTGAAAAAAACAACCCAAGTTTACGTTTTTTTTTTTGGGGTGGGTAATCATCAAATAACTTCCCCCGCTCTGGGCGGAGCGGGGGGAAGTGTCAGACTTTTACTGACTAAAACCCACCCATGTTCCTTCTATGGCCCTTTACGTTCCGGGGCCGCGGTATCTCTTTCGAACAACCCGCAACCAAGTCTACGTCTTCCCTTCATGTCACAGTGTCTTGGTAAGTTTGAAGGACACACTCGATGCAAGAGTCTGACTCGTACTTGGCGGGTTTCTTTTATGACATGCTTTTAAACTTACAAACTAACCAAGTAAAAACAACTTAGACGGTATATTAGACACATTTCCAGGTTTTTGATTGAGCTAAAAATTTTCAGACATTATTATTTTGGCTGACAATGCATGGTTAGTTACAGGACTTCATTCTAAATTCAATATGGCCGACTTTCAAAGATGGCATACTAGTTATTTATTATGCATGATATGGGTAGCAAATGAAACGGTTTGCCGAGGGGAATACGAATAAACTTTTTTTTAAACAATCATTTTAATTGTTACCTACAGTTGAATCTCCAATCAAATATCAATTGTTTCTCTGAAAACTACCAATAACGATTATTGTTTAAAACAATTATAGACAAAACACAATCGTATGCTTGAGTTTTGTGTACAATAGAATAATCGATATTTATAATTAGATAGTGTTTTGTGTTGTCGACAATGGGATGACGGTACAGCAGTGGATTTTGCCTTAGGGTGTACACTGGCGGACCCGTTTCACAGGACACATTGCACAAAGTTAGGAGAATTTTCGGCAGCCACTGGTGTAGAGGTTATTGTCAAGACTTTCCATCTACACTCAAATCAATTGGAGTGGCTGGTAACCTTATTTCAATGTCTTTTCTGCCCTGGTTTGAGGCCGTATTTTCAAGGTATTTTCGAGCAAACGACAACCTCATAGGCTAACCTGGATAATGCGATATAAAAAAATGCTGTGTGCCACAGACGCCATACGGAATCTGTCAGCTTTGAAGGTAGTCTGAGACCGAAATTGTACAATTTTGGCTACAGGAAGTTAATAAATATTTTGCGTTTTATTTCACCTAGCACAGGCATATCTTTTACTTAAAAGGAGGTCCCTATGTGATATTTACTGTAAAAGTTGTTCATGTTTCTGCAATAAAGCTTTTTTTCAGGCAAAATACTAATAGTCTAGAATCATAACAATAATAAGTACTGCCGCCTCTATACGCTGCCGGTCTCTATGTTACATTGTCTCCTAAATCCAGTCAGTCTGTGATTGTGCCTTTAGGACCTGGACACCATTGTTTGGTTACATATTGTCTATTGATGAACATGACTTTGATGGAGGGGACATAACAACGTTTCGTGGAGACTATGATTTTGTAATGAGCTTGAGGACAGACAGAATTTCATTGTCATACTATTCTTTGTTCACGCCATCGCAGTTCAAAGGGTCTGTCGAAGCAGGGCTGCAGAGGACGTTATATGAGTAAATGTGGAGCTAAACGAAATAATGTTGGCGGCACATTTGGCGCATTGGCTGAGCGATTGACTACGGCGCTGTGTGTCGTGGGTTTAAAACCCGCACGAAACAAATTACTATTGTATTAGTAGTGTTTTGGGTCTGGTTGTTTGTGTGAGTTTAAATGTTTGTAAACGCACCGTGTCTAGATTTCTGCCTGGTAGATGGATATAGGCTCGCCACATATTACAAGGGAGTTTAAATCAACTGGCAAAATATGGGTGTTCTATAAGGTTAATTTCTGCCCAACTCTTTCTCTTTTAATCCCGTGTTTTTTTTTACCCGCTAATACATAAATATTTTGTAGTCTAGAGTCTACCTCCTGTCATACATATTTTATTAGAATACCTTCATTTTTACTAAACTGACTAGTTACCTCAAGCTAACATCACAGTAAATCCAACGTTTCACTCAAATCCCTGTTTATATAAAAAATAAGCGTAATATAATCTATTTTTTTCGCGTAAACCGTAAATCACAATAAACAGCGGTTTACTTATGTAAACGAAGATTAATGAAACCGTAGTTAATAATGTTGTTTTTAACTAATAGTTGACCTGTCAAATGTGGTTATGAGTTATGTAAACTGTTGTTGAAATAAGGGCGGAAATGGGGTTAAAATATAGGGTGTAGTTTATTTTAAGTAACTTTAAAAATACGTGTAAATGTGTGTGTATATAAGATAGTACTCTGCTCTCTCGTTTGAAGATTGAAGGCGTGTGTATTGTTAAGTATAAAATAAGTTTGAGAGTATATTTGTTAAGTTTACAAACAATAGCAGTTTCCCGCGTTTATCTGCGATCTGGGCCGACAAGTGCCATATGTTCTTCTCCCGGTTCACGGCTATCAATCTGTCCAATGTCAAATTTCATTACGATCAGCTCAGTGATTTAAACATACAAAGGTCACAGACAGATAGACATAAGAGGGTAAAACATTAATTAAGTTGGTACTGGAATTTATCACAGTTATCTGCCAAATAAATATAGTAATTAAAATTCTGATAAAAACGAATTTAACACTTTACAGTTTTCTATAAATAATTACACCCAGGTAATATTACTTTCACTAGTTATTTTTAATGAACCATTAAAAATCTAGCTACATTTAATTTAGTATACCTAAATAAATTGCAACGTTGGTCGCGTGCTTTCTGATGATTGGATGGATTGTGTAAGAAATGATATGAAGGAGAAAGGACTAAATGATGCCGTGACGTCAGACAGGGGAGAATGGGAGAAGAAAACGTGTTGCGCCGACCGCAAATAGAATGGGACAAGGACAGGAAAATAATGATGTTGATCGCGTGACTTCTGGGTTCGATTCCCAAGTTGGGCAACGTGTTATTGGGTTTTCCATCAGGAATTCCTCAGTTGTAGCCACTGTTTCTGGATTTTGTGTTCGCTTGACGGCAATAGGTTCGTTCGCCCCTATGTTCCTCGTGTTTGTGTGTACATACATGTGAACTTTGAAACATTACTGACGATGACTGCCCAACCGTCCAGTGCCAACAGGCTAGATGTTTCGTGATAAAGATATTTACTGCACGATAATGTACTCCACGTATTTTTACACAAAGCATTTAAAAAATCTAGCCATTTTACAATCCATATCAGCTCAGCCAATCAGCGTCAAGCACAGATTACGCAAATTTACGCTTCACGCACAACGCTGACACTAGTGGCTATGCAAATTTTTTATCATTTGATTTGAATATTTTTTTCATACTAATAAATTTAGTCAACGTTAGCATGTATGTGGATGTGTGTTGTCTAGTTTTAAGATTAATTTTTAAACCTTGTTGAATTTAGAAAAGGAAATAATATTATCTTTTTGTTTCGAGGTTTTTTGTTGTAAACTGGTCAAAGACACAGTTAATATTTTGAATTGTCATCTTGAGACCATTTTACGTAATTTATATTATGATTGCGCATTATGATTCTGCTTAAGGCGCTGTACAAAGCAAACACTTCGTAAAACGTCTAGTTTTTCGTCGCAAAGTTAGCCGTATCTGTACATGCCACTAGCCAAAAAAAAATACCGTGTATAGTTCAATACATAAAGTAAAGAGTTAAACAAAATAAATTTACAAAAGTGGTCTAGTACTACGAAAAAAAAAATGTTTAAAAAGACCAAGAAAAATATTTTTTGGTCTCGAAATTCTCAATTTTTTCAGCGACAACCATCATATTTTTTATATCTATAACAAAGAAAATTGTATATACTAAAGAGATATCTAAAATTTTTCAAACATTGAGCTGTATTTTTTTTATATTTATGTAGGTCGTTTTGCAGTTTTTATTGTTTATAAAAAAAACAGTTCCGTGTCTATCTAACCTCCAAAACCCAATTAGTAATTGGTTACAATACCCCCCTGGTAATATTATTGAAATATTAGTACTACAACCTGGCCCTAATAACCTAATTCATGGATACGATAACAGAACCAATGCAACAGTTTTAATTTTTGCGATAAAACGTAGCACCACACTAGGAATTTCTCCTATATCGTAGGTGCGTTTACAAACATTAAAACTCGCATACACAAACAGCCAGACCCGGAACAACTATCTGTAGGCCATACAAATATTAGTTTCGTGCGGGAATAGAACCCGCGACACGCAGCGCGGCAGCCGATCGCTCAGCCACACTGCGCCAACCATGTCGTCAAAGTTGTCCCAATTTTCGCCAATTTAGGTTTATTTTTATCCTTGCATGTTGTCGATAAGGGGACTAAGCCGCATGGATTAAGCCGCATGTGATAGACCCCCCTATCTTAATGATTCTACGGGGTTCAATACTAATCTGATTAAAAACTCGGATTTTTTTAACATAAAAATGCTATTGTATGTATTTTTTGTCGGCTTGGAAATCGCTTCAATACTTCAAAAAGCTTTTTGTAAATTTATTTCTGAAAATAAATTACCTGTATTTAAGTACCAATTCTATTAGTTTATGGAACGCTAAGGACCTATAAAACTTTTAAATAATATTAATAAACTTTGTAATTTAATAATTAGTTACTTTGCAGTTATATTTATTATACATAACTAATTATAAAATACACAATTTTAATCAGTTAATGAAAAGTTTGAAAACTAATAAGTTACAAGCTACTTTATTATAGATAAATACCCGCTGCTAAGGTGCTTTTCTTGAGAGGTCCACCCCAAGTCTTGGTAGTATGAAAAATAGATTACGACCGATTCTCAGACCGACCGTATTTTACGCCGGAGGCAGTGCTCTACACTCGACATGTCAAAAAACCCAGTCTTTCGAAACTTGAATGACTTTTTTCTCACTAATATAACACTTACAGGATAATAATAATATGAGTGCACTAAAATCGAGTTAAATAATCTATCAAGCACATATGGTATTTTTTATGAACAATTATTTTGTTTAACATAGTTAATATATAATAACATTAAAATCAATATTTCTTGGACGTCCGTCAGTCTGTGTTTATGGATCCATGTATGTGGCAGAGAAATTGGTCGAAAAATTTATCGTACCAGAATACTTTTTTTCTTATTATATAAAGTTATACCCTGGGCTGATTCCTAATTAATATTAGCGTTCTAAGTACTGTCGTTTAATTATAATTTGTAAAAAACTAAAATACGACTGTGTATTTTTATATCTATATATACATTTATTTGTTATTTTGTTTTAATAAACTTGAGTTTTTGTTTTAGATTTTTTTTTTAAATGTGAATGACCGCTATGAGGCGTGCACTTTTGGATTTTTTTATACTTACTTCTAATATATAAAATTCTCGTGTCACAATTTTCGTTCCCATACTCCTCCGAAACGGCTCGAACGATTCTTATGAAATTTTATATGCACATTCAGTAGGTCTGAGAATCGGCCAACATCTATTTTTCATATCCCTAAGTGAGCAGCGGGTGAAACCGCTGGGCACAGCTAGTAATTTTATAAAAGCGAAAGTGAGTTTGTTTGTTACGTCTTCACGCCTAAATGGCTAAACCGATTATTATGAATTGTGGTACATAGATAGTTGGGACCCTGGAGACGGACATAGGCTAAAAAAAAGTGAGAAAAGGGGGAGAAAGAGGGAAGAAAAGTGAAGAGAAAGATAATTGTTTGACTCACTCATCACTAAATCTCAGAAACAACAAGTGTTGGAAGTCTCAAATTTTGCATGGGAGATCCTTTTAGGACGTTGGTGCTCGCTAAGACGGGATTTTGCTAAATTCAACCCGTAAGGTGGTGAAACAGGGAGGCAAAGTTTGTATGGGATAACGCGATTCCTTGACCGGGTTGATTTGAAATTTTGCAAAGGCATTATTTCACGAAATTTTAGACTAAGTATATAACATCACGCTACAACATTAAGAAGCTGAGTAACGGGTGAAACCGCTGGGCAAAACAAGTAACACAAAATTTGGTCAAGCCAATTTTAGAGGAGTATGGCAACTAAATTAGTTTAATCATACACCAAACAAAGATTAATAATAGTCAACCTTTTTTTTTTGGGTTGGTAAATCATCGAATATCTTCCCCCGCTCTGGGCGGAGTGGGTGGGAGTGTCAGACTTTTACTGACTAAAACCCACCCATGTTCCTTTTATTGCCCATTGCGTTCCGTGGCCGCCGCGGTATCTGTTTCGAACAACCCGCAGCCCCGGCAGGCATAGACAACCCTAAAATACTGACGCAAAAAATTACGACCAACATAAAATTGAATTTAAGTTTTAGTATAATTATTTTACATCAGCCAATAAAAAAAACGCAACAATGTCATCGGGACGGATAAAAACTGTGGCATTTTGAAGCAAAGTAGGTCAGTTAATCTAGGTTTATGCATAGTAAAAAAACTCTAATTGTATTAAAAGATTTTGCTCGGTTTATATTTTTTCTGGGAGGACAAAATGGCCGTATTAAACCGTGAAATGCCGAAGGTTGCATTTTGAATCGTATTGTAATACATATTAAGTTGAAGCGACCACAATTTGCATGTTTCGTTGGCAGTTTTAATTATATATAAAAACTAACTATGTATAATAATTTTCACTCAGGTTACAACAATCATAATAACTAAAAGTCATAGTACCTAATTGCTGTTGAGTTTTTTTTAATGTATTTATTAGTTTATTTCATGTGTATTAGCATCCGAACAAGTGTATTACTTTTCAAAAAAAAATATTTTTTTTATATTTTTTGTACCTTTTCACAATGTTGTCGTATTTGACCCAAAGGTTGGCTGGTAGAGAATGCCTTATGGCATTCCACCACCTATGTACCACTACTGTGCACGAAGTTTCAATAAATAAATAAATAAACAATCATGAAAAAACATTCAGAAAAAAATAAAACAAAATCTGTTAAAAAAGGTTATTGCTGTCATTATTCAATATAGAAAGCAATCGTGCGTAAACCTAGTTAAGAATTTACGTCCAACATATGTCACTATATTGACGGAGCATAAAAACTATTTACTCAACAACTACTTTTAGTTATTTCATCTTAGCCGGCGATATAAAAAAAAAAAACTATTGAGACTAGCCTCGCCAATTGGTAGAAATAACTCACTGTCTTTAGGGTTGCGTGGCTCAAAAGAAAAACATACGGAACCCTTATTGGATTACTTTGTTGTCCGTCTGTCTGTCAATACCCTTTATCTCAGGAACACGTGGACGTATTGAGCTGAAATTAAAAACATATACTAAACTTTGTGGTCCCTTTGTGCTGTGAAAAAAAATCAACTCTTTAAGTCTAGGCAGTCAAAGGATATGGCTGTTTAAATGTCGTTTGTAAGGAACCCTTGGTGCACGAACCTGACTCGCGCTTGGAGATTTTTTTATTTTATTGACTGAATGATAACCGTAAATGGATTTCTTTTGCTGTCACTGCAGTAATATAATTATGTGAACGAAGAACGTAGTGTCTTGAAAGAAAGAAATAAATAAAATTCTGCGTGAATTGGATGGCATTTGTAGGGTCTGCAATGCATTATGATCTTGAACTGAGCAAAAACGGGTTTAATCATAATTTAATTCTGATTGAACGAATATTCCAACGACGGAAATTTTCGTATTTACAGTGGGTAATAATATTTTGATTTTTTATTTATAAATATTTTCTAATAGGAAATCAGCTTGATTGCTTTTAAAACTAAATCAAACTTCGATTTTGCAATAAAATAACTTCTGTTGCTTCTTTGCAAAAACTTCAAAATCACTCACCACAAATTACTTGGTCATAAAAGAATGTATTAAAAACTATGTTAACCCTAAAATCGCAGGCGCAATTTGCGTCCAACATGGCGTGTTCGATTATACACGCGACGCGGCATCTGGCGGGTTGAGTTCAGTTGCACCTGCGCCCACGCCATCATTGAGATTAAAAAAACATTAGCGGAACATTGAAAGCTATGACGTCAGAATTTGAGAAATAATTTAGTTTTATCTGCGATTTGAATCAGTAGAAAGTAAAAGCTTGGCCATAATAGTATTATTTTTGAATTTCAAAGTGTTCAATTATGTGTCTAGTAAAAAAAACACCTCTAAAAAAGATCGAAACAAACCATGGCATGTTCTACGCGAAGTTATTCTTAAAATGTAAAACGACTTACATATTAATGAAGAACCTGCAACATAAAATCTCTCAACAATTCTCATAAACTAAGAAAATATAAAAATGCTTAGCGTAACGTAACAAAATGCGTGCGTAAAATCTATAATTACGCACGCAATCCGCCGCAAAAAGGTGAGACTCCGTACCCGTAAGAGAATTTGCGCCACGATTTATTTTCAAAGGCGACTTGCAAAGCGGAAAAGTGAGTTTGACAGCGGAATGCGGAAACGATGCTCAGATACGACATTTTTCTCTGATTTCCTCTTAAACAATTTTTCTTTGGGAGAAAATTATATTTTGCGTGTCATAGGAATTCTTTGTTATGGTGGCCTTTTGTCTCATGATAATGAGAGGGGACGCGTATCTGATTATGAGAACTCTGGGCTTGATCTCTATGAATATGGCGCAGGGTTTTTCTCAAGAATTTTGGTTGGTTATTAGCTTTTACGACATGGACATACGATATAACACTTTTTTTAAAGCCTACATTGTGTCCCACTGCAGGGCAAGGGGCTGCCTTTTCGTTTGCCAACCAATCTGTTTTGGGCAATTTCTGACCAAGTTTGCCCCGCGAACAGATCAGATCGTCACACCACCTTCGCCGAAGTCACCTCGACGGCGGCGGTGTCCACCCTCAGGCGTCCAGTGAGTGACGATCCTTGCCCATTTCTCCGGGTACATCTGTGCTACGTGGCCACTCCACTCCCACTTCATCTCAAAGGATACAACTGGCCAAATTTAGGGGTAGCTTTGCATACCACTTTGGGAATATACAAGAAGCCTAGAGACCGTTTACGCAATACACAGGTTTCCAATTATGTCAGAGGAAGCGGTCCAAAATACACCAACTGGGCCCATTTCTTCTCATTTTTGGGCCTAGGACTTGTGTTTCACAAGTTGTGTGTTGACTTGTGTTCCAAACCTACTTTTTACTAATCCAGTTTAGATCTTACGAATACTATAATGTGAAAGTTTGTTACTCTTCCACGCATTAACTACTGAACGAACTTAGCAAACAGATATGATAGTTTTTATGTCGGTAGTATGATACCGCGGGACAGTTACTGAATTCCTTGTCGGCGAAGCCGTGGGCATAAACGAATACTGATTAAATTGCTTTTCCTTTGACGCTGCTAGATTCCTTGAAAGCTTATTAATACTAGCCTACTATGTCTAGCGCGATTTTTATTTTGCACTATTGAGAACACTAAGCATTTATTAGAATATAAGGGTCAAAACAGAAAAAAAACTAATTAAACATAAATATTTTGATATTTAATTCGACCCTGTAATTCCGAAACAGACTAACAAGTATTATCGCGAGAAACCACAAGAAAAAACACATTTACAACAACAAGGAGAACACACTTTTTATTCGAAGATATATTTTAGAGGCGAGATTATTGTAATTTAAACATAACCACACACGTAAAGTGATGTATTACGCTCACGTGTAATGTTTTTACGTTGTAATGTTAATAATACAAAACAATGAATAAAACCCGACATATGGAGCCTAGTCCTGTCTTGAAGACATTGTAATGGTAATATATATTTTTATAATTTTATTTTGACGGTAATGAGCGATAATTTTGTGGGAAACATCGTACCGTGCGTGTTTTTAAAGTTGTCTGGCAAGCAACCGCGCAATAAAGGGTTAAGTATTTTATGCATTGGATTTTTTCAATAATTCTTTTGTATTTTTTATTATATTTGCGTTTTTTTTTTTTATGAAATAGTATCTACTGGTTGCTTTATCAGAATGTCAGTTATTTTTTTTTGGTATTAATTAATTACGTATTCTAAAGAAAAGCAAAGAGGTTATCTAATTAACAGTACTTACTATTTCTTTTTTGTCAAATACTTTTCTAAGTAGTAGTAAATTTATGCATATGCTTACCACTTTTTATCAAAAGTCGGTTAAAAATCGCCAGTTTGAAACAGCTGCAGATGTAAATCCAGGCCATTACGCCAGTCTGAAAACTAGCCATGATTAATAGTTAGGTCCAAACTGGCGGAAACCTAGGATAAGTGGCCAGTAATACTTTGAATAATCTTCTATAAATCTTTGAAATTGTAATAACTTTAAATATTATAACTTAATAAGTTCAATAAGTTATTTTTTGCTAGACATATGCTTTGGTTTCAGGTACTTGTTATTGCTATTTTAAAGTTGTAGATTTTAAAGTTGTAGGTAAATAAGAAGCTTCGGAAAGCACGTTCAGCTGTTGGTAACTGCTGTCATTTGTAGATCTTTGACAGTCGTTACAGATAGTCAGTATCCCGAAAGTCTGGTTGTCAGACTTTCGGGACACTGACTATCTGTGTCTTACCAGGAGGTATCGTATTACCCAGTACTAACTGGATTGTGGATCAGATAGGCAGTCGCTCCATATAATATCTACATAAGTATTAAGCTGCATCCGGTTAGACTGGAAGCCGAACCCAATATTGGAAAAGGTTAGCCAGATGAAGATACGACTAGCAGTATAAGCTAAGCCATATACCACATTAGTCATAGAGACCGGATTCCAGTAATAACTGCTGAAAGAAAGAAAGAAAAAGTAATAGTTGCAAATGCCGACGTGCACTAAACTGGGCCTATTTAGCGCATCCTTGAACACACAACATTGTCTTTTTATTGTTTAGATTTAAATTTTTATTAAATTTATTGTTGTGTACACTTGTGACAAGTGCCAAATAAACAAACAATTTTTCTTTCATTCTTTTCATTAGCACTGAAATTAAAAAAAAACAAAAAGCGATCACCAAACAAATAATAACTATCTATTCTTATCTATTAACCATTTCAACCAAAAACCTCTTGAAACCTACTTAAAATTCACGTCGGCTCGTAACTAAAAGGTAGTTCGTGAAGTTCAAAGAACCCTTATTTATATACTCCACCAACCACCACTTTTCATTAACCAAGAGGATCGGTTATCGTGTTTATCCAGGCGACACGATTTAAGGTCTACCCACAAAGGAGCTTTGTCGTGCGACAAAAAAATCGCACCCCATCTTGGAGAATTGAAAGTAGATGTATTGTCCGTGGTAGCTCCATAAATTTTGTAAGAAAGATGCATAAAATTGGTTGTTTTATTGGCGTCTGTAAATTTTGTGATATTGCGCGATTTGTCAAAGGAAATGGGTGTGTTTTTACCCGACTGCCGAAAGCAGGAGGGTTATTTTATTTTGTAACGTCTAGCGGCGTAAGTTATTTTTTATATATTTTTAAAACGTTAGTCTTTTAGGTGATTCGTGAAAGTTAGTCTTTTAGGTTGAATATTTTTAGGGAAAAACATGAAAAAGCCATGTGGACCTGGTCTTTCTGTATTTATGCATATGATAATTAGCCCATACGATTCAAACTAGAAATAAGACTTCACTGTGAGCGGTCCCATATGTTGGCTTCTTCTAACGTTTTAATTCATTTATACTTTCGCAAGTTTAATTAAGACATCACAGATATTGGTAAAGGAAAACATTTTGAGGAAAGCTGGACTTATCCTTACTTAAATACATAATCCTTACTAATATTATAAAAGCGAAAGTGAGTTTGTTTGTTTGTTACGTCTTCACGCCTAAATGGCTGAACCAATTTTGATGAATTTTGGTACAGACATAGTTGAGACCCTGGAGACGGACATAGGCTAATTTATAGTGAAAAAAGGGAGAGAAAGAGGGAAGAAAAGGGAAAACTTAGCTTTGCTATTACAATGAATAAGGCTCAAGGGCAAACACTACAGGCAGCAGCGAATTTAACGCGAGCGAAGCCGCGGGCAAAAGCTAGTAATTAAAATAAGTCTGAAATCGCCATTAGTACTATCACAATATAACTAAAGTGAATCTTAAATAATCATGTTGAAGCCTTCAGGCCCCGAGTAGCCAAGTCTTACAAGCTTTTAGCCTAAATACCAAGTCTAACATTAAAAACACACTTTCCTAAGATTCAGAATGTTCAAAAACGTATCAGTGTAAATATTAAAACTTCTCCCTCGTACTTAGGGTTCCCACTCTTTCGTATTTTTCTGGACATCTCCGGTTTTTTGGTCACCCCTGTTTTAACTGTTGTGAAATCGTCAAATTACTTCTCTTGCTCTGGCCGAAGCGGGGGGGAGTGTCAGACTTCTACTTTGGCTGATCCTGTTTTCTTTTATTTACCACCATGTACTGCACCCATATTTGCAAAATAAAGTATCTTTATCTCTTTCTCTTTGTTAAACTCAAAAAAACTAATATTTTTATTTCACATAGACCTACATGGCCGCTTATAATACGTCGAGTAAAGGTGCACGGTTCGGGTTGGTCGTTTCCTTTGGAGAAGAACCGGCAAGAAAAAATAGCCAACCAAACCCAAGGAACATGGGTTTGGTTGGCTATTTTTCCTTGCCTTTATTTTCTTTTGCCCTTTATTTTCCGGGGCCACGGTATCTCTTTCGAACAACCCGCAACCCCAGTAGGGTTCGGATCTTTTTGCGTGGAGTTTGATTAACAGTTTTTACAGAATGCATGGTTGACGGATTCGTGAAGGATTGGTTTACATCCTATAAAGATTGTTATTATATATTTATGAGGATGTTTATGAGGATGAATGGATGTAAGGATGAATGGATGTAAGGATGAATGGATGTAATGTATGGATGAATGGATGTATGGATGTTTGCTACTTTTTCACGTCAAAACGCTCGAACAGATCTTGATGAAATTTCGCACAGAGGTAGATTTTAGTCTGGAATAACACAGAGAAAAAAATATTTTTCAATATCACGCGGGTGAAACGCGGGAGCCAACTAGTCGAAAATAAAAATGTCCTGCTTGTTTCTTTTCTTTTTTTATAAAACGTTGCCCCACACTTGGAATTTCTTCTGTATCGTGGGTGCGTTTACAAACATTTAATTTCACATACACAAATAGAAATGACTATCTGTAGGTCATACAAATCTTTGTTCCGAGCGGGGATCGAACCCGCGACACGCAGCGCAGCAGTCGATCTTTCAGACACTGAGCCAACCATGTCGTCAAATTTTTCGAACGTCTTGCTCTTTATCAGGACTTTCTCAAATTCCCAAATGGTAACCCTACTCGTACTGGATTCTGTTAAAAAGTTAAGAACAGGCAGTGATAGCTTAACTTAGAATGTTTAGATTACTTAAGAACTTTTGTCTCCATAATATAACATCAAATATGACGTCTAAGTTAGAATTAAGTAGCTCTACGTTAATTTATGTTTTTGACATTTTGAAATAGTCTTGTTTAAAGATATTTTTAGGGTTCCTCAAAAGGAAAAAACGGAACACTTATTGGATCACTTTCTTGTTCGTATGTCTGTCTGTGAAGACCCTTTATCTCGGGAACACTTGAAGGTATCGAGTTGAAAAACCATATACTATACTACAGTGGTCCCTTGGAGCTGTGAAAAATTAACCCTCTAAGTCTACGCAGTCAAAAGATATGGCTGTTTACGTCGAAAATTTGTACGGAACTCTCGGTGCGCGAGTTCGACTCGCTTTTGCCTGGTTTTATTTGTTAATTTAAAAAAAGTACTTAAACTACTAGATAATAAGTATTGTTTTACTAAAATTCAATCTAAGCTAAATAGCTACAAATATTCATGAGTTCTTTACAGCTGAGTCAACAAAAGATCTAGCCAGCGATAAACTCGTTTTACATGCGAATCACACTAGATATCCTATTTCCGAGTAATCGGCCCACCATGCACACAAACAGTGCTTAGCAACATACCTATCCTGTGTTCACATTTTAGTTTCCGTACATGAAAACCAAATTTGTGTTTTTTGTAAAAATGACTTTAAGACCTTAAACTAAAGTTCAGTATGTGCTACTTCATTTTATTCAAGCACTGTTTTGACTTTTTTTGGTTATTCTAAAAACATCTTGAACATTTAATATTACTGGCCACTTATTTCTAGTTTAGTTTTTATTTTCTATAATTCAATTTTGGTTTCATTTTGAATAAGCACCGCAATTTGCTCCTGTCTTTATGATTCGAATATGCTTTATTTAAACTGAGATTAAGTTGAAATTCGATTGAGTGGAAATTACATCAAGTAGATACATGGAATTGAACAGATTTTACCAACAAATACCTATAGGTCATTTGATTGTTAATCGTGGGATAGGCAGCCGAAGTCTGATGTCATAATTAGTGAAGTGGACACTCAATGATCAACATTAGCATATAACATAAGTATATAGGACGCTTTTTTTGTGATGGTAAACCTTCAAATAACTTCCCTCGCTCTGAGCGGAGCGGGGGGGAGTGTCAGACTTTTACTGACTAAAACCCACCCATGTTCCTTCTATTGCCCTTTACGTTCCGGGGCCGCGGTATCTCTTTCGAACAACCCGCAACCCCGGCAGGCGGAGGCCCTGGCAAGCCCCTCTGCTTTGCTGACATCTCTTTGAGGCGCGCGTGAAACACGAACGCGCCGTCGACACTATATAGGACGCTTGTTTCTTAATCTATCTGTGTACCGCTACGCCTGCTGTACCTGTAGCCTGCCTGTAGCCTACTGCCTAATAGAATCTGTATGGATTGATCGTTGTGTGAGATTAAGCAGCGTTTGCTGCGTTTAGGTTTTTCAAGGGTGACGTTTGTTGAACGAAATATCGGCCGATAAGAAAATGTTTGCAATTGGATTTTGAAATTCGAATACTAGTGTATATTTTTTCTTTTTCTTCGTCTCGCACTAGGAATTTCTCCTGTATCATGGGTGCGTTTATAAACATTTTAACTCACATACCCAAAGAGCCAGACCCGAAACAACTATCTATACAAATAATTGTAGGGAGTACAAATATTTCTTCCGTGCGGGAATCGATCCCGCGACACGCTGCACACCAGTCGATACAGCCAACCATGTCGTCCAAGAAAATATCTATTTTCGTAACATTTTTTTTTCAACTTGTCATGTTCTAATATGTAAGTACTAGTAATTCATAAGTTCCAGAAAACCAGGAAAAGCAAACTATAATAGACGTTACCCAATAACCTGAAATCACCATTTGTCCTCAATTGAACTAAATGCGTTCAAAAACAAAGATGCCAATGTCTTCACAAATCTTAACACACTCGTCATTGCTTAAAATTGGGGCAACCCATAAAAACAGGAAGTTAAAATTCCGAGCAATTAATCCATCAGAATTGATAATGGGTTAACAACCGGGCAATCCATGGTACAGTCAGCAAAAAAGACAAGCAACCAGGCTTAGCAGATGTAGTTGTTTCTTTTCTTAGACACCGATGGGTTTTATAAACTCATATCCTTGCTATTAATATTATAAAACCGAAAGTGAGTTTGTTTGTTACGTCTTCACGCCTAAATGGCCAAACCGATTTTGATGAATTTTAGTACACAGATAGTTGGGACCCTGGAGACGGACATAGGCTAAAAAAGTGAGAACAGGGGAGAAAACGGAAAGAAAAGGGGAGAGAAAAACATTTTTTTTCTAACATCACGCGGGTTAAAGTTAGTGTTAGCCCAAAGTAACTATGCCACGCGGATGAAGTAGCGGGTGAAAGCTAGTTTATTTTATTAAATTATCTGTACCTATCGTGGCGGTCCAGAGGTTAAGCGCCTCACCTCTCATGCATAAGGTGGTGGGTTCAAATTCGGGTTAATAAATTCAAGTTTACAAAGGCGTTCGAATATTCAGGTTTTTAAGGCGCGGTAATAAGCTAATCTTTAGGTATTCGCGGAAATGACGCTAGCTGCATTCTGGGCATGGTCTGACACAAGTACACGACAGTATTGCATCGAAATAATAGAAATAAGGTCGAAAATATTTCGGTGTTTGATTTTATTTGAATATCATGTCCGCCAAAATCTAGGTCATTTTGCAGTTTTTATTGAATATAAAAAAAATACAGCTCCGTGTTCGAAAAATTTTAGATATCTCTTTAGACTATACAATTTCCTTTGTTATAGATAAAAAAATATGATGGTAGTCGCTGAAAAATTGAGAATTTCGAGACGAAAAATTTTTTTTCTTGGTCTTTTTAAACATTTTTTTTTCGTAGTACTAGACCACTTTTGTAAATTTATTTTGTGTTTTCTCTCTCTTACTTTATGTATTGAACTATACACGGTAATTTTTTTTGGCTAGTGGCATGTACAGATACGGCTAACTTTGCGACGAAAAACTAGTCGTTTTACGAAGTGTTTGCTTTGTACAGCGCAGCGCCTTAATATACGGCTGTCTATCTAACCTCCAAAACCCAAGAGAATTAATAAATAGAGAATAGCATAGCTCTGGATTCAATAAGTGACATGTATTGGTGAAATATAACCAAAAAGTATTTTATCTTCTTTTTTTACGAAAAGCCATCAACTTCCTACAATACCTATCTCATGCTAATGCTAACCCTCTATATTCACCAGAATTCTTTTACTATGACATCTCTTAAAAAAAGGTTTATATCAATTACATGGTACGTTAAGATACATGTTTTGGAGATAGAAAGAGAAAGAAAGAAAGAAAACAAGTTTATTTGGTACAAGCCATTAATGCACACAGTAATAAAAATAATAAAACTTAAATTCTAAACACAAATAAAAATAATGTATATTATTGTGTGAGATCACCTTATAAAGCAAGGAGATGCTTGTGTTAGTTGACTCCGCTCTTCCGACTTCACATTAGTCAGTGTATGCAATTGAATAACAAAGCAACGTTAAAGAAAAAGATATGAAAATAAAATAAAAACAAAATTTAAAATACAAAAGTTAGCGCACTTGTGTGACGTATGCGAGTATGATTATGAGTGTGAGTGATTGCGTGAGTGTGTGTAATAAATAATAAGTGTGAATGTATGGTAAGTATTACGTTTAAGATTGTTTATACAGCTTATGTAGATAGCCCGCGTGTAGGTACAGTTCTTAGACCAGAACCATTAAGTCTCTTTCCCCAATCTCCGTTATAATACTATCAGCTTCAACCACACAAGCAACACCTTTATTGGAACCAGATATTGGAGCAAAGCAAAAAGGAAGTTCTAAAACCAACAATTATTGAATGGAATAGTGCTGCCAACGCGAACGGGGCGGATACTGGGATAGTTTTCATTCGAATACCTACACAAAGCAATGGATCCACCTTAATATCCGATTGAAAGCAAACAATCCTTGCATTTCATTTCATTCATGCCGATCCGATGCAGTTAGGGTTGTCGCTATGGAGAATTTGTTTCTGTTTTTGCTTTATATTTTTTGGGTTGTCGATAATAACTTGAATTATTTTTAAGCGCAAAATTGGATTTTGATTTGATTGATCACTAAATAAAATAAGAAGACGGCGATAGGCCTAAGCTAGGAAGCTTAGGCCTATCGGCGTGGTAATTCATTAATTGTGGTCGCGCTTTTAAAGAACACCGTACTTTTTCTCTCTTATAAAGATGTCAGAGACAAAATTATGTTTTTAAAACTTTATGGCCTTTTTAAATGCATTTATGAGTGTGTATTGCGCATGAGTCCTTATCTTACTTTTATGTAGTCATAAAAGTAGTATTTGCACACCTCACAAGATATTACAGTGTACCTCCGAGTGGACTTTCCTAATTTGCAAATAAACAACTTGATTACATCTAAGACGAGTTTAACAAATGCCTTAATTTCTGTAGTAATGCTAACACAGTTCATATTTTTTAACATAATTTGTCTTGATATACAAGAGATTCAGAACGTGTAGAATCTTGGTTCGTTTCGCTTAAATGCCATTTACATTTTTTTCGCTGATTTCGTCGTGTATTCTTATAATTTTGTCAAAATGTCTGCGAATTCCAATTACGTTTGCTGTTATTAAATTCACGTTCAGTGCCTAAATGTATTTATGAGAATTCGTTTGTCCTATTTTCCAGGTTAATATTAATTTTGCATTATCCTAAGGTAGACTGGTAGAAAATGCCCAAGGCTTTAAGTCCGCATTTGTACAGCGGTTTTTTTTACATGTGCGTAACATTTTAATAAATAAATAATATTTTTTTATAAACAACTTAATAAAAATGCTTTAAAAAAGGAAAAGTCTAAATAAATATAAATTGTGACTATGAATTCCATAATGATCTAGTTCGATTCTCAGGTCAGGCTAAATAATAATGCATTTTATTATCAGGAATTTCGTAGTAGGAACACTAGTTGATGTTATACTGTGATGTAATCAAGATTTGCTTGCTGTATACCGGGTAAATATTAATTTTGAATAGTTATTACCGACCTAATCCAGCATGCAAGCCTGCCGTTGATTATGTTATTAGTGTTGATTGAGAATCTAATTAAATTATAAATGAGAGACCAATGGATTTCATTAATCATTATCACATTACTATCATAACTGAACTTCTAATTAAAGTCGTCATCTGCATGATATCTGTCATTTGACTCCTGGTTTGGGATTAAAAGTAAAAATTAAAAATTTGGGATTCAATATTTAAATCAAAACTTTTGTATAAAGTTTTTGTATATCCTTCTAAGAAGACCACCAAAAATAGTATTATATATTGTATTGATGTTATCGAATTTTAACAGATTATTAATGGTGGATTAAGAACTGAAATGCATCTAAAGGTAATCTTGATAATATTTTATTCTTTTCCGGATGGGAAATCATCAAATTACTTTCCCCCGCTCTGGACGGAGCGGGGGGGAGTGTCAGCCTTGTACTGACTAAAACCCACCCATGTTCTTTCTATTGTCCTTTATGTTCCGGGGCCGCGGTATCTCTTTCGAACAACCCGCAAACCCGGCAGGTAAAACCACTCCTTGTATCACTTTGTGTAATTTCTGTTTTGAATACAAGTATTCTATATATTTTTCTAACTTTTTTCCATCGATATTCGTGGCAAACTGGCAACCCTAACCTCGATACACAGCAACGAATGAACGAAACGAACGAATGACCGGCTTTATGCCAAGTATTTTAAATTCCCGCGCATTCGGATACTTTGTCGATTCCCAATATATTGTGAAACGATTTCGACCGATCAATTTTACATGATATTGAATGTTAATTTGTGTAAAAGCTAATGACAACTTTACTTAGATGACATGGTCGTTCAGCTTTCACTTATTGTTCTTTGTATAATAATGCGCTGTGTTCCGTGTTCAAATAAAAAAAAACCTATTATTTTCTTTTTCTCTTCGACATTTTTGTTAGTCTAGTTTAGTCACATGCGCGACTGCTGAGCGTAAGGTCCTAGGTTCGATTCGCGGGCCGGGCATAAGATTGTTGGGGATTTTATCTGTATTGATTTTCCTAACAATATGTGAAAACGTGTCTGTTATTTCAAATTCTGAAGTGTTTTACTTTTTTTTTCTTACTGTTTTAATTAATTTATTGACCGATCCTTATTTATTAGTACATTTAGTATATTAGAAATACCTGTCGAAAGGATTCTATTCAAATAAATCCTCCGCGTAAATACTTGTCTCATTAAAAACATTCTATACTCAACATTCCTCAATTTATTAATAAAAATAACTAAAATTTATTTAACAAAACTATTCAATTAACTTTGGCGTGACAACACCAAATTAAAACTCCCATAATCACGAACAATAAATTCACATCGCGTTTCGGAAACCAGATTAAAACCATTGTTTAAACATTTAAAATGCCGACATATGGCCAAACCAAACATTGCGGGGTGAATCAAAATGTTATTCCAACTTTCAACCCCTCAACTGCCGAGGGTTTAAAACCATTAATGATTTGCTGATTTTATTGTTTTCGCGAATCTAGTCATCGTTCGTCAATCAATCAAGTACTTTAACGATGGAAGCCACAAGTCTTTATCAATATATACCAGTAATAAAGACGTAGATTTCGGGGTATTCTGACAAGGGGTTGTTTTGTACCCCTTGTGAAATCTGGAGGGGTTGAGTGGGATGTTGATTGTAAACGTGGATGACTGGTTGTGTATACAATGGTACCTATTGTTGTTTGGTACTTGAACCTCAATCGGTATTTTTTGTAAAGGTTGAAAATAAAACGGAATTGATCAGCGAACATATGTCGTTTGATTGATTTCAGCCTACGCAGATACTTCACAAAGAAAAGAGATCAAAGAAATGGGTGGCATAATGTCCACCCTGGGTGGTCAATGTAGACCTTAGGCAGGCTAGATGACCTTTTCAACGCAGCACAGCGCATCAAGGGTCATTCTCACGCTGCGGGCTGTTCGAAAGAGATACCGTGGCCCCGGAACGCAAAGGGCAATAGAAGGAACATGGGTGGGTTTTAGTCAGTAAAAGCCTGACACTCCCCCCCGCTCAGCCTACAGCGGGGGAAGTTATTTGATAATTAACCACCCCAAAAAAAAAGAAAAAAAAGGGTCATTCTCACGCAGTCTGAACGAACGAAACATTCTTCATTCGACGGGCGCGCCTCAAAGAGATGTCAGCAAAGCAGGGCTTGCCAGGGCTGCGTGTTGTTGAAAGAGATACCGAAGAATACTAGAGTAGTAAAAGGTGCATAGCAACATACAATGTTAAAAAATATATAATATGTTAAAGTTAGATAAAAAAATGTTTGTGATGCTTTGCATGTTCAATATTTTGTTTTTTTTTTTGTAATTTTGTGTTGTTGTTTTAATTGCGACTAATAAATTTTATTTCAATTTCTTCACATAGTAAGTCAGTACCCAAGTTATTTACAAAAGTCAACTGACGAACACGAATGTCGTGTGAGTTGAAGAGAAACAAACATCAAGTTATTTGCGAAGACTCCTTCATCTTGCCGCTTCTAGATAAGTTTTAGTTTACTAAAGAAACTAGTAGCGCATACTCATTAACGAATCGACGGACAAACTCTTTTTTAGTTAACCTAGTTAGTTTTTGTAGGGGTGAAATTTCACCCCCACATTGTTTTTGAGTGGTTTTAAAGTTTTAATGAGTATTATAGAGTTTATTTTTAATTTTAATCCTTACTCAATATTATAAAAGCGAAAGTGAGTTTGTTTGTTACATCTTCACGCCTAAATGGCCAAACCGATTTTGATGAATTTTGGTACAGAGATAGTTTCGACGTCGGAGACAGACATAGGCTAAAAAAAGTGAGAAAAGGGGGAGAAAGAGGGAGGAAAAGGGGAGAGAAAGATATATATTTTTCGATCATCGCGCGGGTTTAAGTTACCGTTAGCCCAAAGAACTATGCCACGCGGACGAAGTCGCGGGCGGAAGCTAGTTATTTATAATTGGGTATTTTAACACAATAATATTTCATTTTACCAACAGGGATAAGATTGTTATTGGTTCAATCTTAGGTACTCCCACATAATTTTATTATTGAGAACAAGACATGATAAATTATTTAGAAAATTAAAGATAAAAATCACTAAGTTGTTTTTTTATATTGTTTTCGTTATTAATTATGCTAATTTAAAGGGAAACTTAATAAGAACCAAGTTAGGATTTTTATAAGTCTATCATGATCTCTCTCTGTTTATAATGTTACAATCACAATTTAAAGTTTTTTTTTATTAGGTATTATTTTTTTTAAGAAAAAAAGACAATCTTTAAATTGTACCAGTTCTATTTAAACCAAATACATACATACCTTGATCTCAACCCACACAATGAGTCAATTACGGATTTTTTTCTACACAACCCGTTTACATTTCAGTAAAACTGTTCTAGTGGAGGCGTGGGGGTAAAAGTCAAGAAGAACCCCAGATTTTTCTTTTGATGAAGGGTTCAGTAAATATTAGGATAGGGTTAAGTGGATCACTGTAATACGTTTGAGATGTTATCTAGGATTTCTTATCTAGAGGTGGATTTCTTAGTCAAAGAGCGGTTGAAGATGTACTCCTGAAGCCTTAGGGGCTTTTTTAGATTTTGATCCCATCCCTAAAAGTTTACTAATTCTTTTAATGTTTTTTTTTTGTAAAAATTTAGGTTTATTTTTATTATGTTAAGTAAGATTGGTCTTATGAATTTTAAATTAAATAGTAGAGAAAATGTGTAGCTCATTTTTTTTAAATAAGCCTTTTCTGATTGCTTCTAAAATAAATAATAATCAAAGGGCACAGAAATCTATAGACAAAATAATAAAGTTAATGAATCAAAGTATGAAGTACCTAATTAATATTATACTCTATCTATTTTATTAACAGTATGGTTACACAGAAAAAACTTACCCTTAATTCCTTTTGGAAGACATGAAATAGAAATAAAAACAATCATTAGACATTTGACAAAAACTGAAAATTGACTTTTAAGGCAATTATGCTTTGTAAATAAAATAATAAAAAAAAAAAAAAATTAGAAATTTTATTTCAGGATTAGTGAGTCGTTAATTTGACTTTAAGACAGTGTTTTCATAATTTCTCAAATACAGGTAGTGTAAAAAAATCAGACAAGTGCGAGTCGGACTCGCGCACCGCGGGTTCCGTACAAACTCGCGATATAAACGGCCATATCTTTTGACTGCATCGCAACTCCAAGAGACTACAAAATTGAGTATATAGTTTTATGGTATCGACATGAAAAAGGTTTCCGTTTTTTCCTTTTAAAGTACGGAAAAATCGTAGCAAGACCTACAACAAATATCAGAGAAACCCTTCACCGAAAAACGACTCCCCAACCGCCATAATTACGAACCCAAAGTTAAATTCAGTCGAAGTAATTATAAGACTACGCCTTAAATAAAATAAGTGCGCATATTTCTTTAAAACATCCGCGCCACTGGCGTTGAAATGGCCAAGACTACCCCTTAACAATTTTCATCAGGCCACCCCACGAAAACTCCTAAAGAGGAAATAGCTAAAGATAGTCCTCAGCTATTACCGGCCAAAGTTCAAATTTGCCCGAACTACCCTCTATCACGGGACACTTGGTTATTTAACCTGGATGCTGCGTTTGGACTCGAGACAGTACAGTAACTTGCCCTCTGTGATTTTACTTGAACGTGTTTTTTTTAAGACCAGATGTGGATCAGGTGCGCAGTGCGCGTGTATGGCCAGGTGTAGGTATGTGCGTGTACGCATGTGGCGTGGCATGGGAAAAAACTGTCGTGATTTAGGCACGATTTTTCTGCCAGCAGATTGGCGACGACAGTATTTTTTTAGTAGCAGAAATACGTCACGTCACTATTTTATCCTTAAAGTTTATCAAACGTTGTCGCGTAACGTTGGAACGAGAAGAGTTGGAGAGTGAGAGGTTGCAACAGCATCGTAGCGGAGAGATATTATAGGTAGCTCTCCAAATGTAAAATTTAAAAGGTACTAACAATAGACAATAAGCTATTTTATAAGTTAATAACACTCTATGGATCTTGTGTCGGAATGAAATAAATTCTATTATATTCTATAACCTTTCCAATATATAGTCTGCGGCCAATCTCAGCAGAGATTAGCTATCGGCGCGGGAGATATCAAAGGGCACAAGTGTCTGCGCTGGCACAGGTACACTCTCTGCTCCCTCACTCTCATAGTCCGATGGGACGACAATCACAAGACCGGAGAGGGATCAGCAGAAGGAACAATGGCTTAACGTGCTTTCTGAGGCACGGGGGTTTCTTACCGCCAACTTCGTAACTCCGGGCTGCCACTGTGAAATTCCTAATGGAACCACCCAATATCACTCTTTACGTGACCCGAGAAACGAACCCAAGACTCCATGCTTAGCAGTCGCGCTTGCAACCAACAAAACAGTTAGCCTTTCAAATAAACAAAGAGACGAGACCTAGTTCGTCCATTTTAAATGTTAACAACATTAGATAATTAAGTAATTATAAAGATTTCGCCACTAGTGGTGAAAGTGTAGATGCAACTATTTGGTAAGATATGCTAATTGGATTAGTGGTTGATCTTTTAACTGCTGTGATTGTACAATGTATCGCTGATTTTTATCATGTGTTTATTCGTCTACGCGGGCTCTTTGCGAACCTGTTTTTGGGTCACGGAGTTGTAATCTGAATCTTAACTTAATGATGGTCTTATGATTGTGTGGTATGGTGTGACTATCACAACCCAGTTAGTACTGGGTAATACGATACTCCTTGGAAAGATTGCTTGTTAGACTTTCGCGCTACTGACTACCCTTAATGACTGTCATACATCCACAAATGATAACCGGGACCAACGGCTTAATGAGCTCTTAAGAAGTTGAATCACAATTTACACAAAAAATGACATTTTTATTTTGTCAACAAAATTTGATTAAAATATTTCTGCAAAATAGATAGTTTTTTTATGCCCTTGAAAAACGTATATTTACATATTTTTGTAGGGAGCCCCTAAAAATACATATTTTATATAAAAATAGGTATATGTATATAATATATTGAAAAATTAAAAAACAAACATTATCAATATACTTAATGAATCTAAGCTTCATTGATCATAACAGAAAATAACAAACTAGATGGATGTTTCAAAACCCGCTCATCCAACATAATATATTCACATGCCAGAGCCTACCTGCCTCTATTATGTCTATAACCTTCAATCTGTCTAAAAAGGAGTGGCATCTGTTATCTGGTCACGGCTACATTGGCATAATTACAATCTCGGTTAATAATGAGAGAATTGCATTTATCAGACAGGTACTCAGTTTCGAACTGAACATTATTAAAGTATTTTCAAGCATATTGATTCATTTTAACCACCAAAATTGTCATCTGTCAACCTTTTCCTAAACTTAAACCCATTTTTTTTGTACCAATTTTCTGTTCCTGTGTTACTAATATTCAGCGTGTACATTAATCCTTTCTAATATTATAAAAGAGAAAGTGAGTTTTTTTGTTACGTCTTCACGCCTTAATGGCTTAACCGATTTTGATGAATTTTGCTACAGAGATAGTTGGGACCCTGGAGACGGAAATAGGCTATTTAAAAAAAAAAGATTGAGATATGAGGGAGAAAGAGGGGAGAAAAGGGAAAACTTAGCATTGCTATTACAATAAATAAGGCGCAAGGGCAAACTACAGGTAGCAGGTACCTGTAAATCAGGAAAGGGGAACTGTGTTACCCCGAATTTAACACGAGCGAAGCCGCGGGCAAAAGCTTCGTAAAATAAATACATAAAATATGTTCCTTCTTTTGCCCTTTGTGATCAGGGGCCGCGGTATGTCTTTCGAACAACCCGCAACCTCGGCAGGTTGTGGCCCTGGCAGGCCCTTATATCTCTTATTATACTAGGGTCGATTCCAGTCTAATATTTCGTAGTCCAATATTTTACATGGATTGACTGCAAATTATGACCACAACCCAGTAAGTACTGGGTCATACGATACTATTGGTAAGACTGGCGGTCAGTCTTTCAGGTTTCTGACTACGTACCGAAGGGAACCTTGAAATAACAGTTGCATCCCGTGGATTGAATATTTCGAGGTATGTAATGACTCAAAGATCTACAAATGACAGCCAGGACCAATGGCCTAACGTGCTTTGCGAGGTACGGAGTATTCTTGGTATATCATGCGTGTTTAGCCATCTACCATCCATGGGCTGATGTAGGCAAGAGTGGCTTAACCTGAAACCTCGCCATAATATCCAGCCACGAGCCTCCCCCCGCCCCCGGAAATCCATATGTATACACACACAAATAGACAATCAAGCTCCTAATTAGCGGATGGGCAGTAACTGAAGCTGATATCAACGTGTAATCGGGATTAACGTTTCTCGGGACAGAGCTTGCTGAATTCCCGAAACTTCTCGTTACTTAAGGCTTGAAGTCCAGCCTCCTTATTCACGAACGTTTCGATTGGGATTTTATTTATTTATTTAACTATTTATGTACACACAGTAAACCAGACAGGATAAAAACATATAAAATTTGAGTACAAAGGTACTGCTTATATCTTAAGAAATTTCTGCCAGCAGACCTGCGAAAGGAGGTATGAGAACGGGGTCCACCCTTTATAGCAGAACTTTTAATGTCATAATTTTATTTTGCATAACAACGTTTGGCATAAACTTCACTTCGCAGAAAATTGTTTAGCAGACACTCATTTATCATACAGTCTAAACTCATAATTTTGTAAGTCAGAATCATCTCTAGGCATAAACTTGATATCCATAATATTTAAAAGTAGAAACATCATATCGCAGAAAGTTCACAGTCAGAATCGTCTTTTAGCATATACATATTTTATATCGATAATCATTAAACGGCAGAATTGTCTTATCGCAGAAAATTTATAGTTAGGATCATCTTTGTCATTATAAGTTGTCATTTATTTAAATTAATTATTTCTATAAAATAATGTCATTTATTGTAGTTATTGTTTAATTGAATTTGAAATAATGTCATTGAATTTAATAAGTAATTATCTTAATCTAAATAGTTCAGTTCCGGGTAACCTACTTATAACAATCTCATTTTTCTATTAATGCAAGTCGTTTCTGGTAGGTGTCACAGGTGGTCACAGTTTTAACCTTACCTAATGGCTAGGTTAGGACCTAGCCATTACTGCCGTCTGCATAGTATGCCAAGTGAAATTATACCAAATAATATATTATGCGTAATTTGAACTCTGCCAATCGTAATTATACTAAATGTAATTCTGCCATCTTAAAAGTATGCCATTGTTAATTCGAAGTTTTAAACATTATGCCAAACGATAATTATAGCAAATAATTTTTATGCCTTTAAAATGTTCGTTTAAAGAAAATTATGCTAAGTGTGTTATGCCAAAAAAAATCGGAGTATCAAGATTCTGCCAGATAGAGGGAACCCATGAGAACGAAATGTAGACGATAGTGTGTGAGAGAGTATTAGAAAAATATGTGTGTGCGCGCCTATTATATATTAATTAATACTTGTATAAATACATAATGCTTAAATATACATCCATAAATAAATACACATATTGCGATTGAGAGAGGACAGGTAATGCTCTTTCACTCTGTTTTTGAATAGGGAAATGGAAGACTTTAAATCGCGAATGCTAGTGGATTCGAAAAGTTATATCTCTATCTTTTTTGGCATTAGAAAAGTAAGCAAGACGCACTAGTTTCCGAATCGAATAGTTTCGCCGGTTTTCCGCCAAGAATTTGTACAAACGAGTGGAACTTGAACGAGTAGGAATTCGTAACTGACATATTTAGACAATATGCTTCTAATTATTAGAAAGAACCCAAAAAAATCTATCCCACACAATACGACAAGCTCCCAAAGAGAATTCGCAATATTTCAGGTATTTTTTCCAACTTGCCAATACCTACAAATTACGAGCTTGTAAAATTCGGCGACAATTGCTTCTTAATTGCGCCTACTGTAATTTTTGGTAATTTTTTGGTGTTAGGAGGACTTGACGGTTAAACGTAGGTTTGTGAATACCGGGATTGTTCAGAAGAACAGTCTTTGAAAGAGATGTAGAGGCGTGTCGATATTTTGGGTAGTTTGTGCCAAATGCGAGACGGGCAAAAAAAACATGCTTGTTGTTTGGGAGCCCCATTTTTTTGCGGATTTTAAATCATCAAATAACTTCCCCCGCTCTGGGCGAAGTGTTAGACTTGTGCTGACTAAAATCTGCCCATGTTCCTTCTATTGCTCTTTATGTTGCGGGCCCGCGGTATTTCTTTCGAACAACCCACAACATGGTAGCCCCCTTAAATATTTAATTTTGACGGGCCTGTTGGTCTAGTGGTTAGTGGCCTGACTGCTGAGCCGGAGGTCGTGGGTTCGATTCCCACCCAGGACAAACTTTGTGTGATGAGCATGATTGTTTGTTCTGTGTCTGGGTGTGATTTATCTATAATATGTATGTATTTATAAATTATATAAGTATGTATATCAGTTGTCTGGTACTCTGGTTATCATAACACAAGCTCTGCTTAGCTTGGGATCAGATAGCCGTGTGTGAATTGTCCCAAGATATTTATATTTATTTATAAAAATAAAAAACATTTGAAATACATCATCTGTGAAAATTTCAACTGTCACAGTGTATCGCAGTTCATAGGATACAGCCTGGTGACAGATGGACAGACGGATGGACAGCGGCGTCTTAGTAATAGGGTCCCGTTTTACTCTTTGGGTACGGTACCCTAATATATTTTTAGTTGCTAGAAATGTAGGAATGACACTACCTAGGAAGATTTTATTTAAAAAAAAAGAATATACATATAATGTTTTATGTTTAAAATACTTCACCAGTTTAGAAGATTAAACTCTAATAAAAGAACACTAGCTGGCGCCCGCGGCTTCGCCCGCGTGTTATCGAAAAAAAGTATCCTATGTGTTATTCCAGACTATAATCTACCTTTGTGCCAAATTTCATCAAGATCCGTTCAGCCGTTTTGACGTGAAAGTGTAACAAACATTCATCTATACATCCATCCTCACAAACATTCGCATTTATAATATTAGTAGGATATTTAAAACAGTACACCAGTTTACAAGATTAAACGCAAATATATGAACATTCAATTTTATACTTTTATGGACGAATCGCTGTTTTATGAATATTTTTGTCAAATATTTGGCTTTAACGTGTCATATAGTTTATAACATAATAGGTTTTAGATCAACATTTGCAATTTGCTCGCTTTTCGTGTAAAATAAATTATGCTGTTAGCGAATTACGAAGATAAGCTAAAATTTATATTTTAACACACTGTATGTTTATTGTCTATACATATGCGTCCATCTTATTTAGTTAGTTATATATCTTTTTGCTGTTGTTTTTTCTTGCAGGTTTTTTTTTTAATTTTATTAATATGTAGTAAACAGTAGATTTTACACAAATTTATTCTATATACGTACTGATTCATACACTTATAAACAAAAAAATATAAAGTTGTCTTACGTCCGTCACATCACATTTTGCTCAGCAGTTTGCTGAACAGCATTGTCTTTTTATTGTTTAGATTTTTTTTTGTTGTACACATATACCATGTTCCAAATAAACATATTTTCTTTCTTTCCTTCTTTATCACCTTTAAACTGACATAATAAGAAATTAAAAATATCCGTTTAAGTTAATGTAAATTGTAATCGAATTATGATTTGATTGGAGGAGCGTTCAGATGAAAGTACAACACACCATGACCTGTTTAAGTAACACTAGTAACCAGTATTATTATACCGATCAACAATATCCACCTACGCATTGTTGTAAGCTTAACTTCTTGCGAAAACAGTCATTGTCTAGTAGATTTTTAACAAGCTCATAAGATTAGAGGAACTTTTGGAAGTGGCGCCTGTTACAGTAAATGATGAAAGCGACTCGTCTGTCTTGTTATGAACATATGGTGACGAGGGATGCAACACATGTGACTAAAAGAGTTGATGAATTTAAATTTTGAAGGATGGAAAAGGAGAAGGAGAGCAAAGAAAAGATGGACTGATCCTGTGTGATGAAGGAAAAACAAGCCAATAGCGAGTCATACTCACGCAGCACGGGTTCCATACAAACTTGCGACATAAACAGCCATATCTTTAAACAACGAAGACTAAGAGGTTTGATTTTCACAGCACAAAGCTACTACAGAGTTGAGTATATAGTTTTAATAATCAATTTCGATACCTCCACGCGTTCCCGAGATATAGGGTGGTAGTAGACGGACAGCAAAGTGATCCAAGAAAAAATAATAGCGTGATGATTGACAGGGGAGAATGGAAAAAAACGTGATGCGCTGACTCCAAATTACATGGAACAGAGGCAGATAGATGATGATGGTAATTACCTAGGGGGCACACTTTTTCCAAACGCTCGTCTTAAAACTCGCTCAAGTAACTTGCTTAGCGCACTAAACGGGGCATAAGAACATAAACTTCTAAGGGACTCTTGACTTTGTTCAAATATTTGACTTGAAATGCTTAAAACGGACCACACTGACTAAAGAATGAGATTCTGAGTTTGGCTGTTATTCAATTTAAATTATTTCGACGATAAAATTTCAAGCATCTCATGGCTTAATGACCGAAATAATGTGTGGAATTCGGCGAAATTTAGCAAAATTTTCGACGTTTAATTTTTAGGGTTAGGTATGTTTTGTGAATTGTTTATTTGGACTATTTGTTTGGGTAAAGGTTGAGGTCGATATTTTGAAAGGTATTTCTGAAAAATTGTTTTGTCCGATGTCCGTTGTATCGTGTCGATGTTGATGTGATAGATGTTCTTAATATTGGAAATAAACTTTTTGAAACAGAAATATTTCGATGACAGGAACGTTCTTTTTTATTGTTTAAGAACTTTGCTTGGATATTTTCCTGTATCGTGGGTGCGTCAAAAACATTTAATCTCACATACACAAACAGGCAGACCTGGAACAACTATCTGTAGGCCTTACAAATATTTGTTCCGTGCGGGGATCGAACTGCGCCAACCGTGTTGTCGTTCACAGGTAATTTTGAAGTTTTTTTTTTAGCCTATGTTTTCCCACTTCCACCTTCCACTCTTCTCTCCGTGTGGTTTTGCCACGAACACCCCTAAGTCAACACGCCAACGTTTTCTAGGCCTCCCTCGGTACGACACCTGTCTTCTAGCATCTACTGTGAATTTGTAGCAAACAGCTTTTTTGAAACAAAAAAAAATATAAAGGTTTTTTCCTTTCCCAATTTTCGAACAAAAAAAAACTATGTTATCAAAACACTTTTTTAATAATAAAAACCTTGTTTAAATAAATATACATACTATTTCACGAAAAATGACGTATCAAAACTAAAAATTATTATCTATATTTTTTTGCAAAGCTATAGGTACCAGCCTACAACACTTAAATACAGCGTGTAGGCAAACCCAAAAAAACTGTTTCATATCCTAGTGCGTACTGAAATGAAATACCTATTTCATTTAGTGAAGTAACCACTACTATCGAAGATCACTATCAGCCGACCGTACTTTAACCCAAATAAAATAGTGAACAATTTGTTTCAGATATCAGATCGCATATATACGTGTTTTATTCAATGTAGCTTTTGCCCGCGGCTTCGCTCACGTGAAGAGGTAACAAACAAATTCACTTTCGCTGTTATAATATTAATAAGGATTTTCTACATATGTAGGCATATAACACGGTTTTATATTAAAAACAATCATAAAATGTTCGTCGTTTAAAACCCCGGTATATATTCTGACATTACGCAAAGTTTTACAGACATTTTTGAGCTTCTGACAAGCAGTGACAGTGACAACTCAATTATGCAGGGTGTCTCAAATGTGAAGAAGAAAAAAATGTGATGAGGAAAATTATATTATTGTTAGATGCTGTTTGTTGAGTTATTCAGGATTCTGAAGAGAAATAATTATCTTGGAAAAAGTTACACAAAAAATACCAGTTATTTTTTCAACTCCAAGAACGTTCTCTAGAGAAAAGTAATTATGACCATAAACTGTTACTTGTAAACTGACAATTAAAACTACTACAAAATGTCGACTTTCGACGATACTATCGCGATACAATTTAATTGTAGGATTTATTTTACGATTCCTTTGTATTGTGCGAAATTGTTCACCAATGAGTAATAGAGAGATATATTGTTTCAATTTTGCGATATCTTTGAGGGTATTAGTCAGCTGTCAAACTTGTCTAGAAAAGGTCAATAAAATTGAAGTAAAGCACCCGGAGGCGTATTGCCATAATGTATACTAGCACAGACAGGGGTTGCTCTGTAATCGCACGCAATATGCTCTTGTAGCTAGAGAGCATACTGCATATCAGTACAGAGACAGACTGAAATAAAATACACTTTGCTCTAATTCGTGAGAGCAAAACACATACGAGTACAGACAATTTGGCTGCCGTAGTAGGCACCCCGACATGGACAGGTTAGGTTCGAAGGGGATGGCGGGGTCTGAAAGACCCCGCCATCCCCTTCGTGTTAGGTTACTTTAAACCTTGAATGCAGAGGTAGGAGCCCCGCGAAGCGGGGCTCCGTCGAGCCACTTTGATAGGTAGTAATCAGTGAGAGCTCGGGACTTGGGGCACCCCGACATGGACAGGTTAGGTTCGAAGGGGATGGCGGGGTCTGAAAGACCCCGCCATCCCCTTCGTGTTAGGTTACTTTAAACCTTGAATGCAGAGGTAGGAGCCCCGCGAAGCGGGGCTCCGTCGAGCCACTTTGATAGGTAGTAATCAGTGAGAGCACATTTTGCTTTAGACATATGCGAACAAACCGTATACTTATACAGACAGGTCTGTAGTCATACGTAGTTTGCTTTAAAAATATGCAAGCAAACTGTATACTTATACAGACTGGTCTGTAGTTATACGTAGTTTGCTTTAGAGTATTTGTTATTTTTAAGAGCACAAAGTGATCTAGTACAGACTATGGGTGTCTGTACTGATATACACAATGGCAATACGCCACCCGGAGTTGTAGGCTGTTCGAAAGAGGTACCGCGGCCCGGAACATAAAGGGCAATAGAAGGAACATGGGTGGGTTTTAGTGGTCAGTACAAGTCTGACACACCCCCCGCTTCAGCAGAGGAAGTTAATTGATGATTTTCCATTCGCAAAAAAAAAGGATTGCCTCTGTTCGATGCATTTCTCGAAATTTAGTGTTTTTTCTCGCGAATTTGTTTGGAGTATTTAAGACTAAAAAAAATTTCTTTAATTCAATTTTTCTTTACGATTTTTTCCCATTTTTTGGTGCACATTCCTTGTTTAAACTCAACCTTCTAAGGAAAGATAATGTCCGCTCAGCCCAAAGCCGTGTTTACACCTTATGTTAACAAACGATACAGGTAGAAATATCTCAAGTTTCGGGTCATAATAAGCTTAAATTGAATGTTATTGGATACTTGGGTTCTAGAGAAAAAAATATTTATCGTAATGTATTGGAATTGGTAGTTTATTGATGTTATGATTTCGACTTGTTAAGGAGATGGAGTATTAGGTAACTGTTCTTGGAAGATTTTGGACCGTTATTTATTTTATTTGAGTATATTCTTTGACCGAAACGTGTTGCCATCGGCTATTGTTGAAATAGACATTGGAAACTGAAAGGTCAAATATCGACAACCTCAATTTCGTTCCTTTTAGTTCGAAGAGTTTTGAAAGAAATCCCTAATTCATAAGTTGGTAAAATTGTGGTCATTAACGTAAATAACTAAATTAATGTTGTTGAACTGCCGGGATTAAAATTTTCACTTTTGGAGTCACCGCGGCGTCTGAACACAAATGGCAAAAAAATGGGTTTTAGTTAGTTGAAGTCTGACATTTCCCCCCACTCCGCCCAGAATGGAGAAAGTTATTTCATGACTTCTCATCCAAAAAAAAAGGGCAGAGTTATCTTTGAATTCCCACCTAAACAGGTTTTCCTTGCATCTTTCAACCTGTGTCCAGACTCTATTTAAAGACATCCAGCACTTTGGTTGTAAAAGACACATTTACCATTTATCATGCTTAATACTGGTGTTGAAGTTTAACCGGTAAGACTAGAAACGGACCCTAATAAAGCTGGAAATCGCTAAGCAGATGACGTCATAGGTCGTTGACGTCGTAGTCTAAAATCACAGTTCAACCTTAAAAGCAGGACCCGTCAAATCAAATGAAAAAAGGGTAAAAATACCCAAGACCCTCTATTAAATCCACTCTCAAAATTCATATAAGTATTGTACTCTAAGTCAGACAAATCCTTTTAAACATAAGTATAACACATACATAATAACATACAATAGGAAAAACGCTAAAAGCTTAAAAGGTTTTACAAGGAAAGTCCACCCCGCTGCTATAACCCCGACCAACGAATCATGACATTTGACCGTGGCGCTGGTTGTCAAGGGAAAATCAAGACTAACGTCAATTTCAATACATTTTTGATTTAGCTCCGAATTTGGTCACGGGTCAAGTTATGATGGGTACCGTGTGGATGTAGGGGACAGTAAATGCGTTTGTACTCAAATCGGTCGGGTGGCGAATATAAATAATTGTTACCGGAATCCCCGAGTGTCTTTGAGGGTACATAGAGATTTGGAGAAGCTACTTAATATAACACCTACTTATGAAATGTGGGTATCTTTTTGTGAATAGGTAATTTGCATGTAATTTATTCTCAATGAAAAACAGTACTAACAACCCAAGAAAACTGTTAAAAGTCAACTACTACTTGTCGAAAAAAAATAAACTCCTACGATTTTCTACTACAGTTCAAACGCTTGTGTGTGCGGCCATTGTGTGACGTCATTTATCACATTCCATTTTTAAAATCATTTTTTAGCTCTTAATAAAATAATTATAGATACAATACGTATGAGCTTTATTCATGCAAAAATTTCAATAATAATCCTTACTAATATCTATTATAAAAGCGAAAGTGAGTTTGTTTGTTACGTCTTGACGCCTCGATGGCTAAACCAAATTTTGGTACAGAGATAGTTGGGACCCTGGAGACGGCGATAGGCTAATTAAAAAAAAAAGTGAGGTATGAAGGAGAAAGAGGGAAGAAAAGGAAAAACTTAGCTTTGCTATTACAATAAATAAGGCGTAAGGGCAAAAACTACAGGTAGCAGGTACCTGTAAATAGGAAAGGGGAACTGTGTTACCCCAAATTTAACGCGAGCGAAGCCGCGGGCAAAAGCTAGTACCTATAATATAAGTTCCAAATTTCACTCCAAAGTACGAAACTCCAAAAAGCTTATATATTCCTGTTTGTTTTGTACAAAACCATATCATATTCAGCAAAGTCCAAAGAGAACCGCAGGAAAACCTCACTCACATCTGAAGCTACGTTAATAACCAACAGTACTGTCTACCCTCCTAATTATAAAGCGTAAATTAACACTAAGAACAGTATATCAAAATTTCGCAGTTGTATGATTAAAATTTCTACGTTTAAAAGAGAATTTTAAGTGAACAGGATATGAAACGTCGGGGCCCAGGGGCTGGGCCCCCGAAATATTTGCGGGGCCCGACCGACCTCGGAATTTGCGGAATTTCAACATTTCCCGGAGATTCATTCGAATTAATATGGCGCCTAAATATAAGGGACATTTTTGGAATACGATTCATCTTAAATGGAGATAGGAATGGGCTTTTTGATTGGGTGTGATACGTGATGATTGATCATCATCGGCCTAGCCTTTTCCCAACTATTTTGGGGTCGGCTTCCAGTCTAACCGGATCAGCTGAATATCAGTATTTTACATGGAGCGACTGATGATTACTGGTGATACGTGATGATTGATAAGACCAATTTTTTATTTGGTTTAGTGAGAAATTGGTATTAGCTATTTCGTTCCATAGACGTGAGGTCTATGGAACCTTGACAAATTGAATATTTTCTGAGGTTTTCGTACTTCCGAATAACAAACCGGAACCCTTTTAAGATCATTTTGTTGTCTGTCAATGTGTTTAGTGTCCCAGATACAATTCGACGGCACGGTTGGCGCAGTGGTTGAGCGATCGACTGCTGTGCTGCGTGTCGCAAGTTCGATCCCGGCACGGAACAAATAATTTTATGACTTACAGGTTATTGTTCCGGGTCTGCCTGTTTGTGTATGTGAGTTTAAATGTTTGTAAACGCGCCTACGGTACGTGAAAAATTCGTAGCGTGGGGCAACTTTAAAAAAAAAAAAACTTGTTCCATTCTACATCACAATACAGCTTCGGTTAGACGGTAAGACAGTACGCTGATGACATTATCCGTCTTCAGACTCTTTGTCTTACCCCCAAGGCACTAGTTCAATGGTCACGACGTGTATACGTAATGGGTCAAACACTTATTGAAGTATATACAGTCATCTCATACAACATCATGCGGTATCTCAAATCAAAATAGAACTGTTAAAATGTAAAATGGCCGCTTGTCCCTACTTTTATTAACAATGATTTTTGACAAGATTTGCAGCAAATGTCAAATCGGCCCTATTAAACCTAAAAGAAATTATACCTGCTTAAGCGCTAGTAGCGAGCCGACAATACAACTACATTCTTCGCTGGGTGTATTCGCTGGGTGCCCGGAAGACATGGTTGAGCACTCAGTGGCGATCTGCCCAGCTTGGGCGGAGCACCGCCGTGCCCTCCTGGAGGCGATCGGCGGCGGCGATCTCTCGCGTCCGGCCCTGGTTCAGGCTATGGTCCGGAGCGAGAGGGAATGGAAAGCGGTCACCTCCTTCTGCGAAGCAGTAATGCTAGCAAAGGAGGAGGCCGGGCGTTTGAGGGAGAGAACATCAGGCCAACCCAGCCGCCGCGGGAGACGCCCAGGGCGCCGGGCGCCGCGAGACGACTCCCGGCCACCGTAGATGCGGGCCTGTGGACGGTGAGCAATGGGTAGCTCACCGTCTGCCCGTCTATTGACGACAGGCCGTGTCGACGGCGCGTTCGTGTTTCACGCGCGCCTCAAAGAGAGTCAGCAAAGCAGAGGGGCTTGCCAGAGCCTCCGCCTGCCGGGGTTGCGGGTTGTTCGAAAGAGATACCGCGGCCTCGGAACGTAAAGGGCAACAGAGGGTTTTAGTCAGTACAAGTCTGACATGCCCCCCCGCTCCGCCCAGAGCGGGGGAACCCATTGGATGATTTCCCACCCGAAAAAAATAAATAAAAGTAAAGTATATACAGTCATCTCATACAACATCATGCGGTATCTCAAATCAAAATAGAACTGTTAAAATGTAAAATGGCCGCTTGTCCCTACTTTTATTAACAATGAATTTTGACAAGATTTGCAGCAAATGTCAAATCGGCCCTATTAAACCTTAAAAGAAATTATACCTGCTTATGCGCAAGTTGCGACCCGACAATACAACTACATTCTTCGCTGGGTTTATTTCCGCTCTACATACAAACATGCTCGAATGAGGAATTTATTTATTTATTTAACCTTCATGTACAATAGTGGTACATATGCGGACTTAATGCCATAAGGCATTCTCTACCTTTGGGTAAAATACGACAACATTGTGATAGGGTACAATACATAAAATATCTAAAACTATTTTTGCGAAAACATATATTTTTATACGGATACTAATACACATATACATATCAATTAAAGTAATCAATATTTTACCTTAAGTAATCCTTACTTCCTTACTTAATATTATAAAAGCGAAAGTGAGTTTGTTTGTTACGTCTTCACGCCTAAACGGCTTAACCGATTTTAATAAATTTTGGTACAGAGATAGTTGAGACCCTGGATACGGATATAGGCTAATTTATACATAGGGAGAAATAGGGAAGAAAAGGGAAAACTTAGCTTTGCTATTACAATAAATAAGCCACAAGGGCAAAAACTACAGGTAGCAGGTACCTGCAAATCAGAAAAGGGGAACTGTGTTCCCGAAAATTAAACGCGAGTGAAGCCGCGGGCAAAACCTAGTAATATATATAAATCTGATTAGTTGCAATCCCAGAATAACAGGATTTTATTTTTAATAACAATACAACGTATTTCAAAATAAAGCACGGTCCAACCTAAAACTTCTTCAATAAAATAACACCATACACCAAAACCACAGACCCATACAAACACACATACAAACCATAAATCTATAACCAAAACTGAAAACAATTGAAGACAAAACAATACTAAGCTGTAAAAGCCATCGGCCTGCAATTAAGGGCCCGGCCACATCAGCGGCAGGCATGCGAAATTACCTGGAACAAAATAAATATCTCTTAGTAAATCATACTTGTATTCTATTTGCTGGTAATGTTGTGCACTACGCCTTATTGTGCTGGAGTTAGATTGATATGTCTTTTTGGGTCGGTGAGTAGGTTGTGTGGGGGTAATAGTTCAAGTTCTTGGGTAATTAATGTTCAAAGATTAAGGTCATAAAATTTACCAGTTAGGTAATTTTTCGTGGCAAATTTACAGAATATATTTACATGATGTTTTTAGGGTAGGTTCAAAAAAAAAATAGGTATTTTTTCGTGGCTTTACAGAAAATATTTGCATGATGTTTTTAAGGTAGGTATTACAATATTTTATTGTAATAAAAGATTAAAAGTCCTTGCACATTATACTTTCGGCATACAAATATTTATGAGTAGACACAAATACATATGCATTATTAAATTTATTATGAATAAAAATTGCATAAAATACACTACGTTTGTGGAACATGGCTAGCTTATTTAACTGTGTAACTAATGACATATTTATTTATTTACATAGGCGGACTTAATGACATAAGGCATTCTCTACCAGTCAACCTTTGAGTGAAATACGACAACATTGTGAAAGAGATAAAAACATTAAAATAATCTACACTAATATTATAAAGAGGAAAAATTTGTTTTTTTGTTTGTAATGGATAAACTCAAAACTACTGGACTGATTTTAACCAGTTTTTCACTAATAGGAAGCTACATTATCAGGAAGTAACATAGGCTATACAAAATCATGGTTAACATACTACCCCACTCATTCAGATGAGTATTGTGAGGAGCAGACCATCTACGAGGATATACTGAACCCTAAAAATATCAGCCATTTAATCTCAAACCGCCGAATTTTCTGTGGGCAGGAGATAATACAATTTATCCGAGAAAATTAAAAACGCTACACACAGACAAAGCCGCGGGCAAGATCTACCGATATACCATACCAACCTAGTGCGTAAAATAGCTTTTTATAATTCTAAGCACGATTGCAGAGATTTGTTAGTGGTACAAAAGCAGTAGATACGATGCTGGTCACTTTATTGCGTTTTAAAATTGTGTTTTACTCCTGTCATCTTAAATTAATATATTAGAAACCACATAGATAGGTAATGAAGAATGAGGACATATTTCATACACAATCTTTAAAACATTTGTAATGGTAAAATAACATGTTTTCTTGGTATGGCTTATTCGCCAACTCGCGCCTCATAAACTCGCGACTGCGCGCGAGTTAGCACTTTCCGATTTTACCTATTTTTACTCGCGACTCTGACGTATTTACAGTCATCTACAAAAGTGTTTTGTCTTTTGTAAATACGTCAGATTATCAGCCGGTCGCGAGTTTATGAGGCGCGAGTTGACGAATAAGCCCTTGGTATAATGTGCATGGTAGCTTTGTTAACCGACTTCAAAAAAAGGTGGAGGTTTTGAATTCGTCGAAGTCTTTTTATATTATTATTTTTTTACTGTTTATTGTTCTCGTAGTATATCAAAATACTGTTTATGTGAAAACACAGTTTTTACCAGTACATCTAGAAAAAATGACAAATTATGACAACAAATTGACAATTATTTGAGTTCTAAATTCAAAGATATTTCAAATTCTTAATTTTGATATTAGGCTGTTTAGCGGCATCATACGTTTTTTTGCATTTTTTTCAGCCTGAAAATAAAAAGCGCGGAAAAAAAAACAAATTAAATCATAGTTTCATGGCGATTAATGACAAAAATACTTTTTGTTCCATAATTTAATTTCTCTGTAAGTGTATACAAACCCGTCGTTTGATTCTCGTGGGAATTTGTCACTGCTGTTCTCGGCTCTATAATACCCTCGCCTAACGGCTCATGTGTTAATACCGCCTCGAACGCAATGATGAAGTTTCCTCAGCTGAATCAAAATGTATTATTGTGTAAATAATGTCTTACGTACTGTTGGTATTATTGGCAAGCGATTGAGTGAATAAAAATAGATGATCGTCATTTGTTAGTTTCAGTACCAATTCCAAAATTTTTAGAAACCTTTTTTTTAATAAACTTTCTCTTAATAATTCTTTTTCTATCTTACTATGTTTTACTTGAAGATCGAGTTTAAACAAAAAAGCGACACAGTAATTTATTTTTCCAAAGTTTCATTAAATTACTAGATACATAGAATTTTAATGATATTCACTGACGACTTAAACAAAGTTAACTACGAGTTCAAAGATTTTAATGTTCATTTCAATATAACTTCACTTAATGCAATTAACGGTAAACACATTATTAAAAACTAAGTTAGATACTATATAGTAAATGAATTAATTTTGAGTATAGGTACAATTTCATAATTATACGGGATCAAATTTAGTTAGCTAGTGAAACTCCGCGGGTGTGTCCGAAATTAGTATCTAAACACGATAGAATATTAACAAAAAAAAATATTATTATTTGTTTTGAGGTCTAGAAGGCGGTGGCGAGGCGACTTACGTGCGTACCGCGAGTTTAAAGTGGCGCCACAAAAGTGCGTGGAAAGAATCGAGGGAGGCTTATGCCCAGTAGTGGGATAGTTATAGCCTGAATTAAAAAACCTGATAAAATTACAACCAATACAAGAAGAGAGAAGAACGTTTTATGTTGATGTGTATTTTATTTTCGCTTTAGAATTGGATAAGTAATAAACGAAACGAAAAACAAACTTGATTTCCAATAAAGGGAAATCTAGAAAATTTTTCAACTCGAAATCATATTGACAGTTTTATTATCTCGTATTTATTTGCACATTCTAATAATAGTCTTCGATTATTTAATGTGCGACATCTTTATAGAACATGTTAGCACGCATAAACCATAGACTAACTTATTTCGGTCATAAAACAAAGTACGAACATAAAAATGTAAACTATTTTTATGGCCTTACTTTTAATAAGTGAAAACAATCTCTGTGTTAGTGACCGCTAAGTTTTAAGTCCAAGTTTAAGTCCCAGCTCAAAACTTGACTCTCACAATATTAACGTAGACTAAGGCTGCGGTCACATTCCTGCCGGCGTTGCGGGTTGTTCGAAAGAGATACCGCGGCCTCGGAACGTAAAGGGCAATAGACATAAAATAACATGGGTAAGTTTTAGTCAGTACAAGTCTGACATGCCCCCCCCGCTCCGCCCAGAGCAGGGGAAGTCAATAAATGATTTACCACCCGAAAAAAAAAAAAAAATGGGTGCGGTCACATTGGTTGTTGAAGCTTGTGATGCAATTAAAGTAAAGTTTTTTTTTTTTAATTGGCCACGTCTGCCGCATATCACACACGGTTGGCGCTGTGTTCGAGCGATTGGCTTTTGCGCTGCGTGTCGCGGGTTCGATCCCCGCACGGAACAAATATTTGTATGACCTGCAGATAGTTGTGTCGGTCTGGCTGTTTGTGTTTGTGAGTATAAATGTTTGTAAACGCACCCATGATACAATTCTTAAGTAAAACGAATTCCTAGTGTGGTGCAACGTTTAAAAAAAAAAAATACCCAGTGCAATTTAGGCCATAATAGCCACTTTTTGGAGCCTGAAAATGTCATAAGAGAAAAAAGCTCAGGAGTCAATGCTTGTTGGAAACAATACGTCATCACCTACCTAACCTTTTCTTAACTATGTTAGGATCGGTTTTTAGTCTTACTAGTTCTGGTAGAACTAGCTTTCACCTGCGACTTCTTCCGCGTGGCATAGTTACTTTGGGCTAACGCTAACTTTAAACCGAGTGATGATCGAAAAAAAAAAACTTTCCCTCTCCTTTTCTTCCCTCTTTCTCCACCTATCCCACTTTTTTTAGCCTATGTCCGACTCCAGGGTTCCAACTATCTCTGTACCAAAATTCATCAAAATCGTTTAGGCCATTTAGGCGTGAAGACGTAACAAACAAACAAACTCACTTTCGCTTTTATAATACATATTAGTAAAGATTTTACATATAGCGACTGCCTATCTGACATTCATAACCCAGTTAAATAAATGGAAAATACAATTCTCCTTGGTAAGTTTGGTTGTCAGACTTCCTAGCAGCTGATAACCAGTAAAATTTTAAAAGATTTACAAACGACAGCCGTGAGCAACGGGCGAAAACAATACGTAACGTAACAAAATGGCTACCAAAAATTACTCGAATAGTTCACTTGACCAGTGCAACCACAGCCTTACATCTCGCTGCAACTGTCGGCAACTTAATCGATTTAACTAGTTAGCCATCACTATATTATTTTACTGAGATCAGCTTTGAACTTTTGACTCACAATCGTTCACTGTTTAAAAAACAGACGAATGGTATTATCAGAAGACACAGAGTAAAAAAAGAGTGAAGGACGAAGATCAATTAAATTTTATTTAAAACTAGTTGTCTTGCGCGGTTTCACCCGCGTCTTAGATTACTGTCCCGCAACCTTTTTTTTTCGGGTGGGATGTCATCAAATAACTACCCCTGCTCTGGGCGGAGCGGGGGGAGTGTCAGACTTTTACTGACGCAAACCCACCCATGTTCCTTCTTTTGCCGTTTATGTTCCGGGGCCGCGGTATATCTTTCGAAAATCCTGCAACACCGACAGGCAGTGGCCCTGGCAGGTCCCTCTGCTTTGCTGACATCTCTTTGAGGCGCGGGTGGAACACGAACGTGCCGTCGACATGGCCTGTCGTAACGGTGAGCTAACCAATGTTGACCGTCCACAGGCCCGCATCTACTGTGGCGAGGAGTCGTCTCGAGGCGCCCGACGCCCGTAGCGTCTCACGCGGCGTCTGGGTTGGTTTGAGGTTCTCTCCCTCAAACGCCTCTCGCAAACAGGATATCGTGAAACAGAATATGAGTAAATATAGTCAACTTACGCGTAAATATGAATGAGACTATGACATTACCATAACTCGGGTCAATACTAAGAAGACCGGGGTTCTAAGCCCCAGGCTTGTTTCACGATAAATCTTAAATTGTCTGGCAAAGCAGGTATTGGTACCGCCCCCGTGTCAAGCTAAAGAACCGCCTACGCAGCATTACCTGAGAAACCTATAATGTGTTAGGAGGAAATACTAGGCCAGAATGTTCACTTCATACAGTTTTGAGTTTGATTTACCAACAGCCAATTTTTATCAGAATTTTCAGGTCGAATCCAGAGACGTTGCGTTCCAATGCTTTCAGTCTTAGGGGATGCAGTGGAACACCATTTTTTTTACTTAGAGCGACTGTCTGCCTGACAAGCCATCACAGACTTCCAAGTTTCTGTTTACACGTACCGACGAATAGGCCGTCAAAGATCAACAATTAACAACCGGGACCAACAGCTGGACGTAGTACTCACACAAGCACGGATTTTATAAGTAAACGGTGAGCCTTCTGTTTTTTTGTTACTCTGTGGTAGTATCACACTTTCAAAGTTGTTCCACAGTATGAGCCTTTACAAAGCATTTTGTAGCTTATAATAGATTTTAATATTAGTACCAACAAATGTATGGCTGTGCTGAGAAATATTGTGCGAAACGAATCCAGATATGTACTGGAAAGGTATGGAAATCGTTACTGATATAATAAAATAACATAAACGTTTCTAAAGAGCTTTGTTAGTGGAACTAAACTGTTGACAGTTGGTACAAATAGTTTTGAAGAAAGTGAAATTGGAAGTACATAAATGGATTGTGTGGGGTATGGTTATGAAATCACAACAAAAAACCGGCCAAGTGTCAGTTGGACTCGCGCACCAAAGGTTCCGTACAAACTTGTGATCTAAACGGCCATATCTTTTGACTGCGTAGACTTAGAAGGTTGATTTTTACAGTTCCAGAGAAATTAAAATCATATACTCAAAGTATGATTTTAATTTCAAATCGCTACTTCGACGCGTTTCGTACGAAACCCTAAAAAGTGGGGCTGCCTCATTGGTCGTAAGTGCCACTGCTGAGCGGGAGGTACTAGGTTCGATTGGAGTCGGGCAAAGTGTTATTAAGTTTTTCGAACAGGTATTTTTCAGAAGCAGCCACATAATCTGGTTTTATGCATGGTTGATAGCAAAAGATTTACCCCCTTTTTTACTGATGGGAAATTATCAAATAGCCCCGCTTTGGGCGGAGCGGGAGCGGATGGGGAGTGTCAGAATTTTATAGACTCAAACCTACCCATGTTCCTTCTTTTGCCCTTTATGTTCCGGGGCCGCGGTATCTATTTCGAACAACCCGCAACAAGACCTACCCCCTTCTGTATAGAACCTAACATAACTGACCAAATGTGGTCAAAATCAAAATATTTTTATTTCACATATGGCTAAATGGGCACTTATAAAACGTCGAGAAAAGATGCACGGTTCGGGTTGGTCGTTTCCTATGGAGAAGAACCGGCAAGAAACTCCATGGTTACTCTTTTAAAATCATTTGGTTTTACTATGTTGTTGTTTCAGCGTTAGTAGGTACTTAAGTATGAGAGGACAGCGTAGGCCAGAGTACAGAGGACAGAGTTAGGCAGAGGTGTCCTTAATAGTACACACCTAGTACTAGGTGTGTACTATTAAGGACACCTCTGCCTAACTCTTCGGAAATTACAGGCGTGATATTATATCTGAGCCTAAATCACCCGGCATTGCGTGTTGTTCGAAAGAGATACCGCAACCTCGGAACGTAAAGGGCAATAGAAGGGACATGAGTGGGTTTTAGTCAGCACAAGTCTGACACCCCCCCCCCCCCCCGTTCCTCCCAGAGCGGGGGAAGTTATTTAATGATTTCCTACCTCAAAAAAAAGCCTAAAACATTACTAACACGAAAACAATCACCAACAAAACTGCTTACTTTAAATTTAATTAACCCTCTTATAATCTTACTGCATCGCCATCCAAGCTCTACACAGAGTCAAACAAAATTGATCCAATTAATTCCCTTCGTTCTCACTTAGTAATAAGGGTTGCAGTGAGAAACGATGCTGGAACCGCCCCAATTTATTAACTCGAGCTAAATACACTTTATTAGAAGCTGGTTGATAGGCTTCTTCATAATTTTAAGTGCTTGTTCGTTGGTGGTGGTCGGATTTTGTTTTTGGCAGTTCGTTTATGTTTTGAACTAAATTTTTGCATCGCAATGTCCTCTAGCCTCGTAGCTAGATAGATAGATTGACTTATTTGCTTAGAATTCAGGTAATACAATTATATGTTACAATATTTTGAATCCTTATACATGCTGCCTCATGGCATGCAATTTTATCAACTTAAAAGTAAAAAAAATATCTTATTATTATATTTACTTAAAGCTACATATTTACTTTGTTTAAGAAACAGATTGAATAGATTTGTCAGTAAGAAAATCTGATACAGTGTAATATTTTTTTTAATTTGTAATTTTGTAGAATGTTTTTAAATCTTCTTAAAGGTTGTTCCTTAATCATTTTTGGTACATGGTTATAAGTAAAAGGAGCCATACACACGCATAACTTGTCTTCGTATTAAATTCTTAAACTTGGAGTCCGTAGCTTATAAAGCTGCGACCCTGAAATGGCATTAGTCCAGCAGTGGACAGGCACCTACTTGTATGAACTAAAAATTTTTAAAAATTTGACGACACGGTTGGCGCAGTGGCTGAGCGATCGACTGCTGCGCTGCGTGTCGCGGGTTCGATTCCCGCACGGAACAAATATTTGTATGAACTGCAGATAGTTGTTTCGGGTCTGGTTGTTTGTGTATGTGAGTTTAAATGTTTGTAAACGCACCCACGATACAGGAGAAATTCCTAGAGTGGGGCAAAGTTTAAAAAAAAATATATAATATAAATATAAATATATTTATTTCAATTATACCATTACAGGCACTTCTGAATGTCAAAAAACAAAAGAATGAATCTACAGTCCCAGTCACAAGGCATAATAATTTGTGGACGTACTGTAGTAGCCCATTCCAAAGCGTTGATCTCCATGGAGAAGAATAGGCAATAGACAAGGAAGGTGCGGTGAAGAGGACTGACCAGAGAATGATTTTTTCTGGCCCACGTTATCAATAAAATTATCACACTATAACACAGACAGTAAACAAAGAAATCGAATAGTAAACAATAATGTGGGAACCACGTTATCTGCTGACCCCATTCTGTAAGTGAGTCATGCAAATACAAGCTTATCGGCTTCGTAGTTTACAAGTATGAATCATGGTGTAGCGTATAATAAATACCGACACGCTTAGTGGTAGGGCGAGCGGTGGTGGGAGCGCGCTCAGTCATATTAATGCACTTAGCGCTCACTCGCTTCTGGTCCGCCGTGCTAGTAAGACGTGCTCATTGGAGACAGACAGTTGTTTAATTTAACATACCTAACACCCTAATAGTGTAACCTGTACAAGTGGCGACCGTGCCAGGATTACATAAGTGTAAGGTATGTACCAAAATTCAAAACATATTGTGAATAAAGAGGTAAATCAGTGACTAATCAGTTTTATTCATTGAGATGTTCCATGTAGCCCATAACTGGGTTTTAAAATGAATTAATTACTTACTTTTATTAAATCTGGGTACGTAATTATTAAATTGTTACGTAATTATTAAATTGTTACGTAATTATTGAAATAAATTAACGAATTTAAATATAATTTTGGTTATGACACAATAATTAAAACGATTGGCTTATTTAGCTTACGTATGCTATTATTTTAGAAACCAGCATTCTAATTAATTTACGTAATTTGTGTGCTTTGAGATCACAAAAGGAATATTTCAAGATAAATCTGATTTGGTTACTTGGTTGGTACCTAAATAGTCGTTATTGACTAATCGAAGTACCTGTACATCAAAATATACCACAAATGAAAGTCGTTGACAGAACAAAACTATCAAAGGTGATAATTAATAATTTGAATGTCAGTGTTTTCGAAGTAGCTATTGTTACAATACACGATTTCATAAATATTATGAATAATAATAAATTATTTATTGGCATAAACAAGTTAATACATATTTGTGAATCACGGGTGCCTGTGGTGGGTAGTGAAACACCTGTATTACAGGTCACCGGGTATTATATTATAAAATCTTATTCATTAGACAAACTTTATGAGAACTTATGGCTTACTTACCTGTATACAGTATAACCCTAAATATGTTTTTCTTTTATATAATTTTTACATACACAACAATATAATAATATAGTTACAATAACTTGATAAGTGTGAGTGTAATTGATATTAAATAACTCACTGTAGTTTATTATGTTATTTTACTTCTGTTCTGTCAACAAAAACGTGGTTATTAGAGGTAGTTTGGGTAACCAAACAGTACCTAAATGGTCTTGTAAAATAAGATCAAGGGAAGTTCGATGAAAATCGGAACGGTACCTATAAAGGAAGTAATTCCTTAGAGAGGTAGTTTGGATAACCAAACAGTACCTAAATGGTCTTGTAAAATAGGATCAAGGGAAGTTCGATGAAAATCGGAACGGTACCTATAAAGGAAGTAATTCCTTAGAGAGGTAGTTTGGGTAACCAAACAGTACCTAAATGGTCTTGTAAAATAAGATCAAGGGAAGTTCGATGAAAATCGGAACGGTACCTATAAAGGAAATAATTCCTTCAAGAGGTAGTTTGGGTAACCAAACAGTACCTAAATGATCTTGTGAAATAAGATCAAGGGAAGTTCGATGAAAATCGGAACGGTACCTATAATGGAAGTAATTCCGTCGAGAAAATAAAATCTCGTTAAAAAAGAAAAAAAAAAAAAAACAAAGTCGACGGTCCCTGCGTACATTAGGACATGTCGAAAATGGCATTTTTTTATTGTATCATCGGCTTTAGATTATAAATTATCTATGCCTACATGCTGAAAAAAACTTGTTTTTATTCAATAAAGCAAAATAACAACCTTGCACAATTCAACTTACTTACAAATAAGCAGTAGAGGTAGTAGACACTTTTTGTCGGTACTCATTATAGATGGTTGTTAACACAGAACTGATTCACTCTGTTCCCCGTACTAGTATAAACTGTATTACGGTGGAACAGTTTTCCTCGCTATGTTATTTTATTTATGGTAGCAGACTTGTGACAAAATAATTACTTATTAGTTGAAATAATTAATACATACGATTTTTATTTAACTTATTTACCTTGTTTTAGAAATTGTATAAGACGTATAACTACAACGAATAAGTGTCGTATAAATGGTCATCTATAAGATTTTCCAAAAAAAAAAAAAAAAAACGTGGAAAAAATAAAATACCTATGTACGTAGGAACCGTCGAAATACACCTACCGCCACTAGACTCGAGCGTGCGCCTGAGTTGTACTTGATCGCTACTAATGTAGCAACGTCAAAAAAAAAAAAAAAAAAAGCGCAGTGCTCTTACATATGGGTGGTTCAACCCTGCAGAAAGTTTTACTCCCGGATTGCGATGTTCGCATCTGTGTACATATTATGATATGAGAGCCAATCGAGCTATCATTAGGGAAAAATGTCTTACGGGTTTTAAAAGATAACAATGTTCTGCTAAACGAATCAAAACGCGCTTAATAAAAAACCCTTTAAAATAAAAGCTCTGGATTATTCAAACTGAATTATACACAAATTTAACGTTATTCATTTTAAAACTTTCATGCATTAGAAAAAAGGAAAATTAATGACTGAATTAACGTTTTAAATAACGCGCTAGGCATGTGAACGTCGTGGGAATTTAAAAATGTACTTTGTTTATTGTATTTTCCTTTGAAAACATGGCGTCGGTAATTGCTAAGCGAAGGCTATGTTTTTATCAAAGTAAAGTAAGATGGCTGATTGTCTAGTCAATAAACTGTTTTAGTTGACATAAAATCACGCGTGTAGTCTCTGGAGGGTTAGGCAGAGGTCAAACTCAAAGCATTTATTACGATTAGACCTTTACAGGCATATTGAATGTCATAAAAATAAAAAGGATTGTGCTACAGTCCCAATCACGAGACATAGTAGCTTGTGAAAAAATTAAATACTGTAGTTGCCATTCCAAAGCGCAGATCTCTGTGGAGAAGAATGGGCAGAGGGCTCCGTGAACGCTCTTTTAAATCATAATATTTTTACAAAATCATGGATATATCATTCATGTTGAGATTATGCATACATGTGAGAACGATGTACAAAAAACGAGCACATTAAGAGCGTCCAGAGTAAAAGCAAAAACAAGAGTTTAATAGATGAATGAACGAATTAATTTAAACAAAACCGTGGCGGCTAATAGTCGACTGCAGCGCCCGTTCATGAACATGACGGCAGCCCCGTTCAACCATTTTGAAGGGAACTAAATGACCCGATACTGATAGAATTGTTGCGAGTGCCAACAGTAATTGGGAGGTACAAAGCTTCTTAGGGCTAGTAAATTATGTAGGAAAATGGATCCCTTATTCAGCTACATAGACCGAATCCTTGCGCGAACTTTTAAGACTAAAACTAGGCAAAGATACGGATATCATCTCTTATTGGCACGATACACAAACACAAGCTTTTGATGATGATAATTATTTATATTTGGTAGTTGATCAATATCATCCTGTAGCAATTACTTTGCGTGAATAAAGGCAAGCCTGTGAGGGAGATTCAGAGCTAAAGTTAGTCAGGAATGAAATATAGAACAATAGTTGGGCGAATTGTATATCCATTAAATTGGACGAATTGGCTATCCATTAAATTGGACGAATTGGCTATCCATTAAATTGGACGCGTTGGCTATCCATTAAATTGGACTCGTTGGCTATCTATTAAATTGGACGCATTGGCTATCCATTAAATTGGACGCATGGCTATCCATTGGCGCATTCTTGTGGCCAAAGCCACCCGGGCATTGTAGCCATGAAAATGAGTTTACGTTCCAAAGTGGACAGTGATGGTGAACATTGTAGAGATTACTTTGGATAAGCCAAACCAAAAAGGTGAACTGACATCCAAATTCAAATTAGGTCACAATTGCAAAGGCGTTCCACAGGGCAATATTTTAGGCCCACCCTTTTTTATATATATCAATGACCTGACAAAAGTAACTGATGATCCGTGCGTAGTCTTTGCAGACGATATGTCCGTAACCATTCCTAAAAATGAAGTAAACTGTATATGAGGAAATCAATAGTAATGTGAGCAAAGTAATAACTAAGATGAAAAAAAGAAACTTTAACCTCTAGAGCCCCAGCGGTACAAAAACGTGCCAGTAAACAAGTATTACCGTTGAGCCCCGCTGGCACAAATTCGTGCCACCAAACCTCGATCGATTGAAAACTGTATTTGTAGTAAAGACAAGTCTTAAAATCAGATTACACATACGATAAGAATCCGCCCGGCGGTGCTTGACGGATAGTTGACGTAAATAATGGGGGTCCTTGAGAGGTTAAACCCAACATAGAAAAACCTAATATGTCCAATTTTGTAACAACAATTATTGGAATAAAATAAATTTGAACATCAATTATAAAGATAAAAGTATACAACAATCAGATAGTATGCCTTTTCTTGGGACAGATCTAGATCATAAATGTTCCTGGATTAGTCATATTGACAAGATATGTGCAAAGCTCAGTAAAAAAAGAGGGGAAAAGAAAAGGGAATGTTTAGCTTTGCTATTACAATAAATAAGGCGCAAGGGTAAACACTAGTATGTGTGTGGCAGCTGTATGTAGCATGGTCGCGAGTGTCCAGTGCCCGAAATCTATATTTATCAGCACCAAATGGAAAGACATTAAATATAGTTTACAGTAGCGTCCTAAAATAATGCTGTTACTCACATTTATTATTCAAGTACAAATATTGTTAGTAAAATAAAGTACATATATTAGGCTAGTAGTAGATATAAACAAATGAAAACCTTTAACATAGATTCTGCACACTCCGAGCTTAAAGAGGTATTTTCTCGGTTAGGTGCACCCGTAAGCGTTACCGCTGATCATGGTCGGCAGTTTGTTAGTTCAATTTGAAAGTTTTTGTAAAGAATTTGGTATCCAGTTGTTCCAAACAAAAATTTCCAAATGTCGAAGTTAAGAGGCAGAACTGTTTGATTCTTTATAAGCAGTTTATTGTGAATGAGTGGACATTGTTGGCCTTGTAGATTCTTAGACGCTTGTTAACTTATTATTTTATTTTGCGTTTTTTAAAGCAAGCAATGACTTATTGCCTGGCCTACGCTGTCCTCTCATATCTAAGTAATAACGCTGTAACAACCACATTGTAAAACAAAATGATTTTAAAAGAGTGACTATGGAGTTTCTTGCCGGTTCTTCTCCATAGGAAACGACCAACCCGAACCGTGCACCTTTTCTCGAATGTTATTTATAAGTGCCCATGTAGGCCAATGTGACATAAAAATATTTTGATTTTGACTAAAAACATAGATTCTGCAAAGAAAAGAAAATGCAGATAGAAAGAGGAAAGCAACAGAATCTAGGAAAGATATTGGGAAAAAAGTATATGTTGAGAATACAATAAAGAAAACAAGTTATCCACCACATTCAAGGATACGACACACACATTGGTGAATAAATAGTGGACAGCGGTTGCGCAGAAATAAGTGGGAAGTTTGACCAAATAAGGATAATAAGCTTTCAGGAAATAGCGATACCGCCAGTAACAACGTGTGTGACGAAAATGAATAAGTGATTGTTTAACGGAATATTATTAAAATTATTTGATGATTATTCTTGAAATAAACTGATTTGTATGTTATTATATTTATACGAAATTATACTATTTTTAAAATTTTGTAAAAGGTAGATGTAGCGTATAATAAATACCGACACGCTTAGTGGTAGGGCGAGCGGTGGTGGGAGCGCGCTCAGTCATATTAATGCACTTAGCGCTCACTCGCTTCTGGTCCGCCGTGCTAGTAAGACGTGCTCATTGGAGACAGACAGTTGTTTAATTTAACATACCTAACACCCTAATAGTGTAACCTGTACACATGGATTCTACATTAACACATTACCTGACCAAAAGGTGGGTTTTAAATTCGAAGAAATCTATTGTTTGGCCTATGGTATATAGATTGGTGTCATTATGCTGCAATTGGTTTTCTGTTGGCAGAATTTAAGTAGTAGGTATGTTCCTTAATTGAGGGTCCCAAATCTACCTACATACGTGATGTAGTTGTCATCAGGTCTAGGATCTTATATTGCTGGGCAGAGGCCAATGAATCACTGTACTTGTTGTAGAGTTAAATTGGTCAATAATTATGTTACTTTGTGACCATTGATGGATGGATGACGACACGGTTGGCGCAGTGGCTGAGCGATCGACTGCTGCGTTGCGTGTCGCGGGTTCGATCAAATATTTGTATGACCTACAGGTAGTTGTTCCGGGGCTAGCTGTTTGTGTATGCGAGTTTAAATGTTTGTAAACGCACCCACGATACAGGAGAAATTCCTAGTGTGGGGTAAAGTTTTTTTAAAGAAAAAAATAATCGAATAGTAAAGTAATTCATATTATTAATCCTTACTATATATGATACTAGCTTCCGCCCGCGACTTCGTCCGCGTGGCATAGTTACTTTGGACTAACGCTAACTTTAACCCGCGTCATGACCCGAAAAAATGTATCTTTCTCTCCCCTTTTCTTCCCTCATTCTCCCCCTTTCCTCACTTTAAAAAAACTTGCCTATTTCCGTCACCAGGGCCCCAACTATCTCTGTACCAAAATGCATCAAAATCGGTTCGGTCATTTAGGCGTGAAGCCGTAACAAACACGACACGGTTGGCGTAGTGGCTGAGCGATCGACTGCTGCGCTGTGTGTCGCGGGTTCGAATCCCGCACGGAACAAATATTTGTATGACCTACAGATAGTTGTTCCGGGTCTGGCTGTTTGTGTATGTGAGATTGAATGTTTGTAAACGCACCCACGATACAGGAGAAATTCCTAGTGTGGGGCAACGTTTTAAAAAAAAAAGAAAGAAAGAACAAACAAACTCACTGTCGCTTTTATAATATTAGTAAGGATTTATGAAAATAACCGAAGGTAACTGAATGCCTATTCAGTTACCTAACGAAATAAGCTACGTTAGAGGTCCTAACTGTAGCTACCTTACACTTAAAAAAAGTGCCTACTTAAATAATAAAACTGATCCTAAATACACTACAGCTACAACTAAATAAAACTACAGCTAAATAAATTAAAAAATAATAATTTGAATTTATATTTAACCTGAAAATAATTTAAGTACTAAATTATATATATATATATATTTTGTTTTTTTTAATATATCTAATTATGCCTATTATCTATAAGAACCTACCTATTAATAACCAAATAAAGTAGGTACTAAAACTAAATAATTCTAATAGAATTATACCCAGAAATATGTAGGTAAGTACAACTTGTAACAAAAAAAGAAATTAAAATAAAGCTAAAACGCCTGTCCAATACTGGGTCCACCCTTTATAGCAGAACTTTTTATGTCATAATTTTATTTTGCATAACAACGGATAGCATAAACTTCATTTCGCAGAAAATTGTTCGGCATTTCTGATACATTCAAAACTCATAATTTTGTAAGTCAGAATCATCTCTAGACATAAATTTCATATCCATAATATTCAAAAAGCAGAAACATCATTTCGCAGAAAGTTCACAGTCAAAATCGTCTTTTGACAGATATTTCATATCGTTATCATTAAACGGCAGATTTGTCATATCGCAGAAAGTTTATAGTTAGAATCATCTTTATCATTATTTGTTGTCATTTATTTTAATTATTTATTTCTTTGAAATTAAAATCATTTATTTTAACTATTATTTAATTGAATTTGTAATAATGTCATTAAATTCCATAAGTAATTATTATTCTAATGTAAATAGTTCAGTTCCGGGTAAACTACTAAAAACATTCACATTTTCTATCAATGCAAGTCGTTACGTAGGGGGTCACAGTTTTAACCTAACCTAACCTACGCATTTTTTTTGAACAAATTAACTTAATCTTAATAGTTGAGTCCCGGGTAGCCTACTAAAAACAATGTCTTTTTTTTCTATATCATTCCAAAAATATCTTATTTTTGCCTTAATATGTTTTTGTATACAATTGTAACTCACTGTATCGGTTCACACCAAAATATTGGAAACTCAAAATAAATAACAAACATGGTAAATATCCCGTTTTAACCGTTAATAATAATGTTAGTGACCATGTCAGTTTAAAGACTTATTAGGCATATAAGTCTTTTAACTTAAAGTTATTTTTAATTAAATTCTGCCATCTGCATAGTATGAAAAGTGAAATTATACCAAATACTCGTCGCTCTAAATGAACATTATGCTAAACGATATTATGCGAACTTTGAACTCTGCCAATCGTAATTATACTAAATGTAATTCTGCCATATTAAAACTATGCAATTGTAAATTCGGAGTTTTAAACATTATGCCAAACGATAATTATATCAAATAATTTTTATGCCTTTAAAATGTTCGTTTAAAGAAAAATATGCTAAGTGTGTTATGCCAAATAAATTTCGGAGCATCAAGATTCTGCCAGATAGAGGGAACCCGTCCAATACTATCTACCTATGTATACCTACTTCACTTAAAAATAAAAACCTAAAAATACTTTAATTAATAATACCTATAACTATAATAAAGAATATAACTATATAACGCTATGGCGCTCATTAGGGGAGGGCTATGTCCAGCAGTGGACTAATATAGCCTGATGATGATGATGATGATATTTATAATTAGTATAATTAACTACGCTTTTACCAATATAGTATAAAAAAAAACTGAACATAAATTAGCCGAAACTCGGTTTCTAAAAATCTATGCGTACCTACTACTACTTCACCTAAAAAGAAATAAAATGTAATTTGAACGAATATTTAAACACTACCAAAATAACTAATACCTATTTTATAAAATAACAACAAAAGAAATCTAAAAAGAAATTATTTAAAGACTAAAAGTCGGGCTGAAAGCATTGTCTGTCGATAAGGTCGAACACTCTGAACGTCTATTCGCATCAATAGCCAAATATTACATAAAAATAATCCTTATAGCATGATTCAGTATTCACGCGCGATGGCTTATTAGCGTATTTCATGCATAACTTTGGTGTTTGTATACCGATTTATATGATTCTTTTTTTATTGAATACGTAATAATGTTAACTGTTTTTAATTAGAGATGAGTGGGAGTGTTATAAACGTAAGAGAAGACAAATATAATCAGAAAGCTCTGAACTGCTAAGTTATCGGGAGTTACACGTGTTATTGTGAGTCAACCATAAAAGATAGACCTATGCTGTCGTAGGGTATTTTTTATATAATTTTAAGGAGAACATTTCCGTCATAAATAATTTCTGTGTAGCTTTAACCAACTTCTCTCGATTACCCAACATTTTCCTTCACTGCTCTGCTCCTATTGATCGTAGCGTGATGAAAAGTATACTATAACCTGCCCAGGAGTATGAAGAATAATTGTACCAAGTTTCGTTAAAATCCGTCCAGTAGTTTTTGTTTCTATAACGAACATACAGACATCCAGACAGACAGACAGACAGACAGACAGACAGACAGACAGACAAAAATTTTACTGATTGCATTTTTGGCATCAGTATCGATCACTAATCACCCCCTGATAGTTATTTTGGAAATATATTTCATGTACAGAATTGACCTCTCTACAGATTTATTATAAGTATAGAAGAAGATAGATATAGATTATAAAAGCGAAAGTGAGTTAGTTTGTTTGTTACGTCTTCACGCCTTAATGGCTGAACCGATTTTGATAAATTTTGGTACAGAGATAGTTGGAACCTTGGAGACAGACATAGAGTATTTTTTTTAAAGTGGGATGTGAGGGAGAAAGAAGGAAGAAAAGTCAAAACTTAGCGTTGCTATTACAAATCAATAAGGCGCAAGGGGAACTGTGTTACCCCGAATTTAACGCGAACGAAGCCGCGGGCAAAAGCTAGTCTATTATGATGCAGCTTAAGCTGCCATTTTAGACCCCTGAGATTTCTACTTCTTTGCAACCACTTAATATTCTGACAGCAAAAAAGTAATTGCGGTTAGGTTGGTGTCATTAGAAACTAATACAGCAACTACAATAGATTTCTTATTCACAATGTATGATTCATTTAGATGCCAAAATTATTCACACCTTCATTTGTCGAAAGTTTTTTTTTACGCGGAATCCTATTGTTGTGGTTTATATGAAATATCGACGTTTTGAAGCAATTTCGTGTAAGTAATAGATACGTTTGTGTGGTCTAGCAATTATAGAACTGTATATAATTGACGGTTTTAGTAAATCTGATATCCACATTGGTGTATTAAGTCTTTTAAGTTTCGTAACTTAGCACATTTGATTAAAAGAGTGATGGATCTGAGTGTTGATGGATGGAGAGGGAGAAAAAGGCCAAAGAAAGGATGGATGGATTGTGTAGGGAATGATATGAAGGAGAAAGGGGTAAATGATGCCGTGACGTCTGATAGGGGAGAATGGGAGAAGAAAACATCTTGCACCGACCCCAAATAGAATGGGACAAGGGCAGGAAAATGATGTTTAGTCAGGTTAAGCAAACGTTTTAAGGTCGGAGCCCTTCCAAGAATCAGCGAAAAAATTACTCATGTGTTTTAGGCACAAGAAATCACATGAAAATCTCCGTTTCCAAACCTACATAAGAATGTAAGTACGTTGTTGCATAGGTATTTACTAAAAAAAATAATATTGTATTTACATTATTGTTTGTATGTTTCATCATTTGTTTTATATATTCTATTTTCTCTTATTTTTTAAAACCGACGAAAAAAAAGGAGGAGGTTCTCAATTCGACATGTATATATGTCTCTACATCTCTTTTTATTTGCGCATTTCGCAGGTGTTCTGCAACAGTTTTAGTCTAAGAAATAAGACTGCCTTTGTGCGTATTCTGTTCCTATCTCCTTTACTATTTTCAGTGTGCACATAAATCGTTAAATAAATAAATAATAAGATACTATCGTCTCAGAAGTCTTCCTAACAAATTCTGTTAGAACAAACATACACAGAAACGGATCACAGATACCAAATATCTCTCACGACCAAATTGTAGCTGTCTAAAACAAGACCCTTAACCACTGGACACTTAACAGACCAATACACTACCAAACCACCAGTTACACAATCACTTAACCTGAGTTCAATAATAATCGGTTCTCCTATCGTTAAACCGCGGTTAGCAATTACTGTTTAACTTCTAAAGTGGCAATCTACTTAGAAGGATTATAATTAAACGGATAACCTTTAAGGTGCCTGTTAATGTGGAGGAAGCCTTAGTTGCACCGAGCTTAAATCAATATTGTTTTCCTTCATATAGGGAACTTAATGCTGGGGATCAGGTTATCGACGTTTGTTTTTATTGAGTACTGTAGATAATGTATTGACGGGCTTACACTAATATTGTTAAGGGTAGTTGTCTATTACTTGTTCATACATAAAAAAAGAAGACAGAACTGGATGATTCGCACTATCAATCGTGTTACGCTTTTGGACTGAATGAGTAGTAGAAGATTTAATCATCTAACTAAACAAATCAAATAAATAATTATGATTGATAAACTAATGTTGATAGCTAATAGCTCTCATTTTATTCTTTCCATACTGCACCAACACTCTTTTTTTTTCTTAGACCACACTAGGTATTTTTACTTACCTGTAGCGTACAAATATTTGTAACTAATTTCTTTAAAGCTTTGGGAAAATAGGCGGTACGGAACCACCTAAATAAACAACAACAATTTAATCAATTGATTAAAGTTCATTGACCGTTTTAACGCCATAATAATCTCCAGTTTATTATACCTGTTGTGCAATCGGCTAATTGCAAACATAATCCACAATATCTGACAAGCCAGGACATGTCGATGGAATATAAATAATTCAAAAGCATTGCCGCGAAAATGGTAGATTAAATCGAACAAATCCGACAATGATATTAATGTTAACATATTCTGGCGGGAGTGGGTGTTGTCGCCATGATGTTATTTGAATAGAGGATAACAATATCGTTTTAATACTAGCAACCCGCCCCGGCTTCGCACGACTTCAATTGACTAATAAATAGAATGAGAAAATTTTCATTCATATTAAACCTTTTTCAGACAATTACGAACATAAGAAAAAAAGCAATAAGCCAAATTGGTCGAGCCGTTCTCAAAGAGTGCGCCGTCATAGACAGGAGGTAAATAGATAGAAGTGGAGCTTGTGGCTTAATAATATATACCGTTGAAGGCCATAAATACAGCCACTGAAATTTGCTATGCAACGAAATTTTTAAACCAATATGAAAATGCATTACACAATAACATTGTACAGCTTTACATTGCTGGCTTATTGAAAACCCCATACCAAATAAACATACGTTATTTATTAATTTTCACAATAAAATGCAAAGTAATAAGGATAATTCATTCATTCTTCTGGATTCCTGGGTTAAGCTCGCTGTTGTATATAAGCTTTATTATTGCAATAAGTGTTTATATTTTGTTAAAATTTTGTTTAAAAGTGAGTTTGTTTGTTTGTTACGTCTTTACGCCTTAATGGCTGAACCGATTTTGATAAATCTTGGTACAGAGATAGTTGGAACCTTGGAGACAGACATACAGTATTTTTTTTTTAAGTGGGAAATGAAGGAGAAAGAGGGAAGAAAAGAGAAAACTAAGCTTTGCTATTACAATCAATAAGGCGCAATGGCAAACACTACAGGTAAAAGGTACCTGCAAATCAGGAAAGGGGAACTGTGTTACCCCCAATTTAAAGCGAGCGAATCCGCGGGCAAAAGCTAGTAAATAATAAAAATGAACGAATTAATGAATGTAATGATAAAATCTACTCACAAATTATCAGGACCACCCAATCCATGGTCACTCCAACACGACGCCATGTCCAATTCAATCGCATTACCATAAGAGCTTACGATACAAAAATACAGATTTGTACAGGTACTAGCTTTTTCCTACGGCTTCGCCCGGGCGCAGGAAGAAAACCATCCCACGGTAACATTCAATCAGGGGCCTTAGTCTGCTAATGGTTGATTTTGACAAGCTTAGTATGTAGTAGATGTCAAAATCAACCATTATGCGATCAGTGATCGACCATTCTGACACCATTGTAATAGCAGACTAAGGCCCCAGGTTAAAAACAAAAGCCTAGTTTTTCTAGATCCCGGGCTTTCTACATGCAAAATTCTCTTGCCTTGTTGGTCTAGGGTACGACTGCTCAACGTGAGGTCATCATGCAACTATATACTAACAAACATGCAGACATGAACAATATATACTCTGTTGTCGTGAACAGATTCTAGTGTTGTACCATACTAAACAAAAATACTAGTATTTATTCAGGTATTCATATATTGCTGCTATTACTGCGCCGCAATACTTGGACTAACAGACAATGGTAATACATTAGCTGTTGTTGTAAACAGAATCTAGTTTTGTGAAAGGGTTGATGACATGAGCGGTAAATAGATTTGAATTTATATAAAAACTAGCTTTCGCCCGCGGCTTCGCCCGCGTTAAATTCGGGATAAGACAGTTCCCTTTTCCTGATTTGCAGGTATCTGCCACCTGTAGGTTTGCCCTAACGCCTTATTTATTGTAATAGCAATGCTAAGTTTTCCCTTTTTTCCCTAATACTCCCCCTCATTTTTCACTTTAATAAAATAGCCTATGTTTGTCTCCATGTTCCAACTATCTTATCTTTTACACCCATACTAACATTATAAATGTTAACGTGTATGTGTGTGTCTGTTTGTTTGTCCGTCTTTTTCGACAAAACGGAGCGACGAATTGACGTGTTGGGACCCTGGAGACGGACAAAAGCTAACTTTTTTTTTTTAAGTGAGAAATGAGGGAGTTTGAGGGAAAAAAGGGAAAACTTAGCATTGCTATTACAATAAATAAGGCGCAAGGGCAAAAACTACAGGTAGCAGGTACCTGCAAATCAGGAAAGGGGAACTGTGTTACCCCGAGTTTAACGCGAGCGAAGCCGCGGGCAAAAGCTAGTTCTTTCATAAAATTAATGGACTATACTGACTTGAGCAGCGGGTGAAACCGCTGGGAAAAGTTATACTACAGCTATTAAATACCCGTCTATTATGTCAGTTGCAGTGTTGAAATGCCCGTCAGACGAACGCAAAATATGAGTTTCTCACTGTGTACTGTAAAACACGAAGAAAACACTATTTCTCATCCTATTTTCAGGACGTGGGTGTCCGTTTCATTAATTTATTTTAGAAAGTCCTCTCTTTCCTCTGTTTTATTAATGTCAGTCGGATTTTATGAAACATGTGTATTATATGATGGATATTGTTGTTGGAATTAGAAGATTATTTTCATGGAAATGGAACACATTTTGTAATGGATGAAAGAATGGTCGCATTTGTTTACAGTTTATTGCACTTTTATTAGCTTTGCCTGTAACTTTGTTATGAAATCTTGGAAGCTAAATTTAACCCACTTTCCGATTAAGATGAAATTTTGCATACACGGTCAGTTTTGCTGACATTGCATGGTTTAGCTCAGTCATGTCAATCTGAATCCAATATGGCGGATTTCCAAAGATGTCATACATGGCGAACTTATTATTTTTTATGTATACCCACGATAAGAGTATCAAATGAAAGAGTTTATTGAGAAGAATAACAACACGAGTTGTTTAGGTTGTTTTACCACTTATTTACTAGCTGCGCCCCGCGGTTTCACTCGCTTGGTAATAGGATATACAATATATCTTTATGAATTGTATCCTATGTGTTATTTTTAAATGTAAGCTATATTATTATAAAGTTTCATCAAAATCCATTCAGTAATTTTTGCGTGAAAGAGTAACAAACATAGATACATCCATACAAACTTTCGCGGTTGTAATATTAAATATAGTAGGATTATTTTTCTGTTTCATTAATGAGATTATATTCACAATAATATTGTGAGCAAAGTAAACGAACGAAATTACGGTAAATAGAAAAGTATTGAAAAAGGAGGCATGCTGCGTCAATCTCAAATTATTTGGAATACAGAAGAATATTAATGAAATTCATGAAATATCTAATTTAGGAACAGATCCTTCACGTTAGTCTAGATCCCCAGCTAATTTTATCTGACATTCAAGAGTATCTTAGACTAAAAGACATAAAAAAATATCCCAAACCCCTATCAAAGTTTCATACCAAAAAATAATCAACAGATTCTTCTCAACAATGACCCCATATAAAAAAAACCAACCAGCATTTTACGGTCTTTGACCAACAGACCATAGAGATACAAACTCTATGATAGACGTAAAATTATTTATGCCCCGTCGTATCTATATAGAGCCACTTAGTTAAATGAGATATTCAGGCATAATGGACATAACTATTTTATAGGATACACACTAAGTTTGTTGAACTGTGGGCAACAAAATGGTGGCTTATCTAAAACTCTTGGACTTTTTATGGGGTTAATGAGAAGGAAATAAAGCCTTCATGGTTCATTATTGAATATAACATAACTTTTTATATCATAACGCTTGTATTCCTCGTACGGTTAGGCAGAGTTGTAATACTATGGAAGTCTTAGATGGAACGAGTGTGCCCAGAAAATGTTCATTCTTCCTTTAAGGCTTATAAAATTAGGCTGATAAAAAGCACTTTTTGAACGTCACATTACAAGAGAAATTCCCACAAAAACGCTCCGCCCTTCGCCACGTCCTAGTGTTTAAAGCTGGGAAGAAGAAGTGGCGGAACAAACTCTCCAGCAACACATCTGTCTGATACGTTAGAAGAACCAGATTTTATACAATGGGTGGTCACCCATCCACAGACCAACCTAGGTACGGCTTAAGATCGACCCGAGCGGCTCTTATTGTTTGGCCAAAAGCTTCTCCAAAATAAAGCAAACACAGTCAATAAATAAATCCTTCCTACAGACTAGCTCCAGATTTTTCTATCATTTAAATCCCATGACAGTAGTGCAGAGTATTCCCTAGGTACCGCTAAGTGATTGCTAGCTCTTCCATCTGTTTACCCAACTGTCAGGGTAAGGCCGTTGGCTAGGATGCAATGGGATAACGATTGAGGATAAGTAGCCACCTACTTATCCTCATTCGTAAAGGATTTTGTTGTGAAGTGGCTTTATTGATCAACTAGCTTTTGCCCGCGGATTCGCTCGCATTAAATTCGGGGTAACACAGTTCCCCTTGCGTCTTATTGATTTGTAATAGCAACGCTAAGTTTTCCCTTTCCTTCCCTCTTTCTCCCTCACATCCCACTTTAAAAAAAATAAAAATTATACATGTCCGGAACGTAAAGGGCAATAGAAGGAACATGGGTGGGTTTTAGTCAGTGCAAGTCTAACACTGCCCCCCCCCCCCCCCCGTGTGTCAGCTCCGACGCACGACTGGAGTTTACTCCTTAAGTACAAATAATACATGGACCCGATGTAGATCAACCAGCGTCCGTAGCCTGGCTACGTGCCGGGGATCTCTTTGGAGAAACTGAAGGTTTTGTCTGTGCAATTATGGATGAAGTTATGATGACGAATAACTACCGGAGATTTATTGTGAAGGACGGCACGGTTGACATATGTCGGGCATGCCACCGTCCGGGTGAATCAATTCGACACATTATCTCCGGTTGTTCTCGTCTAGCTAACGGAGAGTACTTGCATAGACACAACCTTGTAGCCAGGATTATTCATCAGCAACTTGCTCTAAAATATAGCCTTGTGGAATCGGAAGTGCCGTACTACAGGTATGAGCCCGACCCAGTTCTCGAACATGGCAATATCACATTGTACTGGGATCGATCCATCATCACTGACAGGACTATTGTTGCCAACAAGCCTGATATAGTGGTGGTGGATCGATCAGAGCGGCGCGCAATGATTGTTGACATAACAGTCCCGCATGATGAGAACCTCGTGAAAGCCGAGAAAGATAAGCAAATCAAGTATATTGACTTGGCTCGCGAGGTTGTCGACGTGTGGGATGTGGACTCAGCGATCATTGTGCCGATAGTCGTATCTGCCAATGGCTTAATTGCCAAGAGCCTCGACCAACACCTGAGGAGGCTCTCGTTAGGCAGCTGGATCAAGGGCTTGATACAGAAAGCGGTACTCCTGGACACGGCTCGTATTGTTAGGAGGTTCCTTTCTCTGGAGCCCTGACCGCCGGTAGCTTGGACCCTGTTCCCGATACCGGTGGTTTATTTTTTGTTTTTAAGAAATATTTAAAAATTTAATTATATGTATAGAAAACAATAAATGGACGATAATAATAACTACACTGCATTTCCATACGATTACGCTTATTTTTATATTTTTAAATGTTTTTAAGAAATATTTAAAAATGTAGTTGTATGTTGATAAATCAATAAATGAACGAAAAATAATAATAAAAAAATTAATAAATAATTAAAAATATCACTGACGGACGACAAATTTCATAAAGCGCCATCTAGTAATATTCAACTGTACGACAAACACCATAGGTGCGGTTGCACCAAAAACGTAACGAGGTCATTCATCAGTAGATTTTACACCTCACATTTTTCTCATACCGGGCGCCTTATATATGAAAATCGATTCTTAAGGAGTAAACTCCAAAACGAAAATCTCTAAGTAATTAATTCTTAGATAGATAGATTCGAAAATTAAGTAAATTATTTTGCGATTATATTGTTAATCCTAAAATCTACATTCAGCTATGAATATTTCCGCCATTTTAATCTGAATACACTCAATAAGCTATTGATTCCGCATCACCGACGGACAAATAATTGAGGGGACCAATTTGTAACTAGCGCCGTAATCTGGCGTCGAATGCGGTTTCACTCAGACGGTAATGTCTGGGTTGGAGATATCATAAATAGTGATGGGAGTAAATGTCTGATTTTACGGGACTGTTAAAAATCCCGGGATTTGAGGTAAAATTAATCATATTTGTTGTGTTTTATAGTGGGTCTTCATGGAAGACAAATAAAATTATACGGAAACAAATTTAAAGATTAAGCACAGGATTCCGAATAAATAAATTATAACACTATAAAAATTGTTGTTTTAAATAAATTTTACCTACGAATTTATTTAACCCTTGAACAAAAGAGCATTAAATGACTCTCGCAAGCAAAAACGCATTTAGGATGAGACTTCTTTCTTTATCTACGGTACTATTAACGATTCACCCAAAGTCCGATAATCCCGGGATTTCACGGGAACTCTCACGTCACATCACTATTTGTGACCCACCACAAATGATCTAACGGCACGCTGTCTAGAGGCATATTGAATGTGGGCTCTGTCTCCAAATACGAGAATATATAACAGTGTGACTTAATATTGGAAACTTGTGCAATCGTTTTTTTTTATATTGTGCGTGGTTTAATGAAAACTCTGGTCTAAGGGATTTTAATGATGCAGAGGGGCCTGCCGAGGCGTTGGGAAGAGATACCGCGGCCCATAAAGGAGAAAAGAAAGAACATGGGTGAGTTTTAGTCAGTTAAAGTGTGACACTCCCTTTCGCTCCGCCAAAGCGGGGGAAGTTATTTGATGATTTCCCACCCGAAAAACATGGTTCCATTGATAGGTATTTGATAAGGTCTCTTTGCAAACAAATCTTTTAATAATGTAAATCTAAACAATATCTCATTCGCCAACATATTTCAATGAACGAACCAAATGTAAATTTGTAAATAAGTAGATATGCTACGTTTGAAACTCCATTGAATTCACTTATCTTCTGAAACAAACCGTCTTCATCCCAGCAGTTAATTTATGAATTACATATTTCATTAAACTATTTACCTTTCCCGAAGATCAAAGTAGATCAAAATACTCTACATTCAATTTTGTAAGCGACTACAGATCAATTTCCATTATAAACCCCGTTTCAAAAGGCGAAACTTTCCAATATAAACCTAACTAAAGAACCCGTCAGCTTCCACGTCCACTAAAAATCTTTGAACACGAAAAATGTACCATTTTAGTTCACATATCGCCTCCCGATGACTTTCAGCGGGAATTCAATTTTGACGTAATATCGCGCATAAAATATGGTCTCAATATCAAATATGACTCAATAACTACATTTGTAATTCCCGGCGCGATCTAGAGCTGGGATCCCGGGAATTGGGAACATTTCGCGGGAATATTGTGTCGATATTACATGTATTATCGGATTTAATCATATACAGATGTGTTAGGGTTGCAGTGTCGATTTTGGGTATGAATATATTTACAGATGACGAGATATTTGGAAATTATGAAAATATCATCAGTATGTTTACCACGATTTCGTAGGAATGAATATAGAATATAATAATATATAATAATGAATATATACATATATCATTTTCAGAAGAAATGTTTGAACTCTGTTTTGACAACATATAAAAACCACACGATTTTTTTTAAACATCCTTCTTATCAAAGCGAAAGTTTGTGAGCATGTGTGTATGTTTGTTGATCTTTCACGCAAAAACTACTGAATGGAGATTGATGAAACTTCACAATAATTTAGCTTACATTATGGAATAACACAAAGATATATTGTATATTCTATCACCACACGAGTGAAACCACGGGGCGCAGCTAGTACACATATAAAATCACGCCTGTAATCCACGAACATTTCACCAGTTATTTGTAAGTACCATGTAATTGGGGGCGAGCCTATTGCCAATATTCAGACCCAATTTTCTGTCTTTCTATTATTATGTTTATAACAGCGATCATCATACCTGCAGAGTTTCGCTAGTTAATCTAATATGGCGTTGCTTAACGAACATTTCTACAACAAGTCAATTTGTTTACGTGCTTTAATATTAAGAAAATATCATAGAACTAGGTTATTAAAAATTCTAATTGTGAATTTCATCCCTAGTCGAATTCTTACCCTAATACTTTATTTATTACAGGAAAAACAGTCGAAAGTAATACAGCATCCATTATTAATCTCAAGTATAAACAAAGTCAAGAGTTCAAAAGAACATTTTTATAATTCATCATCGCCAAGAAACTCTACATTGAAGGTATATTTTAAATTTATTAACCCCCGGATCCACTTCAAAGGCGACGTGATTGGCTGCTTGGAAAGTGGTGGGGGAAACACAAAAGGCGCATAATGCATGTTTCATTATCACTATTGTGTCGACCGAGACGCCGAGCAGACGTCTGGGCGGCGTTTTATTGAGAACGGGGACGATTTAAAATGAGAATATGCAGTGAGACCCGACAATGTTCTATTGAGGGATTCTAGAACAGAATCGGAAGCGATAGTGAGAATGTTTTGAAATTGCTAATTAAGTATAGATTATAGATTGTCACTGACACTCCCCCCGCTCCGCCCAGAGCGGGGGGAGTTATTTGATGATTTCCCAACCCAAAAAAAAAGTATAGTTTGTCTACTTAATAGCCGCGGAGACTAAGCATGGGTTATGGTTTCGATTTCCAGGTAAGGCAAAGTGTTATATCGGGAACTTCTGAGTAGCAGCCACAGACGCTGGATTTGTATCAAATTGATGGCAATAGGCCCGTCCCCTATTACATAGGACTTAAACTTACCTTTCGGAGCGAACGAGCGGGTACTTATTACAATACTTACCAAAATTTATAGACCGAGTTTAAAATACCTACCAATAAACATATACGTCAAAATATTAGCGAGTTTCTGGGGTCCATTGAAGATGACATTCTTTTAAACATATTAAATATCATTTTAATCTTAATGGCAACAAAAAATAATCTTGCGAATAAAATCTCGCACACCTAGATCTAAACTGAGACAACTCAAAAAAGTGAATATTTTGAATTTAAGGTATTATGAACTTTTGGGATTTTGATACGTACCCGAACAAGCATGATGTTATGTTAAAAGTATCGATTACTGAAACCAACTGATATGAATGGATTTCTAGTTTCCAATCATTGGTGTCGAACACTATGCGTAATCGACTATTATATTAAACACAAATTAATACTATCATATTTCAGTGTTGTCATTTCATCAACGAATTTGCATATCGATTAACTTAAATAATGTCTCGGTAGATGTAATCGAATGATAAACTGTCCAATCGGGAATCGATTAAGAATCGAGTCTGGGAACCGAGAGATCTCCAATCGATTAAGGGAGGCTGCTCCTATTTGAATAATTTGCTTGAAGACAGAGGCAAGGGTAATCATTTATGTAGACCTTCGGAACCGGATACCAGGATTGTCTATGGAAATACTAATGCATTCTATTTCGGGAACGTAACTGTGAATATATTTCAATTGACAACGTCAATCTAGAGCTCGTGGCTAACTAATAACAGCCGCTTGACGCTCAAGTCGATGATCAGGACAAACTGCGCTTGCCTAGGTGAGTTTAAATGTTTGTAAACGCATCCACGACGCAGAAGAAATTCCTAGTGTGGGGCAAAGATTAAAAAAAAATGCACTCAAAGGCATGCATAATATAATAATATTGCCTTTGAATGCAATTTTAGCGGATCTAGAGATGTCTGAGTACTATCTAATCTGATGCCCGTATTCACAAATGAAATTTCCCCCTAAAGTAAGGTGCTGAGAGTTGAAAATCCAACAGCGTTAGTGTAAGTGTAGCTTAGTATTTGTGAAAACGGCCATTAATATCGTCAAATATAATTTGTGGATTAACTACTTAACATTCTGGGGATGCGAGAAAAGCCGAATTCGGAAAGTAGTGCTTATAATTCACCAGCTATTATCCGATTTATGTCTAAGAGGAAATTAAAACATTCGTAGTTAATGTTTGTTGTCCCTCCAGCCAATATTCTAACTTTATCTAAATCATTTATTATATCACTAGGTTTTGGCCGCGTCTTCGACCGCGCGACATAGTTACTTTGGGCTAACGCTAACTTTAACCCGCGTAATGATCGAAAAAAAATTATCTTCTCTCTTTCTCTCCCTTTACACACTTTTTTTTAATTGGCCTGTGTCCGTCTTCAGGGTCAACTATCTCTGTACCAAAATCCATCAACATCGGTTTAGCCATTTAGGCGTGAAGACGTAACAAACAAACTCACTGTCTCTTTTATAATATTAGTAAGGATTTCGCCTGTTGTTCCCGGAGGTGTGGGAAAGGGCAAGGGTGTATTGACGACAGGCCGTGTCGACGGCGCGTTTGTGTTTCACGCGCGCTTCAAAGAGATGTCAGCAAAGCAGAGGGGCTTGCCAGAGCCTCCGCCTGCCGGGGTTGCGGGTTGTTCGAAAGAGATACCGCGGCCCCGAAACGTAAAGGGCAATAGAAGGAACATGGGTGGGTTTCAGTCAGTACAAGTCTGACACTCCCCCCCGCTCCACTCAGAGCGGGGGAAGTTATTTTGATGATTTCCCACCGCAAAAAAAGTATACCTATGGTTGTTCTACGCACACAAGTGAACACTTACAAATTACATAGTGATATTTTTATATTTAAAAAGTCATTATGCAATAATAACATTTTTCTAATAATAACGGCAGTCAGCTTAGATTTAAATATTCTTACAGGGTGTTCATTAAAACTGTGTGGAATTTTATTATATATGATAGGTCCCATTAACATAATATTTTTCCTTATCCCTGATGGAAATACTCAATTAAACTGTTTGATCCGGGAATCGAACCACTAGCTTAGCAGTCGAGCTGGTGACCATTCGATCCGCAAGGCAGTTAATTAACGAATTGATGCCGGGACGTCTGATAGGGGGGAGAATGGAAGAAGAAAACGTCTTGCGCCGACCCCAAATAGAATGGGACAAGGGCAGGAAAGTGATGAGGCAGTTAATTAACGAAATATTAAAAAGAATTTTCCAACTACTCTGTATTTTATTATTAGTTACAATATTAAGCCAACCTTAGTCTTCAGCCTGTTCGTTTCAAATATCGTCGAATTAATATAAGTCTTGTCAAAAACAGACGATATTTGAAAACAAAATTAATGTTTAAAATTGGTGCTTGATACTTGAAATTTCATTTAAAATGGTTTGATTGATCATGTTTCATTATTTTGGATTAAAAATGTAGTTTATTAAAAGTAGAGTTGGGGGCTAGTCGGGTACGAAAAATACTGAGTTTTCTATTACATTCAAATAGTATATCCTTTATGTTGTTCTTTTCAGTACAGTCATGAGAATTACTACTAAATTTATTGTATTTTTTAAATGTAGGTATGTATTTATTTCATTTATTTGTATATGTGTATTAGTATATAGTATAAGTTTATAAGATCTCTGAAACAGTTTTTGTACCCTATCTCAGTGTTGCCGTATTTATTAACCCAAAGGTTGACTGGTAGATAATGTCTTATGGCCTAAGTTGGCCTGATTGATGTCCGCTACTATTGTACCTGAAGTTGAAATAAATAATACTTAGGCAGGGTTTAAAAAAAACATCCACAGTTTAACACAGGATAAATTTCAGAATGGAAGTATTTCAATGTTGCTGTAATTAACTACAAAAAATCAAAATGGTGTGACATAAGAAAATGAAGATGTCTTCTGTAGTGGATTTTTTTATGTACAAGTTTATTTTGGAGAATTAATCGAAGTTTGAAATCGCCAACCCGTTTTGAGCTAGCGTGCTGATCAATGCTCGTGCCTTCTCTTTGTGAAAATAGGCCTTTGCCCAGCCGTGGGACCGTTATAGGCTGGTATAATTTATTTATTTAACCCTACAACAGAAACCAAAGTCACAATTAAGTTCTCACACATCTGAACTTACAGTAGACATCATGAATTTTGTACGCAATGACGGATTATGAGAGCCAACTAAAAACAAACTTTGCACCCAAGTTTATTAATATTTTAATACCTTGCTCACAATATCGTATAATACGGAAACTTTTACCAAGTTCGCTTCCTCCCCTTTCACGATCGCGGTCGCCATTTTTTATTCATGTCACGGAACAATATTTGATCACGTTGCCGATTAGGACCAGAAAGCGAACGCGCCCGAATGCCCGATACTCAGAAAAAAAATAGAATTATAAATATATTATTCATAATGACTGTGTCGGTCGGCCAAAGGATAAAAGTTTAAATTCGTCCTCCGTTTTTTTTATGGCGGCCATTAAAATTTCCTACTTATGCCAAATAAAGCAAAGGGTGGGCTTTAAACAAAGGGCAGTGGGATCTTGATGGGAATTCTCTGAGGATTGCATTTGATAGGGAAAAAACTGTGTTAGATATTATATTTCTTGGGGTGGTCTTCCTCTGCGTGCAATGTCAAAGCTATATTTTGACGAGAAGTAAATGCTATGATTTTATGGAGGAGTTTGTGGCTAAATAATAGCAGCCGCTCGGGTTGTTCTTTAGGTTAAGCCGCGCTTGTCTAGGTTGGTCTGTGGATGGGTGCCCACCCGAGTTTCCTCCGTGCCTCGGAAAGCACGTCAAGCTGTTGGTCCCGGTTGCCATTTGTAGATCTTTGACAGTCGTTACTAGTAGTCAGTGTCCCGAAAGTCTGACAACCAGTCTTACCAAGGGGTATCATATTACCGGTTCACCCTTGTTTGGTCGAACAACGTTTGATACAATATTACTAAATCGAACAACGTTTAAGAAAATCATCACTTAGTATAATATCGTTTGACAGAATTTTCAGTTCGTCGAATATTTATTTGCTATAACAACATTTGTGCTAATGATCAAAAGGTATAATGTTCATTTGATGTAATGTAATATTCATTTAGCATATTATTCATTTACTATATAATATTCATAATCTCCGCCACCCTCAACTAAATTGTTACCAGGAGAAACTGGATGCAATCTGGACTTTAGGGCACCCCGACTCGGATAGGTTAGGTTTAGGGGATGGCGGGGTCGTGTGAGCGAGCGAAGCGAGCGAATAGACCCCGCCATCCCCTTCGTGGTTATTTTTTTATAAACCACCCAGAAGTAGGAGCCCCGCGAAGCGGGGCTCCGTCGACCAAGCCCACCCTCGACCATGCAAAGAATATTTTAAGGTTTGGTTAAGTGCCATTTGAGTTAGGCTAGAACTGTGCCCATTAAACATGAATTTTAGGTCAAAAGAATATATGCATAAAATTAGTGCATTTGAAAATTCGGTGAAATGAAATTTGTTCAAATGAAATTAGTTCAAATAATATGCAAAATAAAAATTTACCAATGAATTATTCGGTCAAATGAATAATTCTACGAAATGACTTTATTGCAACTAAAATTCGCCGAAGTGATTTTCGACGAAACATTGTTCGACCAAACAAGGGTGAACCTCATATTACAGTACTAACTGGTTGTGGAGGTCAGATAGGCAGTAACTCCATGTAAATACTGGTATTTCATCATGGGGCAGCTGATTCCTTAATTGTAATCCAATTTGCAAGCTAAATAAACATCATCATCTGCCTAGCCTTTTCCCAACTATGTTGGGGTCGGCTTTCAGTCTAACCGGATGCAGTTGAATATCAGTATTTCACATGGAGCGACTGCCTATCTGACCTCCACAACCCAGATAGTACTGGGTAATGCGATACCACCTGGTGAGACTGGTTGTCAGACTTTCGGAACACTGACTACCTGTAACGACTGTCAAAGATCTACAAATGACAGCCGGGACCAACGGCTTAACGTGCTTTCCGAGGCACGGAGGAAACTCGGTATGTAACGGGTCACCCATCAACAGACCAACCTAGGCAAGCACGGCTTAACCCAAAGATCGACCCGAACGGCTGCCATTATTTAGCCACGAGCTGTATAAACACTACGTCGTTAATCTAGTACAATAGTAAAACTAAGCATTTTTCAACAAAACTTGGTGGCTCTCAAGAAAACCTCATCAATCATTCATATTTAAGAAAATAAAACTACAATATCATTATTTAACTTTGAACGGACTACAAAAGTCACCGACAGATAAATTAAGTGAAAAGTTCCAGTTAATTTTTCTTTTGCAATTTATTATTGAAATGAGAAAAGAAACTTCTAATTAGGACTGAATATTTAGCTTCAAAAGGATGCAGACTAGTTTAAATTTAAATCTAAATAAAACATCGTGGCAAACGTGGTCAGAAACTGTATGAAACGGGGAGGTTTGGAAGGAAAAGGAGGCCTTTGCCCACCGGGGTTGCGGGTTGATCGAAAGAGATACCGCGGCCCCAGAACATTAAGGGCAAAAGAAGGAACATGGGTAGGTTTTTTATCAGTAAAAGTCTGACAGTCCCTCCATTGCGCCTAGAGCGGGGGAAGTTATTTGATGATTCATCCGTAAAAAAGCCGAGGAAAATAGTCGCGGTGACTATGTGTATTCCTGGCTATAAATGAAAGCTAAGCGGAATATAGCATAGCTTGCGATGGAAGGTCGAAAATAGGCCGAGATGTCCTTTTATGGTACCAGCCAAGTGGAAAGTCTCAGGTACTATGTATCCCTCATAAAATATGGAAGAATTAATTAATGAATACTGGGACGAGGACAGTTTAGATCCTGATAACATTTCTAAATATTGTTCTTATGATATTTCGGAATGTGGCATTGTTAAATTATGTGATATGAAAATTATATCAGATCTTTATTTGTAGAATATAGAATAAAATGACGGCACGGTTGGCGCAGTGGCTGAGCGATCGACTGCAGCGCCGCGTGTCGCGGGTTCTATCCCCGCACGGATCAAATATTTGTATGACCTACAGGTCGTTGTTTCGGATCTGCCTGTTTGTCTATGTAAGTTTAAATGTTTGTAAACGCACCCACGATTCAGGAGAAATTCCTAGTTTAGGGCAATTTTTTTTTTAAAGAATGTTCAAGGGTGGACATTGGAGACCCCTGTGGAATTAACTTGATTTGTTTTGGAGGGGAAAATTAGAATAAATCATTACAAATGGTGGGTCAGTGGCTGTTATTACTGTGCATTCTCAATTAGACACCCTTTTATGTAGGTTTTAAGTGACCATTAAACAGCATACATGCCTGTAATCCTCGAAGAGGTAGGCAGGGATGTACCTACCTAATAATACAGCCACATTTCACCAGCTGTGTTTAGGTCCCATGTAAGGCTGAGCCTATTTCCATCAACTGGGCACAAATACAAAATCCCGTCGCTGTTTTTGAGAAATTTCTTGAGAATCAAACCCCGAACATCCTGCTCAGCAGTTGCGCTTGCGCCCACTCGACCAACGAAGCTGTCAGTTCATTAAATTAATGCCTAATTATTATTTTACTGGTGGAATAGGGTCTCGATTCTAATCTAACAGAGCGGGTTTACTTAGGCAATCAGTTAGGTGTCGCCATGTTAGTGAAAAGGGGCATTACCTAGTCCTTTATCACGACTAAGATATTCTGTCATATAACATAAATATTTTCATAACCTACAAAGATAACTTTAAAATATATTGTGTAAAGAAGATTGTAAAACAAATTATTATTTTAAATCAGCTTTCACGAACTTTCTTACGGGTTCTGGAGCCAACTTTTTGGTCCCGTACAACAAATAGTAAATTCATTCAAGAACAAAGTTAAAACCTGAAGTATTAAGGTACAGGATATTTTAGGATACCCCAACTCATAAGGCTGTCGACATCATCATCTGCCTAGCCTTTTCCCAACTATGTTGGGGTCGGCTTCCAGTCTAACCGGATGCAGCTGAATATCAGTATGTTACATGGAGCGACTGCCTATCTGACCTCCACAACCCAGTTAATACTGGGTAATACGATACCCCTTGGTAAGGCTGATAAATAAGGCTGTCGACATACAGCCAGACATTTTTGTCAGCGTTATAACACAAACGGCGACGCGGAAAATTTGATTGCATCAGCATTTTATTTCTTAATTTTAATTCAAAATGCACACTGTGCTTCAATATTTAATTAGTATAAACTTTTAAATTTTTCGCTTCTTTTATAAATGTGTTTATTTTGTTAGCATTTTTCTTTTTATTTTGTGTGTTTATTTTGTTAGTTTTTTTTTAATACACAAAACCTTGCTCCACACTAGGAATTTCTCCTGTATCGTGGGTGCGTTTACAAACATTTAAACTCACATACACAAAGAGCCAGACCCGAAACAACTATCTGCAGGTCATACAAATATTTGTTCCGTGCGGGGATGAAACCCGCGACACGCAGCGCAGCAGTCAATCGCTCAGCCACTGCGGCAACCGTGTCGTCAAAAGTGCAGTTAATTATATTGTGTACGCTGAGGTCTCCTGTAACTGAATGAGTGCACCTACGTGATACCATATAATTGTCGTCTATAATTTACCTTGTAAGGTAAATTCATGATTTATGTAAACATAAATCATGAAGGGTAAGTTATGGACGACAATTTCTCTTTATTAATCTTTTGACGACACGGTTGCCGCAGTGGCTGAGCGATTGACTGCTGCGCTGCGTGTCGCGAGTTCCATCCCCGCACGAAACAAATACATGATCAGTGTACATCTTTTGTTGGAGATCCTAAATAAATAAATAACAGGGAACAGTAGGGCCGGCTCCCAGCCTAACCGGACCCAGGTGAACCAGTATTTAATCTAGTGGTGCGTATATTATTGAAGACGAAGAATTTGAAAAAGGCTTGACCAGTGATGTTCCGTTCAAATTCATGACCTTACAACAGGTTACTAATATTAGAACACCATTGCTCATTAAACTGAAGTAAATAATCATTTTAAATTAATAAGTTCATTACGCATTCACTCAGTAGTTCCAATTTCACAGCGTCTCTATAAGCCAGTACAACGTGGATATGAATCAAAATCCTGGTCGTACATAATTAGGCGACACGGGAGTCAGGTCACATGAGTAGATAAACGGAACAGAGACAAAGTTCATACAACCGCGCGAATCGGTTGCACTACTACAAACACGCGGAGCATGTGTGCGTGACCACTGGCCGCTTGTCGCGTACGCGGCGAGACTGGAAAAAACCGGTTTACGTAGGCACAGCCAGTTGACAATCTCAGGGTTCGTGCGACGCACGTTTTTTGTTTTGTTATTTGCAAGTTTGAATATCCTTACTAATATTATAAAAGCGAAAGTGAGTTTGTTTGTTTGTTTGTTTGTTACCTCTTCACGCTTTAATGGCTAAACCGATTTTGATGAATTTTGGTACAGAGATAGTTGGGAACCAGGAGACGGACATATCCTTACTAATATTATAAAAGCGAAAGTGAGTTTGTTTGTTTGTTTGTTTGTTACCTCTTCACGCTTTAATGGCTAAACCGATTTTGATGAATTTTGGTACAGAGATAGTTGGGAACCAGGAGACGGACATAGGCTAATATTTTTTTGAAAAAAGTGGGATGTGAGGGAGAAAGAGGGAAGAAACGGGAAAACTTAGCGTTGCTATTACAAATCAATAAGGCGCTACCGAATTTAACGCGAGCGAAGCCGCGGGCAAAAGCTAGTTTTAATATAAAACGTGGTATTTTATTAATAATTATGGTTGTTTATTGTACTGTGTGTATGAATAATACTTTAAAAAATAAAAATATATCATACTTTAACTATCCCAAGGAGTACAATAGGTAATTAAATATTTGATTATTACTTTTTCAAGTAAATACCTTTATTGTATTGCATGATCCTTTTTTTTTAATAAGAAGAGGATACTATACGGTGTGTTTTTACCTTTTTATTATTATTACAAGCTTTTACTAATAATTTGTAGGTATGTGGGTGGGTAAATTATAAAAAGAAAATAATTAGAGTAAGTAATTTCTAAAGTATTATATCACACTGAATAATAAAACTATTTAACAAATGTTTTTTTTTTATTTGTCTTAACCTATTGTGACAACCCTACCAAAATAGGTAACAATTTTGGACGTTCTTAGGAAGCTTTGTCTCTGTTCCGTTTATCTACTCATGTGGTCAGGTTACCGGTTTGGCGAGCGCACACTGTGCGATTTTTTAGTCGCACGTCGCAGGTAGTCTTTTTTTGAGTTGAACTGTGATTCAAAATGGCGGCTTTTGGTTAGTGGTAGCCAAGTTTTTGTATAATTAAAGTTTAGTGACATTTGAAACGAGTTCGAAATGTTGTGATTTTAATAAGAAACATGCTTTTGTTAGGTTTTCTGTTATGAGTTTTTAACTGACGAAAACAAAAACGGCGGTTTTTGTATGTCTGTTTATTTTTAGAAAAAAAATATTTTATTTCAGATGTCCTTAGATAAAGATGAAAAAGAAGGAACACACACATGCACATTTTAAGCTAAATTGCGTCTAGTTAGGTCATGCCAAAATAACTCTCGTTTCAGTATTAGTTTTAGAATAGATTGCATTTACTTGCCAGAATATAGTACAATACTTAGTTGTTAAGTGCATTACGATCATAATATTCTATCTTTATATCTATCGTTGTCGGCGTACAAATATGATTTGTTAAATTAAGGGTTAACACTACATGAACAATAAACGATTTATCATTAGAATTTGATAAACAAATCATATAAAATAAAGAACAATAGTTGTAGAAGAGAATAATTACATAATATATAAAGCAATATTCAATGAAGTCAAGGAGAAATAATATGATATATAGGCAATCATGTTAAATATTTCAGTTACTTTTCATTCATAAAATTGTCAGTTAAGTAATAAAATTTGCTTAACAGTTTCTCAGTAGGTGGCTCGTTAGCTTTGAAAACTAACATTTCAGACGTTTTAAGGTGTCTATCAAAATTGTTTAAGTCGACTTCACAACATTGCGACTAAAAAGTCGTGCCGTGCAAACTAACCATATTTTCACCGTCATAACATGCTATGAACTCGTGCAGTGAATATTATCCTTGCTGCCGTTACATAGTAACCGAAGGGGAGCTAATTGGCCACGTAGAGAGTCACTCCAAATAACCAAAGGAACCAAATTGACCCTCAATCGGTGTTGTTTTTATAAAAAAATAACCCTTCACAAAAGATAATTTGGCTATTATATGGTGACGTTTCTGAAGAGTCTCTGTCGGTAATGAGTACAGTCACAAACAATTTCATGTATGCACTAACAAAATTCAAAAGCTATTTTAACCGATTAAAAAAAGGAGGAGGTTCTCAATTCGACTGTATTTTTTGGCATGTTTGTTACGCGATTTCTCCGTTGATTGTGGAGTGTATACCGATTTACAAAATTCTTTTTATAATAGAAAGTTTTTTGAACTCAAACATATTTGTTTACATTTTTTAAACATTACTGTGAACGCGGTATAATATATTTGTAGTAATTCAGCTAGCACCATACTGCTCACCCTCTTATTAATCAAAAGCACATACATACACGATATTGTCTTTCTTATTTATTCAAAAAGCAGGGTGGTGTGGTGCATAAATTATGACCAATTAGAATTCAGATTAATACATACCTATCTCTATAGTAGGTACTTTAGAATTTGAGTACGTATATATGTTATATTTTTTAGGGTTAATACCCAACAGAAAAACAGCCGGTAGGTACCCTATAGAATCATTGTTGTCTGTCTTTCTGTCTGTCAAAACCATTTATCTCGGAAACACGTGGAAGTATCAAGTTGAAATTGAAACGATATACTCAAGTCTGTGGTCCCTTGGAGCTGTGATAAAATCAACTCTCTAAGTCTAAGTCAACAAAAAAGGCCGTTTATGTCGCAAGTTTGTACGGGACCCTCAGTGCGCGATTCCTACTCATTCTTGACCGTTTTTTTAACTGTATTAGTGTGGATGTTTGTTACTCTTTCACGTCAAAACGGCTGAAAGGATCTTGATGAAATTTCGCACAGAGTTAGATTATATTCTGGAATAACACATAGGATACTTTTTTTTCGATCATCACGCGGGCGAAGCCGCGGACGCCAGCTAGTAGGGTAATAATATGATTTACGTTAAAATTCTTCAAATGGTCACAGACGCAAGTTAGTATTGTGAATTGTTTCTTTGTGACCATTTTACGAATGGTAAAGTAATTCATATTATTAACCTTTTATATTTCCGCTTAGGCAGCCATTTTAGACCCCAGCTACCGATACTGAGGGAAAGAGATGGTGCTAGACACCCTTTATAGCTCTGTCTCTTTCCCCTCAGTGGAATAAGTTCTGCTTTAAGACGTCATGGTAGGCCAACTAATCGCAATTCTGCATACATTCAAAACATAAAAATTCCCAAGAATTCCAAGTTCGAAAACTAAAATTCAAATATTTCAGCGACGACTCATAGTTACGAATGTTAATCAGCCAATCAGCGTCTGTGACACTCCTTAATCCGGTTACAAGCGGAATATTTGATGTCTGATCAGTGCCTATGTGCAGCCAGTATTATGCACCCTACAGTAACACAGTGTGAATTAAACAGTAATCCAACTAGGCCTACACTTTTTTTTTAAATAAATAAATAAATTATTTACGTAAAACTCGGGCGGGATTACCGCTTGGTTGTTAAATGGATTCCTATGCCACTTAATCTAAAAAAACAAATACAACTTCATTAAAGGAGAAATTTATGGAGGATTTTTCTCTTTAATTTATTGTTTAACTAGTTTCCGCACGCGACTTCGTCCGCGTGGCATAGTTATTTTGGTTAACGCTAACTTTAACCCCCTTTTTTCCCCATTTCTCCCCCTTATTTTACTTTAAAAAAATATATGCGTATGTCTGTCCCAGGGTCCCGAATAACTCTGCACAAAAATTCATCAACATCGGTTTGGCCATTTAGGCGTGAAGACGTAACAAACAAACTCACCTTCGCTTTTATAATATTAGTGAGGATGTTGTGTAATGATTGTAGTAATATTCTTTCTCAGCCACTCGAGGTTGTATGTCTAGTTTGTCCTTTGGTGTTCTCCGATAGCTACGACTCCAAAGACGAGGTTCGTATGTCTATTATCATTAACCATGTAATGATTCAGAGCATTTGTTCTTAGTTGTAATACTGTATGTTAATACGAATGCGCCTATGTGCAACCGGTATTATGCACCCCTCCGGTATTAGGCATTATGGTGATTCGAATAGGGATGGTTTGTCAGGTATGCCCCTCGATGGTTTGTCACTGTTTCATGGTGTTTTGTTATTGCATTGATTGTCTTTTTGTGTGTAAAATATGTGTTGTTATTTAAATTAGATTCAACTTTCTTGTTTTTTTTTTTCGATATTTTTCTTATACCCGTTATTGCTGATACCAAAATCTTTATATTAGGTATTACACTGCTCGCATTTATACTCCGAAAGTGCATTTGTACTTCGGCATTCATTTAGGCGTCACCAAGGAATAGTGAAAACAAGGAATATTATGTTATTTGTGTATTTGTGCAAAATCAGGATAAATACGACGCGACGCGACGCAAGTATTTACACGTACTTTATGAAAAATGCTTTAATAGTATATTGTTTAAAATATTAGTCAGTAACAGCCACTTTAAAAGGTCCATTATTTCTAAAGGCTAAAGAATTTCTAAAGACGAAATTTATATCGATTAGTCGTACATTACTTCCAAAAGACTTCCCCAAACGCGTAGGTACAGTTGCTCACAAAACAACAATAGCTGACAGCAGCTGACTAAGTCCCAATTAATAAGATATAAATTCTGAAGGGACAGAGGGTCCGGTTTTAATAAACGTATTTGCATAGGCACAAAGGATTCTCGAGCGGAATCACTTTTCATCGCGATTGTACCAAATTCAGAGAGAATATTCACGATTTTAAGTAACGTCGAATTGTATATTTTCCACTTGAAAATTAACGTTTGAATAAAGTGAAAAAATAAGGATTGTTTGCCTTTAAAGCGGTGCTATATTTCTCTGATCTTCTGACGGGTAATGGAAAGTGTAAAACTTCAAGTGGCTCAGAAAAATTGCGCTAAAGAAAAACTAAGTGAGCGGTTTCAGTAAAAATACTTAATTTCAAATGGAATTCGATAAAGGAAAAGAGGACTGCAAATATTTTTCTGAAATTCGAAAGTCAATGAGTAGCAAAAGGACGAATATAAAACATTTACGTGAAAGTGCGCTTTAGGGATTCTCTTTGCAATAATAACCTGTCATCGTAGTTTTGACTTTAGAGCTATTGATTCTAGGCTCATTTTTAATTAACTTTAATATTCATTCATGAGAACTTGCAAAGTTGTTACAAAAATAGTAAGACCACAAGAACAAAACACTATTGTCATCCACTAAACATTATTTTCTTAGAAGGTACAGGCGCGGACAAAGGGGAATCTTTTGTCTAATAATTATTAGCTTTTAAAATGTGCGCAGTTCTGTCGTCACTGACAAAGGAACGGCGATATATTGTTTTTTTTTTTAAATCGAATTTCTTTTATGGATGCGTTCCTTGATTTATGTTTTTGTTTACTTTTAATCGGCGGAACGCAATTTTGCCATTGATTCTTGTAAAGTATTTTGTTCTATTTATGTGAAGTGATTTATTTATAACTGAGGAGTATTTTTGTCAAAACGTGTCAAAGGAAACATAATTATGTCATCACAAAGAATGGTTGAATTTATGAAATTAATTATATGCTAACGCGTAATATGATATTGGGTGGTAACATGAAATTAATTATAATAAATTACGATTTGAGTGACTTCTTCGATGATTTCCTTAAATTACGTTTGTATATTATCATTTTAGGATTGGTTTTTGCCATTAGGCTCGCTCGCTATTACGTGGGACTTAATGATAAATAGCGAAATATGGGTGCTATTTGGTCTAAAAATTATGCTGACTAATTACAGAGAATAAGTGTGATTTTACGGTTACTTAACAATATTCGAGATAGTATTACTGTGGACAGAAATTCCATAAATATTTCCTTGTCAAGTGGCATTTGGCACCCACGTGGAAGGAAGCAAAAAACATATCCGTAAGTCGTGAATGTTCGTGTGAATATTTCTAAGTACGACGCTTGCATTTAATAGGTTAAAGATTTATCCCTGGATTTTTAGTTAGACGAAAGAAACTATAGACGAACTGCGCGAAGGAAGGATTTTCTAAAAAGGTGGCTGCTAAGATGACGAGTAATGCAAGGGTATGGAAAAAGAAGACATGCTGCGCCGACCCTACGTAAATCAGGTTTAGAATGATGAAAATAAATTTCAAAATAAATGCTTTTTTTGCGGATGGGCAAACATCTAATAATATCACTTGTAATGACTAAACCCAACCATGTTCCTTCTATTGCCCTTTATGTTCCGGGACCGCGGTATGCCTCTTTCGAACAACCCACAACCCCGGCAGGGTCATGCCCCAGCAGCAAAATAAATGCTTAAAGTGTGGTTTATTCATACGCTGCATTTTTTAAATTGTGAACGTGTTTCATCTTTAATCAGCCTTTATAATAACGCTCTCAAGTCAACGCAATAAGTTTTTCTTTTTCATCAGTTTTTTAGTAAATAAATAGTAAAAATCGCTTTGAATGAATGAATTAAATAGAAAATAATAAAAACTTAGCTAGATGTTAACAAGTAATTTAAGAACGGCTACTTAACATCTAAATACTTTTGCTAATGGATTTTATTGACACATTTCGCTTCTTGTCTACTTACTTAAAATATTTTAAAAATATATCCCTTATAAATAATGTAAAACACATTTCCTTAACGATAACTAAAAACATTAGCAGAATATTTATCAAGTTTTAATTAATTAAAAAAAACACAAATGGATTTCGTAATTTGATATTTTAATTATGTATCATAAACAATTTTTTATTCCATTTTAAAACTTTTTCTCGCGACTATACTATTAGACAGTAGGCGAATATTAGGTATGTATTAGCATAGTTAGTATTGATATACAGTAATTCAACTAGAAACAAATGGTCAAAAGCATACACAAATTCTATGCATGATTTTGGTAGTACGTTTAATGTGTGAACATAACAAAAACTTTAGTTGATACTCTTAACTAGCACGCGTTTGATTAAAAAAGAATGACTTTGCCGATTTCAAATGATAAACAGGGTATTTGATGCACCGTTTGCGAAATGAGGGGTTAATTCTTGTTTCTACAGTCCAAATAACACATCCTTGGCGCTACAGATTTCAAATGTCAATGTACAGTATAAAAAGCTAGTGTTTTTAAATCAGCTTACAGGATTATACAGGGCAGGCGGCGGCATTTCTGTTGTGAAACTAGTAGGCTTCTCTGAGATGAAACACGAAACAAAGTCAAAGATCATAAGTCTAACCTCTTTTCAAATCCAGACAGAATCTTTGACAAGTCATTTGAAAACCTTACAGATAGGTGTCTGAAGACACTAGTCTTTTGAGAAACCACTGGATCTGAAAAATCAGTACACGTAATAGTTGTATTTGATATACTGGTTATCTTGAACTGTGACCATGAATAAAAAGAAGCATAGGAGAGTCTAATGAGAATCGTTAATGTTTTTTTAATAAACATTATGCAAATAAGATATCTGTATGTCGGTAGGGTTGGCAGAAATTGGATATTGACATATTTTATGTGGAGATAATATCACAGATTAAATATAATTAGTTAACAGTCGTGAGGTAAAAAGCCAATGACTTTTTTATGAGCATTTTTTTATCTACATTTCTTTTCGTTTTTTCTATTTGTTAATAAATCGCTCTGATTTTTTCTTCTTATATTGGAGTAATTGGTAGTACTTGGGTTTTTGTCTATATTTTTAAGTGACACTGAAAATATATCCAGAATCATTCTTGACAGCCCTAGGCATCTACTTAGCTATCTTCAGAGCACAATGCACTTGCATAGTCTTGAGCATCCGATCAAACGATGATAGTAAGCTTTGTGCTCAAAAATGAAGTGCACGAACCTCTTTTCTTCTTATATTAAAACATAAAACTGTTGCCTAGATTAAAATTTTCTTTTTAATTCAATATTAATAAGAGCATTATGACCTGGATTACATGTTCTTATTAATTTCAGGAGGCTTGCAAGATTGCGTAAAAAGGAAATGAATATCTGTTTTTGCTGGCACTAAGCCTTCGTGTGATTACACTTAGTCACTTATTTAGGTGTTGTTTATTGTAAGTGAAAACGCACTTGAGCCATCAAGTACCTTCATGTCTTGTTTATTTGCAAATCAGTCCTATACTTACCTCGTTCTCTGTCGAATCCACTCATCACAGTAAGAACAATTTTTATCAACCTCGCACCAATTCGTTTTTTTTTTTTTTATAAAATTCTGATAATAAAATACCGTCAAAATAATGACCGTTAATTTCGCATGTTTGTACGGAACCATAGGTGCGCTAGTCTAAACCGCTCTTGATAAGTTTTTCATTTAATTAAGCCATTTGCGTCCCACTATACGGCAAAGGCTCCCCTTTCCTATTTCTACTTATAGTAGGCATCCATGCGAGCCATCTTTTCACTCATACCCCAGTGATAAAACTATCCGAACTAGACTTTTAGATCATTACGTTTTCTCGACATCCGTGTGTCACTAACGGGATTCAGCAGAATACCAGGGTAGTCTACCTGGCATTATGCTTAGCTGGACTCCTATTTGGTGCAAGCTTGAGACACACACCGCTCAGTATTGGGCGACCGGTATAAATGTATGTGATGTGTCTAATTGTCTATGGGTCAATCTAACTTCTTTGTTTTTTTTCTCAGTTTCATATTTTGTGTGTTAATTCCTGTATTTTCTTTTCTTGCATCAAATAAATGATATATCTATCTACTAGCTTCCGCCCGCGACTTCCTCCGAATGGCATAGTTACTTTGGGCTAACGCTAACTTTAACCCGCGTGATGATCGAAAAGAAAATTCCCCCTTTCTCCTCCTTTTCTCGTTTTTTTAAAAAAAATCCTATGTCCGTCTCCAGGGTCTCAACTATCTCTGTACCAAAATTCATTCAGGCGATTGCAATTCAGGCGTGAAGACGTTACAAACAAACAAACAAACTCAGTTTCGCTTTTATAATATTAGTAAGGATGTAGACTTCTCACTCGCCAACCCATTTCTAGTTGCTGTCTCTACTCGGTTTTCGCTAACCGTCCGCTGTAGGACAGGTGCCACGCACACACCCATCCATCATACACTGACCCAATTTTGACAAAAAGGTCCACATTCCACTAAGCCTAATTAAGAGATATTTTTTCGCGCGCGTATATTCGTGTCGCAAACTATGAAGCTGTGTCGTATCCGTAGCAGACGACAGTGTGTATTTACAAGCAACACTTTTATTAAAGTCTAGGAACTTGTGTGCGCTTTTCAAAGAAAATGAATATGTCGTTGTAAGGGTCTGGTGTGATAGACAGCGGCAAGCGATAAAAACAAAGGAATCCTACTTCCTACTATATTAATATTAATAATATTATAGGATATCTGACATATATGAGGATATATTATAGATAACTAGCTGTGCCCAGCGGTTTCACCCGCTGCTCACTTAGGGGTATGAAAAGTAGATGTTGGCCGATTCTCAGACCTACCCGATATATACACAAAATTTCGTTTAAATCGGTCCAGCCGTTTCGGAGGAGTATGGGAACGATAACTGTGACACGAGAATTTTATATATTAGAAGATATAGATATTATATTATAGATAAATATTGGATGGATGTATATATTGTATATCCATGATGGATGCAGATCTATGGATGTTTGTTACTCTTTCACGTAAAAACGGCTGAACGGATCTTGATGAAATTTGACATAGAGGAAGATTATGGTCTGGAATAACACATAAGATACTTTTTTTTCGGTATCACGCGGGCGTAGCCGCGGGCGCCAGCTAGTCAGCAATAAAAATCTCATCATTTGCGCTAGGCAAATGATGAGATTTTTACTAACAACTGGTTGTCCGATTTTCGGGTCACTGAGTTCCTGTGACAACTGTCAAAGATCTGTTTTCTGAGGCTTAGAGGAAACTCGGTGTGTAAAAGATGCTCACCCATCTACAGACTATCCTTGTTAAGCGTGACTTAACCTTGAAGATTGACCCGTGCGGTTGCTACCATTTAGCCATGAGTTCTTCCCCAACAAAAATGTAACATACGGCAATAGGCTAGTTTCCAAAAAAAATAGTTCGTCTTTTAGATTATTTAAAAATATAATGACAAATAAATAGCCCATTAAAGTTACGTGAAACGTCACGCGTTGCTGCATTTTTTCGCAACAAGTGACGTCGGCACTTGTTGCGAAAAAATGCCGACTTTTTGATTGTCATTTTTATTCTAATTTACAAATAAAAAAATACGTGACCCTTATTTTAGAATAATCTAAAAGGCGGACTAAATAGAATGTAATTACTTTGACCCTGGAAACTACCCTATTTGTATCTACATGCGAAATGCACAAAGAGTATGTTTAATGTTCTATTTTCTAATCTGTGTGTTGCCTTTAAATCAATATCTATATTATCTTGCCAATATCTTGATAAGCTCGTAGCTAAATAATAGCAGACGCTTGACTCGATCTTTAGGTTAAGCCGCGATTGCCTAAGTTGGTCTGTGGATGGGTGACCACCCGTTACATACCGAGTTCTCTCCGTGCCTTGGAAAGCACGTTAAACTTTGGTCCCGGTTGTCATTTTGTAGATCTTTGACAGTCGTTACTGGTAGTCAGTGTCCCGAAAGTCTTACTAAGGGGGATCGTATTACCCAGTACTAACTGGGTTGTAAAGGTCAGATAGGCAGTCGCTCTTTGTAAAAGACTAGTATTCCACTGCATCCGGTTAGACTGGAAGCCGACTCCACCAAAGTTGAGAAAAAGCAATCAATAAGCGTTAGCATTACCTCCCAACATTCATGATATTATCTGTCACATATTGATTTTAATCAACTGATCACTCTCGGACGTGACATCTTCCTTGGAACATAAACTAGAAGGTAGATATGTATAGATAACAACCAAAGGTTTTACGACATGAACAGGAAACAACGGGGTGGCCATATTCATAATCGGAAACCACAATGTTTATGGGATTAGGAACATAAAACTCTGATGATAATGTTGCCATTAAAATGATTACAAAAACAAACTACAGCCACGCACGACGCGGGCTATTATAATGGCTAGAATATTTAAAGCTTTATTATTACTTTTGTGTTGTTTTTTTTTCGGTTGGCACTGTCCTATTTGTCGTGTCTGGTAGACATTTCGAATTCTAATGTAAGAAAAAAACTGTAGTCGCATAAACCTGCCTAATATGCCTTTTTTCATTAAACAACAAATTAATAGTAGCTTTTTTGTTTAAGGCGCCTGCCCGACCAAAACGCCGCGCAATCCGTTTTTGTGCAGTTTTCTGGAGCTATCTACTTGTTATTTAAAACGAACTAAGTAACAAAAAATACATTATATTTTTTAATAATCTTGATTCCATTTTTGTAGATTTTTTTTATTGAGTAATTATTTAGTAAATCTCCTGAAAACAAAGCCCCAGAAATAGGAAAAAATATCAATAACATGCATCTCCTCGTAAAGTAAACAATGTTTAACTATGCTACTGACACTAATGGATACACAATTCTATAATGAACATTTTGGTACAAATATTTTTTCCAAAAACATATAGACATTTTATTCCAAAAAAATAGGCATTATTCACTACTGTTAATCCTGCGCGGCAAAGAGGGAACGAATGCTCAAGGTTATTTGCGTAGGGTACGGCCTTAAGAAAGCATTACAAAAGCTGAAATATTACTAGCCTCCACACTAGGATTTGCTGTGATGCGGAGACTTATCTCCTTCGTCTTACAAGACAAGTTAAAGACACAAAATAACATTATTTTTTTTGGAATACTTTCTGTTATGCACCCTGCACCTACTTTGTTTTCTGTCTGCATTACTCTATAGTAGACTGGTAGAAAATGCCCAAGGCATTAAGTCCGTCTTTGTACAGTGTTTTTTTACCTGTGCATAAAGTTTTAATAAATAAATAAAATCATTGTACAGGTTCTTAGGCTTTTATTAACACACGCAAAAATCTAGTGCCAAAATAGTAAAGAAATATAGGTTAATTGACTTATAAGTTTTAATCAGTCCAGAGCTTTAATCTTTTTTAGACTTTTCTTTTATTTTATAATAGTTTATCGAATCAAGTTTTTTTGGTCAATTGTCAATCTCAAACGTTTCTAAATATATTTATTTCCTATGCCATAGACCCGGCAAAATCTAGATTTCAGGTTCTTACTGAGTGCATTCCACTGCCCTATATGGGGCCCTGGTATGGGTGCGCTCCTTGGGTGGTTTTCCACCCACTGCCTGGACGCGCCACAAAAGGTGGTAGCCATTGGATTATTCCGTAGTTACCGTACAATCTCCACGACATGACGGCGAGCCTTCCAGGATAGCCACAATGCGAGATCTCTGATGAAAACACCTAATAACACTCTGCCCTGTAAAACCAAGACGTTCTTCATCATTCCATACCATAGAGGCAACTAGAAATGGATTTCCAAAATCGCTCTCATGTGACACAAGGACCACACCCCATAAAGTAACGTGCACACTGCACATGTCGCGTACATACAACTTTGCTGTCATCCTTATTATTTTACTGTTCGCAAGTAACAACTAGATGCTACTTCATTCGAAAGCATTCGGGCGTGAAAATAAATTAAACTGATATTCTGCGAAAGAGTTTCTAGCAGGCAGTGGTGCGGTCAGTGAGTAGCCTTACTTCATTTGATATGTTAAACTTGGGGAAAATATTGCAATGCAACATCCATTGTGACAACCTAACCTATCAACCCAACCTTTTCCCACCTGTAGGGGTTGCGGGTTGTTCGAAAGAGATACCGTGGCCCCGAAACATTAAGGGCAAAATAAGGAACATGGAGAGGAGGGTGGTTTTAAGTCAGTAAAAGTCTAGTCGCTATTTGATTATTTGATGATTTTCCATCCGCAAATAAAACAAAAAGCCTTTTTTCTCTACTATGTTGCGGTCGGCTTCCAGTCTAACCAAATGAAGCTAAATACGAGTATTTTACATGGACCATCTTACCTCCACAACCCAGTTAGTAATAAAAAGAGAATCAATATTTTAGAAGCAAATTGTTAGTAAACCATTTAACTGGGTAAAATGATTAGTATAACCCTTGGCAAGTCTAGTCGTCAGACAGTTAGGCTTCTGAGAAATCATAAAGAATTGTCAAAGATCTTCAAATGATGACCGGGACCAACATCTATGTTATGTCCTTACCGAAGCATGGAGCCAAAATATAGGTTTATCAAATAGGTTTGTACAACAATTGCAATATTTTGAGGGTACGTAGTCATTCAGATTGTAAGGAATTTTTAAATGGACTTCGTAAAATCATCCATTGTATTTTTTTGGTATTTTAAACATCATGCGTCTTCTAACAGACAGCTCAAATAATTATTTTGCCACATAAAACATCATTATCACTATTTGATCTCCGAAATAAACGCATAACACATAAATTACTCCTGATCCAAAAACCCTAATCACACAAGCAAGATTAGACCTTATTGCAGAACAATAGCTAAGTGAAATTTAAAACATCAGCGTGTACATGTCAGGAACATACTTCGGTGTCAGGACATGAATTTATGAGGCCGACGACAGACTTTTTGCCATCGCAAAAAAAAGGTTTGTTTTCAAAACTGGATTTCCGATTTTTTGCCCAAAACTTGGCAAAGATGTCGTTGAAGTTTTAAAAATATTTGTCTATTTCACAAGTTAATAAGTCCTTTGGGGTTACGGGGAGTGAACTTATTTACATTTTAAATATTATGACAGAAAATGTCAGGCATTAAATAAGGAAGAGAGATTCTCGCTGGCTCTGCCAGACGGGTTTTAAATAGGTCAGTATTTAGATGGCTTTTAGTACTCATAAGACTTGTTTTAAATAGAAAATAGGCAAGAGATGTGGCTGTGATTTCAATGAAATTTTGCATTTAGTTTTAAGTGAGCTTGTTTCTTTCGTATAGGAAATCATCATGAAGGAATTGTCAAACTAGTACTGACTGAAACCTATCCATGTTCGTTATTTTACCATTTGTTCCGGAATCGCGATATGTATTTGGAAAAACCCGTAGCACCGGCAGGCAGTGGCCCTGGCGGGGCCCTCTGTTTTGCTAACATCGCTTTGAGGTGTGCGTAGAACAAGAACCGGACGACGACAGGACCTGTCGTCACTAGACATGCAGACGGTGAGCTACCCATTGCTCACCGTCCACAGACCCGAGAGACCTGTATAGCGCCATCTTTTTCTCACACTGAAATAAGCCCTGTTTTAAGGCGTCAGGCGTGGTACACAAACGAGCAAGACTTTTACTAGATAAAGCATATGTTCCTTCTTTGCCCTTTGTGTTCCGGAGCCGCTGTAAGTATCTTTTTCGAACAACCCGCAACCCCGGATTAATGTGCAACCTGAGAGATACCTTTATTTTATTTCCATATAGCCCAGTTCGCCATTAATATTATAAATTACTAAAATCGCTACCATCAACATTAAATTCGTTAGTTCTCTCATACGTAATACTAACTAATAATTGAAGCGTTTCAACACCAACAGAATTATTCCCTAACTACTAGCTATACAAACGCAACACCTGAAAATTGAAACTACATCTACCTCACAATTACGTAATTATAATTACAGTAACAAAACAGAAAGGCAAAACCCTCAGCGCAAAACATGATTAATTATATCTGCTATACTAGGTTTTACTCAATGCTTCACTGTAGTGTAGAAAATTGACCCACAGGGCCATTTCAAATATCCCTGTATTTTTCTTTAATCTGTGGTTAGTGCCCAGTGTCAGAGAACCCATGGGCTTCAGACCTGGAGAAATATCTCTCAGGAATGCTGGTTTTACGGCGGCGAATTCCCGCGATCTGCCCTAGTTCAGGCCATGGTCTGGAGCGAGAGGAAATGAGAAATCGACACCTTCTTCTGCGAAGCAGTTATGCTAGCGAAGGCGGTGGCTGAAAGATTGAGGGAGCGAACCTCAAACCAACCCAGCCGTGGCAGGAGACGCTAAGGGCGTCCGGGTACCGAGAGACAACTCCCGGTCACCGTAGACGCGGGTCTGTGGGCGGTGAGCAATGGCTAGCTCACCGTCCGTCCGACACGTCCCAGAACGGGCGAAGTTATTTCATTACTAGCTTTTGCCCGCGGCTTCGCTCGCGTTGAATTCGGCGTAACACAGTTCCCCTTTCCTGATTTGCAGGTACCTGCTACCTGTAGTTTTTGCCCTTGCGCCTTATTTATTGTAATAGCAAAGCAAAGTTTTCTCTTTTCTTCCCTCTTTCTCCCTCATCTCTCAATAAAAAAAACCGTCCGTCTCCAAGGTATTAAATATCGATATATCCTAAAATTCATCAAAATCGGTTTAGCTATTTAGGCGTGGAGACGTAACAAACAAACACACTCACTTTCGCTTTTATAATATTAGTAAGGATTAAGTTATAAAGATTTTGAGGAAACCAGTTTTTTTTTAAATATGGGATATATTAAAAAAAACTGGTTTCCTCAAGATATTTTTCTACATTGCAGCAAGTGATAAATTATATTAGGTCCTTACATATGAAATTGGCGTTTTGTATGGAAGGAACAAAAAGTCGAATATTTTTTAATATAATATATTTAATTAATCAAAGTATGAACCATTGTTTTCAATGCACTTTTGAAATCTTATAGGTAGTTCATTGATCCCTTTACTAAAAAAACCAGTCGGACGGGAATCAATAAAATCTTTGAAGGCGATTTGGACTGCCCCATCGGAGTTGAATTTTTTCCCTTGCAAAAAGTTATCCAAATTGCGAAAAAAATGGTAATCTGTTGGAGCAAGGTCCGGGGAGTACGGAGGATGTCTAAGACATTCCAATTCAAGCTCTTCTAATTTGGTAGCCGTCTGTTGCGCAGTGTGTGGTCTGGCGTTGTCGTGAAGCAGCAGTGGCGTGGAGCGATTGACCAGCCTTGGTTGTTTAGCCGCTAGCTTTTCCATCATGGTTTGTAATTGCTGACAATAGACATCAGCTGTAATAGTCTGGCCAGATTTGAGAAAACTGTAATGAACAATACCGGCACTAGTCCACCAAACGCTTACAAGTAACTTTTTTGGGGTTAATTTTCGCTTGGGGCAGGATTTGGCTGGCTGGCCAGGATCCAACCATTGCGCTGAGCGCTTCCGATTATCGTAAAGAATCCATTTTTCATCACAGGTAATGATTCGGTTTAAAATACCTTCATTGTTGTGCCGGTTCAGTAATGTAACGCAGCAGTCGACGCGCGTTTGCCGGTTTGCTTCAGTCAATTCGTGAGGTACCCACCTTTCAAGCTTTTTAATCTTCCCAATTTGCTTCAAGTGAATTAAAACAGTTTTATCACTAACATCGAAGCCTGCAGCTAACTCGGACGTGGTTTGCGATGGGTCCGCTTCCACAATAGCCTTCAAATCTCCATTATCAACTTGGGTCTCAGGCCGTCCACGGGGCTTGTTCTGCAGGTCGAAATTTCCAGAACGAAAACGTTGGAACCAAAAACGAACTGTGTTTTCTTTTGCAACATGACCGCCATACACATCATTCACCCTTCGAGTCGTTTCCGCAGCACTAGTGCCACGGCGGAACTCGTACTCGTAAATAATGCGATATTTTAAATTTTCCATTTTGTAAAATGAGTGACGCAAACAGAAAAAACAGAAGAAAAAAAAACAAATGAATGACGGTCATCGAAGCACAAATACATGAGTAAATAGCTGTACAAATTTGAATTTGGAATTCCTTACCAAAGAGGAGAAATTCGTGATTAAAGTGGCCAGTACGAAAAACGCCAATTTCATATGTAAGGACCTAATATAACACTCACATGAATCTGAAACATCAGAGGTGCGTGTCTTAGGTTCCAACCACGACTAGAATGACACTGCTGCTCATCCTCATGACATACGGCGATAATAAAGTTTTCATTAGTGAAAGAATTTTCTAAATTGCACCTGAATCTCCGAAGATCCTGCCGGGGTTGCGGGTTGTTCGAAAGAGACACCACAGCCCCGAAGCATAAAGGGCAAAAGAAGGAACATGGGTGGGTTTTAGTAAAAGTCTGACACTCCCCCTCGCTCCAGAGCGAGGGAAGCTATTTGATAAAATAATCATCCGCAAAAAAAAAACCCGAAGAAAACCCACTAAATTTAAACTAAACCTCTTTGTAATGTTAGGAGTATACCTGTTTAAATAGATGTCGGGGTTTGATGTTCAACTATAGTCTAAAATTAATTAAACCAAACCAGGCTTTGACCGTAATAACGTAATTCTGGGCGACGCCACTAGTTTAGGTCTCTGGGGGTCGAAATAACCAGCTTAGCATTTAGAGGGTTATGCTTTAGTCTAGCTTGTCGTCGTGTTTAATTTTGTTATTGTAGTGTTAAACTAACTGAAAGCATGGAACTGTAAGCGTAGATATAACATAGGAGGAATTTTCATAACTGAATATGGCATTGTTTAGGAAAATCAACGTTTAAACCGGTGATGTACGGTACGGTGTGATGATAGAAAAAAAATATCTTTCTCGCCCCTTTTCTTCCCTCTTTCTCCCCACTACTACTGACCATAAGATCCTTGGGTCGACTCCTGGGTTGGGCTAAGTGTTATTGGGTTTTATGGTTGTATCAGAAATTTGACGACATGGTTGGCGCAGTGGCTGAGCGATCGACTGCTGCGCTACGTGTCGCGGGGATCGTCCCGCACGGAACAAATATTTGTATGACCTACAGATAGTTGTTTCGGGTCTGGCTGTTTGTGTATGTGAGTTTAAATGTTTGTAAACGCACCCACGATACAGGAGAAATTCCTAGTGTGGGGCAACGTTTTTTTTTTAAGAAAAAAAATCTCCATAGCTGCTACACGGATAGTTGTATAACGCAGTAGTGGTGGTAGTATAACCTGGATTAACACATTGAATACTTTTAATGACCCCGTGGAGCAATTTCAGAACTTCACGCAAAACAATTCCAACGAGAAAAACACAAACACACACCACTTAACAAAACCGTACTCCTTCCAGAAACTACCATAAGCTGAGCTTACACCGATACTTTTTGTAACACAACACGAGTTTTACCCCGAACGTGTTGATTTAGGCCACCAAAGCGTGAAATAAGCAAGTTTTTGTGGTACTTTGATTTTCGGATTAAATGTAGTAATGGAGGGTTTTTTCTTGTTGTTATTTGACACATCTTTACACGTTTTCAAATGAGATTTCATTGGTCGAGGGGAGTTTAAGAGGTTTTAAGAAAGATACTTTTGTTAGAGAGTGTTACTGATGATGTGTAGGTATATTTGTTACTGTCATATTTCATTACATTTCACCTGTTATCTCTTGAAAGTTAGGCAGAATTATTAAAAGTCCAAAGAAAAACTAAAGATCCGTTATGCCGTATTGACGTGAAAGATTAACAAACATCCATACATCCATCCTCACAAACATTCGCATTTATAATATTAGTAGGATTGCTCCTGTAATCGTATGTACACCTCTTTGTAGATCGGAGTACAACAACATTTTACCAGTAAGGTATGTTTTGTAATTGGGGGCGAGCCTATTGCCATCACCCGGGCACAAATACTGACTACGTCGCTGCTACTGAGAAATGTTGAGAAAATCTATTAATACTTCCTAACACGGGAATCGAACCCAAGTACCTCGTGCTCAGCAGTCGCGCTAACAACCACTAGACCAACGAGGAATTCCACAAAACCACAATAAATTATCAGTATTCAATTTAAATCCGGAATAAACAAAACAAAAAACTAAATTCACCCAAATTAATAAAACACCTAGCCAATTCACACAAACTTAACCCTAGCATGGTGCAAAACGACACATCCTCGTCGCGAAAGGGTTAACGGACCTGTCAGCCGTGAGTTGGGCTTACACCTGTCCCCTACGGCTTCGGGATAGGGTTACAGGATCGCACTTGACAGTCTTCGCGGCAGTCTGTGGCGGCAGACGGACGGTTAGGTTGCTATGTACCTGTGAGTAGCGTTTGTAGGGTTGAAGTGACTAAAGCGCCATCGTTTGTAATTGCAAGTTTAAAAGAATAATATTATAAATTTGAGTGTTTGTGAGGATGTATGGATGTTTGTTACTCTTTCACGCAAAAACTACTGAACGGACTTTAATGAAACTTTACAATAATATAGCTAGTCATAGGTATTCGCAAAGTAACACCTGATTCTATAACTTATCCTAAATCTCTTTTGGACATAACCTCCAATACTGTAGGTCCACCTCAAAACCGCTACCTCCAATCCCTATCACATTCAACTAGGATAATAATCCAGTTCGCTAATCACGCACGTTATCTTAAGATGACGCCAAGTGACGTATCTAGGCAAGTGCACGCGTGCAGCGGACGCATGTGTCATAACACATCAGAGCTGCCAGACCTACATGTGCATCGGCGTGTATATATGCGGTACGCTCGCGATGTCAACATCATCGTACCAATTTGTATAGAAAATTGGCTCATTTAGTTGCCGTTTTCTTTTTAGAGTTCCGTGGTGTTTAGATAGATAGATAGAATATTCTTTATTATACAGTACAACATACGAGTAACAAGAATACCACTAGACAACTTATAAATAGGGTGACACAATGGGCGGTCTTATCGCTAAAACCGATCTTTTCAAGACAACCTTTGGATGGATTAAAGGAGGAGAAACAGTACTGTAGGTAGTCTGTGGCGTAACATTTTTCAAAATTGATTTTCAAATTATTTTTTTGTTTAATGTGGCATGTGGAATTTGAGGTGTGTATGTTCGTCTGTCACAGGTGGTTTCCTTGGGAATTTATTTTTGACGTTTCAGGGAATGTACACCAACGTTCTAGGTTAGTATTTAAATTAACGTGTTGTAGTCTGCTTATGTTCCCCTTTGTTTCGTCATATACCTTACCCCCCTTGTTTATTCTTTTGCCTTTTATGTTCCGAGGCCGCGGTATCTCTTTCCAATAACCCGCAATTCCGGTGCAGGCGGTGGCCCTAACAGGCCCTTCTGCTTTGCTGACATCTCTGATGCCCGGTTTCTGAAGTTCTCAGTTAAACTCTCAATAGCTGATGATTCATTAAAGATAAACTAAGTTTAAACTTCTGTTAACTGTCACTGCGTTTCCGAGTACTCAACAAGCCATTCTCTATGCAACCGATAAATAGTTCCTGTTTTAGTCACTAGATGGGTCTTTTGAAGAGGTTGACTTCAAAATCAATTTTAACATATTAATACGTCATTAATATTTGATTTTGAAATAATTTGATATTTTTAAATATTAATAAATAATTATGCACTGTTTTAATAAAAAAAATATGTTCTAATAAATATATTTTTTTTAATAGTGGCTGTATGAACGTTACCATTGTCAACATGCAAGCCGAAAAAAAAGATAGCCTGTTTGCGGCGTCCCGTCACTCCGTCAGTTGTTTGTTGTTTTGTTTCTGTTTTGGTGTGTGGTATTATTTTGGTTATCGTAATTTCTTACAATGGAAGCTGGAAAACGCAGCAATAATTTTACCGAGAGGGAGAAGATGCTTCTTATTGAAGTAGCGAAAGAATTCGTATTAATAATTGATAATAAAAAGACGGATGGGACTACTGTAGAGGCCAAGAAACAAGCTTGGAGTGCTCTGACTAATAAATATAATGCTGTGTCGGAAACTGGATTCAGGACTGAAAAACAGTTACATGCCTTGTATGATAATTTGAAGAAAAAAGCTAGAAAACATATAAGTGATGATAAGGTAAATGATAATCTAATATATAAAATTTCCGTGTTCCTCCGAAACGGCCCGACCGATTCTTATAAAATTTTGGGTACATTTTGAGTAGGTCTGAGAATCGGCTAACATCTATTTTTCATACCCCTAAACCTCAGCGGGTGAAACCGCTGGGCACAGCTAGTGTTTCATAAATTATAGGTACAGATAGGTTCTTTTATATTAATACTTTGTAGATCACTAACTTCTTTGATGGAGGATAACAATCCTCAGAGATACTGTGGATAATAATGCTAATAAATATAATTTTCAGTCCGAGATGTACAAGACAGGAGGTGGCACATTTTGTCCGAAGACTACCATGGTTGATGAAAAAGTTGTGGCCTTGTTAACACCACAATTCAACCCATTGCCTAATGAATTTGACTCATCAGCTCCATATCACAAGTTGGGTAAGTTAAGTAAAATCATAATACCACTTCACAGTGACTCCAACCAAACTTTCATATATATTCATAGTTCAAAGTAGATATCAATTCAGATAAATTATTTCTTCTACAACAATTTTTGTATGATTATACAATTTCAATTAGTTATTTTACTAATTTATTTACTATTTTTAATATAAAGTTAAATTGTATTGAGTGTTTGTAACAATAATGATTTTACTCCCTAAAGTGTAAGTGTAATTGAATAGCAGATGTTGGTATAATTAAATAACACACCAATATTGTCATCATATATTTTAATTTATATTCATTTATTAATTACAGATTTTGTACCAAGTTTACAAAGTTCAGACCTGCTCCTTGGAGAAAATACACAGGTGTGTATTTCAGTGCTGGAACAGGACGATTGTGTGCCATCAACATCCAAACCTGTGGAACATGCGAAAAGGCCTCCTTCACCAGTAGACATCCAAGACACTCCAAAAAATAAAAAGCATTGCTTAACTGAAATAAAAAAAGGAGCATTAATAACCTCAGTGCTTCAATAATTAAAAGAAAAAATCAGAAACAAACGAATGAAGATGCTATAACAGCGAAAAAATTAGAAATACTGGAATTGCAGAGGAAACAAGAGGAAATAAAATTAGAAAAAACCAAACTTTTACTTGATTTGGATTTACAATTAAAAAAAGTACTTTTACAGAATGCTGAATTGGACTTAGAATTTAAAAAGAAAAATTTTAATTTATAAGAGTACATATGTTTATGAATTGGAAATAAATTTATAAAACATATGTAGGTTTATAGTCTTTGTCTTTTATTTTATAATACACTTCTGGACACATCTATTGGCCCACCTTAGAGTTTAGGTTTCGATGGCCCCTACCGAAATATGATTGCTAGATTGAACAAAAACTGTTGATGCAGTTTTAAACCTGATACATTTTACCATCTTTTTCGATCGTATTGTTTTAAATTTGAATTCAGAATACCATACGACATGGAGCTACGCCTAACAAGTCGGAATGCGCCTTGTTAAAGGCAATTGATTTTTGAATAAAAAACATGTTTTATCAAATAAAGGTTTAATTTAATAACGCGTGTTGCCTCCATGGGCATCTACCACAGCTCTCATACGATTAGGCATAGAGTTTATCAACCGCTCTATGAAATTTTGAGGGATCATCTCCCATTCCTCTTCTATGGCAGTTTTCAACTCCTGCATCGTCTGGGCAACTGGCTGACGAGCCCTAACACGTCTTTTTAGCTCGTCCCACATGTGCTCAATAGGGTTCATGTCTGGGCTTCTGGCTGGCCAGTCCATAACTGTGATGTTCACATCCCGAAGATATTCCCTGACGATGCCGGCCGCATGGGCTCTTGCATTATCATGCATAAAAAGGAAATTTGGGCCCACATAGTCCGCGTATGGCATCACGTGAGGTTCTAAGCACTTACGAATGTACCTTTCAGCATTTAATGTTGGCAGCCGTGGTCCTGTAACAACCTCAAGTTGAGTTTTGCCGCTCGCGGATATACCGCCCCAGACAGTCCATGAGCCACCGCCATAAGCAACCCTCTCTTCAAAGCAGCATTGTGCGAAACGCTCTCCCTTACGTCGGTAGACCTTCTTCCTTCCATCATTGCCATGTAACACAATTTTAGACTCATCAGAAAAGAGTACACGGCTCCAATCTTGCTGTGTCCAATTTAAATGACTGCGTGCGAAATGAAGGCGCGCTGTTCGGTGGGCTCGCGTTAGTTTGGGCCCATTAGCTGGCTTGTGTGGTACCATATCGCGTTCTTTTAACCTTCTCCGAACAGTTCGAGCGCTTACAGATACTCCGTGGAAGTCGCGAAGTTGGTTTTGTATCTCAATGGAGGTAAGGTGACGATTTCTCAAGCTGGTCGTCACGATGAATCGATCCTGCCTTTCAGTTGTGACCCGAGATCGTGGCCTTCCTTGGCGACGAACAAAGCCGCCAGTCTCTAGGTACCTCCGATAAACATTTCGGACCGCAGATCGACTTAAATTAAGTTGAGCACTCACGTTTCTTTGGCTGTGTCCGGCCTGAATAAGTGCCACAGCTTGGGCGGCAATTTCAGGTGAAGTATCCATAGATTATTGATAGAACCTCACCTTAATGTTAAGAATAAGTAATGTTTGTTGCAAAACCAAAGATATCAATCACTTTTTCAAGAATTAAATCCAAGTAAACCAATAAAACCTGATTTTCTTAGTATTCGATTGTTTGATATCAACAAACAGGCTCCAAATTGTCTTTTGTTTCTTTAAATTCTGTGTTCGAAATTCAAAAAAAGACTATTGAATGAAATTGTGAATGTGCCAGGTTAAAAACTGAATAAAAACTTTTTGCTCGACCTAATATAAAATTTTAGCTAGGACCAAACGAAACTGAAAATACAAGGTGGGCCAATAGATGTGTCCAGAAGTGTATATATATATACAATATAACATTATACCAACCTAAAATATTGTTCCAACAATAACCGACGGTAATAGTTGCCTTCAGAGGAAAGAGGTTGAGCTATGATAGGTGTATTTTCCTCATGTTCAGATGTGGCACTGTCATCAGAATCGTCTTCATCATCTAAAATAACAGTATCATGTTGCTGCCGAGCTATATTATGTAATACAGCTGTTGCGATAATCACAACTAATGTTGGATTCAACTTCAGCCTTAATTTTTGTGAAAGGCATGGAAATCTTCTTTTCCACAATCCAAATGTCCTTTCCACTGTGTTTCTGGTCTTAATTTGAGCATCATTGTAACGTTTCTCTGCGTTTGAAGATGGATTTAAAAATGGAGTCATAATGTATCTCCCACAGGGATAAGCACTGTCCCCCAGAAGGTGACCATTCATCTCATGGTTGTCTAAGCGTGCTCGCAGGAATGAGTTATAATAAATTGTGCTGTCATGTGTTGATCCATGCCAACGAGCATCAATGTCACGGATGATTAATTTAGCATCACACACAACTTGCACATTGATAGAAAAGAAACCTTTTCTATTTCTAAACAGTTCAGCTTGGTCACCTCCTGGAGACTGGATTGGTATGTGTGTTCCATCTATGCAACCAATAACATTTGGAAATCCGTCAATATTAAAAAAATCAGCCTTAACTTCTCTTATCTCTTCTACACTGGGCATATTTATATAACTCCTTGCTAGCTTAGCGACTTCTCTACTTACTTTCTTAACGACTCTTGACACAGTTGATTTGTGAATGTTAAGATCATCGCCAATTACTACCTGGAAGGTGCCAGTCGCGTAAAATCTTAATGTTATTAAAAGTTGCTCCATCACTGATAATGTATATTTGCGATGTGTTAACGGAGTTAAAACAGGGCTGATAATATCACATAAGTGTATCACAGTGTTTTTATTAAATCGATATCTCACATCAAACTCTTCGTCACTGAACATTTCAAAAGGATTTCTTCTAGATCTTAGGTTTCTGGGAACTGATATGTTTGTAATCAATTCCAGCACTTCCAAATCAGACTCTGATGAGCTACTCGAATTCATAATATTCACAACTTTATCTTACCTAATCAATAATTATAATAACGTAGGTACCTGCTTAGTTTTTAGGTACTATTTATTGCATTGGCACTATAATCAAATAAAAATAAATAACACGCAATAACCTCAAACTTCACACGAAATGAAATGTCAAATAGTTATAGGACCGATAAACGTCCAAAAATGGTCAGATAAGTTAAAGTTAGTTTAAACTGAGTTTATTTTGAATCGAATGGTTCGGAAACGCATTTTTGACAGTTATTGAACCAATAGCGCTATCGAATAGATAAACTGCCGTCAAAAGTGACTCAGAAACCGGGCATCAGGCGCGCTGTCGCCACGGCTTCATCCTATGCATTGAGATTTTAAAACTCTTTGTGCAACAACCACCCGCAGTTAGCACAAATCCTTACTAATATTATAAAAGCGAAAGTGAGTTTGTTTGTTACCTCTTCACGCCGAAATGGCTAAACCGATTTTGATGAATTATTGGTACAGAGATAGTTGGGACCCTGGAGACGGACATAGGCTATTTTTTTAAAGAGTGAAAAATAAGGGAAAAAGAGGAAAAAAAAAGGGAAAACTTAGCATTGCTATTACAATAAATAAGGCGCTAGGACAAAACCTACAGGTGGCAGATACCTGCAAATCAGGAAAAGGGAACTGTCTTATCCCGAATTTAACGCGGGCGAAACCGCGGGCGAATGCTAGTAACTTTAAATATTCGAAAACAAAACGAAAACCAGCTGTCAAAAAAACAGCAAAAAGATTGCAGCAATTAATAAAAAAAAAACATACCAAACATAATTGAAAAGACAGCTTTTCATAACTAAAAATGAAACGATACTGTTGAAAAATACCGTTTCATTTCAACAAACGATTTTGCCCTCCACTGCTCTTGCATGGCATTTGTAAGTGAATGCAATTCGTTTCGTCACTTCGGTCACTGCCTCACTGGCGATCTCTTGATTACAGCTTTGTTAATTGGGACAGTTTGTGAGAAAATTGTGATTGAAATTATTCAAGGTTTTTTTTTTATAATAGAAAATCGTGTCAAAATCACGAGCTTGGTCTATGGTTTCGTTTAAAAGGAACTGTTTGTATGATCGTTGTGATTCGACGTATGAATGATTTGTATCATGACTAGCTTCATTCTGCGGTTTCGCCCACGTAGACCGAGACATAAAGACCAAACTGTTAGAATTAATACCATCGCGAATTTCATGCAATAGTTTTATCTTTTTTTTTTGGGTGGGAAATCATCAAATAACTTCCCCCGCTTTGGGCGGAGCGGGGGGGCGTGTCAGACTTTTACTGACTAAAACCCACCCATGGTTCTTCTATTGCCCTTTACGTTCCGGGGCCGCGGTATCTCTTTCGAACAACCCGCAACCCCGGCAGGAATAGTTTTATCTTAGTTTGGTTCTACCAAGAACTTGCATCTTCAGACCAAACGATACACATAAACACAACCCAAAATACATAAAAAATTTTATTCGGACATAGGTATTGAGAACCTACTCCTTTTTTTTAAATCTAAATAGTCAATTCAAAAAAAGAAAGTCTAAAAAACTTTAAAGTCTTGTACATATTTTTATTATTAGTTTGTAAATAGTAACTAATTTAATATTTAAAAAAATACAACTAAATACTTATAACCTCCTTACTCCCCGCACTACTTCCACCCACGCAGCGGTAACTCCTAGATATTCTCACAAAAGACCACAATTGTCACAACATATCAATCTTCAGCTGAGTGTGAATTAATCTTGTAAGTGCGAGGCATCCGTTACAAAAAGCCGGTCGATCGCTGAGTGGCTGACAATGAGAGACGAGGTCGCCAGATCGATTACCTGGACCTGGAAGATTGTTTGTGTACGAAAAAAATATAAATAAAATATCTTGGGACAACTCACACACGGCTATCTGATCCCAAGCTAAGCAGAGCTTGTGTTATGGTAACCAGACAACTGATATACATACTTATATAATTTATAAATACAAACATATTATAGATAAATCACACCCAGACACAGAACAAACAATCATGCTCATCACACAAAGTTTGTCCTGGGTGGGAATCGAACCCACGACCTCCGGCTCAGCAGTCAGGGCCACTAACCACTAGACCAACAGGCCCGTCAAAAAGTAAGACGCTGTGGAGGGTTTTGACCTTATTTTAACGTAAACAGTGGGAAACAATATTATTTTTTTTTTTTAAACTTCGCCCCACACTAGGAATTTCTTCTGTATCGTGGGTGCGTTTACAAACATTTAAAATCACAATACACAAACAGCCAGACCCGAAACAAATATCTGTAGGCCATACAAATATTTGTTCCGTGCGGGGATCAAACCCGCGACACGCAGCGCAGCAGTCGATCGCTCAGCAACTGCGACAACCGTGTTATCAAACATTGAATCTTTTTCTATTTAGGGTTCCGTACCGCAAATGGAAAAAAGTGGAACCCTTATAGGATCACTACATTGTCTGTATGTCTGTCAGGACCCTATATCTCAGTAACGAGTAGAGGTATCGAGTTGAAATTTAAACCTTTTTTTTCAAATCATCAAATAACTTCCCCCGCTCTGGGCGGAGCGGGGGGGGGGGCGTGTCAGACTTTTACTGACTAAAACCCACCCATGTTCCTTCTATTGCCCTTTACGTTCCGAGGCCGCGGTATCTCTTTCGAACAACCCGCAACCCCGGCAGGCGGTGGCCCTGGCAGGCAAATTTGTGACACCTTGGAGCTGTGAAAAAATCAAGTCATATCAAATCAAATCTCCTCTCTAATTCTGCATACTCAAATTATATGGATATTTATGTCGCAAGTTTGTTTGTTCGTGTGTTTTTGTCGGTGCGCGAGTCTGACTCGCTCTTGTTTTTTTTATGAATGGACTAGCTGGCGCCCGCGGCTTCGCCCGCGTCATTTTGAAAAAAAAAAGTATTCTATGTGTTATTCCAGACCATAGATAGACCTGACCAGAGGTAGACCTCTGTGCCAAATTTCATCAAGATCCGTTCAGCCGTGTTGACGTGAAAGAGTAACATAATATTAGTAAGATAGCTGGCACCCGCGGCTTCGCCTGCATGATATCGAAAAAAAAGTATCCTATGTGTTATTCCATACCATAATCTACCTCTGTGTCAAATTTCATTAAGATCCGTTCAGCCTTTTTGACGTGAAAGAGTAACAAGCATCCATACATCCATACATATCCATCCATCCTACCAAACATTCGCATTTATAATATTATAATAAATATATATAATAGTAAGATAGGATAAGAACTATTAATTAAACGCTAGACCTAAGCTCCATAATACTCAATACTGTTTGTCTACAAAAACTACAGAAAAAACTACCTTCCACTGAAACTTAAATTACTAGCGACGTTTATCGCCTTGTTTTCCATCAAAAACCTTGAAAAAAAAACTATTTTTTATGTTGATAGGGACATAAAGAAAACGCTCATCTGCTTTTACTGACATCTAGCTTTTGCTCGCGGTTTTTGACGTGATAACGTCTTTAAAATCGTTTTAGTCGGGTGACATGTTCAGAAACTTGTAAACCTCACGAGCGACATTTCATAAAGATGGTAGCGCCATCTGTTACTTGGCTCGAAAAACTTATATCACCAATAAGACGTTATCACGTAAACATCTCGATCGTAAACCTACTTTACAAACAACCAATTTTTTCCGAATGTAGGTTGAAAGTTATCCCACAGGAACGTACCTACTACATTTTTCTCTAAGGTAAGGATTTTGTGAACTTTAAACAAACAATTAAACTCATATACACAAACAGCCAGACCCGAAACAACTATTTGTAGGCCATACAAATATTTGATCCGAGCGAGAATCGAACCCCCAACACGCAGCGCAGCAGTCAATCCCTCAGCCACTGTGCCAACCATGCCGTCGTGGTATTCGTATTTCGAGGGATTCCTCAGTAATAAACAAGGAGTCTGGATTTGTGTCTGGTTAATTGCAATCGACTCGTCCTCTATTACATGGGAATCTTTACTAATCCTTACTAATATTATAAAAGCGAAAGTGAGTTTGTTTGTTTGTTAATGGCCAAAAGCGATTTTGATGAATATTGGAGATAATTGGGATCCTGGAGACGTACATAAGCTAAAAAAAGTGAGAAAAGGGGGAAAAAGAGGGAAGAAAAGGGGAGAGAAAGATATTTTTTTCGATCATGTCACCGGTCAAAGTTAGCGTTAGCCCAAAGTAACTATGCCACGCGGACGCGGGCGAAGTCGCGGGCGGAAGCTAGTTAAACATAAATGGCGAAATTTGGGTGTACTATTAGGTACACCTCTGCCCAACCCTTCGGGGATTATAAGCGTGATGTTATGTTAAGTGGTAAGATGTTATTACTGTTTTAAACTATCCGTTAGAACAAAACAAAGGAAACTAGAAATCAATACTAGCAGTTTAGTCAGTATTCAAAAATATTCCAATATCAAATTCCGTTCCAAAATAAAACTCTTTCGTTTAGGCGACCTCAATTCAGCTTTCACAACAAATCTGGCACGCCACAAAAATATTAAAAAAAAACAAAAGAGAATATCAAATTCCGGATTTCGAATTTTGAAAGGAACACGAAAAATGGAACACTATCAAAATTTCAAAACTCCGACACGAACTACATTATTATGTCGTCCACATACTTCAGGTGTAGTTTAACAAAGCCGAGCTAATCGGGACTTGGTAGAAACCGCCAGAATGCTGCGTACCGTACTGGCGTACCAGCGTACTGGCATACCGGCATAGACCGAACGCGGCGAAGCGTGAACTATTGAACCCCGTGGAACGATAGACATGCAATGAATTGACGGACTAGCGAAGAATGAATCAGAAGTACCACATTGAAAGACAACTTGTGGTAGTATTTGCGATTTGTTTATTATGTTGACCATAGAAACGCTGTTTATATAATAGACAATCGGGTCAATTTTCAGCCAACCAACCATAACATACCGAGCTTTTTATGTGCCTCGGAAGGAACATTAAGCCTGTCAAAAATCTACATTGTCCCAGCTGTTGCCGTTGAATCTTTGACAGCCGTTACAGGTAGGCAGTGGCCTGAAAGTCTGTCAAACAGACTTACCAAGGTCCTTCAAAGTCAGATGATCGCTTCATGAAAAATACTGGTATTCAGTTGCATCAGGTTACACTGGAATCCGATCCCAACGTGGATGGAAAAAGGCGATGCCAATGATGATTTAGTCAACTGAGTAGACATGCAAAAAATTTAACAGATGTGTCTAGCAAGCCGTAGCTCATTTTTGTCAGATCATTTGTTAAACTGACAGTAAAAGTGAACTGTTTGTTTATTCCATTAGAATTACACGTATGCTAAGAATGAACAGAGAAACAGAAAGATGTGGGATGCAAAATCGCAGATTTCTTCACTTCTGCAAATACTCCGCTTACTGACGAAATCCTTGAGTAGATAACTAAATACCAGTTTTTCACAGACATAACACTAATTTTCCGTAAAATTGTTTAGTTTTTATTTAATTTAACGATTTAAATGCGTCTGGCGAGTATCAATTTGTAATTTAATCTCACAAAGAAGGTGCGAACAGAGATATTTAATTTGCATACAATTTTGCTTGTGTTGTATAGTTATATAACCAAATTATATTAAAGCCTAAAAACTTTATTTATGGTGATGTGTTTGAAACATTAATAATAATTGGATACCGAATAATAATACTCTGCTATCATTATGCCGATTGTCGTAACGGCCAATGGTTTGATTGCCAAGAGCCCGACGAACATCTGTCGAAGCTCTCCTTAGGTGGTTGGATCAAGGGCCTGATTCAGAAGGCAGTACTCCTCGATACGGCCCACATTGTGAGGAGGTTCCTGTCTCTGGAGCCCTAAGCACCGGTACCTAGCCTATTTATATAATATATATTTTCTAAGAAATATTTAAAAACGTAATTTTAAGATGGAAAGTGAATATTGGGTACTAAAATAAAGTGATTTTTTGGTTGAGCCGCGCTAGCCTATGTCGGCTCGTGGATGGGTGACCAAATGTCGTTTCTAGATCTATGACATTCATTAGTCAGTGGCCCAAAGGTCTATTCACCAGTCTTATCAAGGGCTATCGTATTACCCAGTACTAACTGGGTTGTGAAGGTCATATATATAAATAGTCGCTCCATGTAAAATACTGGTATTCAGTTGCATCCGGTTAGACTGAAAGCCGACCGCAACATAGTGAGGAAAAGGCTGGCCAGATAATGAATGTTTGTTGTCCAATTTTCTGAGCAAAAAACAAAACTTCCTTTTTATAAGTCGCACAGTCGTTTTACTAGCACAGGTATATCTTTTAGTTAAAAGGAGGTCCCAATGTAATATTTACTGTAAAAGTTGTACAAGTTTCTGCAATAAACCTTTTTTTTAAGTCGTATATAAAAATATCACCCATATAAATTTTATGACAACTAATGCTATTTGTTTATAATAAAAAATAATGGCAACTGAAGTGCAATTCAAGTTATTGTATACTTGTTACCTACCTGAGACTTTTTAATGTTTTAAATTCTTTTAATTCAATAAAACGATGTTTTAAAATCCACAGCAGCAATAAAACCAATAATTACCAGTTTTATCTCGTTCATAAAACTTATATTAATTGCTTCTTGAGTAGCGTATGATTCCATAAAATTTAACGGCGTACCTGAAAACAAAGAAAAATAAAGTTTTAGTATATTTCATTTAAGCTTCACAGAACTTATAATTTATTTATTTACTGTTAATTAGTTATGTATTAAAAAGAATATGTATTAAAGACAGTATTTAGTTATTAAAAGTAAAAGAGCAGACGGAGTAATTAATTATTGAAAACATTTTCGGTGTTCTAAGAAAATTTAATTTAATTTCGATTAGAAATACCATTTTTTTTTATTTTTGAAGTGTTTTTCAGAATCAATCCTTTAATTTTTACACTTTGTCGAGAATATCCGCCGCGCCGGGCGACCGCGGGCGGGGAGCTGCAGCCGCGGGGGGGGCGCTCGAGCTGCCACCGCGCACCGGCCGGCACAGCACTGCGTCACCGATCGCGCCACCGAGCGTTACCTCTAAACATTTTCTCGCCGCTTTTAATTTTATCTTCTGTTTGTCAGTCGTTTAAAAAACCCTTAATATTATACAGTCCACTCAACCACCACATCGTGTTTTAGTCCTCATACCAGCACGAGGATTCTACCCGTTCCTCTCTACACTTTCACTTTTATTATTTATTTGAATTTCCATCTCTTATTTTTATTTATAAAAGAGAAAATGACTACCTCACTTAACAACAAATCTTGTATTAGGTGACTCCCCTTTTAGGAGTTACGTGTTCACTAAGACGAAATTTTGCAAAATTCAACCCCTAACGGGGTGAAACAGTGCGGTAAAGTTTTGTATAGAAGAACGCGATTCCTCGGCCGACTTGACTTGAAATTTTGCATAAGTACACATTAACAAAATTAATAAACTATACAACACTATAATAATGACGGCACAGTCAGCACAGTGGCTGTGCGAACTGCTGCGCTGCGTGTCGCGGGTTCGAACCCCGCACGGAAAAAAATATTTGTATGACCTACATGTAGTTGTTTCGGGTCTGGCTGTCTGTGTATGTGAGTTTAAATGTTTGTAAACGCACCCACGATACAGGAGAAATTCCTAATGTGGGACAAAGTTTAAAGAAAGACATCACGCTGCGACACTGAGGAGCTAAACAGCGGGAGAAACAGACGGACACAGTTCATTCTTACAATAAAAGTGCAGTAGTTTGTTAGGTTGACGATGGATGTTTGTTACTCTTTCATACAAAAACTACTGGAAGGTTGTCTTGGACCGGGGTTGGGGGTTGTTCCGGGGTTGCGTTGCGGGTTGTTCGAAAGAGATACCGCGGCCCCGGAATGTAAATGGCAATAGAAGGAACATGGGTGGGTTTTAGTCTGGTGTACATAATAAAGAATATTCTATCTATCTGGACGGTATTGCATGAAATTTGGGACACATAATATGTAGTTTATAACCTGGTTTAAACTATAGGATACTTTTAATGCCTTGCAATTTAACTTCGCAGTACATTAGTATCCCCATTACAAAAGAAAAACACATTCAAATACATATTTCCTTTTTATGCCTAAAAAACTGGCAACACTATTCATTTCTTTATTTCAACACAAACATCAGTAATAGAAAACCCTACCTCAATTTGGGTTAAACGTTAGCATTATAGAAACTAACCTTAACTAACCCCCAAGCGCCGTGTCCGGTCGTTAAGACCAGCCATGCATGTTTTCAGTCTAACCCGGCGTTGCGTGCAAAATTCCATCTTCCCGACTTTGGGGTAGGCTAGACCACGTATTTCGAAAACGGTTTCTCACTACGGAAATTCCGTATTTGGTTGGTAGGTACTTGAAATATTGAATACTGGATTTCCTTAATATATTTCCTTCGGGAAGCCGTGGAATATGTTTTCAAGATATGTTTATAACAGCATAATTTTGTTTATATATCTCAAAATTCAAGTGGGTTTTAGCAGTTTATATTATAGATACACCGTTTGATTGTAAAAAGATAGATACTCGTTCGTTCACTATAATTATTAAGAGTCAAGGCCCGTTTCCCTCGAAAAAGCCGGACAAGAGCGAGTCAGATTCGCGAACCAATGGTTCCGTACAAACTTGCGAGATATACAGCCATATCTTTTGACCCCGTAGACTTAAAGGGTTGATTTTTTTGCAGCACAAAGGGACCACAGAGTTGAGTATAACCTTACTAATATTATGAAAGCGAAAGTGAGGTTGTTTGTTTGTTTGTTACGTCTTCACGCCTAAATGGCTAAACCGATTTTGATAAATTTTGGTACAGAGATAGTTGGGACCCTGGAGACGGACATAGGCTTTTTTAAAAAAAAAAGATTGGGATATGAGGGAGAAAGAGGGAAGAAAAGGGAAAACTCTGCACTGCTATTACAATAAATAAGGTGCTAGGGCAAAAACTAAAAGTAGTAAGTACCTGCAAATCAGGAAAGGGGAACTGTGTTACCCCGAATTAAACGCAAGCGAAGCCGCGGGCAAAAGCTAGTAGTAGTATATAGTTTTAATTTCAAGTTGATACCTCCACGCGTTCCCGAGATTAAGGGTCTTGACAGACAGACATACAGATGGGCAACAAAGTAATCCAATAAGAATCACGTTTATTATTTTCGAGGTTCAGAACCCTAAAAACTAAGCAGCTGATGCATCCGACATTTTCTCGACAGATCAGCATAAAACCAACATTTCTACGGTTCTAACAAAGCATTTAAAATTTTAATCAATATCGCATCCCGTTAGTAACTACCAGTTTAGGCAATACATTAAAGAAATTATTCATAAACAAATACTTTATCACGCTGAGATACTCACGGAGTTGATGGGTTGTGCTATTAACCCGTAGCGACCGGTGGGGGGCCAGATCGGCCCACTATCTAACCCATTACCATCCGTTACCATTTTATTACCATCTTTAACCATTTGTCGGGTCAAAAAAGTTTTATACCAAGTTCTTTTTTCAAATAGTTTACAAAATTCATTTGTTTGTTTTGAAATCGGAACATTTTTTTTTGGGTTCGTCATTGGAGTGTTATGTCTGTTGACGTTATTATAGAATTTCATTTTTATAGCTGTAATGTAGATAAATGGCCTGGCAGTATTTTGTTTAAAGTTTTATCAACGCATTAAATGTTTATTTCTTACGCTGTATCGGAATTCGATGTTTTACATAGTTGTGATTCGAGTTTCTAGAATATCGTAATGTTCAAATCGAAATTAACCGTCGTAGTACTAATCGTTTGATTTTATGTTATAACAGTCTCAGTGAAAGGTTTTACTTTTAATAACCAGTCTGCTTCTAGTTTAATTATTAATTTGATAAAAACTTATTAGATTTCTAAAAGAATTTTAATTAAGTTTGGATCAGTTACTGGTGTGACTTTGGACTTGATCCTGCCGGACTGGCTAGAGGAGGCTAAAGATTGAGAGAGTTAGAATGGAATGGGGGAGGCCTTTTACCAGCAGTGGGACAAAACAGACTAAAACAATAAAAACAAGTGCGAGTCGGACTCTCACACCAAGGGTTCCGTACAAACTTGCGATATAAACGGCCATATCTTTTGACTGCGTAGACTTAGAGATCTGATTTTTTCACAACTCTAAGAGACCACAGAGTTGAGTATATGGTTTTAATTTCAACTCGATACCTTCAAGCGTTCTTGAGATAAAGGGTCTTGACAGACGGACGACACAGTAATTAAATAAGAGTTCTGTTTTTTTTTTATTGAGGTACGAAATCCTATAAACAGTTACTTAAAGCTATTCTCGTTAATAAGAAAATAACCTTTTCAGATACATCTTAATTTTTTTTGACTTATTTGAGGTGAAAAACCTCTAGTTTATTCTCTTGAAAACCAAACAATAGGAGACAATTTATATAACCTAAATAATGATATTTACCTTGTTCTCTATCTTATTTTAATAAATATTATATCAAAGAAATAATAGGATTGAGCTCAAAGTTTATGGAATCTTCAAACAATGATCATAATAGTAGACAAAGAAAACACCTGAGTTCTTATCAAAAATACAATATTTCTTTTGCGAAACAGAATATCATAGATACACAAATATAAATTGGGCTGTGTTTTGTATCGAAATATTACATATCATCACGCTTGTAATCCCAAGGAATTAAGCAGAGGGGTACCCAATTATAATGCACTCCCATTTTGCCAGTTATTTTTATGACGAATGGGTTATAAAAATAACTGGCTTTTTTTTCCTCCCGCCTGATTATGTGCAGGAACCTCTCGAAACTGCCGTCTCCGGTGAGGAACTGCGTCAGGCGGTAGGTGAGGACGCCATGACGCATCTCCAGCCACTCTTCAAAGAAGGGACTTACCGCCACTATTGTGGCGTGCCCTGCACGGGTTTGCGACAGTCGCTCTCTCCATGCCACCATGAGATCGCAGCGGAGGTCTGTCCGCTGAGCGGCAATTTGCCGCGGCAGCGGAGTTTCCCCCCGGTGTAGTGCCTCCGCGCGCCACTCATACAGGCGCGCCAGGACTATCGCCTCCAGATCCCACACGGTGGCAATCCGGCAAGGAGGCTCGCTGCCTCACCGGAGATAATAACTGGCTAATATTATAAATGCGAAAGTTTGTGAGTACGGATGTATGTTTGATCCTCTTTCACGAAAAAACTACAGAACGGATCTTGATGAAATTTGACACAGAGGTAGATTATAGTCTGGAATAACACATAGGATACTTTTTTATGATCACGCGGGCGAAGCCGCGGGTCGCAGCTAGTGTGATATAAGAGGAAGTTTGATATCTTTTGCCTGCGTAGACTTAGAGGGTTGTTTTTTTTACAGCTCCAAGAGACCACAGACTTCAGTTAATGGTTATAATTTCAACTCGATACTTCTATGCGTTCTAGAGATAAAGTGTCTTGATAGACGGACAAACAGACGCACAACAAAGAGATCCGGGGTATAATGTAGATATAAGGGTACCGTTTTTTGGAACGAAGTTCCTTATCGCGCGTTGAGAAAGGGGGCTAGACGGAAAAAATTAAGACCAAAAGTTGTAACGACACTTTTTGCTATAGTTGTAAGCCGTGCGGCGTGCGCGTGTTTCTATGTCTGTCTTTCTCTCTCACACACATAGAGAGCAAGCCAGTTTTGGTTTCGTCTTTCTATTTCGCATTGAACAGTGTGGTGTAGCGAAGATTATTTTTGTTGCGTCTATACAGGCTTTTTGTACAAACCTAATAAATGATAACTTCGCTCCATCCGGATGTCCATTGACACCTCTCAAGTTTTGTTTTTGATGTACTGAACCATAAAATATACACATATAGAGATAGGGCTGTCTGTTGATGTTTGTTTATCACATGGGAAAGCTACACCGTATTTAAATCCCAAAAATGACCGAGCAGAACCAGGACGAATCGCTATATACGAGAAACCGTTGATCGAAATTCAAATATAATTCAAAATGTCATCGCCCGAAGCTCACCAAAGTTTATTGTCTACTCATTCACGATATTATAGGTGTTCTATTTGATCCTTTTGTGGTAATTTGTAACCGAATATATTTACATACAATTGTAATAAATAAACAAATATACAGACAGAACGATGGCTTTAAATCTTTACAATTGCAAATGCGTATATTTTATGACTTTATGACACTTCTAGACTTTCCTAATGGTCTATAACTTTTTTTTTATTTGAAAAGTATCAAGTTGCATTTATGTGGGAACTTTGACGTCTCATACATTTTACAACTATAGTAAAAAAGTCACAATTTATTTTACACACTTCAAAAGATCATGTAAACATATTAATTTTATTTTCAACGCCGTCCTTTCACCTCTTTTTCCTTTGATTTAGAATAGACAACATGCGTATTAAAAGAACAAAATGGTTGATCAAAGACGGTTATAAATAAGTCAGTGTTTTGTGCTGTGTATCACAAATTATGTGATTAGAGAACGATGAGTGATGTAACAAAAGAACTATTTAGATGAAAAAGAACTTTTAATAACTTACATCCCTTATGACTTTTGACATTGATCAATATAATAGAGCCAGCTGTGGGACATGGGACTGAAAATAATATTTAGAAAATTGATAAAAACATCAAATATTTTTTAAGTGAGAAAATGGGGGAAAGAGGGAAGAAAAGGGTAGAGAATAAAGAAAGATTTTTTTTTTTCGATCATCACGCATGTCAAAGTTAGCGTTAGCCCAAAGTAACTGGCACGCGGACGAAGTCGCGGGCGGAAGCGGTATAACGTGTTTTTTTATTGTTAAGAAAACATTGCCCCTTACTAGGACTTTTTCCTGTATCATGGGTGCTTCTACGAACATTAATTAAACTCACACAAAAAACCAGACCCGGAGCAACTACCTGTCAGTCACACAAATATTTGTTTCGTGCGGGGATCGAAACCACGACACGCAGCGCAGCAGAAGATCGCCAGCCACTGCGTCAACCGTGTCGTGTTTTTCGAGACACACAGCATACTCCATATGTAATGATGGTCACCCATCCACAGACACGACCTTAGCAAAGACAGGTTAACCTGAAGATCGACTAGACCGGTTGTTATTTATCCACACGCTCCTCCATCAAAATTGCTCAATGAATCGTTAAAAACATCTGTCACATTGACCATATTGTACAATGTATGTCCTGACGAAGCCGACACGTTTAGGCCATTATATTTTGCCCACCGTTGACCAGTCAATACAGTGGCTTTGAAGCATTATTCTCAGCAAAGAGATTCAAAGTAAAAAAAAAAACTCCAGAGTAGCGGAGATGAGAATGTTGAGATGGATGTGTGGAGTGACAAGAATGGATAAAGTAACGAATGAGTACATAATTATAAGAGGAAGTTTGAAAGTTGCGCTTGTTACAGAAAAATTGAAAGGGGTCGTTTGTCTTGGTATGGACATGTAATGAAGAGGGACGAAGCACATGTGACTAAAAGAGTGATGGATGAATCTGAAAGTTGATGGACGGAGAGCGAGAGGAAGGCCAAAGAAAAGATGGATGGATTGTGGAAGGAATGATATGAAGGAGAAAAAGAAATGATGCCGTGACGTCTGATAGGGGAGAATGGAAGAAGAAAACGTGTTGCGCCGACCCCAAATAGAATGGGACAAGGGCAGAAAAATGATGATGGTGTAGGCATGGACGAGTCAGCTGGCTTTGGTACACACGGCAACACATCAACCTATTCAATTCCAGCATAACATGGCTTTTTTTTCGGGTCGGGAAATCATCAAATAACTTCCCCCGCTCTGGGCGGAGCGGGGGGGAGTGTCAGATTTTTACTGACTAAAACCCACCCATGTTCCTTCTATTGCCCTTTATATTCCGGGGCCGCGGTATCTAGCATAACATGGCTTCGCTTTGTATTGATTACCCGTGAAATAAGAGTTCAGTATAAACTGGTTTTGTATAGCTTGATAAGACGTTGTGCGTACACTGACTATGTTACTGTATTGGCGATATTTTCAGTGACACAGAAGCGGGGGAGAGTGTCAGACTTGTACTGACTAAAACCCACCCATGTTCCTTCTATTGCCCTTTATATTCCGGGGCCGCGGTATCTAGCATAACATGGCTTCGCTTTGTATTGATTACCCGTGAAATAAGAGTTCAGTATAAACTGGTTTTGTATAGCTTGATAGGACGTTGTGCGTACACTGACTATGTTATGTATTGGCGCTATTTTCAATGATACAAAAGCAGGGGGGAGTCTCAGACTTGTACTGACTAAAACCCACCCATGTTCCTTCTATTGCCCTTTACGTTCCGGGGCCACGGTATCTCTTTCGAACAACCCGCAACCCCGGCAGGGGTGACACACCCTTGTAGGATCACGTTGTTGTCCGTTTGTCTGTCTGTCAAGGCCTTTTATCTTGGGAACGCGTGGAGGTATCGATTTCAAAATTTAAAACCATATATATCCAAGTCTGTGGTCCCTTGGTACTGTAAATCTAAGACTACGCAGACAAAGGATATGGCCGTTTATGTCGCAAAGGACAATGCCAGCTTTCGGCCCACACAACTTTTAAAATTAAATTCACGCGGACACTAAGTTTTTACCTCCAATAATCCTTACTTCCTTACTTTAATATTCTAAAAGCGAAAGTGAGTTTGTTTGTTTGTTACCTCTTCACGCTTTAATGGCTGAACCGATTTTGATGAATTTTGGTACAGAGATAGTTGGGAACCAGGAGACGGACATAGGCTAATTTTTATTAAAAAAAAAGTGGGATATGAGGGAGAACGAGGGAAGAAAAGGGAAAACTTAGCGTTGCTATTACAAATCAATCAGGCGCAAGAGCAAAAACTGCAGGTCTGCTTAGTGTGTTATACCGAATTTAACGCGAGCGAAGCCGCGGGCGAAAGCTAGTTTAAATATAAAATTCAAACTTATAAAAACATATTTAGTGCTTTTCGAGAACTGCTCCAAAAGAAAATCATTTTAATAAGTAATTTGTTGTTTAAACTACGCTTTTCACAGAGAACAATACGAAATGTGTCAATGTCAGTTCGATTTTGACAGAACTGCATAAGACCGAGAAGTCGTAACATAACAGGGTTGCTATTACAAGGCGATTAAATTATCGATCAGGAAAATCAATTTCTTGAATTTAGTTTTTTTTAAATGTTCTTTAAAATATTAACTGTATAAATTTAAAATAAACACGATAAGCGTAAAAAAAAAAATAATAAAACACAATAATGAGGTGGTAAATAAAAAGTAATATCGAGTATCGATTACATTGGCAGGACTTTAATTATTTTAGAATTTATCGATTACAATGGCAAGACTGGCAACATTTATTATTTAAATCTGGAATTCATGAACTATAATATTGAAATTGATGATTATGATAATGAATGATAATAGTAAAAAGAATAAAACTATTCAACTGTATATTTGTCCTTTAATTTGTTCTCTTTAAAAATACATAACCTCCAATTTGAAAAGTCTGAATAACTTCTTTTTTAGAAGTTCAATGTAAAAATGGAAATCACAGAAATGCTTTAAAAAACGTAAGAATATTCACTGTCCATGACAAATTAATAGTGAGCCAAAGTTACTATGGACACCTGTTCTTTGTACGGTAACTTCAGTGCACTCGTACTCGGCCGGGTTTTTTTCAGTCACAGGTGAAACTAAAAAAAGCGCGCTTAAAAAGCAAATTGTTTCAGCCAGTTCGCAGAAAAAGCTTGGGTCGTAAAGCTCTAATTGTTAGCCAAACACTGTTACTCAACTTTTCAGCTTTCAACATAATACAAATGTGAAAAGTCTCATTTTCCCGTCATTCTCAGCTGGTGTACAATGTAGGTCATAATTTTTTTTCTGTAAATAGTTTAATGGCATCAAATTGTTGGGCGTGACGTTAACACGCTTAGTTTGTTGCGTCGCCTAATTGTAAGGGCTGGAAAAAATTTTATGTAGGTAATTATTGTTTACTAACTGGCGCCTGCGGTATCGCCCGCGTGATGATCGAAAAAAAATGTTGCCTATGTGCTACTTCAGACTATAATCTAACTCTTTGCTAAATTTCATCAAGATCCGTTCAGTCGATTTGACGTGAAAGAGTAACAAACATCCATACATCCATCTTTACAAACATTCGCATTTATAATATTATATAGTAAGATGAAATCCAGGCGTTTGTTTAGTTGGTCGTTTTTAGAGTTGCGTACCTTAAAAGAAAAAACAGAAACCTTATAGGATCACTTTGTTGTCCGTCTGTCTGTCAAGACCTTCTATCTCGGGAACGCGTAAAGGCATCGAGTTAAAATTAAAACTATGCTACACTCTATGGTTCTTTTTTGCTGTGAAAAAATCAACCCTCTAAGTCTACGCAGTCAAAACATATGTCTGTTTCTATCGCAAGTTTGTACGGAATCTGTTTTTTTGTCCCAAGTTGTAGTAGTAATTTTTCTTGTATCTACACCAAAATTGTTTCACAGCTCTTTTGAAATATTGCGGTAATTCTATTTTTGCATAGGTCTGTGATTAGTACGTATCCAGTAGATCCACCGAAAGTTAGTTTCAGGCACATATAAAACATAATAGTAGAAAAAAATGGAGAAATTTAAACAAAATATACTTCCTTACGTTTTTGCAATAATTGACTTGCGTTTGGCTGCAACTCTTTTGATGTGAAACAATAATTAAGAGCCCACTCTTTCACAGTTTAGTGCTTCTACTAGACTAAATTTAAAAGCTCAAATAGACCAAACAGAATCGTGGTCCATCTCTCAACCAACCTTGACCTTCTAACGGATCAGAACTAAAATAATAATACATCATACTTATACCAAAGCCAAAGGTTAGATCATAACTCACGTAAAATATTCGTCAACAGAAAATAATATTTCTTTGACAATTCACGTAACGAGCGTGTCGGCACACAGCCCTACATTTAGACGCGTTTACCTAACAATTTTCACAAAATCGCTAATTATACGCTACACCTAATTCCTACAAAAGGGTGATGACTTATTCTTCGTCACAACACAAACAAATTCCAACTCTAACACTCTAAAAATAAACCATGAAATCGAATAACAAACAAGCGTCGATTTACTGCGCAAAAAATCTAAACGAATGTGTTCTAAGGGATGTTCAGATGCAACTCATTGTGACGTTGCAAATAGAATTAAGCGCCACTGTTCAGCGAGCAATTATGGGCTTAATCCCCGTGTAAATAGGGTAGGTTGTTTCTTATTTTCGAGGATGGATTTACGGAAGATGTTTGATAAAATTCCGAGCCTTTGGGACATGATTCCATTGAGTCCCTATTTCGTATATCCGCCCTTTTTTCAACGCCAGATGTCTAAAAGCACCGTGCATTGTGCGCAAAACTCGACTCGCTGCCCAATTATATTGTTAATTTTGAAAATATTAAGCATTGAAATATAAAACTGGCTGTACTATAATAAGCCATTATGGCGTATGAAAAGTTTCGCGAACTCTCCTCGGGTGTCGAGTTTCTCTTAATGTGAGGTGTTAAATTAGCACAAAAGATATGCGATTTTGCTCTTTGAATGTTCAAGGTTTTAATAAAAAGGGGTCCTTTAATAGCTGGTTAATGAGCGGACATGTTTTTCTTTATTTGATATCAATTTTTTTATGGAGTTCGGTATGGATTTTTATGTTTGAGGCCAAATGATTAAAACGCTTTGATTTAATGTGTTATGAGTTGTTCGACATCAGTCCAGAGGAAACATGACATGAAAAAGAACATAAAAAAACTATTAGGAAGTGTTAATTCTTCTTTTAGAGTTCCCTAGCTCAAAAAGAAAAAAACGAAACCCTTATTGGATCACAATGTTGTCCGTCTGTCTGTCTGTCAAGATCCTTTATCTCGGGGACGCAATAGAGGTATCCAGTTGTAATTAAAACCATATATGTACTCAAATCTGTGGTCTCTCTTTGCCAAAAAAAACAACCCTCCAAGTCTACGCAGTCAAAAGTTTTGGCAGTTTATGTCGCAAGTTTTTACGGAACCCTCAGTTGAGTCTTACCTACTTGCAGTTGGCCGGTCTTTTCGCATTGGTCTTCTGAGAACTATGTGCTATGCTATATGTAGCTACATACAGGGCGAAAAGCCCCATCTATTTTTCGCAAAATAACAAAGACAGTCGTCCAAAACAAATGACTTGAATGGAAAGAAAATCAATAAAAACTATTTCAGTACATTCAAGGAATTGTAATTTAATAGCTTTAAGATTAAAGGGCCCTCAGAGGAGGCCTTTTGGCCCGCCTCTTTGAGGTAACTAAGTTTACTTCATCCGATACACGAGTTCCGGGAGGACTATTGTCCATTTTGCAACTGCTACAGATACAGAACCGTATTTTTCCATGCTTTTTTTGGGTGGGAAAACATCAAATAACTTCCCCCGATCCGCCACTGTGCGGAGCGGGGGGATTGTCAGACTTTTACTGACTAAAATCCACCCATGTTCCTTCTATGGCCCTTTGCGTTCCGGGGCCGCGGTATCTCTTTCGAACCGTATTTTTCCATGCTGTTGTCCTTTTCTGAAGCTCAGAAACGTCATTTGCGAGAGCGAGAAACAGAGGGCGCTGCTGAGCGTTGTTGAAGTTGCCGCGTGTGATAGCACTCCCGCTCTTTTTCGTTGGTCATCCGAAGACAAACACGTTACTAACGGCTGTTTTCAATAACCTATCTATCCTTAGTTCTCGTTACTACCGATAGGCAAATCTATCGTTTTACGCTTACTTACTATTCAATATCCTTCCGACAGATAGCATTTCCTACCGAAGTTGTCTATCTATCGTTGGGAGGTCGAATAGTCTACTACAGATAAAAACTCACATACTAATCGCTCTTACTTACATTTCAATATTGGTTTCAAGTTACTGTCCGATAGATTTAGCTTATTCTGGTAACGTCATCGGTATTGTCTTATGCAAGTCAATTTAATACTTTTTCATTCATTTATTGCATCACTGCCATTGCCCATGCAAGGAATTTCTCCTGTATCGTGGGTGATATTTGTACCGTGCGGGAATCGATCTCGCGACACGCAGCGCAGCAGTTGATCCCTCAGCCACTGAGCTAACCGTGCCGCCAATTTATTTCATCATCATTTTTAGGGTTGCCTACCTCAAAAGGAAAGAGGCTCTTACAGGAACGGACCTCTTATTGGAGCACTTTGCTGTCCGTCTCTCTGTCTATCTAGACCCTTCAATGTGTCTATCTAGATCCTTCAATGTGTCTATCTAGATCCTTCCTTGGAACGCGTGTAGGTATCTACTTGAATTTAAAACCATATACATACTCAAATCTATATTGGGGTCGGCTTCAAGTCTAACCAGTACTTTACTTAAAGCAACTGCTTATCTGACCTCCACAACCTAGTTAGTACTGAGTAATACAATCCCCATTGGTAAGACTGGTTGTGAAACTTCGTAACTACTGATAGTTCATGTCTAGGAATTGCAAGTTGGACTGTTATACGACAGATATACGCCTATCGTACATGATTGGTAACCAGTGAGTGAATTGATTTGACTGATTGAACAGAAATCAATTGCAACGGACATAACGATCTGAGTCCTTCGATTGATAGTAAAAGTACAATCGGCAAAAGAGATGAGTAGCAAAGCTCGACAGATGCAATTGATTTTTTTAATTTATTTATTTAGACAAAAGTTTTTAAATATCAACGGATAAATGTTCTGCCAAACTGCAGAGTTTGTCGACAGTATTCTTAAAAATCCATGTGTTTTTCAATAAAGTTAAAATTATTTAATTAGAAAACAAACAGTTTATGCAATAAAATCAAAACCGATGGACGTGTTCAATTTAACACGTCCATCAGTTTTAAAGGCAAATTCAACTATATCTGATGAGCTTGATTACTCATATCTTTTGCTGACTGTAGAAACTGGAACTTGCAATGTGTCTCCAGACTATATGTATCTACATGGAACCATTTTTGCGAACGGGAAATCATCAAATAACTTCCCCCGCTCTGAGCGGAGCGGGGGGGAAGTGTCAGGCTTTTACTGACTAGAACCCATGTTCCTTCTTTTGCCCTTAAGTTCCCGACCCGCGGTATCTTTGTCGAAAAACCCGCAACACCGACAGACAGTGGCCCTGGCAAGCCCCTCTGCATCTACCTGGAACTTGAGGATTATATTGAGACTGTATCAAAAGAAAACATCGGCCGTTTTTTTTTGGGTTGGGAAGTTATCAAATAAAAAAAAAGCTTTTACTTAGTAATTTTCGGAACATTGACTAACTGTTTCGTGTTTACACTGTGACACGAAGGAGGAGATCGTGGCTACAAAATAACTGCTAATCTGGTCGATCTTCAAGGTTAAGCTGCGCTTGCTAAGGTCGGTCCGTAGATGGGTGACCCTCTTTTACACAACGAGACATTCCCCGGAATGCACATAAAGCTGATAGTCTTGGCTGTTATTTGTAGATCGTTGACCATTAAACCAGTCTTACCAAGTGGTATATTTTTATTACAAAATATAAACTGCCTTGTGGAGATAACCGTCGCTCCATGTTAAATACTGATGCTACTGATAGTCTGCCCCTACGTAGATAAGAAAAGGCTAGACAAATGAGGATACTTTATTTATTTTCTCAAAGTAAAACAAACCAGTTTTACAAACGACAAGGAATATTGAAAACCCACTACAATATTAAGTACTTGACAAAAGGCTAGACAAGTGAAGAAAATTATTAATAACTTATGGCTTACAGAAAAAGAAGGGCACTAGGTCGTAAAAACACTGAGCTGTTTAAAGCAAAAACCATTGCTACGAGAAACGTAAAGAATAAAAAGTCAGTCCAACAACAAAATTCTATTAAACATTAATCCTCAGAACAACGCTTTATCTAGAAAAGCGCTTTATCTGACGATACCGCAGTTTTTAAACTAAAATTACTGAAGTTTCTATATTTACTGCGGGACATATATTTTATGGCATGCACTTAGACTTGCTCCTTTTTTACTCAGCGTGATAATATGAGGTCCATTGCAAGTTCTATGAGGAAAATGAAAGAGTAAAAATAACAGTAATTTTAGTAGCAGTTTCTCTTTATATTTTTGTATGATAACAGCTATATTTTTCCTTGATGTAACCGCAATTTTGTTGTATAATATGGTTTCTTTCTTTTTGAGAAAAATATGCCTTTTCTCTTCCATTTGTTGTTGTGTAGGCGAAGCCTTAAAGATTACGTAAAGATGACAGGCAGCGAATTCTTCTATTTAAATCTGTCTTATGATCAGATAATTCTTATTTATTTAACGATTTATGTACACTCTGTATACAGAAAAATAAAAGACAGGAACAGAAAATAGGTACAAAGGTAATGCTTATTTCTAAAGAACACTCTTCCAGCATACCTGCGAAAAGAGAGGAAATAAAAAGAGATGTAGACACAGTGCGTAAAAAAAATAATACATAAAACATAAGCAAATAATGACTAAAATATACAATATAAGAATATACTAACATACATACAAGTACAAAGAGATATAACATAAATACAATATAAACAATAATAAATAAATAGCTAAGCAACTATGGTGAAATAGAAAGATAATGTTCTTTCACTCTTCTCTTAAAAATTGAAACAGTTTGGCATTCCCTAATATTCTTCAGTCACTTACTCCAAAGTCATGCTAAAAATAATAGCAATTAGCAGGTTGGTGGCGATTACAGGGAACAGGTAAACCTACTATTAGAAGTAAAAAATAAGATTTAATAAAGCAATTACTTTCAATTATATCCTTAAACAATTGATCTTGAGATCGCAGGTCGTCGAGACGACATACCCTAGAAGGAAACTCAGCCCGTTTTAGTAACATGTCCTTGCTCAAGGACGGGTCCGGAGTACGCAAGAGAAGTGCTGGTAGCTAATATTGAACTAAAATATGTATGGAAGTTGCGCGTCTACTAAGTGAATAAAATCTTAGGCACTAGTGCGCAAAAGCGGTAAAAAAGGTACACCTACATTTACTTTTTATTAGGAACTGCTGAAGACAGCTAGAAAGATGATTACGAAGTCAAAAGAAATAATGATTTATTTTCCAGGTAATACGTGAGCAAGTAATATTATGCATAAAACAAGTTACAAGTAGCTTAAAATATTATCTAATACACACATAAATATATATTTTTTAAACTTTGTCCCAGACTAGGAATTTCTCCTGTTCGTCGGTGCGTTTACAAACAATTAAACCTATATAAACAAATATTTGTTTCGTGCGGAAATCGAACCCGCGACACGCAGCGGAGCAGTCGATCGTTTAGCCACTGCGCCAACCGTGTCGTCAAATTAGATGACCTGCGTTCTTTTTAACACCTCCCTACCTTATTCCCGACTATGTTATAACCGCCATTGTAACCATAGAATCAGCAATTTTTGCAAAACAGTTATGGTCAACTTTTGGTGTGCAATAAAGTATATTCTATTCTATGTTGGGGTCGGCTTCCAGTCCCGGATGCAGCTCAATACCAGTATTTTTTGCCATCGATTACAGATCAAGACAGCCCTTTCGACCTTTTCAACCTAGTAAAGAATATCAAAAGACAGCCGGCACCAAACACTTTAATTATTTTCCGATGCACAACGTAATTCTTTTATATTAGGGATGGTCTCCTGCAAGCTCATCCACTGACCGACCTCGGCAACAGCGGCTTAACTTTAAAAATCTGCCCGTGCTGCTGTAATTATCCACAAACCCTTCTCATATAAATGCCATAACCAATCGAAATATTCAAACAATTCGGCTAAAGTAATATCAGATGAGTTCGAATTCTGCGTCCACCCATTGAAATAACTCCAATTTCGGTAACGGTAACCATACGCTACGTTGAGGGTGCAATAAAAGTGCAAATTACTCGCCTCATTACGTATATTTCACATCGATTACTGCCTACGTCAAAACCGCATCTGCGATGACTGTGGGATATGGTTATCACTTTCAAGAAAAATATTTTGGCCAAAAATATATTTCAGTAAAAAAAAACAACACACTTTCTCGTTGCCTCTTTAAGAAGCTCTTTAATTTGATATCCATATCATGCATATGCATAAAAAATAACTAGACCGCCATCTTTGGAATTCCGCCATATTGGACTTAAAATGACGTTCTTTAGATGGCCATGCATTGACATCTAATCTAAACATGCGTGCAAAATTTCAGCTCAATCTGATACCGGATAATGTTTATATTTGACGTCTAAGATTTGTTTATGTGTTTAAATATGTCTGTCTGTCCTCCACAACGAAATTAGTACTAGGTAATAATCGTATTAAGATATACGATATCTTAATACGATTTCATGTTAAAGTATCTTGTAAGACTGGTTGACAGAATTTTGGGCCGCTGACTACCTATGACGACAGTCGAAGATCTGCAAATGACAGCCGAAATTTATGGCTTATCCTCTTTATATTATAAATGCGAAAGTTTGCGAGAATGATTGGATGTTAGTTACTCTTTGACACAAAATCTACTGAACGACTTATAACGAAATTTCACACACAGATAACACTATCTGTGTGTGAAATATATAACTTGAATTACTACTTTTAATCCCGGTACTAGGTTCCCTTGACATCCACGCGGGCGAAACCTTGGGCAACAGTTTTTGAATTAATAAAGAAGTTAAAAATATGCTTGACAACCCTACAACGGAGCATCCGAAAACCGCAATGAAGGCATAATCGTGACGAATTACTGCCAATGCTTGGTAATAGTCCGAAGTTTTGTTAAACGCGCGTGGTTTGTGCGTTTTATCTCCCGACAGATACGTGCGGCCTTAAACTGGGATGCTGCATTGTTATCCGAACCGGTTGTGATAGCCGCTGTTGAGATGAGATGCTATACATCAAGTTGAAGTAAGATGGGTTACAAGGTTCAATTCATGTGTATGAATTAGAATGTGTGGTTATAACGGGTCTTCCAATAGGCACGTCCGAACTTTGACAGTTAGTAGCGGCCATCTTGTTGAAGCTACATCTGTCAAATTGGTTGTCATTTATTCATTCTGTTTTGCCAAATCATCATGGATAGCTATAGCATTCAACAACACGTGCAAATGATAAACTTGTTTTATCAAAATGAGTGTTCTGTTCGGGCAACGCACCGCGCGCTTCGCCCATTTTACGGTCGCCATAATCGTCCTACCGAGAGGACTATTCGTTGTGTGGTGGATAAATTATCGAATTTGGGACGATACCAATCCACATGAGATCCAAGAGCGTCCAATGCATCCCGAAAAAGTTAGTTTGGTGTGGGTTTTGGGCTGGCGGCGTCATCGGGCCATATTTCTTTGAGAACAACGTTGGCCAGGCCATCACTGTCAACGGCGAGCGCTATAGGTCGATGATTACCAACTTTTTTTGGCATGAACTGGATCATCTGAACACCAACGACATGTGGTTTCAACAAGACGGCGCTACGTGCCACACAGCTCATGCCACATTGAATATTCTGCATGAGAGATTTGAGGGCATGGTCATCTCACGTGGAGCTGATGTGAACTGGCCACCGAGATCTTGTGACTTAACCCCGCTAGACTTTTTCTTGTGGGGTTTTCTTAAGTCGCAGGTCTATGCGAATAAACCACAAACCACAGCGGCCCTCAAAGCCCACATAACCTATGCCATAGGTCGAATTCAGCCTGATTTATGCGCAAAAGTCATGGAAAATTGGATATCTCGCATACACTCCACCCAGAGAAGCCGTGGCGGACACTTGAATGATGTCATATTCCACACATAATGGCATCACTACATCTTTCAAATAAATAAATAATTTCGATAATATCTCACACACACTTTGTTTAATTTAAATTTAAAGATAGGACACGCTTAATGAAAGACCCTGTAGTTGAGTTTTTCCTTTAACTTTATAGAGTTAACTTTAAGTTAAATTTGATCCACATAGCGGTGTCTGATTGGGCTAAAATTTCGCATCTATCGTGTAGTTTGCAAGACAATGCATGTCACGTTATTCTCATGTTCCCATTATTAAAAACCGACCAGACTGAGTCAGACTCCCGCATCGAGGGTTCCGTACAAATTTGCAACATAAACGGCCATAGCTATTGACTGCCTAGACTTAGAGAGTTGATTTTCACAGTACAAAGGGACCACAAAGTTGAGTACCTATATAGTTTTAATTTCAACTCGACACCTCCACACGTTCTCGAGATCGAGAGGGTCTCAAACAGACAGATAGACAAACGGATAACAAAGATCCAATCTGTTCTCTTTTGAGGTACAGAAACCTAAAAAAGTATGTATCAAATCTCCTTGCGTAAACAAAAGCGCTGGCACAAAACAAAACACATTCAAATTACAGCAACATAAATTAATGTCAATCAAATAAACATTCACGACGAATTAAAGTTGCCAGTATAATAAAAATGTATGTATACCTTACTTTTGGGATTTTCAGGTTTTTTACAAACTATTTACGCTCGCTTTGACCAGCGTATTTGGTTCCTGCATCGCTGCCGTTGGTAGTAGTATAATGTTATATAACCTTTGTTACTCAACGATTATGTACCTAGCTTTCTAATGGAAAAAGATTTTTTGAAATCGGTCCAGTAGTTTTAAAGTTTATTTGATATATACAAAAATACAAATCTTTCTTCTTTACAATAATAGTTATCAACTATAATTAAAGCACAAGATATCTTATCAGTCATGGAAACTGCATTTCAAAGGTCGTTTGGGATATCTCATTATGGTCCAAACAATAGTAAATCGGGCAGCGGACGGACAAAATTACAATGAAGCTGTTTTAGTCCCAAATCAGATCGACTTCTGACGTGTGGAGCGTTTACATTGAGACAGTTACTTGTAACAGTAGCTAGCACTTACTAATAAAACATCGTTTTTCTCGGAGACCTCTAAACTAATTATTTTATGTTCCACGCAGTGGAAAACTTCGTTCAGATTTACACACAAGTAAGAGTCACAACTTCTACAATTTTGAAGACGTATTACAGAACAACATTAACAAATACGCTTAACAAGTAAAAGTGGTAAATTTCAAAGATACGTAGGGAATAGTATTAGCTTGTTATTATTAATTATAAATAGCTTGTACTCTATGTATTGTAGGGGCTTAATAACATTGATCAAAACTTCAACAGTGAAGGCAAAGACGTTCGAATACTCAGGTTTTTAAATAGAAAATTAGTCAAAATACAATAGGATAGATGTAGAATGATGTGTTGGTAAAATATAAACTTAAAATATAATCTTAAAGTTTTTAATGCTTCTTTTAAATACAAATATCCACTAACGGTACTTACAGTATTTAAAACAATGTCATACTTTAATAACTCAATGATTTTCATTCAACTGAAACTAGAAACATGAACAGAATACATTAACAAGAATAATTACACCAACTAGTCAAGTTACTATCCCTGCCACCCGTACTAAACGGTCAATCATCGCAGGCAGTCATTGGCATCGCAGTGTCCCCGCAGCGTCAACGCAGCGGTAACGCAGCTGCAAATAGACTCAGTAATTTGGTCCCAACTCCCTTTGTAATATAATATTCTGTGTCGTGTTCACTACTTGTTGGTTGTTGCGGTGACAATTCGGTTGGGTTCTAATTTGATCGATTTGGTGGTTTGATTTGTGCGTTTCTAATATTTACTATCTGCTAGCTATGCTATGTTTAAACCGAGCTTTGTAGTTTCAAGTTGCAGGAGAACTTATGTTTTAAGTGACATTGGGTATAACACTTAATTTTTTTTTTGCAGATGGGAATCATCAAATAACTTGCCCGCTCTGGGCGGAACGGGGGGAGTGTCAGACTTTTATCGACTAAAACCCACCCATGTTCCCTCCATTGCCCTTTACGTACCGGAGCCGCGGTATCTCTTTCGAACAACCCGCAACCCCGGTAGGCGGAGGCCCTGGCAGGGCCCTCTGCTTTGCTGACATCTCTTTGAGGCTCGCGTGGAACACTAACGCGCCGTCGACACGGCCTGTCGTCAATAGAAGGACGGACGATGAGCTACCCGTTGCTCACCGTCACACCACTACATCCTTTACTTGCATTATGAGATATGTCCTGAAATCCAACCCAGAACTTACTCAACAACTCGGAACATTTTAACATCCAAAATATCTGAATACCAAAGCTTTGCAGTCAAAGCTTTGAATCGGTTTTGGAACAGAAATTCATACAAGCGAAAGCTCTATTCCAATAGTAAATGCAAAATCTAGTTAGACTTAGAAGCTGACCCGCTTTTCGAAAAGGCTGATATGATAACAGATATAGAGAGAGAGGAATAAACCAAAGATAATAACTTCAGGAAGTTTTTTTTTTTAATTGTCTTTGGTTTATTCCTCTCTCTCTCTCTCTCTCTCTCTCTATGTCCTTTATCATTTCACACCATTTCAAAAGTTTTAGTTGTAGTACGATGGTATCTTACACTAATTCTTATCAAACATTCATTTTCCATTGCTACAAAAAATATACCTAAGCATATATATCATCCACTTGCGGGTTGTTCGAAAGAGATACCGCGGCCCCGGAACGTAAAGGGCAACAGAAGGAACATGGGTGGGTTTTAGTCAGTACAAGTCTGACATGCCCCCCCGCTCCGCCCAGAGCGGGGGAAGTCATTAGATGATTTCCCATCCGAAAAAAAAAGCATATCATCCATATAACCTACATTAGAAGAAAAAATATGTATCATAGAAGATAACTCATAAACTACCGAAGCAATGAAGATAAAATTGATAAGGGACCCCTTCAGGAGTATACCCTTTCGATGATAAAAAAAATATTTGAAAATCGGCCCACAAATGACAAACAGAAAAATATACAGTCGAATTGATAACCTCTCCTTTTTTGAAGTCGGTTAAAAAGATGGATGTATTGTAAGAGGATTTATTTAAAGATAAAGATAAAGATAAAGATATATTTATTGCGTAACTGTGTACATGAAGTTCTTATTGATAAACATTACATTTATTGGTTCCAACAGTCTACCCAAGTCGGATATGCAATAGTATTTAAGGGTACATACAAAATATTATTTTTTAGCAAAAAATTCATGCAGATTATAAAATACATTATCAATTAACATTTTTTTCAATTTATTTTTAAACATATTTCCATTTAATTGCTTAATAGCTGGCGGTAAATGGTTGTACACTCGAATAGCGGTTACATAGGTACTTTTATAATACATCACATTGTTGATAGCTGGTAAATTAATATCATATTTATATTGTTTTCGAATGTTTCTTTTAGATTTAGATTTAAAATTAAAATATTGCATATTGTTTTTAACAAATAAACATAATTCAAGGATATAAATACCAGTCAGTGTCAGGAAACCCTCCGTTTTGAATACATCTCTCAATGAATCGGTACTGTACATGTTATACATTGTTTTTAGACATTTTTTCTGGAGAATGAATGTAGATTGTACGTTTGTCGAGTTCCCCCAATATATTATACCATAAGTTAACAGTGAGTATACATTTCCAAAATAAGCACTTCTAGTAACAGTTAGATTCGTAAAACTTTTTTGCAAAAAATAAAACCAACTTCCAAAAAAAAAACTAAAAAGTGGAAAATAACTTTATTTCCGGAAGTCGGTGGCTTTTGTTGGTTTCGTTGACTTTTTTGCCACCGACTTCCGGAAATAAAGTTATTTTCCACTTTTTAGTTTTTTTTTTTGGAAGTCGGTTTTATTTTTTGCAAAAAAGTTTTTTATTTTTAGCTTTTTAGTGCGTAGGTCCCGTCTTAAATACAAGCTTTAGTTCCAAAAAAAACTAACATCCGAATTGAGAACCTCCTCCTTTTTTTTAGAAGTCGGTTAAAAAAACTTCCCTCGATTTCGCCAAGATTCCATCATCAGATCCCGACTTGGTGACTATGGGAGCAATTCGGAAAGCATAGGCTTTAAATTTGTTTTTATTGATTTTTCAATAACCGCTTGTCCGATTTCGATAAAATTTTCATGGGACCATTTGCGAAGTATAACTTTTCCAACAAAAAAAGAATTTTTGAAATCGGTTGGCAAGCGACGGAGTTAAGCGCGAACAAACCTAAAAAAAAAACATACAAACATCCGAATTGAGAACCTCCTCCTTTTTTAGAAGTCGGTTAAAAAGAATAAATTATTGTGTGATGGTTGACAGGGTAGAATGAGTCACCTCCTTTCGAGCTATATCAACCTTTACACAGTCCGTCCATCGCTTCTTTGTTTTTTTTTTCCATCATTTCATCGGTATTCATTAAAAAACCTCAACAAACATTTTCTACGACATGAAGACACGGTTGGCGCAGTGGCTGAGCGATTGACTGCTGCGCTGCGTGTCGTGGGTTCGATCCCCGCACGGAACAAATATTTGTTTGGCCTACTGATGGTTGCTCCGAGTCTGGTTGTTTGTGAATGTGAGTTTAAATGTTTGTACACGCACCCACGATACAGGAGAGACTCCTAGTGTGGGGCAACTTTTTTTTGTTAAAGTCCGTCCGTCGCTTCTTTATTTTTTTTCATCATTTCATCGGTATTCATTAAAAAAACCTCAACAAACATTTTCTACCAATCTTTGAAAGCCTTTAAAACCTGGTCCTTGTACGTGGTCGTTACAACTCCAATTCTATTAAACAGCAAAATAAAGTACTTTTAAGTGGATTAATTAAAAAGTCCAATAAAATTCGGGTCTCCGAGATTTAGGGGAACTTAATTCAGGTTTTGGTATACCTTTCAGACTTTAGACCTGTTTTTGGCTAAATTACTTTATGTTCGAAACTGGTTTCATTAGCTCTTTGGGTACACCTGATGATTTTATTTAAATAGGGAAGATTTGTAAGTTAATGTAAAAAAGAGCGAATTCTGTTTGCTTGTAACTAAATAACATCGACGTTCATTCTCACTTTTTGAAAACAGTTATGAAAAAAAAAAACCGTTGAGACCTGCATGCCCACTTCATCTTCCTAGTGTATTCCCAACCGGGGTCGGCCTCCAGTCTAACCGGATGCAGCTGAATACTAGTTTTCAAATTGGACCGTCCCTTTCTGTCTTCATAACCGGGATAACATGTTTTCCAAAACACGGTGGAAACTCTGTTATTTTATTTGTGGTCACCCATCCATATATCAACCCAGGTAAGCGCGGCTTAACCTTAAGATCGACTCGAGGCGGCTGTTATTGCCTAGCTTCGAGCTTTCAGAAAACAGTCGCTCCATGTAAAACACACCGATTCCAAGTTAGATGCAAAGCTGCGGGTTGGTCCGAAAGATATACCGCGCCGAGAACGGGAGGAACATTTTTTTAGTGGCGACACATACTATAACAAAAGACTGTTGTTGGAATAAGGCAAAGGGAAATGAAACCGTCTGTCTGTAGATGATGATAACCCAGTTGGCAGTGAAGTTGAAATTACCAGACTACTAAAAATAAAGACCAGCTAAAGATATATTGGAGCCCAGTAAAGGAAACACAATACAGTTCAGACTACCAAGGACCCATGAATAGTTTCCACTAACTAAACCATACCAGAACAGTATTAAGAGGACTTTCCAGTGTTTCGACAAGAAGGCAAGGTAAATAGTTCCTTTGGTCTCCAAAGTCAGTCCAAACTAAGTCTTAACCTAATAGCAGACCACTTATTGAATATTTGGAAAGCACCGGGCGCTCATAATACCTCAAACTTCGGCAAGTACTAATTTGGAAACTTCTAACTTTAGAATATTTGGCCTGTATTATGATATTAACAGGATATTAGAATTTTGAAATTTTGCAAAGTTCAAAAGTAATAACGACATAATGAGGAAGGCCAATCAAAGCTGATTGTAGATGGCGTGTCCATTTAGTTCCAACAAGACCAATGAGATCGTGCTATAACATGACATGGTCAGATTTTCAACCAATGACAATCCTTGGTACAAGCTTTGCTAGCGTTATTAGACTGTCAATTGCCTTCCCCTTTTACACTCAAATAAAAACTTGACAATGCGGACAGTGTCACAGCCAGTCTACTAGTCTAGCCAAGGTGTATCATGTTTTGTCTCCGACCTAGCTAAAAACAGATCCATGGACAGTGCACAATGGGTGGCTCACCGTACGTCCGTCTAGAGACGACAGGCCCTGTCGACGGCGCGTTCCTGTTCCACGCGCGTTTAAAAGAGATGTGAGCAAATGTGATGGTCTATCAGGGCTAATGCCTGCCGAGACTGCGGGTTGGTTCGAAAGGAAAACCGCGGCCCCGGAACATAAAAGGCAAAAGAAGGAACATGGATAGGTTTAAGTCAGTACAAGTCTAACACTCCTTTTCGAATAGTCATTTGATGATTAACCATCCAACAAAAATATCTAGTTAAAAAAAGACTGGGCAGATTATGGAACAGTGTGTGATGCAAAACAATCAATAAGAAAATTGATTATCCGACACAAAGGTACAATCAGCAAAAATGTGCCCGAATAGAAATCAGAACCATATGAGCATGATGCAATAATATTAAATGCAGTTAAATCCCCCTCAACGCAAGGTCAACAAAAGCGACCCTCTTCTAATCTAAGGGGTAGCAGCCACTCACTATTATATGTTTGCTTTGAACCTAAATCAACTAAGGCTATGTTTGTTTTTCATTACGACATGTATGGATGTTGCATTAAATTTGTATTGTTCGGCCATATTTGAATTTTGGAAGACGTGGGTTTAGATTTAAATCATAGACTCGCTTTCATGAGCCAAAAAATCACATTTCTCTTTCATTGCCAGTGGAATTTGAACAATATTGTCTCGCTCATTCGTATTGCACATCGTTTTATGTGGAATGAGTGAGATTTTTCTACTTGCATCCTAAGTGAGGGCACATCAATGATTTAAATTACCGTGTTCAGCCATATTAGAATTTTGAAAGACGTGGGTGGGTCTCAGATGTTAGCTCATTTTGCGGTTGTTAGCTACCTCCCTTTGGTCTTGTTGTTTCTGTGAAATTGATTGAGAGAAAAAAATACATTTTACACCACAACAATAATTTAAAACAATATTAAATTTGTTTTGAGTTATTGGTGGGGTGTACGGATGAATGTGTGGTGTGGACGCCTGTACAAGGTTACTGCACCTGATACTTTGTGTTTGGGCAAAACTGACAATGTTTGTCGTAGATAATGTTTGTCCCTATTTAGTTGTTATGTTTGCAAATGTGTCGACATCCTTGTTCGAATATATTTGGAGATTTCTAGTTGGAAGACTCGTGTTGTTGGATTGTTGCAGATTCCAATTGGCAACTAGTGCGATAATACTTACTAACAATTCTGTGAGTAACCTATCTATTTGGCTTGTTTAGATAAAATTACTCGGCGAAATTAAGAAATTTTAGGCAAGTCACTTTAAAAAACTATCCAGATTTAAAAAGCCATTAATGTTAGCAACAAATTCATTACAAAAAAAACCTATTCTTACATCACATGCTGATCGTTGTAATGATTTAAATCAGTCATATCTGACAACGCGACGGATAACCTAGGATACGCAAGACGAACAAAACTAATCTAATACCAAATCAAAACTGAACTAGCTATGCACAGCGGTTTCACCAATTGCTCAGGTCCTGTTTAGAAGAGCCACTCTAATCATTTAGTGGTATGAAAAATAGATTACGACCAATTCGCAGACCTACCAAATATACATGTAAAATTTCATGAAAATCAGTCAAGCTGTTTCGGAGGACTGTGACACAAAAATGTTATATATGAGAGAATAGCTTTTGCCCGCGGCTTCGCATTCCTGATTTGCAGGTACCTGCTTCCTGTTGTGTTTGCCCTTGCGACTGATTTATTGTAATAGCAAAGCTAAGTTTTCCCTTTACTTCCCTGTTTTTCCCTCATTTTTCAATTAAAAAAAATTAGCCTATCTCCGTCTCCAGGGTCCCAACAACTCTGTATCAAAATTCATCACAATCGGTGGCTAAACATTAAGGCGTGTTTAGTTTAGTTTTTATAATATTAGTAAGGATAGTCTTGTTTGGCCGCAACTCGCCCGAGGTGAAGCAATGATGAAGGGCTAGGGTGGAGCACGCTTGCCTAAAATGAACCGATTTACGCGAACTTTTGAGAGATCCAGATTATAATGATCATGAAACTCCGCAGTGAATGACAGATTTTTTTAATACCCCTGCCAATATCCCTATACCATGTAAGTAAATTCCACCTCACTCTTGTTTTGCTCCCCAGAAACATGTCGAAAACACTCACCATATTACTACATACATTAAATGTATAAACACAGGCCAGTTTGCGTAGTACATATTTATATAGTGGCTGACAGGGGCAGGCCGTACTGATATGATTTATTATCTTTCAGGTCAACCTTTTATCGGCCCTCGAACTCGAAACGAACTTATCCTATCAACCTTTTTTGATTGACGTTTTTGAATAATGTTCGGGAAATTAATTTGTTCTGATATGTCGGAGTTATAGAGGGAATTGTTTTAAAAGATAACAGTTTTTCATGACGGTTTTAACAAGCTTCTAAAAATATCATTTGTAAATTATAAAAAAAAATACCATTTTCCCGGTTTCTGTTTCTGATTGAGCTAGGATTTTGCACACATGTCAAGTTGATGACAGTTTATGATTAGCTTAAACGCTTAAAAGCTTTTTAGGGTTCCGTACGGAATCCTTATTGAACCACTTTGTTGTCCGTCTGTCTGTCTGTCAAGACCCTTTATCACAGGAACATATTATTATCCTAAATTCCCTTTGTATGTGAAAAAAATAACCCTCTATGTCCATGCAGTCAAAAGATATGGCTGTTAATGTCGCAAGTTTGTACGGAACCCTCGGTGCGCGAGTCTGACTCGCTTTTGGCTGGTTATTAAACAATATTCCTATCCTCCTAATTTTTGCGAACCTTTTTAGCTGGAAAAATAATATAATCTGTCTAAAAAGACACAATATACAACATTAGTTTTACTTTATGCGAAACCCGAAACACGTGTCTAGTATTTTTATCTGAAGAATCTATGTACAAAATTTCAGAACTTTATCATGAAAAATCATAAAGTTATAAGCTTGTTATTTTACCTGGTTGCCCTTACAAAACCACGGTCACCGCCCGGCACAAACGGCACAGCACGTGTGTACTGTCGCTTTGACCTGCCGTGACCTTGTTGCGCGCCGTATGATTTCGTATACCTACTAAGTGTCCAACTCGTAACCTATTATTAATATTTTTGGGACAAAATATAACATGGTGTGAAAACTATTGGAATCGATTCAGTTGCTTATTCTGAACAAACTATATTCAGGTTTCGCATATACTAAAAATAATGTTGTATAACCACATTCAATACATACTTACCTACCTTAATTACAAAATAACATAACCTCAATTAAATTAAAACTTCTGCCATAAAATCCACCTTCATTACGCTCCCCTCACATTTCCGAAACAAATACGAAACTACAATTACACGACTAGTGGCTCCACCTATCTGTCAAACGCAATCAAAATGGCGCCCGGCAGTTATTAAATTACCAGTTTCGGCGGGATTATTCGGGCATAGTGTAATCATATTTGTCAAAATTGATATCTATTTTGGTAATAAAATATAGCGGATGGGAAAACAAGGGGGTAGATTTACTTTGAATAGAATTATTATCTTTATATTAATAGAGGGAGGGTTTATTGACGGTAATCCTTGGGTTTATAGTGTGAGCGAAGTTATTAGATAATCTAAACAGAAGTGTGCGGTAAATCAATATTGGTTTTTGGCAAACGTGATGTTAATTTATAAATACTTGTTTTGAATGTTATCTAGCTCACGTGGATGTCGGGCATTGCTACTTTATACTACTGGGTTTAAAAAATATCTGATGGCCTAATCCACGTCATGGGCTACCTTACCATTTTATTCGTTGAAAAGTTAAAAGGTATTTATATGATTTATTGTTCAGTCAAGGGTGCGTGAAACCGGGGTTGGGGGTTGTTCGAAAGAGATACCGCGGCCCCGGAACGTAAAGGGCAATAGAAGGAACATGGGTGGGTTTTAGTCAGTACAAGTCTGACACTTCCCTTCAGTTATTTGGTGATTTCTCACCCCAAAAAAGGGTGCGCGAAAGGAGCTCCCATCCCCCCCCTCCCCAACGATCTTTAAATATCGATATCTAAATCCTCAAAAGTCCGGCGCACCTTACATGGACACCTAGCACTAGGTAACGTAGGGTCTAGATGATTTATCCATTTCATCACAATCGCACGAAAATATGATGTCCTGCCACGAAGAAGAAGAAGGATTGGTGATCTCGGTGCGCACGACGACTAATCAAGACTCCCGGCCACCACGTGTTTCAAAAAAAAATTTTTTTTTGGTGTGGTAAATGCCTAGCTTAGTGTCAAAGTATTTATGCAGCTCATGGGCGAAGGACTTGACTTAACATGCCGTCGAGAAATGTCTCTCAAACATGTTTGATTTCTTCACGATGTTTTTCTTCACAGAAACCAGTAGAAACTATAGTAATATATAACCATACAATAAGCCCATGAATGCGAAAAAGCAGAAGTACGTGACGTGTACGGTTCAAATTAGAGACTTTTGACAAACCAAACAGAATCAAACACTGCCACATAAGTAAATAAACAAAATTTTCTACCAAATTAAAAGCTGACCCAACTTCGATCACAAACAATTCCGTTCGGCACATGGAAGGAGACGAAGTAAACGAAACCCCGAACGACCCGGTTATATTTATACGATATGTTGTAGTGTTATAACGGAAAAAGTCGCAAAAAATTGTCGCCATGTTGAAGGCAATAACTGGTCGAACGGTACCCACGTGTGCCGGTTACTTAGAGTAGGAAGACACTGGATAAGGACTGGGAATGTCGTCTCGTAATTCTTGTATGTTACAGTGCACGATTGAGATTTTTGTTGAGTTGAGGCACCTGTTTCAATCATATTTGATTTACGATGGGTTGTGTAAGGTTACATATTTTGTCATATACGTAACTCTGCATTTGACCAATTTAATGTTGTGGTGAATTATCGTACGTAGCCAAACGATGGACACTGGCGATAAGTGTGTACCACTTAGACTGATTCTTTGATGTAGGTATATTAAGCAAGTAAAATTCGCGCCATGGACGTGAGGTTACGGGCACCAGCCCGTTATACAAAACAATTATAATTGATTGTGTGTTCCTTATTCAAGAGCGTTTAAATGTAACCTACCACAAAGCAATGTTCCAATGAAAGCTATTGTTGCTTTATCAAAGACTGCCTGTCTTGGCGTGCAAAAACACTTTCATCCAAAATTGTTGATTTACGATTGATAATAGCATTTTTCCGCGACATTTTACCCTAACTAAACTCTCAATTCTTAACAGTTTCCTCAAAAAATTATCAAATCATACAATTACCACTCAAAATATATTATTCTTTTTACCTTCGAATAAATACTTCCATTCCTGTTTCAATTCATCCGAGCCCCAGAGGATCGAGTAAAGTTTTGATAGCAGATGCTCCGCACCAATATTTGACGACAGCCGACTACAGTTTTATATAGTTTTCATTTTCCGCGCGAACTCACTGGGTGTACGGCAAATAGTTGGCAGAAGTCATACTTGGCAAGATAATGAGAGGGTTATAAATGGGAGTATAAGTTGGGCGGGCAGTTGGGTTTTAGCAGGTTTTATTTGGCAGTGGTTGGTGAACCTGGGGCCTTAGTCTGCTATTACAATAGTGTCAGAATGGTCGATCACTGATCGCATAATGGTTAATTTTGACAAGATTGGTAATCTACTACATACTAAACTTGTCAAAATCAACCATTATGCGATCAGTGATCGACCATTCTGACACTATTGTAATAGCAGACTTAGGCCCCTGGTTGTTGTGTAGGTATGAATGATGCTTGCTAATATTATAAAAGCGAAAGTGAGTTCGTTTGTTTGTCACGCCTAAATGGCCAAACCGCCATTTTGGTACAGATATAGTTGGGACCCTGGAGTCGGATATAGGCTATTTTTTTTAAAGTGAGAAAAGGGGGAGAAAGACGGAAGATTTTTTTTTTCGATCATCACGCGTGTTAAAGTTAGCGTTAGCCCAAAGTAACTATGACACGCGGACGAAGTAGTCGCGGGCGGAAGCTAGTTATTTATATCTCCATGGTAATCAGTCAGTTGTATTTTTTGCTTATGTAAGCTTAGTGTGGTAAAAAACCGACCAACAGCGAGTCAAACTCGCGCACCGAGGGGAACGTACAAACAAACTTCTTACTAAACAGCTAACTTTGACTGCGTAGACTTATAGGGTTGATCTATGTGGTATTTTTTCAACGAATCTATGATTAGCTTAGATAATTTTTAATTTTATTTAATTTTTTAAATTTTAACATCCTTACTAATTATAAAAGCGGAAGTGAGTTTGTTTGTGTGTTTGTTTGTTACCTCTTCACGCTTTAATGGCTAAACCGATTTTGATGAACTTTGGTACAGAGATAGTTGGGAACCAGGAGACGAACATAGCTATTTTTTTTAAAAAGAGTGGGATATGAGGGAGAAAGAGGGACGAAACGGGAAAACTTAGCGTTGCTTTTACAATTCAATAAGGCGCTACCGAATTTAACGCGAGCGAAGCCGAGTGATTAAATAATCCTAAAAAAACTGCCCAAGTGCGAGTTGGATTCGCGCATCGAGGGTTCCGTACAAGGTTGTGACATAAATAGCTATTTAGACTGCGTAGACTTAGAGAGTTTCGCAGCACAAAGAGACCACATACTTCAAGTATATGGTTTTATATTTCAACTCGATACCATCACGCGTTTCCGAGATAAAGGCTCTTGACAGACAGAGGGACAACGAAGTCAGATCAGATAAGGATTCCGTTTTTTTTCTTTCGAGATACGGAATCCAAAAAATAGCGAAAAAGCAAAATGGTTGCAGAGTTAATTGTTTAGGGTGTGCCTAAACTATATTTTTTTAATATCAGCAAGCCGATGAATAAGGATCAGCATAGACAAAACCTTAAGTACAAACTTCGAAAAAAATGGGATCATCACCATAAAGGAAACTTTTGTTTTCTTTTCCATTTTTTTTTTTCGATACTCTCTAAAAAGGTCACAAATAGGCTTATAAAACTCAATCGTAATTACCCTAATAATTCTACCCCTAGTTATATTACTGCTACCCAACTGCACAGTGATATCAGTATACTGCGATAACTTTTTTTTTTCTCGATATAAAATGTTATTTTTATAGCGGGTTGACGCCATATTGAATAGAGCCTTGTAACACTTTTCTTTTTTTTAGGAAACTTAAGTGGCATAAAACAATGTAGGAATTACTCTGTAAGTACAGTGTCGGGCCGTTCTCATCATCCATCCGAATTTATTTGGGGTTGGTACTACATGTTCTTCTTCGATACTTCTCAATTACTCATCTCATCTTTCACTCAGTCCATCTAACGTTTGTTACCTTTGGTATCTTTGGTACCTTACTCTCCTCTACCAAAAATATTATTAATTTAAACTTTTTAAAACTACTTTTTATCATTTTTTTTTCATTTATTGATTTATTTACATATAGTTAACATTTTAAAATATTTCTTAATAAAAACATTTAAAAATATAAAAATAGTAGCCCACCGGTATCGGGAACAGTGTCCAAGCTACCGGCAGTCAGGGCTCCAGAGAAAGGAACCTCCGAACAATACGAGCCGTGTCCTGGAGTACCGCTTTCAAGCCCTTGATCCATCTGCCTAACGAGAGCCTCCTCTGGTATTGGTCGAGGCTCTTGGCAATTAAGCCATTAGCAGATATGACTATGGTCACTGAGTCCACATCCCACATGTCGGCAACCTCGCGAGCTAAGTCAATATACTTGATTTGCTAATAAAAGTACTTATTATTATTTTTTGTAAATAGTTTTGTGATATGTTGATTACTCAAAGTAAGTATTAAACTCTGATTTAACTTAGGTACTTTAATATAGGTACTTTTAATTTCAGACCTACCGAATATACATAGATATACAATTTCATAAAAATCGGTCAAGTCGTTTCGGAGGAGTATGGCAACTGACACTGTGACACGAGAATTTCATTCCAAGAAGAATTTGTCTGTAATTCCTAGTAAAGACAAATATTTTAATATAAAACATAATTACGAATCCGATTCGGAATTAACTTCAATCTGTCAAAAAAGTGATCTATGTTTCTAAAGTTAGGTAATTTTAGTTTACTAACTTACCTACGCGAATTGGCTCCATGGGGAGGAATAAATGGCTAACTGGCCTGCGTAGGCGATGGTCTGGCTTAGCCCACTAGTTGTATTTGTATCTGTTTGTGACCTTTAAGGCTTTGATAGACTGCAATGGAATTTGATACAGCCCGCCCAAGATGTAAACAGCATTTTACAATGACAAAAACGTTGTAAAATTAAGTACATTCTGTTTATCTATAGGACCAAAATTCTATGAAAAATACAGCGTTGTTTTCATTCATCTGTTTTAATAATAACCTATTTTCGTGATTTACCCAACTATTTTCTAGTTTGTACAAACAAAATGGCATTATTTATGCGGTGATTTCACAAATAAAATCGTAAACGATCATAACGTAACCATTAAATGTTTCACACAACATTTGCACAAATATATTTCAAACAAACTGCAAAACTAAATAATTTATGTCCAAAAAACATTTCAAAATCTGAATGAGCTACGCGGTCGGTTGCACAATTTCCGATACAAATAATAACATGCAACAATTTAATCGCCAGTTAAACTAACATGTGTTTAAATTTGACATTATTTGTTAAGGTTAACAACAGCTGCCGTCGTCACGGTGGGTAAACCAACTGATAGTTTGAGACACAGAATATGTAATTACAGAAGGACAGTTCTAAACAAAGAGCGAAAACACACGCAAGTCAAGCTACACATAAACCAGTGCAAGCGCACTCATGAGCTCTCGACTGTCATTTGTTTGATCTCATTATAAGTCACACAATGACATGTCATTGTGTGCGGGAGTATATGGCTATAATATGGGTGACTACAGATGACGATTAAAGAAGAAAACATGCTGCGGTAACCACTAATAATTAGCGATAAGGACAGGAGAATGATGAGAGAATATGATCGGAGTATGAAATGGGATGGCTAAAAAGCTTGGGAAAGACCAATGCAATGATTATTACGACTTATGGAAAAGTATACATAAATATGCTGTACCCGCCCCAAATAAATTAAAGGGCTGGAGAATGATAGGCGATGCGTTTAAGATCTTTGGGTTGGTTCGAAAGAGATACCGTGGCCCCGTAAAACAAACTGCAAAAGAAGGAACATGGATAGGTTTTAGTTAGTATAAATCTGACACTCCTTTTCGCTTCGCTCACAGCGGATGGAGTCATTTAATAATTACCTATCAAAAAAAAAAAAACGATCTGTACGTGATTGTGACTTATTTATAAATGTGTGTCTATCTTCAGTCGTTACAAGGACTTATCCTTCTGTATCTATCTATTCTGTGGTCAAGGAGTAGAACTAACGTTAGTTAAAAAACTCAATTTGCGGTTAGAATGTTGTTTGAAGGTCGGTAGAGATCGTTTCGTTCGGAAAAAAGGACTTTTTTCTTTTTGTTTCTTTTTTGTCTAATGCGTGTTTGAAACAAAATGGCGAGCGTGGGAGAATTAGATCGGTGTGGTTTAAACTTCTATTCGAGAATAAAAAGAAAACAGACAATATCTGTTTACGTAAAAGGTGTGTAATAAACTATTCTAGGAAGCAATCTACTTGTTTTAAGGGTTCTGTACATCAAAAAGAAAAAACGGATCCCTAATTGGATCACTTTGCTGTCCGTCTGTCTGTCTGTAGACTCTTTATACTCTTTATCTCGAGAACGCGTGGAGGTATCAAGTTGAAATTAAAACCATATACCCAACTCTTTAGTGCTTTTGTCCTGTGAAAAAATCAACCCTCTAAGTCTACACTGTCAAAAGATATGGCTGTTTATGTCGCAAGCTTGTACGGAACCCTGGGAGTGCGAGTCCGACTCGCACTTGGCTGGTTTTTATTATCTAGGCTGACAAACAGTTTCCCAAAAGTCTGACAACCAGTCTTACCAAGAGGTCTCGTATTACATTGTGGAAGTCATTTGCATGCAGCTGCCTCCGGTTAGACTGGAGGCTGACCCCACCATAGTTGGGGAAAGGCTAGGCAGATGATGATTGTCCTGTCATTCGATCAAAGTATAAATACTGTAATATTAACACTTTCGCTTTTATAATATTATTATTAGTTATTAGTAAGGATAAAAGCGAAAGTGAGTTTGTTTGTTTATTTGTTTGTTACGTCTTCACGCCTAAATGGCTAAACCGATTTTGATGAATTTTGGTACAGAGATAGTTTGGACCCTGGAGACGGACATAGGATATTTTTTTTTAAAAGATTGAGAAATGAGGAAGAAAGAGGGAAGAAAAGGGAAACCTTAGCATTGCTATTGCAATAAATAAGACGCTAGGGCAAAAACTACAAGTAGCAGGTACCTGCAAATCTAGAAAGGGGAACTGTGTTACCCCGAATTTAACGCGAGCGAAGCTGCAGGCAAAAGCTAGTAATTTATATATGTTCCGTATACTATTAGCCCCTTAAGGATATGGAAAATCCATATCAAATGGAGGTTCTCGATGACATGGGATGACATTTTAGAGCCTTTGGCAACAAGCATTTAATACTTCCTCTAACTCTTATAATTTATCGATATTGAGAAATCGAATACCGTGAATGAGGTAACCAATACCGATACCAATTTCAATCATCCAAAAGCCGAAAAAATGCTGCCTACAAGAAGAACAAAAAAATCCGTAAAATCAGACAAAAAAAAGGACCGTCTCATTCCAAGTTGAGAACAAAACACTTTGGACAGCCTAAACAGTTGATCCGATTTGTACAAATGGATCTCCCATTTTATACGAATAGATTGGATCCGACTTAGTACGGAGGGTCAATGCGTAGCTTTAAATGTTAAGACTATTGAAGCTCAATAGTGCTCGACTAATATTTAATGTTGGTTTTAAATGTTAGGATATAAAAATAGAAATTCCAAACAAAAATAATCAGAAATTATGTTTTTCTGATGCCGTTATAACAAAAAATACTAAAAAACTGAAAAAAAACAGGGTGCTCCCATTTGTTTGTACTCCACGCGCGCCTCAAAGAGACGTCAGCAAAGCAGAAGTATCACCGCCTACCGGGGTGTTGTTCGAAACAGAAACCGTAAAAGAAGAAACATGGGTGGGTTTTTGTCAGTAAAAGTCTGACACTCCCGCTCCGCCCAGAGCGGGGGAAGTTATTTGCTGATATCCCATCCTTAAAAAGGGGACTCATATACCACAAACAAACATGTTTTTTTGCCGTTTTTATATATAACTAACTAGCAACCGCGGCTTCGCCCGCTTGATATCGAAAAAAAAGTATCCTATGTGGTATTCCAGACTATAATCTATCTCTGTGCCAAATTTCATCAAGATCCGTTCAGCCGTTATGACGTGATAGAGTTACAAACATACATACATCCTCACAAATATTCGCATTCATAATATAAGTAGGATGATAAGAACCCGTCGTGCGGGATTCCGACTCGCACTTTGCCAGTTTTTTTTTTGTTTTGTTGTTCTGTCCTGTGTTAGTCAAATAAATTACATTTTCTTTCTTTAATTTTCGCCTATTTCCAATACAATGTTGGAAATTGATTGAATGAAGACAAAGATTTTATCAGTAAAGGTTTTTCAACCTTGTGTTATAGTCTAAATAATTTAAAGTGACTAGCACTTTATTTGGTGAAAGGTCAAGAGTTCAAGTTTGATCCGTTGATCCATTTATTTAATTGTATTGACTTCGTTACAAAGTCATTTCTATAAATAATTTTGACAGCGGAACTTTGGAAATTAAGATATCTTTGTGTCAATAAATTGTTCCTTTATCATTTAGGCGCTCTGTTATCCGTTTATTTATAGAACGACTAGCTTCCTCCCGCGACTTCCTCTGCGTGGCATATTTACTTTGGGCTAACGCTAACTTTAACCCGCATTATGATCGAAAAAAAAATTTTCTCTCCCCTTTTCCTATTACTTTTTATCCTATGTCCGTCTCCAGGGTCCCAACTATATCTGTACCAAAATTCATCAAAATCAGTTGAGCCATTAAGGCCTGAAGACGTTACAAACAAACTCACTTTGGCTTTTATAATGTTAGTAAGGATTAGTAAATCATTAAATGACTCCACACGAAGTGTCAGAATCTTACTAAAAACCATTCATTTAAATTATTTAGCCTGTTCTGTTCCAGGGCCGCGATATCTCTGATCGTATCTTTGCCCACAACCTCCCTCATCTTCGCGATACACATTTTTATTCAAAAATTTTATCATTTTGCAACGGGCACCTACACTAACCACAGTTTGAAGAACTTTTTTTTATAAAAAAAAAACGAATTTAGAACCTTCTCATTTTTTCCTCAAAACGAAAAAAAAACGGAACCCTTATACACTTTGTTGTCCGTCTGTCTGTCTGTGCAGACACTTTATCTCAGAAACGCGTGGAGGTATCGAGTTGAATATAAAACTATGTACTTAAATCTAGAGGGTTGCTCTTTTCAAAACTCTAAGGGGTGGTCCCTTAGAGTTTTGAAAAAAGCAACCCTCTAAGTCTACGCAGTAAAAAAATATGGCTGTTTCTGCCGCAAGTTGGTACAAAACCCTCGGTGCCCGAATCTGGCTCGCTCTTGACCGGTATTTAAACTCGGTTAGAATATAAAACACAACTGAAACGTTGAATTGCTATAGGTATCAAACCATTTATCAACAACACTGTTGGCAAATAAAAAATACACAAAAGCAACAAAATAATTGTTCAGTTACTATGCCATAAATGCTTGATAGGTACCTGGACTACAGTAAGGTACTAATTTAGGTTTCTACATACGTGAGAGTACACAATTAGGAAATATCCATACCAATATTACAAATCTAAAAGTTATTGTGTCTGTCAATTTGTCTGTTACCTTTTAATCCATAACGGCTAAACGGATTACGATGAAATTTTGAACGTAGATAAACTGTGACCCTAGTTAGATAGTAATATGTACGTTATACGTCCCAGTAGTACGTTCGTATGGGATATTTTTTGACCTAACAGCGGGCGCAGGCGCTGGCAATATTGGCGACTTTGACAACACGGTTGGCGCGGGTTAAATCCCCTCACGGAACAAATATGTATATGGCCTACAGATATTTGTTCCGGGTCTGGCCGTTTGTGTATGTGAGTTTAAATGTTTGTAAACGCACCCACGAATGCCCACGATACAGGAGAATTTCCTAGAGTGGGGCAACGTTTTTTTTTAAATAACTAGCATATATTATCGTGTCTGTAAAGGAGTACCCAAGGACCATTACCTGGGTACTATATCACCTTCAGGATCTGCTGAGCCTTTTCCCAAATAAATAGGCGAGGCCTTCCAGGGTTAAAGGATGCAGTTAAGACATCCACAAGCCACTTAGTGCTGAATTTGAGGTCTTTGGTAAGACTGGTTGTCACTCTTTCGACCCTTGACTACCCGTAAAGACTGTCAAAGATCTACAAATGACAGCCAGAACCAACAGTTTCACGTGTTGTCCAGGTAACGGAGGAAACTCGGTAAAAAATGCATGCGCGGCTTAACCTCGAAGATGGACCCGCAGTAGGGCTGTTATTAATTAACCCCGAGCAAAGTCGCGGGCATAAACTAGTAGTAGTAAGTAACACACTTGCATTTATTTGTAGAACATTAAAGCTGCGCCATCTGTAGTCATTCACACGATCGTAATGATTCTCCATAGACTAGGGTAGGGTTCCAGTGTGGGCGGAACTGGAAATACCAGGTTTTTTACTTCAAGAATGTCACCAAGGTAGTTATTATTTTAAGTGGTGTGTAAGTGTTGGCTAGGAGTTTGTCTAGACCTTTAATGTATTGGTAAGAAGGGAATATGACGGTGTATTTGAAGTTGCAACAATGTTGATTATTGTTCGACGTTTTGTCATGGAATTTTTATGAATAAAATATGGTATTGTTGCCATGTGATTTCCCTATTTTTAATTATGATTCATTTTAATACAATTTATTCATTTACGATTCATTTTATTGACGGCAATGACTGTCGACTGGGATCTGCTTCATTGTTCAAGTGGTCAACAGCGTGGCTGCTGATCATTAGGTCTTGGGTTCAAAGTGTTATTAGGTTTTTCAATAAGGCATTTCTAAATAGCAGCCACGTAGTCTAGATTTAGGGCCAGATGATGGCAATAGGCGCGCCCCCTATTACAACGAACTGAACTTTGACGGCAGGGTTGGCGCAGTGGCTGAGCGATTGACTGCTGCGCTGCGTGTCACGGGTTTGATTCTCGCACGGAACAAATATTTGTATGGCCTACAAATAGTTGTTTTGCGTCTGGTTGTTTGTGTATGATAGTTGAAATGTACCAACGATATAGGTATGAGAAATTCCAAGTGTGGGGGCAACGTTTAAAAAAAGACTGGGATTTTTTGAGGTGTACCTAATGGTACCCCATTAGGTACACCTCTACCTAACCCTGCTATGATTACAGGCGTGATAATATGCAAACTGTTGATGTATTTCAGGCAACTATCGTACACTATCGAAATAACAAAGGAAATGCATCAAGCGTTTCCCGTAACTCTTTAAATTTGCTCAATTGAAAATTACAACACTTCGGAAGTTTGGCTTTTATTGGTTTCGTTGACTTTTTTGCCATCGACTTCCGAAAGTAAAGCTATTTTACACTTTTTTTTTAAAGTCAGTTATTTCAGCATTTTAAGCTATGGTATAATGATAGATCACATTATTTTTATCGAGTGTCCATTTTCCATAGTTACTAAAAGATTAGCAGATCTTCCATATAGACATAGAGAAAAAATATGTATTATAGACGTATCGTCTATAATACCTACATATTTTTAGTTCAGTTTATGAGTTATCATTCATAAACTACCTAAGCAATATAAACAAAAATTGATATGGGACCACCTGAAAAGTATACCCTATCAAACAAAAAAAGAATTTTGCAAATCGGTCCAGGCGTCTTTGAGTGATCAGTAAACATACAAAAAAAAATTCTTCGAATTGAGAACCTCTTCCTTTTTTGAACTCTGTTAAAAATTACACGTTTTTTTATTTAAAACTAGCTCACGACGAGTGAGCTCTACAATTTGGTAAGATATCATATTCTATTTTGTACGCAGACTATATTATTCCAGCAATATTATTAGTACTGATGAAATGAATATCTATTTAAGTAACGTATGCAATAATTTATGTTAAAACGAACCGCACACCATGTTAATTTTCAGAATAATTCATTTACATTTGAAATTAATATGTCTGCCATTGCTAAAATTAGTCTACATCTATTCATCATATTTTTAGTAATTAATACAGAATGATAGGACGGTTGTGAAAACATTTTACAGCTGCGGATTATATGTGGTATTTTTGTAACGAATCTATATTTGTATCTAATTAGCTTTGATAATCCAAAATGGCCGCTTCGCAGAATCATACAATCTTAAAAAGGGCACAGACACACTTAGCATTATGAATTTTCACTTTGTGACCATTATGCAAGTTTTTTTAACATACCTAATTAAATATTTCCATTAAAAAATAAACGGACCAAGTACGACTCATCTACTGAACCGATCTTGAAAATTCTTTACGGCTACGCTCACGCTGCAAGCTACGGGGCATGAGCAGTAGAGTAAGCGACTACGGGAACGCGGGTGAAACCGCGCGAGGAACAGATAGTCCTAATTACCAAATTAAATATCGACGGTAATAAAAGAAATGTCGCTATAAGTAAAGCAGAATACTCTCAGAAACATTTAGAAGTAAAATTTCGCTGAAAGGTTCAAGATCCAGTTTCAAAAGTATTTTTTTAAAAAGTTACAAGGTTGACAGCAGGGCGTTGTTTGTAAATATTTTGTGAAAAACATTTTTTATCTATAATATGTATGTATTTATAAATTATATAAGTATGTATATCAGTTGTCTGGTTACCATAACACAAGCTCTGCTTAGCTTGGGATCAGATAGCCGTGTGTGAGTTGTCCCAAGATATTTATTTATTTTATTATTTTTCGACGACACGGCTGGCGCAGTTGCTTTGCGATTGGTTGCTGCGCTGCGTGTCGCGGGTTCGACCACGGCACGGAACAAATAAACACTAAGACCATGGGGTCCGAGTGCCAACCTATTTTTTCGGGATATCGTCAAGCGATCATCATCATTTTCCTGCCTTGTCCCATTCTATTTGGGGTCGGCGCAACACGTTTTCTTCTCCAGTCTCCCTTGACAAACGTCACGGCATCATTCACTCTTTTCTCCTGCATATCACTCCTTACACAATCCACTCATCTTTTCTTTGGCCTTCCTCTCCCTCACTCCATCCATCAACATTCAGATCCATCACTTTTTTGGTCACATGCGCTTCGTCCCTCTTCATTACCCTCTCGAGCGTCCTTATGAGCCCCCGGGGATCATAAGGAATCGGATGAAGCATACCAAGACAGACGAATGACGATTCATTTCATTAGTTCATTAAATCCTTACTTACTAATATTATAAAAGCAAAAGTGAGTTTGTTTGTTTGTTACGTCTTCATGCCTAAATGGCTCAACCGATTTTGATGAATTTTGGTACAGAGATAGTTGAGACCCTGGAGACGGACATAGGCATTTAAAAAAAAAAACGTGAGAAATGAGGGAGAAAGAAGGAAGAAAAAGGAAAAAATAGCTTTGCTATTACAATGAATAAGGCGCAAGGGCAAAAACTACAGGTAGCAGGTACCTGCAAATTAGGAAAGGGGAACTGTGTTACCCCGAATTTAACGCGATCGCAGCCGCGGGCAAAAGCTGGTAAAAAAATAATTTAAATTGAAGACGTCTATTGATTTCTAGGTTTTCAACTGTAGGTTCATTTGATGACCTAGTCATTTATCTCTTGTGTTGACCGTGTATAAATAAATCGTGTTACACGAACATACGTCGAACAAAAACGTTATTAACCACGAAGTACTATCAATGAATATAACATAGTGCTCGATCCGTCTGCCCGTTCGCACGCGTTCAATAATACATGCTGCCGCCCGCCGGCTTCGCTCGAGTCCTATGAATTAATCATGAGCATTTAACTAAATAGATACGTCATCGTTATCAGCGAGTATTGTCGGTAAATGGCGCTTGTGATTTGCAATTGGTCATGCAAACTGTCAGTTGCTTGTTTTTTTACTAGATACAAAATGTTTCAGGAATTTCGTATCTCATTGAAAATCATGATAAGCTTCTATTATATAAGATGCCGTGACGTCTGATAGGGGAGAATGGAAGAAGAAAACGTGTTGCGCCGACCCCAAATAGAATGGGACAAGGGCAGAAAACTGATGATGATGATGTAGCTTCTATTGTCATTTTTGTCGATTTCTGGGTGTGAGGTCCTGTGCCCACTTCTCGGGTCGGACAAAGTGCGGATTCTAGCTAGAGTTGAAGACCAGCTCCCAATACAACCGACTTGAATATAACAGTGTAAAGTGGGTGTTTTGGGTTACGGGTTGTTCGAAAGAGATACCGCGGCCCCGGAACATAAAGGGCAAAAGAAGGAACATGAGTGGGTTTTTAGTTAGTATGTACAAGTATGACATTGCCCCCGCTCCGCCCAGAGCGGGGAATTTATTTGATAAGACACACGTCTGCCTGGGGAAGTTATTTGATGATAAGACACACGTCTGCCTGGGGAAGTTATTTGATGATAAGACACACGTCTGCCTAACACTCCGGAGATACCAAGCGTGACGTTACTATAACATTATTAATTAATCCATTTAGTCTCAATTGGTATAGACAGGTATGTTAAAAATAACCTAATAATTTGTCTACAACTTTGACGAGTGTTGATGGGCAAAAACGACAAAATTTACATCATTTTTTGCAGGAATTGACCTTCTAATCTCAATTTTAGATCCCTTTCAACATCAAAAACTTTCTATCAACATTCAACAAAATTCGACTCAATGAAAACCTAATAAACAACCATTTACACGATCTCCATTGTCAATGAGATCAAAACAATTGTCAAACAAAACAGGATCAATAGAAACCATGGCAACTAATTAATTGTATTGTTGACAATTAACAATTTAGATCACTTTATTGTCAAGCAATTTGCTTCGGTATTACCTGGAACGTTTAGAGTTCAAAATTGCTCAACATACTGTAATAGTATTTTACTAAGGGCACAAACAGTATTAAAATAAATATTATAGTTAAAAAAAATATATAAAATACGCATGCTCGTTCATCGCAGCAAACCTTTTTATTTGGTGCACATAATTATCATGGTACTGCATGAAAAATAATTAGTCCGCCATCTTTAAAAGGCTGCCATATTGGATTTAGAATAAGACTACTTAGCTAACTTTGCATTGTCATCCAAATGAAAAACCAGCCAAGAGCGAGCTAGACTCGCGCACCGAGGGTTTCGTACAAACTTGCGACATAAACGGCCATATCATTTAACTCCTTAGACTTAGAAGGTTGAGTTTTTCACAGCACAAAGGGACAAAAGACTTAAGTATATGGTTTTAATTTCAACTCGATACCTTTACCCGTTCCCGACATAATGGGTCTTGACAGACAGACAGACGAACAACATAGTGATCCAATAAGGGTTCCTTTTTTCCTGTTGAGTTCCCTAAAAAATACTAGTCCGCCAACTTGAAAAGGCTGCCATATTGGATTTAGAATAAGGTCACTTAGCTAACCTCGCCTTGTCATCCAAACAAATATTTTCAAATGCGATTATACGATTAAGTATGACCTCTAGGCATCTAATCTAAACGCATCACAGCCATTTTTATCATCCAATACATTAAACCTAAACTAATAAACCAAGTTTATTAATAGGTATCATAAATTTATCTAGCAACATTCTTAAGTGTACTTACAGTACTAATAAGAACATTAGTAGTCTATCGATACAGTTAGTAACAAATTATCCAAAAATATACTAAATTCATCGCTAAAGAACATTAATAGAGACCATGTATCGTCTACAAAACAAATAGCCAGTACGCTACCAAAATAACGACACGAAAGGTCAGAAAAAAAAACTGATTAAAAATAAAAGAACAGAAAAACTTGACGTTCAATAATTATGTCTTCTTAATTTGACATAAGAATGACAGTCAAAATTCAATTATTTTGTAAAGAAAATCAATTTTCTTTTGAAAAATAAAAATTACAGTCCGACAAGTAATTAAAGAGGCTTGTTGGAATTAGGATAAGCAACGTTATTGATGAAAATTACACTTCTTATATTTTTTCTTTCTGTATCCTATGGTTAGTTTGTAAGGAGGTTGTCGCCTACATTTTTATGAAGCTGGCGCCCGCGGCGTCGCGCGCGTGATATCGAAAAAAATCCTATGTGTTATTCCAGAGTATAATCTACCTCTGTGAAAATCCCGAGTAACAAAAATCCGTACATCACATCCATACATCCATCCAAGTTTAACTTTTATAATATTAGTAGAAAGTGGGATATTAGTAGGAAGTTGGATAGCTGGGGCCCGCAGCTTCGCCCGGGTGATATCGAAAAAAAAAGTGTATCCTATGTGTACAGCCGTTTTGACGAGAAAGAGTAACAAACATCCATACATCCATCTCCACAAACATTCGCATTAGAATATTAGTAGGATTATGAGCAAAATTGAAACAACTGTTTTACAGAAATTGCTCCATGGTTCGGAACATAAAGGGCAATATAATTCGTTCTATTGCCGTTAATGTTCCGGGAAAATCCACCCCTGTTCGCATGGGTAGGTTTAAGTCACAAGCCTGACACAAACCAGAGCGGGGGAAGTTATTTGATATTTCTAATTATTGTGTCTTATTTCATGTTATTAATTTAAATAAACCTACCTAACAAACCTAGGATCCTATTCAAAGAACATTTTTTTTAAACTACGGTTTTCTTTGTATTCAAGAAAGTATTTCCGAGTCGTCGAATTGGAAAGACTTAGAAAATTGGTGAAGTTTTTTCTCTCTATAAGTTTAAAGGCTGTAAAATGATGTTAGCAAATTTCCTCGTGATAACTTGACACCTACATAAATGGGACCAGCGTAGGAGTTAGAGAAAATATCCCTTAAATACCCTTTGTATTTAAGGGATATTTTCTCTAACTCCTACGCTGGTACGCGTAGTATTTTCGGTCAAATTCCTATGAGAAAAAAATCTCAGCCCGAACTTGAATATTATGCTAAAGAAGAGGTCTTTCAAACAAATCTTTCGTCAATTTCGCAGCAATTTCGAACTGTCTATGCCTTGTAATTTTTTTTTCTCCCTCGAAGTCGCCATGTTTTCCTGTTGAATCCAATAACTCGCGTGAACGACTCGTAAGAATGAATCGCTTGTCTATGGACTTGTCAAATATTCAGTAAGGAGGGGGTGAAATCAGGGTGAAGGGGGTGTAACGTAAGTAGGTCAAGATCAAAGTAAACTGAGATTTGTTGATCTAGAAGTTGTAATTTATGATTTTATTTTTTGGGGACTTTTTGACGTTGATAAATATAGGGGTGTTTTTGAAAATTCTGTGCATTGTACCTTTTACCCGTAATATGGCCTATTTAGCTATTGTATAACTATTAATTTATTTAAGTTACTAGCTTTTGCCCGCGGCTTCGCTCGCGTTAAATTCGGGGTAACACAGTTCCCCTTTTCCTGATTTATGATAAATGATGTTTATTTTGCAAGTAGGTTTTCACAAACACTTTTACACGTCTTTTTAAAAAACTAGATGAGGCCGGTGTTTCGTACCCGACTACTCTGAGAAGAAACAGGCGAAACAAACTCAGAGGTCATAGTCTCAATTTGCAGGTACCTGCTACCTGTAGTGTTTGCCCTTGCGCCTTATTGATTGTAATAGCAAAGCTTAGTTTTACCTTTCTTCCCTTATTCTCCCTCACATATCCTACTCTTTTTAAAAAAAAGCCTATGTCCGTGTCCAGGGTCTCAATTATCTCTGTACCAAAATTTATCAAAATCGGTTTAGCCATTAAGGCGTGAAGACGTAACAAACAAACTCACTTTCGCTTTTATAAAATTAGTAAGTATAGTAAGAATAACTTTTGGTGTAGTGCTTTTGTATGTGAGGAGTGATAGCTTAGTCGTGTGACCTTAGGACTGCCATGTTATAGGTCACGAGTTCAAACCCAAGGCTTGCACTTCTTGAATTTTTGGACTCAAGCGCGTATTATATTATTTTCAAGTGCTTCGGTGAAAAAAATATCGTGAAGAAACCAGAATGCCTTTTTCACAGTAGATGTGGTTCTGTGGACGGTGAGCAATGTAGCGTAGTGTAGCTCACCGTCCGTCCATCTAGTGACTACAAAGCCGTGTCGACAGCGCAAACACGCGCACCTTAAAGAGATGTGTCAGTAAAGCAGAGGGGCTTGTTACCTTGGTCAGGATGAAACATGGGTTTTAGTCAGTAAAAGTGTGGTACTCCCCCAAGTTAGCTGATGATATCCGTAGGTGATTAATTTGTATTATTTTACTATATTTTTTTTAAAATGTTGCTCTACACTAGGAATTTCTCCTGTATCATGGGTGCGTTTCCAAACATTTAAACTAACATACACAAACAGCCAGACCCGAAACAACTATCTGTAGGCCATACAAATATTTGTTCCATACGGGGATCGAACTCGCGACACGCAGCGCAGCAGTCGATTGCTCAGCCACTGCGCCAACCGTGCCGTCAAATCATGTTTGTTCTTTTTCATTCATTATGTCAATAAACTTTTTTAATTTTACTTACTAACAAGGCAAGTTAAATAAAGCTTCTTTAAAAACCTAAGCATAGAACTAAACTCCTTAAGCAGCATAATCAGCTCTAGTACCCCATCACGCCATTACCTCACACCCCATGAAGCATCAACCTTTAATACACCGCTCCACGTGCTTCAAAACTTAATAACTTGTCTCTAGCACCATTTGCCCGCCATTTTGCTTATCTCCTGACGGTACACTGAAGCCATTACGTCCGTAATTGTGCAGTGTTGGCTTTGAGCCTAATACAGTATGCTTACGTTGCCCAGATAGATGCATACCTGATATGTTACCTTTGGAATCCATCTCTGGTGGGATCCCGAATTTAGGGACCCGTGTTAAGAAGTTAGGGAATTTACACACAAATTTTCGGCATGATTAGGTATTGCCGGGCGATACATAACTGCTCATAATGCATATTGCTCTTAAGATTGCCCCGGTTCTGTAGTGCGTCAGAGATGTTAGCACAGAACCGTACTAACGGCTTCTACGCAGTCGTACGGAAGAAGATAGCGTCTGTGGCAGCTAGAACCCGAGCCAGTACCAACAGCATTCTAAAAACAGTTACCGAGAGTCTGTTCTCCCCTTTTTTGAGGCATTTTGTGGAGAAGATGACTGCTTGATTCACTAGCTTTCATCTTCTGTACAAAGTGACTCATACTTTAATCGTTTTTTTTATTTATGTATGTACTAACACTAGATATAAGGCGTGCTACTAACACTATGGATATCTGGTATCCGAAAATAAATAAATTATTATATAACACGATGATTGCAATTCCCGAATGGATAGGCAGGCACGTCTACTTAATAGTACACCCATCAGACGACCTATTCAGATGACTTATACCATGAAACGGGCACAAAATCAGAGTGGCTGCTACTTTCTGGTGGAAAACCCAATAACACCGAATAAAAAGTGTTAGAAGAGCCATATGAAGGTTGGAGGGAGTGTACCGACCTGGGAGTAGAATCAAGAACCTCATGTTGTTGAAAGTAAACAGCCGAGAGATATGCCGCCCATAAGAACATAGCCGGCACGGTTGGCGCAGTGACTGAGCGATAGACTGCTGCGCTGCGTGGCGCGGGTTCGATCCACGCACGGAACAAATATTAGCATGACCTACAGGTAGTTGTACCGGATCTGTCTGTTTGTGTATGTGAGTTTAAATTTTTGTAAACGCACCCACGATAAAGGAAAAATTCCTAGTGCGGGCCAAGTTTTTATTTAATATAAATAACGGGTGATTTTTTAAGAGGTATAGGATTTGATTTTCAAAAAAAAACAAAAAAAAATTGAAAAATTTGATGAAATCTTTATTGGAATCGATAGAACGATCAATATAATTTAATGTTTGAAGATGATTTCATGCAAATGCTGGCCGCGGCTCCGGTTTAGATGGCCCATTCGCAAGGCCCAATTTCGGCACACTCTCTCCAACATATCAGCCGGTATATCACGAATAAATGCTTCAATATTGGCTACCAGTGCGTCAATCGTTGCTGGTTTATCCCTGTAGACATTGGCCGCCTAGATCACACGATCTAGGCGGCCAATTGACGGGCCCAAAACGTTAGATAAACTGCTCACCGAAGGCGCTCTTCAGAGCTATGCTCAACCTGCCGTGGAGGTGTAGTGCGTCTGGCATGTTCGCTGAGAACAGGGTGGACGATTTTTATGCAATAATGAGGAAGCGGGCCGCCTCCTTCATGTCCCGAATAAGAACTACTAAAAACGCAATTGTCAGGGCTGTGTATGACTGCTGCAAATTTGATATTTGTGATTTGTAATTGTATAATTAATGTATTTAAAATTGAATAATAATAATAATGTCTGAATCTTATCTATTTTCTCTTGTTTTTTTTTGTATTATGTAATTTGTATTTTTTTTTTGTGTAATGTATAATTGTAATTATGGGTGTACTACCTGAAATAAATGAATTTTTTTTTATTTTTTTTTATTTTTAAAAAATCACCCGTTAGTTGGGCGAATCAGCTTTCGTCATAAGAGTGCAAACTTTGCTGTCATAATGTCCAGGGCGAAGACTAAAAGCTAGTCCTAGTAATATTATAAATGCGAATGTTTGTGAGGAAGTATGAATGTATGTATGGATGTTCGTTACTCTTTCACGTCAAAACGGCTGAACGGATCTTGATGAAATTTGGCACAGATTTAGACTATAGTCTGGAATAACACATAGGCTACTTTTTATCATCACACGGGCGAAGCCGCGGGTGCCAGCTAGTTTAACATAACTCCTGTTAAGCCGATCATCTTCAAACCAGGGTAATCTGTAGTACTCTTAACATCAAGAATTTGTTGGACCCTATTTGCTTGAAAAAGGGTCCGTACAAATACTAGGTCTTGGCGGAATTACTTGACAAATAAGGATAGCCGGGTATTAGTGAGTTGGGGACCTCGTCACTAGTGCAAAGGAGAAGGAGAACTGGGTGTAACTGACAAATTGGTAGCACTTAAGTGGGTGTTGATAGAGGCCTTGAAGAATTGCCTTTCCAAGGTATTAACTAAAACGTAGTGTGAAATATTTGTTTATTTATAGGTATACTAGCTTTTGCACGCGGCTTCGCTTGCGTTTAATTCGGGGTAACACAGTTCCCCTTTTACTGATTTGCAGGTACCTGCTACTTATAGTTTTTGCCCTAGCGCCTTATTTATTGTAATAGCAATGCTAAGTTTTCTCTTTTCTTCCCTCTTTTTCCCTCATATCTCAATGTTTAAAAAAAAATAGCCAATGTCCGTCTCCAGGGTCCCGACTATCTCTGTACCAGTGTAAAATTTATCAAAATCGGTTAAGCTATGTAGGCGTGAAGACGTAACAAACAAACAAACTCACTTTCGCATTTATAATATTAGTAAGGAGTAAGGATTTCATACTCTGGTCATTATTAACGTCAATTCCTACTATATATTATATTAAACTAGCTGGCACCGCTTTGGCGTGAAAGAGTAACAAACATCCATACATCCATCCATTATTAAGGCGCGGCAATAAGCTAATCTTTAGGTTTTCGCGGAAGTGACGCTAGCTGCATCCTAGGCATGGTCTGACACAAGTACACGACAGTATTGCATCGAAAGAATAGAAATAAGGTCGAAAATATTTCGGTGTTTGATTTTATTTGAATATCATGTCCACCAAAATGTAGGTCATTTTGCAGTTTTTATTGAATATAAAAAAAAATACAGCTCCGTGTTTGAAAAAATTTAGATATATCTTCTATATCTATATCTTTAGTCTATACAATTTTCTTTATAAATATAAAAAAATATGATGGTTGTCGCTGAAAAAATTGAGAATTTTCGAGACGAAAAAATTTTTTTCTTGGTCTTTTTAAATTTTTTTTTTTTTCGTAGTACTAGACCACTTTTGTAAACTTATTTTGTGTAACTCTTTACTTTATGTATTGAACTATACACGGTAATTTTTGGGCTAGTGGCATGTACAGATACGGCTAACTTTGCGACGAAAAACTAGACGTTTTACGAAGTGTTTGCTTTGTACAGCGCCTTAAAAATCAAGATCAATTTAATGTTGACTTGGACATCTCACTGTCCTTAATATAAAATGCCTAAGTAGGGTGAATCACAACTAAATGCGAACAACCCAGAAAATACACCATGAAATAAGACTTACGATTCCCCTCCATTATATTGTCAGTTATTAATTAAACAATATCGTTGAAACAGTATCGAGAGTCATTAATTTCAATACCAGCAGGATCTTACTGATAATATATATCTACACTTCGATATAAGACACGCTGATTAAAATTTAATCCCAATTACTTCAATAGCCTTGGCTGTTCAGAATTGATTGGTTTTCATTATGTGCAATCCAATTTAGATCGGATTTTTACCTTAATGAAGTACGGTATAGCTTATGATTTGTACGGTCGAAGCGAAATATTTTGGGTCAAAAAGAGGATTTTAGAAGGGTTGAATAAATTATTAAATTCACTGAATACCCTATCGTTCATCAATTTCGATTGGTTTTGCATCAAAATTGTTTTGTGAGTATTTAGAATAGCTGAAAACTCTGCGAACAAACAAGGAACGAGCTAAATCGATCGTTTATCTTCCCTAGCTTTGTGATCAACTCCACAATGTAACAAAAGGATTTCTAGACCAAAAATCGGTCAGACTCTCGAACAAATCAAAACCGCCTCACACGCCAAAATTCAACACAAAAGACGGAATGCAGACATCAAAAACCACCTCTTGGCTCCAGCGCAGTTTCCTAACAAAGGCAAGAAACATCGAATACCCCATACTCAACTTTTAATTCACCCCTGAACGCTGTGAACTCCGACGCACTACTTTTTCCCATTCCAAGGCAGTATTTGCCGTCGACCAGTACAATAGGGCAAACAACCAAAAGGAAAGAATCCAGAGGCACACGAATGGATGAAAAGATTGGACACGACTCTATAGAGGCGCCTTTTAAAGTGGCTTTTGTGAGAGAATGTTTTTAAAGATTCCTGAGGACCGTTCCGGATTGAAATGAACTTGCTGATTCAGCTTTTTGTCTTTGATTGAGGACTTTGGTATGCAAACGATATTGAGTTTTGAATCTATAGCTTATTAGGTCTATAATGTGACCTCAATCAAGCCTTGGCGAACTGAATTGTCACTATGTCGGTCAAGGTCAATAACCTTATTGAGGACGAGCTAGCGGAACGTGCTAGGCTTACAAATAAGGTTGATAGGAGAAAGGAATTATTAATGAAGACTCGGTTTTAGATTTGGTTTATTTTACCCTGAAACTCTTAAGAAGGCATTGTGCTCATCATTATATAAAAACTAGCTTTAGGCTTATTTATTGTAAAAGCAAAGTTAAGTTTTCCCTTTTCTTACCTCTTTCTAACATAAAAAAATGCCTATGTACGTCTCCAGGGTCCCAACTACCTCTGTGCAAAAATTCATCAAAATTGGTTAAGCCATTTAGGTGTGAAGACGTAACAAATAAACAAGCAAACTCACTTTCGCTTTTATAAAATTAGTAAGGATTTAACTACGGAACAAACCCTAAAAATATGAGCGACTCCATACATTTGTGTGAACAGAGAGAACACAGTTTTACTTTAGTTTATAACTATCAAATAGTATACCTACTCTTCCATACTTCATTGGTAAGCCATATCTTAGCTTCCAAAAAGCCTTTCACTATCTCAGTCTATCAGTCTATTCACAAAGTCCTTTTCAATAACGCTAAACTCCAAAATGGAACTAGTGCACAGTCAACAAAGACTGAAAATTGAACGTCAATATCTTCCTACATCCTTACCACAAAGCGTAGTGCTGGGAGCAATCAAGTCGCATGTGGGCCGGCATCGGAGCAGGCTGTTTCGAACGAATATCGGCCCATAGCCTAATAACACAAAATATAGGTACGAACAGAAGACTATACCTAGGCTATTTGTCGAATATTTAGGTGTGCAATGAGCGCACAAGCCTCGAGCTAGGGCAGTGTGCAGTGTTAAGAACCGATGCTGTAGTATGACGTGTCTACACAGGCAGTTACAGTCAGCAAAACAGATAGTAAGCCCTCTTGTCACAGAGGGGCCTGCCAGGGCCACCGCCTACCGGTGTTGCGGGTTGTTCGAAAGAAATACCGCGGCCCCGGAACGTAAAGGGCGATAGAAGGAAAAAGGGTGGGTTTTAGTCAGTACTACAAGTCTGACACCCCCCCCCCCCGCTCCGCCCAGGGCGGGGAAAGTTATTTGATGATTTCCCAACCCAAAAAAAACAGATACAGTTGAAATAAAAAACTATAAGTAAATTATTTCGAATTAAGTTAAATTTATGTGATAGAAAACAAACGTTTTATTATAAAATTATTTATAAAATTTAAATTGAAGACGTCCATCGGTTTCTAAGCTGAAAAAAACAACTATAGCTGACAAGCCTGGTAATTTACTTCTTTTGCTGAATGTACATGAGCGTAGATGTGTGAGAAGCTCTATGTAACTAAGACACATTTCGAGTGGCCAAGGTGTCAGTTGGCCGGATTGCATCGACAAATACTACTGATATACGACTCGTGTTCGCAAATATCTTTGCCACGTCAGCGCAGGATCGTGAACGAGCAAGTAAAGTATGATGATTAACTATAACATCATTTCACAGCAAGTGCACTCGCGTCAGTCATTTGTTTGACATCCCCACGCACACAAAGACACGCTTCAAATACAGCGAATGTTAGCGGGACTTGCGTCCAGCATTTGATTGACAGCTTTACGCACACATAGACACGCTCTATTTACAGTGAATTTAGGGCGGTAGCGACGACTCCTGGCCACTGTTGATGCGGGTCTGTGGACGGTGAGGAATGAGTAGCACACCGTCCTTCCGTCCAGTGACGACAGGCCGAGTTGACGGCGCGTTAGTGTTCCACGGGCGCCCCGAGGAAATATCAGCAAAGCAGACGGGCCTGCCAGGGTTGCGGCTTGTTTAAAAGAGATACCGCAGCCCCGGAACATAAAGGGCAATAGAAGGAACATTTTAAGCGGTTTTAGTTAATAAAAGTCTGACACTCCGGCCCGCTCAGCCCAAAGCGGGAGGTATATTTGATGATTCGCTATCCGCAAAAAAGGGCGCTAGCGACTGTTATTTATTTGTTTGACGCGATGCTGGGCCAGTTAATTTAAATCTGTCTCTAAATAATGGAACTCAGATCCAGCATGTCCCTTTACTGTCCTCCCACAGCAACGCCCTAAGCCGAGGCTCGTAGCTCGCACCCTTATTTCCCCGAGGCACCCACATGATAGGCACGGTTAAGCAGCCGACAACCTCATAGGTTGAACTGCGAGATGCCTAAAAAAAAAACAAAAAAAATATCTGTGTGTGCACCTCTTTCGTTCGTAGTATAGAACTAACCTTTTTGGAACTATCTACTCTATACTAATCGTTTATTTATATATCAACTTGTACACATTTACGACACCATATACATATGTGCATTTACGTCTCAGGTACGGTTTAATCGTAATTGAAATCTCAATTTAGTGTCCTCGAATTTGAATAGGTTATAAATAAGATTATTCAGATTATTCATAATTGTCTTGGTTGGGATCTTTGGGATGTTAGACGAGGAAGTTTTAAAGTTCAAAGGGAATCATTTTGATGGAGGTTTGATGTCATATGTGTTTCGGTTGTAGTCAGCCATTTTGTTTGAAATTTAAATCTACTATTTATTTATTTACACACAAAATACTTGACAAAATCAAATCAAAAGCATTTATTTCAAGAAGGCCAGTTACAGGCACGTTTGAACTGTCGAAACAATGACGACAATTTAATGAAGCTACAGTCCAAGTCACAACGCATAATAACTGTGAAAGTACTGTAGTTGCTGTTGACAGGAACTTCTATCTGAGAAATTCTGGCTACTGAGTCATTTAAATAATCATACCATCACGCCTGCTATCTCCAAGGGTTAAGCAAATGTGTACCTAACAGTGCATCTACATTTCGCCAATCATGTTAAGTCACGTGTAATAGGAGCGACCCTATTGGCAACAAGCGGGCATAAAACCAGAGTCGTGTTTCATTTAAATAAACTTTTCAAAATTTGATTCAGTCGAATGATATCACAAATTCTAGTTGGAAATCAAAGTTAGTCAACAATATTAAACGAAAATGTGTTCTATGATATCTCCACACATATTCGTAGTTTCGTATTTACACACATCCTTAGAAGTCTAAACAATTCAAATTGCCCATCTGAACTAACAATTTGTGTGAATGTTCCATTTGATATATTCAATAACGTATTCAAAGTTATCGACCCAATAATATATTCACGACTAGTTGAATATCAAATTGGACCACGAACCAAATTGGTATCAGCAGCAATTTCCCTTTCCAATGAAGATTTATAATTTACGTGTAATAACGCCTGAAATATTGCTAATAGATTTCAGTCTAGACAAAACGGTGGGAAATTGTCTTGAAATATAATTTCGGACCAGAATTCAGGTAAAAGCCTAATATTCTGAAAGCACGAATAACATAGTAGTAAGATATTTTAATTTATTTTATTTCGGCTCTAGGATATAAATTTGTTGTCGTGCTACCCTACCATGACGTCTTACAACAGTACTTATTCCAGTGAGAGGAAGAGACAGAGCTATACAGGATCTCTAGCGCCATCTCTTTCTCACACTGGAATAAGTAATGCTTCAAGACGTCATGGTGACCCTACTGGCAAACACAAAAACGATTATTACAGGTAGTCGAATACAATATTAATTTCTTAGCCTTAAAACATTCCATAATATCTACAGAAGACTTGAAATTGTAGGCCAGCATAAAAACAAGGGATCCAAAATAACCGCTTTAGCAGAATCATTATAGGTTTTTAATATGAATTAAGTGTAAAAAAAATCTTGCCCATTCTACTCCATAGAGATCTACGCTTTAGAATGGGCAACTACAGTACTTTCACAACTTATTATATCTTGTAACTGGGACTGTAGCAACATCTTTATTGTTTAACTAGCTGTGCCCAGCGGTTTCACCAGCTGCTCACTTAGGGGTATGAAAAATAGATGTTGGCCGATTCTCAGACCTACCCGATATGTACACAAAATTTCGTTTAAATCGGTCCAGCCGTTTCGGAGGAGTATGGGAACGAAAACTGTGACACGAGATATTTATATATTAGATTAGAAGATGACTGTCAAACTACAAGCATCATCTGCCGGGGTTGCGGGTTGTTCGAAAGAGATACCGCGGCGTCGGAACGTAAAGGGCGATAAAAGGAACATGGGTGGGTTTAAGTCAGTATCAGTCTGACACTCCCCCCCGCTCCGCCCAGGCCGGGGAAAGTTATTTGATAATTTCCCACCCGAAAAAAAATAATTATAACTGTATTGGAATTGAGTTTGTGATTGTTCGTCTAGTGGCACCTTGTGTTTATGATTTCATTAATCTATGAATAATGGCTGCAACGTTGTTTTCGTAATTTGGCTACTTTTAATCCATCCTAATATTATAAAAGCGAAAGTGAGTTTGTTTGTTTGTTACCTCTTCACGCTTTAATGGCTAAACCGATTTTGATGATTTTTGGTACAGAGATAGTTGGGAACCAGGAGACGGAATTTTTATTAAAAAAAAGTGGGATTTAAGAGAGAACGACGGAAGAAAAGGGAAAACTTAGCCTTGCTATTGCTATTTACAAATCAATAAGGCGTAAGGGCAAAAACTGCAGGTAGCAGGTACCTACTGTGTCATACCGAATTTAACGCGGGCGAAGCCGCGGGCAAAAGCTAGTTTATTTATATGTTGTAGCTGTTTGTTATCCTCGAAATAAATAAAATAATAATAACATATCATCTACCTCCATACAAAAGAAACACACTGATTACAAAACAGAAAAATTGCAAGGAAAAATAATTCAAGATGAACCTGGGTACCTCGCCAAAACTCTGCAACATTCAAACTAGAAAAGTACTCACATGAACAATAATGGCGCCGTATAATAAATTGTGAACCCCTCTTAAATCAGTGCAGCGAAACATAAAGTAAGGTATGGTATGGACACAGAATATATCGGTACAGAAGCTCCATAAACGCACGCACACTTGACGAGAATGAACATTAGTATTTAAGACTAGCTGGCTTATCGAAAAATCATAAAATGCTATGTGTGTCCTATGTGTGTATCCTATGTGTTATTCCAGACCATAAATAAATAAATAAATATCTTGGGACTACTCACACACGGCTATCTGATCCCAAGCTAAGCAGAGCTTGTGTTATGGTAACCAGACAACTGATATACATACTTTTATAATTTATAAATACATACATATTATAGATAAATCACACCCAGACACAGAACAAACAATCATGCTCATCACACAAAGTTTGTCCTGAGTGGGAATCGAACCCACGACCTCCGGCTTAGCAGTCAGGGCCACTAACCACTAGACCAACAGGCCCGTAATCTACCTTTGTGCCAAATTTCATCAAGATCAGTTCAGCCGTTTTGACGTGAAAGAGTAACAAACATCCATACATCCATCCTCACAAACATTCGCATTTATTATATTAGTAGGATCTTAAACTGCATTGAAGGTTCGGTCAACATGTTACAGACAAATTGCAGTCGCCGTAGCGGACACCAGACAGATAGTGTACTGAAATATCTGACTGTTTTCAATGCCCGCAAATAGTCCGCAAACAGACTATTCAAGCTAGAAGTAATTAAACAAAAACGTTGTCCTACACAAGGATTTTTTTCCTATATCGTGGGTGAGTTTACAAACCTTTTAACTCACATATGCAAACAGCCAGACCAGAAACAACTACCTGTAGGTCATACAAATATTTGTTCCGTGCGGGGATCGAACCCGCGACACGCAGCGCAGCAGTCAATAGCCACTGCGACAACCGTCAATGATGCCTTGGCGTTGGACAAGAGAGAATAGAAGAAGAAAAATTGATGCGCCAACCCTAACTAGAATAGGATAAACGCAGGAATATGCTCTTGTTCCAGCTAGATCTTCGTTTGTTTGGTCTGAATCTACCTTCAAACAAACGACAGTCACCAGTGAGCTTGCACTCGCTGTACGTAAACGCGTGTCTATAAGGTGTAACATAAAAAACTTTTTTGCAAAAAATAAAACCGACTTCCAAAAAAAAAAGTGGAAAATAACTTTATTTCCGGAAGTCGGTGGCTTTTGTTGGTTTCGTTGACTTTTTTGCCACCGACTTCCGGAAATAAAGTTATTTTCCACTTTTTTTTTTGGAAGTCGGTTTTATTTTTTGCAAAAAAGTTTTTTATTTCAGCATTTTTAGTTATAGTATTATGATATAATTCGCAAACACGGTTATTTTTAGCTTTTTAGTGCGTAGGTCCCGTCTTAAATACAAGCTTTAGGCAGTTGTCTCACCAACGACGAGAAAACGACTAACTATCGGCTATTTTCTCGCTCAAGAAACGTACAATAGAATACTTTCCGTGTGAATAAAAGAGATGCATATACAAACAGTTGATCGCTGACTGTTCACACTGCCGGCGAGCACTCGCTTCACTAGTTTGTAGCTGAGCGACAAGAGCTATGAAAGATAACACTCACTCGGCGATACTCGCCAAGCGATTAGAAATCACGCCGAGAGAGCAACCAGTGGTCATGTCATTTGGTCGCGTATGAGGCCGCAAGACTGACTGTACGATTGACTGCCGCGAGCGAGTGATGCGAGTAATCGCCCGCCTCACTCGCACACTCGCTTATAGCCGAGCTACACAAATATCGGAACTACGCACTTGCTCCCCACGTCTCGCTAACTCGTTTCTAGTTCTAGCTCTACTCGTTACTCGTTAATCGTTGCCGGTGAGACAAGTGCCTTAGTTCCACATCACGCTATAGTATTTAATACTATCTAAATTATGCTTTAGTTTAAAACCAATTCAGAAATCATATGCATCATCGCCTAGGGGATACAGCTGATACTTGATCTAATGATTGATTATGTTTCTTAATGACTGGGTGAGGGGAGGGGAGGGGGTACGGGCACCCTGCTCCCACTCGCCTGCCTACCCTGGCGAAACCCATACTTATACATGTGATTGCAGCAATCGCGGCAGATTTGCGGTCATTTATTGAAGAGTTCCGTTGTATATCACTGAAGATCTATCACCAAATTAAAATACAATCACCTCAAAAAACTGCGATGACCTTCCAAATCATAGTGCATAGCGTTTTTTTTTGTTCATTTGTCTTCGACAACCTCTAAAATTATATCATCAACGTAGACGAAATCAATCTAATACGCATTATTAAAGATAACTCAAAAACTACTGGCCGGATCTTGATATTTTTTTTATGGGACCAAACGACAACCACCAGCTTTCGAATAAAAAAAGAATCATCAAAATCTGTTCACCCAGACCAGAGTTATGAGGTAACAAACACAAAAAAAAAAAAAAAAAAAACATACAGTCGAATTGAGAACCTCCTCCTTTTTTGAAGTCGGTTAAAAATAAATGCAAGACCACCCATGTGGTTTCTCGGACCATGAAATTGAACATCCGTGGTTCTACGAGTTCTTGAAACTTGTAAAAAAGGAATTAGACTTTGTATATAACACGCGATGAGCCTATCAATATGTATGGTAGATTTTTTTTTAATGTTTCTTTCTTGTATAAAAACTTTACCCCACACTAGGAATTTCTACAGTATCGTGGGTCCGTTTACATACATTTAAACTCACATACACAAACAGTCAGACCAGAAACGACTACCTGTAGTTGATACAAATATTTGTTCCGTGCGGGGATCAAACCCGCGACCCGCGGCACAGCAATCGATAGCTCAACCACTGCGCCAGGCGTGTCGTCTAACACACACAAGCGTGTCGTCTAACACACACAAGCGCAGTCGTTTTACATGACATAAGTTGTATAGTTATATTGTGCGTGCGTTTTCGCAACTAGCCTTCTGTGTCTATCTACTCTATGGCACAGTCGTACAGTACTGATTAAAGTTTGTATTGCGCCGTCTGATTGTGCTGCACTGTTCGCCGATTTCTTTATTTCAAAAGGAAGGAATGGAGTCGTTAAGAGGCGTGGAATGGACAGGTTCGGGTGATAGAGAGGTGTGAATGCTATGGTAGTGGAAACCGATGTTCTATGATGTAATTATTTTCACTAGGAATTTTTATAGAATCTGTTTAAGAAATGCGAGTAAAAATCGCTGTTTGACCTTTGATAGGTATTGTAAAAGTTATAGTTTATCTAAGACATCACATATAGCGGTGTAGGAATACATCGTGAGGAACTCGCACTTATCCTACATAGATATAATACTTATTATAAACTAATATTATAAATGCGAAAGTTTGTGAGTATGGATGTATGTTTGATCCTCTTTCACATCAAAACGGCTGAACGGATCTTGATGAAATTTACCACAGAGGTAGATTATAGTTTGGAATAACACATAGGAAACTTTTTTCGAAATCACGCGGGCGAAGCTGCGGGCGAAAGCTTTTAATTGACGGGCCTGTTGGTCTAGTGGTTAGTGGCCCTGACTGCTGAGCCGGAGGTCGTGGGTTCGATTCCCACCCAGGACAAACTTTGTGTGATGAGCATGATTGTTTGTTCTGTGTCTGGGTGTGATTTATCGATAATATGTATGTATTTATAAATTATATAAGTATGTATATCAGTTGTCTGGTTACCATAACACAAGCTCTGCTTAGCTTGGGATCAGATAGCCGTGTGTGAGTTGTCCCAAGATATTTATTTATTAAAAAAAAAATAATCCTTACTAATATTATAAAAGCGAAAGTGAGTTTGTTTGTTTGTTACCTCTTCACGCTTTAATGGCTAAACCGATTTTGATGAATTTTGGTACAGAGATAGTTGGGAACCAGGAGACGGAAATAGGTTAACTTTTTTGAAAAAAAAGTGGGATGTGAGGGAGAAAGAGGGAAGAAAAGGGAAAACTTAGCACTGCTATTACAAATCAATAAGGCGCAAGGGGAACTGTGTTACCCCGAATTTAACGCGAGCGAAGCCGCGGGCAAAAGCTAGTAATAATATAAGTCTGAAACCGCTAACCCGTCTTGAGCAAGCGTGGTGATTAATGCTCGTGCCTTCTCTATATGAGTAGAGCCCATGGCCCAGCAGTGGGATAGTTATAAGCTGGTATTATTTATTCATTGTTAAAGAGTTGTACACAAATTTTCATTTAAAGTAAAGTATATTCGATCTTTCTTAGACCAAAAGATATCAATGGGATGTTTTCTTATTGACAACAGCATCCAGTTTTGAAAATTTATTTAGAATCTGAAAAAGCACTCTCCAAAATGAATCCCAAATATTTTACAACTTACTAATAAAACATACGAATAAACTAGATTTATTTAAGTCATATCTTTTGGTAGATCTTTGTCTATTTTGTGATCTTTAAGCAGAACTACCCTACTTATCCTCTTTTCTAAATTCTAGGCATGCAACTTATGAATGGCACAGTCATAATGTTTGCCGTCACCACGTTCCGTTTTATATTTAACAGAGAGACAAGTAAAGCGACTTTTCTTTAATATATGAAATTGCTAGCTGGTGCCCGCGGTTAGGCTCGCGTGATATCGAAAAAAAATCCAATCCTATGTGTTATTCCAGACTACAATCTCTGTGCCAATTTTCATCAAGATACGTTCAGCAGTTTTGACGTGAAAGAATAACAAACATCCATACATCCATTCAAACAAACATTTATAATATTAGTAAGATAGGATAGTATATATATAGTAGGATGATTATAATATGATATGAAATGAAATTTGAAATTTTTAAAGATAAAAAACCGGCCAAGAGCGTGTCGGGCCACGCTCAGTGTAGGGTTCCGTAGTTTCCCGTCCGTCACAATAAGTGTTCCCACTTATGAGTTTAAAGGTGGAGGAGGAAATTATTTTGTACAACTTTTTGTCTTTTTTGTACAAAAACTGTTGTGTCAATCAAGTTCAAAATGATTTTCCTAGAAAGTCCTTATAAAGTTCTACTTTTCAGATTTTTTTCATATTTTCTAAACTTATGGTTCAAAAGTTAGAGGGGGGGGGACACATTGTTTTTTACTTTTGGAGCGATTATTTCCGATATTATAGACATTATCAAAAAATGATTTTAGTAAACCCCTATTCATTTTTAAATACCTTTCCAACAATATATCACACGTTAGGGTTGAAATTAAAAAAAAAATCACTTCCCACTTTACATATAGGGTGGCTACCCTAATAAAACATTTTTTTCCAATTTTTATTTTACCACTTTGTCGGCGTGATTGATATACATATTGGTACCAAATTTCAGCTTTCTAGTGCTAACGGTCACAGAGATTAAGCGAGGACGGACGGACGGACGGACGGACAGACAGACATGGCGAAACTATAAGGGTTCCTAGTTGACTACGGAACCCTAAAAAGGCTTATTCGTCAACTCGCGCCTCATAAACTCGCGACTGCGCGCGAGTTAGCACCTTCTGGTTTTACCTAATTTTGTTGTAGTCAACTCGCGACCGAGTGAAAATCTGACGTATTTACAGTCATCTACAAAAGTGTTTTGCCTTTTGTAAATACGTCAGATTTTCACTACAACAAAAATAGGTAAAATCAGAAGGTGCTAACTCGCGTGCAGTCGCGAGTTTATGAGGCGCGAGTTGACGAATAAGCCTAAAAAAAATGCAAAAAACCGACTTCAATAAAAAAGTAGTCGGTGACTTTTGTTTGTTTCATCTATTTTATGGGACTGACTTCCATTATATGGGACTCCAGGATAGGTGCACACAATCGACGGAGAATTCGAGTAACAAACATTTTAAAATGAACTCGAATTGAGACACTCCTCCTTTTTTGAAGTTGGTTAAAAAGATAATAATTCCGCAGATCTTAAGGCCCAAGACAGAATGGTAGATATAATGTAATCGTAATTTCCTTTTGTCTTAATAATAGCCAGTTCTATCCCTTTAAAGGTAAACGTATTGTTGTATAAAATAATGGCAAATATTTATTCATAGTCAGGAACGAAGTCTGTGGTTAATTTTCTTTATTACTGCATCGTCAAAGAAACTTGATCTTTATTATTTACAACAATCTTAGGGCCTCTTAAGGTAAAGAAAAAAAAACCTATATATAAGAATAAATAATCATTGATTGTCTGTATAGTCCTTTCATATTTATATTACCTCTAGATTTACATCACTTTCAAAATCATTGTTATTCATTTTTCGCGTGATTTTCGTAGTTTTTATGCCGCCTGTTGGCCTCTTGACGTGGCTTTATTTATTCATTTATTTCAAGCACCAAAACGACTCATTTTAGGTAACATCAAACACAAAATACATATATTCTAATTTCAATCCTTACTAAATCCTAACTAATATCATAAAAGCGAAAGTGAGTTTGTTTGTTACGTCTTCACGCCTTAATGGATAAACCGATTTTGATACAGAGATAGTTGGGACCCTGGAGACTGACATAGACTGTATATAGTCTGGAATAACACATAGGATACTTTTTTTGATCATCACGCGGGCGAAGCCGCGGGCGCAAGCTAGTAAAAAATTAAATCATATAATGCTGATAAAAACACAGTGATCTTTATTTTCATAGTAATAAGGTTTTTGATAGATTGTAACCGTGAGAGGTAAATTAACTATGACAGGACTGTGGGTCTGGTCATTCGATATAGTCTTTGCCTTAAACTTTATAGTTTTCTTAAAGCGTGAAGATTTTATAATTTGTGTATAATAAGTTTTATTAAATGTACACACGACGCCACATTAACCTATACAAAACCATTTTTACCTGATCTCTCTCTACTACGGTGTGCGATCCGTAGTAGAGAGATCAGGTTATAATAGTTTAGAATAGGCTGACCTGTCGTCGTGTGTACTAAAGCGTTTAATTTTCCAGTCACATCCAATCCAGCACTGACTGACTCAACTGACCATTTAATAATACCAGCGTCTGCTCAAGGCTTCGCTCCTGTATGTAGGGAAATTAACCCAGGGAATCAGATCAGTTTGTTTTGGAGATTAACCCCTACAAAGAAAGTTTACCTGTATAGAATAAAAAAGGGACTAAAAAATATATATTATTGTTTGTATGTATGCGAAAGGAAATATTTGAAATCAAAATACTAGTGCGGAAACTCTAGTGCCTTGAGCAAGCGTACTGTACTGGGGCCTAAGTCTGCTATTACAATGGTGTCAGAATGGTCGATCACTGATCGCATAATGGTTGATTTTGACAAGTTTAGTATGTAGTAGATTACCAAAATTATCAAAATCAACCATAATGCAATCAGTGATCGACCATTCTGACACTATTGTAATAGCAGACTAAGGCCCCTGATCAATGGTTATTTATTTTTTTCCAATTCGTTGTGAATGAGTGGACATGGTTGGCCTTGTAGATTCCGATTATCACTTTTATTAACGTATTATTTATTTTACGTTTTGTAAAGTAAGCAATGACAATTATTGTCGGGCTTACGCTGTTTTCTCATACTTAAGTACTAACGCTGTAACAACAACATTGTAAAACCAAATGATTTTAAAAGAGTATTCATGAAGTTTATTGCCGGTTCTTCTCCATAGGAAACGACCAAGCCGAACCGTGCACATATTCTCGACGTTTTATAAGTGCCCATGGAGGTCTATGTGACATAAAAATATTTTGATTTTTTCATGCATAAAGACATTCTTAGAATTCTCGAAATCAAAAACGGGTAGAAACTTATTAAAAACCAACCTTTGACTCAGAATCACTACAAGGCTATTAAATATTCCTCCGAAATATGTCTTTATCAAACTTAATAATAATTCCTCTATATGTTTCATTGTCTCTTCTTGGAATATTTCTGAACGGTTTTTCTGAATTTCAGAGGAATACATTATTTTTATTATTATATATTCCTGTGGAATTTTGAACCTTTAAATTTATTTCATATGAAATTCAGTAATTAAATGGGAAACCAACTTTGAAAATCCACTGCCCAAATAAATAACAAAATTTATTTTGAGCACGCATAAATTCACCTTACAAGATAAAATTGATTCCCTAGATTACACGTTTCTTATTGTATACAAAACTAGCTTTTGCCCGCGGCTTCGCTCGCGTTATATTCGGGGTAACACAGCTCCCCTTTCCTGATTTGCAGTTACCTGCTACCTGTAGATTTTGCCCTTGCGCCTTAATGATTTGTAATAGCTAAGTTTTCCCTTTTCTTCCCTTCTTTCTCCCTCATATCCCACTTTAAAAAAAAATAGCCTATGTCCGTCTCCTGGGTCCCAACTAACTCTTTACCAAAATTCATCTAAATCGATTAAGCCATTAAGGCGTGAAGAGGAAACAAACAAACAAACTCACTTTCGCTTTATATAATGTTAGTATGGATTCTCGTGTCACAGTTTTAGTTGCCATACTCCTTCGAAATGCGTTGACCGATTAATTATGAAATTTTATATGTATAATCGGTAGGTCTGAGCATTAGTCGTAACCTATTTTTGATACACCTCATTGATAGGGTGGCCCTCTCTCGAAGGGGACCTGAGCAGCGGGTGAAACCACGGGGCACAGCTAGTATTTTAAGTCATTTTGTACCTACTCATTAACCATTACTCTTCTATTTTGTTCTGAAGCCTATTATTTTCAAAACAATCACCTATCTCACCTAATTCAGGGGTTGCAAATCTTAAGGACCAAAAATAAAATAATGTTGAATGAGGAGACGTGACGTCAAATAATTTAAACTAAGTGATTGTATAAGGAATATAATTACTATCAACTGTTAACTTTTTTAAATTACTAATAGAGTCACCGCCAAAAATCGCGGTTCCTAATCTCATCTCATCATCTCTGAAAATAATGCCTCACTCCGGAAAGTAAAAACATAACAGATAGATAAAAATATTATCAAAATTGGTGGCTTGTCTAAAATATAGTGTCACGTGCCATCAATGGCGCGCATGCCATTGGTTTGCCATCTCTGACCTAGGCTATGAGACCAAAAATAATATCTGCAAATCCACCCATGACTAAATAAGAACAATAATAATCGCACAAAATAGTGGGGCTAGCGCACTTTTATTGCAATTAAGAATGAATATCGATTAGCCACGGTCAGATTACAATTACGACTGTAAAAGGCACACCATTCAGTTGCCGTGCTAAATCATTGATAACGGTTGTGCGCACGCGTTTAGCTAAAAAACGGGGAAAAGGATTTGTACAAATACATCTGGGGATTGAAGGACCGAATTCATTTGACATTACTGGGGAGTTGGTCCTTCGGGCCGGATACTTCATTAAACTGTGAGAAAACAGCCAAGTGTTGAAAGAAAGGAAGGTGTTTGAATGTGTAATATGTTTATTTACGTCAAGCAAAGAGGAAGAGATACTTCCTGAAAATGATACAGATTCAAGTGACAGTGTTTATTCTTTATACCCTATTACTCCAGGGCGCAGGTGTTGGTGAGAAAGCATTCAGGGCCTGCAAAACCTATGGACAGTTCATGTTAGAGTGTCGAAACGTATTGTTTCCAAAACAAAGAGTAAGAGTTCCTGTCGACTATCTTTTATACCCTCACATGGTTTTAATTGGGTTCCGAAGATCAGCACCAGATCCACCTTCATGGAAGTGTGGAGGAAGTTTGATCAGTGAAAAATGGATCCTAACTGCAGCCCACTGCACCGAGGATAGAGATGCAGGACCTGCAAGTATTCTGAGAATCGGAACAGCTACCTTCGAATTTGATGAAATTGATGAATTGGTTCAAGAACGGAAAGTAGCTGAAATCATATCTCATCCAAAGTATAAACCCCCTTCGAAGTACCATGACATAGCATTGATGAGAGCAACTCCAGCTTTTTTTCTAAGTAGAGATATCAGAATTGCTTGCTTGCACTTAGGAGAAGATATTAGCAACTTTAACTTAACAGTCATCGGCTTCGGAAAGACGGCTTCAAGTGCGACATACGGAAGTCAGACTTTAATGAAAGTCGATGTCGATCCGATAGCCAGTGAAATATGCAATCGTTCCATGAAGTTTTTAATCAAGAAGAAGGTTCTAGCTGAAGGGATTACAAGGAATCAGATCTGCGCTGGTGATTATGAACATGGGGGACGGGATACCTGCCAAGGGGATTCTGGGGGTCCGATGCAAATTATGGAGGAACGCGTTGATTGTATCCACAACTTTCCTTTGCATAAAATTGTTGGAGTGACGTCTTTTGGCAGAGACTGTGGAAGGAAGATGAGTCCAGGTGTTTATACGAGGGTTTCTGCGTATGTGGACTGGATTGAAAGGATTGTTTGGCCTGGTTTCTAGAGGAGAATTTCAGGTACTTATACGTATTTCATGCTGTGAGACTAGGTTTTATTTGCGTCAAGAGATGTTATCTAAAGTCAAATTTAATGCAAGTACAAATATACTTATAATTTCTATCATTTTTTGGAATTCTTTGACCTCCAAATACTAACCTTGTCATATCGAGAATATTTTAAAGTTGCCGAAAGTGAAAACAGTAACAAAACGTTCAAAAACTTTGAACTCACGACCTGACCAGTCAAGCATAACCTCGGCTCAAACAACAACAAAAAAACTTACCACAACGGAAAACATAAAAGGGTCGAAAAAAACCCCATCTTCCAAGATCATTTCGTCTGCACACGACAGCTTCCTTACCGCTATTATTTACAAAACTCTTCAGTCGTGTAGGCTTACCTGAAACGAACAGAATATTTTCATGAAAAAACCCGTGCGTCAATGTTTTAGCCGTTCACGGGTAGTGGGCCCCTTGGCCTGGAATGTGAGGGGTTCAAGTGGGCCATAGTTGTGGACCGTGGCCCAACGGGATGTGTAGAGTTATTTTTTTAGGTAAATCTTGGATAGTACGTGTGGCTATGTTATATTTTAAGTTCATAATGTTTTATTTGGATAAGGTGTGCTTATGCTACATTCTTTATGGTTCGTTTATTTAAATTAAAGGTAAATTCAAGTCTATTTAGTATTGACAAACACTTATGGCTTAATAACTTGAAAAACTTGCAATATCAATGTCGTTCAGCTTGACAGTTCAACAACATTCATTGCGTTATTTACTATGCTAAGCAGACGATTTTTTCCAACTTAAGAAGCAATGGAATAGGAATTGTCTTTAATATCTTTCGGATTATGATTGAAAAATGCATAAGTAATTACGCATTTTTAATGAGCTGAATTAATTTAATATTGCTACTAAGAGATAATTAGCACATCGTCTAAATACATTTGAAGAAAAGACATGTATTATAGAAGATAATTCATAAACAACCGAAGCAATATAGATCATATTAATATGCGACCCTTTAGGGAGTATTTATACCTTATTATAACTTTTAAAATTGGCTCACAACTGACGGAGAATTCGCGTAACAAACATTTCAAAATATTCAATCGAATTGAGTACCTACTCTTTTATTTGAAATCGGCTAATAAAACAAATACATGCTAACTTTATTCCACAATAATATGACCTTATTTACAAAAACCACCAAGTGGCCTACTTTATTTTTGATCCATAACAGCGTTTGGGCAGGAAAATATGTAAATGTCACATTGCGAGGTCCACCAAACTTCGAAGGTTTACAGCCCCCGGCCTTAATGCGAATATAAAAAGTATTGTTTAGAAAAATAACCAGCTGTTTGGTAAGAGTTCAGGGGTAGGTATATCTTGCCGGGGTTGCGGGTTGTTCGAAAGAGATACTGCGGCCCCGGAACATTAAGATCAATAGGAAGGAGCATGGGTGGGTTTTAGTCAGTACAAGTCGGACACTCCACCCCGCTCCGCCCAGAGCGGGGGAAGTTATTTGATGATATCCCACCCCAAAAAAAAAAGATATCACAGACATCGATGAAGTAAAGCATCGTGAGAAAACCTGAACTTGTAAACAATATAACTCTAAAATGTTTATAAATAAATATATAAATTTATAACCAACTTATACTAACAGTTAACACCACACATATAAGTTATCGGTCGTACAATTAGAATTAGCAAAAACAATATAATAGGATAGTTAAAAAAATAGCAAATTATAAAAAAAAAAAACAATGTAATTAGCTACAAAATTATTTAATTCACGGAGATAGTATTAGGAGTAACAATGGACTATTACTTGTAATTTGAAAAAGTCACTTTGGTACTTGCACGGATGATATATGATACTCTCTCTAACTGATACACTATTTCATTTTATTCTATCTGCGAAATTAAATGTTCAGTAACTGTGCTTATCAAGTTTTAATAAATACGCCGTGTTAATATTTACTTTACTTTTTTACGCCTTATCAATTTATTTCGAATTTAATTGATTAACATGGTTTTATTGTAACTTGCTTTCCGTTTAATCGTATTAAAATTGTACGTTAAACATAATAATAACATAAGGTTATTAACTTAAATCGACTTACCGTGAAAAAGTTAAATTAAATTTTAAAATGTACCTTATTCTGTAAGAACATATGCTCCAAATTACCGTGCAACTATAGGTATACCTTTAATGTGAGGCTGGAAATAAGCCTCTGTTATAATACTTAGCCTCCCGCATACAGCAAAGCAAACACAAATTATAAATAGAATCCTCAGCTATAAATTACCGCAGTCAGATTTGAACCCGCGACCTATCGATCGGTATCCTTCCTTGAGGTATAGTTACTAGTTATTATTACCGATTGATAGTGTCTGACCAAATCTTCGGCATGAGTTTCGGCCACTTGCAGCAAAAACAAAACGCTTTCGGCCAAATTTTCGGTTTCGCAAAAATAGGCCGAAGAATTGGCAGAGGCTTATGAGCAAGCATTAAACGAACGTGTCACTTGTACTAATTAAGGCCTCCTGTGCGTCTGTAATCCTTACTATAATATTATAAAAACGAAAGTGAGTTTGTTTGTTACGTCTTCACGGCTAAATAGCCAAACCGCTTTTTAAGAATTTTGGTACAAACATAGTTGAAACCCTGAAGACGGTCATAGGCTAAAAAAAGTGAGAAAAGGGGGACAAAGAGGAAAGAAAAGGGTTTTTTTTTTCGATCATCAGGCTGATTTAAGTAAGCGTTAGCCCAAAGAAACTATGCCACGCGGACGAAGTCGCGGGCGGAAGCTAGTAAATGATGTTAATTTTGCAAATAGGTTTTTACAAACACTTTTCCATATCATTATTTTTTTTTTTAAACTAGATGTGGCAGGTGTTTCGTACCTAACTACTCTGAGAAGAAATAGCCGAAACAAACTCAGGTCATAGTCTCTATTAAGGTCCACACAAAAATCTTGGTCTACTTACATGACTATGCAGATTAGTGTCTGAAATGACGATTTTGGTGTAAAATCCTACTCATATTGTAAATGCGAATGTTTGTGAGGATGTATAGATGTTTGTTACTCTTTCAGGTCATAGCGGCTGAATGGATCTTGATGAAATTTGGCACAGAGGTAGATTATAGTCTGGAATAACACATAGGATGCTTTTTATTTGATACCACGCGGGCGAAGCCGCGGGCGCCAGCTAGTAAAGTATATTCTATTTTAAGAGGTTCGCCTCTGACCATGATTTTAATTTTTATTATTTGACAACGAAACTAATATTGTATTATAATTTTAGCCAATCTTAAACTGAATTTCTTAGAATTATTAATTATTCAGCTTCGGTTGTTTCGATAACCGATAATTCGGATTCGGCTTCGGCCAGAAATAGACCTTTAGCCCAACACTACCGATGGATCTATTCATAAAGGAGAGTGCGATGTCGACGGGTACTGTTTGTCAAGTCGATGGCGAGTTTATTCATAATTGGCAGATACACGATATTTCCATTTATGTTTTAGATTTATTTTTAGTTAGATAGCCGAGGAGTGATATTCCCTGCATGCGTCTGTGATCCCAAGTTTATATGGCCCGGATCTATTTAAGTTGCGAGTTAATAGGCTTATTTTGGGTTAGTTTGTTCCATCGTGGACCTCATTTTAGTTTTTCGGACAAGATTGGGGTTAAAAATATCTTACCTCATCCTATTTCCTACTTACAATATTATAAACGCGGAAGTTTGTATGGATTTATGGATGTTTGTTACTCTTTCAAGCAAAAACTACTAAATGGATTTTAATGAAACTTTACAATAATAGATATAGCTTATACATCAAAATAACAGGCTATAATTCATAAATACACACGAAGCCGCGGGCAAAAGCTAGTTGGTAATAATAAAAATACTGGAGGTGACAGTTACCTAAGTAATCAATAATACAATATTCCCATTTATAGGGTTACGTTTCGTTTTTAATGCGTAATACGGGACCCTATTACTAAGACTCCGCTGTCCTTCTGTCAGTCTGTCTGTCACCAGGCCGTATCTCATGAACCGTGATAGATAGTAGTTGTTTTTTTTTTACAGATGTTGTATTTCTGTTGACGCTATAACAACAAATACTAAAATAAAAAAACACAGAATAAAACAAATCCAAAATCTTGATAAATGATGCACTATTTTATATTTTCTTCCTCGATAGCTAGATTCAGTCCAGATTCGTCCTGGAGGACCATTATAAACAACAATATCGTAAATCAAAACAACTAATGATAAAACGTTCGTTGAAGTGTTAACTAACCCGTAATACATCACGATCAAGAACCTCACAACTATCAAATACAATAAACTGGTATCAGTCACGCCATTGACACAGAGTAGATAGCCAACAGAGACCACACACATCACTGTGCCCGCGATAAAGACGCAAGGCGTCACAGAAATCTACGATTTGCAGCTGTCAACTAATTTTAACTTTTTGACTAACCGACTCTACGACAAAATTGTCAGAGTACTTGTAAAACTAAAATAATACCACTCTTTTTTGGGGTTAAAAAATAATATCGCTTTGACTTTTAAACGGGAAACTATAAAGCACTGATAACACTACAAACTTCCAGCTGATCGCTTTCAGTTCTATGTTTGCCCAAAGAACGATGCAGGATTTTTAACACAACTTTCTGTTCTCCGGACCTTGAGTAGGGAGGGAGTAGAATCTCCAGTATTACATTAAAATAATATATATTTCTTATAGAAAACCATGTATAGCTGAGATAATTTCTGGGTGAATATTTTAAGTTCCTACTCCAGAAGTCCAAGTGTCAGATCTAGGTTGTTACGAGTGTACATTCAGAGGTGAACAGCAGTATAAAGGTTGGTCTCTGTCAAGTAAACTAATCATACAAAATACCGTCTTCACGGTTCACTTGCCATTTTGATCGTAGTCCATCCAGATCTATGTTCCTATGATTGTCTGTGATGAGGTGATCAACCGTATGAAGCTCGGCCTCTGTATGGTACTTACTCTTGTCGCAATAGGATACAATACCGCCTCCATGGTTCACTTGCTATATGATGGTAGTCCATCCGTAACATCTTTGTAAAAAACCGACCATCACAATGCCGTAACCAATCAACGTTAAATACTATGAAATTAAATTTGGCAGCCGACTATAGTTATTTTTTAACTGTTACATAATTAGAAACAGTTATTTTTTGACTGGCAAAGGATAATGATATGATTGTGTTTGTTCCCATGGTGATTGGGGATTGTCGGTGTTGTGTCCTATGTTTTGTAATTTTGGCGTTTCATGGTGAATTTTCGGTGATTGGAATCTAGATTTTGATTGTGTCCTAGATTAAAATTTTGGATTGTTCGTTCATTGATTGCAGGTAAATCTTTGTTTTGAAAAGGCTCGAGCTCAATTAAAATATATGCGTTTAGAGCTGAGAATAGTCTTTTCGTCCATTTATAGACCCTGATAATTCTTGATTCTCTCTTTTTTTGGTGTCAATAAAAAGAACATGAGCTCCGGAGTTCCATTCCTTGGTCGAGCAAAGTGTTTCGAGTTTATTATTTTTATCAAGATTGTTTCAGTAGCAACCACCGAATATGGATTTGAAACACTATTGATGGTAATAGTATTGTCCCATATTTCATGGGACTCAAACTCAAAGCATTTGTTTTAATTATACCATTACAGGCACTCTTGAATGTCATAAAAAAAGATTCTTTTACAGTCCCAGTCACAAGACATAATACTTGCGAAAGTATAGATGGCCATTCCAAAGCGTAAATCTCTATGAAGAAAAATAGGCAAGAAACTCCATGGACACTCTTTTGGGTAAGATTTTTTTTTTTACAAAAACGAGGTTACATCATTCTTGTTGAGATTATACATACATGTGAGAACGATGTATAATAAAAACGAGCACATTAAGAGCGTCCAGAGTAAGAGCAAAAACAAGAGTTTAATAGATGTATGTATGGAGAGCAGTTTAATAGATGTATGTATGGAAAGCAGAATTTAATAGACTAGAAACATAACTGAAGATTTGTTGTTACACTGTAAGGTAAACCTCTGCCAATCCCTTCGGAGGATTACAAGCGTGATGTTATGTCAGTCTAGTTAGTTCTATCCCGATAACAAAAAAAAACATTTTAAACTGTTTCAACCTCATTTTCCACCTGGCCCCAAAAGTTTAACACAAAAATAATTGAATTCTTTAAATTCTTAATCGTTCCATTTTCAGACGTTCGGAATTTCAAAAGATATCGTTCGAGCAAGATTGGCAATTATAAAAAATGGCCCCAAAATTGTCCCCGATAAAAAGGGGGACAAGACCGTTTGTCCCTAAGGACTGTGTACGTTCACCTTAGATAAACTTCTGTGTGAAAGGAGCATGAAATTGACAATATGTTTCGGTAGTACACACGAGTTTGCTTGTATTAGATTAAACTTCGCGTTTTGTCATTTTCTTTGGCACATTTAAATAATGTACATTGTTTTTTTTGCTAGTTTTGTTTTGTAATTATTTTTTTCGAGGATTAAAATATTACATTGTTACCTATCAATGTTGATTTTTTTTACTAGCGCGAGCACTTGCATCCAGCACTGGCGCGAGCACTCGCTTCCAGCTCTGGCGCGAGCACTTGCTTCCAGCGTTTGCGCGTTCACTTGCGAGATAGGAAAGTATGGAAGAAGATATGCAACGCCGACGCGAACCCAAATAAACTAGGTTTAATATTTAAATCGGATAACTAATTATAAATTTAGTTTTGAAGATTTTTGATGACAACCACATACCCCGCACATCAGAAGCTATATTTTTACATATAAATAAATAATATTCTAGTATCTGACTGTTCTAGTTAACTTCACCTTTGTGGTCTTAACCCGTCAAAACTAGAACGTTCCATAACATTGCTTGTTCTTGCAAATGATCTAACTTTTAACCGTAACACAAGGCTTGTCTTAACTCGTCATATGTTAAACGAGAGAATGTTTGTTCAGTTTAACTAATGGTTTGGCAATTACTTGACCGATTGTTACTTAATTGTAGTTCTGTATGTTGTGTCATTGCTTAACTTATGTAAAGGGGAACAGGTTTTGAATAAGTAAATCATAACTTTAGGAGAAATTAACATAGGCGACCTGAAATGGCGTCATTACCAGAATTATATCATATTTTTATTGTGATTTTTTAAACCGGCTAATTTTAGAGCCCCCGAAATTCGCTCTAAAAATTCATGTTGTAAATAGTTGAAGATTATAACTTTATTTTTTCTGCATATTCATTAAGTCTGAGAAACGGCTACCATCTAACATTCAAACCCTTTATTGAGAAGGAGACCTGAGCAGCTGGTGAAACCACAGGGCACAGCTAGTTAAGTTCCCCATCTTTCCCTTGTATGCAAAAAAATAGCACCGTCAAAAAAAAACTGTATTTTATTATCATTACTTCCTTACTTAATATTATAAAAGCGAAAGTGAGTTTGTTTGATACGTATTCAGGCCTAAATGGCTTAACAGATTTTGATGAATTTCCCCAAGTTCCCCATCTTTCCCTTGTATGGAAAAAAATTGCACCGTCAAAAAAAACTGTATTTTATTATTAAAAATATATTTATATTTAAGTAGTGGAGTACTTTACTCTGTACGACCACAGAACCCAAAGAAAATCCGTCTCCCAAGCGAACCGGAGCAAAAGTTTAAATGAATATTAGACATTTTCATGTAAGTTGTAGATTGTGTTTCCTGTATAATAAGATGACTGTGTTACCCCGAATTTAACGCGAGCGAAGCCGCGGGCAAAAGCTAGTCCTAATGTTATATGTGCGATCCTTACTCTGTTTTGTTTGTATGTTTGTTACTTTTTTCAACTAAACTGCTGATCGCATCGTAATAAAATTTTGACAACTTTGACGGCGCTGTTAGCGCAGTGCCTGAGCGATCGACTGCTGCCCTGCGTATAATATTTATGTGACCTAGTTAGTTAAGTTACCTAAGTGTAATCCAGATAGTTATTCCGGGTTTGGCTGTTTGTGTATGTAAGTTTAAATGTTTGTAAACGCAGCCACGATACAGGAGAAATTCCTAGTGTGGGGCAACATTTTATACGCCAAGGATACAGATTTGAACCTGCCTCCAATATAAGCACGCTTATAAAAAAATCGCGAACCTAACCCGAACCAAGTCGGGGTAACAACTAGTGATACGTAAGCCTAAATAAACAAAAAATAAGCCTCAAATACACGTTATTACTGCTAACAATCCCAATTTGTAAGATCATCATATTAATTTAAGACATTGTTAGCTCTAGGGAACAAGCAGAATACTACGCATTGTATGTTTTTTTTATATCATTATAATAAATAATGAACAGGGTACAAAGCAATCTTATTAAAAGTAATAGCTATTGTAAATGAAAGGTTAAAGTCTCATACAAGAAAGGCACACAAGAAAGGTAGTTTTTTTCAAATAGGAAATATCAATTGACTTCCCCCGCCCTGGGCGCAGCGGGAGGAGTGTCAGACTTAAAAAAACTTTTTAGTAAAAAATACAGCCGAATTAAAAAAACAACTTTTCTTCAAGAAGTCGATAGCAAAAAAGTCAACGAAATCAACAAAAGTCACCGACTACACTTGTAAACGCATCCACTATACAGGAGGAATTCCTAGTATGAGGCAACGTTTTAAAAAATAAACAAAATAAACGTAGCAACGTTTTAAAAAAAAATAACAAAACAAAAATAATTTAATACCTTCTTACAAATATATTTTCATTCTGGTCTCCCTAAGAATTCAACTCCAAGTCTTTATCTTTTGCGGTAAATAAATTCTTTTGAACTGTTTCCCCAGTATCCAAAGAATGCTCATCTCAATTAAGTTTCATCTTTAGTACTGAACAACATCAGATAAGAGGGAGATTATAAAAATAACGTATTAGCTACCTACCCCTTTAAGCCTTTCAAGCGGAATGAAAATGGCGATAAAAAGAAAATTGCTACGAGATTAGAGATGAGACTTAATTAATTATGGTTGCGTTAGTTTTTATCTTAAGGTGGAAGTGCCCCAGGGTTGTTCGGAAAAGATACCGTGGCCCCGGAATAAATAATACAACAGAAGAAACATAGATGGGTGTAGTCAGTAAAAGTCTGACACCCGTTACACCCAGAACGGGTGACTTATTTAACGAATGACACTGAACTTTAATTTGTAATTTACTCTGGCAGAGTGCCTTATAATAATAATATTTTTTCTTAAGTTTAGACTTAATTTTTCTTAAGTTTCTACCTTAATTGCAAATATTTGTCATCCTACTGCTAAGATCATGCCTTATCTATGAATTAATGAGTCGCATATTTTCGGAATTAAAACTAGCCTATGTGTTAATCTATGGTATAAGCTAATAATATAATAATAATAGTCGTATCTGCCAATGGCTTAATTGCTAAGAGCCTCGACCAACACCTTAGGAGGCTCTCGTTAGGTAGCTGGATCAAGGGCTTGATTCAGAAAGCGGTACTCCTAGACACGGCTCGTATTGTTAGGAGGTTCCTTTCTCTGGAGCCCTGACCGCCGGTAGCTTGGACCCTGTTCCCGATACCGGTGGGCTACTATTTTTATATTTTTAAATGTTTTTTTTTATTTTTGTTTAGAAGAAATATTTAAAAATGTAAATAATATGTAAATTAATCAATAAATGAACTTAAATCTGCATACTAATTTTTCAACCAAATTTGTTATGCCCTTTGAACAGGAAGAAGTAAGAAACATACACACACAACATACACATATAAAGTTTTGTCTTTTTAAAATTAGTATGATTTTATTTAATACGCACATTTGATTATATTGCCACCGAGAGCCTTTATAGAACATATAAACGAAACCTATTTTCTAGAACTCGCTGCTATAAGGGTTATAATAGAACGTTTACGACATCCAGGTTCCAAAACTATTAGGTACCCTAGGTGCTTCTAAGCACCCATTTTACGTCGACACCAAAATCTACACAGGCTTTAAATCTACACCCATTGTGTCACCTTATTAAATTACATACTAAAATAACAAAACCTTAATTAGGGCCAGAAAGTACCTCACGGCCGTATCACTCGCGCCAAGCAAAGTAGCGCTTTATTAGGTAATGCTTTTTTTTACAGATGGCAAATCATCAAATGACTCCTGCCCTGGGCGAAGTGGAAGGAAGTGTCAGATTTGTACTGACTAAAACCCTTCCTTTTTCCTTCTTTATCGACCTCTTTTGAACTTTTGTTCCAGAGTCACGATATCTCTTTTACCCTTTGTGTTCCGGGCCCTGGTATCTTTTTTGCCTTTCGTGTTCCGGACACGGTAACTCTTTCGAACCAGCCCGCAGCCTAGGTAATGCCGAACGTAAATATTTTTTTAAGTTATTCGCTTCTAGGTAAGCAACTCGTAAGCTCTGCTATAACCGTTGTTTGGCACTGTGTCCTTGAAATGGACCATTGTAGCTTTTAAATTTGACTTAACTTGTAGTATCACTTTGTTGTCCATCTGTCTGTCAAGACCCTTCATCTCGGGAACGCGTAGAGGTATCAAGTTGAAATTGAAACCATCTACTTTGATTTATGATCCCTTAGAGATGTGATAAAACAACCCCCTAAAGTTAAGAGAAGGCTGGGAAAATGACTTTGTCGTAAATTAAGCAACGCTTAAATATATCAAGCGCTAAGGAACTGCTTAACATTAAACTGTCCAACGTTAATGAAATCAGGCATGAGTAAATTGGACCTTCTAAGAAACAAAAACAGTTCATTATATAGGTACGGGACCCTAAATATCGCTGGGACACCACGGGCCTAATAGAATTCCGGAGACCAAGTGTTAATGAAATAACTTGGATTAATCTCCCGCCTATTGTTCGATGGACCCACGATTCGGGCCCAACCATCGGAGAATCTTTACTTTTAAAGTTGGGGGAAATTCTCCACATTTTTTTTCGTATTCTACGAAACGTGTTTACACCCGACAAAACTGAAAAGGTTAGGCAGAGGAACGTGGAACAGCCACATTTCACTAGTTATTTTCAGGTTAATTGGGAGCGAGCCTAGATTTTTGTGAAAATAATCTATTCCCATTAAAAGAGTCATGGATCTGAATGTTGATGCAGAGGGAGAGAAAGGTCGAAAAAAAGATGGATGGATTGTGTAAGGAATGATATGAAGGAGAAAGGAGTAAATGATGCCGTGACGTCTGACAGGGGAGAATGGAAGAAGAAAACGTGTTGCAGCGACCCCAAATGGAACGGGAGAAGGGCAGGAAAATGATGCTGATGTCATCAACACAAATGAAGCTTTCTGGATCCACATGTTGCATTTTAAAATAAACTTTACATAATATAACAGGTTTTATTCCCGGATTACTGAACTGTTTGATTACTGGACTGTGTACTAAATGTTGCAAGGTTTTGTTCTAATAATGACGCAGATAACTGGGATTAACATGGGCGTTTGTGGCAATGTTCTGCGAAGGTCATAAGCAAAGGTCGGCCATATTTAGAACCACAAGCTGTTGCCCACAACTTTCTTACTGCAATATGAGTCTCTTGGTAGTAACAATATTAATTGAAGATAATATTATCCGAGGAATGTTTTATTTTCTACGTAAATTACTTTTTAGCCGCAAGATTATTATGACCTTGAGATTTGTCAAGGTTGTAAAACATTCGTGGATAGACCAAAGTTTTGAGTACTTCACAGTTGTTCCACCTCGCAAAGAACATGTAAAATATTCCGATAGCAAACCTTCAATAACTGGAGAGCTATCTGAAGACGAGAACGTATTTAGTCATCATTTTAAGGGTTCTGTATCTCAAAAGGAGAAAACCACTTTAGACAGACAGACGTTGTCCGTCTGTTTGTCTGTCAAAACCCTTCACCTCGTTAACGCGTGAATGTATCGAGTTGAAATTAAAACCAAATACTCAAGTCTATGATCCCGTTGTGCTGTGAAAATGAACTCTAAGTCTTCGCAGTCAAAAGATATGGCTGTTTACGTCCAAGTTTGTACGGAAACCTCGGGTCTGATTCGCTCTTGTCAGAATTTTTGGAACTTACGTTTGGTGGTTTGTTATAAAAGCTTCCTAGATCGCCACTCTTTTGACGACACGGTTGGCGCAGTGACTGAGCGATCGACTGCCGAGCCGCGTATCGCGGGTTCGATCCCCGCACGTAACAAATATTTGTATGGCCTACAGATAGTTGTCCCGGGTCTGGCTGTTTGTGTTTGTGAGTTTAAATGTTTGTAAACGCATCCACGATACAGGAGAAATTCCTAGTGTGGGGCAATGTTTAAAAAAAAAAACACAAAAGCACTCTTTGGAATCTGAGGTATTATAGATCTGATCTTGTTTGCTGTAAACATGACCAGAGATCGAACAAGGCAGATAGGTTTCTGCCAGGGTTGCGGGTTGTTCGAAAGAGATACCGCGGCCCGGATACATGAAGGGCAATAGAAGGAAGATGGGCGGGTTTTAGTCATTACAAGTCTGACATTCCCACGGATGGGAAATCATCAAATAACTTCCCCCGTTCTGAACGGAACGGGGGAAGTTATTTGATGATTTCCCATTAGCAAAAAAAAAGATAGGTTGGGAAGGAAAAAGTGGAGGCCTTAGCCCAGCAGTGGGCCATAATGTAACCTTACAAAAAATAAGATAAGATAAATCAAAAGCCATAAAAAAACCTTTGGTCCAACAACAAACAAATTTACAAACCAATACGATAAAAGGACCACTTTAAAAGCAACTTTTGTCACCTTTTAAAAAGAAAATTGGTCCTTACACCTAACATTTCGAGTTTCACAAGTACCTTCTAAAGATTCTATACATCCACTCATCTATAGAATATTGTGAAGTGTCAAATTAAACTTTTTCAATCATCTCGTGGTTTTGCCGCTGCCAGACATTTTCAGGGGTGCTGAAATTCATTATTTTATGGAGTTCGAATACTTTTATATCGCTTTTTTTTTGATACTTTTGTTGGGAATAAAAGCGTTTTCCTTTTGTAGTTATAAACCTTTGGTTGGGTTTTCGTGTGGGTGGAGTTTGTTACACTAGTGTAAAAATGTTTCTTTTGTTGTGTAAAAAGTTAAAAATACACGATGAATAGGTGGGAGTTGTAAAAGAAAGTAAATAGGAGATTAATTCAAAAGGAATAATCAGCTTTGTAGGTTTTTCGAAACAGATACCGCGGCCCTGGAACATAAAGGGCAAAAAAAGGAACATGAGTGGGTTTTAGTCAGTAAAAGTCGCACACTCCTCTGGGGGAAGTTATTTGATGATATTCCATCCGTGAAAGAAAGCGTTGTATAGTTATCCACGAAATTACCTAACCACTGTTGGCAAAACTCGCAGTAAGAAAAATACTAAAAACAAAAAGGCCTTGTCGTTTTAAAACGAGTCAGTTGCATTCAACTAGCTATCTCCCAATGATGTTGAGGTCTTCTTCCTGTCATACCAGATGCAGGATAGTACCATTATTTTACATGGCATTAAAACTTAGGGTACCAAGCTGTAAAGAGGTCGACTAAACCTATTAATCAAAATTTATTCAGATCCTAATATAATTCTGGTCCTCGCTAAATCCACTTAGACTAAGAAGTGATTTGCTAAACAAGTAGGGAAAGTCCAACAGAACTCGACTCGCCCTAGTGGCTTAACTGTCAAAAGGTCAACAACCCTAAGACAACAGTGGCTCTTGGGTAAAATATGCAAATTTAACTAAATACTGAAACAGCGTTAGTGATTTGAGCATAGATCAAGTTTCTAAGGAGAGATAGGAAATCTTCACAAATATTATGAATTTTAGAAAGTATGTTTGTTTGTTACCTTTTTACTCCTAAACCACTGAACCGATCATCCTGATATTTTGCATATAGAATAGAATTTTATTTGCAAAAATGGGTACTATTGTATATTAAAGAACTATTGTTCTTAAATTAATTCAAAGCTCTGCCACATTTCACCATTTCGGCGTGCAAACATTTATAAATATTATTTTTAAAACATTAAAAACCGTACCCGTAAAAACGCAGCTACATATTAGTAAAGCTTACTTTTAATAAAAAATCTTAGTCTACTTTTAAACAGCGCAGTATTTAAATTTCTCTAACCAAAACCATCTGCCTAGCCTTTTCCCAACTGTGTTGCGGTCGGGTTCTAGTCTAACCGGATGCAGCTGAATATCAGTATTTTACATGGAGCGACTGCCTATCTGACAACCTCCACAACCCAGTACTGGGTAATGCGATACCCCTTGGTAAAACTGGTTGTCAGACTTTCGGAACACTGACTACCTGTAACGACTGTCAAAGATCTACAAATGACAGCCGGGACCAACGGCTTAACGTGCTTTCCGAGGCACGAAGGAAACTCGGTATGTAACGGGTGGTCACCCATCCACAGACCAACCTAGGCAAGCGCGGCTTAACCTAAAGATCGACCCGAGCGGCTGCTATTATTTAGCCACGAGCTCCTCTTTAAATCCCTCCAACCAATGTAAAGTTAATATTTTGTAATTGTCTTCTGCAGTTTCACCCGCGTCTTGAGTTGCTGCCTCGCTCCCGTGGGTAGTAGCGTGATGTTGTATAGCCAATGTTACTTCCTGATTATGTAGCTTCCTATTAGTGAAAATATGGTAAAAATCGGTCCAGTAGTTATGGAGCCTCTTCGATACAAACAAACAAACGGACATTGGGTACCCTAAATTCCGAAAAAAGTACTGTTCATTCTTCTGTGACCAGACTAGTTTTACAGAATTTGCAGTCACAATTTGAACGCCAAAACTCTTGATCAGCTATATTTTTCGGAACAAAGAGTAGAGAAAATCTAGATAAGACACGATGGGTCATGTCCCTTCTAGATCTACTCTACTCTTTGTTCTAGAGGCTAATAAGGCCAAAATATGTAGGCTCTAATATTAGGTTACGATAACATGTAACTAACATAATGGGCCACTGTGAAATGGACCAACTAAGGCCATCATTTGACTTAATTATGATAATTTATTGAGTGAATTATTCAATTTAGCTTTCAGTGGCTCAGGCTCGCTGGGAATGGTTGTTGAAAATGTGTTTTTGGGAAAGGAAAGCTAGTTCGAGGTAACGCAGGAGAGTAGTATCTGGAAGAATATGAGGGAAACTTTTGCCCAGTAGTAGGACATATGACATTCATGAAAAAAAAGAGGTTAAGCGCTTGAATGTCTGTGTAGGTATAAATGTGAACTTTGTATCTAAAAAAATAACAAAAATAATATGAAACCTAATTTGAATTTATTCTGAACCTATACGATATACCCTTTTAGTTCCGATATTGATTAATGCCGATAAACCTGATGAAAACATTCACAAGTCGTTTACGAAAAAATAAATATCAACAACAATTTTTCCAAATAATAGTTATATTTATGTTAAAATTTCAAGGAAAAGCAATAAACCCAAATACAACAGAAGATGTAAAAATTACAAATGATCACCCATCAACAAACCAACCTCGCGAACTACAGCTTAACCTCAACATCAATAGATTCGCATCGACAATTATGTAGAATCTACTTCCTACCATCGACCACCATACACAAAAATATCGTACGTTTAATGCATTCCCAAACCTCAGGGAATTTTGTGGTATGAATATAATTAGTGTTAATGCGCATTTAACACTAATGCGCGCATATTCGCGCATGGTTAACATATGCGAGCATGGATATGCGAGAATGGTTAATGTCTATCAAACGTGTGGAACGTCCATCGCATTCAAATGCAGGGGAACGGTAAGCCTGCCGTTTAGGGTTGTCACGAAAATATGGATGTTACAGAAAATAATACGAGAAATTCAAATATTTTGCGAGTAAAACGAAATACAATCCTGCTAATATTATAAATGCGAATGTTTGTGATGATGGGTGGATGTATGGATGTTTGTTACTCTTTTTTTTTTCGGGTAGGAAATCATCAAATGACTTCCCCCGCTCTGGGCGGAGCGGCATATCAGACTTGTTCTGACTAAAACCCACCAATGTTTCTTCTATTGCCCTTTACGTTCCGGAGCCACGGTATCTCTTTCGAACAACCCGCTACCCCGGCAGGAATGTTTGTTACTCTTTCACGTCAAAACGACTGAACGGATCTAGATTAAATTCGGCACAGGGTATCCAATGTGTTATTCCGGACTATAATCTACCTCTGTACCAAATTTCATCAAGATCCGTTCAGCCGTTTTGACGTGAAAGAGTAACAAACATCCACACATCCATAGATAGTAGGATATAGTAGGATACTTTAAAAGTTCGTTTAAACATTTAAAATTACACTTAAAAACATTATTTAAATTTGATTTCAGCATACAACCCTGCATACATAACCAAATAAAATTCAATACCCAAAACATAATCGAATATAATAACATTTCAACCTTACTTAGGCTTATAAAATTGTCAAAACCTTTTTCAGAGTCCAGGTATCCCTTTGAATGATCTATAAATAATATCTGACCCCTTGGCCACGAACTACACGGTTCAAGCGGCACGCGTCTTGCTACAGCGACAGCGAAATGAACAAGTGAAAGAAGTTGTTAAGAGCTTGCCATTGCCATGAGAGCCTAAAAGTGAAAGCGGCATAGTCTTTTCACAGTAGTTAACTCAAGGTAAGTTTACCTCTGTCAGCGAATTTCACGCGTATATAATGAGAATATTATTAATGTGAAAGTTTGTCGAGATGGATTGATAGATGTTTATTACTCCTAATGCAATAACTACTCTACAGATTTGGTTAAAATTTCACAGATAGTTTGTAAAATGGCACATACACACAACACTTTACATACTTTTTTTCCAATAGTACAACGCTTCGCCTTTTGCTTTCTTCTTTGTCGCAAGAAGCGACTAGTGCCACTTATAGAGAATTATGATTACTGTGATTATGTAAGATAGTCAGTTGCATCAACCAAACAGCTATCTTACAGTAACGAGAACAAAGCACACAATGCTTTGATAGTGATGCAAATTCAGAGGTAAAATAACTGTGACTGGATTCTACTCACTCAACAGAAACAAGTGAACCGTGCGCGTGTAATTTGACGACAAGACGCAACGCCCGAGGATGAGAACGAGTCCTAATCCCTTTACCTATATTGAAAAATTCTTCATTATTGATATAATATTTTCTACCCCGTTCAACCCTATTGCCACGTTAACACACATCTATAATAGGCCGAGCCGACCGATCACTTGGATAACAATCGGCTTAATTTATACGAGGCGTCAGCGTCGCCTGCGCATACATAATATGAAATATTTTTATTTTCAGCACGTTTATTGTAACATTAGTCGTTACCCGCGGTTTCGCTCGCTTTGAAACTGTTCCACAGGCTTTTTAACATCACGCCTATAACCTCAGGATGGTAAAGCAGAATTGTAGTTAACGGTACATCGACATTTTGAGTATTATGTTTGTTCAATTTTACCTTTGGTCATTGACTCGAGCATTCGGCCCGGCTTTTTTTTCTTTTTTCTTCGGGTGGGAAATCATCAAATGACTTTCCCCGCTCTGGGCGGAGCGGGGGCATGTCAGACTTTTACTGACTAAAACCCTCCCATGTTCCTTCTATTGCCCTTTACGTTCCGGGGCCGCGGTATCTCTTTCGAACAACTCGCAACCCCGGCAGGCGGAGGCCCTGGCAAGCCCCTCTGCTTTGCTGACTCTCTTTGAGGCGCGCGTGAAACACGAACGCGCCGTCGAGACGGCCTGTCGTCAATAGACGGACGGACGGTGAGCTACCCATTGCTCACCGTCCACAGGCCCGCATCTACGGTGGCCGGGAGTCGTCTCGCGGCGCCCGGTGCCCGGTGCGTCTCCCGCGGCGGCTGGTTTGGCTTGATGTTCTCTCCCTCAAACGCCCGGCCACCTCCTTTGCTAGCATTACTGCTTCGCAGAAGGAGGTGACCGCTTCCCATTCCCTCTCGCTCCGGACTATGGACTGAACCAGGGCCGGACGCGAGAGATCGCCACTGCCGATCGCCTCTACGAGGGCACGGCGGTGCTCCGCCCAAGCTGGGCAGACCGCCACTGTGTGCTCCACCATGTCCTCCGGGCGATCGTCACAATGGTGACACCCGGGCGTTTCCTCCCGCCCGATTATGTGCAGGAACCTCCCGAAACTTCCGTGTCCGGTGAGGACCTGCGTCAGGCGGTAGGTGAGGACGCCATGACGCCTCTCCAGCCACTCCTCAAAGAGGGGACTTACCGCCACTATTGTGGCGTGCCCGGCTGACGCGCGGCCCAGTTAAATTTATGATTAAGTTGCATCTTACACGCATAGGACACAACGATTTTATGTAACAGTGTGTGTAAAGAAAAAGTAGTATATAAGCTGTAACTTATTGTAAATAAATCAGATTTGAATTTTATATTCTTGTCTCATTACCCCTCACTGTGGCCAAGACACCTTTAGCCATCTCAGATCAGTCTCGTGAGTCTGCGGGACTGGCAGTGAGTGTACCCTTCCCGAACCTGGACATCCTACCTACTGTCCGTCTGTTACCTTAGGTCGCATGGTGCAGACATCCTGAACTTATTTATATATTTATTTATCACAAACTAGGTATATGATAGGTTAGGGCTGTAGGGCTTATAGGGCTTAGAGACGTAGGGCTGTTAGGCTTGTAGGTCTTAATAGGTCCCTTTAAGTTGTCATATATCCGCATGTACCGTCGTACCCTTACAGTATTGCGACCTTACGTCACGTAGTTAAGGGTAACTGTACAATGTTTTTTAAATCCCATATAATAGGGGGCGAAACTTTTGCTATCGACCGGGAATAAATCCAGACTTCGTGTATGCTACAAAAAAAAATCAAACTGAAAAAGAAACCAGCCAAGTGCGAGTTGGGCTTGCGCACGGAGCATTCCCGTACAAACATGGACAAAAATGGCCATACCTTTTGACTGCGTAAACTAGGGATAGATTTCAACTCGATACCTCCACGCGTTTCATACATCCATCCATCCTCACAAACGTTCGCATTTATAATATTACTAGCTTTTGCCCGCGGCTTCGTTCGTGTAAATTCGGGGTAACACAGTTCCCCTTTCCTGATTTGCAGGTACCGGCTACCTGTAGTTTTTGCCCTTGCGCCTTATTTATTGTAATAGCAAAGCTAAGTTTTCCCTTTTATTCCCTATTTCTCCGTCATTTCTCACATAAAAAAACCTATGTCCGTCTCCAGGTTCGTAACTATCTCTGTAGGTACAAAAATTCATCAAAATCGGTTTAGCCATTTAAGCGTGAAGACGTAACAAACAAACTCACTTTCGCTTTTATATTATAAGTGAGGATTAAGTAGGATTTCATAGCAAACCTATCCTAGCAAGGTGTGACATACACACATACACCCTTTCTAATTTTTACAGCACTAGTTTGGATATGAAACAGGTTGCTCAGTTAAACCCTAGGCTTATATGTAAATATATCGTAACTATTGGATATGGAGACTAACGATTCCTGACTGTGAATTTAATTTTAGGCTGTAGTTGCGAATTGATTTGATGTACAGTCAGTAGGTGTTAGGTGACCCACCCTAAAAACGATCGAATTTTAACTCTGTGCTTATAACATTAAGACTTATTTAATTTGTATGAGTTTATTAGAATACGGTGGCTACTCGATGAACAAAAACAATATAATACAGACACGTACGGTAACCAATCAAAGTATACTGAACCAGTTTATAGGGATCTCTTATTGCACGGGAAATCCGTACAATAAGATCCGTACAGCTTATGTTACAATCTGAGCGATCGACTGCTGCGCTGCGTGTCGCGGTTTCGATTCCCGCACGGAACATATTTTGTATGACTTACAGGTTGTTGTTTCGGGTCTGGCTGTTTGTGTATGTGAATTTAAATGTTTGTTAACGCACCCACGATACAGGAGAAAGAAATTCCAAGAGCGGGAAAAGCTAAAAAAAAATATACGTCAACGTGTATAATAAACTTTTCTCTTAAAAAATTTGAAATGTCTGACACAAAACGAAACACATTTATATTATTTAATAACATACATTTATGTCAATCCGGGGTTTCAGGTTGTTCGAATGAGACACCGCGGCCCCGGAACGTAAAGGGCAATAGAAGGAACATGGGTGGGTTTTAGTCAATACAAGTCTGACACTCCGCCCAGAGCGGGGTAGTTATTTGATGATTTCCCGTCCACTAAAAAAAAACAAAAAAGTAGTTAAAACCCCTCGTTTATCGAAGATAAATGCCTCTTTTAGAGATTCTCATATGTCTCTATAACCTTTACTTAAGTGTTTTTCTTTTTTATTCACCTACTTCGTGTCTCACTTGTGGGCAACCCCCTTTCTCTTTTCACACCCCCCTAGCCTGTGCGATTTCTAGCCATGTAAAATTTATTTACTATAGATAAAATTGATTCATTTAATCATACCGCCTAAAAATATTGGTGTAATGTTTAATGTGGATGAGCCTATTACAAAAAATGTCTAGATACTAAATAGTGAAAATTTAAAAGCTCAATTCAATCAGAAATAATAACTGTTACAATTTGAGTAAAAAACATTGAGGTATGAGCTCTCAAAGAAACCTTTTTAAAATGCCTTTCTAGGTATCAGCTGAGCGTTTGTAAGTATAATTGAAATGAAACCAAAATAAAATATAAAATAGTCTTAAATATTTTGATTTTAATCAGACTCGTTTTAGGTAAATGGTAGGTACAATCAGCAAAAGAGAATTTTTCTAAAAATCCATGTATTCGACTGAAGTGAAAACGTATTTAATATTTAATGATTTTGAAGGGAGTATTCCTCGATACGGCCCGCATTGTAAGGAGGTGTCTCTGGAGCCCTAACCACCGGTAGTATGAACCCTGCTCCAGATACCGGCGGAAAACTATTTTTATGTTTTTTTTTAAATATTTTTTATAAATATTATAAAAAGTAAAATATGAGTTTTAAAAATGAATAAAGAGTAAAAATATTAAATAGAAAACAAGTCCATGGGTTTCTAAAACAAAATCAACTATATCTGAGATGCGTCGTTACTTATCATTTTTGCTGACTGTACGTGTCGCAAAATGATTCAATTATTTATAGAACTAAAAGGTCTCTGATAATCCCATCATACGATACATGTAGGAAAAATCAGGTTTGTTTGTCTCTTTGTTTTGAAATGTCCATAATAGCCTAAAATAAGTCCGGGATTGTTATAGTAAGTAGTATGCAATAGTAGGGTGGGTTTTAGTCAGTACAGGTCTGGCACACCGCTCCGCGCAGAGCGGGGTAAGTTATTTGACAATTTCCCATCCGCAAAAAAAAAGCTTAAAATTTTCTGGTAACACCAACTCATCATCTGTATTCCCAATGAAGGGACTGCCTAACTAGTCTTCCCAACCCAGTTACGTTAATACGATACTCCTTGATAAGACTGGGTGAGTGGGTGATGGACCTTTAAAAACTGACTACCTGCAACAACCGACTGCTCCGTTGGTCTTGCGGATGAAAGCGCGACTACTGACCATGGGGTCCTAAATTCGTTGCCCGGGTCAAACAAAAAGTGTTATTGGGTTTTTTCTATTAGGAATTCCACAGTAGCAGCCCGGAGTTTGAGAGTTGGCGGTAGGATACCACCGTGTCTCGGAAAGCACGTTATGCCGTTGGTCCTGCGCCTGATCTTACTCCGGCCGTGTTCGATTGCCGTCCCATCGGACTATGAGAGTGAGGGAACAGAGAGTGCACCTGGGCCTGCGCACACACGCCTGCACTATAATATCTCCCGCGCAGTTGGATAATCTCCGCTGAAATTGGCCGTTGTGGCCAGCAACTTGTAACGAAAAAACAAACCTGTCAATTCTCGAATGTAGACGTATAGGATCAATTTCTAAAATTAACTTTATCACAAACAAAAAAAGTCTATTTAATAGCAGCATTTACTATCAACGTAAAACAAAATGCAAATCTAAATTTCGAAAAGCAATACCACTTTATCAAAGTACCAGTTAAAAACCACTTTTAAAAGGATTTGAATACGCGAGCGACACCGCGTGGTCGTCCTAACTATAATTTAATCCACAAATCAATAAGAGGATTAATACTGAGCTGTCATATGGAGTTGTCAATAAACAATGCTGTTTCAGTTTCATTTTAAATCATTTCAAACATTTTACGAGAGGCATTTTTTATACAACTAATGGGGCTTTTGTTGAAAGATTCATTTATTTATTTAAACTTCATGTACAATATAGGCGGACTTAATGCCATAAGGCATTCTCTACCAGTCAACCTTTGGGTAAAATACGACAACTGATTACATTGGGATAGGGTATAAAAATTATACAAAATATATGTGTCTAAAACTATTTGTTAACGAAAACGAATATTATTATTTATCTCCTAAATGCAAGGGTAGTTATAAAAAATCCGGCCGAGTGCAATTCGAACACGCGCACCGAGAGTTCCGTACAAACTTGCGACTTAAACGGTCATATCTTTTGACTGCGTAGACTTAAAGCATTGCTTTTTTTCACATCTTAAAGAATAGGTATATAGTATTAGGTACTCAAGTTTTGACAGACAGATGGACAAACAACAAAGAGATCCTATAAGGGTTCCTTTTTTTATTTGTAGTTATGAAACCCTTTTTATGCGGATGGGAAATCACCAAATAACTTCCCCCACTCTGGGCGGAACGAGGGGGACTGTCAGATTTTTATTGACTAAAACCCACCCATGTTCCTTCTTTTGCCCTCTATGTTCCGGGGCCGCAGCATCTCTTTCAAATAACCCTTAACCCTGGGGGTATGAAACGCTAAAAACCGTTTCATCTTTGTAGTTATGTCCTATCTTAAAGACCATTTTAATATAATTCATTTCATCTTGCCTTAAAAAAACTAGAAGCTTTATTATTTTAATCACCATTTACACATTATCTGAGTGAAAAAGTAAAGAAAACATTTATTTAAGCCGTTCGTCTTCATCAACAATTTAACAGACCATTGTAACATTATTTCTTACAAAATGGCCGCAATTTTCGCTCCAAAGGACCATTTTTCTCTAGCAACCTTCTATTTAAAAAAAAAAAAACGTTGCTAACATTAAGAATTTATCTTGAATCGTGGGTGCGTTTATAAACATTTAAACTTACATACACAAACAAGCCAGACCCGAAACAACTATCTGTAGATTATACAAATATTTGTTCCGTGCGGGGATCGAACCCGCAAAACGCAGCACAGCAGTCATTCGCTCAGCAACTGCGCCAACCATGCCGTCAAAAGTTTGAAGTTTTGAATTTTATTTCAGGACAGAATCTAGGTATACAGTTTTGTCTACTGTTACCCCACAACACCCCACTACTGGGAAAGACCTCTCCTCATGACTTGCGGTTCTTTCGATCCAGATGTAAGACGGACCAGTGGTCGTTAGTATGTCCACCTCGTCCCCCCATCTTCTACGCCTTGTAGCTGTGTGCTGGGGCCCCACGTTGTGGTTATTTTGGCTCTCAGCTCATTGGGCATGCGACAGACGTTACCAACCCAGTCCCCAGTATTTAGTCTTGTTACATAATATGACAATCGTTCATCATCATCATTTTCCTGCCCTTGTCCCATTCTATTTGGGGTCGGCGCAACACGTTTTCTTCTTCCATTCTCCCCTATCAGACGTCACGGCATCAGTTACTCCTTTCTCCTTCAAATCATTTCTTACAGAATCCATCCATCTATTCTTTGGCCTTCCTCTTGCTCTCCGTCCAACAACATTCAGATCCATCACTCTTTTAGTCACATGTGCTTCATCCCTCCTCATTACATGTCCATACCAAAACAAACGACTCCCTTAAAATTAAAATCGTTCATCTGAATCGGAAACACTGAAAAAGAAAATATCCTATTACAACAGACGAATCATTTTAACAAATATAAACTGTTGTTGGAATATTTTGTTGGTAAGGTTTACTTTTTTTTATTTATTTGGTATACCAACAGTAATACATACTATAACTTACAAGGAACTATGCAATAATACAAAAGTGTTGGCATGTATGCCTCTTACAGGTATACGCAACGTTCACTATAGTGACAACAAAAAGTTTACAAATAAAATAACAATATTATATTAACACTAGCTTTTGCCCGCGGCTTCGCTCGCGTTAAATTCGGGGTAACACAGTTGCCCTTTCCTGATTTGCAGGTACCTGCTACCTGTAGTTTTTGCCCTTGCGCCTTATTTTTCGTAATGGCAATGCTTAGTTTTCCCTTTTCTTCCCCCTTTCTCCCTAATTTCTCACTTTTTCAAACAAAATAAGTTAGCCTATGTCCGTCTCCAGGGTCCCAACTATCTCTGTACCAAAATTCATCAAAATCGGTTTAGCCATTTAGGCGTAAAGACGTAACAAACAAACTCACTTTCGCTTTTATAATGTGTGAAAATTAAATTAACTTAAAAAATACATAATATGAATAAAAAAATAACTTAATAATGAAATAATAGTGCTAGGCACAAGAGGCTTCACTTAAAAAATGTCTGATTATTTAGGTTTACTTTTACTTTTCTTTAAAATCTTACTTAGCAGGTAACGATTTTATCACTATTGCAACGGTCCTTTTTTGCGGATGGGAAATCACCAAATAACTTCCCCCGCTCTGGGCGGAGCGGGGGGAATGTCAAACTTGTACTAACTAAAACCCACCCATGTTCCTTCTATTGCCCTTTACGTTCCGGGGCCCACTTTCGATCAACCCGCGACCCCCACAGTCGGTGGGCCTGGCAGGCCCTTCTGGTTTGCTGAATTCTCATTGAGGCGTGCATGGAACACTAACGTGCTGTCGACACGGCCTGTCGTCAATAGACGGACGGACGGTGAGCTGCCCATTGCTCATCGTCCACAGGTCCATGCAACAGCTCTCTCTTAGTAAATCTGAGTTATTCCACGGCTGAGCAAAGCCTTCTAGGCTTTCCAACTCGACTACTTAAGGTACCGTTTTTTAGGCGCCCACTGTGTGACAACTTTGGCCCATCGATCTCATTGAATAGCTTTACAATTAACTAGATATTCAGTTTGAAACCTTACCAAAGAAGATTCGAATATCCCAAAAAAAAACACTAATGTGAAAGGTCGCAACGTCGTAACAATTCGCAGTCGTGGCGTCGATTAAGCTCATATAAAGCCTTGTATCACCACTTAGCGTTCCCACGTCTAGTGCGAACACCGCCTTATAGTCCCCGTCGGCCGATTTATTCATGTTAAGGATACAAGAGAAGCCACTCAAACGATTACGAAGGCGTCAAGTGAGGGACAGGCGCGATTTGAACTCTTCCTTGAAAAGGCAGTTAGTAGACCTTCATCAGCAATACTTGGACGTTGTTGATGAACGGGATCAGCTGAAGGTGGTCACGGATGGTTTCAGCAATTGCAGCAATTTGTATGAGGAGGCTTTATCTAAAATTAGGGACCTAGAAGATGAATTAATTCATTCCAATAGTCGCATCTTAAAGTTACAGAGACTAAAAGAAAGTACTCAGGTTATAGAAACTAACCGCTTATATACAGAATTGTTAAACAGTAATTGTAACTCCCCTTCCTTAATAACTATTGATTTGACTGAAGATTCCTTATTGAAACATAATTATACAGTAAGCAATAAAAAAATTAAAAAATATGCTAAACTAAATAGATTAATTAAAAAATGTTATCAATTTAGGAAACAATATAAACACTTTTCTAAAAATATTCCACTAAGAAAAGAGCGTGTTGATCTAGTAAAAAAGTTAAAAAATTATCAAATCAAATTAGAAGACAGTATTAAAATCTATAATATTGATACTGAGCATTTGCAATCTGAAATAGTGGCACTTCAGGACTCACTTAGTTCCCTTTCTAGGAAATATGTGAGTTCTCAGAACCAAATAAGGGAACATATTCTTGCAGCAAATGAGTTGGTGATGTGTCAATGTAGTTGCCAGACAGTTTCCAACCATGACACTATCCAGCCTGAGGTAATGGAGGACCCGTCCCAGGCTGAGAATTTGCCTCTGGACTGTATAATCAACGAAGATACAGCTAATATGCCACAAAATAACTTACAAGTGGTACAGACTGAGATATGTGATAGTTGTGAATGTTCTCACTCAGTAATGTTCTCAGATAGTATTGGAAGGGGTGTAGGTAAATTATTAAGTAATAACCTGAGCTTTCCCAGTCAAAATAATTGTATGCCAGGGTTAACTTATAAGCAGATAATGGCATCAGTAACTGGAAATGTTTATAGTAAAAGTACTGATTTAACTATATTTATAGGAAATTGTTCTACAATCACAAAAGAAGACATCACAGACAGTGTAACTGAGTTGTTAAAGTTAAATTGCCGTAAAATAATATTGTGTGCTTTTCCATACTTATATAAAAAGTCAAACAAACTAAACAATTATATTCACATGCTGAATAAGCATGTACATTTCTTGGTAGGTCACTATTGTGACAAACTTGTATATCTTGATATCAACACTGTTGTTGATAAACTTAGGTCGACACGGGGTAGTGTGTTTCTACCTACTAGTTGTAGACACAAAATAGCTAGGCTATTAGCTTATAATATTCACTCGGACATAAATATTATGTCTATGTTTTGTACTATTATTAACACTGCGACTATTAGTAATTTAAATACTAATATACCTTTTTACAAGGAAGGCGGGGGAGTATTGTCGCTCACTCCGGCTCATTTAAACTAGCTAGTAAGACAACAGACACCAAAGTACCTTCTGGCTCTCAAATAGTTAAATTTAAAAAAGGGGCTAAGCAGAATTCCTTGAAATTATTTCATCAAAATATTCAAGGTTTCTCTTCAAAACAACTAGAGATTGAATTGTTTTTAGAAAAAACTAAGTTTGATATTGTTTGTTTCACCGAACATTGGTTAAAAGATCATGAAATGTTAATTAATTATGAAAATTACAGTGTAGGCAGTTGCTTTAACCGTAAATCTAAGATGCGTGGGGGTTCACTAATCTTAGTCAAAAATAGTATTAAATTTAGAAGTCGTATTGATATAGTTGATCTATCGGTTGAACATAATATTGAATTGTCTTGTGTTGAGCTAGATAAGCATGTCATAGTGTGCGTTTACAGGCCCCCAAATTATCAAAACTACTCGATATTTGAGTCAGTAATGGAAGATGCTTTGGCAAAACTTGCAACGGGTAATAAGTCGCTAGTCATCTGTGGTGACTTTAACATCAATATTTTAGATGAAAATTCAAATAGCAGTAGATTCTTAAATCTTTTTAAATCATTTAATTTGTTGAATGTGTTTTCGGAGCCAACCCGAATTACTACAAATACCGCTACATGTATTGATAATGTTTTCTGTTGCTGCGACTTCTTAGATAAATCCATTGTAAATTACCTTCCCTCTGATCACAGCGGTCAAACCGTTGTTTTCGAGTCCTACACATCATCACAAAAAATTCAAATACAGTCCAGACAAATAACACCCAGCAATTTAAATAAATTTAATAATAATTTAATAAGTAATCTAGGCATTCCGGGATATGATATTAATAATGTAAATCATTTTTATGAGGAATTCTTTTCGGTTGTCTACACAGAGTTCAATGATACGCTAAAAATAAAAACTAAATCTATTAGCCCAAAGTTTATGTTCAGTGATTGGGCAACTAAGGGTATAAGAAAAAGTAGGGAACGACTGTTTGAGCTTTACGGCCTTAAGCCTTACATCAACTCGGAAACATTCAATCGCTATGTTGCTACTTACTCAAAAATTTTTAAAAACACCTGCCAGGTAGCTAAAGCCTTATTCATAAGCAACAAGATTAAATCCGCCGATAATAAAATTAAGACGGTTTGGAAAATAATCAATAGTGAAACTAATAGAAATAAAAAATATAATAATGATATTACACTAGAGTCTTCACGTGGTCTTCTAACCACTAAAAACGAAGTTGCTCAAGAATTTGTGGATTTCTTTACTAGTATCCCAATTAAAACTACTGAAACGTTAAATTCGTCACCCTTGCTTTCTGTTGACTTATTAAGAGCAAACGTTTTACCATGCTCGGTTGAGTTTCAATTTAATCATATTAACCCCACTGCAGTCATTAAAGCTTTTAAGCAAATAAAAATCAAATTAACCGAAGACCTTTGGGGAATGTCTATTAAAGTTTGTCAAGCTATCATTGAGACTGTAGCACCGTACTTAGCCTTAATATTTAATTTGTGTGTGGACCAAGGAGTTTTCCCGGACCTTATGAAATACAGCAAGGTAATACCACTTTTCAAATCTGGGGACAGTAAAGACACCAATAATTATAGACCCGTATCCGTTTTGCCGGTTTTCAGCAAGGTGTTTGAAAAGGTAATGCTTAATCAAATGCTCAACCACTTTAACACCAATAAGATCTTACATGAAAAACAGTATGGTTTCACCAAAGGACGTTGTACGACTGACGCTGGTGTTACCTTGTTAAAACACATATTTACTGCGTGGGAAGAGGCACAGGATGCCATAGGAATCTTTTGTGACCTTTCAAAAGCGTTTGATTGTGTTAGCCACGAAACCCTACTCTTGAAACTTGAACATTACGGCCTAGGAAAACTTGCGCTTAGTTTAGTAAAATCATATTTAAATGATAGACAGCAGCAAGTACAAATAAATGGTGTCAATTCAATGGGTTTAAATGTAAAGATGGGTGTACCACAAGGATCGATATTAGGTCCCTTCCTCTTTTTAGTATATATTAATGATCTACCCCATTTATTTAAAAACCAACCACAAATGGTGTTGTTTGCTGACGATACCTCTTTAATATTTAAGATAAACAGACGTGCCACAAATCTTGACGACGTAAATAATGCCCTAATGCAGGTACATAATTGGTTTACCGCTAATAATTTAGTATTAAATGGGAAAAAAACGAAGTGTATAAGATTTGCTCTACCAAATGTCAAAAACAGTGAGTGTGACATAGTATTGAATCAAGAGAAACTAGAATTCGTCGAAAAAACTGTTTTCTTGGGAATAACACTCGATTCAAAGCTACAATGGGGTCCGCATATAACATCTCTTGCAGGACGCCTTAGTTCAGCAGCATATGCTGTTAGAAAAATCCGTCAGTTTACTGATGTAGATACCGCGAGGCTAGTCTACTTTAGTTATTTTCATAGTATCATGTCATACGGTATTTTACTTTGGGGACGGGGTGCAGACATCGAGTCTATATTTATTCTGCAGAAAAGAGCCATCAGAGCCATATATAACCTACGTAGGCGAGATTCTTTAAGGGAACAGTTTAAGGATATTAACATCATGACAGTACCTTGTCAATATATTTATGAAAACATCATGTATGTCAGGAAAAACTTGCATATTTTTAGTAAAAGAGGTGACAGACACAATTATAATACTAGAAATAGGGACCAATTAGTTCAACCAGGTTTCAGGTTAGCTAAAGTAGACTCATCTTTCATGGGGTACTGTTTAAAATGCTACAATAAAATACCTCCCCACATTCTTCAACTGAATGAAACGAAATTTAAATCTTGTATTAAACGCACACTATGTAGGCAAGCATATTATAAGTTGGGGGATTATATTGATGATAAAAATGCTTGGCTTAATGCTGGTCCTGCTCCAGAAGAATAGGGGTAAACTCATTGATTGGTATCCGAAGCTATAGTGGAAGCTGCAGAAGATTGTAAGACTATCTTTGCAATGTATAGAATCAATTCTCTAGTATTGTATAATTATTAAGCCCATATGTGAGTGCTATGTATTATTATTGACTTGACGAAGCCCTGGTGGTTGATAGTGTCATGCTCACTTAAATGTCTTGCTGATGGTGGCGGGTGTGTCGGGTCATTTAGCTCCCTTCAAAATGGTCGAGCTGAATGGGGCTGATCCATACGTCATGTTCGTGAACGGGCGCTGTCAGTTGGGACTGGTCATTTTTAGCTACCACGGTTCATTTTTAACTTATTTAGATTTAAAATTAAATTTTGCTTTTTATTTACTCTGGACGCTCTTACTGTGCACGTCTTTCTACATCGTTCTCACATATTTGTATAATTTCAACATGAATGATGTAAATACAATTTTGTAAAAATATTATAATTTAAAAGAGTGTCCATGGAGTTTCTTGCCCATTCTTCTCCATAGAGATCAACGCTTTGGAATGGGCAACTACAGTACTTTCACAAGTTATTATGCCTTGTGACCGGGACTGTAGATTAGTTTTGTTTCTTGACATTCAAAAGTGCCTGTAATGGTCTAATTGAAATAAATGGTTTTGACTTGACTTTGACTTTGATTTTTTTGTCTTAAATCAACTTTAGCCTGGCGGCTTCGCCCGCATCGTCCTAAGGTATTATCCCATCGATACCTTTTAAATATAAATTACTAGCTTTTGCCCGCGGCTTCGCTCGCGTTTAATTCGGGGTAACACAGTTCCCCTTTCCTGATTTGCAGGTACCTGCTACTTGTAGTTTTTGCCCTAGCGCCTTATTTATTGTAATAGCAAAGCTAAGTTTTACATTTTCTTCCCCCATTCTCCCTCATTTCTCACTTTAAAAAAAAAGTTATCTTATATCCGTCTCCAGGGTCCCAACTATCTTTGTACCAAAATTCATCTAAATCGCTTTAGCAATGTAGGCGTGAAGACGTAACAAACAAACAAACTCACTTTCGCTTTTATAATATTAGTAAGGATGATATTACGGGATAATGTAGATTACCACGAATAAAAAAAATATCGGAATCGGTTCAGTAGTTACGAAGATTATCCCCTACGTTAGGACTTGAAACACAAAATTTTTCCTGTATTTTATATTAGTATACATTTTCGCTTGGCCTAATGTGAAGTATTGCATTGTTTTTTTGACTTGAGAAATTGTTTTTTGGGGGAAAAAGGAGCATTTTTGGGAGCTCGTGACAAAGTAATAACAGCATTGAAGGTTAAACTAAACTTGTCTAGGTTGGGCCGGAGATGGATGGCTATCAATTACATATTCAGACTCATCCATGTCTCTGACTGCGTTATGCTGTTGATCCCGAAACTAATAGATCTTTGACAACTCGAAAGTCAGACAACCAGTCTTCCCAAAGGATATCAAATTACATTGCAACCGATTTGTGGTGGAATGCATGGACAATAAAGACTATCTAGTCATTGACCTAAATCTGCTTGCATTTTTCCGATACGAAAATCACACAGTACAGCAACGTCTTTTAGTACCATAGGCAATATTGGTCTTTAAGCCATAATATCCGTTCTGAGTTCTAGACTGAAAAGATTTTAGACTCAACATAAAAAGTTATAGCGCAATATTAAGAATAAGAAAAACCGTTTTGTTCTAACCCTGCGGATCTAAAAGGAATTGAACGGACACGAAATTATATTTTAAAAGCACAATCTCGGGATGCATTTTGAGGTTATAAAATAAAAATCCCGACAAATCCCAGATCTCGGGATTCAGTCGGAGGTAATGCTTCATTTTAGTTTCCTCTCAAAACTAAATCCAACGAAAATTGAACGATCTGAACGGATTGGAGAAAAACAGTTGGTATTTTTTGGTTAGATGTTATTTTTCCCGGTAAATTATCTCGGGATGGCGGGAATGGGCGTTTGAATTCCTTCTTTAAGAACAATTTAAAATGATTGACATTGAATTTTAATATCTCGGGATATTATGTGGAAATTTAAGATGGCGCTCGTGAGGTGATCAAGTTTTCACCATTTTATACTGAAGTTATAATTCATAGTTTTATTTTTAGTACTGTTACAGTATTTTGTAAGCGAGTAATTGTTAAGTAGTAGATAGGACCAAGGCCTTATCATACATGCACATATAACATGTATATTTTATTTATATGCCTATGTCTATTTATGTGTCTATGTATGTACGTATATACATACATAGACACATAAATAGACATAGGCCAGGCTGGAATGGTCCGGGGTGCTTCGAAAGAAATACCACGGCCCCGGAACATAAAGGGCCAAAGAAGGAACATGTGTGGGTTTTAGCCAGTGACACTGCCCCGCTCCACCTAGAGCGGGGAAAGTTATTTTTGATGATTTCCCATTCACAAAAAAAAAGCTGGGATGGTACGTCAAAGTTACTAGTGAAGTTAAGCTAGTGGCAAATCTTCTCTGACAATTATCAAGGTCTTGTAAAATTATTGGAAGAGAATATGAACTTAGTTCTTCAAACATCTTAACTACTCGCCTACTCACTCAAAATAATAATGAAAAGGTTAAGTACGTGTTGTTTATAAAGAGTATTAAATATGCCTAGTGTGTCTCGTTCCTAGGAAAATCTTCAAGGATTTTCAGATTAAGAGCCCGAAAATTTGACGAAAAATTAATAATCACTTCACGTTAAGATTTTTTTATAATTAAGTTTCCATTTCATAATCCGAAACTGCCATGAGGATCATAAGACACTAGAAAAAAAATGTAGTAATATTAGTAAAGAAAAAAGCGTTTTAGTGTCAAGTCATTTTATTTCTCGTAGTCTTCGTAGAAACCCCTTTCATTTGATACCCATAACAAGGAAATGTTTACAAAATAATTGACCGATAAAAATAATCTTTAGAATTCCGCCATATTGGATTTAGAATGACACAACTTATACAAACCTAACCTATTAATATTTATTATGAAGACAACAGGGGGCCAGTGTGTTAGTAACAAAATTCTTAGCCTAACGTACTTAATAGTAAACAGCGATCTGGTTCGATCGACCAGCGAACGCACAAGCGGGCTGTATGCCCTGGCGGCAATTGAGTGAAGGATGCTATTACGACTGCCACGCAATCTACGAAACAACGAGACGGATCTTTTACGCCATACTGCGTCAAATTATGCCTAATTAACCTATGCTACCATTCATATTTAGCAAACATATATGGTGTAAACCAAAAAAAAAAAAATTTTAGCTTAATCAGAAACCATAAAGTAGGTCAAATTTAACTTTAAAGAATTTTTCACTTACAGTTGAAGGCAAAAAAATCGACAGCCGAAACAAAGAAGACATTTTTTTTTACAAAACATGTTGCTACATTAACCGCTGAAAAACATGTCTACTTACATTATCAAGGCCATAATACAGATGGGTGTGCCATCGATCAGTACTCGGCTGAGTCATCAGTAACACGTGCGGCTGATTTATCGGAAGCACGAGCTCGCGGATACACATGCCGATTTGAATTCTAAGGAAAACGCGGGTAGATGGAATTTTTTTGGAAATTATTACGAGGTGTGTTTCTTGTTAGTTAGTTGAACCATAGACTTCAAAAAGGAGGTTTGTTTATGAAAATCTTTGTAAATCCTACTTAATATTATAAACGCGAAAGTTTGTATAGATAGATGAATGTATGAATGTTTGTTACTCTTCACGCAAAAACGACTGAATGGATATCAATGAAACTTCACAATGTCACGAGTTTGTTTGTTTGTTTGTTACGTCTTCACGTCTAAATGGCTTAACCGATTTTGATGAATTTTGGTACAGATATAGTTGGGACCCTGGAGACGGACATAGGCTATTTTTTTAAACGATTGAGATCTGAGAGAGAAAGAGGGAAGAAAAGGGAAAACTTAGCATTGCCAATGCTAAGTTTAGTACTGTTTAGTGCCTCTTACAATAAAAAACGTGCAAGGGCAAAAACTACAGGTAGCAGGTACCTGTAAATCAGGAAAGGCGAACTATGTTACCCCAAATTTAACGCGAGCAAAGCCGCGGGTAAAGCTAGTATAGCTTATACATCAGAATAACACATAGGCTACAATTCGTAAAGATATATTGTAGGTATATTCTATCACCACGCGAGTGAAACCGCGGGGCGCAGTTAGTTAATAATATTAAAGTGTCTGTTTGCTAATACAAAAATGTCTTGTTCGAAACAATTTCCATGGCAATAATCCATAAAATACGCTAGAACTGCATATTGCAGTGAAGATGGTTTTCCATCAACCTAAATAATTTTAGTACAAAATCCCATAGAGATTCAAAAGACGACGTCACTATTAAATTGAAATCCTCAGTACGCATTTCAAGACATTTGGCAAATATTCCATCAAATTTATCTCGAAAGCCATTAAATTTTGCTGAATATGAATGCATTTAGTTCTGCATATCCGTCTTTTATGGATCTGATATCGCAATCGCATACATCCGGGTTTGTGCCGTATTATCAAGATTTTTACCTTTCTCTTGAAGAATTGGAGTGATCGAAAACGAAGAGTGCTTGCTTTTTTCGGTTGGGAAATCGTCATATGACTTCTCCCGCTGGGGGGAGTGAAAGGGAGTGTCAGACTTGTGTAACACTCGCTCGGTGCCCTCCGAGAGAGGCTGAAGTTTTCAATTGAGACAGGTGTACAAATAATAGCCACTACAGGTTTTTGAAAACGTTAATCTCCAAGGACCCTTTAACAATGAAATAACAAAATTGAAACACTAAGTATAACACAAAAATAACGTGGAGAGGTAGAAAACTAATACAAAATAACTTAACACATGCCTTTTATCAAGGGTGAAAATACACAATAGATTAGGTGAAATATCTCAAACTGAACTGCACACTAACTTATTCACAAACAGATTTAACAACTTTAGCAAAAGAAACACAACAACTAGCACATGTGGCTGCTAGCCGTGATCCAAAAACGTAATGAGCGAAAAAATGGCCGTTGAAAATGAAATGACGGAATGAAATTCGAAATATGAATATTTAAAAATCAATGTTGATCCAAATGGAAACAGGTTAAGGCTGTTGCCTCAACGGTAAAATACTCACTCTGTTACACTTGTACTGACATTGTCCATGCAAGTTCCTTTATATTTTGCCCTTTTGTTATCTGTGGTCGCGGCACCTCTATCCAACAACCCGCGACCCCAAGTAGTGGCCCTGGCAGGCCCCTCTCCTTTGCTAACATCTCTTTGAGACGCGCGTGGAACACGAACGCGCCGTCGACACAGCGAACTGTTCTTGCATGACCTTCTATTAGTACAAACAGTACAGAATCACTAAAAATCCAGAGGTTAAGTACCTTTAAATTATTACCAAATCATTTGTGATTTCAACAAAATTGTTTCCAACAAGGTATTTGAAGGTAATTGAAAAACAGACACGTTTGTATTGTTTATATGGGTTTCCACCCAAATCATACAAATTCAAGGCTTTGTCTGGCATTTTACACGTGTACACTGTAAATATTTTTCATTAAAAAAATACGTTTCCTTTTCCAATTTGAGGATAAAGTGGCATTTGAAATGGGGTTGGCTAAAATTTGTACAAAATAAAACTCAAGTCAAGAAACGTTTCTAAATGGGGACACCCGGATGGAACGAAATTATTATTTATTATGTACAAAAAACCGGTATACACTCAACAAAAATAATCGTCGCGATACCATACTGTTCAATGCGAAATAGAAAGACGAAACGAAAATAACTGGCTTGCTTTCTTTAAGAGAGAGAGAGAGAGAGACAAAGAAACACGCGCACGCCGCACGGCTTACAACTATGGTAAAACTGTCGTTACAACTTTTGATCTTATTTGTTTCCGTCTAGCCCCCTTTCGCAACGCGCAATGAGGAACTTCGTTCCAAAACGTAAGAAAGAAATACATGACAAAAAATTAAAAATTTAGATATTAACAACTCATTTTCATACTCATATAGTTTTATTAACAACTAGTTGAAAGAATAAGTACTTCGAAAACAAATAGATCTTTTAAAAACGGTTTTTTTTCGGCACATGCAAGTTTCGAAAAAGTCCCGAAAGTTTTTTAAAGCAAACCCCCACACGATATCTTGATAAAATTTAACAAAATATCCTTACTAATATTATAAAAGCGAAAGTGAGTTTGTTTGTTCGTTACGTCTTCACGCCTAAATCGCTAACCTTAAAGTGAGAAATGAGGGGGAGAAAGAGGGAAGAAACGGGAAAACTTAGCTTTGCTATTACAATAAATAAGGCGCAAGGGCAAAAACTACAGGTAGTAGGTACCTGCAAATCAAGAAAGGGGAACTGTATTACCCCGAATTTAACGCGAGCAAAGCCGCGGGCAAAAGCTAGATATAAATAAACCGATCTAGAACAAATACCAAAAACAATATTGAAAGTAATATTGAAACTAAAAAAAAAAAAAAATTCAAAAGGACTGTGAAGCTATTGATTACGCCCCTCTCTTTGCTTGCGCAAAAATTCAACAGGAATAAGTTGCATACGAACACAATCCTCCTTGCCTCGAATAGCACGTTAAGTCTCGGCTATTATTTGTATATCTTTGACAGTCGTTACAGGTACTCCAGTGGCCCAAAGGTCTTACCAAGGGGTATCGTATTATCCAGTACTAACTGGGTTGTTGAGGTCAGAAGAGTCGTTCCATGTAAAATACTGCTAATCAGCTGCATCCGTGGCTTAACCTGAAGATCGACCTAGCGGGTAGTACTAGTTGGCCACGAGCTCTGCTTGAACGCATAGTTTATTAATCCTACTAACATTATAGATACGAAAGTATGAGTATGGATGTATGTTTGATCCTCTTTCACGAAAAAAATAATGAACAAACATAGTCTGGAATAACACATAGGATAATTTTTTTTCGATATCACGCGGGCAAAGCCGCGGGCGCCAGCTGGTAATATTATAAATGCGAATGTTTGTGAGGATGGCTGGTTGGATGTATGGATGTTTGTTACTCTTTCACGCAAAAACTACTGAATGGATTTTAATAAAACTTTACAATAATATAGCTTATACACCAGAATAACACATAGGCTACAAATCATAAAGATTTACGACGGCACGACGGCACGGTTGGCGCAGTGGCTGAGGGATCGACTGCTGCGCTGCGTGTCGCGGGTTCGATTCCCGCACGGAACAAATATTTGTATGACCTGCAAAAAGTTGTTTCGGTTCTGGTTGTTTGTGTATGTGATTTTATATGTTTGTAAACGCACCCACGATACAGGAGAAATTCCTAGTGTGGGGCAACGTCTTAAAAAAAAAAAATTGTGTGTTTTATCACCACGCGACTGAAACCGCGGGGCGCAGCTAGTTGGTAATGAAGAAGAAATTCGATGAAAACTGTATACAAAAATCTATAGAAACCAAAAGACTCTTTTTTTAATTGCTTTAGCATCTTTCTTGGTAGTGATTAAAAGGAGTAAGTAGGTCATATTAGTAGTAGTCGCAACCTGACTACAGACCACGAAGATGAGAAAATAAGAAAAAGCACAAACAGCTCAAGTCCAGCAGATGCAGACAATGTGATAATGATACCTATAGAAAAGAACACAAGGATCGCTTTCCGTTGCGTTTATATTAAAGTTATGCAAGCATGCAATCCTTTGTTAAAAGAAAGATCTAGAAACAAATTATTGGCCAAACACTTGGCCCCAATATGAACATGGTACGGACAGAACATCGAAAGCTTTTGCCAATTCTCATTGAATCTCAGTACTGTTTGAACGAGAACTAGGGTCGAAGCTTTGCCAAAATATAATTTGGCCGTTTTAGCTCCGTTGATTTTTATCGACTCCATCGCTTTTGTGTTCCGACACAAACGTGGCTTCACTTCGTTATGTTTTTGTTTATGAAGCAAAAGGCGATATAAACTTAAAGAAAATTGGTTCAGTGTGTAAAGGGAAAATTTTGAAAATATACTTTTGTGAAAGAAAAATATTGAGTTTCATTTCGTTGCAATTCTTGAATTCAGTAAGGTATTGTTTGAATTGGAGAGGTATAACATCTTGTGGCTTGAAATTGTAACGTAGAACTCGATATATTTAAGACACTGTTTTGTTGATGTGATTGACTCCTTTCAAACATCACGTTTGATAAGTTGATCGTCTGTCAGGGGCCCACCAGGGCCACTGCCTGCCGGGGTTGCGGGTTGTTTGAAAGAGATACCACGCCCCGGAACACTAAGCAACAAGGAACATGAATGGGTTTTAGTCAGTAAAGTCTGACACTCCCTCCCGTTCCGCTCAGAGCGGGAGAAATTATTTGGTAAAGAAAGAAAGAAAAATATATATTAGCTGCAAATGACGACGAGCACTCAAAATAATAAAAAAAATAAATGTAAACCGACTGGTGGCCGTTCTGTTATTCAGAGAGAGCGCATTCCAAAGTAAAACCGCCTGGACAAAGAAGGTAGATTAAAGGAAACCAGATCGTTGAGAAAATCGTCGTAGAAGACAATCATTGGAGGAGCCAAGATGCTTGCTGCGCAGCGCATAAATAAATATTGTTAATGAGTATTCAGAATAGAAACAAGGTCAACAAGGTGATCCAAGTCTTCAGCGGACTACACTGTTTGATGGGTAACCATTTTAAGGCGAACGATCTTCATAAATTTACCATGAAACATGGCCATTCTGCTACTTTCCAGCAGAATGGCCATTTTTATAGGTTATAGGTCCTACATATAGCACTGTGAAGGTTTTATGCAAACCTTCAATAATTCAGGCTGGTTTGCAATAACGTTCGAATTCTCAGGTTTTCAAATGGAGAATTCAAAAAATAGAATAGAATGGCTTTAGAATGATATGACATACTTCGATGAAATGATAAACTAAAATATAGTTTTAAACTATTTTATGTTCTTTTAATTACGAATATGAACCTAAACAATTCAGTACCTAGTATCCTACAGATGACGCCATATTTTATAAAACTCCACAATTCTTATTGACTTGACCAAAACTCTACAGCCTTTCAACCATCACGACATTCTCAAACAATTCCAAAACTCCCCATTTGTACAGTACGATCATTTGAACAGTTTTTTATGTAGATACTACAAACGGAACAGTTGGATAGCCGCGAGCAAGTAACTTACTCGCATCTATTTGATATTAAAAACTAGGGATGCGCGTCAATGGATGTGGGATTTGTCTCCTGATCTCGTGAAATGAAATATAGGCGGCGTCGGGTGTTCAATATTGTGATAGACACCCGTCTATCACTATATTGAATACCCAATAGTGTGTGTGTGTTCTTTATGGGGTAACTCTGTTCGAGGAATTCTTTGTAAAAGGTTATACTACCACTATTATATACCTACCACTGTTTGTCTCTGCATCACCCAAAGGTTGACTGGTAGAAAATGCCTATGGCATTAAGTCCGCCTCTGTACTTTGTGCTTGAAGTGTTAAATAATAATAATACTGAAACATATACTGTTGTTCCTCATACTAAAATGTCCTCAATGTACTGTAATGTCCTTTATGTTTAATGTCTCTCCTGCTCTGTGTCTCATCTTCCTGTCGTTGTTCCATTCTATTCGGGGACGGCGGAACACGTTTTTCTTTTCCATTCTCCTCTGTCATTCTCAGCTGTATCTTTCAGACAACCTTTGGATGGACTGTACGAACATAAAAATATAACAGGAGGTCCTTAATAGTGTACCTACTACTAATACAACACAAAACAATAAAAATACGTGTGGCACTCGGGGACTGCCGCGGTAAAGCTATTGCATAGCATTTTTTATCAACTTATGCAATAAATAAAAACAATCTAAATAAAATATTTAAAAAGTACTTCCAATGAAAAGAAGTCGCAAAAAGAAACATTTTTTTATCAACTTAGACAATAAATAAAAAAATAAAAAACAAAATATAATATTTAAAAAGTACTTCCAATGAAAAAAAGTCGCAAAAAGAAAAACAAGACCTTGGGTTTGTTCCAGCGTAATGTCGATTGACTATCCGATTCTCTACCAAACACGCTATTAGAACATTAGAATCGGGATTGAAATAACTGACCGTATTGTGTAAACGACGTTAGACAAGCCACACCTCCGTGCCCGTCGGAGTGGGGAGCGTCATTTTTTTCTTCGTTACAGAATTTCTGGATTCGGTCCCCGCGCTCAAGGCCCGCGGTAGAAGCTATGCAATAGCTTAAAATGATTTAAAAGAAGTTTTCTTTTAATGTATACAATGAAATTAAGCCTATTATAAAACTTAACAATGGAAGAACACAGTTAAAAATAGTTACGCAAACTTGAAATCCAACAAAAGGGAGTTCCCCAACTAGTTAGTCGCAGCCCTATTCAGAAAATTCTTACGAGTTAGCACTTTTTCTAGCACAACCAGCTTCCATTCCAAAGGCTAGCTTAGATTTGTTGTTTTTTATTTACTATTCCTAGTTTTATTGTGCTATGTGGCTGTCACAGCGCGTTGTTTTAAATTCAGTGTGTCTACGTAAATTTCCTTACATTTATTATTGTGGAGACTGTAGAGATATGTGGGTCTTGGATTCTTGCACTGTTTTTAAAACTGGAGAGGAATATATTTAGAGTAACAGATGGCTTAGTCGCTACTAAAAATAAGGTCAATTGAAGGTCTAGTCAGGTCAAAGGCAAACTTTATAACCCTAGGGATGACAAGGCTGAACGATGTACTGCAAATCTTTCTTTTTTGCGGATGTGGAATTGTCAAATAACTTCACCCGCTCTGGGTGGAGCAGGGGGAGTGTCAGGCTTGTACTAACTACGAACCCATCCATGTTCCTTCTTTTGCCTTTTATGTTTCGGGGCCGCGGTATCTCTTTCGAACAATTCGCAACCCCGGATGTTACTTCCATTCCACTAATTTGATTGATCACTAAGATATTATAATCCCTTCAAAATAAAACAGCAATTTCCTGCAAAAAACAGACTAATCTATCTATATCTACTCAATTAAAAAAAAAATTGGTTGTTTGTAAAGTAGGTTTACGATCGAGATGTTTACGTGATAACGTCTTATTGGTGATATAAGTTTTTAGGAAGTAAGGAATTAATGAAGATAACAATTTTTTCAAATTTTAAATTACATCTATCGTTTTATTCACACTTTTGATGATAAATTTCGGGTGTAAAATGACAAGTTTACTTATTCGACTATGATATACATTTTTCTTCATACATACATTCATACAAACATAGATACTTTTATACATTTATACAAACATTTATGCATATATGCAATACGATCAGTTACAATCTTCACGTAAATTTATCTGTTTCCAATCTGGATAATTTTGTTCAGGATCGATCGATCGATCGATCGATCGATCGCGCTCGTGAGGTTTTGGTGTGACACAAGTTTCTGAACATGTCACCCGACTAAAACGATTTTAAAGACGTTATCACGTCAAAAACCCTAAAACAAGTACCAACCTAAGCAAAACAAACAAACAGAACAAGCATTTATAAACATAATTCGTTTAATGATAATGATACAACTCCGATTCACGCACAATAATCCGTTGAACTCAATAAGTACTACCTTGTAAATGTATTTCAAATAGAGTTTATGTATGGGCTAACAAATTGCCAAGCCATGGATTAACCAAAATCGAAATTAGGCAAATGGGACTAATACTACAGCGATGAAATAGATCGTCTATTACACCGTTGTGTAACGGACAAACGTTTTGGTTCAATGTATTATCTTTTAGTCTGGCGAATATGTGATAGACGCCAGCCATCTTGGCTTGGCAGATGTAGTTTGAATTATATTTATCTGACTGATGGAGAGGGAGAGGAAGGCCTAAGAAAAGATGAATGGATTGATAGAATGGTGAAAGGAGTAAATGATGCCGTGACGTCTGATAGAATAGAACAAAAAGTGATACGCCGACACCATATAGAATGGTACAAGGGCAGGAAAATGATGATAAGTTTGGCGAATATGTGATAGACGAAAAATGGCTTGGCAGATTTGTTTTGAATTATTGCCAGTAGGATTAATATGTACATTATTCGAATATTTGCTAGAACTCTATGGTCGCCTTTTTATAGTGGTCAATATTCAAAACAAAATAGAAGTAATGTATTAAGTACACGCTTTTGGAAGCTATCCTACATGTCAATTTTGAATAACTAACTAACTCTAGGAATTTCTTCAGTATAGTAGGTGGGTTTACAAACATTTAAACTCACATACACAAACAGCCAGACCCAAAACAACTACCTGTAGGTGATACAAATATTTGTTCCGTGCAGGGATCGAACCAGCGACACGCAGCGCAGCAGTAGATCGCTCATCCGCTGCGCCAACCGTATCGTCTTAAATAACTGACAAAATCCTCTAAGCTGCTACGTAACGGTGTAACAGGCAGCCTAAAGCGGCACACTCGTCACTAGTGGAATTTATTAACTAACTGAATTGCATTTCTGAATTAAACACACACAAACATCAGTATAACAAGCTGACACGCGAATTAGTTAGTCTAATAATTGTGTGATTGATAAGACTTTTAAGTTATTTTCCATACAAATATACAGAGGCAAACATCCATACAAAAATTTACACTTTTTTCCCCATTTAAGTTAAGACCACAAGGACACTATTTCCTTAAAGACTGGTTGTCAGACTTTTGGGTAACTGACTACCTGAAGCGACTGTCAAATCTACAAATGACTGCTGGAACTAACGGCTTAATATGCTCTCCGAGGCACGGACGAAACTCTGTATGTAATGTCTGGTGACCCATCCACGGACCAACCCTGGAAAGCGCGGTTTAACCTTAAGATCGACCCGAGCGGTGGTCATTAGGACTATGAAAACATGTACATAGTATTGTAAGTTGTCTTTTATAGGTATCTGTAGGGTATTTCCGCGTTTAAAAAGTCCGGAAAAATAGATTCACAGAAATGGAAGGTCACAGATATTACTTGTTACCGTAAAAGAGAATTACATACATTCTTGTCAAAAAGATCCTATCGGAGCCCAAATGTCAGTAATACATTGCGTACGGCGCAAAAAAAGTCCGATAATGGAAAAATATTAGATCCCAAAACCCCACTATTGAGCTGATAAGAACAAGCAATAAATATCAGGTGGTCAATCCTTATCTTTAACAGCCAGACTTATCAGGACCAAAAATATTTCTGGTGCTTACAAAAAAAAAAAAATAACTCGAAATCCGGTAAAATATCTACTAAAACTTAGCGTGATTAAACAAAAAAAAGTTCAAAGATTTTCAAAGAAAAAGTTTTTCTATTGTTGATCAGAATTTGCGATTCATTATTCAAAGTCTTTGAACAATTATAACACCTGCGAAGCTTGATAAGACAATGACTAAATTTTGACTAAATAATATTCAGTGTTTGCAAAGTAGAGCCTTAATCTTTCATAGTCTCTTTGTTGAGGGATTATAAAAAAGCGAGGATGAAATCTGGGGGCTTATGAACTAAGGGCGGTGACACACTGCTGCCTAGTATCTGGTGACTATGAAATTATATTAAGGACCTCTTTTACCGCGATGTTTTTTCGCAGCGCTCATTGGTTGATTGATAGTGTATATGTCGAATATACAGTTAAACCCGAAATTACAGTTTTGATTTTTTTTTAAAGATAGTATCTACCTTAAAAAAAAAATCCACCAAACCCTTTTAAAAACAAGTCATTTTGTGATTCTTTCAAGTACTTTTACAAGACATAATGTCATAGAATAACACGTTTGAAATCGTAAATTCATATTGGTGTTTTTTTTATCAAACTAACAAATTAATGTCATGTTTTGATTTTCTCATAGCCAGCCATATATACTACCTAACTAACTATTGACGACACGGTTGGCGCAGTGGCTGAGTGATCGACTGCTGCGCTGCGTGTCCCGGGTTTGATCCCCACACGGAACAAATATTTGTATGACCTACAGATAGTTGTTCCAGGTCTGGCTATTTGTGTATGTGAGTTTAAATCTTTGTTTAAACCCACAATACAGGAGAAATTCCTAGTGTGCCAATAAATTTTAACCAATTTTGAACAGTATTTGTTAGGGTTTTCAAACTTTCGGTCGAACACTAACATAAATAAATAAAATAAAAATGCCTTTTATTTCCTACAACGTTTCCATTCGTTTTAACTAAGTAGATTACTAATAATATAATATAACATCCTAACTTACAACAATTACTATTAACAGTTTAAATCCTAACTAATTTATGTTTTATTACTACATAATACTATGTTTATTTACCACTACTAAGTTTACTATTACTATTTTAAAAACATATCTAAAACTATATAAAAGAAAAACTGCTTGAACTATTTAATGTTCTGATATATTTGTAGGAACCCCATGATGGGTGAAGGCCTCCTCCAAAAGTGCCCAGTTGTCTCGGTCTTGTGCCATATATTGCAAGTTAGAGCCAGCTGCCCTAGTGATCTCGCTAACACTAACATAGGTTATTGTAAAATCTAACAAACGGCGATAAAACTAATTTAAATGTTACTTACTCCTACTAGAAGTCCTGTGTGACATTACAACCATGTAAACTTAGGCTTTTTATGAAATAATTGATGAAAGTTTTTCTTCGTACAGAACTTAAGTGATTTTTAGTAAAAAGAAAGCTGACCCAGATTGAAGGAAAATCTTTAAGTGCGTTAAAAATAGGGGCTTAAACTTTTTTCCAACTAAAACTACTGTATCATCTATTTTTATAGTGGGGAAACTTGATTAATTATAGACGGCTCATATTGATTTTATTGTGACCCAATTTTTAATAAGACTGCTATGCCTATTTTATTTAGAACTAGCCCAGCGGTTTCATCCGCAGCTCAGCTGCTAAGTGCCAAAGGGTGACTTCATGATTATCTTTCTATTGACGAAAAAAAAATGCTTAATCGATCCAGTAGTTTTGAAGTCTATTTCGTGCAAACAAACAAACAAAAAAAACTTATAACTTATAAAAAAATATGATATTACTAGCCGTGCCCAGCGGTTTCGCCCGCTGGATAACTCTTTTTCTGAAGAGGGTCGCCCTTATCACTTAGGGGTATAACATCTCACGTGGGTATGTCTGTCTGACTATTTTAAAATGAGGCGAAGTCAAACAATCTTGGAATTTCTTCTTAATATTTTTTTTTGTATTGGTATGCATTCGCGGTCTGATGTTGACAAGGACCCTGTTCCACACAGAAACCTAAAATTTTTGGATATCCCGTTTAAACGCGACTGACCCACTGACCTCTACATTTCTACAATATTTTTACTCCTTTTAAAAACCCAGAGTTAACTAAACCAGGTAAAACTCGAACATATTTCCAAAACTCTTGAATTCAGAGCGAGCGTTCAGAAACCCACACCTGTCCTGAGAAAACTAGCAAGGAAGTAAACATAAGAATTCCGCTGGGCATGCATCTTTGTAAGTTTCCGAACGTCGCCCTGACAGTTTGCGAAGAGTAATGACGTGTTTGTTGCCGTATCTTTACGGTTGGTGCGGTTTGAGAGTGACAGGGGTGTAGGTTATTTGTTTACTAGCATGAAAACTACTGCAACTGAAAAAAATAGTCCTTATTAGAGAGCCACGATAAAAAACAAGTGCGAGTCGGACCGAGGGCAACATAAACGGCCATATTTTTTTACTGCGTAGACCGTCGAGTTTTTTTATTATCTTGATATCTCAGTCTCTGTTAATTTCAAATCACGCATTTCGTGTTTGCGTAAAGAGGATTGATTTTTTCACAGCTTCAAGGGTCCATATGCTTAAGTCATCATCTGCCTAGCCTTTTCCCAACTATGTTGGGGTCGGCTTCCAGTCTTACCGGATGCAGCTGAATACCAGTATTTTACTTGGAGCGCCTGCCTATCTGACCACGAAAACCCAGTTAATACTGGGTAATACGATACCCCTTGGTAAGACTGGTTGTCAGACTTTCGGGACACTGACTACTGTAACGTCTGTCAAAGATCTACAAATGACAGCCGGGACCAACAGCTTAACGTGCTTTCCGAGGCACGGAGGGAACTCGGTATGTAACGGGTGGTCACCCATCCACAGACCAACCTAGGCAAGCGCGGCTTAACCTAAAGATCGAACTGAGCGGCTGCTATTATTTAGCCACGAGCTCCTCCACGAGGTCCATATGCTTAAGTATAGTTTTAATTTTAACTCGATACCTTTACGCGTTCTTGAGTTATAGGATCTTGACAGACGAATAACAAAGTGATCCTATAAGGGTTCCGTATTTTTTCTATTTGAGCTACAGAACCCGAAAAACGGTATTTCAGCATGTCAACTGAATGACCCAAGAAACTGATAGGTTTTCTCATACATACCTTATAGACTTTAGACCTATGAGACAATCTACAGCACTTAAACGATTAGTTTACCTCTAATATGAACCTTATGACTACAAGAATAAATGCAAAATTGGAGGGACCATGACCGAACCATCTAAGTATACTCTTTTCATTTTTAGGATTCCGTAGCCAAAGGGTAAAACGGGACCCTATTACTAAATCTCCACTGTCTCTCCGTTCTTCTGTCTGTCACCAAGCTATATCTTAAGATTTTAGGCTCCCGTAACAAAAAACATGCTTTTTTTACCGCTTTTATAGACAACTAGCTTTTGCCCGCGGCTTCGTTCGCGTTAAATTCGGGGTAACACAGTTCCCCTTTCCTGATTTACAGGTACCTGCTAACTGTAGTTTTTGCCCTTGCGTCTTATTTATTGTGATAGCAGTGCTAAGTTTTCTTTTTTCTTCCCTCTTTCTCCCTCATATCTTAAACTTAAAAAAAAATAGTCTATGTCCGTCTCCAGGGTCCCAACTATCCAAAATCGGTTTTGTCATTTAGGCGTAAAGAGTTAAAGACGTAACAAACCAACATACAAACTCACTTTCGCTTTTATAATATTAGTAAGGATGATACGGAACCTTTCGTGCGCGAGTTCGACTCGCACTTGACCGATTTTTATCATTACATCTCCTTTTCACCGCAACGTATAACCTCATTCCTCAATTTCTCTTCCAGAATTGACAAATTTCTAAGTTCAAACGTCACTGAATTTCTACAAATCAAATTCTACCATCCAATACAGTCACTGACAAAAGTGTTGCATTTCAAAAACTCCGGTATTCAGGTCAACGTTCAATTTCAATAACTCCGAACATTATTTATAACACTTTTCAACGGTTAACAGTTTTCAAGCGAATAAGTTAGGTATAGTTGAAACTTCCAACACCAAATATAATGGGACAACGGCAGGAAAATGATGACGTAATGATATGAGATTTTATGATATAGGATCGGTTTTTGTCTTCGTGATAAATTGGCAAATAGAGACTACACCATGAAGAGTATTTTTTTTATTACAAAACATTGCCTCACACTAGGAATTTCTCCTGTGTCATAGGTGCGTTTACAAACATCCAAACTCACATACACAAACAGCCAGACCCGAAACAACTATCTGTAGGTCATGCGAATATTTTTCCGTGCGGGGATCGAACCCGCGACACGCAGTGCGGCAGTCGATCGCTCAGCCACTGCGCCAACCGTGTCGTCAATAGTTAGTTAGGTAGTTTATGAAAGCAAGCAAAGCTTTTAGGATATGAAAGTGCCGCCACTGGTTTTCAGTCATTGAGGTAATTCAAGACTGCGTAGCTGCTACTGAGAAATGGTTGATAGGAAAGCCCAATGACACTGCCCGACATGGAAATCGAAAAAAAAACTTGATAGGCGTCAAGGGACATCGTCAAGGGGCGAAGTTATTATTTATTATGTACAAAAAACCTGTATCACTCAACAAAAATAATCGTCGCGACACTACACTGTTCAATGCGCGAAATAAAAAGACGAAACGAAAATAACTGGCTTGCTTTCTTTGACAGAGAGAGAGAGAAAAACAGAGAAACAAGCGCACGCCGCACGGCTTACAACTATAGCAAAAAGTGTCGTTACAACTTTTGGTCTTAAGCATAAAGTGTCGTTACAACTTTTGGTCTTATTTTTTTCTGTCTAGCCCCCTTTCGCAACATGTGATAGGGAGGAACTTCGTTCCAATAATGAACGTCACGCTCAGCAGACGAACATGCGAGCACTAGACCAACAAGGCATTCGATACCAATAACTCAGTAAATATTTATAACTTTTCAACACTTCCGTTAAGTTATAGTCAAGTTTAAAACTTCAAGTGTTTGGACTGTAAACGAAAACATTAGCTCTTATGAACCGTTTGCTAAGTTGTTGAAGTTAAGATGAATGATTGTTGTGTTGAAAGGTAGCTAAGTATATTAAGTTAGAGTAAGTAGCTACTTATTTACATTTGATGGAATGTTAAGAAAATGTTGTTAAAGCAAAAAATGTTCAAGAATTTAACTGAGAGAATTGTTAAGATTCTTTAAATAGACACCGGACACAGGTTGGTCAAAGCATTCTCCTCTTCCAGTGGAAATTCATGAATAACTCTGCCGTGGATTGTAACTTTAGTTGTAGGACAAACGATAGGACATTTGATATCCTGTCGTCCCAGCCCTGTTATTTGCACATCTCAGGAGCTGATGCACGCATCCAAACTACTAAATATAATAAATCTTAATACTTATTCTCACAATAATTTACAATCGACATGAAAACTCTTCTACTACAAAGAAACCAAAAATAGCTAAAAACAACACATAGCCCGTCCGTATAGTGCATCAGAGGAAATTAGATTTACGCCACCAACTTGTCGTAACGAATGTACCCAGTGTTCGTACATTGGGGAGGTTTTTCCCTATTTTCGGGGTAAAATAAATTCTGGGTGTTTTGGTAAAAAAAACTACTAAGAATAGATAGAAAAACAATGAAATCAAAATACATGTTAAGTTAATTGTTATTATATCTTACGTAGAAAACACCGATTGCATCGTGTCGTGAGTGAACGAAAACGTGTTGTCGTCCTGAATCTGATACAGTAGTGAAACCTTTTATGAACATAACTTTTAAATCGCTCCGTTTATTTCATTTCCTTTTACAAAAAAAAATGAAATGGTAGTAAAAGATGCAAAACATTCTACTTTTGAAATAAAAGATTAAATAGAGGGTAAATTCAGAAACTCGATGTAGCAACCCTGAATGTACCGAATGTTTGAACTCGCAACTGTGCACTAAAAAGAACCTTTCCGTGAACACTTTATTGTGTTATCTGTGCCTCTGCCTTCGCGCCAGAAATAAAAACAAAACGCGCCAACCAGGATTCGAAATTCGTATTTCACTCGGCAGGACTGCATTGTTTGAGTGAGAACATATGGACAGTTCTATGCATGATAATGGCGAATGATTTTGACTATTCCGTTTTTACTTTTCATACATAATCCTAGCCTTGTTCCCTTTGGAGTTGGGCAGAAACCGACCTTGCTACGATACTTCTGCTTCGTTCACGTTCACCAATTAAGGCAGTATGTCTTTTTAGGGCACCTCCTGCCAAGGACGCCAGACGCCAGTGTTGCCACAGCCTATACATTTGCCTTGCAAATATCTCTTGTTAGTCGCCCATTCTCAACATGACCAACCCATCCAAGCATAGCTTTGTGTTTAAACTACAGTATTACTTTCAGCATCGTGTATTTCCAATAAAACACACATACTAAATCGCTTTGTACTTATATAATAAACATAATCTTTATATTGGTCCACCGCGTCGAAAACATTACGCGCCACGGGAGATTTGAATTTCGAGCACGCGTTCCAAGGACCGAAAAATATGGCCGTTCCCACGCAATTTTAAATCTGATACCAAGCTGTTTTCGTTCAGAAATTCCTAGCTAAATTGATCGGGTGTTGATTTTAAAGGTGTTACTAAAATACCTTTATATTTTATTAATAACTGTATAACCCTGGAATCTGAGCGAAAGCAGTCCAAAGTCGAAATATTTTTTCAGGCTGGCATTTTCAAAACTGTAGTTTGAACGGAGTTGCAAGCTTAAAAAAGCGGCGACTGGCAATCAACGAGGCGATATGTTCTGCAATTTCCTCTTGCCCCGAAGGGATTGTTGCACTAAATTTGACCTTCGTTAAAACTTGATCGTTTTTATTCCCCTCGACTATGAGCAGCGCTTTGAAGAAAATACTTTTTAGTTTAAAAAATATATGTTTAATCGCAGCTCTGAACTCCGATATACAATGGTATACTAATAATGTTTGTTTTTTTTTTTAAATTAAAACACTAGTTTTTGCCTACTGTTTACTCGTGTTGAGTGGAATTCTGCCCTAAAACTAGATAAAACCTAAGATTCTAAAATGGATTTCCATTATTGTGAGAGAGCTTTTGGAATCAGATCAGTAGTTCCGTATATAACAACCAAACATACTAACTTTATCTCGTTTAACTTTGGTTGTGGATGTCAGATAGACAGACGAACCATATAAAATACTGGTATTCAGCTGCATCCGGTTAGACTGGAAGCCGAGCTCATAATTGGGAAAAGGCTAACCAAAGCGTAATGAGACTAGCTGGCGCCCGCGGCTTCGCCCGCGTGATATCGATAAAAAGTATCGATTTATTTTCGTTGGATCCCAGTTTTTGATCCCATTTTATAGGTATTAACGATGGGTCCCATTTGATATTACCATTGAATCCCATTTTATGACAACATGTGTACATTTCAGAAGAAAAGTGATTTACTTTTATTAAATATTTCAAAAACACCGTGTGTGTATTTTGGATTTTTTAGGATTGTTGCCACTGGGGAATAAACAAGCGCCTCTTAGCTCAAAAATTTTTTCCATATTTTTTTTTATATAATGTGGCCGTTTCTGGCACACAGGTCACAGTTTTAACCTAACCTTTTTTTTGTAAATAAGTAATTATCCTAATCTAAATAGTTCAGTTCCGGGTAACCAACTAAAAACAATCTCTTTTTTCTATAAATGCAGGTCGTTTGTGGCACTCGCCGGCCGCTGCCGCGGCACCGCTCGCTCCGCTCGCTCGGCTCGTGCATAGGAGGTCACAGTTTTAACCTAACCTAACCTAGTTCCCGGTTCCTATAATTTGTTTGGGTAATCAAATTTTGTCAAAATCTTTTCGGAAAAACGGCAGGCACCCGTTATTCTAACATAACCTATCCACATATCCCAAATTTCATCCAAATCAGTCTAGAAGTTTGAGCGTATTGGAATAACAAACATACATACAAAGTTTCGCCTTAAAATATTATTGTGATTTTGTTGTTGGATGTACCCGCATTCAGATGTTTTTAAACATCTGGGATCCAACGGAAATAGTTTTTGGGATCCAATGGCAATAAAACGTATTTTTTTAGTATTTTTCAAATTTGGGATTCAACGGAAATATATAATAATGTTTTGTGGGATCCAACGCCAAAAATATTAAAGTGGGATCAAAAACTGGGATCCAACGAAAATAAACGAAAGTATCCTATGTGTTATTCCAGACTACAATCTACCTCTGTGCCAAATTTCATTAAGATCCGTTAAGCCGTTTTGACGTGAAAGAGTAACAAACATCCATTTATTTATCCATCTTGGATGGATGGATGCATGTATGGATGTTTGTTTTTTTTCCATCCTCACAAAAATTCGCATTTATAATAATAGTAGAATTAGTATTTAAAATGTAATCAGCTGGTCTTAAAACCATCAATCAACCCAGTCTGTTACAGTACACTGCAGGACAAAGGCCTTACCCAAACTGCGTCATACACCCTGTAGTCTGTCCCAGTCTGACCCAGCTCCCATCACATTGCTGATCTAAGAATACTTTAGACAGAATCTCTTTTATGCCAATCATTGCAGGAGACAGACAGGTATTATTTTCAAGATGACAGGAATCTATATCAAAAACCAATATTTCCAGAAACCAGGTCCTCGAAATAACATTCGAATAACTCGTATTAGCAATATTAGATAACATCATAGTTTGTGACTGAACTTAGAAATAGTACAGTCAGCATAAGATGGAAGTAACCACGCTCGTCTGATACACTTGAAAAAAAAAACTAAAAAATCAATGAATCTTTTCAAATAAAGTATTTAAAATTTATTTGATAGAAAACAAACAGTTCATTGAATAAATTAAATTCGAGTTGAAAACTTCCATCGGTTTCTATGAAAAATCAACTGCATATATATATTTTTTTACAGGTGGGTAATGCAGCGGGGGGGAGTGAGTATCAGACTTTTACTGACTAAAAACCACCTACGTTCCTTCTTTTGTTCTTTATGTTTGACGGGCCTGTTGGTCTAGTGGTTAGTGGCCCTGACTGTTGAGCCGGAGGTCGTGGGTTCGATTCCCACCCAGGACAAACTTTGTGTGATGAGCATGATTGTTTGTTCTGTGTCTGGGTGTGATTTATCTATAATATGTATGTATTTATAAATTATATAAGTATGTATATCAGTTGTCTGGTTACCATAACACAAGCTCTGCTTAGCTTGGGATCAGATAGCCGTGTGTGAGTTGTCCCAAGATATTTATTTATGTTCCGGGGCCGCGGTATCTCTTTCGAACATTCCGCATTCCGCGCTTTGGTAGATCAACTGTATCTGACGAGTTTTTTTTTTTGTTTTTTCGGATGGGAAATCATCAAATAACTTCTTCTGCTCTATGCGGAGCGAAAGAGAGTGTCATAGTTTTACTGACTAAAACCCACCCATGTTCCTTTTTTTGCCCTTTGTGTTCCGGGGCCGCGGTATTTCTTTTGCACAACCCGCAACTCCGGCAGTACCGTTATCTCTTTTACTGAGTGTACGTACAGATATAGATACGTTATTATTTTTTTTGTGATTCCTTCTTGTCACATTTCTTTTCTCATCATCTGCCTAACCTTTTCCCAACTATGTTGGGGTCGGCTTCCAGTCTAACCGGATGCAGCTGAATATCAGTGTTTTACATGGAGCGACTGCCTATCTGACCTCCACAACCCAGTTAATACTGGGTAATACGATACCCCTTGGTAAGACTGGTTGTCAGACTTTCGGAACACTGACTACCTGTAACGACTGTCAAAGATCTACAAATGACAGCCAGGACCAACGGCTTAACGTGCTTTCCGAGGCACGGAGGAAACTCGGTATATAACGGGTGGTCACCCATCCACAGACCAACCTAGGCAAGCGCGGCTTAACCTAAAGATCGACCCAAACGGCTACTATTTATTTAGCCACGAGCTCCTCCTTGTCACATTTCTTTTCAATACAGTAATTCGTTCGAGTTTCTCGACATTACTTAGAACATCATTTGGGACTTATGATAATATTGTTTTATTATCTGTATTCCGTCCTACATGCTTGTAAAACTGTCACAGTAAAGGTCATATTTTTTCAAACTTTTCTTTGATAAAAAAGGTCGACAAGGATTTTTGAGAATTTTATTTAAGTATATAATTTTATTTACCTACTGCTTCGTTAGTCGCAATCGTGACTGTTGAGTAAAAGGTCTTGGGTTCTAGTCCCGGGTCGTCGGGAAGATTTTGAATGGGTTACAGTAATTTCGCAATAGCAGCAAGGGAGGCTGGCCTTGTCCCCAATTGATGGCAGTAGGCTCGCCCCCAATTAAATGGGACTTAAATATTGCTGGCAAAATTTAGATGTTTTATAAAGGTGCTCCCTCACTGAGAGCGCGTGTAATGTAACGTTACAGATTTGAGCATTACATCAGTGAAGGAGGAGAACCGAGCATTACAATGCGCACCTTGTAATGATACAATGTGTAATATCTTGATACAACTTGTAACATCAATTAATTTAACTTTAATTTAAATGAATTTATTTTTTTAGGTTAATATTGCCGCACTCAGCATAACGACCGCTTCGTCTGACATCTGAAATGCTCAAAGTCGAATCAATATGTTACATTACACGCAAATGCTCGTTAGTCAGAGAGGTATTATTGTAATGTAATGCTCAAAGTCGAATCTATAATGTTACAATACACGTGAATGCTCCCGATGAGGGAGCACCTTATGGTTCATTTCTGCTTAACCCCTTTAGGTTCACAGACGTGATGTTGTTATGTTGATTTCTAGAATTACCGTAATCGACTTACTGATGATGATTCAACAGTTTATAATATACTAACTGCGCCCCGCAGCTTCACTCGCGTGGTGATAGAATATACAATATATCTTTATGAATTACTAGCCTACTCCTCGGTGACGACGACCGTCCTCAGACACCCACTGTGTAACAATTCTGACCTATCCTAGAAATGTGACCTTCCTAGTCCGACTTTAACCTGGACTTAACGCCATCGTCATCGAAAAAAAACTTTAAACTTTACCTCATTTTAATATTAGTACACAAAATACAGCAAACGACACTTTTTAAAATACAGCTGAAACGTAATTAGTTGCGCAACCATGCATCTCTATAATGACCCTTCAATAAATACCAGTTAAGGTGATAATGGCCTGTCACCAAGACGAGCCTAGCAATATATCTCCATCACCCATCGGTAGCAGCTTTTGCAACCAATAAGGGGCTCTAACAATATCACCGGAATTCCCTTATATTAGCTTCCTAAACTATCGTTTTCCCATACACATCTATTCGACTTTACACCCCATACTAACACCATGAACAATTCATGAAAAATCTAAAATTTCAACATCCATTACCCCACCCGTATTCAGTCATAGAGAACAATGCACTACATAGTCAGCAACGTATACCGAACAGTAAGCAGATGTCGTTTGAATAGCGTGCCTTGAAAGGATTTCGAGATAGGATTGATTCATGATCACAATTACCTTCGAATGTTGTTGGGAATCTAGTTGGACCAGCCCTATTGACGGCCAGGGAAGATTGACCTGTGAGCTCCTTACTCTTGCAAGGATCGAAGGATCAAGTTGTGTCGGACGTCGCAACAAGACATGTGAAACGTCCATTTAGTGCTGGCCTTTCTCTTGTTTCAAATTCAATGGTATTAGAGGTCTTTTTAAAATTGGAAGGTTAAAACTAGACATGCGTCCAAGATTCAGGCTTTGCCGTATCGGGGATTTCTTGGGATCGTTCCTCGTTGGTATCAATTGGGTTTTGTTTGGACTATAAATACATCAAGAGTTTACGTTTAAAGGTTGATGTATTGTAGTTGTTTTCTGCTGTCACTGTGGGTTGGTAACCAGGAATGATGTGGAAGACTGGTTGCCATTTTTGACGATAATATATGCGTTTTGATGTTTGCGGTTATTAAGTGAAAGGGGGAGAGAGAATTGCGGGTTCGAAAGAGATACCGCGGCCCCGGAACATAAAGGGCAATAGAATGACCATGGGTGGGTTTTAATCAGTACAAGTGTGACACTCCCCTCCGCTCCGCCCAGAGCGGGGCAAGTTATGTTATGATTTTCCATACGCAAAAAAAGAGTACTGAAATTGCTTTTACTAGCTTTAAGATCTTTCTTCTTCAACTAAGTGATCATCTAACCTGTCTTTTTAAAACATGGCATTTTTTTCAATTACAATTTATGCACGGGAATTGGGATAGCACATGTATTAGCACAGCTTTTTTTGCGGATGGGTAATCGTTAAATAACTTCCCCCGCCCTGGGCGAAGCGGGGGGAAGTGTCAGATTTGTACTGACTAAAACCCACCCATGTTCCTTCTATTGCCATTTATTTTCCGGGACCGCGGTATCTCTTTCGAACAATCCGCAACCCCGACAGGCGGTGGCCCTGGCAGGCCCCTCTGCTTTGCTGAAATCGCGCGTGGAACACTAAGGCGCCGTCGACACGTACAGCATAGCATAACATTACGCTTGTAATCTCCGAGAGGTAAGCAGAGCTGCACCTAATAGTCCACCCACACATTTCGCTAGATATGTTAAGTCCCATTTCATAGGGGACGAGCCTATTGCCATCAACCAAAAAACAAAAAACGATATGTTTTAAACTCTTTTTCCAGAAGTGGGACGGAGCTGGTTATGAAAAAATACAAGCATTATCATTCATAAAGATTTATTTAGTATAATTACGATTCTAATAATTTACACATAGCTTCCAAAACCTTAACTGCCAACAAAGTACCTAAAAATATGATTTACGCAAACATAATTAACTAGTTTTTGCCCGCGGCTTCACTCGCGTTAAATTCGGGGTGACACAGTTCCCCTTTTCTGAATTGCAGGTACCTGCTACCTGTAGTTTTTGCCCTTGCGCCTAATTTATTGTAATAGCAATGCTAAGTTTTCCCTTTTCTTCCCTATTTCTCCCCCATATATCAATTTAAAAAAAATAGCCTATATCCGTCTCCAGGGTCCCAACTATCTCTGAATCAAAATTCATCACAATCGGTTCAGCCTTTTAGGCGTGAAGACGTAACAAACAAACTCACTTTCGCTTTTATAATATTAGTAAGGATGTGAAAAAAAATGATACGCCCGATCAAAGACCACGCTAGAAACAACCGGGTCCAACCAATAACCAATATATTTTTACTGCGTAAACAAAGTTGAGTACTTATATGGTTTTAATTTTAAAACTCGATACCTCCACGCGTTCTCAAGATCTTAACAAACAAACAAACAGACAGACAGACAACTAAGTGATCCAATAAGGATTCCATTTTTCCTTTTGATGTACAGAACTCCATCATCTGCCTAGCCTTTTTCCAACTATGTTGGGGTCGGCTTCCAGTCTAACCGGATGCAGCTGAATATCAGTATTTTACATGGAGCGACTGCCATCTAACCTCCACAACCCAGTTAATTCTGGGTAATACGATACCCCTTGGTAAGACTGGTTTTCAGACTTTCGGAACACTGACTACCTGTAACGACTGTCAAAGATCTACAAATGACAGCCGGGACCAACGGCTTAACGTGCTTTCCGAGGCACGGAGGAAACTTGGTATGTAACGGGTGGTCACCCATCCACAGACCAACCTAGGCAAGCGCGGCTTAACCTAAAGATCGACCCGAGCGGCTACTATTTATTTAGCCACGAGCTCCTCCGAGGGATGTACGAAACTCCAAAACGCGAAAAATCCACTAGCAACTAGAATACAATCCGACCAAAGACAAACACTAAAACCGTACATACGAAACGCAATACATCCCTACACGACTCAATACTGCGACAAACTACAAATAAAATGCCAGAAGAACGAAGCTCCGAGAAAATTAAGTCCTATTGACTCTACTCTGCAAATACAATCAACGGAGGAAGGATTCCTTGCTACTAAGGCATTACACTCCCAAAGAACAAAACTACACTTCCACTGAAACACCATACATTGCGCCGTAAACAACAAACACTTATCAAAGTGTACAACAACAGCAGCAATGGACATCGAAAATGGTGGTGTAAAAGCAGTATTGTATGAGGAATAGATTTGGCAAGTACAGGTGAGGCGATGTGTGAGAATTCTAAGTGTCGGTGCAGTGTCGTTTGCAGTTTTAAAGCGAACTACGAAGTGGAGTAACCCGATAAATGGGACGTGATTGGCTTTCTTGAATCCTAACTTGAGTAAAAATAGTAGGTCTTTTTAGGTGTCATGTTCAGCTGAATTACTGTCTGGGCAGTTCATTGGGAATCCCATAGTTTCAAAAAGTTCAAAATTGGTTAAAACCTCTACAAACAGGGTGTTCTTTGACATATTTGTTGATTTCCATGTAAAAATAATTCAGTAAGTGTTATCTGTAAATGATGTCTCTTCACGTGATCCAAAGAATCAGCCAATCTAACGTATCGCGGGTTCGATCCCGGCACAGACCAAAAATTGCAAGACCTACAGATAGTTGTTCCGGGTCTGGCTGTTTGTGTATGTGAGTTTAAATGATTGTAAACGCACCCTCGATACAGGATATATTCCTAGTGTGGGGCAACGTTTTATAAAAAGAAATAAAGACTATGAAAATAACCGGCGAAATATATACAGTACTTACATGAAACAATATTGTACATAAAAAGCTCGTAAATAACGACTTTCCTTACATAACCGATAGCTTATTCCCATAACAACATGTATCATATAATAAAAACGTTATGTTCATGGTATATTATTGTTCATATGACGAAACTTGAATACGTAATCGTGGTCCTTATGGGCATTTCATTGAGTTGGTTTGCTGTTCGATTTTGGACTTAAGGATTCATGATTTTAGGGTGTGTTTTAAGTTTGATTGGTCTGGCCAAGATATGTTTTTTTAGTACGTGTTAAAATATGGCGTCATTTAAGGCTCATAATATATAATATAAGTTTGATAAAAAAATCTATAGGTGTAATATTATTTTTGAATGGTGTCAAGAAAAAATCTGTCCGTACTTGGTTAATAAAAAAATGATTTGCATTATTATATTTTTTTTATAAATACAAGAACCGGAATAAGTTAATTTCTAAAGTACTCACAAGGCAATAGGGATGTTTTTTATTTTCAAATTAAATCGGCCATCAGGACTCTGAATCTTACCTGAAACAATAAAAAGAAAACAACATATAAGTAAAATATTGACAATAAAATAAAAATAGAAATCTAAATAAAATCATGTAAAAGAATCATGGGATCCCCCCTTAAATATTTATTTTATTCTGTTTTTAGTAGGTATTTGTTAAGGTATGTCCAAATATCGAGCGGCAATCGAGCGCGGCTGCCGCGCGCGGCCCGCCGCGCTGTGATTAGACGACTGCCGCGCGCGAACGCTTCTGGCTACCTGCCGCGCGCGAACATTCTTAGTAAACATTCGGCAGTAATTGTGTTTGGACGTATTTCTGCGCACAAACATGGACAACGAAACATCGATTCGTTTTATTGAAATGTATGGATCTTTTAAAGAGTTATGGGATCCTCGACAGAAGGAATATATAAAAATGTTGCGACTAAAAGTTGTTCCTCAAAAAACGATGTACAAAAATGGTCAGATATAATTTTTTCGTAAAATGATAAAAAAAAATTACATCTAAAAATATTTTTTTTTTCTGGAATATCTGAAGATTTTCGCTTTTAACTTTTTTATTTATAGTTCTACGACAAAAAGTTACTGGACCAAAGTTGTAGAGAATTTAATTTGCAACAAAAAATGTTAACATTTTTTTTTATCAAATAAATAGTTTAAGAGATATATCGTTAAACCATTTCAACCTCTATTTTCAAGATGGGGCCGTGGGACAAGGGTAGCTACCCCACAAACTTGTTTTTAGCTTTACACTGACCCCCCTTACACATCAAAAAAATAAAATTGCGTCCTCTAAAAAACGCAAGGTAAGGCCTAAAAAATGTAACATTTCAATGGACTAGGTAATTAATTTCAAAATTGATTGACTCAATATTCTGTAACCTCCGTTGAAAAAGTGGTTTCATCCAGCATTTCCTCGTTAAAATATGTTTCGTCTTAGCTCTTTTACGCATTTTTTTAATAATAAGCAGAGCTAGGACACATGCGACCGCTTTCATTTTAAGGTGTGTCCAAATATCGAGCGGCAATCGAGCGCGGCTGCCGCGCGCGGCCCGCCGCGCTGTGATTAGACGACTGCCGCGCGCGAACGCTTCTGACTACCTGCCGCGCGCGAACATTCTTAGTAAACATTCGGCAGTAATTGTGTTTGGACGTATTTCTGCGCACAAACATGGACAACGAAACATCGATTCGTTTAATTGAAATGTATGGATCTTTTAAAGAGTTATGGGATCCTCGACAGAAGGTCGTCCTACAACTGAATGAATCGAAGTTTAAATCTTGTATTAAACGCACACTATGTAGGCAAGCATACTATAAGTTGGGGGATTACATTAATGATATAAATGCTTGGCTCAATGCCGGTCCTGCTCCACAACCATAGGGGCAAATTAATTAATCAGCGTCTGAAGTTATTGTGGCAGCTGAAGAAGATTGTAAGACTATCTTTGCATTGTATAGACTCAATTTCCTAATATTGTATAATTGTAATGCCCATGTGTGAGTACTATGTAATTTTATTGACTCGACGGTTGCCCTGGTGGTTGAGAGATTGTCATGCTCACTTAAATGTCTCGCTGATGGTGGCGGGTGTGTCGGGTCATTTAGCTCCCTTCAAAATGGTCGAGCTGAATGGGGCTGATCCATACGTCATGTTCGTGAACGGGCGCTGTCAGTTGGGACTGGTCATCTCTTAGCTACCACGGTTTGTTTTAATTCATCTATTAAACTCTTGCTAATTATTGCTTTTACTCTGGACGCTCTAAATGTGCTCGTTTTTCCACATCGTTCTCACATTATGTATAATCTCAACATGAATGATGTATCCATGATTTTATAAAATATTATGATTTAAAAGAGTGTCCATGGAGTTTTTTGCCCATTCTTCTCCATAGAGATCTACGCTTTGGAATGGGCAACTACAGTACTTTCATAAGTTATTATGTCTTGTGACTGGGACTGTAGCAGCATCATTTTTTTGTTCTTGTTTTTATGACATTCAAAAGTGCCTGTAATGGTCTAATTGAAATAAATGCTTTGAGTTGAGTTTGAGTTTAAGGAATATATAAAAATGTTGCGACTAAAAGTTGTTCCTCAAAAAACGATCTACAAAAATGGTCTGATATAATTTTTTCGTAAAATGATAAAAAAAATTACATCTAAAAATATTTTTTTTTTCTGGAATTTCTGAAGGTTTTCGCTTATAACTTTTTTATTTATAGTTCTACGACAAAAAGTTACTGGACCAAAGTTGTAGAGAATTTAATTTGCAACAAAAAATGTTGCCAATTTTTTTTTATCAAATAAATAGTTTAAGAGATATATCTATCTATCTATATGTAAAAACCATTTCAACCTCTATTTTCAAGATGGGGCCATGGGACAAGGGTAGCGACCCCACAAACTTGTTTTTAGCTTTACACTGACCCCCCCTACACATCAAAAAAATAAAATTGCGTCCTCTAAAAAACGCAAGGTAAGGCCTAAAAAATGTAACATTTCAATGGACTAGGTAATTAATTTCATAATTGATTGACTCAATATTCTGTAACCTCCGTTGAAAAAGTGGTTTCATCCAGCATTTCCTCGTTAAAATATGTATCGTCTTAGCTCTTTTACGCAATTTTTTAATAATAAGCAGAGCTACGACACATGCGACCGCTTTCATTTTAGTTCTGATGCCAACTGAAGCGCGCGGCATATCTTGGTTGTGCCGCGCAGTACTGCCGCGCAAACATTCGTTGGCTTTGTCCAAACTAGAGCGCGGCAGAAATGTGTCCTACAAATGCCGCGTGTTGCTGCCGCGCTCTTGCTGCTCAATGTTTGGACACACCTTTAGTTCTGATGCCAACTGAAGCGCGCGGCATATCTTGGTTGTGCCGCGCAGTACTGCCGCGCAAACATTCGTTGGCTTTGTCCAAACTAGAGCGCGGCAGAAATGTGTCCTACAAATGCCGCGTGTTGCTGCCGCGCTCTTGCTGCTCAATGTTTGGACACACCTTTATTGTAGCGGCCACAGAAATACGTCATCTGTGAAAATGTCAACTGTCGAACTGTCACAGTTCATGAGATACAGCATAGTGACAGACGGACGGACGGATGAACGGAGCCTTATTAATAGGGTCCAGTTTTGCCCATTGGGTACGGAAACTTAAAAAAAACACGAATTGTAGAATATCTTCTATCAGTTTATCCAGGCTCATGTCGTTCGCAACTGCGCCGAAATATCGGATACTCGAAATAAATAACAAACATGGTTACCGTTTTGAATGATAATAATAATGTGGACTCAGCGATCATTGTACCGATAGTCATTAAAGCTAATGGCTTAATTGCCAAGAGCCTCGACCAACACCTGAGGAGGCTCTCGTGAGGCAGCTGGATCAAGGGCTTGATACAGAAGGCGGTACTCCTGGACATGGCTCGTATTGTTAGGAGGTTCCTTTCTCTGGAGCCCTGACTGCCGGTAGCTTGGACCCTGTTCCCATACCAGTGGGCTACTATTTTTAAATGTTTTTTGTTTTATTAAGTTTTGATAAGAAATTTGATAGACTTTTCATGATATTAATTAATTCTTGTAGCCTCGGTTTTTTACAGTTGAAATATATTTTGTAGCACAGTGCCAATTAATAACGAAAACTCATAAAAATAATAAAATTACAACTTGTGTCCTTTTATAAAGAAGGATTGAACAACCTTCCAAAAGATATTTTAGTACATATTTAGAAGGTACAGTCAGCAAAACGGATCACTAACCAGTCTCGTCAAATACAGTTGAAATTTTCTTTTTCAATTAATTATTTCTTAAATTTACCTTGTGATAAACGAAATTGTATAAAATCGGGTTCTTCTAACCTGGCTGACAGACAGATGTGTTGCTAGGGAGTTTGTTCCGCCACTTCTTCTTCCCAGCTAAAACCCTAGGAAGTGGCGAAGGGCGGGGCGTTTTTTTGACACTGTCTCTTGTATTTTACGTTCAAAAAGTGCTGAGTATTTATCAGCCTAATTTGAATAAATGACTTTTGATTTTGAATAAAGTTAAACTTTTTCATAGATAACCAACAGTAAAATAAATAGAAAATAAAATTTGAGTTGGAGACGTCCATAGGTTTCTAAGTTTCTATTCTACGACCAATTCAACTTTATTTCTCAAACCTGCTTACTTATTTATTTTGTTAACTGTACAAAAAAAAATTGTTTACGGAATTTTTGACGAACTTCTGTGGAAAGATCCTGAATTTTCTCGACTTTTGATATACCTATATTTTTTTCTCTTCAGCCAAAAGAACTCTTTTATTCTTAGGTAAATTATACAAAAGTTTTCCTTTGATATTGAAACTGGTAGTGAAAATAAATGTTGTTTCTTATAGAAACTTGTAGGCTGACCAGTATTTCTATACAATAACATAATCCTATTTCTACTACGGAGAACTCACTCATTGTTGGTTCCACATAATACTACTTATACTTTTACCCGACCTTAAAGAAAAGGAGGAGGTTTTTCAATTTAATTTTTTTTGTGCGTTCGTTACGCGATTTCTCCATCAATTGTGGGTCGATTTATCAAAATATTAATATGTCAATTTTATCCCTTCAATAATACATATGTTTTCTTCTAATGTCATGTCATTTTAGAAGCTTATACACTACTGTAAAAATTTAATAGATCAAAAAAAATAAATTTGGTAAATTTTCAACAGGCCGTCACTTCGTGAAAAATGGTCGTACGGGATATCAAAAAACAGGTGATTGTAGTTCCAAGTGTCTGGTTTTTGGATTGGACCTTAGATTAACTGATAGGTTTTTTATCCAGATACAACAAAACCGTCGGACAGTTACCGAAATCGACGCGGATATAAACTAGTCGTCAATGTATAAAAAGTAATGGCAAAATTTATCCGAAAATCAATGGTTTTTGCCAGTGTAAACATCGGTTTGTGACTGCTCGTTAATGGCTATTAAAATCGAAAACATGCTTCCAATTATTTATGGGTAAAACGACAGTGTTGTGTTGTATTTATACACACATCAAAAGTATCTAGGGATCAACATATATTTTTGCAATAACTTTTCTCCTGATTGATATTAATTAAAATTTTCTTTAAGGATTCATCAAATAAAGTGTTTTCGTTTGTCACAGTAACGATAAACCAAGTCACCTTTGCATTAATAAAGAAATTTGCCATTTTCCTAATAAAGGGATTTTTGACATTTAAACCACTAACATTAAAGTTCGAAAAAAAGACTGAAATAACAGTTTTCTTTAAAATTTTATTGGGTAACTTAAACAATTAATAATCCGTGTTTCTACCGCGAACACTAACAACACAAGAACATCGGTTTGGCATACTCAAAATGAGTTCATCCAAATCACGCTGTGGAATGGCCGCCCATGTTCGTTGCAACAACAAAAAAAGGTCTTCTTGCGACTGGATACCCTCCATATTCGGCAGAGCTCTTCTCTGTAGCATATCCCATGCATGCTCAATCGGGTTCAAGTCTGGCGACTGAGCAGGCCAGGGCAGGACATTGATGTTAGCTGCGGCGAGAGTCTGTCTTACAACTCTTGCGGTGTGCGGTCGTGCATTATCATGCATTAACTGAAATAAGGGACCGATTTGCACTTGTAGAGGAACGATGACGTCTGATACAATCGTCTCAGCATAAATTTGAGCGTTGAGGTTGCCTCTGATCCAAATCAACTCAGTTCTTCCGCCGATCCAAATACCCGCCCATACCATGATGGTTCCACCACTATAAGGATGGACTTCCTGGCAGGATTTTAATCGCTGTTGGCGTCCAGGGGTTCTCCAGTGTCGTATACGTCTTGTATCCGGTCTCATACCAAAACAATACTCATCATAAAAGCACACGAAACGCCATTGTTCTTCTGCCCAATTTCTGTGTTCAAGAGCCCATTGATATCGAATCCTACGATTGTGCATTGCTATAGGTGGTACCCGTAGCGGTCTTCGGGAATGAAGGTTCACTTCATGCAAGCGGTTTCTGACTGTTTGGTCGCTAATTAAGTTCCCTGAAGAGTGATGAAGCCTCACGGCTAACATCATGGCGGTTATTGTTGGAGCTCTTCGAGTTAAGATTTGAATGTATCGGTCTTGTCTCCGTGTGGTGCAGCGATACCGTCCTCCATGGCGCTCAGCCACGGTACCAGTGCTTCGGTAACGTGTCCAAAGTCGACTGATAACACTCTGACTTGTATTCAGAGCTAAAGCTACAGTACGTTGCCGGGAACCAGCTTCTATCATTCCCACGGCTCTGAGCATTTCTTCCCTGCTTAAATGACGTCGCCGCTCCATAATAACGTTGGTTTTAATCAGTAGTAGGGAAACAGTAGCACTAATAATGTCTTCAATGCGTTGTATGTTTTTATAGGGAAAATATTGACAGCTTATTTTCATCTTTTACTCGAATTTGATTGAGAGTTCCTGATTCAAATTATGAAATGCACCAAAAAGGATCCATATAAATTTATAAAATCATAAATTTATTACAAAGCCACATCTCAATCTCAAGAAATCCGCATAAAAATGCTTGATCCCTAGACACTTTTGATGTGTGTACTTGTACATTTTTAAACACTCACCAATCTGTTGCATTCTTTACACAAAACGTTATTGGCCTATTTAAAAAGTATTTTCCTATGATCACACACATTTCGCTGGTTATGATTAAGTCCCATATAGGTAATAGGGAGCAAGCTTATTGCCATCAACCGCTTTCAAATTCAGACTCCGTAGTTGCTACTCAGAAATTTCGGATCGAAAAACCTAACAACATTTAAGACACAATAGACTAATACATATTTGAGTATTTGGTTTTAATTTCAACTCGATACCTCAACGCGTTCCCGAGATAAAGGGCCTTGACAGGTATACAGACAGACAGACGAACAATAAAGTGATCCTATAAGGGTTTTGACGGCACGGTTGGTGATAGACTGTTGCGCTGCGTGTCGCTGGTTCGATCCCCGCACGGAACTATTATTATTATTATTTATTTATTCAGGAACAATTTACATTGTATATGAATATTTTAACATGAAACAGAATATTGAATTGAGTATACAATTAACTATTAAAAAATTACACGTTATTAAAAAAATAAAAATAAAATTGACAAGCCAATAATGTAAATGTCATGCACACATAATTAATAAAAACAGAATGTCAATAAATTAATTAAAAAAAAATAATCAAAAACAATTAATAACAGGAACAAATATTTGTATGACCTACAGGTGGTTATTTCGGGTCTGGTTGTTTGTGTATGTGAGTTTAAATGTTTGTAAACGCACCCACGATACTGGAGAAAGTCATAGTTTGGGGCAACGTTTTTTTCCAATTGAGGTACGGATCCATGAATAGCATTTAATCTAATTTTTTCACTGTCATCAAATACCTTAAGAACAGATGAATCTTTAGCAGATACTGCTTCACAATCACTTTCTTTCTCGTCTATATTTCCGTAGATCCATCCCGGCCATTTCAGAAGTATTTTACTTGTAAATGTAGGATATGGTTGGCTGGCTTTAATGAAACTGTCACCGCTGGGACGGAAAAAATTATGCTTCGCTGGCTCACGCAAGTACATAGGCGTGATTGGAGGCTGAAATGGATACGTATATGAAATTTTGATTTTGGGAATTTGGGCAGTGAGTTGACTAATAGAGAGAAGCCTCTTGGCTAAATAATATCAACCACACGGCATGTGACTAAAAGAGTGATGGATCTAAATGTTGATGGACGGAGAGCGAGAGGAAGATCAAAGAAAAGATGGATGGATTGTGTAAGGAATGATATGAAGGAGAAAGGAGTAAATGATACCGTGACGTCTGATAGGGGAGAATGGAAGAAGAAAACGTGTTGCGCCGACCCCAAATGAAATGGGACAAGGGCAGGAAAATGATGATGACGACCGCGCTTGCTTAGGTTGGTCCGTGGATGGGTAACCACCCATTACAATACCGAGTTTCCTCCGTGCCTCATAAAGCATGTTAAGCCGTTGTTCCCGGCTGTCATTTGTAGATCTTTGTCAGTCTCACTGGTAGTTACAGGTCTTACCAAGGATTATCGTATTATCCAGTACTAACTGGGTAATGGAGGTCAGATAGGCAGTCGCTCCATGTAAAATACTGTGTAGGTATTCAGCTGCATTCGACAAGACTGAAAGCCAGCACAAAAGGAATTTCTGCCGTATCGTGAGTGCATTTACAAACATTAAAACCCACATACAGAAACAGTCAGACCAGACAACTATCTGTAGGGGATCGAAACCGCGACACGTAGAGCAGCAGTCGATTGCTCAGCCACTGCATCAAACTTGCCGTCAAAAGCTAGGCAGATAATGGGGATAATGGTAGTTTGGAACAGTACAGTGGTGATAAGAACTTGGTGGGATGTTCCTAATACCCTATAGAAGAGCCTAGGAACCGAAATTTCAGCACTAAAATGAACAAACGGAAAATCAATCAAACTCAGGATCAAACTGCCTGTCAAACTTTCAACTAACCTAAACACAATCTCCCACGTCAAATTCATTCTAGAACATAACCTTATCTGCCAAATAAATCAAAAGTGAACACCCCTTGAGCGGTAGCTTGAACAAGAGATCCATCAACACCCAAACGCGAGGTATCGCGTGCCTTATACAGGGTGATTCATTGCTCGTCCCAGAACGAAATGCCGACGATAAATACTGCCCACACGCATGGCCAGGTTATTTATTTTCTGGATCAGCCTGTATCTTAAAATAGAATTATGTCTGCAGGTAATATTGTAAGGTTTTGACGTGTGAGGGAATTAATTAAGGATTTCTTTTGTTGTAGTAAATTAGAAAGTTTTGGATCATTTTCTTGTGTCGATCTTTGCTTCAACAGTCTTCGTATTGTTGGCATGAATATATTTTAAAGCTTTTATTAGTCGCACCAGTAAATGACTATAAAAATATGTAATGTAAACAAACCCGATCATCCGACTGAGCTGAAATATTGCATTCATGTTAAGTTTGGAAGACTACGCATGGTTAGCTAGGTCACGTTATTTATCAACTTCCTGGTATCCGAGTGAGGTTATATATTGCATTATATATGTTAAGTTTGGAAGACTGTACATAGTTAGGACACGTCATATTAATTTTCCAATTATAATTATACTAGCTTTTGCCCGCGGCTTCGCTCGCGTTAAATTCGGTAGCGCCTTATTGATTTGTAATAGTAACGCTAAGTTTTCCCGTTTGTTCCCTCTTTCTCCCTCATATCCCACTCTTTTTTTTAAAAAAATAGCCTATGTCCGTCTCCTGGTTCCCAACTATCTCTGTACCAAAATTCATCAAAATCGGTTTAGCCATTAAAGCGTGAAGAGGTAACAAACAAACAAACAAACAAACTCACTTTCGCTTTTATAATATTATATAGTATATAGTATAGTATAGTATAGTATAGTATAGTATAGTATAGTATAGTATAGTATAGTATAGTATAGTATATAGTAAGGATGAACTGAGCCACTTCCATTGCGTTCTCGCAAATAACTTCGGCTGCATTTTTTTAGGCTTAACGGTAGGATAAGATGTGGAGCATAGATCAATGGTAGAGTTATATAACTTAAAAATTAAAAAAAAAGTTAAAGTTAAAAATCTAAAGAAAAGCTTATGCCAAATTCTGGTGAAATTCTTTATTAACAAAACACTCCAGGCCCTTCTTTTCAGATGGGAAATCATCAAATCACTTTCCCCGCTCTGGGCGGAGTGGGGGGTGTCTGACCTGTACTGACTAAAATCCACTCATGTTCCTTCTTTTGCCCTTTATGTTCCGGGGCAGTGGCATCTCTTTCTAACAACCCGCAGACCCTAGGTCAAAAATTTCTACCACTGAGGAAGTTAAAGATGTATTTTACAATCATAGCACGTTATATTCTGCAGACTATTATCAGCTCCCATAAAAAAAAGAAAGCGTGAATTTATGTAGATATAAGCTACCGTAAGATTCCACAAATCCATAAACAGAAATATCTTTAAAAAAAACCTACAATAATACTTTAAAATCGCAATACGTAGCGACAAACCCTTCCGATACTTTACGGGCGGGGTCGGGTGCATAAATAAGTCGTTTTGTCGACGCGATCAATTGCGAGTCGTGTTTATGTCGCACACTTGTGAAATGTTTCGGTTTTTGTCGCTAGCGTGTAAGGATTTGTTCACAGTTACGACTTTTTTCGGGGTCGTGAATTTCGATGTTGAAAGTTTGGTTGAGTTGTTGTTTATTTAGATCCTGAAACAGTCCTGAAGTAGTTTTTCTTAATATGGCTGGCTCATTGATGTAGTGGTAGTAAGAGCTAGTACAATTCCCCGTTCGAGTAAAGGCATTTTTAGAAGCAGTCCGAAAAACGGTACCGAATGGTTTAAGTAACCATTTTTTTATGGTATCTCACAGATCAACCTATGAGGTTGTTAACTGCTCAACCGAACTATCCTGTTGGTACCTTGAGAGAAAGGCTACCAGCCAGGGGCAAAAAGCTTCTTAAATAACCGGCAGAATGTAGGTATATATTAGTATACCTCTGCTCAATTTCACATGCCGAAGGTATTGTCATGAGCCTTTCTATAATCTCCGTGCGCTGGATCCTACAGACCTTGACAGAGTACATCTATTTGTCAGGCTTCTCACATCCTCCAGTTCTACAGAGAGCTGTTCCGCCTTACCGTAGATAAACCTCATCACAAAGTCACAGCGCTTTTCCCCAAAACACACAAACTCTCCTAAAACAATATGACGTCATTGTACACCCGCAAACCACAGTGTCAATATGAGCTTATATTCAGCACCTTAAATAAACCATGTTTGATTATCATTGTTTTCAAGTCAGAGGGACAAACTAAGAAATGACCAAAAGCCATGACCAAAACTACAGTACTTTAACAAGCTATTATGCCTTGTGACCAGCTTGTGTAGTAGTAGAAACAAAAGTGCCTGTAATGGTCTAATTGAAATAAATGCTTTGATTTAATTTGGCCATTTTCATTTTTTTAAGAATGATTCAGAGCAAAGAAATTATAATACCGTGGTCAGACGAAAATAACATGTTGTGCGGACTTCAAGTAATATGGGAAAAGGCAGGAAAATTATACCAAAAAGTATTATACCCACTACAGGGCAAAAGGTATCCCCACTCTCTTTCCCGTTCTCTCTAATTAAAGCTGTCAATCCAGTTCTTATTTAAAAGTCCAGCTCATTATTCTGCCTCTATCTGGTCTTTTTTTTTAGGGATAGGAAATCATCAAGTAGCTTGCAAGCAAGTGTCAGACTTTTATATCCATGTTTCTTTTTTTGTCCTTTATGTTCCGGGGCCGCGGTATCTCTTTCGAACAACTCGCAACCCCGGATCTCTGTCTGGTCTATTGCAATGTTGCCTTGCCATAGAAAGTGAGTCATTGCGATTGGGGCGTGAGTTGAGTTCATTGGTTGTCTGACTAGTAACTTTGACTTTTAGTACTTTGACGACACGGTTGGTGCAGTGACTGAGCGATCGACTGCTGCGCTGCGTGTCGCGGGTTTGATCCCCGCACGGAACAAACAAGTTGTTCCGGGTCTGGCAGTCTGTTTGTGTCATGTGAGATTGAATGTTTGTAAATGCACCCACGATGCAGGAGAAATTCCTAGTGTGGGGCAACGTTTTTTAACAAAAAGTAACAGAAAGCAGTTCTGTTGCAACAATTTCTATTTTAGCGAGGCAGTTTTCTGAGCAATATCAAAGGGTCTGAAATAGCCGCTTTAGCAGAATCATAATAGGATAATAATATGAATTACGTTAAAATTCTTGGTCACAGACGCAGTTAATATTTCGAATTGTCACTTTGTGACCATTTTACTAGTGGTGTCGTAATTCATATTATTAAAAAACTAAAACTGGTACTATACGTGAGGAATTGTAATTGGCTTGCTGTTGTTTATGGTTTTTTATTTTTTTAAATTAAGTTGCTGTAATAAATAAACTATTTAATTCTTCTTTGCTTAAACAGCCATTTTTGACCTCCATTAATTTTTCTCGAGCTTTTAGTGTAAGATCCAGAATACACCGGACGGTGCAAAAAAAAACGTTACGGGACGCTATGGGACCAAAGCACGGTTCAAAAAAACTATTCTAAAAAAAAATAAGCGGCCATGTGCACACACCCTAAGCGTCAATACACGCTTAATATTTCGCACTATATTCGACCATTCGGCCAGTCGCAAGCGAACATTTGCATAGTATTGTCTTGTGGCTTTATTTATCTTTTTTCCTTTTTTACGCCCTTCTCGGCTTACGTTTTTTAAGTTAAACTGTTTTTATTATTTTTTCGGTCTTGCTAGGTCCTTTTTGGGCTCGATTTACGATTGAGAATTGAATACCATGAAACTTTGGGAAGGCTAAATTACTGAATAGAATGCGATGCAGACTTTTTTATGGTTTACGCAACGCAAGTATAACGTTTGTCCTTTACATTTTTACTGTCGTATATTTTTTTTGTAATTACAATAATTATAATAAAATCTTAGAGGAAATTTTAGTATTTTACTTAAAAATACTTTAAAATACAAGAGTTTTTTTAACACATGGACTTTGACGTCACTACCGGCATTATCTGAGACGATACGTTTTGAGATTGCGTTCCGTTTCACCATAAACACGCAATATAAAATACTAAAATTGTAAAATAAGTGCTGTATTAGAAAGTACAATAAGTGTACCACATTGTTTAATGGTACAGGACAAAGCATATCTATACCAATATTATAAAGAGAAAAGATTTTTTAGTTTTTTTTTTGGTTGTATCGAATAGGCTTCAAAATCACTGGACCGATCGCAACCGTTTTTTCACTAATAGGAAGCTATATTATCAGAAAATAACATAGGCTATACAACATCACGCTACTACACTCGGGAGCGGGGCAGCAAGTAAGGATGCGGGTGAAACCGCACAAGACAGCTAGTTTTAAATAAATATAAAGATTTCACATTGCTTGCAAAATTCCCCATTGGCAGTTTTTGTTGCTATAGGTAAGCAAATAAATGTACCTTACTTTGATCTATACCAACATCTGTTAAATGATCCAAAAATCCCAAAAACATAACTACAATCCCATAATCCGTGAACAACAGAACAGAATCCGGAACAATTTTCGGAATCATCCGACGTTTGATAACATCGATATCCAGCAATACATAATCCAATAGGGATGATAAATTCCGTAAGAAATTCTTAAGAAAAGGGCTCTTAACCGTGATGACCCTACGGGACCCTATCGCGATATCTTTCTGGCTATTTGAGAATGGACATCATTTAATTTTCCACGGCATTGGTCAATCTCTTTATATTATATTTGTGTTATCGGAGAGGGAAAATGTTGGAAAAATTATATGGCTAGCTATAAAGATGTATTTGGAAATAACGTCTTTAATATTTAGTTAGAATTATTTTTGGTGTTGTACGAGAAATTGAATGTTATGTTACGTTGGAGAAACCTCGGTGCTTGTTTTTTTTTATAATTATTAATGTATTGTTTCTTTCTAAAGTGGTAAAAATATTAATGTATTGTTTCTTTCTTGAGTGGTAAGAGAACTGCCCGGGTTGCGGGTTGTTCGAAAGAGATTCCGCGGCCCCGCAACGTAAAGGGCAATAGAAGGAACATGGGTGGATTTTAGTCAGTACAAGTCTGACACTACTCCCCGCTCCGCCCAGAGCGGGGAAAGTTATTTGATGATTTCCCACCACAAAAAAAGTGGTAAGAGAAGAGACCAGAGGGTATGAAAATAATGACATCGCATCTTTCTAGCATTGTAGCTTGCACTGGAACGGCTGCTGCAAGTACTGAAAACCTCTTGTTGACCAGGTTTTTGATGCTGTTTTTTTTTTCGTCCCACTTCTTGGCAAAGGCCTACCCTTTCCAACAGTCTCGGTGTTTTGCCTCCTCTGTCTGACCAATCCGACAGGAACGAGTCCAAATCGTCACGCCAACGTTTTTAGGTCCTCCTCGGTGACGACGACCGTCTTCAGGCGGCACCCACTGTGTGACAATTCTGTCATCTGTCCTGATCCATTTCTGGTCGTACTAAGGACCAATAACAAGGTTGATCTTAGCAGGGGATTACTCAACAAATCTCTTACATGGGCTTTGATCATTTAATTCTATCACAATGAGACGACGCAAAATAAAAAAATTGTTCCGAAAATTTATTTCAACTCCCAAAAATTACGAAGCTAAAACTTGGCCTTCTCCTTAATGCTTTGAAGAAGAAAAAAACTACAATTAAGATGACACTGTCGCCAGCATTTATTCAAGCACTATCAAGCTAAAACCTCTAGAATGTGAGAACTTGCAGCTAATTAAAAACTTTGCGACCGAAGTGCACTGTATAAATTTTTAACAGCATTCCTGAAAGACCAATTTTAAGCTAGAAACTTGCAAGTGTTTACTTTAAGGGTTTTTAAGTTTGTGTTCATTCAATCTTAGATGAAGTTGGACAATATGCTTTTTAATTAGTTTTCTTGATTGTTCACTTGGTTGTCGACATGTGGGATGTAGACTCAGCGATCATTAAGCGATAGTCGATGCAGCCGATGGCTTAACTGCAAAGAGCCTCGACGAACACCTGAAGAGGATCTCGTTATACGGCTGGATCAAGGGTTTGATGCAGAAAGGGGCACTCCTGTCCTAGGGTCGTATGGTAAGGAGGTTCCTCTCTCTGGAGCCTTGGCTACCGTTACCTTTGACTCTGTTAATATGGTAATGCTTTTTCTATATTTTTATTAAGATAAATCTAAAAATGTATAATTATATTTGTGTTAAAACGAATAAACAAAACTTGAATTTTATATTTTGAAGTATTGTCACCATGTTTTCTCCATGAAGAATTTCTCAGTGCCAAGCTCCGGAGCCTGGATTTGGGTCAAATTGATGGCTGTAAGGTCACGCCCTATTATATGGGACTAAAACATAACAGGCGAAATGTGGGCGTGCCTACTATTAATCACACCTCTGTCAAAAATGATTATTTCTGCTACCTCATTTCCAAAATACAGGTTGTAGAAAAATACTCTTTTTAAACTGACTTTACTCTACCATAATTTAATGTTCACAGGAGGAGGTCGTGGCTAAATAATAGGGTAGTTTCCAGGGTCAAAGTTATTACATTCTATTTAGTCCGTCTTTTAGATTATTCAAAAATAAGGGACACATATTTTTTACAAATATATAGCCGACTAAAGTTTCATGAGACGTTGCGAAAAAATGCAGAAAGGCGTTACGTCACACGTAACTTCAATGCGCTATATAATCTTTGTCATGTTTATTCTAATTTACAAATTAAAAAAAAATACGTGTCCCTTATTTTTGAATAATCTAAAAGACGGACTATTTTCTTTTTTTTGGAAACTAGCCTATTGCAGCCGCTCGGTCGATCTTTAGGTTAAGCTGCGCTTGCCAAGGTTGATTAGGGATTGGTGACCACCCGTTACATACCGAGTTTCCTCCGTGCCTCGGAGAGCACGTTTAGCTGTTGCTCCCGGCTGTCATTTGTAGATTTTTAACAGTCGTTACAGATAGGCAGTGTACCGAAAGTCTTTCTAATCAAGGGGTGTCGTAGTACCCAGTGCTAACTGGGTTGTGGAGGTCAGATAGGCAGTCGCTCTATGTAAAATACTGGTATTCAGTTGCATCTGATAAGACTGGAAGCCAAGCCTAACATAGCTTGGAGAAGGACAGGCAGATGATGAATTTAATCATCATAAGGAGAAGCAAAGGCTACGCTGATAACACTGTACGCTCTCTAGAACAATAACAAATATCTTCTTACATATTAAATCTCATACCAATTAGTTTTTCCCCACAAGCTCTCCAAGAAATTAGCTGATACATTGATATTTTCTCTTGTCTCGACCACAAAGGAAATGAAGGGAATTGACCATAAGTGGTTTATGTATGTCACAGTGGGAGGGGTGACCTGAATATGGGATATCCTTACTTCCTTACTATATCCTTACTAATATTATAAAAGCGAAAGTGAGTTTGTTTGTTTGTTTGTTTGTTACCTCTTCACGCTTTAATGGCTAAACCGATTTTGATGAATTTTGGTACAGAGATAGTTGGGAACCAAGAGACGGACATAGGCTATTATTTTTTTAAAAAGAGTGGGATATGAAGGAGAAAGAGGGAAGAAACGGGAAAACTTAGCGTTGCTATTACAAATCAATAAGGCGCTACCGAATTTAACGCGAGCGAAGCCGCGGGCAAAAGCTAGTAATATTATAAAAGCGAAAGTGAGTTTGTTTGTTTGTTTGTTTGTTTGTTTGTTTGTTTGTTTGTTACCTCTTCACGCTTTAATGGCTAAACCGATTTGGATGAATTTTGGTACAGAGATAGTTGGGAACCAGGAGACGGACATAGGCTAATTTTTATTTAAAAAAAGTGGGATATGAGGGAGAACAAGGGAAGAAAAGGGAAAACTTAGCGTTGCTATTACAAATCAATCAGGCGCAAGAGCAAAAACTGCAGGTCTGCTTGGTGTGTTATACCGAATTTAACGCGAGCGAAGCCGCGGGCGAAAGCTAGTAATATTATAAAAGCGAAAGTGAGTTTGTTTTTTTTGTTTGTTACGTCTTCACGCCTACATGGCTAAACCGATTTTGATGATATTTGGTGCATAGATAGTTGGGACCCTGGCGACGGACATAGGCTAACGTTTTTTTAATAAAAGTGAGAAATGAAGGAGAAAGAGGGAAGAAAGGGAAAACTTAGCTCTGCTATTACAATAAATAAGGCGCAAGACAAAAACTACAGGTAGCAGGTACCTGTAAATCAGGAAAGGGGAACTGTGTTACCCAGAAATTAACGTGAGCGAAGCCGCGGGCAAAAGCTAGTACACTTATAAACTAAGCGACTGCATGCAAAGGAGTGCCCTGCGGGGTACAAGCCTCGGGTTAGGTTAGGATCTAAAAAAAAAATCGGTTTAGCCATTTAAGCGTGAAGACGTAACAAACAAACAAACTCACTTTCGCTTTTATAATATTAGTAAGGATTGCCCCTGGTTGGAGACCTTAAATTCAAGGCACCCTCAAGGTAGTCCGGTCCAGTCCGGTTGACCAGCTAACAACCTCATAGGTTGGCATGCCAGATGCCATTAAAAAAAAAGAAGATCATTCACAAAATACTACACAAATGTACGTACAAATCGAAGAGCAGCTGAAATCTAAAAATTGGCGCATCACAGAAATCTGTTGGACATTAAAATTAGAGAACGCCAACCAACTCCCTATTCAGTGACATCCGCTGAAATTTATGCTGAAACTCTTGCATAAATTGCAAGTTCCTGTTAAATGTATCCATTACACGTTGACACTGTTTAAGGGGTGGTTCTGTTGGTGCGATTTTTTTTTGGTAACAAATTTTTGTTTGAATAGAATAGTTATTTCTGTTTGCACAGAAAGTAGGTAAAACAAGTTACATATATGTTAATTTTAAGAATTATCCTTATATTAATTACCTTAATTAAGACATGCAAACAGTTTTAGCAATATTAATAAAGACTCATTTAAAATACTATCAACACAGTCATTCAAATTAATAAGTTTACCATGTTAAGATGATATTTTGTGAATAATTTGAAATAGGGAATGTCAAATTTACATGTTCATGGATTACATTTCGATTTTGGTAATTCAGTTAATGGCAAATTTTTTATTTAATACAAGCTGTTGCCCACGGCTTCGCTAGCGTAGACATCGACAAATGTATCCCAAGACATCGATAATTTATCTTTGTGAGAAAAAATTCATCAAAATCTTTTGTCAGTCAGTAGTTTTTGCGTAAAAAATAGTATCAAACATTTAAACTAATAAAACTTGGTTTTAGTAACTTAATATTAGAGAAATTTTCATAGTAATAATAATGTTTTTAATTTCGAATCCTACTCAGATAGAATCTAATAAATTATCACACACTTATGAAAACATTTGACATGAGCATTCATCTTTAGAAAAAAATAAATGCTTTTCGTCCTTAACCCAGCCTTGCTCCTCAAACAACACTTGAACCAAAGTAGCCCTCTTGTCATCCAAGTGTTACTTAATAAAGTAAACAGAAATCGTCCACTTAACCCAAACGTTCAAAAATTCACATCAATTTTTGAACAAAACCTAACTTTAAAACCACACAAACCATACGTTCCATTTTCAAATACTCGACTTCAAAATCTGAACAAGCCACTTTGACACTTCAGACGTTTAAAAATCGAATCTTTAGAAAAAGAATCGCTCGATCGTGTTAGTGCGACTGGACTTTAAAATCGTAGCACTCCGTGCCCTGGCGAGGATCCAAGCCGCGAGTAGCCGCAGATGACGAAGCGTCTCCGACTCGTTATCGCACTTCTGACGTACAGACCATAGACTTTTTTGTGGCTACGATTACTACAGAAACTTTAAAAAAAAAACGGCTTTATGAATCTTAAGATGTTAAATAATGGGTTTGCAGGTTGTTCGAAAAAGATACCGCGACCCCGTAACATAAAGGGAATAGAAGGAACATGGGTGAGTTTTAGTCAGTCAGTAAGGTGTTGGCTCTGGCAGGCCCCTCTGCTTTGCTGACATCTCTTTGAGGCGCGGTTGGAAGACTAAAGCGCCGTCGATACGGCGCAATTGGAGTATGAAATTACGTTTGAAGAAACTTATAGTAGATCATTAGATATCATCAACAACATCATCATTAGCCTATGTCAATTCATTACTGAAAATAGGCTATCTGCTTGGAAGAGCCTAAGCCGAAATCTTGCCTTGCCTTTTCTCAACACGAAAACTTCTAGTTCATCAGGATCCATTTAAAAAAGCAGTATTTACAAATCTAGGGTAGATCATGTTGCATGCCTCAGGAAACTGACTATGATACTACTTATTGACATTTAATTTTAATTTAGACATAACATTTTTTAATTAGTATTTGTAATATTTTTATTTTTTATAACCTGAATGAACAATTAATTAATTAACCATTTTGTATGCCTTTCGGCGGGACATTGTAAGGATCAAATTTTTTTATATAACATCATAATATTGTACCCGGTGTTCACAAAATTAATAACTGGTAATGGTCAACAACAACAGTAACAACAATCAGAATTGTCGGCACGGTTGGCGCAGTGGCTGAGGGATCGACTGCTGCGTTGCGTGTCGCGGGTTCGATTCCCGCACGGAACAAATATTTGTATGACCTGCAGATAGTTGTTTCGGGTCTGGCCGTTTGTGTATGTGAGTTTATATGTTTGTAAACGCACCCACGATACAGGAGAAATTCCTAGTGTGGGGCAATGTTTAAAAAAAAAAAAAAAGAATATTTCTACAGCCCAACAGTAACACAAGAATTCTCAATTTAATGCCACAGATAACATTTTAATTCCATCTGTATTCTAACCGGCAAAGTTATCGATTGTCATTAAAAATAAAACAAATAAGGACTCTACGTAAAATCAATGCCTACATCGGAATCGATAAACTGAAAAATGCATTTATATGTATATGGAAATCAAAATACGTTCCCAAATAAAGATAACTGAATAGGGTTGCCATCCGTCTGACTTTTTAAACCCTAAATTCAGACTTTCTACAAAATTAACCTACTAAAGATCATTATCCATAGTAATATTATAAAAGCGAAAGTGAGTTTGTTTGTTTGTTACCTCTTCACGCTTTAATGGCTACACCGATTTTGATGAATTTTGGTACAGCGATAGTTGGGAACCAGGAGACGGATATAGGATAATTTAAAAAAAAAAGTGGGATGTTAGGACGAAAAGGGAAAACTTAGCGTTGCTATTACAAATCAATAAGGCGCAAGGGGAGCTGTGTTACCCCGAATTTAATGCGAGCGAAGCCGTGGGCAAAAGCTAGTTAGGATAAAAAATACACTATTTTTTTATACTTAGCCATTTGTGCCGCACTGCAGAGCTTAGAACTCCTTCCGCTTATCACTTGTTTCTACGGCATTTGCTGGCCAATCTTTGCAAAAGATTTCTCTTCTGGCATGCGACAGATGTGTCCAGCCCAGTTCTATTTAAGCTTGGCAGCCGTGTCTGTCTGTCATCAGTGATTTGAGTTTTAGAACGCAGTATCGAGTTCCATAAGTGATCAGTGAGTTTATCTCCTAAGATACTGTGCTCCATTGCTCGATGATAGACCTCAAATGCGAAATTTTGGCGCTTGGTTAGAGACTAAGTCTGCGCGCCATTGAAAAAAAAACCGGCCAAGTACGAATTGCACTCGCGTCCCGTACAAACTAGCGACATATACACATACAGCTACATCTTTTGACTGCGAGGTTTGTTTTTAAAAGCTCCAAGAGACCACAGACTCGATGTTTCAATTTCAAAGCGATATCTCCACGCGTTCCGGAGATAAAGGTTCTTGACAGAGAGATAGCTAGACAGACAACAAAGTGATCCAACAAGGGTTCCGTTTTTCATTTTGAGGTACGCAACCCTAAATTTAAGATTATAAAGTAAAATATCCGGTCTTTTCGTGCAAACAACCGGGTTTTTGTCTACATTTTAAAAATGCCAACCCTATACAAAATCAACTGGATATTCGACACCGTTCGTATCTGACGTGCCAAATAATTAAAATTCCATGCAGCAGATCGCGCGACTGTCGTTATTTTTAGAACTGCGCATAATCGTAAAGTCGCGAGACGCGATAAAGTCGCAGGTTTTTGCAACCGGTTAGGACGGGCAGACTATGCGACGCGTGGCCCTAAATTGTCCTGATAATTGCCTGAACGGGGAACACAGCTTCCTGCCTTCATGAGATTCGAAGGCATGTAAATAAAGCAAGGAATAGAAATCTAAGTTAATTGTCATTTGAATTGCTGGTGGAAGATTGGAGATGATAATTTCTTGGGTGTCTATGTTTATTTGATTTTTGAGCTTCGGTCGTACAAGAGTTTATCTAAGCTTGGATTGGAAAAGGATGCTTTACCTCAATGTAAATGTGTTTTTTTGGGAACAAGTCTAAATCCAGCCATTCCTGAGTGGTAAGTAAGGCAGAGTTGGTTTTCCCAATAGTCAAAGTAAAAAAAAACTTGCGAACCAAGTATACAATGGTTTTATGTTATTTATGTTATATGTTTTGGTTGGTGTAATGGTTTTATGTTACTTAGGACTTAGAAGCCTTCTACCAGCATTGTAATATCGATTGTTATTTGCATAAATATTAATCACAGAATTACTTTAGGAACGTCAAAAACTTTTTTGTAAAAAAGAACCACCGATTTCCGGAAGTAAAGTTATTTTCCACTTATTAGTTTTTTTTTTTGGAAGTAGGTTACTTTTTTTTTCAAAAAAGTTTTTTATTTCAGCAATTTTAGTTATGGTATAATGATATATCACATATTTTTATAGAGTATTAATTTTCCATTGTTACTAAAATATTGGCAGATCATCAATATAGACATAGAGAAAATAATATACAGGTAGTTTTTAAAAACATAAACTACCTAAGCAGTATTAATAACTTGGACCTGAACCACCTGGGAAATATACTCTATCAAGCAAAAAGAGAATTTTACAAATCGATGAAATTACAAAAAAAAAAGATTCCGACGAATTGTGAGCCTTCTTCTTTTTGATATCCTTACCAATATTATAAAAGCGAAAGTGAGTTTGTTACGTCTTCACGCCTAAATGGCAAAACCGATTTTGATGAATTTTGGTACAGAGATAGTTGGGACCCTAGAGACTTGGAGATGGATATAGGCTATGACGGATATAGGCTATTTTTTTAAGTGAGTAATGAGGGAGAAAGAGGGAAAAAAGGGAAAACTTAGCTTTGCTATTACAATAAATAAGGCGCAAGGGCAAAAAGAATAGGTAGCAGGTACCTGCAAATCAGGAAAGGGGAACTGTGTTACCCTGAATTTAACGCGAGCGAAGCCGCGAGCAAAAGCTAGTCCTCCATAAAATAATGTGTTTTGTACACCATCGTTTCGTCAGTTACGTTTGAGTCCTATATAATAGGAACAGAGACTATTGCCATTGAAGTGCACGAATTCAAACTCCGTGGTTGCTACGATTTTAAAATGAAAAACCCAATAACACTTTGGCCCAACCTGCGACCTCGTGCTTAACAGTCACACTTACGACCACTAGACAAAGGTGACACTTTCATCATTTATTAATTGAAAATACCGACTCGATCTATTACTAGTACATAATACTTCTTAAATTGTCTCCAAGAAATCTAGTCGAGTTCCTATCCATAACACACAAGTATTACGTTGAGAATTTCAAGTGAATTCTGAAGAACTTTTGGTCCTTCGGTACTTAATGAAGATTCTATTATATTAGAAACTAGAACATGTATTATTATCACACCTGTTTTCTCGGAAAGGGTTAACGAGATATATTCAGTGGAGAATTAATATGGAATATTAAATCCCAAGTGCCATTGAATAAGTTATTTGATGGAACCATTAAAAATTACAGTATGTTGTGAAGAAAAAACATACTTTTCAAAGGACTATAACAATATTTAGCAAAACAAGTATCTTGACTTGGCTCGCGAGATTGGCGCCATGGTGGATGTGGACTCAGCGATCATTGTGCCGATAGTCGTTTCAGCCTATGCCTTAATTGCCAAGAGCCTCGACTAATACCTGAGGAGGCTTTCGTTTGGCAGCTGGATCTTGATTGTGAGAGCGGTACTGCTCGTGTTGTTAGGAGGTTCCTCTCTCTGGAGACCTGACTGCCGGTAGCGGACCCGGATCCCGGGTAACCCTGACATCGATGGGCTTCTATTTATCTATCTTCTATATACCTACAGTATTATTTTTTAATAATTTCCATGTTAATATAATAACTAAAGACAATATACAAAACTTTAAAGTACAAATTACTTTGGATTCCTCACAAGTCTAATAGTTTGAAGGTGAACTCAAAGACATGACAATGGAAAAAGTTGAATCGAAAAGTTAGCGGTGCGTGCGGTTGTACTCAAGTTACTATAGAATTGTAATAGCATGTTCTTAGTTACAAATTGACGCTTCATGGTATGCAATATTACCACCAAAGTTGCTGTTCTCGTTAACTTATACACATCATAAAGGTAACTAAAACTTTTGGAATTAAATCAAATATACATAAGTCTTACAAAATCAGACATTCATCTGCCTAGATTTTTCCTGACTATGTTGGGGTTGGCTTCCAGTTTACCTTAATACAGCTGGACTGAGGAACTGCCAACCTGATCTATCTAACTCATACTGACTATTACGATACCCCTTGGTAATCCTGGTTATCAGACTTTCGGGACACTGACTACCAGTAACGACTGTCAAAGATCTACAAATGACAGGCGAGACCAATAGCTTAACGTACTTTCCGAGGCACGGTGGAAACTCGGTAAACAAGCTCTCTCATCAATATACAAAACATCGGAACAATTAACTACTCTCAAAAGCATAATATTATGAAGATGGCACTGAAACATAACTGAGCGAAATGTGGGTACCATTGCGAGGACCAACTCTGCTGAACCCTTCGAGGATTACAGTGATGTTATGTCATATACTTTATCATTAAAAAAAAAAAAACAACTGAAAAACTAAACTATTAGAAACCGAACCCCATAGAATACGTTTCTTCATCACATTAGAAGTTGCGGACTGAAACTAGTCAATAAAAACTAAAAAAGGAAAAACAAAAACTAAAAATGTACACTCAAACAAACGCAAAATCCACTCCCGTAGCATCAACAAAAGAAGAATTTCATTAACTCTCTTAGAACAAGCAATTTAAACAAAAGCGATGGTGTAACTCACGTTACGAGAGTAGAAACTGACACTGCGAACAATAGGACCAAAACGCATTTATAAATAACAGCACAAGGACCAACTTCAGCAAATGGTACCACGAAGTTAAGATACCATAGCGCATAGGACAATAACAAGCTTACATAATTTATTATATCGCTCGCAAAAACTGGATGCTGTGGGTAGGAATTCAACTAACATGGGGACACACGGATGGAGAGATCATCAGCTTGTTTTGGGAAAACAAAACTAGAAATGGTTGTAGATTACCCCTCTCCCCCCGGATCGCCGTAAGGTGCAGACGTGTAATAGACCTGCTACTTGTTATTAAATTAATCCAAAATTTTAATAAAACAAATTAAATTCAGTGAATAAAATAGGAGCGCATAAGTCCTGAGGAGTTATTAAAAAGTGCGAAGTGCTACGGACGCCCGGCCGGCTACGTCATACCGCTCCTGAGATCTCCGCTGACACCACAGTGTACCTGATATCCTGGTACCTGGCACCAACAAATCAGCGCCCGCGCAGCTACGGAGCCACACCTCGGGTAAAACCCCTAAATTACCTTTGGATATACGTGATTTTGGAGGTGGTGAAGCTCCGCCTCCCTCAAACGTATTGACTAATTACCTAATTAGCCACACCCCCTTTGCTAATCACCCAGTGTTTATTTACTACGGCGCAGGAGCTTGCTATTTGATCTCCTATAGACGCACGATTCAAATAACTAGAGGATTTAAAGGCAAGTTTGTGATTTGCTTACTATAAACAATGCCTAACCTTTACAAAACGCCGCCTTCTACACCACAAGTTGAGGTTCAACGTTGCTCATCAAGCCCCAATATTACAACGCCCGAATCAGTATTTATAACACAGAGAACAAAGCGCCCTCGCTCTGAATCCAGCCCAACGAGCGTACTTATGGATTTTAGAGAAGAGATTCGACAGATGTTGGCTAAATGGAATAAAGACCAAGAAAACACCTTGCAAAACCTTATGTCAAAAATAACGAGTGAGTTAGCAGAATTAAAGGCTCAAAACAAAGATTTAAAAAAAGTTAAAGCTGAAATTGAGGAGTCTGCTAATTTGATGAACTCCCAATATGAAGAAATGAGGTGTAAAATTATAAAATTGGAAAATGAGCGCACAGAACAACATACCTACATACATAAACTAGAAAGAAAAATTCAAGATATCCAAGAATGCCAGCGCTCAGCCTCGCTCGAACTGCGGAATGTACCACCAAAGGAAAGAGAAAACAGTGATGATTTAATTAAATTAGTAACTGATACAGGTAAATGTCTGCATGTGAACATAGATCCTGCGGACATCCGAGATGTATACAGAACGCAAAGTACACAAGGGCCGTCAAAGCAAATAGTTGTCGAACTTCAATCGGTAACTATAAAGAATAAATTCTTGCAAGCCGCACGTGACTTCAACAAGGGTAAGCCCATTGCAAGCAAATTGAATAGTTCCTTAATTGGCTCAACAGGTGAATGCGTTCCGATCTATGTATCCGAACGTCTTCCATCTAATCTAAGGCAGCTTTTCTTTGAAGCTCGAAAATTCGCTGTCGCCAATAATTTTAAGTATTGCTGGACGTCAAATGGCAAGATATTTCTTCGCAAAAAAGAAGGTGACAAACCAATTCGTATCGTTTCTGAGAAAACTTTTCTCGAATTGTCACAAGAATAGTCAGCAATTTTATGTATGTGTTTTTGTATTTTTATTATTTGTTAACATAATATGTCACTGTGATCTTCAATCATATATATTTTTTCATGTTGCATTTTTCCTTATTTTTTTATATAATATTAGAGCTTTGTTTCGTCAGTTAAATTTAAATTATATAAAAGTCTCATTTAGCTTAGATTGTAAAAGAATATTCTTTAAGTCTCTACACTACACTTACATGCTCATCTATAAAACATTTACACAACTTAGAGATTTTTGTCTCCATAATTCATCAATTCTCACTTTTTTTATTCTTAACTTATATCACGTACCGTCTAACTCTCAAAAAAACATTTTCACAAACCATGATTTTTGTTGCTTGGCTTTCTCTGTATCCAGGTTAAAACTTCGAATCACGCTATCATGGACAATTATTTTAAATAAAAATGTTTGATATCTGTACTTTGGATGAGATAGATGCATATGGCAGGGTGAATGCTAACGTCTGTAAGCCCGAGCAATGCTCACAGTTTATTAAAAATACACCTAAATCTATTAACATAATGCATTTAAATATTCGCAGTGTAAACTGCAACTTTGACAGTTTCGCAGTATTTCTACATAGTTTAAAGGTTACATGTGAGGTCATTATCTTATCTGAATGTTGGCTAAATTCTTCCTTAACTACCCCTGCAATAAAAGGTTATGTGTCCTATACTACAAGCAAGCCGAAAAACCAAAATGATGGCGTCATAATGTATGTGAAAACGGAACTGGCGCACAACATTTCAGAACCTATAATGCCTGACGCCAGTTATCTAGTCTGTTACTTAAAACGCTATAATTTATCAATAGTAGCAATTTATCGCTCTCCTTCCTTACGTAATCAGGATGGTTTTATTGAGGGTTTGGATAAAGTTCTTACTGAAGTTTCACCTCAGAAAAACATTATTATAATTGGAGATATCAACATCGACATAGCCTCCAGTTGCCTTAGCCAACAAGCGCATGAATATCTAAATTTAACTGCCTTCCATGGCTTGTTGCCGTCGCATTTATTTCCTACCCGTGGAACTGCGTGCTTGGATCACGTCATGGTCAAATCTGATTTAAAAACGACTACTTTAGTAATAGATACGTATATCACCGACCACAAGCCTACCTTGTTGAATTTGGGGTGGGGCACCACATCTGCAATCCCCAAATTATATCGCACTGTTGTGGACACTGCTGCTGTCATTGCAGGCTTATCTAGTGTAGACTTTACTGGCGTTATGAACAGCCAAGATGCCAACTATGCTGCCGAACTTCTTGTTTCTATTATTGGCTCTATTATTAAACAACACTCCAAAACAGTCCATATTTCTTCTAAGCGCAGGATAATCAAGCCTTGGATTACCAATGGTTTGCTTAGGTGTATTCGTAATAGGGACAACCTAGCTCGCAAATTTAATAAAGACCCTGATAACTATACGCTTAAAACTACCTATACTAGATACAGGAATTTCTTAAACAAACTATTAAAAAAACTAAAAAAAGAATTTGAGAAGGCAGAATTTTCCAAGGCTCGGAAAAATCCTAAAACTACTTGGAACGTCATTAAAAATATAACTTCAACACATCGTAATGTTTCCTCGCCAATTGAATTGCTCAGTACAACTCCTGATAGTGTTGATTCATTAAACCACGTTAACGATTACTTTGTGAATGTGGGCAGAAGATTGGCTGAGTCATTTATTCCTGTTTCGTCTCCAATATCTCCGTCTTGTTCTGGACCTTCTCATTCCTTTGTACTTCTACCTACAGACGAAGCTGAAGTGGAAGGAATTATCCATGGTTTGCGAATTGATGCTGCAACGGGATGGGATGGTATATCACCTAGAGTTTTGAAATCCTGCTTGTCAACATTAGTACCTGTCATAACGCATATTTGCAACATTTCAATACACTCGGGCTGCTTTCCGAAAGTGTTTAAAATGGCGGTCGTTCATCCTATCTTCAAAGGTGGGAACAGACACAGTGTTGATAATTACAGGCCTATATCTATTTTGCCCGTGATATCTAAAGTCTTGGAGAAAATAATTAACAACCGCTTAGTATTATTCCTTGAATCAAAAAATCTCTTAGCCTCCAACCAATATGGCTTCAGAAGAGGTAAGTCTGCTGAGGATGCTGTTGCCTCCTTTGTAGATGATGCTGTAGCAAAATTGGATAAGGGTATGAAATGCTTAGGAATTTTCCTTGATATTTCAAAGGCTTTTGATACTGTGTCTGTTCCTCACCTCTTATCAAAATTAGAAGCCCTCGGAATCCGTGGTCTTACTCTTGAAATGTTTCGTGACTATCTCAGTGATCGTTCACAGTGCGTTAAAATTAATGATTTGATGAGTGATAGTAGAGCACTAGGCTTCGGTGTGCCCCAGGGATCAATTTTGGGTCCAACATTGTTTCTGGTGTACATAAATGGTCTCTGCAACCTCGCACTTGATAACTGTTCAATATATACATATGCAGATGATACGGCATTGCTCGTATATGGTAAAAATTGGACAGAGGCGTACTTGTGCGCAGAAGATGCACTTAGGGCAGTGATGCAATGGTTCTATGCCAATCTTCTAACTGTAAACCTAAGCAAAACAATGTACATGCCCTTCTCCCTTAAACCATCTTCACTCCGCATTCTTGATTCGCTAGTACTCAGTGCGCACTCCATTAATTGTTTCATGAACTCTCCTAGCTTGTCCTGTACCTGTCCACAACTAACACGAACTGATACTGTCAAATATCTTGGGATCAAAATAGATAATTCTCTGAACTGGAAGCCTCATTTAGAAAATTTGTCCTCTAGAGTTAGAAAACTTATTTATATTTTTAAAAAACTAAGACACTCTGCAGATCTTAATACTCTAAAGACTGTTTATTATGCTCTATGTCAGTCTATACTCACATATTGCATTACTGTATGGGGCGGAGCTCCGAAGACTTATTTCTTGCAACTGGAGAGAGCACAGAGAGCTGTCCTCAAGGTCATGACTTTCAAACATTTTAGATTCTCAACCACAATGCTGTACTTGGATTGCAAGGTTTTGACCGTGAGGCAGCTCTTTGTGCTCCAAATCATTCTCCGCAAGCATAAAAGCTCGGAATTTGATGCGAGTGCCGCTAATAGTCGCCGACCTTATAATGTCTGTACCACACAATTCTCCTATACCGCTACTGCCCATAGAAATTATAATTTTGTCGGAAGCCACTTGTATAACTTGATTAATAAACATTGCAGTATATTCTCTCTCACCACAAAATTATGTAAGGCTAAGGTTTACAACTGGCTCCTGAGTCTGAATTATGAAGAGACAGAGAAGTTAATTAAAATTAATAATATAATGTAAATCTTTACAAACTCACTCACACACCCCCACACACTCTTCACTAACTCACATACACTCACGCTTCCTCACACAACCACACTCACCCACATAAACGCCATACTGAGGCTTTTTCTTTGTTTCTGTTGTATTTTTAAATCTTTTTTTTGTTTTTATTTTTGTGTTTATTTAATTTAATGTGTTTTAACTTAATGTGTTTCATTAAAACCACGTCTCCATTTTATTTAAATTGAAAGGAACTCTGTAGGTACAACATGAGAGAGCACTGGTACCCATAACACAAGTTAAATCTTACCTTGGGTGCCAGGGTTCATTTCACTACTTACCAGAATAATGAATGTTAAAATCTTAAAGACATTGTTAGTTTGTAAGTGGTTTTGTACAAATCTCTTTCTGGCAATAAATATTTTTATTTTATTTATTTATTTTTATTACATCCAGATTTATTAATATTTATAACGTTATCGGAAGACATATTTGTGCAAAATCTGCCAAGATTCTTTAAACAGATAATAATAGGATGGTTTCCAAAAAAAATATTAGTCCGCCTTTTAAATTATTCAAAAATAAGGGACACGTATTTTTTTATTTGTATATTCGACCAAAAATATAGATATAGCCCATTAAAGTTACGTGAAACGTCACGCGTTGCTGAATTTTTTCGCAACAACACTTTTAAGAAAATCCTAACGAAAATACCCGTAATGAATTTGCCCTTAACCTTAGAATCGACTGCAAGCAGGACCCACACTCAACAATCTCGCTTAGGCGAAATAGGGAATCTAGAACAGTTACAGGGTGCCTACTCTATTGTAGACTGTCTAGTCTAGTCCAACAACCTCCCGATTTCCATTATATTTAGAAACATTAAAAAACACACTTCTTTTTTTATTAGTCATTATGTCTCTCCAAGTTAATTATTATTATATTAAAATATAACTTTACCATTTTTCAACTTCAACACATTATCTTGTTATTTAAAAACACAAGATTTTTAACTAAAGGCAAAAGCAAATGACAGTATTTTCCAAACAAACTCCAATAAGTAATTCAATGACTTACGCCAAATTAAATTAATTTACATGCAAATTGCGTAAAAACTTCTTCAAGAAGACATCCCAAAGTTGGACAGAAGATTGCCCAAACTTAAGGTCCCTATGTCTCCAACTAAGTAACGCTGGCCCCTCGTCACGTGTCAGGAGTAGACCGCAAGACCCAGGATGTGCCCCAAAAATTGGTTTTCGGCTTGCCAGGGCGTAAGATTAATTTACTTATACGGGGCAACACTAAGTTAGTTAGGACAGTTGTACGGTGATAATGCTTTGATTTTATTAATTGGATCATAAACTCATTATAAACTTCGTCATTTTGGGTTAAGAAAAATCTGTATTATGAAGTTACTCGTCTTTAATTTTATTATTTATGGAGACACAATAAAATATGTGTAAAAATAAAGGCTTATATAAAAAAATGTCGTACATTAGGTATCACGAGCCGCATTTACAAATATTAAAACTAATATAGACAAACAGCCAGACCTGGAACAGCTAGGTAGCTGATCTGGAACTGTTTTTATTTGCAGGTGTAGACTATACATTCCGTGCGATGATCGAACCCGCGCCAAGCGGCTCAGCGGTCAGAACTTTTGAGTACTGCTTTTTCAACTATTTCCAGTCTGTCAAGATGTTGACCAGTATTTTACCGGAAGCAGTTGCCTATAAATCTTCGACAATTCATTTACTGGATAAACGGTACTCCAAAGACCCGTAAGACAAGTGGTAAGATTTCCAAATGACAATCGGGACAAATAGTTTTTTTTGCGTATTGGAAACCATCAATAACAGCCCCCCTCTGAGTGGAGAAGTGGGTGGAAGTGTAAAGACTCTTACTGGCTAAAACCCACTCTTGATCCTTCTTTTACCCTTTATATTCCGGGGCTAAGGTATCTCTTTCAAACAACCCGCAACCCCGGCTGTGGCCAGGCCGCTCTGCTGGACCAATAGTTAAGTCTACGTTTCCATCCAAGTTAAGCGAGGATGCGTAACGAGGAACGTGTTTGCAACTAACCAATAGCGTACTTTCTACTGATGTTACCAAGAAATTGAATTATTCTATTGCCACGGAAAACTCGTTCTGTAGGGTTACCATGACATCTTATAGCAGTTCTTATTTCTGTGTGAGAAAAAGATGGTACTAGACACCCTGTATAGTTCAGTCTCTTTCCCTCAGTGGAATAAGTTCTGCTTTAAGACGTCATGGTAGATCGTAGACACTGCAATCGCTTCGCAGCGTGTTGTTCATGCATATTTTCATGCAAGTACACCGGATGCGAGCAAGCGGGAAATTACATTTTCAGTACAATAAATCACTAGTGCAAACAGCAGGATGATTTTTAATAAAAGCTAGAAGGATCTTTACTATGTGACTAGAATCTTCTCCTACGAAAAATTTAAGTCGATCTAAGTATTTTTGTCGTGGCGGCTAAAATCAGCGAAGCATGACTGCCGTACTTTCAATAGTAAATATTTTAATTTGTGAAAAAAAGGGTTTCGATTCTTTTTTAATCTTTATTTATTGACGGGGTTTTTTTATTAAGTATTTGTCACCCCGATGATTGAATACAATAAAAAAAATACAGTCGAATTGAGAACCTCCTCCTTTTTTGAAGTCGGTTAAAAATGACATTAACTAACTAGACTAGCCTACCCGCAACCTTAAACCCATAATAATATGATAACGCGTTCTAGCCTCATCTGACAATGGTAAGGCCAGAACGCTATATAGAATCCTACATTGAAATTATTAACAAACGCTTGGCGCCTTCGGACCCCCACACGAACACACTCTTCCAGTATATGATGCACATCTTCAATGACTCTACAGACAGCACAGTTGAGTCTTGAGAATCTACTTTGCGCATCATAATTCCATGATATTGAGCAGTACGAGTCCGGACCGGACTATCATAATCATATCATTTCTACCTACATTATTAAAAATGAAAGCTTTATAAAATAAAAAAAAATTGTTAATTTGCAAATATTGAGATTTGACGAGAGAAAAAATTAACGGCTAGAGTGTGTGCTTACACACAGATGCACTCTCAATTCCCTCACTCTCATAGTTCTAAAAGCAAGCAAGCAACAAAATTCCACGGCGATAGAAACTTAAAAACAAAGCCACATAAAGCCCGACAGGTGACACAAACGCCAAAAAAGTAGGCCAGGGGAAATCCGAGCCTCAAAGTTCATAGCGAATGTCACTCCTCACTCCCCCCTCCCATCACGCCACTCCCCTGCAAAAACTAACAACGTAGACAGCCCTAGAAAAGATATAAATTGCTCCCAGTCCCAAAGCCCTCCGAGCAAAAACTACACAAAACCTAGATAAGCTCTATGATAAATGTTGCCAGACAAAATAATCTTAATTTTCATTCAAAATTTTGCACGGAAACTGTGGAACTATATTGTATAAGAAGTGAATACGGTGCCCGGTTGTGGAATCGCTAAAAACAACAAAGTTTAAGGATGTAGAAGTTGGGTTAACTGGAAGCGGTAGAGGATTTAAGGTAGAAAGGAACTTGGTCACTTTTATTATATATCTTTGTAGACATTAACATTACGCATGTATTTTCATGAAGGGCTAGGCAGATGCTTAAGTTCCATAAAAATAAACTCCGGGCTGTAACTAAATAAAAAATACTATATACAGCGAATTACATCTTCAAATGACTCCTCTGGCTGTATACTGGGACTTACTGACTAAAACCTATCCATATTCTTTCTTTAGCCCTTTGAGTCCCAGAGTCGTAGTAACTCGAACAATCCCACAGTCCATTTTCCCCGAAAAATCAGTGCAATTCAGTGCTTCGTGCTTAGCCAATCTTTGTAGTTTGATTTTGAATATAGTGAACAAGCTATTGCCCGCGTATTCGCTCGCGTTAAATTCGGGGTAACACAGTTCCCCTTTCCTGATTTTCAGGTACCTGCTACCTGTAGTTTTTGCCCTTGCGTCTTATTTATTATAATAGCAAAGCCAAGTTTTCTCTCTAAAGCCTATGTCCGTCTCCAGGGTCCCAACTATCTCTGTACCAAAATTCATCAAAATCGGTTGGGCCATTTAGGCGTGAAGACGTGACACACAAACAAACTCACTTTCGCTTTTATAATATTAGTAAGGACGTATGATGTCGACTAACGAAGTATTGAACACAATTATCTTAAGATGAATCCATTTGGGCAACGACAGATTCGCAGAAAAAAAAGGTTTGATAGTCTAAATACCTTCGTCAAATATTCGCTTCACCTGGCCGAGACGCCACTCCTTTCACGAAATCGGTATTTCCAATCGAAGAATCGCCTACCTTTAATCGACCTACAGTACTATCACAGTAATTTTACCTGCAATCCTACATCCAACAACCAATCTTAACTTCGCAACAATAAAGATCACTTTATTTTTGACAGAATTATCAGTAAAACCAACCTTACAACGACCATATTGTTACAAGCATAAAGATCACTGTAATTTAAAAAAGCGATACTTTAACATTATAACCTTGTACGAAAAACTGATTTAAAAAAACAACAAAGATTTCAAAAGTACAGACGCCAGCAGGTCAAGCTACCCGAAACTGTCATTTTTTCCCCATGAACCTTGAACCTAATACTTTAGAAATAAAGTCGAAAATCTATCAAAGAAATCTGACAGATTGTAGTAGCTTGATGTGCAGGCGTCTGTACCTAAAAAAAATACTAATACAAAAATGCTATTACTCTGTATCAGATTTTCTTAATGACAAATCTATTTAAATTATATTCTTAAATAAAGTAATTAAATAGCTTTAAGTAAACAGTTTCAACACTAATAAGTTACAAAAATGTTGCATGCCATGAGACAAAGTAAAAAAAAGAAACAAGCCAAGTGCCAGTCGGACTTGCGCACCGTACACAAAAAAAAATGTGACACCTAATTTTTATTTACCTACATTCTACGCAAATAAATAAATTCTATCTAGGGCTTAAGGTTAATAACTGTGAAAAACCACCATGTCAAATGTCAGACACATCGCTATTATTTTGACAGTTCAAAAAATGTTGTTGCAGTTAAAAAGTAATTATCTATTTACAAAACAGTTCGGGATTAAATGGGTTATGGAAATGCGACACAAAATAGCAGACTATTCGGCATTGTGCCAGTACGTTATAATATGGCAATAATATTTGACGATATAACAGTTAACATAAATGAATACAATAATTTTGTGATCGATGTTAATAAACGTATGAGAGTACATGGTCGTAAACGTGTCCATGGAGTTTCTTGCTCATTCTTCTCCATAGAGATCAACGCTTTGGAATGGGCAACTACAGTACCAAAGTAAATAGAGGGGAAGTAGGTTATCTCCGGCCCAATTCGCGATATAATTGCCTACTGTCATAGGGTTGTCACTTTTAGCTAAATTTTAATTCAGTACCTATAAATTGGCAAGGGTCGAGAAGTTGTATTTTTTACTTTTATTTTCTGGGTACAGGGTTTGTCAGGCCTCTCTAATTTGTACTATCACAAATTCATTAGTTTAAAGCCCAGCCCTGTCAAAGATCTCATAATAGTCAATAAAATTCAACAATGGTTTTCCTATCAAATATAGAAATGTATTCAAGATACAGAGCAGCATTATTTATAACTAACTTCCACCCGCGGCTTCGCCCGCGTGGTGTGTTGATAAAAAGCAGCCTATAGCAAAAATAACAAAATCGAAGTATAAATAAAATTAGGTAACAACGTTTCATTTTTAAGGTTACGTCCCCAATGGGTAAAAACCCTATTACTAAGTCTTCGCTGTCCGTCCGTCCATAGGTAATGGTACGGATCTAACTAATAGGTATGTATTATAAAACTTCATAAAACCTATGTTTTATTATATTTGATGTAATTAAATCTTATTGTACCTATGTTCACAAATAAAGGATTTGAATTTAGTTTGTAAGGAACCTGTCAACTCAACGTACCTACTCTGTGCTCACGCGTATGCCCGTGTTCGGGTCGCGCACTCGAGCGATGAGCGACTTGTTCCCTCACCCCGCCCGCGCGGGCCAGCCTAGTCACGGCGACACGAAATTAATTTTGTGGCGCGTTATTTTGATTTTGCTGTATCTCCTAAAGTATTTATTTAATCTGCATGATGTAAAGGGAAAAAATAATCTTCATGAAATGTTCATGCCAACCAACCTATTTAAAATGATAAGGATTAATACTGTATTTGTGTAAATAGCTTTCTAAGTTAGCGCTTTATAATTGACCATTTGTTAAAGTATTAAAATGGATATAGTATGTTATCCTTAAGATATAGACATATGTCACCGCTGACTTTTCTGTATACCTATATAAGATACATAATTACACCATACATTATTTAGTTATATCTTAAAGGGTTTAGGCAGCGTTTTCGTTGAAAGCTCCCAGACAGCATACTTTTTGCCGACATCTTCAACAAATATCGTTAATGTACACAGAAATAAATACAAAAACTTAACAAATTATATACTAAAACCTTCCTTAAGAATTACTCTATCTATTAAAAAAAAAAAAACCGAATCAAAATCCGTTGCGTAGTTTTAAAGATCTAATCATACATAGGGACAGACAGACGGCGGATAGCGACTTAGTTTTATACTATGTACCTAGTGATAAAAAAAAGATAAAATAACACGAGCGAAGTTCAATAGGTAATCTGAACAGACAATTCTGGAATTGATAAATTATTAAGACACCCAAACACACAGGAATACTTTCTCCCGCGATTATCACACATTTTTTATTCGTTTAGCGGTGCCGAAAAGCCGTGACGCGCGAACATCGTGCAGTGTTAGCCCCGACTGGCGCAGCGCGAAAGGAGCCGAGATTTTGTTTAGTGTGCGTGCGGCGACGCATAGATACTACGGCGCACACATACAAGCCGCGCGCTACGCGTTTGTATGAAGTTATCGTACTTCCCCTCTTTATACTATGACAGTACTTTCACAAGTTATTATGCCTTGTGACCGGGACTGTAGATTCATTTTGTTTCTTGACATTCAAATGTGCCTGTAATTGAAAAGTGTAACAAAAAGTGTGTTACTGTAATTGTAATTAAAAAAAAGCAATTCTACTTTGCAAGGCGTCATGGTAACTCCCACTGACCTTCACCCAAATACATCCAAACCGTAACCCCGAAGGAAGATTACTCCAGAATGTAATACAGATCAAATTTCCAAAGGTTTTTTCGAAAACTTTTATAAAAGAATTCGTTCCATTAAGGTTTACTTAAAACGAACTTAACACCCTGATTCGGATTTCGTTTTTTTTTTTCCACTAGACGCTGTAAATAGCTTTTTACGCCTGACTACTTCTTTGGGCTTTGATGAAAACAACAATGGAAGTATAATTGAAAGATTTGTTTGTGGAGTCGAGGATTCAAATTCTTTTTCAGGCTTGTCTATTTTCTAGGTTATTTTTTCAACACGGCTGACCTAACGTTTTTTAAGATTTTGACGTCTTTAGTAAGATAATATTTTAGCATAAATCCTTGACAGTTGGCGAACTTGGCAAGAATTTGGATTTAGTTTTTGTATCAACTAGTTACTGATTATTAAAATATAAATATTCAAAATAGCTCCTATTATAGAGCTCAAATTCACTGTATATATACAATATTAATGTTTTCTTTGCATCTGAAAATCATTTAAATTTTATATCGTTACTAGCTGTGCCCAGCAGTTTCACCCGCTGCGCAGGGGTATAAAAAATAAATTCTCACACTTACTGAATACGCATAAAAAAAATCATAAGAATCGGTCGAGCCGTTTCGGAGGAGTATGTGAACGAACATTGTGACACCAGAATTTTATATATTAGAATAACAAACACATAAACACATTTTAACTGTCTTGTTGGTGTAGTAGTCACAAACGCGACTGTTAAACACGAGGTCCTGGGTTCGATTCCCAAACAGGCAAACTCTTATGGGGTTTTTCCATTCAAAATTTCTGAGTATCAGCTGCGGAGTCTGGATTTGCACCTGGTTGACGGCAATAAGCTCGCCCCTATTACATAGGACTTCAAGGAACACCTCTACCTAAACTTTCGGAGATTACAAGCGTGATGTTTTGTTATCATTAAATACTTTAGATCCTAGTCTTTAAACAGACATGGTACTAACATTATAATTAACACTTGCAAACGCCATTATCACGGATGAACTGAACTGTTCATCCGTGATCATGGCGTTTGCAATATCGCCGAAATATCGGAAACTCAATACAAATAAGAAACATGGTAAATATCCCGTTTCAAGTGTTAATTATAATCTTAGATCCTAGTTAGAGAAAACTCGTGGCTACAGATATATCCCCATATTGCTGTATCCTATCTAGAATTCACAAAGTCTTTGTATCGTACAATAATATCCAGCACAGTTTGAGTGCTACAAATGATATTGTGGAAGCACAATACGATAATAAAACTATAAAGCAGCTTGCAGACCTGCTACAGCTTTATTATTGGATTTAAGGACCCCGCTCAACAAAAGATGGAACTAAATAACGCTGGAATGGTCCTGGACCAGAGCGGGGGAAGTTAGTTAATGATTTCGCAACCACAAAAAAAAATGGTCCTTTATTATGCGGATGTGAAATCACCAAATAACTTCCCCTGCTCTGGACGGAGCGGGGAGGAGTGTCAGACTTGTACTGACTAAAACCCACCCATGTTCCTTCAATTGCTCTTTATGTTCCGGGGCCACGGTATCTCTTTCGAACAGCCCGCAACCCCGGCAGGCTGGAATGGTCCTTGAGTACAAAGATTGTGTACTCTTGTGTTAAACATGCAAATAGTCACCGTCTTTCGGAGGTAAAATTATTTTACTTTTTTTTTTATCAAAGTCGGTTATTTTTTGCAAAAAAAAGTTTTTACTTCTGGCTTTTTATTTATTTATTTTATAATTTATGTACACACAAGAGAAAACACAGGAAAACAAATAAATAAATATCTTGGGACAACTCACACACGGCTATCTGATCCCAAGCTAAGCAGAGCTTGTGTTATGGTAACCAGACAACTGATATACATACTTATATAATTTATAAATACATACATATTTTAGATAAATCACACCCAGACACAGAACAAACAATCATGCTCATCACACAAAGTTTGTCCTGGGTGGGAATCGAACCCACGACCTCCGGCTCAGCAGTCAGGGCCACTAACCACTAGACCAACAGGCCCGTCATAAAAACAAAGAGTACAAAGGCTGTTTTAGTTGTGATAATACGTATGGTATTTCGCACAAATTCTTGTCGAGTATTAATTTTCCATTGTTACTAAAAGTATTTATCAGATCATTCACGAATAAAATGTTCAGCTGTCCCATTCATATGAATAGAGCTAATGAGTACCTATTACAATTTTGTATGAGACAACAATTACATAGACGGTCCCATGGCGAAATTTATTAAATTTTTTGGTTAAGGAGTAGATAAAGACAAAAAACCTATGGAGGGACTGTACGAAGGATGACATGGCAAGAAAGGAGGTGTCTGATGGGTTGACGAGTAATTGAGGAGTATGGAAGAAGAAGACATGCTGCGATACTCCATATCATCCTTACTAATATTATAAAAGCGAAAGTGAGTTTGTTTGTTTTACGTCTTCACGCCTAAATGGCAAAACTGATTTTGATGAATTTTGGTATAGAGATAATTGAGACCCTGGACATAGGCACAGCCATAAAAAAGTGAGAACAGGGGGAGAAAGAGGGAAGAAAAGGGGAGAGAAAGATTTTTTTTTTTTCGATCATCACGCGAGCTAAAGTTAGCGTTAGCCCAAAGTAACTATGCCTCGCGGACGGAAGCTAGTTTGGCATAAGGGCAGGACAATGATGATGGTCTAAAGTCTCTCTACCACATCTATAAATATGATCAGAAGTAAAATAGGGAATTAATTGTATTGTGGTATCTGTTGATTTGCGTACTTTACCAACGATACATCGACGAATAGTGATATTGTTCAGCTTTGACACATAGGACCAAAAATTCATAAGCTCCATATCGCATTAATATAACATTTCTAGGACACAAAGAATTCAATAAATATCCCAAAAGCAATAAATGCACGAATCAGAACCATCTAACGAAAGAGATGAGATTTATTATACTAAAAGTAGGCTAAAAAAGAATGTTGTTTGTTCCTATACAGATATAACTAGGAAAACAATTGTCCTGTAGAACGAAATATCTGTATTTGACAACCTAAACAAAAGTAGGTCTCCAATTTAATAAACTGTCAACGAAAACCATAAGGACCATTAAGGAATCATTATTAATATGCAAACAGGCATTCGAAAACTTATTTAGCTTAACAAATCTGATTGAAGCCATAAATCTCTCTAATATCCACAACTTGACTTCAGTATTTTTTTTTCACACCAAAAATCAAGACTGAAACTATCATTTTTCATCTAGGTTTAAACCAAAACATGATTTATTACGAACATTCGCCGGTAAATATTTAACATGTCAGGACCTAGCCACATTCATCAATCAATCAGAAATCAGCTTAGTTTTCGGCCTAACTCAGTGAATTTTGGTGATATTTCACCTAACTGAAGTAACTTTTAAGTCAAATATGTGGGTAGTGAACTTAGTCCAGTTTTATCAATCAATCATTCAAGTATATTGTACGCCACAGATATTCAGGTCTGTGGACGGTGAGCAATAGGTAGCTCCTCGTCCGTTCGTCTAGTGACGCCAGGTCGTGTCGACGGCGCGTACGTGTTCCACGCGCGCCTCAATGAGATGTCACCAAAGCAGAGGAGCCCACCAAGTCCACTGCCTGCCAGAGAGATACTGCGGCAGAACACAAAGGTCAAAACAACGGAACATGGATGGCTTTTAGTCAGTACAGGTCTGATACTCCCCCCGCTCCGCCCAGACTGGGGAAAGTTATTTGATCATTGCCCATCATGCAGTGTTCCCACTTATGAGTTTAAAGGTGGAGGAGGAAATTATTTTGTACAACTTTTTGTCTTTTTTGTACAAAAACTGTTGTGTCAATCAAGTTCAAAATGATTTTCCTAGAAAGTCCTTATAAAGTTCTACTTTTCAGATTTTTTTCATATTTTCTAAACTTATGGTTCAAAAGTTAGAGGGGGGGGGACACATTGTTTTTACTTTTGGAGCGATTATTTCCGAAATTATAGACATTATCAAAAAATAATTTTAGTAAACCCCTATTCATTTTTAAATACCATTCCAACAATATATCACACGTTAGGGTTGAAATTAAAAAAAAAATCACTTCCCAATTTACATATAGGGTGGCTACCCTAATAAAACATTTTTTTCCAATTTTTATTTTACCACTTTGTCGGCGTGATTGATATACATATTGGTACCAAATTTCAGCTTTCTAGTGCTAACGGTCACAGAGATTAAGCGAGGACGGACGGACGGACGGACGGACGGACGGACGGACGGACAGACAGACATGGCGAAACTATAAGGGTTCCTAGTTGACTACGGAACCCTAAAAAAGGCCATAGATGGACATATCTTACTAACAGCTGGTTTCTTATTTAATATAATAATTAAACATCATTTCAGCAAAGGCACACTGTAAAGACACATTATCCGACAAAATAATCGCAGCGACAAATCGACACATTAAACCCAGCCTTAATCCAGCAACTTAGAACTTCATAGTCGCATCAGGGGCTCTCACTGAGCGTTCTGTTTTGCACTTCTTTCCGTTACAATTTTAATGAGATATTTTTCCTTTTCCAATTTATTAAATGACTGTCATGAAAAACTATTGAGTGCTACAAAAACAGATACGGTTTAAAAAATATTGAATGGAAGTGAGTGAAACTGTTTGCGATCTGCGAATTGAAAGGAAATTATTGAATGAAAGTATGGAAAATATTTATTTCACGTGGCACAGTTATTGGAGATGATGTTTATATTTTTTGCGTTGCTATTTTAACGGATGGAAAATCATTAAACAAATTCCCCGTTTTGAATGGAGCGGGGGGATTGTCATACTTTTACTAACTAAAATCCACCTATGTTTCTTATTTTGCCCTTTATGTCCCGGGGCCGACGTATCTCTTTTCAAAATAAAAATATTTTTAATTGACATAGGCACATGGGCAATTATAAAACGTCGAGAAAAGGTGCACGGTTCGGGTTGATCGTTTCATATGAAGAAGAACCGGCAAGAAACTCCATGGTTACTCTTTTAAAATCATTTGGTTTTACAATGTTGTTGTTACAGCGTTAGTACTTAAGTATGAGAGGACAGCGTATGCCCGACAATAAGTCATTGCTTACTTTACTAAACGTAAAATACCTAATCCATCCATCATCCTAGAAAAAAGACAAAGTAAGTGTCGTTCTATAGTTTCTGCCTACCACCCTGAAAAAAGCGAGAATTTACGTTTATACTATCAGAAAATGAGCTAACTACAAACATCATGAACTCTAAAAACGGCTATTATTCATACGGCTCCAAAAGCAGTTCTGATACCAAAATATAAGCCTATACCTGCACCAAAATAATCCTAAAATCGAACCATAACAAAGCGATTGTCAGTAAATTAAAAATCAATTCTCTAATGCGAGTCCAGTCGGCAATAATAGGTCTGTTAAAACGTCCAGGGTACGCCCGACTATTACGAGCTATTTAATAGACACCGAATAAAACACTAGGTGAAACGATTTTAGCAGGGCGTGTGTTACACCGCAGTGTAACGTCAAAAGGTTTTCAGTTTTTGGATTATTTCTTCATCATGTTGTCATTGAGTACTATAAATACTGATATTCAGCTGCATCCGGTTAGACTGGAAGCCGACCCCAACATAGTTGGGAAAAGGCTAGGCAGATGATGATGATGTTGTCATTGAGTAACCTGGTGTCACAGGTTTTATGCCACCTCTGATTTCGCATTTGGTTTATGGATGTGAAAGGAGGGGAAAGTTCATTTTTGTGCACCAACATCTTCCGTGTACAATAGTTCTTAAGTAAAGGTTTTTAAGTCTTGGACTTACACAATAGCCAATTCATGTTTTAACCAGCATTCACAAAAATAAGTGATAATCAAATGAAATTAAAAGAAAACTTAAACGTATGACTCTCTAACAAGTAATATAAAAAAAGAATAAAAAATGAATATTGTTTATTTTGTTTATGGCTAGATATAAGTTTAAATAATATAATATTGTGAAAGTTCCTACCATACGTGATATATTCTGCAATATAATTTTATTAGTTTTAAGTCATTTTGCTGCGCCCTAACAGGGTCATGTACTCACTAGTTATAAGCCTAGCGTGTAACTTTTTTGTACATTGTGCATTTAATGAATAAAAAAATAAAAGAATATTGCAACTATTTTAGTCAACTTATTACTAATGAGTTAAGTATTAAAAAATACATCAAATGGTAAAAAAAAACAAATAAAGATGAGATCATAACCTAAAGCTTATTTATTACCAACAGCGACAACGAAACTAATTCACGCACAATTTAAATCGTTCTTACAATACGGTGTAACAGCAGCCCACATTAAAACGTTTTCCCATTAACCTGTGAAGGAATTAAAGCGTTCGCGTGTGTGTGTGTATGTGCCTTTATATAGCGTCGCTTTGTTTTACTGTTCCCCTGATACATGGGACATGACAAGGATTTGTTAATATGATGCTGTTACTGTTTGGTGAATAAGGTTTTAGTTAGGTACATAAACAACAGGTTTTTTTTTTAATTTACAGGCTTCGTCCTGTCAGGAACGGTACAAAAATTCTCTTCTTTATGTACCGTTAGGGAAATTAATTGTTTATCAAAACAGATGATATTAATTTGACGTATTATACGACTGTCAAAGAAAGTTAGTAGTCAATTTTCCTTTCCTTCCCCCGCTCCGCCCAGAGCGGGGGAAGTCACTGGATGATTTCCCACCCGAAAAAAAAAAAAAAAAAAAAAAAGATCTCTTTTGGTTTCTGTACGGTAAACAGCAATCAAGCAACTCAATTTAAAACGAAATCTTCATATACCGAAGGACCATTTACAATCCGGCTCCAAGGACCAGTCACAATCCCGCTCGAAGGACCAGTCATAACACCAAGATGAATAAACCATGGAAATATTATCAATTCTCAGCCTACGGGGCATAACATTATATGGTAATTCCCTCCCAGGCAATTTGGTCAAATCTCCTGAAAATTACGAGTGGGGCCTAAAGGTGACAATTTGTAACCTTGTCACACTGAAACCTTAATTCAGTTTATGTACTATAACTGAATAAGTATGTCTGCCTGTTTTATGACATATAGTGTGAATAACATTTGGGTTGTCTGTCCGTGCGTGTTGAGAAGAGCATTATTTCTGTCTTTTACCCTTCGCACCAAAATCGCAGAATGAATTTTGATATGATTTTTTACCGCGGTAGAAAATTTTTGTGTGATAAATTGTAAATCCCGAACCAGACGAAGACGCAAGTAAAAATCAGTAATATTTCTGCCTTTTTTGCGTACGGGAAATCATCAAATAACTTCCCCAGCTCTGGGCGGAGCGGGGGGGAGTGTCAGACTTGTACTGCCTATAATCCACCCATGTTCCTTCTATTGCCCTTTACGTTCCGGAGCCGCGGTATCTCTTTCGAACAACCCGCAACGATCGAACAACAATCTTTCTGCCTCAATCAAAAATTAAGACAAGCAGACAGGCGGACTTAAATCCGTTGTCACTTATAATGTTGGTAACAGATTGAGAACTCAACATTGCAGAGCAATGCGCCGCAGTGCAGCTAGGAAGCAATCACGCAGTCTGCGAACCTCATATCTTAGGCATATGCTAACATCTGCGTAATTCCTCACATTCCTGGAGGAGGATGCTTGTTTGGTAACCTTGTTTGAATGATGACCTATATGATGATTAGGTTATGGGAAGCTGACGGAACGGGTCCAATCCAAAAAAGTCAGTATGGTATCCTTACTACTATTATAAAAGCGAAGTGAGTTTGTTTGTTCGTTTGTTACGTCTAAACGCCTAAATGGCTTAACCGATTTTGATGGATTTTGGTACAGAGATAGTTGGGACCCTGGAAACCGACATGGGCTAAATTACTTAAAAAAAAGGTGAAACGAGGGAGAGAGAGGGAAGAAAAGAGAAAACTTTACTTTGCTTTTTTTATTACCATCAATAGGTAGCAGGTACCTGCAAATCAGGAAAAGGGAACTGTGTTACCACAAATTTTACGTGAACGAAGCCGCGGGCAAAAGCTAGTCGTCTATAAAATTAATTGTCTTGTATTTTTTAAGTTTCCTTAGGTAAATAATTATTAGATAAGTCTATGCCAAAATTACAATTTGTATTTTTTTACGTTATTCCAATTCTATCGGATTGATCTTAAATATTTTTGACTTAAATAAACGTCAATCAGTATTTACACCAATTCACCAGTTGTTTTCGATTGCACATCGAAATCAGACAATAAATAAATGTGACCTAATATTTATATTACACTAGCTTCCCGAGGCTTCGCTCGCGTTAAATTCGGGTTAACATAGTCCCACCTTTCCTAATTTGCAGGTACTTGCTACCTGTAGTTTTTGCCTTTGCGCCTTTTTTATTGTAATAGCATTCCCTTTACTTCCCTCTTTCTCCCTCATTTGTAATTCATCATCTGCCTAGCCTTTTCCCAACTATGTTGGGGTCGGCTTCCAGTCTAACCGGATGCAGCTGAATATCAGTATTTTACATGGAGCGACTGCCTATCTGACCTCCACAACCCAGTTAGTACTGGGTAATACGATACCCCTTGGTAAGACTGGTTGTCAGACTTTCGGGACACTGACTACCTGTAACGACTGTCAAAGATCTACAAATGACAGCCGGGACCAACGGCTTAACGTGCTTTCCGAGGCACGGAGGAAACTCGGTATGTAACGGGTGGTCACCCATCCACAGACCAACCTAGGCAAGCGCGGCTTAACCTAAAGATCGACCCGAGCGGCTACTATTATTTAGCCACGAGCTCCTCTCCCTCATTTGTAATTAAAAATAAAAAAGTTAGCCCATGTCCGTCTCCAGGATCTCAACTATCTCTATACCAAAATTCATCAAAATGGCTAAATGGATTTTGATTAAACAAACTCACTTTCGCTTTTATAATTTTAGTAAGGATTACGTCGAATTAAAGATACATTTGAAAAATCGTAATTCCGCGCAAGCAAACACACACAATAAACTAGTATCCACATTAAATTACACATCTTGTTTGTACGTGAAAGAACACAGATTTTTTGCTCAACGTATTGTGCCGACGAAACTTTATGGGTAAGAATGGAATCTCTGGAATGAAATAGAGTATTATTCTGGGTGGAATTTCGCTCTGCCCATACATTCTGGTGTCTTCTATTAATTAATTTTGCGTGTAATTTAAGAGCAAGATCGTTAGGAGATTTAGGATGCTGTGTGTATGTTTACAAGTATTTACTCCCTGATTGTGATAAGTCTTTAATTGGGATTTAGCTTTTTAATCGATTTAAACGTTTTTTTTTAATCTAAAGTATATAATTTACAACAGGCTACACATACCCTTTTTTGCGGACGGGAAATCATCAAATATTCCGCTCCGCTCCAACCAGAGCGCGGGGAGTGTCAGACTTGTATTGACTATTACCCACCCATGTTCCATCTATTGCCCTTTATGTTCCGGGGCCGCGGTATCTCTTTCGAACAACCCGCAACCCCGGTGCACACGCTTGAACGAGTTTTAACAAATCTTTATCAACACTAGCTGTGCCCAGAGGTTTCACCCGCTACTCAGCTACAGTTAAGAAAAATAGATTTGGACCAATTCTCAGAACTACCGAATATACTCGTACATACAAAATTTGTTAAAAATCGGAGAAATATAAGAAGAAAGATTATATTTAAAAAATCTACAAAAACGTAGGTAGGTACAGTCACCGTAAACTTTAGTCAGAAGTTTACAACTTGTGAATAAACACGCTTATTCATATTTCAATAAAGGGTTAAACAGGGGTACCTCTAGAACACCCACATCGCCATTGCAAACAGAAAATTAAAGCAAGAAATGGCCTCTTAACAAAAATAACTCAGCTATGATTATAAGAAAATAATAAGCTCAATTGCTCAAAATAATGTAAAATACATTCTCTTCCCAGAAAATACAGGGTGTTCTACATAAGGGCCTCATCACACTGGCGATTGGCAGCCAAGCGATTGTTTAACGAACTTGGTGCGTGAGCGTAGCGAGTACTCAACGGTTTCGAGACAAGCGATTGTAAAATATTATAAAAGCTTAAAAGTCAGATGCCCTCTGACTCGGTAGCCCGGTGATCTAGGCAAGGATAGTAGCTGGATGAGAGTTGCCGAGAATCGAGTTGCAAGGTATGCGATTACACGCCCCTCAAAGACATGTCAGCAAAGCAGATAGGCCTGCCACGGCCACCGCCTGCCGGGGTTGCAGGTTGTTCGAAAGAGATACCGTGGCCCCGGTACATATTAGGCAAAAGAAGGAACATGCGTGGGTTTTAGTCAGTTAAATTCTGACCCCCCCCCCCCCCCCCCGCAAAACTAGGGAAGTTAGGTGATGATTTCCCACCTGAAAAAAAAAAGGTATGCGATCCAGGCCCGAGTCGAGCAATGAATTGTTGTGACTTCTCAGAAATCGCTGGAAAAACGCTGCCAAGTCGTCAGTGAGTAAACGCTCTAAGAAACTCGCCGTACCTTAGTTTCAAAGGGGCTCCCAATCTTAATTTTCGCGAACGCTCAAGGGCCTATTCTCGCTATGGTTTGTGGGCAAAAGGTATTTGTGACAGCGAACACCTCCGGGCGACAAAGCTATATAGTTTTATAGGCTCTCTGTAAACTATACGGGGGATTTAATTAAATAAGGTGGGGTGGAGGTGCGAAGAAAGGGGGATGCGTTATATCGGATTTGTTGTTTTAAAATAAGTCATATTATATGAGAGCTACATGTTTTATTTTTGTTGATTTTGATAAGCGTCCGGAGTTTCATTTTTCTAATTAGAAAAAAAAATCGTTGCCCCACTAGAAATTAGTAGAATCGTGGGTGCAATCACAAACATTTAAACTCACATACACAAAAAACCAGACCCGAAACAACTACCTGTAAGTCATACTAATATTTGTTCCGTGCGGGGATCGATCCCCGCACGGAACAAATACCGCAACACGCAGCGTAGCAGTCGATCGCTCAGCCAACCATGCCGTCAATTTCTCCTCCTGCAAGGCACTGGCTGTTGTAACCAAGTTCTATCACCTAGAACAGGAGTTCCTATCTAGACTTCACACAATTTGTTATCACTTTCTTGGGTAAAGTCTTCAGTTTAGCTTGTATAAATACCTTTTGATTTTCGAACCTAGACACCTACGTTCAGCTGGCACGTTTGCGATTACAGGACCAGGAGACCAAACCATATACCTAATATGATCATTTTGATCATATTAAAGCGACAAATATCCTCGTTATCACAGCTCCTTGTTTCTATAGTCAGCGATGGTATGCCACAGTGTGTAGGAACTCGAGTTATTTACACCTCTCCAAATTGTCTAATCATTTTACTGTTTTTGACGTAGTTTAGATGTTTACACAGTAAAGTGCTCGCAATTAACGTTGTACGGAAATAGTTAACGGAATACCGGTTAAATTGATGTTTGCTTTGATGAGAATTAAATTAAATTGTTCAAGAATTAGTGTTTTCAAAAGGGCATTTTAAAATCGAATACAAAAAATGCAGTCGAATTGATAAACTTTTATAGAAGTCGGTTGAAAGAGATACAACTGACAAAAAAAAAGCCAGTAACTAACTGAAAAGGGGCACGGGTAAACAAAAAGTCATTTATTCAAATTAGGCTGATAATCAGCATTTTTGAACGTCAAATTACAAGAGATAGTCCCACAAAACGTCCGCCCTTCGCCAATAAACATCTCTGACAATTCCAATACCGTCTCCAAAAATCTCACAAACTTACAACAACTGACAAATAAAACAATAGCTAATCGATACAGTTTACTCCAAACAGCAATTTGTGTTGCCATTATAATAAACCACAGTCATCGAACTTTATCAGATAATAGCGATCAAGTTGCCAGTAATAAAAGCGATCCTTATTTTGAGCGAAAAATATCATGTCATTCCAGGAGATGCGAGAATAGAAAATTAGATATGAAAACAAAAATGGCGAACATATCACATTTATAGGTTTCATATAACTTGATATAACATTGATTTCGAGTACATTAATGCTGGGGGCTAAATTAAGATTTTTCTGTGATAACATTTCTCCCATGTGTGGAGTCGTGGAGTGACAAGAATGAATAAAGTAAGGAATAGGTATGTTAGAGGAAGTTTGAAAGTTGCGCCTGTTACAGAAAAATTTAAAGGGAGTCATCTGTCTTGGTATGGGCATGTATCTAATGAAGAGGGACGAAGCACATGTGACTAAAAGAGTGATGGATCTGAAATTTGGAAGGACGGAGAGCGAGAGGAAGGCCAAAGAAAAGATAAGGATGTGTAAGGAATGATATGAAGGAGAAAGGAGTAAATGATGCCGTGACGTCTGATAGGGGAGAATGGAAGAAGAAAACGTGTTGCGCCAACCCCAAATAGAATAGGACCAGGGGAGGAAAATGATGAAGATGAATATGTCTCCCATAGATAAGTGGATTTGTGCCCGGTTGATGGCAATAGGGTCGCACCATTAAAAATGGGTTTTGGCACATGAGATTTTAACATAACTGGTTAAATGTGAATGTACACACGACGGCAAGTCAACTTATTCTAAACTATTATTAACTGATCTCTCTACTACGGATCGCACACCGTAGTAGAGAGATCAGGTTAAAATGGTTTTGTGTAGGTTGATGTGCTGTCGTGTGTAGGTACAATTAGGTACAACTCTGCCTAACCCTTTGGGTAGTACAAGCGTGATGCTTGTTCCGTTTTGCATCTAACCTCAGTGATACAGGTCCAGTTGAAAACCAGCGTCGGGCACCAGTTGCCAGTTGGCATTTTTTGCTGATTTGGCGCATCCGTGAGGCGGTGTTGCATTTTGTTTTTTTTTTGTTCTTTTGTTTTAGACTGTGTATTGTGTGTTGTTGCATGTTCCAAATATGGATTGACGACGAAAAAACGTATTTGGGGAAAGTTACAAATTTTAAACAAAATGTTTTTTTTTAATTAAAAATATTAAATTCTCTTTCTTTCTTTTTTGAGGTTCGGAACCATTAAAATTGACCATAGTTTTAACCGTAATCTCGAGAATGCCGATTCTCGAGTCGAAAAGTTGAGAAATGACCATATCCATGCCCCTATTTGATTTTATCCTAAATTCATTTCAGGGACTGTATATTCGAAATTTAAACATTGAATACTGGTATCAAATACCGCATTTTTATATTTAAAATCATGTTGAAAAAAAAAATGTTGTCCAAATTCTTTGAATGAAAATTATTTTTACAAAACGGCCTGCCTTTAAAAATCCAGGAATTACGATCGTTAAAATATTTTTTATGGTTCATATTTACGAATTGTTGACAGATTTTACACTAAAAACCTTTTGCTATATTTCACAACAAAAACACAGAACAAAATACCGAAACGAAATTATTAAAGCAAAGCAAAAACCATTAAAAATGTTAAAATAATAAACGTTAAAAAAACATATCTTTTTTTTGTGAAGGGATATTATCAAATAACTTCTCCCGCTCTGGGCGGAGCAGGAGGGAGTGTCAGACTTTTACTGACTGAAAACCATCTATGTTCTTTCTTTTGCCCTTTGTGTTCAGGGGCCGCGGTATCTCTTTCAAACCACCATTAATTTCATCAATAAATGAATACGTTTTCATTCGCTATAGAAAACGATAATATAATCATTATAATTTCTGCTAGACTAAGAAACAAAAATTTAACGTGAGCGAAGCTGCGGGCAAAAGCTAGTTTACCTATAATTTGTTACGTGACAAGATTTCCTACACATACTTAAAACACTGAACTACAAATCTAATACAAGCAAAAACATTCACAAACAGACATACAAACCAATAGTAAATTTTCCTGAATGGCACGTATGAAAATAATCAATTTTATTCTCTAGGGGTGTTTTATGTCACATACCGAGTTTCTTTGAAGACATTATTTTTATTTTTTTGGTTGGTAAATGGGACAATGACCTTATCTTACGTATATAGGTGACTGACGCGAAAAACACAAGTAGATAATCTTCGATTCGCCAAGTTAAGAAACAAAGGACCGACCCATTTCATTATTCCTGTTGTAATGTTTGTAAACGCACCCACGATACAGGAGAAATTCCAAGTGTGAGGCCACGTGTTTTTTTTTTTAAATCTACATGTATGGGCGTGAATGAAGCGAGTTTAAATATGTAAACTAGCTGTGCCCAGCGGTTTCACCCGCCGCTACCTCACCTAGAGGTATAAAAAGTAGACGTTGGCCAATTCTCGGACCTACCCGATATGCACACAAAATTTCATACAAATCTGTCCAGACGTTTCGAAGGAGTTTGTTAACCAACACCGCGACATGAACATTTTATATATTAGACTAGCTTTTGTCCCCGGCTTCGCTCACGTTAAATTCGGGGTAACACAGTTCCCTTTTCCTGATTTGCAGGTACGGTACCTGTAGTTTTTGCCCTCGCGCCTTATTTATTGTAATAGAAATGCATTTTTTTCCCTTTTCTAACCACGTTCTCCCTTAAAAAATAGCCTATGTCCGTCTCCAGGGTCTCGACTATTTCTGCACCAAAATTCATCAAAATCGGTTTAGCCATAAAGGCGTGAAGACGTAACAAACAAACAAACTCACTTTCGCTTTTATAATATTAGTAAGGATAATTACCTATACCCACATAAAAGTATATAAACGAACTCTCCTACCACCACCAAAAATAAATTTGAATCCCTCACGAATACCAGGAAATATTCCTAAAACTCTCCCCGGATATACAAAAATGTTCACACACAAACACCTGCAGATAGTACTGATAGCACTCGATACAAGTACGCAGCACAAGAGGGTGTACAGTTCGCGCCACATAATTGGATACGTGGATAAAATGAGCCAACTGGGCCGCGCTCTGATTGTTCTGGGCTTTTTTAATAACAACCTCACTCGCTGTGGTACGGAGTTAGGTCCCCTAGATGTGGCAAGGAGGAGATTATTCGATTACTCTTTTAAAGTAGTTTTTCTAACTTGCAATCAGCAATCTTCAGGCAAAATTTTAATGTCACACCTACATTATTTTTGTTTTGATTTTTTTAAATTATTTGTTAGGATTTACGAATTGAGCTACACGATAACTGACAAATGCTTGCACTGATTGAACAAGTTACTCAAACCTGTGTGGTGCTTTCTTAAAAAGACCATTGTTTTTTGCTGATGGGAAATCATCAAATAACTTCCCCCGATCTGGGCAAAAAGAAAAATCTCGGATTTAAAATGACCATTTAAAACCGAGATTTTTTTTCAGAGTAGTCGGGTAGGTACTAAACACCGGCCTCATCTAGTTTAAAGAAAAAAAAACGACGTGTGAAATTGTTTGTAAAAGCTTGCAAAATAAACACCAGTATCACTGCATTCGACGATCACGCGACAGTTGAGTTGTGCTTCTTTCTAACTTGCTAAGTGCGCTTCAGTCGCTTCCAGGTCTTGTGACTTCTTCGTCTCCAGCGCGCGGCCCACCATAGCCCTTTATTGGCCACAAGCGTCTATAGTCTGCCTTTCTTGTTTAGCACTTTCTATCTGTTATTATATTTTAGTTCGGACGGTGCTTATGTTTCATCTCCGTTAACTGTCTGGAGTATTGTTTGGCTAACTCAGCGTTTGCGGGATGAAAGGAAATGAGTTTAGGTATTTATTGTTGCGTGAGTTTCTTAGTTGGTTATTTCTTTGTAAGCGTAATTCTGGTACTGGCTTTCGTTGGGTAGTTTTTTTATTAATTATTTTGCTTGTTTGAGACTATGCTTATTGTTTTAGAAATTTGTAAAGTGGTTTAGCGGTCTGATTGTATTGATGTCAATGATAGATGTTAATAGAAGTAATGATGTCAATGATAAATGTTAATAGAAGTAATGATGTCAATGATAGATGTTAATAGAAGTTATGAAGTCAATGATAAATGTTAATAGAAGTAATAATGTCAGTGATAGATTTTAATAGAACAAACTGTCAAGGGTATGAATACAGTCGTACATTTATATAAAGCACCAGCTTTATAATGACCACAAAGAGAATATCATCATGGGGACGGGAAATCATCAAATAATTTCCCCCGTTCTCGGTGGAGTGGGAGAAAGTGTTAGACTTTGAGTGATTAAAACCCATCCATATTCCTTTTTTTGTTCTTTATGTTGCGGGGCCGCGGTATCTCTATCGAACAACACACAACCCCGGCAGAATGCAGAGGGGCCTGCCAGGGCCACCGCCTGCCGGGGTTGCGGGTTGTTTGAAAGAGATACCGCGGCCCGGAACGTAAAGGGCAATTGAAGGAACATGGGAGGGTTTTAGTATAAGCCTAAAACTCCCCCCCGCTCCACCCAGGGCGGGGGAAGTTATTTGATGATTTCCCATCCGCAAAAAAAAACCCCGGCAGAATTTCCAAAACCTTCGAAACAAAATCAAAACATCTGACTATAGCTTTCCCAAAAACAGCGCTGTACTGGCACGGTTAAGTGATTTTTAAACGTGTAGCGACAGGCGTCCTCCGGTAACTTTAAACAACCTATATCGTTGTGACGGGTACCAAAACTGTGAACAAGTGAGGCTGACAGCCGGATTTTTTGTTGACGTTACTTTTTTAAGCAAAAAAAATATACGTGTGGTTTCTATTGAAGGCAGTCAAAAGCGAATCTTGTGTCAGTATCCATAGCTTTATCTAGTAAGGTTTGTGAAAGTGTTGTCTCTTCAACTTTTTGAACGCCATTGTTATGTACATATTTGTGACAAGCAAGCGCAAGCAAGCGCGTACCCCGGACGGCAATCCTTACTAATATTATAAAAGCGAAAGTGAGTTTATTTGTTACGTGTTGACGCCTAAATGGTTAAACCGATTTTGATGAATTTTGGTACAGAGATCTGAGATAGTTGGCAATGAGAAAAGGGAAAACTTAGCGTTGCTATTACAATAAATAAGGCGCTAGGGCAAAAACTAAAAGTAGCAAGTACCTGCAAATCAGGAAAGGAGAACTGTGTTACCCCGAATTAAACGCGAGCGAAGCCGCGGGCAAAAGCTAGTAATGTTATAAAAATATCCACAATGTAGGTATCTATGAATTAAAGACAACATACATAAAACAGTAAGAAATGATATTAACAAGGGGTTGCAATATAACAACACCCTAATGTTAATATAACACTGCAATGCCATCCTTACCACTGTTTGTATCACATTCTCTTATATACAGGATGGTGCGGGATGATTCCGAATCTAAGTTAATTTCCCTTAACTTCAAGATACTAAGTAACATAATAAATGTTAACATATTATCTAGAGCATATGTTATTTCTACAAACACACACGTACACACTCACACATCCACACGACAGCGCGTCTTTTAACCGACTTCAAAAAAAGGAGATCTCGATTCGTCGGAATCTCTTTTTTTATGTTTGTTCACCGATTACTCAAAGACGCCTGGACCGATTTGCAAAATTCTTTAGTTCCGGAATTCGGTGACTTTGGTCTGTTTCGTTGGTTTTTTTGCTACGGACTTCGGGAAGTTAGGTTATTTTTCACTTTTTTGTTTTCTTCATTCCAGCTCTAATATAATAAGTATACCTAGATAATAAATATATCACATATTTTTTTTCGAGTATTCATTTTCCATTGTTACTAAAAGATTAACAGATCATCCATATAGAAATAGAAGAAAAAAAATATTACATAGACGATAACTCATAAACTACCCAAGCAATATAAATAATTAAAATCGGACCAACTCGGAAGACCACCCTTTAGAACAAAAAAAGAATTACAAAAATCGGTCCACAGATGGCGGAGTAATCAGCGAACATACATTAAAAAAATACAGTCAAACACAGAACCTCCTACTTTTTTGAAGTCGGCTAAAAATATTAATATTCTGGTGAATCCAGTTAGACTAGAAACAGACCTCAATAGAATATAGTTGGGAAAATGTAAGGCAGATGTCGGTGTTTTCATTAATACAATGTTCAATAAATGCATGTCAATGTCGAATATTGGAATTACTGGCGTGTGGCAGTCTTCAATGGTATCAAAACTGAATAGTGGTCTTCATGTTTAGATTTTCAACATGAAACATTTCTCGTCAGTAACTATCCTGTTGCACGGTATTATATGGAATAATTGTGCAAAACAGATGCCTGCGATCCGTCTTTTTTCTTGATGATAAACTATAGTAGTCTTAAAAAAAACAACTAAATATAATTATCAATAATTCAAAATATAAAACACGCTTAGGAAAGGGTATAGATTTTTATTAGGCTGGCAACTATATGTTTAGTAAATGTCAATTTGAGTGACATAAATTATTGTTATTACAATTTGAACGTGTTTTGTTTTGTGCGAGTTTTTTTTGTAAAGAGATTTTATTTTACCTCTTTTGTAATAATTTGAAGATTTATAACCAACCCTTTAATTTAATTAAATATAATTTACCATGGACATACACGTAAAATGAATTTATAATTGATATTTTTTTTTAATATAGCATTTAATCGACATTATTTCTTTATTATTTCTGTATTCCTTCAGCCATTTTTTTTATGCACAGTTAAAATGTTTAGATAAGACCTTACTGTAATACCTGTGTTCACAAATAAAGATTTATTGATTAATTAATATTACGTGACAAAACGAACCATCCGTGTTTATCAGAAACCGAGAAGAGGTTCAAATTTAACTACTAACATTTGTATACACAGTTGGTTTGTTAATAGCAAAGCTTATAAAAGCGTGTTAAAAACAAATTCTTGCGATCTCTGTTTCGTTTGGGGACAGAACTTTTGTAGCCTTACAGCTAAAAAACCAATCAAGTGTGAGTCGGACTCACGCACAGAGGGTTCCGTACAAACTTGCGACTTAAGAGCCATATCTTTTGACTACGTAAACTTAGAGGGTTGATTTTTTCACAGCACAAAAGGGACTACAGAGTTGAGTAATATGGTAATTTCAACTCAATACCTCCACGAGCAGACGGACAACAAAGTGAAACAAAAAGTATTCCGTGTTTTTCTTTTAACATAAGGAACCCCTAAAAAACGATACTCAGTTATCAATAATTCACAAAAATCCCGAAATAATCAACTAGAGAGCAGCCTGTATATACATAACAACCCTTGAGCATGTTCGCTAACATTAGTAGGACATTAAGGGCGTCTTCTCGGCATTCAGGTAATATCTTTTAGCAAAATCCGCCACCAGGGTATGCAGACCTCTCAGAGGAGAGGCTTCTGTGGCATTTCTCAGGCAGAGAGTGATGTCGGGGGCCTGGATATGGTGGACACGTGGATAGATTGAGGTGCTTGGAAATATACAGTGATGAGTTTAGATTTTAGACGTAAGAAAGTCTAGCTTTCAAATTCAAACTTCATTTCTTTAAAGATTTTTTTAAGTAATAACGGTTATTATTTCTAGTTAACTTCGGTGATGCTCTGACCAGTTGGCCTAAACTTGTAGAAATTCAGATCATAGAAAAAACATCAGATTTTCAATCCCCCAATCAAACCACCCAAACATACTAGAATAGAATAGAATAGAATAGAATAGTATTTATTTGCAAATATGGGTTATACATAAGTAGGTGGTAGTAGGTTTATATCAATTCTGCCATATTTCACCATTCGGCATGCAACATTATCATTATATAAAATTGTTAAAATTTTAATTCTACATTAGATTAATAAATTAATTACATAAATAAAAGTAATTCTCATAAAATAAAATGATTAAAAATTCAAATTGTCATTAAAATTGTCTACTCTATTCAATTTCTGTCAATACATCTTCTTTTAAACCACAACTCTCGTTCGCATCGAATAGTCATCAATTAAAAGAAAAAAACATTTATTAGTCGCAAATTACGACGAGTAAACAAAATAAACATTTAAAGCATCACAAACATTTACAAATACATATATGGGGCCAAATAAAAATAGCTTGAACGTCGTGACTACGACAGGTAGGTCACCACTCAGCATGATGCTGTGCTATGGGAGCTCAAAGCACAACGCTGGTTTTCAGTAGTCAAACAATTCGTTGCAAGACAAAGACAAACCTTCTCCCCATGCTAGAGTGGTGATAATAATGTTTCAAAATCACCAATTAATTTAAGTTTCAATGCCTCAACACGACCGATATAATTCACTCGCGATCGTGTCGGTGAAACCGTCGAATCGACAGATCGTGGCTACGGAGTTGATGTAACGAAATTATTTCAGGTCCATTCGGTGTTGAATTGATACCTTTGTTTTGGTAGGGTGGTCTTATGTCTGAACTAAAAGTCTGGCTCACTGATTGATTGTTTTCATGCCGACTTTGCTTTTTTAGTTCCATTGTTGAAAGTGATAGGATTTATTCTTCACTAGCGACCCGTCCCGGCTTCGCAAACTCGATGTAGATACTAATATACCTAATAATAATACACCTGATATAATATACCTAATATAATAACTAGAAGGCGAAAAAAAAGTATCATTTGTGTTATTTCAGACTATAATCTACCTCTGTAACATTTTTTCATCAAGATTCGTTCGGCCGTTTTGACGTGAAAGAGTAACAAACATCCATCCATTAATCCATCCATTCTCACAAATATTCGCATTTATAATATTAGTAGGATTAAAATTAGATTTATTAGTATTAAAAGTTATTGTTACTACTTGTATTTGTATTGCTAACCGTTAATAAAGGCTATTTTCATTTTATTTTATGTATAACTTCATTAGTTGTCAAAGCATTTGTTTATAACCATCGGAAACACATTATATGGCCTCAGCAGTCCATACATCCTGGCTCCAACCGTTTCGGATTCCACAACATCCTGTCAGATAGTCCCAACGTCTATAAGGCTTCGCCCTGGATCTGGTTCCAGTATAGCATCAAAATGATTTCTAAAACGAATTGTGTTCGAAAAAGAACCTACTATCTATGTGTTTATAGAATTAAGTTTTGCATGACACTGCGTTATCTGTGAGTGATGTGACGATTGATGACGTGTATTGTAAGCAAAGTTTGGCTTCGTTGGTCTAGTGATCGGAAGCGTGATTTTTGAGCATGAAGTACTGGGTTCAGTTCGCAGGCTGGGCAAAAAAACCCTAACGCCAGAAGTTCTAATCTGTTTTTTTATAAGAAAAACAATCTTTGCTCCACATTGGAAATTTCTCATGTAGTGTCGGTGCGTTTACAAACATTCAAACTCACATACACAAACAGCTAGATCCGGAACAACATGCTCGCCTTACAAAAAATGTTCCGTACGAGGATCGAACCCATGACACGCTCACCTAGTGGCTTATCAACCTAATATCAACTAAAAAACACAATCATTTGCTGCTAAAAACACTATCAATTCGTTTATTAACGGCTACATCCCAAAAACACCATCGTATGTTTCCATCCGCACCTCATTCTGCAACCTGTCCATCCAGCCTTGACATCTAGCAATCTGATATCTCACTTTAATGAGTCTGAGCCAAGTTATTTAAAGGACAGAAGATAATAACTTGGCAAGACTCTCTAATGTCTTTTACAGTCATAATCTTGTCAGTTATACATTAGTTGACATTATTTATATGCTAGACATATTTCTGTATGTCATTTGCCACGGTTTGATTACTATGATTTAAATATTTTATTTTAATTAACTTTATTGGTAAACGGTATTTTTTTCAAGGGTTACCTGAAAAGGAAAAACGGAACCCTTTTTTTGCGGATGGGAAATCATCAAATAACTTCCCCCGCTCTGGGCGGAGCGGGGGCGAGTTTCAGACTTGTACTGACTAAAACCCACCCATGTTCCTTCTCCGCAACCTGCAACCCCGGCAAGCGGTGGCCCTGGTAGGAACCTCTGCTAAAAAAAAAAATGGAACCCTTATTGGATTACTTTGTTGTTCGTCCATTTTTCTGTCTGGGGAACACGTAGAGGTATCTCAGGTATCGAGATGAAATTAAAACCATTTATTTAAGTGTGTCAATAAATTTAAGTCTATGCAGTCAAAGAGATGGCTGATTATGATGTGGATTCAGCGATCATTGTGCTGATAGTTGTTGCAGCCAATGGCTTAATTGCCAACAGACTCGACCAACACCTTAGGAGGCTCTCGATAGTCAGTTAGATCAAGGGTTTAATTCAGAAAGCGGTGCTCGTATCGTTAGGAGGTTCATCTGTCAGTCTGCCTGGAGCCCGAATACCGGTGGGCTACTATTTTTTGCACTTTAAAATGTTTTTTGTTGTATAAGAAAATATGTGTAAAAATAAATAAACGAAGAACACATTTTATTAAATAATACTACTCTTGATTTCTAAGAACCTTACTGGCCATTTTATAATATCGTTATACTTAAACATAACAATTTAATACACTTCTGGACTCATCTATTGGCCCACCTTGTATTTTCAGTTTCGTTTGGTCCTAGCTAAAATTTTATATTAGGTCGAGCAAAAAGTTTTTATGCAGTTTTTAACCTGGCACATTCACAATTTCATTCAATAGTCTTTTTTTGAATTTCGAACACAGAATTTAAAGAAACAAAAGACAATTTGGAGCCTGTTTGTTGATATCAAACAATCGAATACTAAGAAAATCAGGTTTTATTGGTTTACTTGGATTTAATTCTTGAAAAAGTGATTGATATCTTTGGTTTTGCAACAAACATTACTTATTCTTAACATTAAGGTGAGGTTCTATCAATAATCTATGGATACTTCACCTGAAATTGCCGCCCAAGCTGTGGCACTTATTCAGGCCGGACACAGCCAAAGAAACGTGAGTGCTCAACTTAATTTAAGTCGATCTGCGGTCCGAAATGTTTATCGGAGGTACCTAGAGACTGGCGGCTTTGTTCGTCGCCAAGGAAGGCCACGATCTCGGGTCACAACTGAAAGGCAGGATCGATTCATCGTGACGACCAGCTTGAGAAATCGTCACCTTACCTCCATTGAGATACAAAACCAACTTCGCGACTTCCACGGAGTATCTGTAAGCGCTCGAACTGTTCGGAGAAGGTTAAAAGAACGCGATATGGTACCACACAAGCCAGCTAATGGGCCCAAACTAACGCGAGCCCACCGAACAGCGCGCCTTCATTTCGCACGCAGTCATTTAAATTGGACACAGCAAGATTGGAGTCGTGTACTCTTTTCTGATGAGTCTAAAATTGTGTTACATGGCAATGATGGAAGGAAGAAGGTCTACCGACGTAAGGGAGAGCGTTTCGCACAATGCTGCTTTGAAGAGAGGGTTGCTTATGGCGGTGGCTCATGGACTGTCTGGGGCGGTATATCCGCGAGCGGCAAAACTCAACTTGAGGTTGTTACAGGACCACGGCTGCCAACATTAAATGCTGAAAGGTACATTCGTAAGTGCTTAGAACCTCACGTGATGCCATACGCGGACTATGTGGGCCCAAATTTCCTTTTTATGCATGATAATGCAAGAGCCCATGCGGCCGGCATCGTCAGGGAATATCTTCGGGATGTGAACATCACAGTTATGGACTGGCCAGCCAGAAGCCCAGACATGAACCCTATTGAGCACATGTGGGACGAGCTAAAAAGACGTGTTAGGGCTCGTCAGCCAGTTGCCCAGACGATGCAGGAGTTGAAAACTGCCATAGAAGAGGAATGGGAGATGATCCCTCAAAATTTCATAGAGCGGTTGATAAACTCTATGCCTAATCGTATGAGAGCTGTGGTAGATGCCCATGGAGGCAACACGCGTTATTAAATTAAACCTTTATTTGATAAAACATGTTTTTTATTCAAAAATCAATTGCCTTTAACAAGGCGCAAATCCGACTTGTTAGGCGTAGCTCCATGTCGTATGGTATTCTGAATTCAAATTTAAAACAATACGATCGAAAAAGATGGTAAAATGTATCAGGTTTAAAACTGCATCAACAGTTTTTGTTCAATCTAGCAATCATATTTCGGTAGGGGCCATCGAAACCTAAACTCTAAGGTGGGCCAATAGATGTGTCCAGAAGTGTATTTCTCTCTCTCTTAGTGTCTTACATAACTAACTATATTTAATAAAACTCTTGCAGCATCACTCAAAAATCAAAATCATCCCCATATAAACAACTCACTGAACTGCTCCATACCCTCACTCCATTAACACGCCCTTCATACCTCAAGCGACATTTGAAAAGACATGTTTACGCCATAAAAATCAAAGACCCCATAGCTTCAGGCAGGACAGGACATCATATAGACCCTTGGGGTACCCCGTTTCCAGTTGATTTGGCAAAGGCGTTTAGCACAGTCATTCACTAATGGACATCTGACGAAGGGGACGAGAGTAAACGTGACCGTTTTAAAAGGAATCTGAAGGTTTTAAAAAAAGTGCCGAATCAGATCAGATAGCAACGGATTTTGTTAGGAACTAGGCCAGATTTTCAGGCAAGATGTCTAGGGCTGTAGATTAGGTTGGGAATTAAAGGTTTTTGTAGGCTGGTATTGATTGTTTAGAACCAGGATGACATAACTCAAAAAAATTGAATTCAATTTTGTTTGTAGACTTAGAGGGTTCTTTTTTCACAGCTCCGAGGGACCACAGATTTGACTATATGGTTTTAATTTCATCTATATATCTCCACGCGTTCCCGAGTTAAAAGATCTTCACAGACAGGCTGACAGAAAGGCAGACGGACTCCCAACTTTAAGGTGCCAACCCGTATGTAGAAATTCCACGAGCATGATTTATTATAAAACAGGTACTAGTTATAAATAGGTTATTAAGAAGACTTACAAAACCAGTCTACATAGGCTAACCATATTTACGACCAAAATTAATTAGCCTAGCATTTTCCCTAGAGGGTCGAGGTCAGCTTACAGTCTAACAAGACGACGCTAAATATAGAAACTAATACTTTTTTCAGTCGGTTTATTGTCAAAACCGAAGAAATTCAGTACGCCAGAGTATTATAAAGATACTAGCTTTCGCCCGCGACTTCGTCCGCGTGGCACAGTTACTTTGGGCTAACGCTAACTTTAACCCGCGTGATGATCGAAAATAAAATATCTTTCTCTCCCCTTTTCTTCCCTCTTTTCCCTTTTCTCATTTGTTTTGTCGCCAATATCCGTCTCCAGGGTCCCAACTATCTCTGTACCAAAATTCATCAAAATGGGTTTGGTCATTTAGGCGTGAAGACGTAACAAACAAACTCACTTTCTCTTTTACAATATTAATAAGGATGTAGTACCCACTAATTTAGCTGTGGAAACAGTCCCTTACTATCCCGCTACTGGCCAAAAAGACTTTTTTAACACAAAAACAAAAAAAAAGTTGATCACCACACTTGCTCAAGACCGGTAGGCAATTTCAGACTTTTATTAATTAGAAAAGGTCCAGGTTTCCTCACGATGTTATCATTCACAGATTACAATCCAAGATAAACTTAAAAAGTATTGACATATGAAAATTGAAAAAACTTGTGAAAATTTTCAATTTTCTAATTATCACGATTCATGAGATACATCATGGTGACAGGCGCACAGATGGATAGACAGCGGAGTCTTAGTGATCCTGTTTTACCCTTTGGGTACCCAACCCTAAAAAGATACTCTACAAAGAGTCAGACTCGCGCACACAGAGTTCCGTACAAACTTGCGACACAAACGGCCATGCCTTTTGACAGCGTAGACTTAGAGGGTTAATTTTTTCACAGCACAAAAGACTACAGACTTGAGTATACAGTTTCCGGGGTTGCAGGTTGTTCGAAAGAGATACCGCGGCCCCGGAACGTAAAGGGAAATAAATAGAAGGAACATGGGTGGGTTCTAGTCAGTATAAGTCTGACACGCCCCCTCGTTCCGCCTAGGGCGGGGGAAGTTATTTGATGATTTCCCACCTCAACAAAAAAAAAAGCATACAGTTTAAATTCTAACTCCATAGCTCTACGTGAAAGACAACACAGTGACCCTATAAGGGTTCCCAGTTTTCCTTTTAAGGTACAGAACCCTAAAAAAACCCGTAAATAAACCAGGTAACTTATAACCAGTAACCTATTTTCTTAAGTATCCACATTTTTAGCTACATAACTTATTTCAAACTTAGTTGATAACAAAGCGGTAACTTGGAAGAAACTTTAAGAAAACTTTCAACCCCTTTGTAAGGTTGAAATTACTTAGGTGTTGTTACAAGTAAAAAACGGAGCAAGAACGAGTCGGTATCGCGTACCGAAGGTTCCGTACAAACTTGCGACAAAAACGGCCATATCTTTTGACTGCGTGGACTTAGAAGGTTGATTTTTTCAAAACTTTGAAGACCACAAATTTGAGTATATGGTTTTAATTTTAACTCGATAGTACCGCGCGTTCCCGCAGATAGGAGGTCAGATAGGCAGTCGCTCCATGTAAAATACTGATATTCAGCTGCATCCGGTTAGACTGGAAGCCGACCCCAACATAGTTGGGAAAAGGCTAGGCAGATGATGAGTACCGCGCGTTCCCGAGATAAATGGTTTTGACAGACAGACAGACAAAAAAGTGATCCTTTTGAGGTACAAAACCCTTAAAATAAAGCAAAATACGTTTTATGGACTTTAATAAAGAAACAGTTTTTAGTTTCAACTCTTTTCTGGGGCATAGTTGTGTGTAAGGGTTTCCAAGTTCCTGCCGGGGTTGCGGGCCCTTCCAGGGTTGCGGGTTGTTCGAAAAGTATATAGGTACCGCGGCCCCGGAACATAAAGAGCAGTAGAAGAAACATGGGTGGATTTTAAGTCAGTACAAGTCTGATACTATACTCCCTCCCGCTCCGCCCAGAGCGGGGGAAGTTACTTGCTGATTTCCCAACCCAAAGAAAAGGGTTTCCAAGTTAACAGCTTCCATTAAGCTGTTTTGGGGTTCCGTAAATCAAAAGTAAAAAAAAAACGGACGCCTTTTTTTTTTTTTTTTTCGGGTGGGAAATCATCAAACGACTTCCCCCGCTCTGGGCGGAACGGGGGGCATGTCAGACTTGTACTGACTAAAACCCACCCATGTTCCTTCTATTGCCCTTTACGTTTCGGGGCCGCGGTATCTCTTTCGAACAACCCGCAACCCTGGCAGGCGCTGACCCTGGCAGGCGGTGACCCTGGCATACCCCTCTGATGCTTAACCAGCTTTGGTTGGCGTTTTTTCCGATTGGAAATGTATAAATAACTTCCCCCGCTCAGGGTGGAGCAGGGGGGGGGGGTGTCTGAATTTTAACCCATTCATATTCATATTCTTTCTTTTGTGTTCAGAGGCCGTGGTATCTCTTTCGAACAACTCGCAAGCCCAGCAGGCAGTAGCCCTAGCAGGCCCTTGCTTACCTACTTACCTAGTAATACTAACATAAAGTACTTATTGTCGACCTAAGAATTGATCGAAACTCCGATACTAGACAAAAACCTTTTCCTCTTGTGACGTCATTGAATATTTATTACAATAATTATTACAGACACAGTCCGAATTACATTAAATTCTAACCATATTTACAGTGTGTCATAAAAACTTTGCTCCTCCAACAACGCCAGAACAAAAAACAACCTTAACTTAAAAGACTTAAGGTTCAAAATCGTCCAGAACGTGACACGAAATATATCAGCCCGCTACAAAGTTAGCTGTCAGTTGGTGTGGCCCTTATTTCTTGTGCCATAAGGTTGAATCTTGATTATGTTTTAGTGTTGAAGTTTTGTATGGATTAATAGGATAAGTTGTGAAGTCAAATCACGTAGCAGTAATGATCGTGGGATTGTCTAACACTATTGGAGGAATGCTTATTATTTATTGTGGCAACACTAGAACTAAACACTGCTTTAATAATGATCGTAAACTGCGTCGGTCTAGTGGTCGCGAAAGCTACCACTGAGCATGATTCCAAGGTTCAATTCTCAGGACGGGCCCAGTGTTACTGTGTGATTATAAGATTCAGTTGTAATTACTGAGTCTGTATTAATAGCCGGTTTATGGCAATAGGCGTCGTTCTTTTTGCATTACTTAATAATAACTGATGAAAAAATACTGAAATAATTAATGTCCTTTTTTTGGTATTGTTCGTCGTTTCGTTAAGCTCCTTGGGTTATGAGTCGAGCTACACGATAACTGACAAATGCTTGCACTGACTGGACAGGTCCACTCAATCTGTGTGGTGCTTTCTTAAAAAGACCACTTCAGACACTAATCTGCATAGTCCTCATGTAAGTTGACCAAGATTTTTGTCTGGACTTTAAAAGAGACTATGACCTCTGAGTTTGTTTCGGCTGTTTCTTCTCAGAGTAGTCGGGTACGAAACACCGGCCTCATCTAGTTTTTAAAACAGACGTGTAAAAGTGTTTGTGAAAACATACTTGCAAAATAAACATCATTTATAAGAAGATGTATTTAACTAAACCACTCTGCCAATCGAAAGTTAGTCACATAAAAAAACTTTGTTTACTTTTGTAAATACATAACCTTTCCTTATTCTTGACAACACGGTTGGCGCAGTGGCTGAGCGATCGACTGCTGCGCTGCGTGTCGCGTGTTCGTTCCCCGCACGGAACAAATATTTGTATGGCCTACAGATAGTTGTTTCGGGTCTGGCTGTTTGTGTATGTGAGTTTAAATTTTTGTAAATGCACCCACGATACCTGGTAGAAATTCCTAGTGAGGGGCAAGGTTTTTTAAAAAACAAAAGTTAGTCATATAGAAAAACTTTGTTTTCTTTAGTAAACACATAATTTTCCTTATCTTTGCAGTAGGGTAAAAGGGGTTTTAAAAGATTTCGTAAGAAATTTAATTTCGCAATCAAAAACTATGTAACTCGAAAACTAAAAAAAGCCTTAAACCAAAATACTAGAAAAAGCGATCCGAAGCGAGAAAGCAATAAAAATATAATAAAACCGGTATACATAATGAATGTCGAGGTGAATCAGACACAAATGTATTCTTTTGATATTTAAATGTTCGACTAATGAAATGATCCCCTGGGATTGGTCGGCTCTCGAACCTCGCAGTACATTCGATATTCGAACTTTTTGAAAAGTAAGTTTTTGTGGTGCTGGCAGTTTTGTTCTGCCAACGTGATTAATGCGAAGGATTTTATAGTTCCGTAATTCCGTAGTGAGAAAAGTTTGTCTGTCACAAAATTGTGGACAAAAGCAACCAGTTAGTGGCGTATGGACGAAAGAAATTAAAGGCCTGGGGAGAAAACTATGCCCAACGTACGTCTTGCAATTCTAGACTCAAATCGAATTATGTCCGCAAAAAATTACCGGGGTTGCGGGTTGTTCGAAAGAGATGGTACGGAACACAAAGGGCGAAGCAAAAAATCTTATGTTTAAAAAAACGTTGTCCCACACTAGGAATTTCACCTGTATCGTGGGTGCGTTTACAAACATTTAAACTCACATACACAAACATCCAGACCTAAAACAACTATTTTTAGGCCATACAAATATTTGTTCCGTGCGAGAATCGAACCCGCGACCCACAGCCGTCTCGTTATTTTGCTAGTAGGTTTTAACTAGCACGCGTCGTTTTTTTTTTTAAAAAAACTAGATTAAGCTGATGTTTCGTACTCTGAGAAGAACCAGCCGAAAAAAACCTCAAAAGTATACTTTTGAGGTTATTTGAGGTCCAAACAAAAATATCTAAGGCTCCTTGCTAATATTATAAAAGCGAAAGTGAGTTTTTTGTTTGTTACGTATTCATGCCTAAATAGCTAAACTGATTTTGATGATTTTTTGTACAGAGATAGTTGGGACCCTGGAGACGGAAATAGGCTATTTTAAAAAAAATAGATTGAGATAATAAAGGAGAAAGAGGGAAGAAAAGGAAAAACTTAGCATTGCTATTACAATAAATAAGGAGCAAGAGCAAAAACTACAGGTAGCAGGTACCTGTGTTACCCCGAATTTAACGCGAGCGAAGCCGCGGGCAAAAGCTAGTACCTACTAAAAGTGTGTAGGTACTGTGCTTGAAATGGAAATTACACTTCCCTTTCTTTAAGAGGGACGAACAAATAACCAAAATAAAACAAAAATATGAACGTCCTTATTTACCTGTACGATCGGCCTTGAACAAAACATGTATAATTTTCTCCATACATACACCTACCATAAATAACTAATTTATACTCGACAATATAAATAATGAATTACGCAAGTTGTTCCTAAGGGAATCGTTGGGTATATAATATTTTGTGGTATTTCTTATATTTAACGAGAAGTACGCACGCAATCTCTTTGTGAAATATTATTAATTTTAGGTCTACTTTAGGTGTTCGATGGATATATTTGCTTTCGTTGTAATTGACAGGTTCAATTAATTAGTTTCCGAAAATTTTGGTGCTAATAACCTTCTTATTTTCTAGAAGAGACCTAACTCCATACTTGAAACTTTAGATTATCAAGGAAATTACAGAAATTTTTGAGTTCTGGTATTTAGGCCATTCCTTTAACGTATCAGATTTACTTAATAATCATAAAAGATTTCATCAAGATCACAATATGGTGAATACAGACATCACTATCATCTTTATGTCCTCGTCCCACTCTATTTGGTATCAACGTAACACGTTTTCTTCTTCCTTCCTCCCCTGTCAGACGTCACGGCATCATTCACTCCTTTCTCCTTCATATCATTCCGACCTTTGACGGCACGGTTGGCGCAGTGGCTGAGCGATCGACTGCTGCGCTGCGTGTCGCGGCTTCGATCCCCGCACGGAACAAATATTTGTATGGCCTGCAGATAGTTGTTCCGGGTCTGGCTGTTTGTGTATGTGAGTTTAAATGTTTGTAAACGCACCCACGATACAGGAGAAATTCCTAGTGTGAACAATCTATCCATCTTTCCTTTAGCCTTGGTAAAGAAATACAACTTCTGTCAAACATGATTCAACATCGTCATCAGCTTGCAGCAGGCCACAAAGGAGCATTCCGTCCTCTCCAATTTCACGCCATTAAATTTAACGCGTCAACTCCCTTCAAAATGCTACCAGCCTTCCAAGGTGATTGATGCATAGTATTCACAATGGTGAAGGAAAACATGGTGAGGAAGCTCATTAAATTATTGAAAAATTGGAAGACATGTCGACATCTACCAACGTAGACAGTAGTCTACGGGCAGTAAGTAGCCCATACATGCCATGGATAGGCTGATCATGTTAATATGTCCTGCGAATAAAAATGGGTCTACTTTAATTTGCCAACGAGAACCTATTAAAACAATAATAAGTAAGATTCTTGCAAATTCTGCAAAAATGCCAACAATGAAATAAAAATACGTTGTAATTTTTTTTTGTATTCTCTCCTTGTCTTTGTACACAGAAATATTTATTGTAACCATAATAACTCGACTGAGAGTCACAAACTTTTTTAAGTTAGTTAAATAACAATAACTTAACCTTATAAGCGCCACCAGTAATGTCATTTAACATATCGATACCACAGATACCCGATCACCAGGGGATGTTGCATTTCGGCCATCTTTTTGACAATGACAGCTGTCAAAAAAATAGTCACTATTGGCAATTGTTTAATTCTACATTTAATCATTACGTAGGACGATTGTACAATAGCTCTGCTTGGATATTAAGAAGTAGAAAATAATACTTTTTCTCCCAGTGGTTCTGTCCCACGTCTAGGCTAAAACTCAAACTCAAATCATTTATTTAAATTTTACCGTTACAGGCACTTTTGAATATCAAAAATAAAAAGATGAAGCTACAGTCCCAGTCACAGGGAATAAAACTTGTGAAAGTACCGTAGTTGCCTTGTTGCCACCTTGTAGTAGGTGGAGAACTATTGGCAAGTAACTCTGTGGACATTATTTTAATCGTATTATGCAAGATCATGGATACATCATTCATGTCAAGCCTATAGGTATATGTGAGAACGACGTAGTTAATTAAACGTGCACATTAAGAGCGGTTAGAGTGAAAGTAGAAAAACAAGGCCTTCTTCAACTCCTTTGCTTATATTTATACAGGCTGTTTTTTTTCTGGTTCTTCTAACCTGACAGACAGATGTGTTGCAGGGGAGTTTGTTCCGACACTTCTTCTTCCCAGCTAAAACACTGGGAGTGGCGTTTTTGTGGGACTGTCTCTTGTAATGTGACGTTCAAAAAGTGCTGATTATCAGCCTAATTTTGAATAAATGACTTTTGATTTAGATTTTTTTGTTTTTCTTCATTAATCATTCGAGTTTATTTCTCATAGTAGCGACTAAAAACAGCAATAAGAGGTATTTTTATTTTTCCAGACTGCTCATAGGAACACGTTCTCCAATTAAAAGTGAATTAAAAACCAACGACTATGTCTGTTTGTTTTGTTCCGTCTCTAGTTGTGAAATTAATTTCATTATTTGTTCTAGCTTCTTGACGATAAAAAGATTTTTTACAATACTGAAAATAATTGGTACTTACTGTTCATATATTTGTTTTGTAAATGAGAATGGTACTTAGACTGGTGTTTGAGTATTTATTTTTGTAGTATAATCCTTACTAATATTATAAAAGTAAAAGTGAGTTTGTTTGTTACGTCTTCACGCCTTAATGGCTAAACTGATTTTGACGAATTTAGGTACAGAGATAGTTGGATCCCTGGAGACGGACATAGGCTAATATATTTTTTTTAAAGTGGCAAGTGATGGAGAAGGAGGGAAGAAAAGGGAAAACTTAGCATTGCTATTACAATCAATAAGGCGCAAGGGCAAAAACTACAGGTAGCAGGTACCTGCAAATCAGGAAGGAGGAACTGTGTTACCTTTAGTTTTTGCCCTTGCGCCAGTTATTGTAATGGCAAAGCTAAGTTTTCCGTTTTCTTCCCTCTTTCTCCCTCATTTCTCACTTTTTTTTAAATAAAAATTAACCTCTGCCTAAAAATTCGAGAATCACAGGCATGTGATGTAACGTTTATAAAAAGAAAACCGACCAATGGCGAGTCACACTCCCGCACCGAGGGTTCCGCACAAACTTGCGACATAAACACAAACAGCCATATCTTTGGACTGCGTTGACTTAGAGGGTAGATTTTTTCACAACACAAAGGGACTATAAACTTGAATTCAACTCGATACCTCTACGCGTTCCCGAGATAAAAGGTCTTGACAGACAGACAGACAACAACAGACAAGGGTTCCGTTTTTTTCCTTTTGAGGTACGGAATCCTAAAAAAAACGAAAAAATCGCATTCATTGTGTGTCACAAAATTAATGTGATTTTTTTTGTTTTTTTCAGGCATACTTTTAAGGTATCCCTTTTTTTGTAAACCTAATATTATTTTACTTACTTACGTCGCTCTATTTCATACTCGTTTTTATTAAAAACCAGCCTTACCTGTAAAAAAACAAACAAAAGAGGTTAAACGTAATTAAATACAAACAAATAAAGCACTTGTGTTTTTTTTAATACAAAGAGAATTTGTGTTTTTTTTTATTTAGGCGATAGTAGTTATGGTATATTATATGAGAAATGTATTTTAAAACGACATTAAATACCATGGAGGCCTAACGAAAACAGTTTTTACTGTGCAAGATTGCAGAAATAAATTCGATTTAATTCGGTCTGCTTAGTTTCATCTGTAAAATATACCTATATGTAAAAAGAAAGATGAATTTGACCCACTTTTCGATTTCAGACTGAGTTGAAAGTTTGTATACTTGTTTAGTTTGGAAGACCATGATTGTATGGTTAGTTAGGTCAGGTCATTCTAACATTCCAAATATTCAAAAAGGAGTTCCAATTTTTTTTACGTACACAAAAAGTGCTTGCACAAAACAAAACACATTAAAATTAGAACAACATACATCTATGTCAATCAATCAGACATTGACTTTGAAATAGGGTTACCAGCACAATAAAAATAGGTACCTTTGCTAAGGCTTTTTAGTTTTAAAAAATTACTAGTGAGCTGCCCGGCTTCGTACGGGTGCAATTTAGATACTAATATTATACCTACACATAAACCTTCGACTTGAATCACTCTACCTATCTATTAAAAAAACGCATTAAAATTCGTTGCGTAGTTTTAAATATCTAAACATACATAGGGACAGACAGACAGCCGGAAGTGACTTTGTTTTATACTATGTAGTGATAATATTATTATCGTCTATTTCGTCCGCGTGGCAAAGTTACTTTGGGCTAACCCTAACTTTAACCACCGCGTGATGATCGAAAAAAAAAATTATCTTTCTCTCTCCTTTTCTTCCCTCTTTTCTCACTTTTTGTCCGTCTCCAGGGTCCCAACTATACCAACTGTACCAAAATTCATCAAAATCGGTTTGGCCATTTAGGCGTGAAGACGTAACAAAAGTCACTTTCGATTTTATAATATTAGTAAGAATTTCCGATATCTCGGCGCAATTGCAAACGCCATGATCACGGAAAACCATAGTGAGCACATGTGTCATACACGTGCTCACTATGGTTTATTATAGACATATTATAGATATAGACCAACATCTATTGCTCAAAATATTCGAAATTTAAATATTCATTCTCCAACACCCACTCGTTAAAAAAAAAACTAGATATTTACAACTACCCAGCACAATTTTCGTACACAAAGCATATACCCATAATGCCTCAGTAAATCTTTTCATAAAGGAGATAAAATTGAATACGACATCGCGGCGGGAACTGAAAATTTATGAAAAAATATGTAACCGGGGTACGGTGAACATGTCACATGCAAATGGGACATGTTATACCATATTAACAGATGGGTGTGGGATAAATAGGTGTTATGTATGTACACCTAACTTTAGAGATACATCGTGCACACATTGATGATGGCGCAGTGGCTAAGCGCTTGAGTGCTGCGCTACGTGTAGCAGGTTCGATCCTTGCACGGAACAAATATTTGTATAAACTACAGAATAGTTGTTCTGGGTTTGGCTGTTTGTGTATGTGAGTTTAAATTATTGTAAACGCACGCACGATATAGGGGAAATTCCTAGTGTAGGGCAAAGTTACTAAAAATTCATTGATTTTGATGTTTTGGGCCAGTATGGTATGGTGGGGAATTCATTCAATTAAATATTAAATTTTTGATTTTACCACAGACACTATTAAGTGCAAATTGTTCACATAACTTATCATATCAACATGAATGATGTAGCCAAGATTTTGTAACAATTTTCTGATTTCAAAGCGTGGCCATAGAGTTTCTTGCCCATTCTTCTCCATAGAGATCTACGCTTTGGAATGGACAACTGTAGTAGTATAGAAGATAGTAATAGTAATATAGAAGATTTTGGTGAATAAAAAGAAACTGAAAAAATTATAATTTGAAGTGTCTATATTTTGAAGTCTTGTAAAAAGAATTAACAAGAGAATATATGTGACAGAATTCTTGATTAGAATAAAAGAAAAAACTATGAACTAAAGAGTATTTTCCAACATCCGCCCTTAATCAAAAATTCTATCTGAAGTAAAATATAGTAAACATACAACAATAGCAAAAATAACATACCTAACAATCTAACATAACCCTATTTCTGTAACACACCGCTTGTGCGCAAAACTACCTAGAGGTTTAGTTAGAACGTCTGCAGGCATGCTCGATGTACTGAGATATTCTACCTTCACAACGTTTTCAGATACCTTTTCTCTTATAAAGTGGTACCTTGTGTCTATATGCTTTGTCCTGCCGTGATGTACCGGGTTGGCCACAAGTTTCTGCGCGCTCTGACTATCGTTATAAATGGTGATGTTAGAGTGCAACTTTCCTGTTACTTCAGCTATAAAACGACGGAGGTAGCAGGCTTCTTTGCAAGCAGCAGTCAACGCCATATACTCTGCTTCCGTCGAGGATAATGCCACTGTAGGCTGCTTCTTCGACTCCCAACATACAGGCCCACTCGATAGCCTGAAATAATAGCCTGTGTATGAGCGTCGATCTCTTACACAATTAGCCCAGTCTGCGTCAGCGTAACCTAATAAAGGCAAGGGACTCTTCTTATATACTATACACCAGTTTATAGAGCCCTTCAGGTACTGTAGTACGCGTTTAGCCGCAAGCCAGTGAGCCTTGCCATAGCAACTATTAAACTGGCTTAAGTAGCTCACTGCGAAAGCAATGTCCGGCCTAGTATTCATGGCCACAAACATCAAAGAGCCAATAAGGCTTTGATACGGGTAAGGCTGACAGGACCCACCTTGGTTCTCCTCCAACTTCAAGCCTCCTATAGGCAACGGAGTAGATGCAACCTTGCAGTCCTGCATCCCGAACTTTTTGAGTACGTCTTTAATATAAGTACTCTGGTTCAAAATAATTCCTTTAGCTGTTTTATTTACATTTAAACCTAAATAAAACTGCAAAATTCCAAGATCTTTCAAAGAAAAATATTTACAAAGATCTTGTTTGACAGTGACAAACGAACTTTCATTTTTATAAAAAACAATTATGTCATCGACATACACAGCCAGTATGACAACTTCACCGTCAGAAACTTTTGTGTAAACACATGGCTCAGAAGCAGTACGCCTAAACCCAATTGAAGACAAGGTTTCGTTGAGCTTATCGTTCCAAGCTCTAGGTGCTTGCTTTAAACCATACAGAGACTTGCGTAACAAACACACTTTCTCTTCCCCACCTTCAGCGAAACCTTCGGGTTGTGTCATGTACACCTCTTCATGTAGATCGCCATTCAGAAATGCCGTGTCAACATCCATATGTTTCATTGTGAGGTCCATGTCCGCCGCTAGCGCAAACAAAGTTCTCAGCGAAGAGTTTCTCACTACTGGTGCAAATGTCTCGTGATAGTCTATACCAGCCATTTGCGTAAAACCTTTTGCCACCAGACGAGCTTTGTATTTCACAACATTACCATGGGCATCTCTCTTGACCTTGAACACCCATTTGCAGGGAATAACTTTCTTATCGGGTTTGTTAGCTAATTCCCAGGTATTCAGCCTCTTCAATGAAGTAAATTCAGCATCCATTGCTACCTTCCATTTGTCAGCATCTGGAGAACTCATCGCTTCACGATATGTCAGAGGTTCTACTAAGTTATCCTCTATATGATAAGTTAGGAAATCTGGAGGTTTCCTACTTCTTGAGGGATATCTCCGCCCTTCATCGACTAACGGCAGCTCTACTTCCGCATCTTCAAACGGCAGCTCTACTTCCGCATCTTTACCGTCGACTGCTTCTTCTTCAGCCATCACTCCAGGTTGGACAGCCTCTTCAGCCAAAGTTGTATCTAGACTTTCAGGAACAGTTACCGAAACTTCCTGCTGTTGTGCCTCTTCACTGATTTCCCACTGCTGCCTATTACCGCCTATAAGGACTATAGGAGCTGCCGGACATTCAGCTTCCGAAGATTTATTGGTCTTCAACCCTATGAAGCAATCTTCATAAAACACAACATCCCTAGACTTAACTAGCCGTCTTGGATTTACAGCATCTCGAAGAAAATACGCGTTAGAGTCATCGGAATACCCTACAAAAATATGTTCACTCGCCTTACTATCTAATTTACTTCTATGACATGAAGGAATATTTACAAGTGCTCTACATCCGAATACCTTCAGATGTTTCAGATCAGGCTTGCTACGGTACCACCGTTCATGGGGTGTACCACAGCCCAACGCTCTATGAGGACTCCTATTCTTAAGGTAGACTGCCACTGCAAAAGCATCTTCCCAATAAGCTCTGGGTAGAGTGCTCTCTGCCAACATCGACCGCGCCTTTTCAACTATAGAACGATTAGTGCGTTCTGCCACTCCATTTTGTTGAGGGCTATAGGGGACAGTCGTCTGATGGACAATGCCTTTTGCACTCAAGTAATCAAGAAAACTTTTGTTTACATACTCGGTACCGTTATCAGTCCTTAGTGTTTTTATCTGCGCACCGGTCTGCCTTTCTACTAGTGACTGAAAGGAACAGAACTTTTCCTTCACTTCTGTCTTAGACGAGATAAAATATGGAAATATCATCCGCGAATAGTCATCAATAAATAATAATACATATTTATTACCTTGAAATGATGGAACCGACATCGGTCCACACAGGTCGGAGTGTACCAGCTCCAACATCTTCGTACCCTTATCGTAAGCCAACCTTTTAAAAGGTTTACGGGCTTGCTTACCCTCCACACAGGCAATACAGCTTCCCTTATCTACTGTGGTAAACTCAACACCAACATTCATATTTTTCAACTGGTTCATACCGATGCGGCACAAATGACCGAGCCTCCTATGCCACAACATAAATCTAGAACAGGAGTCATATTGCACATTTGAAGCATCAACACGAGGATTATTGATAGTACAATCAATAGTGTACAGACCTCTGTATGCAGAGCCATGTAAAATAGAATCACCTTTATAAGAGAAGGTACCTGCGTTGAAAAAGTTACAACCACTGCTATCAAACAACACAGTAAATCCTTTTTCTACAGCCTTTTTAACGGAAAGCAAGTTCGTATTCAGCTTCGGTACATACATTACATCACTTATCTTATTAACAACATTGGTTTTCGTACTAATATTTACATCACCAATACCTACACATTGAATCTCCTGACCATTAGCAACAGTAACCTTACCACAATCAACAGTCTTTATATCTGATATCCAGTCCAACCTAGACGTCAGGTGAGTCGTAGCTCCGGAGTCTATGAACCACACGTCTTTCTTGTCAGAGACCGAAAGTGCCGTTAAAGCAGTAGCATTAGCATTCGCTGCCTTATCCTTTTCGTTCCTCTTACGTCGTGGACAGTCTGGTCTCTTATGTCCTGGCTCCTTGCATTCGAAACACACTACTTTCTTAGTCTTCCTTTTATTAATTGGAACTGCATTACCACCAGCTCTAAAGGCAACCTGTTCTGGATCATTCCGAAATACTTCACTTAGCAGTTTAGTTTTCACCTGATCAGTGGTTATTGTAATGTTACTCGTCTCTAAGCTCATGATCATTGGTTCGTACTTAGCTGTAAGTCCGCCCAACAGGATAGCAGCTACAGAAGCATCTTCTATTTTCTTGCCAATATCATCGAGGTCTTTCACTGTACTCAACACAGCATTGATATAAGATTCCATATCAGTGTAATCTACAAGATTCATTCTATATAGTTTTCGTTCTAGGGCTAATCTCCGTCCCATTCCGCGGTCTTCGTAAGCATTTCTCAGTTCATCCCATGCTTCTTTTGCTGAAGTTGCGCTCCGGACATAGGTGATTGCTGGACCTTCTAATGTTAAGCAAATCTTCGCCAACGCCTTACGATCGTTACGTGATTTACTTAAAGCTGGAGTGGTATCTCCCACAGGATAACCGTCTATTGCCTCCCATAAGTCCTCATGTATCAAGTAGTTCCTCATCTTGAATTTCCACGTACAGTAGCCTTCACGCCCGCTCAGGCGTATGCCCGAGGGAAGGTTCGAGGAAGATGATTTGCTACTACTATCACCACTAGCCATAGTTCTTATAATAACGAAAAAACTTTCAAAACACAAATTCTAAACACTTATTCACAGTATTTTCATTTCACTTTCTTCTCTAAATTACTGTTTTTCGTGCTGATAACGTGTAGTAGTATAGAAGATAGTAATAGTAATATAGAAGATTTTGGTGAATAAAAAGAAACTGAAAAAATTATAATTTGAAGTGTCTATATTTTGAAGTCTTGTAAAAAGAATTAACAAGAGAATATATGTGACAGAATTCTTGATTAGAATAAAAGAAAAAACTATGAACTAAAGAGTATTTTCCAACAACAACTACAGTACTTTCACAGTTATTATGCCTTATGACTGGGACTGTAGCTTCATTTTTTGTTGTCCTACTTTTGACAGTTCAAAAGTGTCTGTAACTGGCCTTCTTGAAATAAATGTTTTTGATTTTGATTCACCACATATAGTGAGACGAGTTGCATGAAGCTCGTGGCTAAATAATATTTTCCGTTCGGGTAATATCCTCCGTGCCTCAAAAAGCACGTCAAGTCGTTTGTCCCGGCTGTCATTTGTAGAAATTTGACATTGACAGTGACAGGTAGTAAGTCACTCCAAATTCTGACAACCAGTCTTATTGCTACTAACACAATCTACCACAAAGTGCAAAGTTCGACGGCTCATCTCTCTAAGCGGCCGTCACTACATGACGCTGGCAGAATAGTCGACATCGGCTCAGTTGCCAAAGGGGAAAAAAAAAAACCAGTCTTAGCAAGGAGTGTCGTATTACCCAGTTAGTTAGTGTTGAGTTACTTGATTTGAATGTACAGAACGCTTGACTGATAGCTTCGTGTAGTATCTGTTTATACCTTTATGGCTATATATAAGTTTGATTAATATAATATAACTAGCTTTTGTCCGCGGCTTCGCTCGCGTAAAATTCGGGGGTAACACAGTTCCCCTTTCCTGATTTACAGGTACCTGCTACCTGTAGTTTTTGCCCTTGCGCCTTATTTATTGTAATAGCAATGCTAAGTTTGCCCTTTTCTTCCCTTTTTCTCCATCATTTCTCACTTTTTTTTTTAAATGTTAAGTATCCTTTAATGTTATCTCTGTACCAAATTTCATCAAAATCGGTTTAGCCATTTAGGCGTGAAGAAGTAACAAACAAACTCACTTTCGCTTTTATAATATTAAGTAAGGATACTAGCTATGCCTAGCGGTTTCACCCGCTACACAATTCCATGTCTTAAGAGGATTGCCCTTATCACTTAGGGGTATGAAAAATAGATTACCTACGGCTGATTCTCAGACCTACCAAATGTACATTTAAAAACTCATAAAACTCAGACAAGCGGTTTCGGAGGAGTATAGCAACTAAAACTGTAACACGAGATTTTTTTATAAGAAGAAAAATGCATCACATTACAATAGGTATCTAGTAAAACTATCACACCTTAATTCAAACTGCAACTTACAATATCAGTACCGATGATAACTCCAACCATTACGACTATATCGGTCGTTTGGACCGGTCAGACACCTGGGCTGCAATGAAGTGTAGAACACGATGCTAGAAAGGGATGAGGCTCTACAACGCGCCTATCGCCATCTCGTTCACACAATAAAACAATTATTTTAACGATTGATGCAATCTATTCGAATGTTATCGTTTTCTGTATTGCATTAAAACTTCTTGTTTAGTATCGTCTTGATTTTGAACGGTTCGCGACCTCAGGCAATGCGACTTGCGTGAAGCGACACACATGTACACACACGTGCATCTAATACCTTCAATTCAGGAAGCGAACTAATACCTTCAAAGTCAAACTCAAAGCATTTGTTTCAATTAGACCATTACAGGCACTTTTGAATATCAAGAAACATAATGTTGAAGCTACAGTCCCGGTCACAAGGCATAATAACTTGTGAAAGTACTGTAGTTGCCCATTCCAAAGCGTTGATCTCTATGGAGAAGAATGAAGAATTTCGAAGCGTCAGGTCCAGCCTGACCCTTGGCTGTCCTCCCCCAGCGACCTAAGCCGAGGCTCTTACCCTTTAGTGTGAATTCGTTTAGTTTTTGTGTTGTTGTTGTCATGGCTGGCTAAGTGTTTTGTCCTGGCTGGATGCCTTATATTAAAGGCACCAATAGGATTGACCGGTTAAGCAGACGACAACCTCATAAGTTGAACAGCGAGATGGCATTAAAAAAAAACAAATGCGCATCTTGCATTGGTCACACATTTGATTGGCCTCTGGACTGGATCCTTGCTGGATGTTTTCAGTATATTTTTATTATTCACAGTAGGTTCTCAGTAATTTATTCACCAGCTTGGCTTTCAGTAGGTTTAGGTTAGGTTAGGTAGGTTCTTGTTTGTTTTTCTATATTTTTTTTTTTTAAATTATATTGTTTTTAGTAAAAGATTACAATCAAGCCGAAATAGGCTAATAAACAATCTAACTATTTTAAGCTCTGTGTACCAATTTTTTCATTAAAATCCGTTTATAGTTATTGTGTAAAAGAATAACAAACAGCTATCTTCACAAAGTAACAGTATTCCTTTCACAATTATTATTTTTTTACCTTTGTATCGAACAGCAATGTTAACCTTTACAGGTCTGTTCTTGATTCTACACTTGGGAGCAAATAAATCGAGCCACTTCCTTTTTCACGCATTATGGTAATTATTTTTGGTATTAAGGAACGCATCGATTCGAAACATATATCGCCTAAAAGGGTATTTAATAACCTTTACAATGAGGGTAGTTAGTTGTCAAAATTTCATTTTTATTAAAGTTTAAAGGGTAGAATAAAATTATCGCATTTAATTTGCTTATGACATTTTTATTGTACTCTGTTAAGAAAAGATTAAATTTGAGGTTTTTGTTAATCATACCCATATTACTTGTTATTGTTGTCTTTATCTGTGTCTGTGTAATCAAAATAACCTGATAAAATGGATACTACACCGACGGAAGCTGCCCAAGTTGTAGCTTTACTTGAGGTTGGACACGGACAACGTGAAGTGGCACGCAGACTTCATTTGAGTCGTTCAAAGGTACAGCGGGTATACCGCAGGTATCTGGAGACTGGTGCTTTTGTTCGGCGACCTGGAACTGGCCGACCACGGGCAACAACAGAACGTGACGACCGCTTTATTGCAACCAATTCGTTGCGCGACCGTGGACTTAATGCTGTTCAGCTACAGCAAGCGTTACGTGACGTTCGAGGAGTCGCAATCAGTAGGTGGACAGTGAGACGAAGACTAAAAGAACGAAATTTAACATCACACAAACCAGCAACTGGCCCAAAATTGACTGTAGCTCATCGCCGATCTCGCTTGGAGTTTGCTCGAGAACACATTAATTGGACGTTAGAAGACTGGAGGTCAGTTTTGTTATCTGACGAGTCAAGAATCTGTCTTTTTAGCAATGACGGGAGAAACCGAGTGTATAGACGTCCTGGTGAAAGATTTGCCCAATGTTGCATTCGAGAAACGGTGAGTTTTGGTGGTGGTTCTTGTATGGTGTGGGGAGGAATTTCTCTAGACGGAAAAACGGAACTTGTCTTCGTCGACCCCGCCAACGATGGCAGTGGTAGACGTGGATTAACAGCTGACCGATACATAACTGACATTCTTGAAAACCACGTAATGCCGTATGCTGGTTTTGTCGGAGAAAATTTCTTGTTTATGCATGACAATGCGAGACCTCATACCGCGCAGATCGTTACGGAATACTTGTCTGCGATCGGGATTCAACAAATGGTATGGCCAGCACGAAGTCCCGATTTGAACCCGATCGAACACCTATGGGACGAGCTAAAACGGAGAGTCCGAGCCAGGGTTCCCGCTGTTTCATCCATTCCCGAGCTTAAAGTCGCTGTGCTTGAAGAGTGGGAGAACATACCACAATATGTCATCGTAACGCTGATCAGATCGATGACTAATAGGCTACAAGAATGTATCAGGGCCCGGGGGGGTAATACCAGTTATTAAGAATATTTTTTTTGCAATAATTTTGTTTTTTATTGTTTTTATGGACTGTTTTAGCCCTACTAAATTTTCTATCAAAATTACCATTTTTCTTGCAGAGCCAATAATTTATCATTCAATAAGGTTATTATTCAATAATTTACCCTCATTGTAAAGGTTATTAACTAAACTTTTAGGCGATATATAGTTCGAATTGATACGTTCCATATTACCAAAAATATTTACCATTTTACGTGAAAAAAGGTAGTGGCTCGATTTATTTGCTCCCAAGTGTAGATTTTTAAATAAAGTAAAATAAAAGAATAATACAATAAAAGAGATATATTCAAAAGCAATACAGTTAAGAAACTTAAACAATGAAAACAAAAAAAGAGCACTTTATACATGGGCCTGGTTGAGTTTGCATACAAACATAAAAACTAACTTTGTAGGCATTCACTGGGGAAGGAATTTAGTCACACATAGTGAAGGCTATGTCCTCATACCCTGACTCTTCACCCTTGGTCTCCTTCTTTTCTCTCTTCTCATCAGCGGCAGCAGCAGCGGGCGCGTCTCCAAAAGAGCTGAAGACCTTCCCATCCGCTGTTAGATCTACTTACTTAATCCGGGAGAGACTGCTGAGCAGATAACTCAGGAACAAAACCGATATGTCGCTTCTTTGGAACAATTGGTACCGTATCAAATATAACTTTATCAAAGAACTCACTGTCCAACTCGTTACCTTCGCACTCATTGAAATCAGCAACGCTAAAACTGTCGCGATTTAGACTTAGAGCTCCCATTAAGTTATCAAGGAGCAATTCTAGTTTCAGATCTTCTTCATATATCTCCTGCTCCTCTGCTGCCATTCTCTCATCTTCCCCCAACCAACATTCAGGAAGAATATCATTCATTGTAGTGGTAACATACGTCTTAAACGTTACTGGAGCTATTTTCTTTTCTAAAACAAACTTTAGAATCCGTTTGAAGTATCCCACGTAACTAAGTTCAGGGGGACGAAGAATAACATCATGGCCTGCAGCTTTCAAAATTTCACAGACTCTGTACAGCGGTGGGCAATGCACTTTATTTTTTTCAATGAGAGCAAATAGTTCTCCTCTGTGCGATGTTGAGTCGTAAGGAATGTTATACGTATCAAGCCATGCCGTCATATCTGTCTTCGTGCTATGTATTGTAGGCAATTCGCAAGCTCGTTTTAAGTCGCCTCCACATGTATTTGACTGTTGTATTACAAATACAGAATTTTGGGGTATTGAGTGCAGTTTATTTTCAAGCCAAAAATCTAAGAATTGCAGTTTCAGGGGAAAGTAAGCATCGATGAATCCTAGTTGTGGAGATGCAATCACTGTGATTTCCATTTTATTACATTTATATCCTGAATGATAAGGAACCATCCGATCTATATGAATCAACACCCTGTTACTCTTTCTGTATTCTTTCATTTGATACAAATACTTCATCCTGTTTGAAACTTGCTTCGTGTTTTCAACAATAATGTATTTTTCTGTTTTAGGCAATCGTTTCCACATGAACCCTAGATTATAAAAATCTTGTTTTAGCGAAATAAGTGAATATGATTTATTATATTTATCGATTGCCATAGCTTTGAATATTGAAGCTTTTGTTGGTATCTTTTGTTTGTTCAGGTATTGATCAATGATAACGTTTCTCAAGCATTCGTAAGATACTATAGAAGTTTCGTATTTATCTTGTTTGTGTCTCAACCAATCAAGGAATGTTTTCTTTTCTTTCTTGTGCATCAACAATTGTTCCACACTTTGCCTGTCGACTCCGGTGTAGTAGCAAATATTTCGAGCAAGATAGTGTCGACGGCTAGTGTAAGTCGTAATTCTAACGGGAGGTGTTTTGCACTTTGTAAAAATGTGTTTAGCAATTTGAATTGTATCGAGTATGTGGTGGTAAACATTCTGGTCTGATTCAGAAAACATCTTGGGTTGATAAATCTGTAAAAGAAAGAAGTTGCTTGATACAGGGATTTTTAACACTAAATAAAGCATCGCTTGTACACTTGGCTTGGTTTTTACACTCCTATTGTGTGTTATTTATCTACGTACTAGCTTTTGCCCGCGGCTCCGCTCGCGTTAAATTCGATATAACACAGTACCTGCTACCTGCAGTTTTTCCCCTTGCGCCCTATTGATTTGTAATAGCAACGCTAAGTTTTCCCTTTTCTTCCCTCGTTCTCCCTCATATCCCATTTTTATTAAATTAGCCTATGTCCGTGTCATGGTTTCCAACTATCTCTGTACCAAAATTTATCAAAATCGGTTTAGCCATTAAAGCGTGAAGATGTAAAAAACAAACAAACTCACTTTCGCTTTTATAATATTAGTATATTAATATAATATTAGTATTAGACAACAAGTTTTGATATTGAATAAAAACTTGATTAAAAAAAAGCAGCCTGTGCTCATAAGAACACTGCGTCGAGCTCAGCGCTGCCACAGCGTCAAGTTTCATAGGGAGTCGTCTGGGGTCGTGCTACACTCAAGGCTGTATTCTTAGGGAATAGCACTTCTGATAGAAATACGACTTAATAACGAACGAAGTATCAACATTTTAAAAGGATTTTGTTTATTATTCTACGGAAGCCTTATATTATCTGATCAACTGTCGTTATTTTCTATATTTATTATTTATTAGACATGTTCACAATAAAGAATGGCTTGTACAATAAATGTAGTCACTCTTCACTTTTAAGTCTACATGGGTCCGATGTAAGCCGCGCGGGGGCAGAGGGGAGGGAGGGACATTCTTTCCAAGAATATCCATGTAGCACACCACTTTATACAGACAGAAAACTCCATTCATTCAAGATAATCCGACAACAATGCGCCAGTGCAAACCGGTTAAATCCAGTTTTCAAAGCGAATAAAACAGACTACAAAATTTTATATATAAAGCAAAAATAAATCACAATAGCGTTATTTTTCCTAGAAAAGTAATGAGAACCGCGTATTTCACATAATTATAGTAAATTCAAAGAAATTTTTACCTGGCAGAATTTCCGAGAAATTGACGTGCGCTCCACACTGTGTTATAATGCTTACTGAGGAAAGCAACGCACCCGCCAAGCCCCGCCCCGCCCCGCACGATCGTGCGAAAACAGGATGCGCGGGTATAGATGGATGCGGGGGGGAATGATGCGTTCGGGCTTATAATTTAAGTTTAGTTTTTAATGTTAGTTTGTTTTGTTAACAACAGTTGTTATTTTAGAATTAATTACCTACCTACACATTTTTATTATACAAGAGTCGCTTATTGTAAGTGAAAATGGGCATACATTATGCGCATTCGCAGCAACGTTAGTTGACGCAATCTGTCAACCTTTTAAAAGGTTGCCATTTTATAGAAAAAAAGAAAATATATTTTTAAGACTCACCAAACAAAATTAAATAAAAAAAACAGCACAAACAAAATCAGACAACATTAAACTTGCGATTAATTAGTAATCTGTTCTCAGTGTTAACATTAAAAAAAATGTAATAAAACCATAAACACGAAGTGGCAGGTTGCGAGGGACAGTCAGGCAGGTCTCATTAAAATCGGCACAAATACCTATTCCTGTTACTGAGCGTGTTGGTGGCGTTAGGGGTTCGATTCCCGGTCGTGAAGTTTTCGAAATTGTTAGAACCTTTACTACCCTTGTGATAACATAGGGTTTTTTTTTATATCTATTATGTTTGGTAATTTAACGTGTCTTTATACATATGTATGTACGCAGCGTTTTTGATTTAAAAAAAAGCCTGTTACACTCTTGTGCCCTTACATTTTTGTTTTGTTTTCCAACTTTGATAGTTACTGGCAATGGAGTCACTATTTCAATAAAAAAAAAACATGATTACAAATCTTAAAGTGATTATGACAAGAACACGCGATAATGATCCTTAATCCAAAGACCATTAATTACCCACCAAGGTACGTAACATGCCTTCCTCTCCCATATTAAAGATCAGCCACATTGTCCATTTATTTTTCTCTTTAATCAAAGGTACGGTCAAGGGTACTCTGGTCCTTGAGGACTAAACGAACTACCCTCATCAAATATGAAACACACGGGAAATTTCTACGGAGTCACAGAATAGTATAGTATACAGAAGGCTAGCCGAGGTTGCGGGTTGTTCCAAAGAGATACCGCGACCCCGGAACATAAAGGGCAAAGGAAGGAACAAACCCCTCCCCTGCTCCGCCCAGAGGGGGAAGTTGTTTAAAGACTCATGCGCAAAAAAAATACAGAAGGATCCTAGTTTCAAGCTTGAACATAATTCCGTCGAATGACGACAGGCCGTGTCGATGGCGCCTTAGTGTTCCACGCGCGACTAAAAGAAATGTCAGCAAAGCAGAGAGGCCTGCCAGGGTCACCGCCTGCCGGGGTTGCGGGTTGTTCGAAAGAAATACCGCGGCCCCGGAACGCAAAGGACAATAGAAAGAACATGGGTGGGTTTTAGTCAGTAAAAGTCTGACACTCCCCACCGCTCCGCCCAGAGCGGGGGAAGTTATTTGAAGACTCATGCGCAAAAAATACAGAAGGCCACAGTCAAATCTTCGCATTTAGACACACACCCATTAAGAGCAAACGAAACAAATAAATGGTACAGCAAATGCAAGCTGCTGCGCTTATTTTTTGACAGTTTGAGATTTCTATTAAGATCTTAGTAATTTAAACAAATGATCTTGCACACTTTCACAAAACTTACTTATAGCTAAGTAAGTAATGGCCAACCAAATATTTTCATCACCTTTACGTATCATTCACTTAAATTAGTAATTAATACATTATACACCTCTAGCTGTCAAATTGCAGTCGACATAACTGCATTAAAACCGCCAATCGACTGCACTTGGCACACAGTTTTATGAAAAATTGAATCTTAAAAACTGCATCCAAACGTGAATTTTGTATCAGACATGTATTTAAAATGCACACCGATAGGTATATAAAACTCCGGTACTAGGCTGGCTTTGCTTTTTTTTAAATTTACTTTTATAATCTCTAAACCTGTGAACTATGAAGCTAACCTTCTGTATCTATTTATTCTGTGACTGAACCAAGTTACTTGCTAATTGAAACCTTTGGTCAGCACGTTAACTTCAGAAGGGACTACTCATTATTAAGTTCGGAAAGTAATTAAATATAAAGGTTACCGAAAAGTGTTCCTTTTTTCTTTTTGGAAGAAAGAGCGACTATTTATCAGTGGCGGAGAAAAGAAATGTAGTAGAATGTAGAAATAAATTATGGATAAGTTCACCACAGTTTGTCTCGGCTTCACTTTAAGGTTGACTTAATCGTCGTCCTATCTGACAAGGATTATACGATGCGTTCTCATCGTGCGATGGTGGAAAATGGTCAAATGAAAGTTTGCCCGAGGTCGCGCCATGGTTTGCGAGCTTCTATTAGGACACAGTATGTTTGTACTCTCAAAGATTCTTGATCTGTGGAAGATGATCTTACCTAGGGTTGGAGGTTGTATAATAAGGACACCATGCGACACTAAGTACCTATTCGCAAGCGCTACCTACCCTATACTTGACCATTACGACAGTCCAAAGCCTGCCAGACAGTGTGATGGAAAATGTATCACCAGTTAATTACCTACAATACAAACTGAGACATTTACTACACGTTAAACCGTCTCGGACAAGGAGCTTCGTATAATTAAGATAGAACTTTCGTTTAATCTTATAATTATCAATGAACGAAAGACGCCGCCGCCGCCGTACGCCGTTGGTAACAGTGTATTTGTACGGATATCCAGGTAACATAACAAGCTTATAACTTTGTGGTTTTTCATGATACAGTTTTGAAATTTTGTCCATAGATTCTTTATACTGGACAGGTATTTCGGCTTTCGCATAAACTAAAAATAATGTTGTATACACTTATAGAAGAATTAAGTATAGATACATATTTTATAGTTAAATAATAGTGAAAGTTTTAAATTTAAATATATCCACAAAACAAAAATAAAGGATGTCTTTATTTTATGTTTGTACTCATCGTACGATCGATAGCATTTTAGGCAACCACCTTAAAGAAAATGGCTTGGCCCGCCTCAGTACTGAAATCTACACTAATAAGCTGTTGAAGAGTATTTTCCAAAACCAATGTTCGGATTTCGATAAATCTCTCACTAATAGGAACTTTCATTATCTCTGGATGAAAATGCCCTGATAATAATATTTATTTATTTATTTATGCATACACAATATAGGTACATGACAGGACAATACATTAAGACAGAAGAGCACAAAGGTACAGCTTATTTCATAAGAAATTTCTTCCAGCAGACCTGCGAGAGGAAAGTTGGATAAGATATGTAGACACAGTGTGTGGAAAAGATGAAACAGAAAATTTAAAATTATCAATCATGTAATAAACTTACGTACAAATAATACACATATAAAAATAAATACTGAGATAGTAAATATATGCCTAAATAAAATATATAATTATGCAGAATATTACAGTAAAGAGGACAGGTAATGCACTTTGACTTGCATTTTAAAAATAAATATAGTTTTAGAGTCGCGTATGTTAGGCGGAAGTGAGTTCCACAAACGTACTGCGTGAACAGAGAGGGAGTAGGAAAAAAAATCAGTTTTATGGGATGGGAAATTAAGATGATACTTAAGGTGGGATCTACACAGAGCATCAGGAGGGCGGGTAAACGAGAATCGATCACGCAGGTAGCTGGGATAGGCAGGATTGAACAGTATATTATAGAGACATAATATCCGAGTGTTTCTACGAAGACGAATAGGGAGCCACTTGAGCTCCTTGCGGAAGGAAGAAACCTGGTCATATTTCCTCAAACCATACACAAAACGAATGCAAAGGTTTAATATCCGACCTTGCGGGAGTGAAGCTGCTTGCAAAAACTAGTATTAAATAAATAAGTTATGAATGGAAGCGCAGTGGTTGAAGTAATTAGTTTTATCGAGGTGGTCCGCGGATTATTATTTAAACAGGAATACTGAGATTGTTGTGCACCTTATCTATGGATGTATAAGTCAATTTTACTTTGTTATGAGAATAAACTAACTTTTGAGGTTTCTGTTTCTCAAGCCTAATTTTCTTGCGTGGGTAAACTTTACTGTTCCCAACAGTGAGTGTTGAAACTTGATTCACATCAGGGAGGGGAGGAGTCAAGTGATGTTAATTAAAAATCATGTATCAAAAATAAAAGTTTAATTTTATCAAAAAACTGAACAAGTTATTGAATAACATTTTTCTTAAAACAAAACATCAATGGACAAAAATCTTCAAAGTGCTAAAATAGTCGAATTAATCCGAATCCGAATCGTTCGACACGAGATCAGAATCCAACTCATTATATTTTGACCCAGCAGTTTTGTTGATATCTACTAATTCATCCATTATTTTGTCGAGAGCCATATCCTGCAAAAAAATATCCCGTTCTTCATCAATAATGACGTCAGAGTATTCACTAGCATGGTCTCCATTTAAAGTTTCAATGACATCGTTAATCGACGTCGTAAGTACGTCGAGATCTATACAGTCCTGCTTCAGAAGATCAGGCAAATTCGCACGTAACATGTCAAAGTAATAAGTCGCAGGAGTCAGTTTGATTAAGCAGTCTGGCAACCTCAAAACTGTATGGCCATGTTGTGTCAACATGTTGTCTATGACATATATTTTCTTAGATATATCTGTGTATCTTTGTATGAGATCGAATAACAAAGATTTTGGTAACTCTGGGTCGTGTGGCACATCGAAATAATCCAGCCAATCATACATTTCCTTTTTGAAACTGTCTTCATTTGGTAGCGGCAAAATTTCTTCATTGTGATGCTTATAATTATTTAATACAATAACACTAGGTTCTGATAAAGCCTTCAACAATGTCTCTTTAACCCATATCAAGATGGATTCTTTACTAAAATCATTTAAGAATCCCTTGATTTGGACTCCCTCGTTTGTTACAGCATAAATAAGTCTCACTTGAGGCACTTCTTTACAATAAATACTCTGTTTTATGCTTAAAATACCACCATTTGTTTCAAAAGCAACTTGATCGATGAAGTAAATTGTTTTTTCTTCATTTCTGTAGCGTAGAATGTTTTTCAAGTACGCATACCTTTCAAAAACAACTTTAGGATTCTCAATAACGACACATGTGCCTGGTAAAATTTGTTTCCACATAAAACCGTTTTTGTAAAGGAATTTCCTGAACTCTCCCAAATCCATATGAACTGGTATTTTCTTGTATAGTGTTGTGAATAGATGGTAGGTTGTGGGCATTTTCTTTTTATTTAGATACATGTCCATTAATTCATGGTAAATTACGGACCGATCTACCTCTCTGACCTTTATTTCTATTTCTTCTACTTCCCCGTCTACCAGTTTGCGAACGAGGGACGGCTGGAAACCGGTGAATTCGACAGCTTTCTCTCTTCTTCTAACTGCACCGTCCATTTCTTCTTTCACTTTTGCTGCAACACGGTGTAATATACGTAATTTTTGTGGAGCAGTTTTTGGTATGAAATCATTTTTTTTGACAACCCTGCTTGGACCGGGCGTGGGATCCGCCATTTTGTTTTAACGTCACTCGCACAGCGCGCGAAATAAATGAAATACACGTCTGTCTATGGAGCGACACGCGGTATTACTGGAGACTGGACGATGCGGTGGCGCGGGGAGCTCCGCGGCGGTGAGGGACGGAGGGGGGCAGGCTCGACGCCCGAGCACCAAGCGAAGCACGGCGATAATAAAGCGCGCCGGACAATATTGTGTGAAAGAGATAAAAAAGCGGTTCCCTGATGCTAAACGGAATGGAATCCATGTGTATGTTTATTTTGTGAACAAGATACGCCCCGCGATTTTAGTCACTTATAGCAGGACAAAAGTAGCTTATGTGAAAATCTAGAATAAACTATCTATATTTCATCCATATCCGTTCATCGTACGTAGTCCTCCATCCATCCATCCATCCACACTCACACACTTTCGCATTTATAACACTTTAATAGTCAGACAAAAAAAATAACTTTAAATATAACTCGAAATGACTAACAAACAATATAAGTAACTAGAGAAACTGATCACAGCTTATTAATTTAAGTATGCACTAAATTATTTATTTGATAAAAAAAAAACATAAATAAAATAAGTTGAAAACAAAGCCAATTAAAACCAACAGCCATTCTACATCATCAATCACTTGCTCTTATTCTTATATCTTCCTCTTTTATTCGTCATTTCATCGGAAACCTCTTTTCTTACGATATTTATTAATTTACTTATTTATTCAAAGTTTATGCGCAAGAAAAACAAAAGCGGACTAAATGCCTTGGGCATTTTCTACCAGTCTACCTTAGGGTGATGCAGAGATCAAACACAGTAGGTACTATAACAGAAAAACAGGATACTAGAAAATAATTATAAAAAAATATAAGAATAAATGTAAATACATAAAACAAAATTAAATGAAGTTAAGAGACCGTAACAAGACAACAACTACAACTTAATTCTGAGACGAATCTGCCAACTTCGTGTATCATCTATCATTCTTCATAAATATATCATCTTTCACACCGTCCATCCATCGTTACTTTGGCCTTCCTCTTCTCCAACTCCTTCCTCTTCTCCTCCAAAAGCCATTTCACAATAAATCACAATTACAAAATTTAACTAAGACTACACAAAACGACTTTCCGTTTGTTTGTTTAGTAGAAATATATTTCAATGCGATAGGCCTCGAGCCACGGAGTAAATAGCTGGCATTTGTTAAACGTAATAAGAGCTTAGAGATAATAGATTATAGATTACTTCAATTAATAATTGCCGTGCCTCAGGCAGATGAGATTCAGCAGCGGCGTAAAAATATTTAGATAACCATAATAATTATTAATAACTAGCTGTGCCCAGCGGTTTCACCCGCTGAGGTTTAGGGGTATGAAAAAAATTAAATTAAAAATTTAAAAACACCCCCGACCCAAAAAAAGTACGCCATTATTATGACAAAAGGTTAAAAATGCTAAACCCTATAAAAAGCAAAAAAAAAACTTTTAACACTACGTAAGTACCAACTAAAGCATGTCAGACTATCTACTCGGGACTTTGTGCCACCTTTATGTCGGAGGCATAACCGCTAATTTTGAACTGCAAATGGTTATCTTGGCCTGCTGTTGACCGTACGTATGAAATTTTTGATTAAATTTTGTCGTGTCGGGGGACCGCTCTAATTTATTAGCCTAACGTTAGAAGCTCACATTAAGAAGTCCTCAATCCCATTGTAATTTTTCATACAAATTTTTTGAGTCGTTCCTAAGATTGGGGGTTAAAATTATTGTTTATCATTTATTTAGATAGAGTATAAAGTTTTTTTTGAATTCGTTACTTACGTTAACATTTTCGTTGTAATTTAAATATTATTTTGTTTACTTATCTTCTTCTTTCTTAACAAGTAAATTCGTCTGTTTTAATTTTTTGTCCAGTGTTGTTGTATCATTTGGTGTAGTTGTGTACATATTTAGTTTTAAAATACGAATTTTGTGATTGATCATTTGATTTAGGTAAGTATTTTTGAAGGTAAAAAGCGGTCCCCCGACACGACAAAATTTAATCAAAAATTTCATACGTACGGTCAACAGCAGGCCAAGATAACCATTTGCAGTTCAAAATTAGCGGTTATGCCTCCGACATAAAGGTGGCACAAAGTCCCGAGTAGATAGTCTGACATGCTTTAGTTGGTACTTACGTAGTGTTAAAAGTTTTTTTTTTGCTTTTTATAGGGTTTAGCATTTTTAACCTTTTGTCATAATAATGGCGTACTTTTTTTGGGTCGGGGGTGTTTTTAAATTTTTAATTTAATTTTTATTTTATGCTTTTTAAAGGAGCTCCTTATATTTTCATTCTTTCATTTAATTTCTTTTATGTTTCTTGCCATTTAAGGGTAATTTTGTGTTTTATTTTTAAATTTTGGTCATTCTAGATTTTCAGCAAAAATATAAATCGGTTTATCCGTTTCATTCCGGCATTCCAGGGTTTCATCCGCCACATCCCATTTCCAGCATCAGGTCCTCATCAATTAGAAATATGAAGAGAACTAGTCAAGACAAATTCAACGAGCCCAAACTCGATGGGTTTACTAAAAGGCAGTCCAGGTTTACATTTCCTAGCTTCGAGCCCTATCACCAGACCAGCTCAGAGGTTCCAGATTTCCAGCACCAGGTCCTCGTCAATTAGAAATATGAAGAGAACTAGTCAAGACAAATTCAACGAGCCCAAACTCGATGGGTTTACTAAAAGGCAGTCCAGGTTTACATTTCCTAGCTTCGAGCCCTATCACCAGACCAGCTCAGAGGTTCCAGATTTCCAGCACCAGGTCCTCGTCAATAAGAAACATAAAGAGAAATAGTTAAGACAAATTCAACGAGCCCAAACTCGATGGGTTTACTAAAAGGCAGTCCAGGGTTACGTCTCCTATCTTCGAGCCCTAACAGCAGACCAGCTCAGTGGTTCCAGAAGACATCAATGTTTCAAATGTCAGATCCTACATATGCTCGCAAGTAAACTGAGCGTGGAACATTCCTATCACACCTAACAAACGACCTGATGACCTTGAAGACCTGAACCGATTTCCACCAAACATAGCTAAGAACACTCTCGACTGATATACCTTTCAAACAAAAAAAACCGCATTAAAATCGGATCATCCGTTTGGGAGCTACGATGCCACAGACAGACACATACACATTTACACACACAGACACGTCAAACTTATAACACCCCGTCGTTTTAGCGTCGGGGGTTAAAAATAGATGTTGGCCGATTCTCAGACCTACTGAATATGCATATAAAATTTCATAAGAATCGGTCGAGCCGTTTCGGAAGAGTATGGGAACGAAAACTGTGACACGAGAATTTTATATATTAGATTTGTTGTTTACAAAACACGTTCTGGACAATCGACAAATCCTAACGTAATAATATTAAATCTGAAAGTGTTTGTTTGTTTGTCACACATGTGCCAATTTTCACCAAAATCAGTGCAGTCGTTATGCACTGATTTTGGTGAAAATTGGCACATGGACAAACTGCAGTTTCTTTCTAGGTAGTGAGTTCCTTTAGAAGAAATTCCGGTTTCTACATTTAATAAGCGTAGTCTCGGGAAAAAACTAGTTTTATTTCATTGTAGTTCGATCTAATGAGGTCATGCTCATGGTGCTGGATTCTATCCCAGGAAATGTTATAGGGATTTTCGAATTTAACAAAAACAGCGTGAATTTTGAATCTGTACCCAATGATATTAATGATGGTAATGGGCTTGCTCCTTATTATAAGGGGCGTACCTATTAACTGATGAAATATGTGTGAGATAAAAGGTCACCTCTGCCCAACCCTCTGGATGAAGGCGTGATATGTTATGATGTAACGGTCTTTTACATATTTACAAAACACGTAACGGACAACAGACAGATTTTGTTATAAATAACGTTTCATAATGTGGAAACTATTAACTTCTTAATATCAATAAAAACATATTTATACTGCTTTTAGTTTTACGCCTAATCAAGCGAGCATAAATCTTTTTTTTTTTCTAAATGACACATCTGTCATCATTTGTTTGACAGTTCGTAGGAGACCGCAATTTATTTAGTTCCCTCAACAGTTAATAAATTTTCCATTTATATAACATCAACAATTCATATTTCGAACATAATCCTTCGACTATCAATCGAAAATTAATACAAAAAAAGAATAATAAATTTTGGTATTACGTTCTTTATGTCAATGGCATCAAAGTCTGCACATTAATTTCGCGAACTATTTTTACGTCCGTGACCTGTGGGCGGTGTGCGGGGTACGGGAGGGGCGGAGGACACAGAACTCGACCGTGTTCGTGTAGCTTCGGCTAACTTCGTGCGGCACGATCGCGACCGGTAAACATGCGTTCGGCTATCTTCGGGTCGACCGATTACGGGCAGCGGTGCGCTTGCTCATTGAGTTTGTTATCTAAGTAGGTAGGTAGCGGATAGTTTTGAATAAAATTATAACATTGACATCATAATTATCTAGGTTAATACACGTATTTTACATGGGGCGACAGCCTATTAGATCTGACCTCCACGAGTTCCACGACCCAGAAAGTATTACGACGCCCCACAGAACATACACTGAAGATAAACCTTTTTAGGTACCTATTACGGTTTCGAACAACCCGTAACCCCGGCAGGCAGGCGGTGGTCGTGGCAGGCCCCTCTGCTTTGATGACATCTATTTGAGAGGCCGTGGAACACTAAAGCGCCGTCGACACAGCGAAATTACTTAAGTAGGTATACCTAGGTACCCTTGATTTTGCATCATTTGAAAGTAATTTTATTTCTATTTTTATAATTATTAAGGTCGAATTTAGCTTGCTGCTGTCAGAAATAAAACTAATTGGAGAAGACTCTACCTCTACCTATCTATTTATTTAATAATAGGAATGTGTTTACAAATAAGACTTGAAATTACACGGCAAAGATTCAATGACCTTTATTAAGTACCTACCTAAATCCTTATATAGGTACTTAAATTAAAATTTAATTATAAAAACAGAATTTAACACTTGAATACAAAACAATTTTATTTTAGACCTAAACATTACACTTTCGCATACCAGAAAACAACAGAACTTAAGCACACTCTAATTTAAACTTTCTCACCTACAAAATAAAACACTATTTCCTTCATTTAAAAAAAACAGATGTTTGAATCCCGATTGCGGTTTAGAAGCTCGCCAGTTCTTGGTTTTTAATTAACCGAAGGCACTAGATTGTGTATCGGGTTCGATTCCCGGTTAATGCAAAACACAATCGATCGACTCTGAACTAGGTAACGTGGCGTTGTTTTAATTAGTACTTGAATAATGGAATAATGTTTTAAGGATGAGATTACTCGATTTGAGAATGTTGACCTTTGGTTGGTTAAGTTTGTAGGGGCGGCCATGTTTGTTTGATTAACAGGTGGAGACAGTTAATTGGCTTGACTGTTTTCATGACTGTAAGCTTTTTATACCTTGCATACGGCATATACCTTATGTTTTCTCGGATAGGAAATCAACAAAAGTTTTCTCCCGCTCTGGGCGGAGCGGTAGGGGGACTGTCAGACTTTTACTGACTCAAATCCATCCATGTTCCTTCATATTCATATTCATTTATATCATACTAGCTTTTGCCCGCGGCTTCGCTCGCGTTCGGAGGAATTCGGGGTAACACGGTTCCCCTGTCCTGATTTACATACCTGCTACCTGTACTTTTTGCCCTTGCGCCTTATTTATTGTAATAGCAATGCTAAGTTTTCACTTATCTTCCCTCTTTCTCCCTCACATTTTAATCTTGTTTTAATAAAAATGTCTAAGTATGTCCGTCTCCAGGGTCCCAACTATCTGTGTACCAAAATTCATCAAAATCGGTTTAGCCATTTAGGCGTGAAGACGTAACAAACAAACAAATAAGCAAACAAAGAAACTCACTTTCGCTTTTATAATATTAGTAAGGATAACGATATATTCTTCTTTTGCCCTTTGTGTTTCGGGGCTGCGGTATCTCTTTCGAACAACCAACAACTCCGGCAAGCAGTGCAGTGGGACATTATAAGCTCGTATTAATAAATAATAATATTTTCACATCGATTTTACGTTACCGCAGAATAGTTATTTTTCCGACCACCACGCATACGAAACCAAAGGAAAAACCTAGTTGTCATTATCTGAATAAATTAATTAGTGTAGCTATCAAAATGGTGGTACGTATTTCTTTACAGAAAACCTCCGCAAATACCTACTTTCCATTTTTCCCACCCTTGAAAGACTCAACAAACATTTAATATAAAAACCATTTCTCTTCCAACATTACTATGTAGATCAGTAAAAAAAAAGCCGAGATTTCCATCCGCACGTGTCAATATTGCATTATATATGGAATATATGCCACATTGGCAATATTAGACTAAATAAATCTTGGTTAGTCAGCGGGTTATTAAATGTAAGGGTTGGGTTATGAGTGAGGCGACCATGTCGCTTGAGGGGTATTGGGACTTTCTAATATTTTTGGGGGTATATTTTTTTTTGGGGGTGGGAAATCATCAAATAACTCTCCCGCTCTGGGCGGAACGGGGGGGGATTGTCAGACTTATAGTGACTAAAACTCACCCATGTTCCTTCTGTTGCCCTTTACGTTCCGGGGCCGCGGTATCTCTTTCGAACAATCCGCAACCCCGGCAGGCGGAGGCTCTGGCAAGCCCCTCTGCTTTGCTGACATCTCTTTGAGGCGAGCGTGAAACACGAACGCGCCGTCGACACGGCCTGTCGTCAATAGACGGACGGACGGTGAGCTACCCATTGCTCACCGTCCACAGGCCCGCATCTACGGTGGCCGGGAATCGTCTCGCAGCGCCCGGCGCACGGGGCGTCCCCCGCGCCGGCTTGGTTGGTTTAAGATTCTCTCCCTCAAACGCCCGGTATATTTTTGGGGGTTGAATGTGTATTTAGAAAATGACATGATATTATGTCAGTCTTGTATTTCACAAAACGGGATTTCACGACGTACCATTACGATTATATTCGTACGCCCATACACTTATAGTTCTTAACCGAGCACTTAAAGTTTCAAGTGCGAATTTCCTTTATTTAGTCCGATTTATTTATTTGTCATAATTTTGTGCAGAAGTAAAACTGTACAAAGGTGGTCTTAATGCCTTGAAAATTTATTTCCAGTCTACCTTAGACTGGCCTTATTAAACTGAATTACCCTGTGTGAATATATCTACCCACCGGTTAAAATAGAACTGACCACGTGTATTGTCATATTCTCTGACGTCACTGTCAAACGGTAGAAAAATATAGTGATGACAGCAAGAACATGAGCTGAGGTTTTAATGGTCCGAAAGGGCAAGACAAGGTGGTCTTATGAATTCATTTTTTTCTTGGTATGCGATAAGACGCTTATTCTACTAAAATAGGCCAGCATTTAGAAAGAAAGAAAGAAAAACTTTTATTTGGGACTCGCACAAAACAAGTAAAACAATAACAAAATGAAATAAAATAGTACAGGCAAGGTTATTGTCTGTGCGAGGCCAAAAAGGTCCCTGTCTCAGCATAAGCTGCGATATTTTAGGATCAAAATAACACAGCGCTGGTATTCTGACAGGGCCAGTTAGTGGTTTCACGGACACAGAACGGAACACATACTTAAATAAATATTCTAATTACAGATACAAAGAGAATCATATTAGTATTTTACTATAAATGATTTCCCAAGAGAATGTCCTGAATTATCCAAAATCCTGGCCATACTATTCCTACGTATATTTTTCCAAGGGGAGACTTGTCCCATTTGCTTCAGGAATGTGGATTTAACTTCTTATTTCCATGGTAATGCCATTTGATGTGACGTTAAGATGTCATTTTAAATATTATGTTATTCATGTATGGTTTAATTAATGGCCGCAATAATTCTGTATGGGCAGAGAGTTAATAGTCATATAAGTTGAGGTTTGAGAAACAATTGTTGTTTCATATGGGTAATTTTGAAACCATAAAATGGAATCTTATTCTTCAATATAATAATAAAATGTGATGAAAAGAGACACAATTGTACGAGATTTGAATAGTCATGGTCTTGGATAAGTACCTACTGAGATTAAACATACCAACAATATCTATCGAATTACCTAAGGCATAAGAATATTTAGGTATATACATATATTTTTATAAACGCCAGATATATCGTAGGTATGAAAAAGAATGCGTTCTTTAAAAAAGAAAACCATAATTTTTAATTGATTTACGAATGCGATATCATCAAATAACCTCCTCCGCTCTGGGCGGATCGGTAGGGTGTGTAGCTTTGTACTGACTTAAACCCACCCCTGTTCCTTCTTTTGCCCTTTATGTTCTGGGGCCGCGGTATCTCTTTCGAACAACCCGCAACCGCGGCAGGCAGTGGCCCTAGCAGGCCCCTCTGCTTTTTTGACATCTCTTTGAGACCGGCGTCTACGATGGCCGGGTGTCGTATTGCACCGCGCGACGCCCGGAGCGTCTCCCGCGGGTTAGTTTGAGATTCTCTCCTTAAACGGATTCTCTCCTTCCACTGCTTCGCCGAAAGACCAAGACCCGCAACCCATCATTGATAGCAACTTCTACTATTGGTTAACTTATCCTTTGAGTCTGAGTCAAAAAAAGCAAATAAAGTCACGTCATTACCATGAAATCCCATCGAAAAACCCCTAAAATTCATTACTTTCCCATCTACAAAGTCCAAGGTCTAACATTTCTGACTCCCATAACACGTTTACTAAACTTGCGAAAAGTTATCAGAACTCGTCTAACCCATCGTGTGACGTCGGCTACCACAATTGGATGTGTCACTTCATAGACTAAAATGACTGTAGAAGCGAAACTTGTGTAGAAAACCCAGGTGTTAATATGACCTGCGGCATAGTTCAGAACATATATCGAGGCCCTGGAACATAAAGAGTAAAAAAGGAATATGGTTAGGTTTTAGTCAGTAAAAGTCTGACACTCCCTTCCCTACCTTCCCTTCTAGGAGGTGGATTTCAAACAGCCAGTCCGCCATCTTGGGGATGCCGCCATATTGGATTTGTAATGACGTTTCTTAGCTAGTCATGTATTTGTCATCAGAACTCAGAGCGTGTGCAAAATTTCATCCTAATCGAAGACCGAGAAGTGGGTCAAATAAAGATTCCAAGATTTTCTTACATACATAGTTACAAGTGACGCTAATAAAACCCCTTTAACCCTCGGTATGCCTGGTGGCGAGAAGTGACGCGGCATGCCTGGTGGGTCTGTCAGACCCAGTTTTGGATCACTATTTCATAAACATATTGCAGTAAATAAATAAAAATATTTGTTTTATAATGAAACTAGCTTTCGCCCGCGGCTTCGCTCGCGTAAAATTCGGTATAACACACCAAGCAGACCTGCAGTTTTTGCTCTTGCGCCTGATGGATTTGTAATAGCAACGCTAAGTTTTCCCTTTTCTTCCCTCGTTCTCCCTCATATCCCACTTTTTTTAAATAAAAATTAGCCTATGTCCGTCTCCTGGTTCCCAACTATCTCTGTACCAAAATTCATCAAAATCGGTTTAGCCATTAAAGCGTGAAGAGGTAACAAACAAACACACTCACTTTCGCTTTTATAATATTAGTAAGGATTACATACTAATATTAGGATTAGACATAAAAATCGTTTTACAAATCAAATTTTATGTTTAAAAAAGAACAAATGAAAATTTGTTCTTTTTTAAACATAAAATTAAGCTTTGAGCTTTTTGTTAACAATTATTATAAATTAAAAGTAGAGAGAGCACTTTAAACAAGTCTTTTCGTTGTGGGAACGCGTCCCGGACTGAGGTAGCGGGCGGAAAGCATTCGTAAATCGTTCGTAACGGCCAGCTACAGCTTGCGGGTGCGCTCAGAATTCAAATTTAAATAAAATACAACGGTTTTTCAGCCGTGGTGGGTTTGACAGACCCTACCAGGCATGCCGAGGGTTAAAAAAGTAGGCATATAATGCGTTCGTATTAAGGTTCGCTTCCTCACGTTCTTACTCTATGGCCACAGTCTGAACTCGGATAATCTTGGTCAGATGACATCGTTAGGCATAATGGGAGTTTACGTGGCTGCGTAATGTCATTATAAAGTATGACCGCAGCTTTTTGTTCCAAGAGTTTTTAATTTTCCGGGATGAAATGTACTTTTTAAAGTTTCACCTGAGGCCACAACTACATTCAGTAAAGTCTGGCCGATTTCACATCTAAAAAAATATGGTATATTCCATACTTAAACTTTAAAAAAAAAACGAAATTCTTATAGGATAACTTTGTGGTTGGTCTGTCTGTCTGTCACGACCCTCTATCTCGATAATGCGTGGAAGTATCGAGTTGAAATTGAAACCATATATTCAAGTCTGTGGTCCCTTGGAGTTGTGAAAAATCAACTAGGAATTTGTCCTGAATCGTGAATGCGTTAAGAAACATTTAAACTCACATACACAAACGGCCAGACCCGAAACAACTACCTGTAGAAATGTGTTCCGAGGGGAGATCGAACCCGCGACACGCAGCGCAGCAGGCAATCGCTCAGCCACTGCGCCAACCGTGTCGACAAAGTTCTAAGTTCTGTGACAAGTCGATGTCCTCACTTATTATAAAGGTCAGGACCCATTCAAAGAACATCACCCAAACTCTATTCCCCAACATCTTATATCCCTACAATACTGAACCCTATTTGATCCCCCATTACCTTGGAGCTGTGAAATACTTCATTTAATATGTATGCAAGTCCCCTGGATTTCTTTCTCCCCGAAGAGCATTTTCGTTTTACTGTCACCCAAATGATATTGTCACTAAACGAGGTCACACTTGTTTACCTTTGTTTAGTTAAAGGACAATGAACATAAATATGTATATTAGGACATAACATGATACAACACAGGGAATAATTACGAATAAGTGATTTCCCCGGGCACCTAAATGGAACTTAAGGGAAATATAAGATTTCAAGCAGTCTGATCCTCATGTCAGAGGGACACTTGTAAAGGCAGGAGTGGCTTTCAGCCGGTTCGAGTCCGGGCACTACCTCGACTGTCTCACCACCCGTGATATAGTCGAGGTGTCCGTGGGGATTTCTCACTCCTGCCAAAAAAAGGACAATGGACATATCTGTCTTGCTTTTTTCATAGTCAGCCATTTTGTAGCACATCATCTGCTTAGCCTTTTTTCCCAGTATGTTGGGGTCGGATTCCAGTCTAATAGGATGCAGCTGAATATCAGTATTTTACATGGAGCGACTGCCTATCTGACCTCCATAACCCAGTTAGTACTGGGTAAGACTATGCCCCTTGGTAAGACTGGTTGCCAGGCTTTCGGGACAGTGACTCTCTGTGATGACTGTCAAAGATCTACAAATGACAGCTGGGACCAAAGGCTTAACGTACTTCCCGAGGTATGGAAACTCAGTATGTTGTGGGTAATAACCCATCCACGGATCAACCCTGGCTAAACTTTGTTTAACCCTTACGATCGAGACACGAGCTCTTCTCAATACTTTTGTACTTGATCTATCAATATTCCATAAGCGAAAAAAACTGTAATTTGCTTTGGAAAGGGGTGTACCTAATAGTGCGCAGTTGAGAGAAAATTGGTAGGAGTGTCATTGATGCACCGCAAAACAAATAAATGGCTTCGAAAGCAAAGCAAAGTCGCAGACGTAACGAAACGAGCAACTCAAATGGAAATGGGCTGGACACATGCCCCGAAATGAGATGTCCTGGTGCAAATGTATCTTGGAATGGAAGCCTGGTGAAAAGCGCCCTCCAGGACGACCACAAATAGGCTGGAAAGATGACGTGAGGAAAGTCCCTGGTTCGAACTGGACACAAAGAGCGCAACACAGAGAGGAATAGAGGAAGTTGAAGGAGGCCTGCACCACAATGGTTGAAAAAGGCTGAAGAAGAAACAGTGCCTAATAGTAATCCAAGAAGAAAACCGAGCCTTTTCCATCTCAACCGCACACAAATCAAGACTCCGTAGCTGCCATTGAAGAATTCCCGATAACATTGATTAACCCGGGAATCGGCACAACAGCCTCGCTCGCGTCCACTACACCAACGATGCAGTTGTGGGTGTACTACTAGGGACACTTCAGCCTTACCCTTCGAGAATTACAAGCGTGATGTTACCTATGTTACTTTGGACATTAGTCGGGAGGTTCTTCAGCAAGGTCGGGTGATGACCAGATGTATGGAGATGGACGAAACAATGTGAATAGGTGACTATTAAAGCAGCGTTTCTTGGTTTTTGCTGTCCCCCACGGGAGAAAACACCGATGGCTTATGTATGAAGTATGTGTGTCACTTTGGACATTAGTCGGGAGGTTCTTCAGCGAGGTCGGGTAATGACCAGCTACCCTACCATGACGTCTTAAAGCAGAACTTATTCCACTGAGGGAAAGAGACAGAGCTATACAGGGTGTCTAGCACCATCTCTTTCTCACACAGGAATAAGAACTGCTATAAGATGTCATGGTAACCCTGCTGATGTATGAATGTGGACGAAACAATATGAAGAGGTGAGTATTAAAGCAGCGTTTCTTGGTTTCTGCGGTCTCCCACCGGAAAATACACCGATAGCTTTTTTAAGAAGTATGTGTGTCACTTTGGAAGTTAAGACCAAAGCTGACAACACTGACTGATTTATGATATCTAAGATAATAAGCAGACAATAGGATAAGTCTTCCTAAGACGTTGGAGGTCGGAGGGCTAGAAAGAGTATCGTTGAACATGAAGTGAATGAATGATGTCTTGACCTTTTCAGAAACCCTACCCAGTGCCGGATTAAACCCTCAAGCGGATATAGATTCGAATTTCGTGACTGCAACTAAGAAATTCCTGTTCAAAAAACTCAAAAACTCTTTTCTCGACCCAGAAATCGAGCCAAGCAACTCAAGCTCAACAGTCCCACTTGCAACCACTAGACTGCCGATTCAGTTGTACTAGTATCCACGCTATAAAACTTTATTTGTAATCTCAACCAATAAACTACAAATCAAACGTTTGACGACATGGTTGGCGCAGTGGCTGAGCGATCGTCTGCTGCGCTGCGTGTCGCGGGTATGATCCCCGCACGGAACAAATATTTGTATGACCTACAGGTAGTTGTTTCGGGACTGGCTGTTTGTGTATGTGAGTTAAAATGTTTGTAAACGCACCCACGATACAGGAGAAATTACTAATGTGGGGCAACGTTTTTTTACAAAAAGAAAAAAAAAAAGAAATCAGTAAGTACCAAAAACCACGCCTTAACAACGCCCTATACCGAACTGATGGTAATTGTCTTTCACCAGGGACCTAAACTGGTATTAGGACCTCTAATTTGTAACTTAATCACGGCAGAAGACGTCCAGCTGGGACCACATGTTAACTGGTGAGACGTGTCTTGAAGTTAGTGAGATAACTTATTTATTTTCGGCTAATTATGAGAAGAGTAAATTAGGTTAGGGAGTTCGAGGAATTTTTCATGGAGACCGCAAATGAGCAGGTCATGATTTATTTATCGGATTTGAGAAAAATATAACTTGGTTTGTCATCGCGATTGCTGAGAATGTAGTCTGGTATCGATTATCGGGTCGGGCAAATTATTATTTGGTTTGGAGTTAGAAACATAACCTACTAAAATGGACAAATAAGTCCTTTATTAACCGACTTCAAAAAAAGTGTTTCAATTTAAATGGGTTTTATTTTGGTATGTTTGTTACGCGATTTTTCCGTCGTTCGTGGGCCAATGAACCTCCTTCTTTATTATATCGATTAAAAAAAATGAATTACAAAATAAAAATCAAACACGTCACCGACCAGAACTAAATTTATTTTCCGTCTTTTTATTGTTTTTTTTTTTTGCAAAAAAAGTTTTTTATTTCAGCTTTTTAGTTGTGGAATCTCACACAAATACTTATTGACTAGGTATTCATTTTCCATTGCTAGTCGGTTTTTTTTGTTGTTAAGTAACACCCTGTATAATATTCATGACAACCAGCCATCATCTCGATAATATTCAAAATAATCCATCCATCAATTAACAGAACCGAAGCAGAACTCACTACCCAACCACAAATCCACATACGTATGTATGTATCAAAATACTACACACGATGACGTTCATCGTACACGTCGTCATAGGGCCCATTCAGACAGAACGAAGAAATCCTCGCGTTTTACTAGTTCCATTGAAAATAAGACCGTATTACCTATTATTAAAACTAGAATATTGTATGACTGTCGGTCGGACGCCTCCTCGCTTATATTCGGGAGTCTTCAAGAGTACCCGAGACCGAACGAACAAGTTCTGAAGTGCTCATACTTTCATAACTTATAGTTATTCGTGTAAAATTCGTCGTCGAGCGGTTTCGAGCCTTCCCTAATGTCGCAGCTTCTTGAAGCGCGTATTTTGGGGCCCTTTTTTCGAATGGGAAGTCATCATATAAAAAGTGTGAGACTTTATCTGACTAAACCCACCGACGTTCCTTCTTTTGCCCTTTAGGTTCCACGCCCGCGGCGCGAAAAAACATTTACACTAGACGGTATCGGGAGCAGGTTCCAAGCTACCGGTGGTATGACTCCAGTGATAGGAACCTTCTCACAATGCGAGCCGTATCGATGAGTACTGCTCTCTAAATCAGGCCCTTGATCCAACCGCCTAAATCATATAATTATTTTCTGCTTATATTTCTGCTAAAGTGACCATTTTAGAAACCGGCGAGAGTTTTCGTGCGAATTTTTCTGTCGTGTCTGAATCGACCCTTATCCGATTGCCTATTGGACTGTGCGGAACCAAGTTAGTCCCGTTTAGAGGACTCTGCCGAACGGTATACTAACATGGACCTGTCCACACGCAATTTAAGTGTTTGTCGGTACTCCACCTGGCTGTTATTGGGTTTGGTTGCTGATGAGATTTCGGTTGGGAATGGGGAGAAGGTCTATGTTAGTCTTGTTGTGTTTGCACGAGGAAAGGTTTCAAGAGAATATTTGTAGATGTTCTGTTAAAGTTGGAAGATAATAATAAGGTAAAGAATAGCTTTTTTAAAAGCGCGTGTTGCTTATAAGGTTGACCACTGTAAACAGCGGTGTGCTGTGGGCTTCCACAGGAAAGCTTAAATGTTTGTAATGCTTTGTATGTTCATAGTTTTTTTTTGTATTTTGTGTGCTCGTCATAATATTATATATTTTTCTTTCTTTCTTTATTCCATCTACAAGGAAAACATCTTCAAAATCGGAAGGTCCACTCAAATCAAACATAACGCTCGGTAATTCAGTAAGTTATAGAGCAATACATCGACGTACTTAATACGGTTAATCCTATTGATTTGCCAATTGCCACTGTTACAGATATATACCTATCTGGAAGATATGGAAGTTACTTCACACACCCGTCGCCATGTTTAAATCCCATGTAATAGAGAACGAGCCTTTTGCCATCAACCGGACACAAATACAGACTGATTGGTAGGCTCAGTGGTTGAGCGATTGGCTGCTGCGCTGCGTGTAGTGGATCGATCCCCGAACGGAACAAATTTGACTGTCAGGCTGTCTGTGTATGTGACTTTAAATGTTTGTAAACGCATCCACGATACAGGAAAAGATACTAGTGTGGCCCAAAGTTTAAAAATAGAGACTCTGTAACTGCTACTGAGAAATTCCTAAGAAAAAAACTCAATAAGATTCTGCCTGACCCGGGAACTGAACGCTTGGACCTAATGGTTACCAATCAGTCGCACTTCTGATCACTACACAAACGAGGCAGTCAAAAACTAAAAAAAAAATGAGGTTAAAGTAGGTAATTGATGCTAGCTATTATGATCACATATACCATAAAACAAACAAGTTTTGATAAACTTTTCCCCTTTTTCACAAGGCGCCATTACCTACATACCATACACTTTCTGCCAAAGATATTCACCCCTCAAAAATAGAGCAAATTCACCACCATTACCACTACGCATATTATATTACTCGAGGAAAAAAATACGGCCATATTTTTACCTGAGATTCTTCATAAGTGATAGTACATACCAGAGTAACATACATACATACCTAAAATTCGTCAAGTGCGAGTCGAGCTCGCATGCAAGGTGTTCCATGGCATTTTAATTTTGAAAAAAAAACACGTTTCTTGTAGGACCCGTTTTTTTTAAAGTTAATTTTATTTGTATTCTTTATTGTGTTAGCTGCTGTAGTGGCAGTACTCTCATACAAGCTTAAAAGCTTGGCTTGACCATAAAACGTACCGTACGGTTTCTGAAAAGTCTGCTGGATTGTTGGACATAAAAATAATGTAAAGGTTTTTACTAATACACAATCTGTGAAAATGTCAAGTATCTATCTATTACCCCGTGACATAGAGACAGACATCGGAACCTTAGTCTCCCATTGGAACGCATTTTGTACGGAACGCTAAACACACGTCGTTATAACTGTACACTGTAGTAAAAAAACAGGCGTTGTCAAGCGCATACCCTTTGTCTTGCAGCCCCACTTACACTCGCGGACATAAAAAGTACCAATGTTAAAAATGTTATATTTTTTCCGCATTTTATTTCGCCATGTGATGAGCGTGTTGTTTTTTTATGATGGGGGTTTTAAATGTTTTAATCGGGTTGTTTGTGAAATTGTTTGGCTGAACTGAGTTTTATATTCAGGATTTTAAGACGAATTACGTGTTTAATACTATTCACAATTTCTAAAAATCAGTGCTATTACACTAACATGCAAGCAGGCTCGTAGAATTTCGTGGTATATACCTAGAAATTTGATCATATTTTACATTAAAGCAAGACCTTATCATATCTGAAATTTCGCCACAATATTCAATACTATTTTTGATCTACGCAGTTCCGTAGAAAACAGTGTAAAGATAGACGGACATAAAAAGCCTATTTTATTACAAGCACAAGTACGAAACTGTATCCCTTGTAACTATCAGAACATTCTGATGGTTCATTAATGAAAATTTATTCAGTTATTTGGACTACGCGAGAATAAACTTGTTCATGTTTTTGCAGGAAAAAAATGTAAAAATGTTTTTTTTTTATCAAGTGGTGGTTTTTTATCAAGTGTTACGAGAATCCAATTTTGTTTATAAATATTTTGAGATAAACATCTATTACGTGTCGGTTTGTTTTAGATAGCATTATGGTACTAGGCTATAAGAAGTCTTGAGAACATTTCCACATGTAAGATAAGTACGATTTGATTCTGCGTTCGCAATTTAGTTTTCTAAGATTATAGTAAATATTTATATTCGTATAAAAAATACTGAAGCGCTAAAATTCAGTTTTTTGCTACACCTTAAGAAATACCTACATAGTATTACTATTAAATACATAGGACTATTAAAGAAAAACATTTTCACAATAAAAAACTTAAAAAATTTAGCTTTCTTCCAATTCAGAATAAGTACCATGAATAGGAAACAAGTACATAAATAAACTTCACTGTATAAAATATACCTCGAACATTCACACTTTTATCAAAATCAAAACAAATAAATATCAAATCCGTTCTCTTCACCGTTCAATTTACACCCCCACCTGTAAATACTGCACACTTTTCTCGGCCCCCAAGTGTACATACACATCTGTACACCAAAATTTACAATCACAGATATCGTAGTGGGATTTTATTTGAATAATTTAAGAGGCATCGTCTCGAGCGAGCTCGGTTGATCTTATCTTTTAAATTGCGCACACACCCCCTTTCTTGTGGGGGGTGTGAGTGTAAGATGTGGATGTGGTATTTTACCTGTGGTTATTTAATAGGAAGGTGGGTTTGGTGTTATTTTATTATTTTTTGGGCAAAATGACATTTATACATTGCTAGTTGTACCTAGCGCTGCTCGGCTATTAAGTATCGTATCGTGATGTCATATATTCTATTAATTTTTTTATTTTTTTTTATTAGTGATAGGCTCGCGTTTGACCACTATCTCACCTGATGGTAAGTGATGATGTGGTCGATGATGAAGCACGCTTACCTAGAAATAACCTATTCACTCTTCATATATGCAAAATTTCAAGTCAGTCCGGTCAAGGAATTGCGTTCTTCCATAAAAACTACCAGCCTGTTTCACTCTTAGAGAAGTTTCTCGCCTTAGTGAGCACCTTACGTTCTAAAAGTAATTTACTTTTTAACTTTCCCCCGCTCTGGGCGGAGAGTCAGACTTGTACTAACTAAAACCTACTCAAGTTCCTTCTATTGCCCTTCGGTATCTCTTTCGAACAACCTGCAACCCCGGCAGGAAGGAGTTTCCTTGGAGCTGTCTAGTCGCATAGAACTTATGTCAAAATACAACTATCCGTAAGCAAAACGAGTCGTTTGTGTTTATTGGAACGGGGCATAAGTCTACGCAGTCAAATTATGGCCGTTATTGTCGCAAGTTTGCACGGAACCCTCGGTGCGCGAATCAGACTCGCTTTTGGTCGGTTTTTATTTTTTCGTTTGGTGAGTTCTTAACACCATGCATGAGTCTTAATACCGCTCATGGATCTCTGAGTTGGCTTACTATTCTAGTGTGATCGTTTGTTGAAAGAAATTTGCCATTACTTTCAATCTATGGAAATCCTGAAAAGTCTGCGATTAATTTGCTGAACATTTTTGATTACCCCACATGAGTATAAATTTTATTAAATCAACAAAGACCGGCTGAAATCTTAGTGAATCTATAGTAGTACCCCTAGTTTCACATTTAAAGTAAACTCAAGTAATAGCCTTTCTGAGTACTACGGAATGTTTTACTGAAATGTATTTCTATTTCGGCATTGCATCCTGGACCAGATAGTTGTCTCAAATATCAAGTCAGCTTACACGTCTGGACAGGAATTGACTCTCCCCCGGGGTCTCAATTTGGGAAGGTCTCAGTATGCGAAAACACCGTACCTATATGTTTTGTCAAGGTGTTGATTTGAAGATGCAATATCTTACTAGTTAGTTTAGATAGGGGGTTTAAATTTGACAAACATCTTCTGATGGGATGATACATCGATCTTTTATCTTCTAAACTGTCACTTTAATCACTTATTTTAAGCTCTTTTCATTAGCAAAATTAAAAATGAGCTGTGTGGTTTGTATGATGAATAAAAGGGAAATCTCATCAGAACTCAGTTCTTCAGCTTTCGAGAAATACACAGATAAAGACAGAAAGAAATTTGTATATAAGGTTTTTAAAAAAAAAATAACATTACAAAGTGCCACATCCAAAACTTATTGTATTTGAGTGAGAAAATGTTACCAATAAAAATTCAAGCGAAGGTGTTGAGTCAAATGACAGTGTTTAAACAGGAATACAGCGGGCGAAGCCGCGGGGCGTTGTGTGGCGTAGATCTTAGATAAGTGCGCGCCTCTCGTATGTACTTATGAGAAAAATGGTGCTGTAATTTCCATACTGATTGAAGTTTTTTTTATTTATTTTAGAATGAGAAAGTTTTTTAATGGGTCGTGTTTTTGCAGTTATGCGTATGAGCTATTACCGTATGTAGATACGTTTCCGTATCCTTTTTGACTGGGATGGAAAATCATCAAATAACTTCCTCCGATGTGGGCGGAACAGGAGTGTCAGACTTTTACTGAGTAAAACGCATCGAACAACCCACATCCCCGGCAGGGCGTAACCGTATCCTTGGAGTGATGCTCTGAAGTACGTGAGCACTGATTGCTTACCTGAAACAAAGAAAATTATTATTAGTATTTTTGTCCCTGTGAACACTTGGTCTGATTGGTGTACGACGTGAACTTTATTCTGGTCCGATTCATCAGACAAAGCGGAATCATAAATAGTCCGATCGACCGGACAAGTTCCAACAAAGTACAAAGTGAACAACTAGGTAATTTTCTATGTAGATTTTACAAAAAAAAAATGTCACTTCATAATCTGCCATAAGAACTTTCTCAAAGATATGTTATCAGAAATCCAAACCAATACAAAAGTAAGAACGAATAAAATCCTAAATATCATAATGGCGTCTTCAAGTTCATACAAAATTTGTCAACCCCCTAAATTGATTCCCCAGCAAAAAAACCACCCCCGCACAGCTGATAGACGCCACATTTTATCTCACTGCGAAAAAATATAGTTAATACCCCGAAAAAGGTTAATTTTTCACTCTCATCTCTGTAACCTGGCCGTATTTGTAACCGTCACGCAACGCTTAGAACGATTAATTAACATCGTTATAAGCTATTAGGGGTGTTTAAAAATAACTAGGGGGTCAATGGATACCGAGCTTAATAGGGGTCATTTGTCATAGGTAGGTATTTTTTTTAGTCTGTGGTCTTGTAAAAGTTGTGGGTTGATTAATTTGGTGTGGAGTGTATTTTCTTTTTGGATATGTCAACAGAAAGGGGGATGCCAAGCCTCCATAGTGAGTTAGGCCCACAGTGCACACAAGTAACATTAAATGTTAATATTAGTATGCCCCCCAAATAATATATTGATAAAAGAAAATTATTAAAAAAATGTTGGAGTTTCCAAACTATAAGGTTTTTTTTAAGTGCCGTACACAAGTATTGAAAACTCTTCCTACATAACATATTAAAGTTAAATATATTATTTAAATATTACAGATAGTTGAAAATAAAACAATATATTGATAGAAAACATTTAATTCATCATAAAACTAAAACATTGTCAAAAAATTGAGCGGGAGGAAAAATATTAGTGTGACACAGACAGGCTGCAAAAAAAAATATAATGTTAGCCTTATAGACATTTCAGAGCAATCTTACTGCATTCAATAGGATTCTAAAAATAGTATAGTTTGTTATCTTAACCTGTTGTGGCGCAATTTGATATGCAATCACATTCCTTATTTGGTCAACCGTTGTGGTGTATCAATGTTCAGCGAATGTGACCTTAGCCTTAAAAGAGAGGTGCCACAGCTAATAGACATATGAATGTGGACAACAATAGGGTCTGTTGAGTGTTGACTTATTGGCTGCCTGATTTTATTCCATGCTTTGGTCCAACATGCATGGCACACCAAACTATCACTGTCTTGTAACTGACTGGAAAAGAAAAAAACAATATTATGTGAGTATTTGTTTGCATGTATGAATAGGTACCTATCTTATTTTGAGTCATGTTTACACATTATTATTACAGTTTTAAAACTTATTATAGTTACCTTTTGATGTCCAACCCATCTTTTTACGAGAGATCGAACTTCGACGATTTCAAAAGGGTGTCTTCGCAATCTTGATATATTGAAATTACAATTTATTTACACAGCGTACATATCCACTTGCAACAGTTCGCAGAGAAGAACTCAAACCAGGTTGTATGCCGGGGTCTTCGATAGGTACTGACATCAAATCCAAGTTATCGTGGGAGTTGTCATTATCAGCTAGAGCGGAATCCATATTCAAGCCGTGGTCGTCAGGTATAGGAGAATTACCAGAGTCAAAATTCATGGTCAAAAACGTCGATTTTAATAGAAAAATAAACGCAGCTAATCACTATGATGCAAATGTAAACAAACTTGTAATGAAATGACATTTCTAATATTGTCAAGTGTCAACTGACAAGTTTCAGTGTTGCCGTTGCACAAGCAAAGTATCGATCGATGCATTATGTAGATCATTTTAAAATCATCATATTATGTTTTTTAAGTTGATTACAAATCAAAATGTAATAACATAAAATGCATTGGGACTTCTATAAAACAAAAGTATGAACAAATAAAGTGAAATATGTGTAAATGTCAAATCAATGTTTTGCAACAAATCTTAATTTTTCCTGGATATTAAATTGGCAACCTAGCAAATGTCTGTTTATTTTCTTGTATCGTTTCAATATTTATTTTTTATTAAAAAGTGTTACTTACTTGTATCGCGTCCTGAATAGAAGAGTTAATAACGTAAAATTTCCATATTTTTTTTTACTAAATTATTTTTTTTGTGCATTTCTGGGCCTAAATTCGGCATTCCCCTTTGAGTCTTGTGTTTTTGTCTTACAAAATTAATAGTAGCAAAGGTTTAGTTAAAATAATGATCTTATTACATGCATAATATAAGGATAAGGCAGAGGAACATGGGTGGGTTTTAGTCAGTACAAGTCTGACACTCCCCCTCGCTCCGCTCAGAGCGGGGGAAGTTATTTGATGATTTGCCACCAAAAAAAAAAGGCAGAGGTGTACAGCCACGGAGCCAAGGAGTCTGGATCTGTGCTTGATTGACGGGAATAGGTTCGCTCCTTCTGTACGTGTGACATAAGTCGTGAAATGTGGGTGCTGCTGCCTACCCTTTCGGAGATTACACGTGTGATAATATGTTATGAACTTAATTCATCATCATATTCCTACCCTTGTCCCATTCTATTTGTATTCGTTTTCTTCTTCCATTCTCCCTTTTCACACGTCACGGCATCATTTACTCTTTTCTCCCTCATATAATTCCTTACACAATCCATCCATCTTCTCTTCAGTGTTTCTCTCCTTTCTTCTCCCTCTTTTATATGTTACTAGCTGCACCGCGCGGTTTCACCCCCGTAGACTGGGATTTTATACATATAAACCCTATCTATTGCTGAAAACTACATCATAGTCCGTTGAGTAGTTTAAAAGATTTGAGCGAACGGACAACTGAAGTGACTTCATTTTATACTATGTTTAGATTGACCTTATTATTGTTTTACATTACCAACTTAAATTCTAACAGTATATCAAAAATAAATTAAAATAACTTAGAGAAACTAACTTATAAATATTATACTAAAAATGGCGTCAAAAATTCGTCCTCAACGTTGTCAGTTGGCTATGTCTCCAATAGACTCGCCGCGTTGCCTCGTTGTATGCCAACGCTTAGCCTCTGGCCAAAGTAAAAACCAGCCCAGTTTAAATTTAAGCAACATTATAAAAAATCGAAAATTAGTTTTGCTAAAAAAAATTTGCCCCACAAAAAGATGACCCAATATTTTCGTCCCTAAGTTCACCGTCACACGGTACACACAAGCCATAAGTCCCAAAGATCTAGTTTTACATCAAAAACCCTCGGGTTCTCATTATAAGTCGACACCGGACTCCCTATAAATCATTTTATATGAGCATAAGCGTTTAATGCACCCCCAATTAGGAGGGGGGAGCTTAAGTACCATATTGAGAGCTTAGCATCTAATGACAACGGACCCTAAAAGTGAGACAGAGATAGATATACACTTTACCGAACGTGCGAAAGGGAGGGAAGATCAGGGCTAGTGATTCTCTTGGTAGTTAATAAACCTTGCCTTGAAGGTTCATGTCGTCTTCTAATTTTAGGGTTCTGTGTTCTATTGCTTGCACCTGTACATAATAAGTTCCCTTGTCAAATGAAGTGGATTATTACCCCCGGATGCGTATTTGTCCCCTAAATTGGGGTAGGAGTGTTTTCGTGTCTATGTTTCGGAAACGTTTTGAAATATTATATCTCTTTGAAATTGGTGTCTTTAAGGGGGTGTAATTTGAAAGAGACAATTACAGAGGTGACAGCTGTTTGTAATGCAGTATGCGGAACTTTTGTTTGTCTTGCTGTAGGTTTGAAATCATACCTTTCGTTGACTGAAACCTAGATGTTTGTCTTTCAGGATTTGCAACTGATATCAAACACAAAATCAAAGCATTTATTTCGATTAGAACATTACAGGCCCTTTTAAATGTCAAGAAACAAATTGATGAAGCTACAGTCCCGGTCACAAGGCATAATAACTTGTAAAAGTACTGTCATTGCCCATTCCAAGGCATTGATATTATATTGAGATTTGAAGAGGTTGTAAAGCCAGTTACGAGTATGGATTGCTAGCTGGCGTCCGCGACTTCGCTAGCGTGATGATCGAAAAAAGTATCCTATGTGTTATTCCAGACTATAATCGAACTCTAGCCAAATTTCATCAAGATCCGTTGAGCCGCTTTGACGTGAAAGAGTAACAAACATCCATACGTCCATCCTCAAAAACATTCGCATTTATAATATTAATAGGATTTCCGTTTTTTAACCATAAAAAATCGTCTATCTCAGCTAATTTAACCACAAGTTTTTTTGCAGATGGGAAATCATCCAATAACTTCTCCTGCGCTAGGGGGAGTGTTAAACTTGTACTGAATAAAACCCACCCATATTCCTTCTATTGCCCTTTATGTTCCGGGGCCGCCGTATCTCTTTCGAACAACCCGCAACCCCGGCAGGTAAATTCCTGCCGGGGTTAAGCCACCACACCTTAAGATACAAACATACAAATATACGTAATATACGTAGCAAACAAAAAATACAATAAAACCTTTGAAAACAAACCCTTACAAACCCGACAACCATTAATTGAAGAATTTCGTTCGCCACTAAACTGTGGTGGAATCGTAAATTGAAAAGAAAAACGTTTTGGGCATTAACGAGCGGTGCGGGCCTCGTGAGGCTGTGTGATGTATGTTACAGCCTTTATGGAACTATGAGAAGAGGTCGCGAAAAAAAACATGCTTTTAGGATATCCTTTTCTTCTTTTTGAGTCACGGATAGGACCACGTTGTTGTCGGACTGTCTGTCAAGACACTTTATCTCGGGAACGCGAGGATTACGGTCCCTTGGAGCTCTGGGGACTAGATGCTTTAACGCGTTCCCTAGATAAAGGGTCATGACAGACAGACGGACAACAAAGTGATCCTATAAGGGTACCGTTATTTATAGGGTTTTATACCTCGAAAGGAAAAAAACAGATCCCTTATCGGATCACTTTGTTGTCTGTGTGCCTGTCTGTCAAGATCCTTTACCTCGGGAACACGTGGAGGTATCGAGTTAAAGACCATTATTTATTTTTTTTTATTTATAATGAACTCACTCTTGACCTCGATCTCGCCTGATGGTAAGCGACAAATCTATGCGGTCAAAAGATATGGCTGTTTATGGCGCAAATTTGTACGAAACGTCGAGAGCTCTTGGCCGGTTTTTGAGATACGGAACCCAAAAAACGTTGCTTAGGATTTTCTCCCGTATTTGTAAGTGTGTTTACAAACATAATATACCGACTTTAACAAGAACACGGTGTATCTACACACAGACACGGGTCTAAATTCACAATTAAAAAGCTTACTACCAGCACCAAAAAAATCATGCGTCCATATAAATTAGAAAATTAATTTAGCACGCGAACAAACAGCATTACAATCAAAAAGATTACTTGAACAGGTGAAATTACAAAATGGAAAGAAAGCTTTTGATGTGAAAATTAGAGACAAATGAAAAATACTTTGTTTTTCGCGCAGTTTTTTTTGGATGAAAACGGAATGTTTGAATAGTTAAGTCTGCTTTTTGGACGAGTGAACCGGTTTAATACTAGAGACTGACTAGAGTGACTAGGGTTGCTTTGGAGGTGTCTAGGATCTATGAAGATGTGGATAAGTCATAAAAGTAGTTTTCTTTCGATTTTTTTTTTGGTGCATGGCTTAAATCATAATTAACGCTGACATCTCGCCTATAATTTAAAAAAAATGCGAATTCTAATGTGACTGTATTTAATTTTCTTGATTTTCATGTTTTATGTCCAACTGTGTGTGGTGTTAACTTTTAGTATAAGTTGATAATAAATAAAAACAAATCTTTCGCTTTTTGCGATGTTAACTAACAGCACTAAAAATCGTTATAACACTGTATTTATTTCGGCTAAGCCAAGTTATTTTGTGCAGAATAAGCGCAAATTCAATAGATTTTTCTCTTTTGATATTTTGTAACCTTCTTTGCAGTTTTTTTTTTAAATAACTTTGCCCCACACTAGTAATTTCTCCTGTATCGTGGGTGCGTTTACAGACATATATACTCACATACACAAACAGCCAGACCCAAAACAACTATCTGCAGGTCATACAAATATTTGTTTCGTGCGGGAATCGAACCCGCGACACGCAGCGCAGCAGTCGATCCCTCAGCCACTGCGCCAACCGTGCCGTCAAAAGATCGTCGAAAGATTAATAACTATCAACACCTTAATCCTGAATGGCGTTTTCAAACAGTCTGAAGACCGACAGAAATTACAAGTACCTTTTACCTAATTCAATAAAAGGACGAGGTTATGTGTTTTCTATCTAACTTGATCTTCAATCTTCAAAAACTAGCATACATAATCAAACTGTAGTCAGTCTAATTTTAGTAAGGCTTTTAAAACGTTGCAGGTTTTTCTGAAGAGATACCGCGGCTTCGGAACATAAAGGGTAACAGAAGAATATTTTTTTTTTTCGGGTGGGAAATCATCTAATGACTTCCCCCGCTCTGGGCGGAGCGGGGGGGCATATCAGACTTGTACTGACTAAAACCCACCCATGTTCCTTCAGTAGCCCTTTACGTTCCGGGGTCGCGGTATCTCTTTCGAACAACCCGCAACCCCGGCAGACAGAAGGAACATGGAGCATGTTTTAGTCAGTAAAAGTCTTATTTGATGATTTCCTGTCCACAAAAAAGGCTTTTAAAACACCACATCAAATTCCCCGAAAAATCTTCGAACATCCTTAACATTAGCACCCTTTTTAATATCCCTCCGTGTGATGGGGAGGAAGGTGCCCTATTAGGTCGGCTTGGCATTTCGACGCATCCCCCTACATACCGCCGTGTACCCTAGCTTTATAATCTACTAGCTTTCGGGTAACGGATGTACCTGGCCCGCCATTTTGATTGTGTCTCAAAATGCCAAAGCTATGTGTAATCTTAGGGGACGTTTTATATTGTATACACTGCAGTAGATATGCGATGCAAAAAACTTGGTAATTCGGGCCATTTTTTTGCTGATGGAAAATCATCAAATAACCGCTCTGGGCGGAGCGGGGGGGAGTGTCTGATTTGTACTGACTTAAACCCTCCACTGTTCCTTCTTTTGCCCTTTATGTTCTGGAACCGTGGTATTTCTTTCGAACAACCCGCAACCCCGGCAAGCGGTGGTCCTGGCAGGCCCCTCTGCATTGCTTTGTAATTTGGGCCTTGGTTCAATTCTCAGCTTAAGATTAGGCCTGGATTCCCAATAAGTGCCCAAATGATGGATATTATAACCGTCGCCTATCACATAGGAATTAAAAATGTGGATCCCCTTAGGGAAAAAAACGGCTAAGTGCATCGGGTTTCGTACGAACTTGCGAACACAAACAGAGTATTTAAGATATAGTTATTTTTTGTACCCTATCACAATGTTGTCGTATTTAACCCAAAGGTTGACTGGTAGGGAATGCCTTATGGCATCAAGTCCGCCTGTGTAGGTACTACTATTACATGACGTACATAAATACGTTACGTAAATAAGCAGTTTTTTTTTCACAGCTGCAAGGAAATACTTGAGTAAATGGTTATTATGTTCAATTCGATACTTCCACGCGTTCCCGAGATGTCTGGAAGCGTCTGGACCGACAGACCGAAGGAGAATTAAGTGATAAGGGATCCAATTTTTCCTTTTGAGGTCCCGAACCCTAAAAATCAGGTAGTTTGATATTTCATGTGACAATGTTGCGTTAGCCTGAAGGTTTTTAAACCCATTACTTACACATGCATCTGATTGTAGGTTAAGGTTTTACACAATATTGCATTTACTTTAGTTTTTCATAATTATGTCCTACGGCCTTGTTGTTTACGGAATAAAACTAAAACTGACAACACGCACTTGTTGCAGCGAACATGTTGTTCTTGAATCTTGTTCCCGGATTGTAACTAGATTGTCTATGTTAATAATTAAAGGCCTGTGGGCGGTGAGCAATGAGTAGCTCACCGTCTGTCCGTCTTTTGACGACAGGCCGTGTCGACGACGCGTTAGTGTTCCACGCGCGCCTCAAAGAGATGTCAGCAAAGCAGAGGGGCCTGCCAGGGCCTCCGCCTGCCGTGGTTGCGGGTTGTTCGAGAAGAGATACCGCGGCCCCGGTACGCAAAGGGCAATAGAAGGAACATGGGTGGGTTTTAGTCAGTACAAGTCTGACATTCCCCCGCTCCGCTGAAGTTATTTGATGATTTCCGGGAATCCGCAAAAAAAAGACTACCTGTAAAAACTGTAATAGATTAACCGCCGGGACGCCTTAACGTGTTAAAGAAACTGTGTTGGTGTGTGTATTATGTTTTTAAATACGTTACTATGTATTAACTTACCTCGTATGAGACTGTTTAACGTCCGTCACAGCACACCATTACAGGTCCAGCTGAAAACCACCGTCGGACACTAGTTGCCCGGCAGTTTGCTGAACTGGGCCTATTTGGCGCAGCCGCAGACACACAATAATTATCTCCTTATTGTGTTTAGAAATAAATTATAAAAAAAAAAATGTTTTCAATTTGTTTTCTCTCTTTGTTTGATGTTGAATGCATTTGTTTCATGTGCCAAATAAACCTAGTTTATACCTTTGTTTCCCTACACTAAAAAAAAAATCCAAGATTGACAACCCCCCGGAATTTGTCACATCACGGAACACCTTTGTGTACTATATCGCTTACTCAAACTCAAGCGTTGGAAAAGAAGTAAATAAAAATCTTAAAACAGAAGGCAATCGGTTCAATTTCTTCCCTTTACCGATTACTAACTCAATGGTTCGAGAGAATATCAAAGAGATACAGAAACTGAGCTCCTTGGGAAAAAATGTAGACCTGCCACGGAATAAAATAGATACAGAATGCCAGGTCCATACGATGACCGAAAAAAGTTGTACACCTTCTACATTTGCACACACAAAATGTTAGCTCCATACAATGAGCTAAATCCGGTGTACATATTCAACGTTTGCAAGTGAGTTTCTAATCATCATGATCATCATCAGTCTTCTGCTCTTATGTCATTTTATTTGAAGTCACCGCAACATGTCTGCTTCTTCCAAATCTGTGGTTCCCTTATTCTAGTTTTATCATCTTTAGTTCAAATATGTATGAACATAGAATGGTGTTCCCGAAAAAAATATATTTATAAACCACTATAATTGTACGATTTAGTTTGTATTACTCAAATTTGTAGTACTCTTTTTATTGGGTTGATATTTCTGAAATTGGACACAACCATCATTATTCATCATCATCATTTTCCTGCCCTTGTCCCATTCTATTTGGGGTCGGCGTATCACGTTTTCTTCTTCCATTCTCCCCGTCAGACGTCACGGCATCATTTACTCCTTTCTCCTTCATGTCATTCCTAACACAATCCATCCCTGGACACAACCAACTACCAATAAAAAAAGAATTTTGAATATGGAACAGACGGCGATATCAGGTGAATATCATTAGCCAGTATCCTTGCTTTCGCTGTACCTGAATCCAGATTGTGTGCGAGCATTTTCGCTCATTCTCTGAACCTTCTGTATCTAACTACTCTATGTTTATTCCATCCAGTACAATCTGTAGATCTAACGCAATTAATTCTCATCTGACCTGTCTCGGCGAAAGTAACCATCCCGGCCACGGTCAGGATGGCTGGCTCGCAAAGTGACCGTCAATGAAGTGCGTGATTTGATTTATTAGGTTAGCCCACTTCTGTTTTGGTGGACAAGCAATGGCTATGAATATGGACTTCTATGGCCGGTAATGCGGATGAGCCTTTGGGTAAGCAGTGAAGCAGAAAGAGGTTAATATCAGATTTGCGTAGGTATAAATATCCCTGCTTTATTTGATGTCTTAAGTTTCTTAAAAGGACAAAATCTTTCTTTTCTTTAACATATACTTGGTTTCCAAACAAAAATAACAAAGGATATAGTTATACGGAAGCGACACCAGGGGCCTTAGTCTGCTATTACAACAGTGTCAGAATGGTCGATCACTGATCGCATAATGGTTGATTTTGACAAGTTTAGTATGTGGTAGATGTCAAAATCAACCATAATGCGATCAGTGATCGACCATTCTGACACTGTTGTAATAGCAGACTAAGGCCCCTGGCCTCGTTTTAATGTTCGTAAATATTTTATATACCTTGTTATATTTTTATTTGGATTCAATAGATGCGGTCTTTCATAATTTCAATGACTACATTGGATATCTCGCTTCCGCTGTCTATTTGCTTGAATCGTTTAAACTACTAAACGGATTTTAATGCAGTTTTCAGCAATAGATAGAGCAATTCCAAGGGTACGTTTATATGTATAATATTCTAGTCTATGTTGATGAAACCGCGGGGTGCAGCTAGTATTGTATAAAATCTTGCTTCTTCAAAAATACCAGTTGTATTGCTGGGGAGTTAGTTCAGTCACTTCTTCATCTCAGCTAAAACACTAGGAAGTGGCGAAGGGTAGGTGTTTTAGGGGAACGGCGTTGTGTAGGTGCGTTCAAAAGTGCTGGTCATCAGCGTAGTTTGAATAAATGTTTTTTTTTTAAAGACGTTGCCTCACTCTGAGAATTTCTCCTGTATCGTGGTTGCGTTTAACACCCAGACCCAGAATAACTATCTGTGGGTAATACAGATATTTTTCCGTGCGGGGATCAAACCCGCGACACGTAGCGCGGCAGTCCATCGCTCAGCCACTACGCCAACAATGCCGTTTCATTATTTCAGTTTCATCGACACAAAAAGAAGACCTGCGTAAATATAAAGATTCCTTTACGACATATCTACCTGTGACCTTCAGCGCCTACTTAAATAAATCTATTCATAACTTACCCCATATCGGAAATACCGATAAAAATACTGGAAATACCTACTCAGTTGTTTTGTCGGCCAAACCTTGGGACAAAAGGTAGTCGGTAAGTCTTTATTATCATTTCTTTCGCCCCCTCATCGCTTCTTGAGCCAGTAATGAATTATTCAGGCTGAGATCCAACGTTTTTGTAAGCCTCCTCCATTTTTGTGTGCGTTATCATGGCGGGACCAGTTCGGTGATTCTCGTTTGGTAAATATTTTTTTGTTATGTGTGATTTAACAAATAAAGTATGTAAGATTTCAAGAAAAGGTAGATTGGAAAAGATTTATCTGGTGTGTGCGCTGCCTGACTTCTAGTCAATGATTGATTGACGGTTGGCAGGGAGAATAGAAGAAAATATCGTGTTGCACCGATACCATGTTACATGAACAGGGGCAGAAAGATGAGGATGGAGTAGCATGTCAGATTTACTGCACATGGATACACACACGGATGCAAAACTTTTATCAGTAGATTATGTTTGCTAACTGTTAATATGATGAATAAATGAAAATCTCGTTTCTGCAATTTCCTGTATGGCTAATAAAATACGGGCATCTGTAGATCTTTGACCATCGTTATGAGTCCGTCAAGGTCTGACAATCTGCCTCATGCAAGGGTAGTACCCTATTCAGTGTCAGGGTTGACGGTCAGATAGGCTGTTACTCCATGTAAAATACTGGTATTCAGCTGCATCCGGTTGGCAAACCGTTGGGCAAGGTTATTGACTATATTTTTTTGCAATGGTTTTTAATGATATTTTTACAATAATTGCAGAAATAACTAAAGGACCTAATATTATTCAAGTAAAAAAGAAACTATCTCACGACCCCGACCATCATGATGCACACATCACCAAAAGCCTGTTTTGCCGTGGACCTAGACTAACATTTGGGATCGACCAAAATACCGACGATTGGGAGCTCAAGGACGTACTAAAGTTACCAATCATTGTGTACTTTACTTGTCTTTTTTCAACTTTTAACTAAATAAACTGGATCTTTTCTTAAGACATTTGGAAAATTGAAGTAAGAAGATTATTTTTTTCTTCTAACCAATAACCATAGATAAGCCAAATTACTTTTAAATTTCGTTTTTAGAGTATGCCTAAAAAAATAAACAGACATAATAGTTATGAATCTTTCATTCGTAAGAACGAGTTATTGTTGACTGCATCACCCATTTTCTCTTGTGGAAACTCGTGAAATCCTCCCGCTGTGGGTGGAGCAGAAGGAAATATCAGTCTTTTAGTGACTAAAACCCATTTATGTTACTTCTTTTGGCCTTTGTGAGTCGAGGCCGCGGTATATCTTTCTAACAACTCGCAACCCCGGCAGGCGGTGCGGGGCACTAAGTTTATCTGAACTGTTATTTTTTACTTGTTTGTTTATTAATCTAAGTTAATAAGTGTAAATTGAATAGATGAATGAATCTCACACACTCACGCAATGTATTTTTTTTTCAATTTTCAGTTGGTATAATTCACACAACAATAGTGTTATACAAGTCTATTTATCATAAAGATCATAAACTCTCCTAAATCACTTTTTGCTAAAAACATTTCTTCACTAAAACAACGAAATATTAGATAAACAATTAATAATCCATCACACTTCTACACCACTTATCTATAAAAAACACCATATCAACCAGACCATGATAAATACGACAGAGGCGATAATCTGTTAATAATTAATATTAATTACTATTGTTCCCATTGTGCGCCCAAAAATCTCTGTAATTGGGAAAAAATAAGATTCATTGTTAAAATCGGATTGTGAGATGTCTCATTAATTTGGTGGCGGGCGCCATTTTGAGGCAAAAAATTCGGAAGCCATTTTGTCGATTTAAAAACGAAATTTGCTGGACTTAGTAATTCATCGTTTGGCATAAATAATTTTAATATTCCTTTGTTGTAAAATAAGAAAGATACTACGTTAGTGAGAAGCCGATAATAATGTATCTTAAGTTTTCATGTCTGTAAGTTATGTGAATTTTAATGAAAAAATATTAAAAAAATACATTATCCATTAAAACTAACAATTTAAAATTCAGCTAAAAAAGCAAGTCAACTGGGAAATGACTGGCAAGACTTTGAGTGCAGAAACACTGAAATTTTGATAACGTTGTTGTTCTGTAAGAGATTGCCTGAAAATACACTGAAACAGCGTTAGGTTCTGTACAGATGAACTACTTTTATAACATAAGACGGCTACAAAAAAGTGTTTAGACGCTCATATTAAACATAGCCATTGTGGACATAATTATTACATTAATAGTACTTTACTCTTTGATGACACGGTTGGCGCAGTGGCTGAGCGATCGACTGCTGGGCTGCGTGTCGCTGGTTCGATTCCCCACGGAACAAATATTTGTATGACCTGCAGATAGTTGTTTCGGGTCTGGCCGTTTGTGTATGTGAGTTTAAATGTTTGTAAACGCACCCACGATACAGGAGAAATTAGTGTGGGGCAACGTTTAAAAAAAAAAAAACTACCTGGTAATACAACCCAAGAACTCACGCTTCGTAGCACACATTAAGTAGGTAAGTTAATCAAAGAGAAAAACCATCATCTGCCTTATAGCTTCCCAACTATGTTAGAGTCGGTTCAGTTTTCAGCCGAATACTGTTCCATTCCATCGTTTTCTTGGTCTTCCTCTTTCATTTGGAATATTTATGAATTAGCTGGCACCAGCGGCTACACCCGCGTGATGTTCGACAAAAAAGTATCATAACATGTGTTATTCCAGACTATAATTTACCTCTGTGCCAAATTTCATCAAGTTTCGTTCAGCCCCTTTGACGTGAAAGAGTAGCAAACATCCATACATCCATCCATCTTCACAAACATTCGCATTTATAATATTAGTAAGTTTTTACTTTGAATTCCTCCATGACCTCTGAATAATGTAATGCATCCGTCAGCACAATATTTTAAGGGCGTAATATTGAGTCCATCAGTTAGTTATCTATAACCCAGTTAGTACTGGACTGGAGCGACTGCCCATCTGACTTCCAACACCCAGTTAGTGCTGGGTAATACGATACCCATTGGTAAGACTGGTTATCAGACTTTCGATACACTGACCTGTAACGACAGTCATAGATCTAAAAATGAAACTACACTAACAGCTTAACGTGCTTTTCGAGGCACAGAGGAAATTAGTTATGTAATGGGTGATCACCCATCTACAGACCAACCTAGGTTAGCGCGGTTTAACCGCTTAAATAGATCACTAGACTAAACAAACGCGCTTAAGATAGAAGGTCTACATTATAAGGTGTCAGATGTCGGGATTTCTGGATACCGAATGAAATGGATAGAAACTATACCAAACCACAGACTGTCTATGGTATCTTCGTTTGTTTTGTCACTTCACAATCACACATGTGGGTCATGTCACCACAAACATCTACGGGGAGACTGCTGTTTTGTGGTTATTATACTCCGCACACAGATAAGTCTGTACTGTACCATGTTACAAATCAAAGACAAGGATATAAGGTGGACTCTCCTAAGGTAGAATGGTAGAAAATGCCTATGGCATAAAGTCCGCCTTTGTACAGTTTTTTACTTATAATCCTTACTAATATTATAAAAGCGAAAGTGAGTTTGTTGGTTTGTTAAGTCTTTACGCCTATATGGCCGAACCGATTTTGATACACATGAATTTTGGTACAGAGATAGTTGGGACCCTGAAAATGGCCTAGGCTAGTTAGCGTTAGCCCAAAGTAACTATGCCACGCGGATGTAGTCGCGGGCGGAAGCTAGTGTTTTAATAAATCAATAAATTTGTGAGGTTGTAGGAGGTAATCTCTGGATCTACTGAACCGGTTTTAAAAATTCTTTTAACTTTATTTGTTAGTGTCATAGGCTATATATAAAGATCTCTGAAGTGGGTGACACCGCTGGGCACAAATAGTTAAGTTTGAAAAAAAAACGGCAAAGTACTCGCGCACTGAGTATTCCATATAAACTTGCGATACACACGGGTATATCTCTTAACGTTGTAGATTTAGAGGGTTGATTTCCCCAGCTTAGAGGCACCACAGACTTGAGTAAATGGTTTTAAATTCAACTCGATACCTCCACGCGTTCCTGATATAAAAGGCCTTGACAGACAGACAAACGAACAACAAAGTAACCCTAAAAAACTATCTGAATCATTCTCCAGCAACACTTTTTTTGCAGAAATTCTGTAGCGAAATAGTGGCTTGTCTGTACGCATCCTTACACCAGCGTTATATTCCACGAATGCAGTAAACTTGCCAAGTTATAGCCTTAACCGTGATTACGTAAAGCAACTGAGCATAATGAATATCATATTATTATTTTCTTAGGCCTTTAACTATTCTGCTAAGAATAATATACTAAGAAGATTTGTAGTCTTTGCAGTTAAATATTAAAGGATTTCTCGGAAGATAGTTTTAAATTTTGTAGGCTATCCAATTATTTTTATCGTTCGTTCCCAGAAAAGTATAAGTGTAAACGGGCTTGCAATATCATCTTGAACGTCTTTGAATATAACTATTATTATTAAAAAATATTAGGTAGTAAAGTGCTGAATGCCGGTGCCAGGAATCCTTACTAATATTATAAAAGCGTAAGTAAGTTTGTTACGTTTTCACGCCTAAATGGCTAAATCGATTTTGATGCATTTCGGAATAAAGTTAGTTGGGTCCTTGGAGACGGACAAGGGCCTTTTTTTTAAAGTGAGATATGAGGGAGAAAAGGGAAAACCTAGCTTTGCTATTACAGTAAATACGGCGCAAGGGCAAAAACTATAAGTTAGTAGCAGGTACCTGCAAATTAGGAAAGGGGAACTGTGTTACCCCGAATTTAACGCGAGCGGAGCCGCGGGCAAAAGCTAGTTTATTATACTGCAATCGGTAGATATTTCTTCTACATCGTGCAGCGTTTTTTTTCGTATGGGAAATCGTCAAAGACCTGCTCTGTGCGCAGCGTAAGGGAGTGTCAGACTTGTACTGACTAAAACTTATCCATGTTCCTTCTTTTGCCCTTTGTGTTCCGGGGCCGCGATATCTCAATCAAACAACCAGCCCCGGGCAGTTATTGTTAAGTTTTTATGCCGTCAAGAAATATCTCTCAGGCAAGCTGGTTGTTGGCGTGCCCAGGCCACCGCCTGCGTCTGGGGTGAGAAAAAACCTTTATGGTTACTCTTTCAAACCCCGTTGTTTAAACTTCTCGCATCTTCCTCTAAGGACGGATAAGTCTTCCATAAAATATGTCCTACTAATATTATAAATGCGAAAGTTTGTGAGGATGGATGCATGGATGTATGGATGTTTGTTACTCTTTCACGTCAAAACGACTGATCGGCGCAGTGGTATATTAGTCTGGAATAATATTTTTAGGATACTTTTTATTCGATATCACGAGGGCAAAGCCGCGGGGCCAGCTAACCTAATTCCGACTTGCTACTAATATTATTTCTTATCCTACTAAATTATAAATCCGAATGTATGTGAGGATGGTTGCATGGATCAAATCAAATCATTTATCAAATCAATCAATGGATCAATGGATGTATGGATGTTTGTTACTCTTTCACGTCAAACGGATCTTGATGAAATTTGGCACAGAGGTTTTAGGGATTATAACACATGGGAAGCTTTTTTTTCGATTTCACGCGGGAAAAGCCGCGAGCACCAGCTAGTCTTCCATAAAACTTCACACACATATAAAACATATCTTCGCATACACACCTATTGTACTATAACCAACAAAGTTTCCCACGATGACAACTAACATCACTTTGGCAAAACAAATTGCAGGACCAAAGCATAAAAATGTTCGCTTTTATACCACCGCTCTGGTCGCTCCTGTCTCCTTTATTTTACTACCCACCCCCCAGAAGTTATACCTTGATGGTACCATTTGTATTCTCGTCTTGGCTTTTTATGCATTAAGATATTGTGTGTACGTGGGTAAAGTTAAGTTCGCAACTATGAAGGTTTTACAGCGAAAAATGGAGAAAGTTGATGTGGTAAGATAAAAATAATATGGTGGTCCTTATTAGCCATCTTTTAATCACGTGGGGTTTTACCACTTTTCTTACTTTTCTCCCTCTTTCACCCTTTTTTGCGGATGGGGAATCATCAATAACCTTCCCCCGCTCTGGGCGAAGCGGGTGGGAGTGTCAGACTTGTACGGACTAAAACCCACCCATGTTCCTGCTTTTGCCCTTTATGTTCCGGGGCCGCGGTATCTCTTTCGGACAACCCGCAACCCCAGCCCACCTTCTCCTTGCCAATACGTTGTGGTTTAATGCCTGTTACACACCTCCGCTGCGAAACAAAAACTGCGAAACCGCTGCGCGGCTTTCGCTGTACAACAGTACTTCACTTACGCGAAACTATTAGCGAAACCTAAAACTAGAACAAATGAAAAATAACAATCGAAATAAAATGTCGTCGCTAACGGAGTCAGAAGAGGAACTAATCTTACATGATATTAATAAAAAAAAAGAAGAGAAAAAAGATTATGTAAAGAGTTACAGTCACGTGAAGAAGTCAGGGTGATTTAGTAAGTACAAAACTGGTCTATTTCTCACTGCTTGTATAAGTTTTTCTGTAACTTCTTTCATATTTCGCTCTCATAAATAGTCGATTGCTACAGACGCGTCCGGGTCACACGCGGAACCGCTCCAAAATAGCGGTCAACGGGCGGAGGTGTAGACGGTGCCTGAGCAAATGAGCGAAATCGTGTTAAAAAGAGACAACATCATAGTCAGTTTTGTACGTTAGAGCAGGGAATTTCGCTCCTTTTTGCCGCTAAAGATCTCACAACTCACAGCGAAACTATTGCGATTTCGCCCTTTAAGTTTCGCAGCGGAGGTGTGCTATAGGCATAAGGCAACCGGTCCTCCCTAAAAATACGTGATGCACAAAGGAGCATCACGTGTATTGTCTATTAATGCAAGAATCAGATAGTTTTAGAACCTGACACTTTCGCTACTCAGAACTCAGCGTATGAGCCCAAAATACATTGTATAATTTGGACTGCGCAGTGAAAGGGTTAAAATAAAGAACGAATATTTTAGTAAAAAATTAGCTTTCATGGGTTTTATAGACATTAAAATAAAGAAAGAAAATAGATTGATTTTAAAATCATGTAAGTTATTTGTAAAAATATTTCACACTAACTGGCACCCGTGGCTTCGCCCGCATGATGATAAAAAAAAGTATCCTATGTGTTATTGCAGACTATAATCTACCTCTGTGTCAAATTTTGACGAGAAAGTGTAACAAACATCCATACATTCATCCATCCTCACAAACATTAGCATTTATTATATTAGTAGGATCTTAAAATTTATTAATGTTATGGTCCCAAGAAAAAAATACAGGTGATTGTCTCATTATCCCCTCCTCCCCTTGTGATTACCCTTTTTTTCTCACCCCTTTCCCCCTGAGACAGCTGCAGGAGGCTGATGTAAGTAGAAATTATTAATTTCGTTGCTGGATCCAAGACAGTGAAATTATTTTTCTTGGACTTCATTGTCTGGACAGTTTTCTGGTGGTGACCACTGTTGATTCACGCTTTCAGGAGCTGTAGTGGTTTAAAAATATTGTGGTGGAATTGACTCAAAAAAAAATTGAAGGAGAGTCGTTTGTCTTGGCATGGACATGTAATGAGGAGAGATGAAGCACGTGTGACTAAAAGAGTGATGGATCTGAATGTTGATAGACGGAGAGCGAGAGGAAGGCCAAAGAAAAAATGAATGGATTGTGTAAGGAGTGATATGAAGGAGAAAGGAGTAAATGATGCCGTAACGTCTGATAGGGGAGAATGGAAGAAGAAAACGTGTTGCGCTGACCTCAAATAGAATGGGATAAGGGCAGGAAAATGATGACTTGACTCAAAAAATAAGCAGGTGGATATTCGTGAGGAAAATTGGAAGGCCTCATAATAAAAAAAGATACCATAAAAAAGGGCAAATCTAATGTAATTAATAAATGAAAGAAACCACTTTCTTCTTAAATACTTAAGTAGGTACTAAAATTATTGTTATTGAAAATGCCTGCACGTGCAAGAGATCCGTAAAGTTAGCGAGGGCAGAGAGTGTTTTTTTTCCAAGGAAAAAACTTGAGGAAATCCATACTTAATCATTTGATTTTGTTATCGTTCAAACTGATTACTTCTCTGAATGTGAAGACGGTCACTTCCTTCTCATGCTAGCGAAGGAGGTGGCCGGGCATTTGAAGGTTAGAAACTCAAACCAACCCAGCCGCCGCAGGAGACACTCCGGGCGTCATGTGCTGCGAGACGACTCCCGGCCACCGTAGCACGAGTCTGTGGACGGTTAGCAATGGATAGCTCACCGTCCAGGCCGTGTGGACGGCGATTTCGTGTTCCACGTGCGCCTGAAAGAGATATCATCAAAGCAGAGGAGCCAGGGCCACTGATGGCGAGAGAAAGAGATACCGAGACCCCGGAACATGAAGGGCAAAAGGAATTTGGATGGGTTTTAGTAATAAACGTCTGACACTCGCTCCCGCTCCAGAAAAAATAGTTAATGACAAGCTTTTGCCCGTGGCTTCGCTCGCGTTAAATTCGGGGTAACACAGTTCCCCTTGCGCCTTATTGACTTGTAATAGCAACGCTAAGTTTTCCCTTTTCTTCCCTCTTTCTCCCTCACATCCCCCTTTAAAAAATTAGCCTATGTCCGTCTCCTGGTTCCCAACTATCTCTGTACCAAAATTCATCAAAATCGGTGTAGCCATTAAAGCGTGCAGAGGTAACAAACAAACTCACTTTCGCTTTTATAATTAACTAGCTGTGCCCAGCGGTTTCACCCGCTGAGGTTTAGGGGTATGAAAAATAGATGTTAACCGATTCTCAGATCTACCCAATATGTACCCAAAATTTCATAAGAATCGGTCGAGCCGTTTCGGAGGAGTACGGTAACTAACATTGTGACACGGAAATTTTGTATATTAGAAGATTATTAAGGATTTCCCATCAGACAAAAAAACAAAGAAATGTTAATCCTACTAATGCCAATGGGTTAAATTATACCCGTACGTTATACAACCCGTGACTTACGACTCACAAGCCGGATAAGAATGACCGACCCGGGTGCACTAACTGAAAGACTAGAACCGTTACGGCAATAACGCCGGGTAGAACGCCGGACCGGTAATAATGTTGCCGTAAAAGATGGCACTGGTGAAAGAGTAATCTAATTGTAGAATTAAGAGTTGAAATCACTCTAAAAATATTTACTTTTTAAGGGATTTCTTAAGAAAATTAACGAGAAAGAGCTTTTCGAGAACGGGGAAAACTGTGTATGTAAAGGGCGGATCAACCTACACAAGCATAGCTTTACTTACAGATCGACCAAAACGGCTGTTATTATTTAGCGAAGAGCTCTTGATACCTATCTACGTAAATAAAAAATGACCCGCACAGCAAATTAGTTTGATTAATGAAAAAAGTTTAATACAATAATTATAGACGCCACAGAATAAAGTATACTAGAAGAACCATTTTAGTTTGTTAGTATTCGTGCTACTAACCTGGCCGAAACTGTTATTAAAATGAATGGGATATAATTTTGTTTAATAAGGTAACTAAAAATTTTAATCACATATAAGTACATTATTTACAAACTACAAATTAATGGAAATTAATTAATTATGAACATATGTAAAAGTATCAAAATGATAAAATAATTATAGGGCGTCAAAAATTCGTCTGCATCGCTGTCAATAGGAAAAGTGCCCAGAAGTCATTAAGGTGAAAGCTCCAACCTACCCGCGAAATTCAAATTTTCTTACGTTTTTTGCAATTTTCAGGCCAGTGCTAGGTTGTATGTTGATTAAAATATTATTCGCGGCTGTAAGACGTATGTAATTATAGAATTATAATCATCAAAATCACCAATACAACCCTCCAAGTTCATAAAGGCGTAGGAAAAAAAAAAAAACAGAAAAAGTCTTTCCTACAGCTTTATGAACTTGGAGGGTTGTATTGGTGATTTTGATGATTATAATTCTATAATTACATACGTCTTACAGCCGCGAATAATATTTTAATCAACATACAACCTAGCACTGGCCTGAAAATTGCAAAAAACGTAAGAAAATTTGAATTTCGCGGGTAGGTTGGAGCTTTCACCTTAAAAGGCCAGCCTTCTGGTCACGAGAAGATTCAACCAACCGCTGAGGTGCTTTGGTTGAATACATTTTATATTCTTTTGGTGCGATTTGGATTCGTTCCCGACTGATAGGCCAGAGAAGGCAAAATACCGAGACAGTTGGAAAAGGAATGGGGGAGGAATTTGCCCAGCATTGGGACAGAATGGCTAAACCACAAACAAATAGTCTGTAGTGTTTGTTAAAATCGATATTTCTAATCTTAATAGTATTATAAATGGAAATGTTTTTGAGGATATGTGAGTTGTTTGTTACTATTTCATTATGATTAAGAAGACATTTGGAAAGCAGGGATACTTTTAATCTCGAACAATACGGTGAGACAAATACCGCGAGCAACGCCGCGGGCATGAGCTGGCAAATAAATATTAAAAGTTAAAATTATACTGTACTATCCAACTGCGCTGTTTTTTTACAGATTCTGTGTAGTTGATCTTCTGACATTTTCTTATTCTGTGACCAAGCTGATTTATCATTTTAACTACCATTTGTCAGCTACATTTTTAATGGTCATTATGTCTGATATACCTAACTACTTAGTTACCATTAAGTCTTCGTTAGGTGAATCTAGATTACCTACGATTTACTTAAGACTATTGTTTATTGCATAAGTTAAAGCTATGTGTTATATTTATAAGTCATTACTTTTTGGTGTATTTTTTTTTAATTGTTTGAACTTTCTTCATTTAGTACTAATTTATTGATGTATAAGTTTCTGTTTTTTGACCGTCCATTACGTTGTGTCACTCAAACATAAAGAAACATTAGTTTTTTTCTTAAAAAAAAAACGAATCCCCACACTAGGAATTTCTCCTGTATCGTGGGTACGTTTCCAAACATTTAAACTCACATACGCAAACAGCCAGACCCGAAAAAACTATCTGTAGGCCATACAAATATTTGTTCCGTGCGGGGATTAAACCCGCGACACGCAGCGCAGCAGTCGATCGCTCTACCACTGCGTCAACCGTGTCGTCAAATTATTCATTTAATTCTGATGAAGCAACAGACAGACAGACGAATAAAAGTTATCCAACAAGTGTTCCGTTTTATTCTTTTGATGCACGGAACCTCAAAAATGCAGGTTCCTAAGTAAAAGTACTTATATATAATTTAATTTAGAATCCAAATAATCTACTTACAAAAATGTCACAAACACAAATTAGGTTCGAAACACAAAGAAATTTATTCTTTGAGCAAGAACATTATAAAAGTTTTTTTTTCAGATGAAAACAAGCCTTACCATACAGTTTGAAATTACAAATATAATTACTTGTATGTAATTTTTGCTTTTAACTTTTTGACTGCGTAAAACAAAGAATTTTTTTAAAGGTTGTCTTGAAAAGATCGCTTTTAGCGATAAGACCGCCCATTGTGTAACCCTATTTTATAAGTTGTACACTGTTATTATTGTCATTTGTATGGTGTACCTACATAATAAAGAATATTCTATCTATCTATCTATTTTTAAAATATGCTCGCTCCTATTACATGTTACTTAATATGTTTCTAAATATAAAAGAAAGGCGTGTTAGTCACACTATTTATAACTCAAGAACGACTGAACCGATTTGGCTGAAAATTGGTGGGAAGGTAGCTTTGAACTTTTTATGTAGGTAGAGTAGATAGGTAGGTATACAGTTTAGTTTTTTTCAGTTTAGGGTAGGGTGGTAAAACCTGCATTGCAACGCATGCCGGGCACAGCCAATATATCCTACTTTTAAATATAATTATATACTCTACAAAACAGCTAAACGTATCTTGATGAAATTTGGCATAGAGATAAATACCTAGTAGTCTGGAATAACACATAGGATACAATTTTTTTCGATCATCACGCAGGCGAAGCCGAGGGCGCCAGCTAGTAATTATTTAATAAATCATAATAAAGAAGAAAGGTTAACATGCTCTCTCACGCTGTTATTAAACAATTAATTAATGCTCTTTAAATCACGAATGCTAGGCGAAAGCGAGTTCCATAGCCTGCTTCTGTGGAAGAAAACATCGCGAGTTAAGCCAACTCAGAGACCCATGGGCGGTATAACCTGCAGGAGTTGGGGGTTGTTCGAAAAAGATATCACAGCCCCGGAACATAAAGATCAAAAGAAGGAACACAGGTGGGTTTTAGTCAGTACAATTCTGACACTTCCCCTCGCTCCGCCCAAAGCAGGAGAAGTTATTTGATAATGTCACACCCGCAAAAAAATGGGCGGCATAAAAACTGTCCCCAGGTTAGATACTAACCACACGATATACCATAGAAGGGAGACTAGACCTAACTACAGCCCGCATTGAACAACAAATATACATTGATTGATCCTAGTCTACACACTCAGCACTTAAAACCCAGTTTTGTAAGCAGAAAAATAAAAGAGAGAGAAGAAATTATCAGCCTTCAAAGTTGAAAGCTCTAGGGCACCTAATTTTCGCATTCTTTAGTAAAATAGGTTCTAGAATAACTAATTGTGGCTAATAGTAGTCTGTTAAACAGCTATTACAGACGGCCCTAATTTCTACGCCCGAAGGATGCATGACAGCGTAATATCCATACTAACGCGTTGACGCAGTGGCTGAGTGATCGACTGCTGCGCTGCATGTCGCGGGTTCAATCCCCGCACGGAACAAATATTTGTATGTCCTACAGATAGTTGTTGAAGGTCTGGCTGTTTGTGTATGTGAGTTTAAGTGTTTGTAAACGCACCTACGATACAGGAGAAATTCTAGTGTGGGGCAACGTTTTTTTAAGAAAATATTATGAAACTTAAATATTACTTATTTGTCTGTCTATGTGCTATGTTTTTAATGCCTTAAGAACTGCACATGTTACGACGTGATTGGCTCACGGATAGACCATGACCTGGATCGGGTATCAACATCAGCTTACAGCAGTCCATCGAACCAAGGCTTTTATCTCCACTATCATCCTGTGGAATCGTAGGCTAACTAACTCGAGGACAAATAGGATAGTTTACATCCCAGTAGTAAGTTCCTGTGGGATACTTCCTGATCTAAACACAGGCGTATTCGCAAGTGAAAGCTAGTTTAAAAATCACAGGTAAAGGCAGACACACACGGAACGCTTGCAACCCACAGTTAAGGGCGAGTCGAGCATAACAGAGTAATTTAAGTAGACAGCCGAGCGTGCAGTCCCGCTGGACTGACGCACTCGCGCCAGTGACTCGCCTGCCAGTAGTTTAGAGCTAATGTACGGTACGGGGAAGCGATGAATGGGCATTGTTGGACTTACATAGGAGTGAGATGCACTGATTGGTCTTTGTTTAGTCATTGGTAGATAGCAGTTATTTCCTTTGTTTTAAATTAGGAAGGTGCAAAGTTTTTAGGTAGAGACATCAACATTCAAAAAAGCTAAACTAAAGGAATACATTATAAGCTTACTCACTCGAAAATTCGAAAATCAAAAGTACATTTTTTGTTTCTATTAAGCTGGTAATATTATCAGGAATTTTTGAAGGTTAAAAACAAAAGACAGTGCCAACAGAAGGAAGAAGATCGAACCAACTCCCAAGCAAAAGCTCTTAAAATTAAGCTTCCAGGCTGCTCAACTGCCAATTTGCTGGAACTCCGGCGCAAAAATAAATCAATCTTCATAATTAACACAAAAACATAAACAAAACTTAATAACTGTAAACATATTCTTCATTAAACCATCGTAACTTAAGTCGAGAACAAAACATACGTCCCGCAGCGCTGGACGGATGTACTCGCGCCAGCCACTCGCCCGGGTGCTACTTTTGCAGTAATATATGGCGGGCGAGTAATTGATGGTGATTGTAGTTGGCGCTAAATAGTGGCGCAACGTGCCAATTCGTCTCTGATAACGCAAGTCTGGTTTGTATGTTGATTTATGATATCAATGAGGCTAATTTCGTTTCCATACTAGCAAGTTGGACTAGATCCTAGTCTAGACCAGTAGATTCGGAGCAAAGTAACTGTGACAGACACACTAGTGATCTTAGAAGGCTTCCGTAAATTCGTTTAGACGTACAGAATCCTACAAACATAATTAAGCTGCAATGTGGGCTTGTTTAGGTATTCCTGCCGGGTTGTTCGAAAAAGAGATGCCGCGTCCCCGGAACACCAAAAACAAAAGAAGAAGAGTGAGATGGGTTTTAACCAGTACAAGTCTGACACTCTCATCCACTCTGCCCAGTACAAGAGAAGTCATATGATGACCATTCGACAAAAAATGGTTTTTTATGATTTCTTAGTATCACTATGAAAATTATTGGAGATTTTATATAAATCGCACCTCAAGTTAATTTTAATTACAAACTATCGGACCTCAAAATCATATTTTCTAAGCCCCAAGTTACCTTAAACAGCTAATCACTAACTAGCTAACACTTTATATATAAATCAACACTGGACCCATAAAACCAGTCACTCAAACTTTTACTAGCGCTAGTTACTATCCCAATCAAACGCAGCAATAAGGCGCAGTCCCCAAAGAAAGTAATATGCTATAGCGCACGTAAGTGCTAGCTTAAGGCGCTATCCTTACTAATATTATAAAAGCGAAGGTGAGTTTGTTTGTTTGTTTGTTACGTCTTCACGCCTACATGGCTAAACCGATTTTGATGAGTTTTGGAACAGAGATAGTTGGGACCCTGTAGACGGACATAGGCCAATTTAAAAAAAAAAGTGGTATATGAGGGAGAAAGCGGGAAGAAAAGGAAAAACTTAGCGTTGCTATTACAAATCAATAAGGCGCAAGGGCAAAAACTGCAGGTAGCAGGTACTGTGTTATACCGAATTTAACGCGGACAAAGTCGCGGGCAAAAGCTAGTTCAGTATAAAACCTTACGTTTGTACATTTTTAAAGACTTAAGCCTCATTAAGTAAGAAAAAAATAAACTACATCTTTAAGCTAATCATTAATGTTCGATATTCTGTCAACACTTAATTCAACGTCATGTCTTTTGTCTTTATTTTGTAAAACCCATAAAATCTCCTTGTGAGGGAAATTCTAAACTAACTTTTAAAAGTCATTTCAAGCACCTTTCGATCTAAAAGTCACGTTCGTTTAATTGGGAGATTAGACTTCTAATAGATAATTGAAAAATAGAACTATTAAACATATAGTATAGACTGCAGCTCTCACAAAGGTTACAAATCTGATTTGACATTTGTAATATGACATGAACCAAAGAATGTACCTTTTTAAGAGAAAATAAAAATCTATTTTATTTTATTGAAGTTTTTTTTTTGTTCAAAACAAACAAGGCGTTAATTTATTTATTTTACAGAATTGCGTGATTTTAGCTGGCTCAGGTGGCGTGGTTGAGACGGTTCGCACCGAATATCCAAAAATAAAGAAGTTTAGGCACAAACCATTTTTGCAGAACAACATAAATTTTAAAACATGCAAATACATACATAACACCATTATACTTCACTGAAATATAACTATTATGTTCTTTAACTTATCTAAAGATAAAAACATTTTTTTAACAAAAATTGCTTATGAAATTATACTTTTTAAAAAATAATTTCAAGGCCGTTTGCTAGGAGCGAGCGCCTTAATTACCGCAACAATTGTCTCGCTAGTGTTGCCCGTTGCGGTTTGCGGTTCAATTTTGCTTCAAGTTGCGTAGTTGCGGTACCGCGCACCGTTACGTTGCGGCCGTATGCGTAATCATCGTAATACGGTTTAATTTTATGCGAAGAATGTGTAATTTAGTTTTAGTGTTAGTACTTTTTCGCGTAGAGAAGTTCATGGATTGTTTTTGTTTCTGTCTTTTTGTATGCTGTTTAAAGTTATGGTTTGAATTCTAATTAGCTGGTGGATTCTAATTTTTTTAATTTTTTTACACGTTTCCCCACACTAGGAATTTCTCCTGTATCGTAGGTGCTTTTACAAACATTTAAACTTACAGCCAGACCCGAAACAACTACCTATAGGTCAAACAAATATTAGTTTCGTGCGGGGATCGAACCCGCGACACGCAGTGCAGCAGTCGATTGCTAAGCCACTCCGCCAACCGATTATTATAAATATAAAAGTCTGTGGCGATGTATGGATGTACAAAAATACGAATTAAGATTAAATTCGGAACACAACATCAAATACTATCTATTAATTTCGGTTGAACAAATCAGTAGGACGCGATGAAAAATATTCTGATGTTTAATCCTTCTTTTTCTCGCTTTACTGTCCCACACCTGGTGATAGGCCTCTTTTATTCCTTCCACTTTTCTCGTTGTTGCATCTCTTCTCACTAATTGACGAGAAAACCATCAATGGGGTACCGCCATCTTCTCCTCGGTCTCGGTCTTTCTGCGAAACCGTGATACTAGCGAAAGACAGTGGAAGGAAGGTGGCCGGACGTTTGAGGGAGAGAACCTCAAAACAAACCAGCCGCCGCAAGAGACGCTCCGGGCACCGCGCGGCGCGATACGACTCCCGGTCACCGTAGACGCTGGTCTCAGAGATGTCAGCAAAGCAGAGGGGCCTGCTAGGGCCAATGCCTGCTGGGGTTGCGGGTTGTTCGAAAGAGATACCGCAACTCTGGAAACATATAGGGCAAAAGAAGGACCATGGGTGGGTTAATCAGTAAAACTCCCTCTACACTCCCCCTCCGTGCGGAGCGGGGAAATTTGCAGCTTTCAATTTGTAAATACATAGTTTCATTTACAGAGGGATATTTTAAATCATTTACTTTAAATTCCACCATCATTGCATGCACTGAGTTAAAATAAATACCATACTTAGCTACAATACAAAAAAACAACAGACAAAATTGTATGGAATTGCAATGAATTGTTTTCATTTAATTATTTATTTAAACACAACTTACGTAAATATGTTACGGGTTTAAATCCATTATAAGAAGCTTTACTTGAAATTGTATTTTATATAAATAAAATATTATTTTTGAAATATAATTTTTTATGAATTCTGCGGTATGAACAACATTTAATGTATTATTTAATTTTTTGCTTTATATTAACATAAAATGCAATGGCACTTGCGCAACAGTGAAAAATATCTGTTGAAAAAATATGCAATAGATTACGAATGCTTTTTATAAATGTCTCACCTCAAGTCCTTATATACTAATCAATAGATTACAGTATATTAGTTAAGACACTTGACTAAACCAATAAACAGTCAATTTTTCTCTACTTCTTATAAATATTTAAAACAGGACAAACTTGTGATATAAACGGCTATATCTTTTGACTTGATTTTTTCACAGCTCCAAGGGACCATAGATTTGAGTATATGTTTTTAATTTCAACTTGATACCTTACGCGTTCCCGATATAAAGGGCTTTGACAAACAGACACACACACCAAACAATAAGGGTTCCGTTTCATTTTTTTTTGGGTACGGAAAACGTAAACAGAAAAAAACTTGATTAATTCGCATTTATTATAGTACTAGCTTTTGCCCGCGGCTTCGCTCGCGTTTAATTCGGGGTAACACTGTTCCCCTTTCCTGATTTGCAGGTACCTACTACTTTTAGTCTTCCCTCTTTCTCCCTCATATCTCAATCTTTAAAAAAAATAGCCATGTCCGTCTCCAGGGTCCCAACTATATCTGTACCAAAACTCATCAAAAGCGGTTTAACCATTTAGGCGTGAAGACGTAACAAACAAACAAACTCACTTTTGCTTTTATAATATTAGTAGGGATTCAATAACAAATTACTATGTTTCTTTTTCCAGGTGAAGTCAACCCTGCAATGAAACTATCAACAACAACAATTCACAAAGAAACAACAAGAAATCACAGATACAGCGAACAACAGGCAACGCCTGGAGCCTCCAGCTGTATTAATAAGCCGACACAGATTGTCCAGGCGAGACAAATAGAGCGATTTATATTATACGCTATTAAAAACTGTACAAGTTATAAGGTCTTAGCGATTTCTTACCGACTGCGCGACTAAAAAAGAAGGATGCAATTTTTGTAATTAAGAAGTGCTGTGATACAATCTTCGTGTCTAATAAAATATTATTTTGCTGCCACACCTACAGTAGCTAAGACACTTTCTCGAAATTATATTTTTTTATTCGAGTCATTTTTATGAAAAGTAAAAGTAATTGACATTTGTGGTAGACGGCGAATTTGTCAAATGTCAGTTTGAGATGGTAAGAACTTGATTCTGATGACTTCTGTCTTAGTAGCAGTTTTTTTTTGGGTGGGAAATCATCAAATAACTTCCTTCGCCCTGGACGGAGCGGGGGAGAGTGTCAGACTTGTGTTGACTAAAACCAACCCATGTTCCTTCTATCGCCCTTTACGTTTCGGGGCCGCGGTATCTCTTTCGAACAACCCGCAACCCCGGCAGGCGGTGGCTTCTTGGCTCTTCACATGTCTTCTCGTCGGAAATGCTTCTAGCGTTTGTCTCTTTTTAATTAAATCATGGAATGTATGCTCTTTTTCATTTACAACATGATAACTTCCTTATTTTCCCGCTTATAGCTCGTGGCTTAAGTCTTAACATTACAAGGACTATTAAAAATATAACACGCGTCCGTTTTACCCCGAGTTGAAACAAAATTGATTGTTTATTACTCTTTTTATTTGCGAAAGCAAAATAGAGCGACGAAAATTTTTAAATATATATTTTTATTTTTCTCTTTTGTGTAAAATTACACCGGCATTTGAGGGTTAATACGTTTATTAACATATTTGCCCCTTTATAAGTGGGGGCATGAAATTTTTATTATAGTCTGTTTGCTTGCATAATTAATAAATTGCGGCATCAACCTTTTGCGTTGGGCTTTGTTAATTAAATGGGCTGCTAAATATTATATTTTTGTTTTATAATAATACCCCGTCAGGGAGAGATAATAAGTTATCCCGCGGATTGCAAAGAGGTCAATTTAAAAGTTTACAAAACTCAATACCATGAACTTTTTATTTTTATTGAAAAAAATCCTGCAACCACGCAATGCTTTTGTACAAAATCTATTCTAAAAGTAATTCTAATAATTTGCATATGTATGCAAAATATGCTAACGTCTGTACCCCGTCACTCTTTATTCTCAGGGACAGGTTTTTTAAAATTATTTCAATGTACACACCCTCGAAATGCATATTTATTGGAGGGTAGAATGAGTTTCAAATATTCATCGTATGTTTTGTAAACACCTGTTTAATGAAAAAAACACTTATTTACATAATGCATAACTTTACATCTATTGCTTAAAATAATAATCAAAATGCTAGTCTTTGTAAGAAAAATGCAGAAAAACAGAACCTAACGTTTCACGTAATACGTTCATAAAGATCACGTAACCGAATATTATTAAACATTTTCAAACAAAAATCACAGCGAAAAATTCAAAACCAGATACCCGCAACAATACAAACTAAAACACCGCAAAAAAAGCGTTATAACACGCAGAAATTGTCCAATTACATTGAACAAAAAACCGCGGAACGCCATCGGACGCGAATGTTCTCTTTGACCGCTAAGCCGTCCAAAAAAAAAAGAAAAATGCTACCGATAGCTACACAGCCCTATGACAAATATAGGTTACCAGTACCCGGTTGGCTCATGCGGACGTCAAAAACACCCGGTCGCCGCGAACGGGTTGAAAAAAGACCCGTAATGGTGGTTTCACATGGACGATATTTTTTCTTTTTCTAAAATCATGTACAAGGATCTGTTAAAAGATAAAACGGCAATAAATTGGTTGTTTGTTTTCAATTACGTTTGGTAAATGTATTTTTTGATAACGATCAGAGTTTCAAGTGCGTTTTTGTTTGTAAATCAAATTAAGAAACAATTTGGTTTTGTTATTACGTTTAAAATTGTATTTTTTGGTTATTTTTTTTTTTGTGAATTGAAGAAAAGAGATAAGCCATAAAGAAAAATACCAATTTTTCTCTTCATTAAAATCGCTTTCAAGATGCGAACATAACTGGATTATTCTTTATCTGTCTGGGCCTTAATTCCGTTGACATGGTGGTTTTTAAAAAAAATAGGTTGTATTTATTATTTTTAAATCGGACTGTATAGATCAAGTTATATGAACCATTTTTTTAAGTAGCTTCGTTTAAAGAATAATCCTGCTTTTAGAACCATAGCGGTCAAATTGTGGGTAAAATACAATATGTTTACTTTTAGGTACGCTTTGAGTAAAGCTTTTGGTCACAGCTTTGATATATTTCATCATTCACCAATGAATTTCGGGTTTACAATACAATAAAAACAGTAGATACTTTAAAACAAAGTTCACATTGTGGATGATTTAATATAAAAAAAAAATGGAGTTTCAGAGACAGCCCGCATTCAACGGGTTATATCTGAAATTATCCAAATAAATCATTTTGCCCTTATGTTATCAAGTAGCGGCCAATAAATTCCAGTTTATTCAATAAATCGTGGCTTACTTCAAGTTTGTTTGTCTTGCAATACATAAAACATTGTTTTTGGTACATAATATACAGATATATACCTATTTGTTTTCGGATTTTGTTCGGAACTTGGCGAAGTGCTCGTTGATTCGGAAGTGTGAGAAAACATTCATTTTCTGAAATGAAAATGTTTTGAAATGTTTCTTGATTTTACATAACTTAACATCACGCCTGTAATCTCTGAAGGGGTTGGGCAGAGGTGTACCTAATTGAACACCCAAATTTCGCCAGTTTTTTAAGTCTCATGTAGTAGGGGCCAACCCATCCTGCTCGGGTTGCAGGTTGTTCGAAAGAGATACCACGGCCCGGGAAGATTGCAAATTATTTGAAGACTAGCTTTTGAACGCGGCTTCGCTCGGGTTAAATTCAACACAGTTCCCCTTTCCTGATTTGCAGCTACCTGTAGTTTTTGCCCTTGCGCCTTATTGATTGTAATAGCAAAGCTAAGTTTTCCCTTTTCTTCCCTCTTTGAAACAAAAATTAGCCTATGCCCGTCTCCAGGGACCCAACTATCTCTAAACCAAAATTCATTAAAATCGGTTTAGACATTTAGGCGTGAAGACGTAACAAACAAACAAACAAACTTACTTTCGGTTTTATAATATTAGTAAGGGTTTACATTATTCGCGCGAACCACCAGTCTGTGGAATTTACAGCCAGCTTCTCTGTTCCCCGATAATTATAATCTGGATCTCTTCAAAGTTCGAGTGTTTTTTTTTAAGTAAACGTGCTGCTCCATAGGCTGAGTCATAGCTTCGCTTCACCCGAGTTGCGGCCAAAACACGCAATCCTATTTAATATAAAAAAAAAATTGAGAAATAAAGGTAACATCCTGTTTTTTTCTGAACATTTCGTCATTCACCCATTTATTTAGTTACTTAAGTGAAATTTGGAAAACCCACCCAAATATTGCTTTAACTCCTCAAAAACTCCACAAATCATAGTCAAGATCCCAGAATCCGTTTGGAACAACCAGTTTCCAGTTAACTACAAAACTGCAAAGCGTGAAGATAAATCTAGGCTTGCTGAAGAAAAAAAAAAACCGATCAAGTGTGAGTCGGATTTGCGTAACGAGGGTTCCGTACAAACTTGCGACATAAACGGCCATATCTTTTGACTGCGTAGACTTAGAGGGTTGTTTTATTAACAAACTTGAATATTTCATCTAATATATAAAATTTCCGTGTCACAATGTTAGTTACCGTACTCCTCCGAAATGGCTGGACCGATTCTTATGAAATTTTGGGTACATATCGGGTAGGCCTGTGTATCGGCCAACATCTATTTTTCATACCCCTAAGTGAGCAGCGGGTGAAACCGCTGGGCACAGCTAGTTTTATATTATAAAATTCTCGTGTCACAGTGTTAGTTACCATACTCCTCCGAAACGGCTGGACCGATTTCAACGAAATTTTATGTGCATATCGGGTAGGCCTGTGTATCGGCCAACATCTATTTTTCATACCTTTTCCTAGAAAAGGAGCTGAGCAGCGGGTGGAACCGCTGGGCATAGCTAGTATTTATATATTTTTCTTGATTATTTTTCCGACCCAAATATCGACCAATAGAATTGCACCATTCGACGTCACGTGGTACAACCTACATGGTATTATACTGAACATTTTTTGAAAATTTTCTCTGGTCGTTGTTATGCATAAAAAACAAAACATCCAGTCAAATTAACCACACGTCAAACTGACAGGTTGAATTCAATTGTGAAAATTGGAGATTTTGCATGAAAATGAGTCGATTTGGAGTTTGTGCAATTCTATTAGCCGACATTTGGGACGGAAAAATAATCCCCCGAATACCACACGAGCTTCAAAATTATCTGGCATTTCCCGATAGGTTCCCTGCAAACAAATAAAATCGTCAAGTTTTTCAGGAAAAATCACTCACGCTTCGCGCTCGTGATTTTTTAACCTGAAAAGAAATACTTGACTCCTTCATTTGTTTGCAACGAACCTATCGGAAAATACCCGATAATTTTGAAGCTCTTGTGGTATTATATGTGAATATTTCAACTTGATATCTCAACGCGGTCCCGAGATAAAGGGTCCAGACAGACAGTCAGACAGACGGACAACAATGTGATTCTATAAGGGTTCTTTCTGTTTTTCCTTTTGAGGGACAGAACCATAAAAAAACCGGGAAACTGCGAGTCGGACTCGTACACCGGGTTCCGTACAAACTTACAACATAAACAGCCATATCTTTTGACTACGGGGACATCCTTACTAATATTATAAAAGCGAAAGTGAGTTTGTTTGTTTGTTACCTCTTCACGCTTTAATGGCTAAACCGATTTTGGTACAGAGATAGTTGGGAACCAGGAGACGGACATCGGATAATTTTTTAAAAAAAAGTAGGATGTCAGGGAGAAAGAGGGAAGAAAAAGGAAAACTTAGCGTTGCTATTACAAATCAATAAGGCGCAAGGGGAACTGTGTTACCCCGAATTTAACGCGAGCGAAGCCGCGGGCAAAAGCTAGTAGAGATATAATTCATTATAACATCATCATCATTTTCCTGCCTTGTCCCATTCTATTTGGGGTCGCCGCAACACGTTTTCTTCTTCCATTCTCCCCTATCAGACGTCACGGCATCATTTACTCCTTTCTCCTTCATATCATTCCTTACACAATCCATCCATCTTTTCTTTGGCCTTCCTCTCGCTCTCCATCCTTCAACATTCAGATCCATCACTCTTTTAGTCACAAGTCGTATAACAAAATGATCCAATAAGGGTTCCGTTTTTCCTTTACAGCTACGGAACCACAAAAAAGATGGCGGCAAAATTTTGTATGTGTGGTCATATCTCAGATAGTCTGGCAAAACGCCAACAACTAGTGTTGAGGACGCGGTAGTTGTAACCATGCCTTACTGCATGCAAGCTGGGCTTCCAAATAAATGTTACGGTGTTTCAGACCATGTTTCAAACGGTTAGGTCGTGAATATATCAGGGAGTTCCTCTAAGTTTAGAAATGGAGCAAAAAGGGATGGGATACAAAATGTAACGGCGGTGAGAGGGTTATCTTTTGGGTGGAGATGTGGCAAATATTTGAGGGTTTTTAAAAAGGAAAAACCGGAACAGTTATTGGATCACTTTTTTGTCTGTCTGTCTGTCAAGACCCTTTATCTCGGGTAAACGTGGAGATATCAAGTTGAAATTAAAACCATATACTCAAGTCCGTGGTCCCTTGAAGCTGTGAAAAAATCAACCGTTTAAGTCTAGCCCATGTACCTTCTGTTGCCCTTTATGTTCCGGGGCGGTGGTATCTCTTTAGAACAACCCGCAACCCCGGCTGACTATCGTCCTAAGTTTAAATCCATAAATCTAGTGACATTCAAATAAACACTCCTTCACTCAGAAAAATCTGTACGGTCAACAATAAACAAACTAACCTTATTTTATAAAAAAAAAATCGTAACACAATAACTTATCCGGGTAGGCGTGTACGATAGTGTCACGTGTACAGTCAGCAAAATAGGCCGCGGTCGGCTAACTAGGTTACGAGGTACGAGTCTGAATGTACCTGTGTGGCAAACGCAGTGATGTTACGACTTGAGTTCCGTATAGTGGAATGATAAAAGGGATCCTTTAGGTGAATACTTGTAATCAAGAGAAAGAGGCGATAGAATTGGGCAATAGGGTTCAATAGGGGTCTTGATTGTTAGTGGTTCTTCGGGCATTGTCCTTTGAATTGAAGGCACGGTTGGTTCGCAGTGGCTGAGCGATCGACTGCTGCGCTGCGTGTCGCGGGTTCGATTCGTTATATATTTTGTTATAGTAGTTTCGGGTCTGCTATAACAAAATATATAACGAATCGAGGGGGAGCTCGTGGCTAAATAAATAGTAGCCGCTCGGGTCGATCTTTAGGTTAAGCCGCGCTTGCCTAGGTTGGTCTGTGGATGGGTGACCACCCGTTACATACCGAGTTTCCTCCGTGCCTCGGAAAGCACGTTAAGCCGTTGGTCCCGGCTGTCATTTGAAGATCTTTGACAGTCGTTACAGGTAGTCAGTGTTCCGAAAGTCTGACAACCAGTCTTACCAAGGGGTATCGTATTACCCGTATTACATACATATTATAGATAAATCACACCCAGACACAGAACAAACAATCATGCTCATCACACAAAGTTTGTCCTGGGTGGGAATCGAACCCACGACCTCCGGCTCCGCAGTCAGGGCCACTAACCACTAGACCAACAGGCCCGTTAATCTATACGTAATTGTTGCAAAAATGGGTCCTTATAAATGTATCTATTGTAATTTTAAATAAAATGTAACGTGTAAACAATTGTTGACTAAACTAAATAAAACAAAACAAATACTGATATTTTGTTATCCGATTCACACCGCGAAAATATTGACGTTACGCTTTGACCAATTGTCGTTCATGGCAGCCAATCTCACCGGAGGCTACTAGGGCTTTCAAATACCGGATTTTTTCAATACCGGTATCAGTACCGGTATTAGAAATTTCAATACCGTGATCACGTGATCACGGTATTGAACTCAAGTTTTTCAAGCTTTTTAAAAAAAAATTAACTAGCGCTTAACTGTCATCCCTTCTAAGGGATTCTTCTAAGGTTCATAAAAACTTTAATTAGGGCATTAATTTTTATTAATTGGAAACAAAAATACGCATTTAAATGGTTTTCCATTTAAATACGTATTTTTGTTACCAAATCAGTCTTTATTCTCTTTTAATAGCATAACAATTTGGTATTGATTGATTATAGGACTAGGATTTATAAACGTTATCAAAACTTAAACTAAATGTAATATCGCAGTAGGCAATTAACTTAGAATATGAAAATTACAATGATAATGAGATCTATATTTATTGTTACAGCAATCATTAGGTTTTCATTTTACTAACGCTATTATACCTATTTATTAAAAAAAAAAACAATCATAAAATCCAAAATTAAACAAGTAACAAAATAAATCAAATAATACTTTGTAAAGCTGACAAACAATAATAAAAATGTTGTTTTATTATTATTTTGAAAGTGTGATCGCAAAAAAGAAAGTGCATTTAGGTCGAATCAGAAAGCGAACTTCTTAGCCTGTTACATAAATAGCCTGCTGACGAAAAAGCACGCTCTGCTTCAACACTTGTTGGTACAACAGACAGTAAATATTTGTATGCCGCCGATAGAAATATCTCACGTCCACCCCCAGCAGTTTCAAAGACACACATCTCTACTCTTATTATTGATCTAAAATCAGTGCTTGTGGTTACAGCCGAGGCAGCATCCTTACTTTTAGGCAATTTAGAAATCTCCCTTTCTAATTGCTTTTGTATGGACGTGTCTTCATTTTCACAACTTGAAGAAGAAGAAGAAGGTTCTTCTATCGTCATATCAAGCCATATTCTCACTGTCTCTTTGAGACTGTCTTGTTATATTATTATTATATTTTAAACATTAACTATAATACCTATCTAATTAATAATACCACCAATACCGTAATCACGGTATTGGCTCGTCAGTACCGGTATTGAAAAAAGACCAAAATATATCCGTGATTACGGTATTACGGGATCCCGTAATACCGGTATTGAAAGCCCTAGAGGCTACCCTGATTCACCTGTTGGTCTAGTGGTCACAAGCGTGACTTCTGAGCGTGAAGTCCTGGGTTCTATGTTAAAGTGCGCTTGGGTTTATCATCAGGATTTTTTGATCGAATAATAAATCACTTTTACTTTATTCGTAGCCGGACATATTTTGTTACATCGTAAATCGTAATGTTTGGGCAGAGACAAAACCATAGACAACAGAAAAATAAATTTACTTAATAACAACAGTAGCAGTCACAGAGTCTGGATATGCTGCTGCTTAAAAAAAACACCGAGTTAAATTTTCCGACCTGGGTATTGAACCCAGTTCCTTACACTCTGCTGTCAAACTTGTGCCCACAATAACATTGGAGCAACAAAGCCCGTAAACTTTTGTTTTCTCCAGATCCTTACATTTTTATATATATGCGCAACGGTTGCAAGTACAGACGCCTGCACACCAAGCTATCCGAAACTGTCAATTTTTCCCAATAAACCTTGAACCTAATACTTTAGAAATAAAGTCGAAAATCTATCAAAGAAATCTGACAGATTGTAGTAGCTTGATGTGCAGGCGTCTGTACCTCTAGTGACCTTTTGACCTTTTAAGGGTTTCGTACCTCTAAAGGAAAAAAACGGAACACTTATAGGATCACTTATTTGTCCAACTATCTCTCAAGAGCCTTTATCTCGGGAGCGCGTGGAGGTTTCATAATGAAATGTAAAAAATATATACGCAAATCTGTAGATGAAAAAAATAACCCTCTAAGTCTACGCAATAAAACGATATGACCGTTTTATATCGCAAGATTCTTCCGAACACCGGGTACGGGAGGGCCCATCCTTGGCTCAATTTAAAAAAATCAAAATCATTTATTTCAGGCCAGTTACAGGCACTTTTGAATTATCGAAACATTGACAACAATTAAAATGAAGCTACAGTCCCAGTCACAAGGCTTTTTTGGCTTAATTTATTAGCCTTTGAAGTCATGTTCCACCGCTGGGCAAAGACCCCATATCTTTTCATATACTCTTTATCCACGTCATTTTGCCTCCTCTTTCTGTACTGGCAGCGAACGTCGATGCCCAGGCTCCCATTATGCCTAATTCCATTTGAGCCTATCTGCATTTTTGGCTACATACTCTTGACCTTTATCTAATATATAAAATTCTCGTGTCACAGTTTTCGTTCCCATACTCCTCCGAAACGGCTCGACCAATTCTTATGAAATTGGGTACATATTGGGTAGGTCTGAGAATCGGCTAACATCTATTTTTCATACCCCTAAACCTCAGCGGGTGAAACCGCTGGGCACAGCTAGTACCTCAAAAAATCTACAACAGTTTCCTTATGCCCCAAATCTTTCATTCCCCATCGCATAACCTTCAGAAGCATACTGCCGGATATCCCCTATTTCCTCAGCTCTTTGAGCAGCGTAAATAGGCGTCTGACGCGTTCTAACGTCAATGGCCGACTGACGTGAACGAACGTCCAATTTGGCGTCAATTTGACGCGTTATTATGACATTTTGACGTCTCTATGATTGGACTCGATAAAGGTAAGGCAGAAATTGTACAATAAATTGAAGTTGGATTTTTTTATCGGAATCTCGGCGAAAAGAGTGTTGACCTTTGACGGTTGGGCTATTTTTAAATCTCTTACAAAACTATTTCATTTTTAGGGTTCCGTAACTCAAATGAAAATTACGGTAGCCTTATTGGATCACTCTGTTGTACATCCATCGTTTCGCCACGATCATCGGCAGACCTCAGTCAGAACATTGATTCATTCAACCAAAGGACAAATTCATGATGAGGGCGTCAACAAATCCAAAAGCGTACTTTTTAACACAATGTACTGTCAGCAAAAAACATAGAGAGATAGAGAAAGACAGAGAGAGAGAGAGAAAGAGGTTAGAGTTGGCTTTTAAAATACATGTATATTTTCTATTTTATTTGATAGAAAACAAACAGTTCATTAAATTAACCCATTGAATGTCGTTCAGTTTCTACAGGGGGAATGAAAGACAAAATGTCACAAGTGTCTTAAGTACCCACGGGGGAACTTTATAAGGTGTAGCTTTCGGTTTAACGGTAAAATTTTTACTCTAAACGTTACTTTTAAATTCGTCGAGTTAACGCGCGTTTGTTGCGACATTCAACAGGTTAATGAGTTAAACCTTTGAGTTAAATACGTCTATTGGATTCTAAAAAAAACAACTATATAGTTAGATAGATAGAATATTCTTTATTATGTATACCATTCAAATTACAAGATTTACAGTATACAACTTCTAAATAGGGTGACGCAATGGGCGGTCTTATCGCTATAAGCTATCTTTGCAAGACAACATTTTGATGGATTTCAGGGAGGTGTGGAGTCACAGAACTGTAGGTATATGTGGCTATATCTGACTATATGTAAACCGACATCCAAAATAAAAACTAAAAAGTGGAAAGTAACTTCACTTTTGGAAGTTGGTGGCAAAAAAGTCAACGAAACCAACAAAAGTCACCAGTAAAAAAAATCCCAAGAAATGACCTGTGGTATTGTAGTTAATATGAGTTTGCATCGTTCTAAATGCAGAAACGGGTGTGTATACACTGAGGGGGTAGCAAATGTGAGAACATTTGAACAACACTGTTGCTTACTGGTCGGAATTGGCAGAATCTACTAAAAGCTTTAATCCTAGTTTCGGTGCATCGGAAATTCTGACCAAGTTCTGGCTTTGGCCTAAATGGCATTAAACGCACTTCCCGTAACATGAAATATTGATGTCCAACATAAGGTGGGGCTTCACTTTGTGATAGGGATCCTTTGATAGCGTTTGACGTTCACCTGGATTGTATTTGGGGTTAATATACTACATCTTGATATGGCAGGAAAGGAGGTGTCTGATGGAATGTCGAGTAAATGTCCTGTTATTCCTAATCCTGTTATTACTGTGTACATCATTTTTTATGTGTACACACGACGGCACATCAACCTACACTTTACCATTTTAAACTGATCTCTCTCTGATAAGAAGAAAGAAAGAAAACACATTTATTAGTCGCAAATTAGCAACAAAATAAACATTTAAACATGCAAAGTATCACAAACATTTACAAATACATATATGGGACAAAATAAAAAAAATAGCTTGCACGTCGTGACTGCGACAGGTAGGTCACCACTCAGCATGATGCTGTGCCATGGGAGCCCACAGCACAGCGCTAGTTTTCAGTGGTCAACCCGTGAGTAAAACGTACGAAAGTCAAAACAGCATAGATAAATGTTTTAAATACTTAAATTAATAAAAATTAATCAAATACTATTAAGATTTAAAAAACAAAAACTAAAATATCGGTGTGCGATCCGTAGTAGAGAGATCAGGTTATAATAGTTTAAAATAGGTTGACCTGCCGTCGTGTGTAGATCATTTTGTATTTTATTGCAAACTAAACAGTTTCAGTCAATTATTTGTTTAGCCTTTATATTTGACTTTGTTAATATAACCTTTGATTAAGTTAGGTTAATGTGTAAAGTGCAGTTTGTGCTCACAATTCATTTGAAATTTTTAGTCTGGTCCTATACGTCATATATATGAAAGGGAGTCATTTGTCTTGGTATGGACATGTTATGAGGAGGGATGAAGGACATGTGACTAAAAGAGTGATGGATCTGAATGTTGATGGACGGAGAGGGAGCGGAAGGCCAAAGAAAAGATGGATGGATTGTGTAAGGAATGATATGAAGGAGAAAGGAGTAAATGATGCCGTGACGTCTGATAGGGGAGAATGGAAGAAAACGTGTTGCACCGACCCCAAATAGAATGGGACAAGGGCAGGAAAATGATGAGTCTGGTACTATACGTGAGGACTTGTAACTGGCTTGTTTGTTGTCAATGTTTTTTTTATTTATTTAAATTAAGTTATTTTTAAGCTGTAAGTCTTCCATGCTGTAATAAATAAATAAATTACTCGCGACCCCAAATAACTTGGGACAAGGGCAGGATAAGGATGATAATTACTTTGTTGTCCATCTGTCTGTCTGTCAAGAACCGTATCTCGTGAACGCGTGAAGGTATCAAATTGAAATTAAAACTTTATACTCAACTCTGTGGTCCTTTTGTGCTGTGATAAATCCCTTTAAGTCTACGCAGTCAAAAGATATACCCGTATGAGTCGCAAGTTTGTACGGAACCGTCGATGTGCGAGTCTGACTCGCACTTGGCCGGTTTTATAAACTTATTAAAATAACGTATAATTTACAAAAGATGTAAAAGTACCCTTGACTCTTAGTTGTTCCGGGTCTGGCTGTTTGTGTATGTGAGTTTAAATGTTTGTAAACGCACCCACGATACAGGAGAAATTCCTAGTGTGGGGAAAAGTTTAACAAAAAAAAAAAAGAATGGGAGGCTTTCTAAAAGACTCGCGAATGAAGGGTACAATTTTCTTAAAAAAAAACGTAAAACAAATTATTGGGAGGCTTTCTAAAAGACTGGCGAAGGAAGGAAAGCCTAAAGTTAAACAAAAAAAAAAAAAGAATGGGAGGCTTTCTAAAAGACTCGCGAATGAAGGGTACAATTTTCTTAAAAAAAAACGTAAAACAAATTATTGGGAGGCTTTCTAAAAGACTGGCGAAGGAAGGAAGCCTAAAGTTTAACAAAAAAAAAGAATGGGAGGCTTTCTAAAAGACTCGCGAATGAAGGGTACAATTATCTTAAAAAAAACGTAAAACAAATTATTGGGAGGCTTTCTAAAAGACTGGCGAAGGAAGGAAAGCCTAAAGTTTAACAAAAAAAAAAAGAATGGGAGGCTTTCTAAAAGACTCGCGAATGAAGGGTACAATTTTCTTAAAAAAAAACGTAAAACAAATTATTGGGAGGCTTTCTAAAAGACTGGCGAAGGAAGGAAAGCCTAATGTTTAGTTTAACAAAAAAAAAAAAGAATGGGAGGCTTTCTAAAAGACTCGCGAATGAAGGGTACAATTTTCTTAAAAAAAAACGTAAAACAAATTATTGGGAGGCTTTCTAAAAGACTGGCGAAGGAAGGAAAGCCTAAAGTTTAACAAAAAAAAAAAGAATGGGAGGCTTTCTAAAAGACTCGCGAATGAAGGGTACAATTTTCTTAAAAAAAAACGTAAAACAAATTATTGGGAGGCTTTCTAAAAGACTGGCGAAGGAAGGAAAGCCTAATGTTTAGTTTAACAAAAAAAAAAAGAATGGGAGGCTTTCTAAAAGACTCGCGAATGAAGGGTACAATTTTCTTAAAAAAAAACGTAAAACAAATTATTGGGAGGCTTTCTAAAAGACTGGCGAAGGAAGGAAAGCCTAAAGTTTAACAAAAAAAAAAAGAATGGGAGGCTTTCTAAAAGACTCGCGAATGAAGGGTACAATTTAAAAAAAAAAAACTATGTTTGTTGTATGAGAGCCCCTTTAAATATTAATTTTATTCTGTGTTATAGTATTTTTGTTATAGCGGCACCAAAAAAACATAATCTGTAAAAATTTCAACTGTCTAACTATCACATTCATGAGATTGATATGATTCAGCCTGGTGACAGACGGATGGACAGCGGAGGCTCAGTAATAGAGTCCCGTTAAGTAAGGATCCCTAACAAAACAACACTCCACATACCACCTGACAGTAGGTTACCTAAATAAAAAGGCCACGTTCACACGATCGACGAAATTCATTTATTTCCAGCTGCGATACCGTGTCCCTAGGGAAATCGCCCTCTTATTGTATCGCCAATCTATCTTGCAAACAATATTTGTACGTCACTTGTGCTCTAGGCTTTATTTTTAGGTGTTATTGTTGCAGGGTGTTGTTTTACTGAAGTTATGTTTGTTTTGTTTGAAGTCTCTGGACTAATTGTAGTTGTTAGAAGGACCTGTCCGAAGCCTCTTCTATCGCTGTCGAACGTTGTTCCCCACTACTAATTTCTCCTGTCTCGTGGGTGATTAAACACATGGTGGACATTTAAACGCACATACACAAACAGCCAGACCTGAAACATCTATCTGTAGGTTAAACGAATGTTTATTCCGTGCAGGAACCGAACCCGTGACTCGCAGCGCAGCCGTCAATCGCTTAGCCACTGCGCCAACCATACCGTCAAAAGTTTCAAGTTTGAATTTTATTTCAGGACAGAATCTAGGTATAGAAGTCTTATCTATTGTTACTGTTACCCCATAACACCCCACAGCTAGGAAAGGCCTCGCCCCACGCCTTACGGTTCTTCCGATCCAACACGAACCAGTGGTCGTTGGTATGTCCAACTCGTCCCCCTAACTACTGCGCCAAACGTGCCGTCATCATTGTAACCATAGAATTAGCAATTTTTGTACAACACTGTTTCAATTTTGGTGTGCAATAAAATATATTCTTTTCTATTATCTGTGGCAATCTAACTCCTTAACAAAATCACTTTGCCAACTTTATTGGTCACAAATATTGGTTATTTGGTATATATCGCAACCAGTCTCCATGGACCATGACAAAAGCTTAACACTTCCCAAATCTGTCGAAGTTTCCGATCCGAAATTGTCTCAAAACTGGATTTATTGAAACCTAATTCGAGTACACCCACAACCTTTGAAACAAACGATTATAACCTTTAAAGCGATAACAATAAGACTTTTTTAAACTTCAATGCTTCGCCAGTTTGTATTTGTGTACGAAAATGGGGCATGTGAAACCACCCAGCGGAAAGCGCTTTTCCGCTAATTCAGCAAAAAGCAATAACAATTTAGCTGTGCTGCTAACGCTGTTTTTCATCGTAAGTTCGTTCGCATAAATCAAAACCATACGTCGCTTTACAGTTGCGCTTTAAAGCGCTTGAAAATTTATAAAATAAAATATTGGGCGTTTATTTTAGGTTTTTTACTGGATCAGATAAGTGCCTATGATAATAGTTTAAAAAATATTGATACTTATAAAAATGTTTGGGAGTTAATTAGATAACATTTTAGGTCTTTTTTTAAAATGAATTTCATATGAAAATAAGCTCATTAGTCGCTCATTATCATCTTTATCTTCCACCCTATTGTAGTGCGTCTGGTATGTTCGCCAATGCGCACACTGACGTCTATTTTGTAATTATGCGTAAGAAGGTGGCGTCAGTGATGTGCAGAGTGGGAGGAAGCACCAACAGCATTTTCAGGGTTTTTGCCGAAAGGCTTGATGGGCCTACCATGGGTAGGTTCATCAAGCTGCATGTCTTACACCATGCCTTGATGAATCTACCCGGGGCGGAGAATGGCCACATTATTTATTTTTCTCTAAGTACTAACATAGGTTTTAATCGTTACTAACCCTTACTAATATTATAAAAGCGAAAGTGAGTTTGTTAGTTACGTCTTCACGCCTAAATGGCTAAACCGATTTTGATGAATTGGTACAGAGATAGGAGACATGGGCCCCTGGAGACGGACATAGGCTAGGTATTTTTTTTTAAGTGTGTGATATGAGGGAGAAAGAGGGAAGTAAAAGGGAAAACTAAGCTTTGCTATTACAATAAATAAGGCGCAAGGGCAAAAACTACAGGTAGCAGTTACCTGCAAACCAGAAAAGGGGAACTGTGTTACCCAAATTTAACGCAAGCGAAGCCGCGGGTAAAAGCTAGCGATAATATAAAAACCTTTGGCACGGTTGGCGCAGTGGCTGAGCGATTGACTGCTGCGTGTCGCAGGTTCGATTCCCGCAACGAAAAATATTTGTAAGGCCTACAGGTAGTTGTTTCGGGTCTAGCTGTTTGTGTATGTGAATTTAAATGTTTGTAAACGCACCCACGATACAGGAGAAATTCCTAGTGTGGGGCAACGTTTCAAAAACAAAAAAAAAACAAAACCCTTAAAAACATTGCAATATAAGAGGATTTGAATCCCACAACATAGGCCCAGCATGACCTAAAACTTGTCTGACCATAAAAGCGTTCCAACCGCGCGTTTTTAACCGCAAGTGTAATATTGTTAATTCTTTTTAGATATTAAACGAAGCATCGCATTCGCATCGATAACTAACGACAAAACAATATCTGCAAAACATGTTTATGTTATGGCCTAGATTTTTCCCCCGGCTTCGTCTGCTTAGAGATTCGAAACTATCTTAAAGGCTCGAATTCTCGTGGTATGGCATAATGATAATACGTATACTATGGACATAGTAACTAACTTACGCAAAAAAAAATAACGGTTATCAACGGCATCTTACTTTTTGCTGTCGTCTAAAATTGTTTACATCATCCACAACTATTCAATTACTTTTTAAGATAAGTTGTACTTTAACAATTTATCAATTTTTATGTACTTTTTATCGATTATTTGATAATCACGAAAATCGATTACTAAAATGATTTGCTGTGATCACGACACTTGCTGATGGTTATTATTTTTGAATGGGAAACCATCATATGACTTCTACCGCTCTAGACTTGTGCTGACTAAAACCCAACCCTCAAAATTCTAGCCATTGTGCTGGTTGCATTACGGTACGGGGGTCTGGAAGGCAAAGTTATAGCATGGTTTCAAATAAACTTGTGAAAAAGTTGGAACATTGACCCCCAATCCTTACTCATCCTAAATGGCTAATCCGATTTTGATGAATTTTGGTACAGAGATAGTTGGGGACCAGGAGACGGACATAGGCTAACTTTTTTGAAAAAAAAAGTGGGATGTGGGGGAGAAAGAGGAAGAAAAGGGAAAACTTAGCGTTGCTCTTACAAATCAAAAAGCCGCAAGGGGAACTGTGTTACCCCGAATTTAACGCGAGCGAAGCCGAGGCGAAAGCTAGTTCTCTTACAACATTAGAACGTAGCATTTCAACACTAACACTTTTGAAGAAAAAAAAACAGCATAGTGGTTCCGTACAAACTTGCGTCAAAAACTGCCATATCTTTTGACTGCGTAGACTAAAGCCCCATTCCATTAAACAAAAACGAATCGTTTTGCTAACGGATAGTAGGATTTTGACGTAAGTCTCATAGAACTTATGTCAAAATACTACCATCCGTAAGCAAAACGAGTCGTTTTTGTTTATTGGAACGGGGCTTTAGAGGGTTGATTTTTTTCCACAAAGCTCCAAGGGACGGTAGACTTAAGTTTATAGTTTTAATTTCAACTCGGTACCTCCACGCGTTCCCGAGATAAAGGGTCTTGACAGACAGACGGACAACATAGTATAAGAGTTCCGTTTTTCCTTTAAATGTAAAAAAAAAGTGTGTGTGTCAGCTCCGATGCACGACTGTAGTTTACTCCTTAAGTAAAAAAAAAAAAATATTAAAAATATCACTGACGGACGACAAATTTCATAAAGCGCCATCTAGTAATATTCAAAAACACCATAGGTGCGTGTGCACCAAAAACGTAACGAGGTCAACGAGGTCATTCATCAGTAGATTTTACACCTCACATTTTTCTCATACCGGGCGCCTTATATATGAAAATCGATTCTTAAGGAGTAAACTCCAAAAACCCTAAAAAAAACTACAAAAGAAAGACACAATCGTACACGTAAATAAAATACACCTGCAATTTTCACAAACGTAGTAGAAATTCTTGGAAAATTCCTAGAAATTCTTCCTCATTGCTAGAAAGAGGAACGGCTAGGTGTTCGGACATAAAATCTTTTTGTAAGACACGTTAAAAACTACAGTGTTCGCGTTTTTCCTGTACTTAGCCGGAATTTATATCGGTGTGATAAATTCTAGACTAGGTATTCCCGATTGAGTTATCTCTGGGAGTCTTTGTTCGACTGCCAAACGGTTTTATTTGTTGTTGTTTTTGGGATGATTAATTGTTTCTGTGTGTATAATATCGATTGACGTGAAAGAATGTTATTTATTCACTATTCACTCTTATTCATTGTCCACTGCAAAATAGCGACTACTGAATCCTTACTAATATTATAAAACTGAAAGTGAGTTTGTTACGTCTTCACGCCTTAACGGCTAAGCCGATTTTGATGAATTTCGGTACAGAGATAGTTGGGACCCTGGAGACGGACATAGGCTATTTTTTTAAAAAGTGGATTATGATGGAGAAAGAGGGAAGAAAAGGGAAAACTTAGCAATGCTATTATAATCAATAAGGAGCAAGGGCAAAAACTACAGGTAGCAGGTACCTGCAAATCAGGAAAGGGGAACTGTCTTATCCCGAATTTAACGTGATAGAAGCCGCGGGCAAAAGCTAGTGCAGTAATAAATAGACCCAAGTTTTGCTGTCGGCATTAAAATCAAAATCTTTTTATTGTGGGCATTAATAGGTGGTACAGTAAATTACAGTTCCATTATGGCCTACCAAATAGGCATAAAATAATTTAATATACATTATAGTATCTACAATATCATGCATATCGAACATTTAAAAAAAAATGCATTCTGTCTGGGATTAGGTTATTTTTTTTTGTTGTTTCTTGACATTCAAAAGTCTGGCCCTGGTGCAGTCCATGGTCCGGAGCGAGTGGGAATGGAAAGCGGTCACCTCCTTCGGCAAAGCAGTCATGCTAGTGAAGGAGGAGGCCGGGCGTTTGAGGGAGAGAACCTCAAACCAACCAAGCCGCCGCGGGAGACGCCCCGGGCGCCGGGTGCCGCGAGACGACTCCCGGCCACCGTAGATGCGGGCCTGTGGACGGTGAGCAATGGGTAGCTCACCGTCCGCCCGTCTATTGTCGACGGCGCGTTCGTGTTTCACGCGCGCCTCAAAGAGATGTCAGCAAAGCAGAGGGGCTTGCCAGAGCCTCCGCCTGCCGGGGTTGCGGGTTGTTCGAAAGAGATACCGCGGCCCCAGAATATAAAGGGCAAAAGAAGGAACATGGGTGGGTTTTAGTCAGTAAAAGTCTGACACGCCCCCCGTTCCGCCCAGAGCGGGGGAAGTTATTTGACGATTTCCCAACCGAAAAAAAAAATGGTCTAATTGAAATAAATGCTTCTGAGTTTGAATTTAAATTCTTAAAGTAAGTAAATAACAATGTCAACATTCAGAACATATCTATTTAATATTTTAAGATATCCTGAATCGTGTAGTAAGCTTTATCGATTAAAAAAATTAGATGTAAATAGTAGAAGTTCGCTAGTGCTCATAATATAAACAGGCGTTTTATTTAAAAACGTTTTTCATGCAAAAAATAGAGACAAACAAACAGTTTTAAATCCGATTCCTATATATAAGCATTTTCTAAAAACCACGAAACAGGACAAGCTTAATTAAACCTAGTTTAAATTCCACCTCATTATTTCTAAAATATTTTAAATTTTAACGTGCTTTTTAGTGAAATACAGATATCATTAACCCTGGCAGCTCTGAAGGCCATTTATAACTTCATAAAAAAGTAAAAAATAAAATAAAAAAATATAAATTAACATTCAGCTAAGCTCTCAGTTTATTAACCCGTTACACGGCGAGGTAACAGGGCGAAACTGAAATCTGAATTTCACGGGACGCCAACCAGCAAATGGGGGTCTTTTGTACCCCAAAATTAAAGACTAAAAATGTGTCGGATTAGTAATTACGTTGGACTGAAAATGGGGAGATATGGCTGTGTTATCTGACACCTTGTTTGTTATGCTGTGTCCCATTCATGGTGTACATTCGGGCTTAACAGAATTGGCAGCTACTGCATTTTAAGTACGGAAATATTAACTTGTTTTCCTGCACAAAGTTTTAGTGTCATTATTTTTTAGTTCTATTCTGTTGTATATAACTTAAGACGTTAATTACCAAGTAAGTATACAAAACAGAAATAGTGATAAATGGGTTATTTTTGAGATATAGCGATAATAAAAAAAAAAACTCATTTACATAGAATTTAAGACCGTGGTAAAAGCAGACGAAAGATCAAATTCAGTTGTTGATTTTGATTCCAAAACTATGGAATACAATGTTATCAGCGGATGACGTCTATCTAATACTGGACATTGCCTATCCAATAAAAAGATCCCTAAATAAAATATGGATGTTTTATAGATTAAAAAAAAACAAAAACAAAAAAAGTTGTTTTTTTTTAATAAAAAAAAATGTAGTCCGCTACCAGTTTAAGCTACCGGTGCTTAGGACTCCAGAGACAGGAACCTCCTCACAAGGCGGGCCCTTGGAATCAGGCCCTTGATGCATCCACCTTGAGAGCTTCGACAGATGGTCGTCGAAGCAGGAGCTTCGTAACGGTCAATGGTTAGCTATCAAGATAACTAAGAAGCTATCAAGCCATTCTATTGTACATATGAATGTCATCCTATAATATTATAAATGCGAAAGTTTGTGATTATGGATGTATGTTTGATCCTCTTTCACGAAAAAACTACTGATCGGATCTTGATGAAATTTGGCACAGAGGTAGATTATAGTCTGGAATAACACATACGATACTTTTTTTATTATCACGCGGGCGAAGCCGCGGTGTGCAGCTAGTTGTTAATACCATACACTTTAGTTAAAATTGATTGCCTTTAAAACCGATAAAATTTCTTTGTTATAGACACAGATGATTGCACTCAATGTAGTTTCTCCAGAAAAGTAATTTTTCTTTTCATAAATGTGTGGAGGATTTATAAAAGGAGACTTCTTTCTCAAGTCAAATAAAATAATGTTTTCTATTTTTATGACGAAAACATTCGGGTATCTTCAAAGATAAAATATAGAGCGAACGCTTGAAAAATAAATCAATAGACTCTAGATATTCGTTTGTGGAAAAACAAAGTTTTTTCTCTTTTTGTCGTGGCCACTTGTGTCCGATCTAACGGACTGACTGTTACACCGTCGTGGGAATTTTGATGAAGGCATAATTTGATTATTTATAAGATTTTCTTTAATGGTGAAGTATTTTATGTGTGTATAGATTATCTGGGTCGGGAAACCGTTATTGGGTTTTTCCATAAGTAACTTCTCAGTAGCAACCACGACAGTTGGATTGTGTCCAGTTGATTTTAAAAGGCTAGCTCCTATTAGATGTGACTTAATAATAAACCGCTATTTATCCCTTCGGGGCTTGGAGGCGTGATGTTATGATGATATGTTATATTTCCGATGCTTGGTAAGCGTTGTGCTACTAATGTTTACTTCGGCTATCAGTTATAATTGTTTTATGGTTCACACGAGGACTAAAATTAGTAAAAATACTAAATTGCGTTCTTTTCAGTTTAGCTTTAGGCCGTAACACGTTGAACGCGTTGTACTAATCTAATTAGATACTAGCTATGCCCAGCGCTTTTACCTACTGCAAAGCTCGTCTGTATCCTAGCGTGATGTTCACTAATAACGTGTCTTTCAATTGGTGAAAGAATTTTCAAAATCGGTTCAGTAAATCCAGAGATTACCCCCTATAACCTCACAAACTTCATAATATTAGTATAGATATCGACAAACAAGTAATTAGTTTTAAACCTAAAAGTAACGCGCGATGCACTAAATATGTATGCCGTTCGTAAAACTAGACACCTACATTAATTTTCATAGGAACAAACACAGGAAGAACAAAACGGAGATCATCTCTTGGCGGATCATCCGCTCGCTTCGGTGTAACATCCTTCCCCTGCTCCTTGCCCTATTTCCCCTGACGGCAAATAAACAGTCCCCTGAAAACTCTTATCATTGTCGCCGATAATATCTGTGTTAGACAGTGACGTTATAGAAAAAGGACGGCTTTTTGTTGAGCAAAAATTTTATTGTTGGATACCATTGTGTTTTATGTACACGTATGTTAAAAAACTGGTCAAGTGCGAGTCGGACTCGAGCATCGAGGGCTCCGTACAAACTTGCGACATACTTATTTTAAACAACCCCAACCTATTTATCCTATATTTTTTAAAATTAAATTTTAATGCAATTAATGTAATATATATTTATAATGTTATTTGTAATCATTTATTCAATGTGTTATGTTATAACAATAATTTAATTTTAACCTTCAATTATTTTTTAATGCAAAAAAAAGTTACGTGTCATCTTATGTATGTATGATGTATTCTATTATTTGTAGCTTATTATAGGAAATTCCTGAAGAATTTCCTGAAATAAATGAATTAATAATATTAAGCGGCTACTAATATCTTTTGAGTTGTAAACTTAGAGAGTTGATCACAACTCCGCAAGGGACCACATAATTGAGAATATGGTTTTAGTTTCAACTCGATACCTCCACGCGTTCCCGGGATAAAGGGTCTTGATAGACAGACAGACGGATAACATAAATCAAATAAGGGTTTTGGTTTGTCCCTTTGAGGTACGAAAAACTAAAATTTAACATTTCCGTTAGATAATTAATGGTATATTTAAAGTTTTCGTGTTTATATAAGAGCCCAATAATGCTTCAAACGTTAAGACAAGTTCATATAATTTGTATATTATGAAATAAAAGTTCCCTAGTTTATTTTTTCAACTAAGTCAAAGAATTTCTACAGAAATTGATATCAAAGCCGAAACAATGTCTTAACCAAATACAAAACATCTTACTAACTGCCCAAAGTTAAACTAACAACTATAATCCAACTATTGACTCAGTATAATCCGAATCATTGATTATGACCAACAATGCCACTAATTAACCTAATCGTAACCGAACCGAAACGTTTGGGGTACTTGATACCCCGTTTTGGGTACTTGATATCCCGTTTCGGGTACTTCATACCCCGGATAGCATACCAAGGGTTTTATTAAGACATCAAAACCAGATGTTTTTGTCAAAGGATAAATGGTACCTGACATTAACAGGAAAACAAAATTATTCATACATTTCATAACAATAAATATATAGTAATTTGGTTCTTATGAGAAAGGAATAAGAGATGTTAGTTTTTTGTTCCAGTGTGTGTGATTATTTTGGTATTTTTACGAAATAGGAGATTTTAATAATAATTAATTATTAATTAATTTTAATAATATTTAATTATGGATTATTAGGTGCTGAGATTTTTGCTTTTGGATAGGATAGGATAGAATAGAATAGAATAGAATATACTTTATTGCACATCAAAAATAGAAAAAACAAACTGTTTTATAAAAAAGTGCTAAATCTATGGTTACAATGGCGGTCTTATCGCTAATAGCGATATCTTCCAGACAACCTTTGGATGGACTTTACGAATATAAAAATACAACGGGGGTAGTCAATGGTGTACCTACTGCTAATACTACACAAATAATTAAAATAAAGTTACATAATCAAAATATATAAATACATTAATAAATACATATAATCTATTTATTTAACAAGGATATTGCATAGTTGGTCCAAATTCAGATTTGCAGGTATTAACCACTACCACCACAGTACAGCCACCGTAGATGCGGTTCTGTGGACGTCGAGTAATAAGTAGCACACCGTCCGTCCATCTAGTGTCGACAGGCCGTGTCGACGGCGCGTTCGTGTTACACGTGCGGCTCAAAGAGATGGCAACAAAGCAGAGGGGCCTGCCTGCCGGGGTTGCGGGTTGTTCGAAAGAGATACCGCGGCCCCGGAACATAAAAGGCAAAAGAAAGAACATGGGTGGGATTTCGTCAGTACAAGTCTGACATTCGGTCCTTTCCGCCCAGAGCGGGGGAAATTATTTAACAATTTCCCACCCGCACAAAAATCTTACCATAAGTTGTTACAAAATCGTTTTTCTGTAATTTCTTCTTGCAAATTTTCCACTAAAAGATGAAATATTTTACCTGAAACAATTTGAAATAATCATTAGAGAAATATTCAATAGTATTCCACATCATTAACATTATTTTTTTTCCAATTTAAAATTCCACGAATGTTTATAAACATTCACATTAAAATAATTATATTTTGTAATGTAGTAAAAAATCCAAGAATTATTGGAATAATTTATTTACTCATATTTTCGGATAAAACTCATTAATCTTATAATAGTCTGTACTATACAGCATCATCATCAACTACTCAACCTTTTCTCAACTATGTTGGGCTTGGTTTCCAGTCTAACCGGTTAGTAGGTACTGGATAATACGATACCCCTTGGTAAGACTGGTTGTCAGATTTTCGGGACACTTACTACCTGTAACGACTGTCAAAGATTAACAAATGACAGCTGGGTCCAACAGCGGAGGGAACTTGGCGGTATGCAACCCATCCACAGACCAACCTAGGCACGCGCGGTTTAACCTAAAGATCGACCCGCGCGTCTGTTATTATTTAGCCTTCATAAGTACAGACAGCATATTCAAGAAATAAAAACAATGTTACCAACTTTCTTAAAACTAAGTTTGTTGAATTCACGTTTTATCTTGCTCAACCCTATTAACGCCACGCTCGGAAAAACAGGAAAAATATCCGAATTATTCCGAATCACTCCGAGCGCATCACTCCATTCAGTCAATTTTTTATCCCCGAAAGGAGAGGTCGTGATGATAAATAGGTTTAAAGCCATTCTAAGGCGAAGGAAAAGGGCGTCGCATAAAAATATTTTTTTTCTTTCTGTATCAAAGACTGCGAGTTCAAGTCGGGTTTTCAACGGATTTCCGCATTCTATGCTTGGTGGAGGGTTAGAAGAAAAATGTAATCTTTTTAATAATTGTGATTATTTTTCCGACCCAAATATCGACCAATAGAATTGCACCATTCGACGTCACGTGGTACAACCTACATGGTATTATACCGAAAATTTTTTGAAAATTTTCTCTGGTCGTTGTTATGCATAAAAAACAAAACATGGTGCAATTCTATTGGCCGACATTTGGGACGGAAAAATAATCCCCCGAATACCACACAAGCTTCAAAATTATCTGGCATTTCCCGATAGGTTCCCTGCAAACAAATAAAATCGTCAAGTTTTTCAGGAAAAATCACTCGCGCTTCGCGCTCGTGATTTTTTAACCTGAAAAGAAAAACTTGACTCCTTCATTTGTTTGCAACGAACCTATCGGAAAATACCCGATAATTTTGAAGCTCTTGTGGTATTATATGTGAAAAAAAAAACTAAACTAAAGGTATAGTTTTTTTGATAATATAGGCACATATTATCCTACAATTATCTTACTAATGTTATATAAAATGCGAATGTTTGTGAGGATGGATGGATGTATGGATGTTAGTTACTCTTTCACGTCAAAACGGCTAAACGGATCCTGATGAAATTACTGGTTCCTTCTTTATCGATTTTACGCGAGCGAAGCTGCAGGTGCCAGCTAGTTATTTATAATATTTTAAAAGCGAAAGTTTGTGAGTATTTGTGTAAGTATTTTTGTTGCCTTTTTACGCAAAAACTACTGAATGGATTTTGATGAAACTTCTCAATATATAGCTTACATATCAGAATAACAAATATGCTACAATCCATAAATATATATTGTATATTCTATCAATACGCGAGTAAAACTGGGGGCGCAGCGAGTAATATTTTATTCTAAAATTTTCTGTCACATTGCACATAATATATTTTTGTCTCTGCTCGGTTGACTGGTAGGAAATGCCTAAGGCATTAAGTCCGCCTTTGTACAGTGTTTTTGGGAACATGGGAATTCATCATATAACTTCCCCCGCTCTCCGGGGGGCAGCGTCAGAGTTTTACTGACTAAAACCCACTCATGATCCTTATTTTGCCCTTTATGTTCCGTGGCCACGGTATTTCTCTCGAACAACCCGCAACTCATGAAAAAGGGCTAGGGATGATGTTCAATAACCTAATTTTTTTTTCACTTTTAAACGTACTATTAGCTGTCTCTGCTGACGCTACGCTCCACCTATCCGCGGTAAGCCGCCGCGCAGTCGTTCATCTTCCATAAATTCCATAATCATTTGTTACGAGATAACGCGGACTCCAGACATACACACTCACTGATTTTAACGGTCCATATTACTGCTTTATGTTCACGCTTTCACTGAAATGGGAAAAGCAGGATTCGAGGTGGAGTTTTTGGGTGGACATTGATGAAGTCTCAAAATTCAGCCGAATATGAAAAAACCGGCTAAGTGCGAGTCAGACTAACGCACGATGGGTTCCGTACCATTTTCTATCAAAGTGCCAAAAAAAATGAGGTTTGTTGTATGGGAGCCCCCTTTTTTTGCGGATGGGAAATCATCAAATAACTTCCCCCGCTCTGGGCGGAGCGGGGGGGAGTGTCAGACTTGTACTGACTAAAACCCATCTTTGAAGTTTTTTTTTATAGTGGCAACATAAATACATCATTTGTCTAACTATTACGGTTCATGAGATACAGCCTGGTGATAGACGGACAGACAGACAGAAGAACGGACAGTAATTTTAATTTAGTGTCTGGTCTGAGTACCATTTTACCCTTTGAGATCGAAACCCTAAAAAAACATTAAAAAAATATGCTGGTCTTTATACTTATTTCAACAACTTTGTACACCATGTTTTCGCAAATAAAAATATTACTATTAAATGCTTTTTTCGTTGCCGAAACATTCCGTCAAGTGAAAAAGAAATTTGTTTACCAACCTTTCTATTTTATAATTCCTAGCGTGGGGCAACCCACGCTAGGAATTTATCCTGTATCGAGGGTGCGTTTACAAACATTTAAACACACATGCACAAACAGCCAGACCCGAAACAACTATTTGCAGGCCATACAAATATTTGTTCCGTGGGAGAATCGAAACCACGACACGCAGCGCAACAGTCAGTCGCTCAGCCACTGCGCCAACCATGCCATCAAACTATACTCTGCTACGTTAGTTAGTGGTCGACTGCTGAGCTTGAAATCGTGGGTTTGATACCCGGATGGCAACAAAAATCGAATCCATTCGGCCCATTTGTTATTGGGTTTGCATTTGCTGTTGTGCTATATATAGCCACGAGCTCCTCACATGGGACTGAAAATATAACTGGCAAAATGTTACGTTATATTTTTCAATTGATCTTGAGCGTCCACAGCACAGCGCTGGAAGCGCTTGAAGAGGGCTAGCCCTAGTAACTGGAAGCCATCTTTGAACCGTAATTTGCGTAGCAAGGAAATATTGGTTGCCATGACAACCGATCCCTTGTTGGCTTCGTCAGTAATTAGTCAAAGTCCGGTTCAAACCGAGTATATAATGAAGCTAGGTACATAACGATGGGGATTAGGTAAATTAACTTAACATTAGTAATGTGTATAATTAAGTGATTATTAATATCCAGGTGAGTGCAGCTGTGGCTAAGTAATTACAGCCGTTCGGCTCGATCTTTAAGTTAAGCTGCGCTTGCTTAGGTTGGTCTGTGGATGAGTAACAACCCGTCTTGAAGAGACCACTTTTGTGTGATAAGACCTTCCAGTCGTCGGGCGCCGCAAGACGACTCCCGGCCACCGTAGATGCGGGTCTGTCGACTGTGAGCAATGGTTAGCTCTTCGTCCGTCCGTCTAGGGCCGACAGGCCGTGCCGGCGCGTTCGTGTTCCACGCACGCCTAAAAGGGAGGTCAGCAAGCAGAGGGGCCTGCCGGGGTTGCGGGTTGTTTGAAAGAGATACCGCGGGCCCGGAACATGAAGGGCAAAAGAAGGGACATGGGTGGGTTTTAGTCATTAAAAGTCTGACACTCGCCCCCTCCGCCCAGAGCGGAGGATGTTATTTAATGATTTCCCATTCGCAAAAAAAAACCGCCCACTGTGTCACCCTATGTGAAACGTTTTTAGTAATTATGTTATTTATATGGTGTACATAATAAAGAATATTCTATTGCTATTACATACCGACTACCGAGTTTCCTTCGTGCCTCGGAAACCAAGTCAAGCCGCTCGTCCCGGCTGGCATATGTATATCTTTGACAGTCGTTACAGTTAGTCAGTGTCCCAAAAGTCTGACAACCAGTCTTACCAAGAGGAAGTCTCTCCATGTGACAACATAGGTATTCAGCTGCATCCTGTAAGACTTGAAGCCGACCCTAACATAGTTGGGGAAAGGCTAGGCAGATGAGATGATGAATTGTAATCAAGAGCAAAAATAAGAACATACTTTTCTGAAAATTCGACGTGAAAATAAATCTCATTTCACCCGCGTCTTTAGTTGCTTCTCCACTCCTGAGGGTAGTTAGCGTGATGATGTATAGCCTATGTTACTTCCTAATAATGTAGCTTTCTATAAAGAAAAAATGGTTGAAATCGGGCCAGTAGTTTTGGAGCCTATTCGATACAAACAAAAAAGTATTTCCTCTGTATGTATATATACTATCTGGCGTCCGCGGCTTCGCCCGCACGATATTAAAAAAATAAGTATCCTGTGTGATTCCAGACTATAATTTACCTCTGTGCCAAATTTCATCAAGATCCGTTCAGCTGTTTTGACGTGAAAGAGTAACAAACATTCACACATCCATACATCCTCACAAACATTCGCATTTATAACATTAGTAGAATAGTATTTGTATTGTATAGATAACTGGATATAATAAGTTGCTGCTCTTAACAATGTATTTCGCTTCTACACAATTTTCAAAGTTACTTCGATAAACAATGAAATACTTGGCAAATTATTTGCTTTAAAATTACAATCGTGCCGGCTGTTTGATGGTTCATCTAAATGGAATGTTTGGTAGTAAACAACTGGCAGTGAGTTAGTAGATCTTTTGAGGTCAAACGAGTTACTTCTTGCAGCGATTGGTTGTACTACACCGACACTCAACCCGGTAGGTACGTAAAAACATCGGCAAAACGTCACGATGGCACGGTTGGCGCATTGGCTGAGCGATCGACTGCTGCGCTGCGTGTCGCGTGTTCGATCCCCGCACGGAACAAATATTTGTACGACCTACATACAGGCTACAGTTAATTTTTCCGAGTCAGGCTGTTTGTGTATGTAAGCTTAAATGTTTATAATATTAGTAGGATTCTCGTGTCGCGGTGTTTGTTACCTAACTCTTCCATAACGGCTGCACCAATTTATATGAAACTAGTTTCGCCCCGCAGCGCAGCTTCACGCGCGTGGTGATTGTATATAAAATATATATTTGTGAACTGTAGCCTATGTCTTATTCTGATAATGTAAGCTATATTATTGTTGAGTTTCATAAAAATCCATTCAGTAGTTTTTTCGTGAAAGAGAAACAAACATAATAACATACATCCTCACGAACTTTAGCGTTTATATTATTAGTAGGATTTTGTGTGCATATAGGGTAGGTCTGAGAATCGGCCAACATATATTTTCATCATACCCCTCTCCAGAATAGGAGCTGAGCAGCGGACGAAACCGTTGACAACAGCTAGTTGCGCCATAAAATCTACACCCACACACACAAGTGTCCAAGTATTGCAGCCATGAATGATGATCTTACGAACGACGACGTGCCGACACCTGACATTGATGTCGGTGTGTCAGATCAAAGTGTCAGATTGTGTCAGCCATGATGGAATATCGGGGCGATACCTGAATTTATAATCGTTTGCTCCGAGTTTTATTTCCGAGGTCGGATTTCAAGCTGGGGAAATCTGCTCGAAAGTTTTGAGAACCTATTTCGTACAATTTGACGGCATGGTTGGCGCAGTAGCTGAGCGATCGACTGCTGGGCTGCGCGTAGCGGCTTTGCTTTCCGCACGGAACAAATATTTGTATGACCAGCAGATAGTTGTTTCGGGTCTGGCTGTTTGTGTATGTGAGTTTAAATGTTGGTAAACGCATCCACGATACAGGAGAAATTCCTAGTGTGGGGCAACGTTTGTTTTACAGAAATTTTGGTGATTATCTTCTCGCATTTGACATTTGTCTCACAAAAATGCATTTAAATAGTAAGTGATTCTTATAAGCTTTATTTTAACTTGACCGTAGGAGGCAAAACATGGAGAGTATTGGAAAGGTATGGGGGAGGCGTTTGCACGGCAGGGGGCGAAATAGGCGAAAAAACTAATTCGTGCCTTGTTAGTTAAACCATTTTAAATCATGTATTGGTAAAATCATGCAACTGAAGTAATTCACCTTACTACTCATCCTTACTAATATTATAAAAGCGAAAGTGAGTTTGTTTGTTACGTCTTCACGCCTAAATGGCCAAACCGATTTTGATGAATTTTGGCACAGAGATAGTTGGGACCCTGGAGACGGACATAGGCTACTTTTAATAAAAAAAGAGAAAATGGGGAGAAAAAGAGAAGAAAAGGGGAGAGAAAGATAACTTTTTTTTAAGTGTGAAAAGGGGAGAAAAAGGGAGAGAAAGATAATTTTTTTTCGATCATTGCGGTGGTTAAAGTTAGCAGTAGCCTAAAGTTACTAAGCTACGCAGACGAAGTCGCGGGCGGAAGCTAGCCATCCATACTTCAAAAAATCATATCAATATTTAAAATAAACTTCCGCGAACGTATTTTTCAATTTCGAACCTAATAAACATATCGTATTGAATGCGATGCGCGGCGTCCCCTTATATCATCACGCTTCATGAAACAGGAGGCAGGTAGACGTTGGAGCTATTTCTGTTATATTTGTATAAAAGGTAACGTATTTCTTACTGACATGTTTTAAAGTGTGTCTAGTTGTTAGAATATAGTTTTTGGGTGCAGTTTTGCTCGCGTCAGAGCTAATAATGACCAAATTCAATTTTATTTTTAGATTCATGTCTTTGTATGAGTCATGAGGAGCTCGTGGCTAAATAATAGCAGCAGCTCAGGTCAATCTTTGCCTAGCCTAGCCGTGCTTGCCTAGGTTGGTCTGTGGATGGGTGACCACCCGTTACATACCGAGTTTCTTCGGTGCCTCGGAAAGCTGTTGGTCCCGGCTGTCATTTGTAGATCCTTGACAGTTGTTAGAGATAGTCAGTGTCCCAAAAGTCTGACAACCAGTCTTACCAAGGGTATCGTATTACCCAGTACTAACTGGGTTATGGAGGTCAGATAGCAGTCGCTCCATGTAAAATACTGGTATTCAGCTGCATCCGGTAAGACTGGAAGCCGACCCCAACATAGTTGGGAAAAGGCTAGGCAGATGATGATGCACGTCTTTGTATGAATCTTTCGTCGATTCACAAACTCAGACAAGGCCCCATCTTTCATTTAGAGCTGCATGCCCTAACACCTACGCACTTGACGATCAAAAATTATGACTATATTAGCTGGCGCCCGCGGTTTCGCCCGCGTGATATCGAAAAAAAAAGTATCCTATGTGTTATTCCGGACTATAATCTACCTCCGTGCCAAATTTCATTAAGATCCGTAAAGACGTTTTGACGTGAAAGAGTAACTAACATCCATACATCCATCCATCCATCCTCACAAACATTCTCATTGATAATATTAGTAGGATTAGCGAGCGAAACACCCATAGATGAATTATGTAATTTGAATTTTCTATTGGCACGCTTACACCATTTGTATTCAATTTTACCGTCCCTCTATAAACATAATCAATCTGAATATATATTTAGCACCTACAATACAATAGCTATCATCAAAATCAACTCAAAAATTCTAAACCAATCCTTACTAATATTATAAAAGCGAAAGTGAGTTTGTTTGTTACGTCTTCACGCCTAAATGGCTAAACCGATTTTGATGAATGAAGTTCAGAGATAGTTGGGACCCTGGAGACGGATAAAGGCTTTTTTCTTTAAAAAAAGGTTGAGATATGAGGGAGAAAGAGGGAAGAAAAGTGAAAACTTAGCATTGCTATTACAATAAATAAGGCGCAAGGACAAAAATAACAGGTAGGAGGTACCTGTTAATAAGGAAAGGGGAACTGTATTACCCCAAATTTAACGCGAGCGAAGCCGCGGGCGTCAGCAAATTTTTCATAAAAACAACACTACAATACAAGTGTACCAACACCAAGATATTGCAAGTTGCTCCGAAGTACCAACCTAACGACATTCATCACACAAGTCGGGCTAACATTTTTCATTACATACAAGTTTGCCGTCCGGATTCATTCGCGTTCCGTTATTGCAAAAGTAGTGGTGTTACGTGATAACTGTAGGAGGGTGTTTTTGTAAGATGGCGGTGAAATGGGGGTGATTTTTGATGTTTAGAAATTATTGGACTTAAAGTGATGGGACTTAGTTAGCGTAGGTACTTAAGAGTTCTGCTGGGGTGATTGTGTAATTGTGTGCAAAACACCAGATAGATGTGACGAGAAGGAACACCGTGTGGTTTTAGATAGTAGGAGTCTGACGGACCCCTCTGCCGTCCCATGATGGAGGGCATCCAACGAGGATTTCCACACGAAAAAAAAACAGCACCGTATTTTTTGTATCTAGCTGTCAGTTTAAATTAAACAAGTAAAGGAACTAAACGCAATAAACGTCTGCAAATTACTAGCGATTGAAACTGCATAAGTTTAAACACAGATGGTAGTCTAAAATCGAAATGTATCTTTATTTTATTTTTATTGGTCACCCCATAGTTTAGGGCTACCGAATGTTTTTTTTAAATTTTATAACCATTTATGACGCCCACGAAAACAGTACAGACAGCTTTTAATTCCCAAAATGGTGACAACAAAATTTACCCCAAAATAAGATTTCCAAAAAAATACAATCTCTTCCCGAACAAAATCCCTTCGAAAACCGACAATATACCCAGTAATACTGCCCCTACACTGCAATCTTATTGCAACACTCGCTTGCAGGCAATACTTTACTGTTATACTTTTAAAAATCCGCTCCCAAACCAATATTTATGAAGAAAATAAAAAAAAAGAAAGGCAGGAAAAGTTTTTCCCCTCATTTTTCGCGTTTATCACAGTGTGCAGTCAAGGCGTAAACCTATTTGGTGCAGAGGAATTCATTTTTGTGCTAATTATTTTGCAAGGGTGGGTTTTTCAGAGAGGCCACCCAGGGCCATTGGCTGCGGCGGGTTACGGGTTGTTGGAAACTGCGACTCTGGAACACATAGGACAGAAGAAGAAACATGGATGGGTTTTAGTCAGTAAAAGTCTGATACTCCTTTCCGCTCCGCCCAGAGTAGATGTGGCCTGTCGCAGTCACGACGTGCAAGTTATTTTTATTTTGTCCGTATACATATCAAGCTATATTGAGTTTGAGTTTATGTTTTCGAAAACGTATATACAGATACTAATAGATATAAAATCCTTGCTAATATTATAAAAGCGAAAGTGAGTTTGTTTGTTAGGTCTACACGCCTACATGGCTAAACCGATTTTGATGAATTTTCGTACAGAGATAGTTGGTACCCTGGAGACGAAAATAGGCTAACTTAAAAAAAAAGTGAGTAATGAGGGAGAAAGAGGAAAGAAAAGGGAAAACTTAGATTTGCTATTACAATTAATAAGGCGCTAGGGCAAAAACTACAAGTAGCAGGTACCTGCAAATCAGAAAAGAGGAACCGTGTTAACCCGAATTTAACGCGAGCGAAGCCGCGGGCAAAAGCTAGTAAACTAATAAATATGTACATTAAAAAAAAACGAGCAACTTAACAGTAAGTAGGTACTATGACTGAATTGGTAGACGGACCTAAATAGATCAAATTTGCTTTCAGCTTTTTTAATGCCAATTCCAGCTCCGGGTTCACAGTTCGCGGTTTGCTGTTTAACCTCCCACAATCTCCTCAGCCAAGATATTTATCCTTCATCTATCCATACGGTATCATATATTTATATCTAGTGTATCCATATTGTGTCATATATCTTCAAACACATGTTAGGGGCGGAGGGTGCTGAGTTATGGAGCCCACGCCCCTGTCAAACGAGCGGGGCCAAATGTAGGCCCAAGATTATGAACTATTATTTGTTTTATAAGTTTTTTTTAGACGGATATAATGGAACGTGTTTTGTGAGATACTGTTTGGAGGAAGGGGAGTTAAGGATGGATGGAAGATACTGGATGATAACATTTTACTTGCACTGACTGGACAGATCCACTCAAATTTGTTTGGTGCTTTTTTAAAGAAACCTGTTCAGACACCTATTTGTATAATCCTCATGTAAGTTGACCAAGATTTTTGTCTGAACCTTAAAATAAACTATGATCTCTGACCCTGTTTCAAATTCAATTCGCATTATTCGCAGTAAGTGTTGGTACAGTTTAGGTCTTAAGCTATTAATTACAGATCCATAACACTTAGTCATAATAATGTGACATGCAAACATTTGAGATCTTATTTATGAAGCATACAATGTTGATAAAATTGTTTTATTAAATTATTAGTTTCGGCTGTTTCTTCTTGGAGTAGACGGTTACACACAGAAGCACAGGCCCCATCTAGTATTTTTTTTTAAATAAAAACGACGCGTATAAGTGTTTGTTTGTACAAACCTACTAGCAAAATAAACATCACTAATCATTTACTCAACATCATGGGTCAGCTTCCAGTCTGACCGGATTCAGCTGAATACCAATCTGCCAAGAGCGAGTCAGACTTGCGCACCGAGGGTTCCGTACAAACTTGCGACATAAACGGCCACAACTTAGAGGGTGGATTTTTTCACAGCTCCAAGGGACCACAGTTTTGCGTAAATGGTTTTACTTTCAACGCGATACCTTTGCGCGTTTCTGAGGAAAACAGACAGACAGACGGACAAAAAAGTGATCCTATAGGGGTTCCGTTTTTTCCTTTTGAGTTACGTAACCCTAAAAAACACAAGAATATACCCAAGCATAAATAAATCCTCCAGGCAAAAGGGCCTGCCCGCTTTCAATATTCCTCTACCAAGTAATTGGATAGATCTCAGAGGCATACTAAATAATTAATAACTTGAAATCATTCAAAGATATCTATTTCTCTTCCTTTGGGATAAAGGTTGAAAGCTTAAAGGCTTCAAGCCTAAAAAAATACTTAACTAAAGTAGATAGAAATAGAGCCTACCAAGAAAATCTGTGGATTTTTATAAATCTACAATATGAAAGCATTTTTCTTCACTAACCAAACTTGCCCCAGGTCTTTTATTCATTAAAATATAGGTATCTTAATTGAATCTATGTGTTTCTTTGAAGATTTTTTTTTGTTAAAGAGGAGGGTTCTGACTTGGGTTGGGGAATTCCATGCATTATCTTAATTAAATTAGACATAGAATTCCGATATAGTTTTATGATCATCTGCATAGCCTATTCCCAATCCGCTTTTTGGGGTCGGCTTTCAGTATAACCGGATGCAGCCGAATTTCAGTATTCATTCCGAAAATCTGAACTCCACAACCCAGTTACGATAGAAATGAGTAAATAAGCATGAAGTGTTCTAAGGGCTTAAACAGCGTTAAACGGGCACCCCCGACAGACACCCGCCGCGTGTCTGCAAGCGTGGGCTCTGTACTGTGAAGGACCCTGTTACAGGTGCCTAAAGAGTTCATTCGCTTGGCCTTATATGACAGAGTGACACTGGTCGAAGGCCACTTTCACAAGCTTCTCATCAAGCGTTATTGACTGAACAAGCTCGCGCGTGTTACCGCTGGCGGGACCCACACATGTCTCCGCGTCCGTTCACTTTTGTATGAAACCGCGCGGGTGTCGTTTAACGCAGTTTCAGCCCCAAATCTTCTGCCTCAATCAACTCAGCCCATCGCAGACCATTGGTACTCCAACAAGCTGCACGAAAGCTCCCTGTTTTTGCGGATGGGAAATCATCAAATAACTTCCCCGCTCTGGGCGGAGCGGGGGGAGTGTCAGACTTGTACTGATTAAAACCTACAGGGTAACAAAAACATTGAAAAACCAAATGATTTCAGGTCTGACCATAAGGCATTGATAAGAAGTTAACAAGGGTCTATCTACAAGGCCAACAATGTCCACTTATTCACAAACAACCAGTAAAAAGAATCTATACAATAAATAAAAAAAATATTGCAATAAAATAACTACATGACACATATGTAGCCGACAGTACTGTAACTATCCTCATCTGTCCTACTCAAACTTAAACGTTATACATACGTAACTAACGGTGAATTTCTAAAATCAAGTTTTGTGTTAAACTGGAACATCGTCCCGGCTTATGCAGGAGTAAATAAGCAGACGTAGAAACTTGGAGATGTCGTGTTGTGATAAGGACTGCATGAGCGGAGCGGGCTTAGTATATATTTTTAACCGATTTAAAAATAAGGAGGTGCTGCTATGTTAGACCGTATTTTTTTATGTATGTTTACCGATTACTCCGCTAACTGTGGACCGATTTTCATAATTCTTTTTTTGTTAAAAAGGGTATTCTTCTGAGGTGGTCCCATATCAATTTTATTTCTATTGCTTGGGCAGTTTATGAGTTATCGTCTACAATACATATTTTTATTCTATGTCTATTATGGATGATCTGCTAATCTTTTAGTAACAATGGAAAATTAATACTGGATAGAAAATTATGTGATGTGACATCATACCATAAGTAAAAATCCTTACTAATATTATAAAAGCGAAAGTGAGTTTGTTTGTTAAACCGATTTTGATGAATTTTGGTACAGAGATAGTTGGGAACCAGGAGACGGACATAGGCTAATTTAAAAAAAAAAGTGGGATGTGAGGGAGAAAGAGGGAAAACTTAGCGTTGCTATTACAAATCAATAAGGCGCAAGGGGAACTGTGTTACCCCGAATTTAACGCAAGCGAAGCCGCGGGCAAAAGCTAGTGCTGAAATAAATAACTTTTAAGTAAAGAATACCGTCGCTCGGAGGTAATTTTCCACTTTTAGTATTTGTTGTTTGTAAGTCGTTTTTTTTTAAACATTGTGTCCTAAATGACAGTGTATTAATGCTTGGATTGATTAGAATATACATAGCCTGGGTTAGCCAAAGCAAGGAAAACCTATCCAAGGAAGATTAGCCAATGACTAAAACAAAGAAAAAAGGTTATTAGATTCAACAACGAAAACTAAAAAACAGTAAAAAAAAAGAAAATTTATTATTTAGTTAAAACACTGACCTAGAGTGGTGTGGTATTAAATTGTGTCGTTTCTATCGCATACTAAATAATCTACATTCAAAAAAGCATCATCTTAAACATAACAGAAGTGTGAAAACAGACACTGCAATTATAGGCATCCCCCTACACCTCATATCTAAAATAACTTAAAAGAAAACCTTGCCCCACACTAGGAATTTCTCCTGTATTGTGGGTGCATTCACAAACAAACTAACATACACAAACAGCCAGACCCAAAAAAACTAATTGTAGGCCATACAAACATTTGTGCCGTGCGGGAATCGAACCCGCGACACGCAGCGCAGCAGTCAATCGTTCAGCCATTGCGCCAACCGTGCCGTCAAACAATACTACAATAAATTTACAGGTTCAATACCTACATCTCTGGACTGGATGAGAATCCCGCAGACCCGGATGTTGCGGTCCAACTTCAGAGACGTCTGGTTCTGGTTGACTGCTAAAAGCCAAGTTGCCAGGTACATTGGAGAATGGAATGAACGTCGAAAACTTCATTTCCTGCTTTGTACGGAACTGATAGACGGTACTGCAGATGGCTGGATTCTCAATTTAGATTGCCAACACGCTAAGGCTTTTTTTTTTAATACGCTTTTGTTAACTTCGGCCGTAACTATTTAAATAAATCTTAGAAGGTAAATTTTGACCCGGTTTCCAATCAACTGCAATTTTGTACCTATACATATTTAGTTTCGGTGAGAAAAGGGAGAGAAAGAGGGAAGAAAAGGGAAGAAAAACTTTTTTTTTTCGATCATCACGTGGGTTAAAGTTAGCGTTAGCTAAAAGTAACTATGCCACGCGGACGAAGTCGCGGGCGGAAGCTAGTCAAATATAAAGGTATCTTAAGGGTAGGTTGCGGGTCGTTCGAAAGACATAGACATAGGTACCGCGGCCTCAGAACATAAAGAGCAAAAGAACGAACATAGGTAGGTTTTAGTCGGAAGTTATTTAATGCTTACCCATTTGTAAAAAAAGGTGTCTTTTTTTGTGGGAAATCATCAAATAATTTCCCCCGCTTTGGGCGGGGCGGGGGGGAGTGTCAGACTTGTACTGACTTAAACCCACCCATGTTCCTTCTATTGCCCTTTACGTTCCGGGGCCGCGGTATCTCTTTCGAACAAGACGCAAACCCGGCAGGAAAAAATACAGGTGTCTTAAATGTGATTTTCCGATGTTTTAAGCTCCATTTCACGCTCCGCTCATCACCCAAACCGCTCCCAAACTCAACCATTGTAAAGCACGTAGGCAAAGCGTGATTTCTTCCCAGCTTAGTTGCACTCTCGCTACGATCGTACCAGGTATTTAACTATAAAACACGGAGAATAACGTTTACAATATAAATTCAAGATTTGTAGAAGGTATTTAGTGTGTCTTGTTAAAGTGAGGCGGGTTTTCAAGATGGTGGGTCGAGCTATGAAGAGTTTTCTTAAAACTAAGGTTAATTTTGAGTGCCAGTTTGCATGTTATAATTAAAGGAGGTAGATGTTAAGGCTATTAAGGTATTAAGCAAGTCTGACGACTCCATTAGCGCAGTGGCTGAGCGATCGACTGCTGCGCTGTGTGTCGCGGGTTGGATCCCCGCACGGAATAAATATTTGTATGGTCTACAGATAATTGTTTTGGGTCTGGTTGTGTGAATTTAAATAGTTTGAAACGCACCCACGAAACAGGAGAAATCTCTAGTGAGGGGCAAGGTTTTTATAAAAAAATAAGCCAGAAAATGTTAAATGACGGTATTATTTCCCCACCCAAATCAAATCCTCATGAACTATAAGCTCCACCTCTTGACTTTCTTATCACGAACACGAAATAACTCCACAGATCATGTCCATTTCGAACACAGTAGGTAAAATAGATCAGCGCAGGTATGTCTAATCAAAAACCCCGTTATTTGCTACCATTTTAAGATGAGGCGCGCATTCACGATTGGTCTTGACCGCGTTTGTTTTGTGTGTACATTTATTTTTAGTCGACTTCAAAAATGGAGGAGGTTCTATGTTAGACGGACTTTTTTTGTGTTCACCGATTAGTCCGCCGACTGTGGAGCGATATTTTTTTTTGTTCAAAAGGTTAAGTTAGTGCTTAAGTTGTTTTGTTTTTTACGCACTGTGTCTACGTGTTTATTTTTTTCCATCTGTCCTATCGCAGGTCTGCTGGAAGAGATTTCTTTATGAAATAAGCTGTACCTTTGTGCTCTTTTTTCCTTATGTACTTTTTTATAAATTGTTCTGTGTGTACATAAATAAATAAATAATAATAAATAAATAAATAATTAAACTCCCTTGTTATAAGTCTATAATACATATTTTGATCTTGCTAATATCATTTTCTTTGATATGATTATATCTTTTAGTAACAATGGAATATGAATAGATAAAAAAAAATTTTTGAAATGAGCAAACATCATACCATAACCAAAAAAGCTAAAATTAAAACCTTGAAGAAAAATAATTAGGTACTTTACTTCCGGAAGTCGGTGGCAAAAAAGTCAACGAAACAAACAAGACTCATCTACTTTCAAGAAGTAGTGTTATTTTTCACGTCTTTTTTTTTGCAAACATGTTTAAGAGTATCTTTTAAAATAACATGTAAGTACACAGTTTAGAATTTGGGATACGTGGTGAAGTTTTAGGCTATCCCTCTTCCAACCTCCCAGCATCACGTGTATTTTTATATATATCGAAAAGATCAGATAGTTTTAGTTTTTTTTTTATATGACTTACTAGCTTCCATCCGCGACTTCGTCCACGTGGCATTACATTGGGCTAACGCTATCTTTAACCCACGTGATGATTGAAAATAAAATCATCTTTCCCCTTTTCTTCCCTCTTCCTCCCCCTTTTCTCACTTTTCTTAGCTTATTCCGTCTCTAGGGTGCCAACTATCTCTGTACCAAAATTCATCAAAATCGGTTTGGCCATTTAGGCGTGAAGACGTCACAAACAAACAAACTCACTTTTATAATATTAAGTATTAGAATATGATTAGCTGCTGTTTTCTCTGGCTATGACTTCTAAAACCAAGAGCAAACGACAATTCAGTCGCAATCGGAAGTGCGTCCGAACTCAAAGTACAGTTAGGTGAACAATACCTGTTTATAGTTATGATTGAAAATAACATCGCGGTAATGAAGCGGAGCCGTGACCGCGCCGCGCGTGATTGTACGTAAGAGTGACCATGCGTTGGGAATAGAGTGAGAAAGTTTTTCGGAATTTGGTTGCTAGGAGCACAGTTTTAAGACTGGTTATAGAACGTAGGAAACTTTTGGGAGCTAGTTATGGTTTTTTTGCGCTTTGTCGCAGTTAGCATACACTTTTTAAAGAAGGTTCTAGAGAACTCTAAGATTATAGTTTAAAGGTCGGTATAGCAATTAGGAGAAATTTGTTTAAACAATTTCACCCTTCTCCACTTGCTGCATTTTCAGACCAATGTTTCAAAAGCAAGCCATTTCCAAGTATATGTGCCTAATTTCTTGGTCGCTTAAAAAAATATTCGGGTTCACTCATGCATAATAAACTCCAACGATTAATTTGATTCCTAGGTTGGGAAATTACTATTTAATTAATAATTATATGACGGCACGGTTGGCGCAATGGCTGAGAGATCATTTGCTGCGCTGCGTGTCGCGAGTTCGATTCTCGCACGGAACAAAAATTTTCATAGCCTACAAATAGTTGTTTCGGGTATGACTGTTTGTGTATGTGAATTTAAATGTTTGTAAACGCACCACGATACAAGAGAAATTCCTAGTGTGGAGCAACGCTTTTTTTAGGAAAAAAGCAACAGGAATTTATCATTAGCAACCACGGAATCTAAATTAGTGTCATGGAACTTAAACATTAATATGGGGAGTACTCGGAGACTATTCGGTACACTTCTGCTTGATACTTCGGGAAATGCAAGCGTGATGTTATGGTAAAACTCTGCCACTCACAACAGCCAAAATTCCAATAAAAAACCAAAAAAACAAAAAAGCAAGAATGCTTTTAAACAAAATTCTTTCCCGAAACAATTTACTAACTCATAGTCACTCTACACAGGCAAATGGCTGGTCCAATCTCACTGCTCGCCGGTACATAATAACCATCAGAAAATAGAGTATATTGTGACGGACCACTGGGATTCGGTCTATCATACAAAATATAATCAGGCACAATAGCACGGTTCACGTTTATTTGCTTACTGTATGTAAATATAGGTTTTCGTTTAGACTGACGATTGTTGCTTGTTTTGATAGGTATTTTATCATATCATAAATTTTTTTTTGTTGTGTTGAAAGTCCCATGTCAGCGGCCATATCTTTTTTCTAAAGACTTTGGAAGAAAACAAAAGATAATATTACAATGATTAATTTCAGATTAAGTATTTTTTTTTATTATATGTTATTTCAATCAAATTTAATAACTCTCTACTTTATGCCTCTACCAGTTCGAAGTTTAGATTTATTTGGTTTTAATTTCATATCGATACGTCTATGCGTTCCCGAGATAAAGAGTCTTGACAGATAGACGGACAACAAAATGGATCATTTTGTTGTCCGTCTATCTTTTACTTTATAAAGGTTTCTGTAAAAACAGTCAAAAATGCTCACATTTTTTCGCATTAATTACATTAATAGCTGTGCCCAGCGGTTTCACCCGCTGCTCACTTAGGGGTATGAAAAATAGATGTTAGCCGATTCTCAGACCTACCCGATATGTACACAAAATTTAGTTTAAATCGGTCCAGCCGTTTCGGAGGAGTACGGTAACTAACATTGTGACACGGAAATTTTATATATTAGATTAATTAAAAAGTAGGGTACTACTACTTTAATCTTATACCCCGTCTTATTATAACCAATCTTAGCAGGATTCAGCAGAATACCAACGTCAGCTAGTCTACCTGACATTATGCTGAGCTGGACTCCTTTTGGTGCAATCTTGAGACACACACCGCCCAGTAGTGGGCGACCGATATAAATGTATGTGATGTGTCTAAATGTCTACCTCACTTTTTTTTAAATCTTTTCCTTTTTTTTCTGTTTGTTTTTTTTTAATTCCTGTATTATGTCTTTTGTTGTGTCAAATAAATGTTATTATCTATCTATCCACACGTAATCCTAAAAACACACCCATATGATGGCATGCCATAAAGGCTAGGTTTTAGGGTATGCCCTAAAACCTACCCTTTTGGGGGTTTACAGGCAAAGTTGTACAGTCGCCTGCACATCAAGCTACTACAATCTGTCAGATTTCTTTGAAAGATTTTCGACTTTATTTCTAAAGTATTAGGTTCAAGGTTCATTGGGAAAAATTTACAGTTTCGGGTAGCTTGACCTGCTGGCGTCTGTACCTAAACAAATAATATAACTGCCTTCGCCAGTTTTGAGCCATTTAATAGGGGCGAGCCTTACCTAACACTGACCCAAAAAACTATACAACTTTAATAATTCGTATAATTTTTCAACACTGATACAAAACTAATTATAAAAGAGAACAATGTGATTTGTATCATAGATTCAATCAGGCTTTATCACGATCTTACTCAATGGGGCTAAGCACATCAAAAGGTGCACCTTAATGGGTATCCGCCGGGAGGGACGAAGGGGCAGCTGGTCGTGGATGGATGCGGTATCTAGTGAGCACACTTTTTTGCGCGCACTGGGCCGAGCGGGGGGGGGGGGGGGGTGTCAGACTTTTAGTGACTAAAACTATTTAGTATTTAGACTATTTAGTATTTCTTGTTAACGCGAGGCGTGGATTTAAGATGGTGGTGGGTCGAGCCATGAGAAGTTTTCTTCAGATTAAGGGTAATTTAGAGCGTCAGTTTGCATGTTATAATTAAGAGAGATATTAAAGGTAATGGATTTTTTTCGGATCGGAAATCATCAAATAACTGTCCCCGTTCTGGGGGCGAGTGTCAAACTTTTACTGACTACAACCCATCCACATTTATTTTTATGCTTTTTATGTTCGAATCACCCGCAACCCCGGATACACCCCGCAGACCGACATATAGACGAACAGACAGATGTACAGACAAGAAGTTATTCTATAAGCATTCATTTTTTTTTTTTTTGAGGCACAGACCCCAAAAAATGGAGAAGCGAAGACGAAATTGCCAAACGAAAATGCCTTCTCCAATCTCCACCCACATCTCAATCTAAGAAGTGAATTCGATACAGCCAGTAATGGAGGTTGCAACACAACACAAGCTCATTGTACGCTTCTCATTAGATCCATGAGATAACATGCTTTATACCTTCATACTGGTGTTATTATCAACGCCAATTTTTATATAGATTGTGTCTATTCGTAAGGTATTGGTAGATTATTAAGTTACGTTCGTTGGTTTTCTGTGTGTTCAAATAGAGTAGGTATGATTTATTTCGAATTGGTACTGGAATTATGTAGTTGACCTATACTCGTACTTTTGAAAAGATCTCTCAATTTGAAGACGAAATAAACAAGGCAAGGTAACCATATAATTTTAAGAGCACCGAGGACAAACTACGTTCGAAAAATACTCTGTTCTATCATATCATATAAATATCTGTACTGTAATCAAAATCACTCCTAACTTTCAAAAGACGACACGGTTAATGCAGTAGTGCGCTGCGTGTCGTGGGTTCGATCCCCGCACGGCACAAATATTTATATGGCCTACAGATAGTTGTTTCGGGTCTGGCTGTTTGTGTATGTGATAAAAGATTGTCCATGGAGTTTCTTGACCATTGTTCTCCACGCTTTGAAATAAGTAACTACAATACTTTCACAAGTTATTATGTCTTGTGACTGGGACTGTTAGCAGCATCTTTTTTTGTTTTTATGACATTCAAAAGTGCCTGCAATGGTCTAATTGACCGGATTTGCGGGTTGTTCGAAAGAGATACCGCGGCCCCGGAACGTAATGGGCAATAGAAGGAACATGGGTGGGTTTTAGTCAGTACAAGTCTGACACTCACCCCCGCTCCGCCCAGAGCGGGGGAAGTTTTTTGGTGATTTCCAAAAATGGTCTATTTGAAATAAATACATAGTTTGAGTTTGCCAACAGTCCAAAAATGTACTACAGGACCCAGCAAGACTTCTGCTAATACCCGTTGGTACAGTCAACCCTAAAATGCAGTCTCGACAAGAATTACTATTCATATTCCGTCCGCAGGCGGCGGGAGCGGTTGGGTGTAAATACTGACAATTCAACTTGGCGCCATCTCACTGTAGTTTTCTTTAAATCTTTCTATTGTTGCTTCAATTTTGAATATTTTCTATTATAAACTTGGATGTTAAAGTTATGGTATGTTAAGTTGTTCCTTTTGGTGGGGGCTAACCGCAGAAACTGAAATAAAAGTGCAGACGAAATGCTATAATATAAGTTGGTTAAGTTTACGAAGAAGACTATTGTCACCTTGTCACTAGTGGTTCAAAGGAAATGAAACAAGCGCTTTTATGTCTGAAAATAATGTTTTGCCTATACTCTTCTGCTATTGGTCAACCGTTGTGATTGTAAATGTTAAGAAGAATGTCCACCAGTTAGGTTTTTACTGACCAAAACCCACCCATCATCCTTTTAGCCTTTATGTTCCGAGTCCGCCGTATCTCTTTCGAACAACCCGCAACCCCGGCAGGCGGTGGCCCTGGCAGGACCCTCTGCTTTCTGAAGTTTCTTTTAGGCGCGCGTGGACACGGCCAACCAGTTAACTTCTGGTTACAATTTAGGAAGTGTCTAGTTCACAAATCACAAGCTTCTTAATCTTTTCCGGACTTATTTCAAGCGGCTTCCAGTCTAACCAGATACGACTCAATTATGACTGACTGTCGTTAAAATAACGATTTTAAAGAGAAGGTCAAACATTCAAGATATGACACATAAACACAACATCATTCCACATACTAAAGCTCTCAAAACATCTCATTCTGCAAACGATTTCAACTCAAGCCGCTATAATTTATGTATGTACACGTTTCCAGTCAAACATTCTTAAAACACAGTTGATATACCCAGAAGGTTTGCTCCAGACAGGCTTTGCATTACAAAATCAAAATCAAAGGTCATTTATTCAAACTATGCTCATTATTACCGCGGTTGCGGGTTCGAAAGAGATACCTGCCGCGGCCCCAGAACGTATTTTTTTTCTTAGACAAAAGAAGATTTAATTTGAAAATTTCTTTATTTTTAACATAAACAAAACAGATAAATGACATTCAGATCTTATTCTAAAGGCATTAAAACAGATATTTTTCTATATTTTGTGCAGGCTATGGCGCCTTTATAAAATATTTAAAAATACAAACATTATGTAATGTATAAATCTTTCTTGTTGTAATCATACCTATCTCAATACTTACGTTAAACACATTGTACTGAAAAAAGAAGAAACATAAGTGGGTTATAGCCAGTACAAGTCTGACCCTCCCATCCGCACTCCGCCTAGAGCAGGGGAAGTTATTTGAAGAATTCCCATCGGCAGAAAAAATGAGCCCTTAATTCAACATTGATGACTGGTTGATCGTAGTTGTCGAAAAATGTCCACTGTCACTTAAGTTTGGCAATTTTAGGAGTACTTACGTTCTCAGGCGGATTTCATTCCTGATTCGATCACACAGGGCAACTCCAAATATAGCGTCTGTACGAACGAATATATAATAATAGTCGCGGTTCGATTCCCGCACGGAACAAATATCCGTATGACCTGCAGATAGTTGTTTCGGGTCTGGCTGTTTGTGTATGTAAGTTTAAATGTTTGTAAACGCACCCACGATACAGGAGAAATTGCTAGTGTGGGGCAAAGTTTAACCCTTAACTTGGCAGGAAGTAAAAATCTTTAAAATATGAACTTTTTTGATATATTTGGCGTTAATTATGATTAAAAGATACGAAAAAAATAAATTAAAAAATCTAGATGTCCTAGGTTTCGAGAAAATCTATGTACATCACAGTGCACACTGCCAATTATGCCAAAATGTCGATATTATATTTTTTGTACATTGTGATGGACACTGCCAGGTTGATAATAAATAAATTTTTAATTTAAATTGTTTATTTATTTTGAGGAATAGGATAAAATATTAAAATATCTAAATTATTTTGTGTGAAAATTACGGAAACAATTACGTTTTTGTTATCCCTCAACAAAACATATATGCACATTATTTTATACAGAAGAAAGTAATTGTCCTACCACTTTTGCAATACTTGTTTCATTAGTAATTATTATATCAGGTGAAAAAAAGAAGTAAAAATAATCCAGGGCTGTATCAATTTCTGATTGTTGGAGGTCGTATAGGTTTTCTTCGAGACAAGCACTATGACGGAATACTGATTTGGACCAATGATAATCTAGCACAAATTTCTTGACTGCAACTTTTTTGGTCACTGCATTCTTTGTTGTCTTCTTACGCGTAGATCTGGTAAGTGGCAGCTGTTGTCGGCTAGTGCCGGTTGAGGAGACGATTTTTCAACGGTTGGGGTTGGTATTAGACTGTATGGAGTTCAGTGTAGGTAAAATGTTGTAATTGCTTGTAGTCGGTGATAGGAAAACTTCGTTGAATATTGGCGTTAGAGGTGCATCTACAGAAATATCTACCTGCTTTTTATTGGAGTCAGTCGAGCCATCTAGTAAATTGAGACCTTCAAATGAAGATGCTAGCGAAGGTGGATCAGAAGTATCTGGAGGTTTAAATACGTTGGTTTCTTCATCGGAAGAAGAACTACCCTCAGAACATGCATTTTTTTGCAGGAACCAAAGCCAAGATTTTGTGCGAGCGAGTTAATTTTAAATTTTGCAGGCAATATATAAAAAAAAAACAAAAGTCAAAACCAACGCCTTGCAAAACATTACAAAAAAAAACAGCAAATACCCCCAAAATAAACAAAATCCAAATACTTTGTAAACCTGGCAATGTACAGTGTGGTTACCATAGTTTACGGTGAGTACTTCAGCGTGTCATTGGCAGCGTGCAGTGCAATGTACATTCAGTTCTTTTATCAAATGCGTGAGTTAGTGTTTAGGTAGTTACGTAAACATGCACTAATTAGATGCTGAATATTCTTTATATCAAAGTACAGACAAAACATTGCCAAGGTTAGAACCAAAAAGTAAAAAAAAAAAAAAAACATTACACGTGTCACACGTAACAGCTTGTTGTTTCGCAGCCATTTTGATTTTGAAATGTATTTTATAGTGTTTTTACAGAAAAATATTTTTTTATCAATTCTACTTTATTTGACAATATATTGATGAAAAACAGAATTATTATTTTTTCCAAAACTAGTGAGAGATATTTTTTTTAAATGTATGTACAGTGTGATGTACGCTGTCAAGTTAAGGGTTAAAAAAAAATCTAATTAAATGCCAGTCGCGAATATACTTGCACACGCTGTCTCAGGTTGACTTAACCTTCTGGACCTCTTCCTCGAGGTCTCGGCCCGAAAACTAGGAAATTCCACGTCTCTTTGTCCCCACCTCAAATATTCATGGCATTTCAGTCACTTCTGTTTCAGTATTACTGCATTACATGTGACCCCTCTCAGTTTGCTTAGGTATTAATCATTGGGCTGAATATTCCAGCATTTTCAGTTTAGCCGCTTCACTGGCCGCGTGGAAATTAACTTTCTATGCTACACTGCGCGGTAAATTATTAAAAAAAAAACACAAGGCTTTTTGGATTGTACTTTTTTAAAATTAGAATGCGTCTGAAGTAATCTGCAGCTGTGCCATCTATTTTGACGATCAAGAAAAAAAGAAAAGTATTTATTGGACTCCCACACGACAAACATTAAAAAAAGATAATATGAAAAGAAACACAAAAGAAGAAACATACAGCCGATATTTTCTTTGAAGTCAGTTTTTAAAACTAAAAATCAAAACCCTGACTAAAAAATTACATATTATAGTAACACATAAAATTTAACTAACATAGCTATCAGGAGCCAAAAGGCTTCCTTGTCATCATCATCTGCTTAGCCTTTTCCTAACTATGTTGGAGTAAACTTCCAGTATTTTACATGTAGCGACTGCCTATCAAACCTCCACAGCCCAGTTAGAACTGGGTAATACGATACCCCTTGGCAAGACTGGTTGTCAGATTTTCAGGACACGGCTCAGCCTATCAACATAATCATTATGTTCTTTACTAGACTACTAATATCTATGACAAGAAATCTCTTAGGTATTGATGAAACACGTCTCCTTAAGTAGTGGTCGCAAAAAATAACTTAGGATAAGAAATCATCAAATAACTTCTCTTCTTTGGGGTCGCGGTATCTCTTTCGAACAACCCGCAACCCCTATCTTTTAGCAGCCAGGAATCTCGAATTACAGAAACATCAAGAAAAATCAATTGTATCCAAGGTAGCTTTGGTTATCAAAAGATTCCGACGAATTGAGAACCTCCTCCTTTTTTGAAGTCGGTTAAAAATGTCAACAGCCGATTTATAGCAAAAGCCTCTGAAGTATAAAGCGACTCATTGTTTCTCTTTAAAGCGAAATACACCGACATGTTTAAACTTACACGTTTCTACTAGACGCAGTTGTAAAGTATTCACAGAGACATGTTTTCGCTTGTCTATGGCACACCACAGAGAATATAGAAAAGCTACTCAGAACAATTTAGATTTAGGAAAGATTCTGGAGTGCAACCTCTCAGTTAAAGTTTGCACGTTCTGTGGATTGGGAATGACGCTGTGTCTTTATATAATAACAAAACCATATCAAAAGAAAATCAGTAACTATGATCATAAAACCTTAGTTATCCTTACTAATATTATAAAAGCGAGTTATTTGTTTGTTTCGCATTCACGCCTAACTGGCCGAACCGATTTTGATGAATTTTGGTACAGAGATAGTTGGAACCCCTGGAGACGGGCACAGGCATTTTTTTTAAAGTGAGATAAGGAGGAGAAAGAGCAATGAAAAGGGGAGAGAAAGATGTTTAAGCCGACATGACGTTCCAATACTCAGGTCGTTTTAAAGAAGGAACTAGAAAAACTTAGAATAGAAATGGAATAAAAAGTGTGATATGTATGTATAAAATATAATCTTAAAGTATTATATGCGCTTTATTTATGGTTGGATAGTAAAGATCCTACAGTAGGTAGGTAGGTTAAATGGTTAGAGTAGAGCAGTTAAATGTGCAGCTAGTGTGTAATTGTTAAATTTCTGAGCCTAAGGCTTCCATTCTAAATATGATAACTGCCACCGTTTAGCATAGCGATTCTAAACGGTTCTAAGCACATAAACATGCGCATGATAGTCCTACTGCTGGACAGGCCTCTAATTTATAAGACTGAGAAATATTTCAACACCCCAGCATTTCTCCTTGTTCATCTTACTAATATGTATTATAAAAGTTTGGGAGGATGTATGTAAGTATGTTTGTTTGTTGCTCTTTAACGCAACTACTTAATGGATTTTGATGAAACGTCACAAGCTTTCATATCAGAATAACACACTGGCTGCAATTCATCATATATTGTATATTTTATCACCACGCGTGTGAAACCGCGGAGCGCAGCTACTATAATAAGCAAAGGGATAGGGGTGTCACGGTTACGGTTTTAAGAAATAAGAGATTCGTTAATTCAATTTTGACGGCACGGTTGGCGTAGTGGCTGAGCGATCGACTGCTGCGCTGCGTGTCGCGGGTTCGAACGCCCGGAACAAATATTTGTATGGCCTACAGATAGTTGTTCCGTGTCTGGCTGTTTGTGTATATGAGTTTAGATGTTTGTAAAAGCACCCACGATACAGAAGAATTTCCTAGTGAGGGGCTTTTATTTAATATCATGGACGGTATTGTGGTACTTCTGAACTTTCTCCTCTATTACCCTATCCTTTTCTCAAATGCACAGACATTTTTCACGAACCTGCACTCGTGTGAAGTATGGCTTGTGTTAAATTAAGCATAAAATTCGACAATTGCTTGCAACTTTCGTTGAGACTCTCTCCAGTGAATTTATAAAATGTGGGTAGGTATAGTTACGGTCAGAAAGGGTTGCCAACGTGATAGTATTTTGACACATTGGTGTAATCGTGCGTCGATTGCCAGACGAAAAAAACCGAGCAAGTGCAATTCGCGCACTGAGGGTACTGTATAGGCTTGCTACATAAACGCCCATATCTTTTGACTGCGTAGACTTAGAGAGTTGTTTTCTTCACAGCTCCAAGGGACCACGTACTTGAGTATATGGTTTTAATTTCAACTCGATAGCACCACGCACTTCCGATATACAGACAACAAAGTGATCCTATAGGGCAGGGGTGGCCGACTTGAAAACACCCAAGATCTACTTTTTACGGACGAAATCCGGTGCGATCTACCAATATGTATGCCATTATGTAATTATTTGATTAAAATCACACAATATAGGTAATACGCATAGACTTTTGGTGATTACGTTGCGCACCTGTTAGACGTATTTATTATGTTTGCCTTGCCGCGATCGACTGGAGTAATAGCCGCGATCGACCGGTCGATCGCGATCGACTGGTTGGCCATCCCTGCTATAGGGGATACGTTATTTCCCTAAAAAGCCAACTTCGGAATTTCAGAAGTCATCATTTTCCTGCCCTTGTTTCATTCTATTAAGGGTCAGCGCAACAAGTTTTCTTCTTCCACTCTCTCCTATCAGACGTCACGGCATCATTCACTCCTTTCTCCTTCATATCATTCCTTATACAATCCATCCATCTTTTCTTTGGCCTTCCTCTCGCTTTCCGTTCATCAACATTCAGATCCATCACTCTTTTAGTCACATGTGCTTCATCCCTCCTCATTACATGTACATACCAAAACAAACGACTCCCTTTCATTTTTTCTGTAACAGGCGCAACTTTCAAACTTCCCCTAATATACTCATTCCTTACTTTATCCATTCTTGTCACTCCACACATCCATTTCAACATTCTCATCTCCGCTACATGCAATCGTTTTTCATCCACCTTTTTTACAGCCCAGCATTCTGACCCATACAGTACCGTGTTTTTTTTAATGGAGACGGTGACATGTTTAAGTCAAAGCTCAACCTAAGTAACGTTTATAGATCCTTAAATAAACCCTTCTTTGCAAGAGCAAACGGCAGAGGAAACTAAAATATTATAACGATGACGACGAATATCATATATAATCACGCCTGTTATACAAGAAGGGTCTTGCAGAGTTGTACATAATAGTACACACACCCAATAGTCGCACATTTCGCCAGTAATGTTTTAAGTCCTATGCAATAGAGGCTAATGACATCAACCGAGCAAAGTCTAGACGCCGTGTTTGCTACTGATAACCAAAAAAACCTGAAAACCCCATAACAATGCCTGACCTGAGAATCGAACCCGAAACCTCATGCTCCACAGTCCCGCTAGCAACCATTCGACAAATCAAATCAAATCAAATCAAAAATATTTATTTGCCAGAAAATACACACAAATTATAAGGAAAGATCTTACATCCTAAAAGTCATTGTATTCTGCCTGCAAGCAAGCGTGCAAATTATTTATATATGTCAATTTGGTCATAATTATTGATATCATGCAATTCAAATGATTAAAAAAAATATTATTATTACAATTATTATAAAGCCCATTTTTCTTATATATTCATCATTAACATTCATTTTTAAATTCCATAAATTCCTTAATACTATAGAAACATTTATTTTGTAGCCACTCTGACAATTTTTTCTTAAATAAAATACCCTGCAACAATTTCAATTCATTTGGAATATTATTATAGATCAGTACACACATATTAAACACATTTTTTTTATAAATATCTTTATGACCAGGTGGGTGATATAATAGGTTGAGAAACTTAGCCCTTTTTTGTCTCGGTAGAACCTCACTACGCTGCTTAAAGTATTGCATGTGATTCTTGGTAAATATGCAGATATCTCTAATATACATACAGGGCAGTGGAAGAATATTACATTTTTTAAATAAAGGTTTACAACTATCCAAGAACCATGCTTTGTTTAGAACTCGAATGCAACGTTTTTGAAGCTTGAAAACTCTGTCGGAGTCAGTCGAATTTCCCCACATAATTAATCCATAGCTTAGGACAGATGACACATAGCCATGATAAGCCGAAAGAGCAGCTTCTACGGACACATTTTGTCTTAACTTTTTCAATGCAAAAACAAACCTATCAAGTTTCTGACATATTTGTTCCACATGGCTTTTCCAATTTAGATGTTTATCTACATTAAGTCCTAAAAATTTCAATTCATCCACTTGTTTTACAGTTTCGTCTTTACAAATAACATCTAGAGCCAACTGTTTGGTATTATATGAGTTAAATTGTATTAATTTTGTCTTGCTAATATTTATATTTAAATTATTACTTTCCATCCAATCTATTATATCTGATAGGGTCTTTCCGATGACTGACTTATAATCTTTTTTATCCTGACATTTTATAATAACCGTAGTATCATCTGCAAAAAGGATACATTTTTGCAAAGTGGCCTCCGGAAGATCATTTATATAAAGCAAAAAAAGTAAAGGGCCGAGAATGCTCCCCTGAGGCACACCACTCTTATTTATTATTGCTATTGATGTAAATTTCTCTTTGGTGTATATTTTGTCATTTTTCTTTACAACTTTGGATATCTCGGTGCACTGTTTCCTGTTTTTTAGATAACTAGATAACCATTCATGTGCTTTTCCCCTAATACCGTAGAAGTCTAGTTTGCTTAACAGTTTCGAATGATTCACAAAATCAAAAGCCTTGCTCATGTCTAAAAATAGACACACCGCTGGATTACCTTCGTTAATACTATCTGTTACAATTTTCACCAAGTTAAAGATTGCTAGAGCAGTTGAACTGCCTTTACGGAAACCAAACTGCTCTTTGCATAATATGTCATGTGAACAGAGAAAATTATTTAACCTCATTAGCATTGCCTTTTCAAAAATTTTCGACATAATGGGTACTATAGTGATAGGACGATAGTTGTTAGGGTCTGACCTATTTCCGGTTTTAAATAGTGGTTTCACGATAGACATTTTTAGTTGCTCAGGAAAGTCACCTTCCAAAAAAGATAAGTTTATTAGATGTGCTAATGGATGACATATCCAAGTAGCACAAGCTTTCAAAACTTGCGTGGCAATGTCGTCATATCCACTAGTTTTGCTATTATTTAGAGACATTATAATTTTATAAACTTCTGTTGCATCTACAGGGTTCAGAAAAATTGTATTTACATTTTTGTTATTTTGATTTAGCTTAATATTAAAAGAGTTTACTGGCTGATTGGATGTCAAATTAATAAAATAGTCATTAAATATATTGCAAATGTCTAATGGATTGTTATATGTCATATTATTTAAATTAATTTCTTCAATGTCATTTTTAAATAAGTCATTATTACTTAATGTTCAGGAAATAGCGTTCCAGGTAGCTTTACATTTATTTTTATGCTTTTGTATACGCCTAGTCATCATAATTTTATGTGCTTTCTGTGCACATCGTTTAAACAACTGAGTATAAATTTTGTAGTTTTTCTCATTGTGTTTTTTATTTATTTTACTAGTTATGAATTTTAGATATAGCTGTCGTTTCGTTTTGCTGGACTTTTTAATTCCTTTCGTTACCCACTTTTGAGTGACTGGTTTATTATTAACTTTGACCTTAATTACCGGAAAGCACAGATCGTAAAATAACGTAAATGTTTCATAAAATAAATTAAAAGCTTCTGCTAGAGTGTCAGAGTCAAGCGTTTCTGAAAATGAAAGAGAAGACATACATTCGCAAAATTTATCGAGATTTTCCGAACAGTAGTCACGTTTCAATTCAGTCCAACAAGATATTGTTTTGTGTCGTTTTGCTTTGATAGTAATCGTTTGTGCTGTTTCGTGGTCTGACAGGCCGAAGTGATGAATCTCTGACTGGACATTTTTTACGTTACTGGCGATTTGGTCAATGCAAGAGTTCGCCCGAGTTGGTGATCTTATGTGAGCTTCAAAATCATAGTTATGAAGTATGCTTAAAAGTTCCTTCGTTGCAGAGTTATGTTTTAAAATGTCAATATTCCAATCACCACAAATGATTATTTTCTTTCTTTTAAATTGCTCCGTCAAATAATTTAACAAAATTTCAAGTTTATGAAGAAATATACTTATTTGTGCCTTTCTCTGATCAGGTATTCTATACACATTAACAACTATCAGGCTCAAACCAATAATCTCTACGCCACAGCATTCAAAATAAAATTCTGTGGCTAGATTTGAAGGAATGCTTAATGTTTTGGTGTTAAATGTCCTATTAGTTAAAATACAAGTTCCCCCTCTACATTTATCTCGGCTAAATACTGCAGCTAATTTAAAATTATTAAGTTTAATGTTAGCTTCCGAACCTTTTTTAATAAAAGTTTCACTAAAACATAGTATATCAGCCTCCTTGTTGTTTTCCACTAATTCAGATAACGTTAGTTCTAACATGGCTAGTTTGTTGCAGATGCCGGCTATATTTTGGTGTAAGATTCGCACCTTACCATGTCGGCAATCCTGTTTCGCATTGTCATTATTTACTGAATTTTTAATAATGGGGGAGTTAGGAACGAAAAAATGTATTCTTGTTTTTAGTGGTCACATGAACTGAGTTTCGATCATTTAAACTTAGTTTTGAGAAACTATTTACATATTGCATAAAATCAATTTCTATATTAAGCTTATAGGTAATTAAATCCAACTCCGAGAGCTTATTATGATAATTTACATCTAACTCGTTAACTTCAATAAACTTACAATTTTTAAAGTTTCTTGTAAACAATTTGAGTTCTTGATTAAGTTTTTTAACATTAAGATACCTATTTTGTGAAACATTTAACAACAATATTGTACAATTGCTTAAACTACACAGAGTCCTACACAGATTAGTTAATAACAAGTAGGGATTTTTATCATGTTTGCCAACTGAGAGTATGACAATGTCGTTGTCTGATAGGCTGCTTGATAAATCATTTGGATTTCGAAGGATCTCGCATGATGAAGCATAAGGTTGGACTTTACCCTCGATGGTGTAATTGTCATTCCATTTACCAGTCTTTGTGTGTATTAGTTGTGCTGATAGACCTCTTACTTGTTCGTCTCCAATTATGTAAATATTTCTTTTTGAAGTTTGTTTTACTTGAGTTTTACATTTTAAGTTTACAAGTCGTTGTTTATTTGGGCAGTCCAACACTATCTTTTCTGTCCTATCATTGTCATTTTTATTTTCCTGGATGGCACCATGACAATGCTGACTGATCTGCACGTCGTCGTCCTTTGTTTGCGAGCATTGTGCGCTAGGACCACTAAGTTGCTCTGAGAAGTCTAATTTAGTTTGGATGGGACTTTTATTTCTTTTTTTCTGTGTTGTTCTTTTGGGCGTTGATTTACAAATATCTTTAAGTTGATTAATTTGAGTGCCATACATAGACATTTGTTTTTTAAGATAGCAGTTTTCTGATAAAAGGTTAGCAATTTCATTTTCGGCAATTTCTAAGTTCTTCGTTAGTTTAGATACTTTCTTTTCTAGTTCTTCTATTAAATCAAAGTTGTTGGATCTAATATTTGGGCAGCTTCTAAATAGTTGTGGATCTCTTTTCAAAGTATGAGACAAAACATCGATATCTTCATCTAGTGGCAAAGATTCGAAGGAGTTTTCTGTCGAGATATTTGCCTCGAATTTATCATAATTGCTTGTATGATGTACATGTACTGGTGTGGTCGGTATTTGAGAAATATTCTCACTTATTACAAAATTTTCTTTTGGAATCATCTCTGGTTGTGAAGAAGGTTTACTTGAAGAGTTTTGTTTTTTCCTAAGCGTTATATTAGAAGTAGCAACATCACTATTTGTGTCTGATTTGTTTTTAATACAAATATTACATTTCCACTTCTTTCTTGCCTCTATGTCCTTTAGGCGATAAGTGGATTTTGGATATCCCACACAGTCAAATTCGTATCTTTTTTTGCAAATTGAACATAGAGCAGTGTTTTTAATATTAACACATTTCTTACAGATGTTACAAGTAACTTGTGTTGTCGTCTTGTGGTCACTACTTACCACCTTATTCGAACTAGACGACATTTTTAAATTAACAAAAAGAGCTGTGGTCGCTTGGGTTCGAACTCGAGATGCGCTCGTCTCAGTCTGGCGTTGTTACCGCCCGACCAAATCAACTTAATACTTGATGTTGAAATAACTTCTCTCAAAGTAGTAATTTACTCAACGACTGACGCAATCGACTCGGGCAGGACGTTTTGCCGTTACAAGTTTTGAACTTTTTTCTGCAACCCTCACAAAAAAGTTGATTTTATTTTGTTCACTTTTTGTTAATTTATTTAATTACTTTCACTTTATTTGCACTGCATTATAGGTTGTATGAGGTAAAATTGTTTGTTGTTGTTATTGATATATAATATGTTTAAGTGTTTTCACTGTAATCAATTTTATACACTGTTTGTTTTTATTGTTATTTTCACTAATCTTGTATATAATTCTGAGATAACACTCGTACTTGTTTATTAGGATGTTTTATCCACACTTTACGGTTTTTTGTGGCTTTAAAGGCGAGTTTTATATTTATAAACAATTATCACACACGGAACTGATATTGACGAGGTGACATCTGTCAGCCTCTCTCAAACAAGACAGTCACTCCAAAGATAAAATATTTAAAGCAAACAACTAGAACTGAATAAAACTGAAATTCACTTGTAAATTCCATAAATATTCCAGCAACTCTAACCAGCTACAATGCAGTAAGCATATAATTCATCATCTGTATTCTCCAACATAAACATATTCAACATTTCAACAACATATTACATAGTATTTCAAGTAAATACATAGTCTGCAAATGAAAAGACGAAACGTTTATTTGCAAAGGTGAAAATACAAAGTTTAAATGCTTTAGCAAACCGTTGTTCTCTTGCATATTTTATGCTTGGGCACACAATTTATAATAGTGGGTAACACTATAGTAACTACCCTTGGGGCAACTGAGATAGGTATATATATATACTAGGTGCGCCTCGTGGTTTCACTCACTTGGTGATAAAAAAGTATCTCGTTGCAGTTTATGAGGCATATGCTGGAATGGCTCGCAGATGACAGATTTTATCAAAGTTTCCTGACACTTATAATTTGATTAATATACAACATATATTTATAAATTGTAACCTTTGCGATATTCTGTCATTTAAGCTATATTATTGTGAAATTCCATCAAAATCCATTCAATAGTTTTTGCGTGAAAGAGCAACAAACATACTTACATACATCCTTACAAACTTTCGGTTTTATAATATTATTAAGATATAAATTGTTATTACTAAGAGAATATTTTGGGGATTTTACATATTGTGTCAATCAACTTTGTAACAGAACTAACCGTAATTTAAAATCACACTAACAAGCAGAAGTCAGGTACAAAAAAGCCTTTCAATGAAAAAACAAAGAAAATTCGAAAACAAAAGACACACGACACAATATCCCACACACAAAGAAAGTTACATCTTCATTAAAAATCGACTTTTAATTGAATCTCCTGAAGAAGAAGACAAAGAATATATCTTAGGAAATTTTCAGCGACTGAAACTAACACGGTCCAGTGGGTTGCTACTTGAAAGATCGGATTATAGCTGAAGTGGTAACGTGGAGCATTCTACCTGAGACTAAGTCTTCTTGAGATAAGGACTGCTGTTCGTGAGACGATTAATTGCTGCGTTTTCTTTTTGAGATAAATAAAATCGCAACTACGATGATCTTCGCAACATCAACACTAATCTGGCCAGTGGCTAAGCGTTGCCATACAACGTGGCAACGCGGCTAGTCTTTTGAGGGCATTACCGACTGACAGCGTAGAGGACTAATTTTGACGCTATTTTTAGTTTATTTGAGTTTGTAAGTTATTTTAATTTAGTCATAGTTCATTTTCAATGTTATCTTATATTTATAATAAACTAGCATTTGCCCGCGGCTTCGCTCGCGTTAAATTCGGGGTAACACAGTTCCCCTTTCCTGCTTTGCAGGTACCTGCTACCTGTAGTTTTTGCACTTGCGCCTTAATTATTGTAATAGCAAAGAAAATAGAAATAATCCCAACTATCTCTGTACCAAATTTCATCAAAATCGGTTAAGCCATTAAAGCGTGAAGACGTATCAAACAAACAAACTCACTTTCTTTTTATAATATTAGTAAGGTTATCTAACTCCATGACAGCTTCGAAGAATTTAGCCGAAAAATAAGGTCTCCGTTAAATTAATACTGGAGAGAATTATTACTGTAGTATCCGATTGTAGCAGAGATACAGGTTGATAACTCAATTAACTAACTACATCACAGACTCACCATACCTGCAACCCCAAGTCCAGGGTACGTTTCTACCTTCCAACTTCCCGCCATCATGCTGACTGACAGTTGACATTAGTGACAGCTCCCGGACTACTTGTGTTCGTGAGACAGTGTTTGTGGGCGGTGAGCAATGGGTAGTTCACCGTCCGTCCGTCGATTGACGACAGGCCGTGTCGACGGCGCGTTCGTGTTTCACGCGCGCCTCAAAGAGAGTCAGCAAAGCAGAGGGGCTTGCCAGAGCCTCCGCCTGCCGGGGTTGCGGGTTGTTCGAAAGAGATACCGCGGCCTCGGAACGTAAAGGGCAACAGAAGGAACATGGGTGGGTTTTAGTCAGTACAAGTCTGACATGCCCCCCCGCTCCACCCAGAGCGGGGGAAGTCATTGGATGATTTCCCACCCGAAAAAAAAAAAAAAAAAAAAAAAAAGTGTTTATATATCTATTAAATAGATACACTACAATTACAAACACAAATTATTATTTTTCTTTGTATTGATGATTCCTCCAGTTATTTATTTTAAAGAATGTTAATGATCGATTCCACTGATGACCAACCACGTCAAATGGCTGTTTTGTGAAGTTATTTTAACCTAAAGTATGAGGCAGAGCTCTGTATTAACTCCTTTTCACAAGTTCTTAACGTCTCGTTTAATAGAGGGCCAGCAAAAAATCCTGACCCAAAGGCTGCTTCAGAAAAGTTTCTAACAGTAAACAATTCGCTTTGACCGACTTGGTAATAGAAACTAGGATCTAATCTTTTGCAGTAGCTTATTTAGGCAATTATCTTTTGCTTTTGTTGTACAAAAACACTGAAATTGTTAGGTAAGTAGTTACGAAAACAACAGCTGCGCTCCACAGCTGCGAAACCGGGATAAAAGGTAAAGCCTATGTTTTAGTTCAAGGTATAACCTATCTCCACACTAAATATTATCTAAATCCGTTAAGCCGTTAGAGCGTGAAGAAGTAACAAAGGCGAAAGTTTGTATGTGTGTGTACACACATACAAACTTTCGCCTTTAATAATATATAAGTGTGATTCCATTTTTAAACTCAACATTTTCACTACTCCGAACCATTCATCAGACACAAACAAACAGCCAAAAAGTTCCATCAATATACAGTAATATCCCATTAAAGGCAACATAACCATAATTCACATCAGAACGATACTATAAACAAAAGGCGTGTGATATGCGACAGTCCCACTTTCGAAAGTTTGTAGCGTGGTGAATGGCGAGCTTTATTGTTCTCTCGACTCTGTCAATACTGTAGCGAATGAGATACGTTGGAAATTGCGCGGTAACCGTAAAACTTGGTAATTGGTTAAATAGGTTTCTTTGATATTTTTTTTGTAACTTAATAATACTAATGTCAAAAGATCGGCCTCTTAGACAAAAACTTGAAGAAAGCCTCTTTTTAATTGAATACTCCTGTTATTTTCGTGGTTCAAGAGTATTTCTGCTGACCATTCCATCTATCATCTTCCATAATTTCATCTTGACTCAAAAGCTACAAGTAGTAGGTACCTGCAAATCAGGAAAGGGAAACTGTTTTACCCCGAATTAAACGAGTGCGAAGCCGCGGGCAAAAGTTAGTCGGATTTAAAATGGTTATATTCCCTGAGGTTTAATAGGCCCGATTTGACATTTGTTACAAAAAACGTCAAAAAACACTGTTACTGTCACTGTAAAAGTAGGGAAAAGCGACCATATAACGTTGTAACAGGGCGACTGTAATTTGTGTCAAAGGTTCATTACATTTCCCGGGACTTTCCGGGATCATGGCTAATCCAAACAAGGCAAGCTATGCTTTTTTTAATTTAACGATCAATCCACTCAACTCTCCCCTGCTTATAATATTGTAAATAGGTCTTAATCTAAATAAAGTATGATCACCAACATAAAATCAATAAAGACATTTGTTTACAAACATTTCTGCTAACCCAAAACCAATCACCAGTCGTTATACAACCTCTAATTATCAACCTTCATGACTGAAACCCGGGCCACCGCAGCCAAACCCGGGGAATACGTTTTAACAACAGTCGTAACAAATATCGCTTCGGTCTGAAACATTGGTTAGCAATTTACAACTAGTGACGTTCTCATGTTTTGTCCCGATAATACCGGGATCTGTTTTTGAAAAATCTGTCTTATTACTGCTAGCAATGTAGCTAGTTTTCAATAGTGCACGGAGGACAAGACATTTGCACTGTTATAAAAAATTAACTCCTACTAAAAGGTTGCAAATTACTAATGTTATAAATCCTACTTATAATATAATATAAAATTATAAATGCGAATGTTTGTGAGCATGTTTAGATGTATGGATGTTGTTACTCTTTCACGCAAAAACTACTGAATGGATTTTAATGAAACTTTACAAAAATATAGCTTATAAATCAGAATAACACATACAAACAAAGAAGGCTACAATTCATACAGATATATTGTATATTCTATCACCACGCGAGTGAAACAGCGGGGCGCAGATAGTAAATCATAACTACACACATGCAAAAATTAATATGCATCTCAACAAACCTTACGACCGAAAGAAGAAAGAATAAAATCCTTTCCTTCCTTAAAGTTCTCAGAAACAAAACTCGTTCCCATCACTAGCCCAGTTTCACGTGCTGATACGGCGAACATTATTCACGCCTTTAAAATAAATAAAAATATCCCGTACACTAGTTTGTATCGGGTTTTCTCGTAAATAAAGAAACGGGTACTTGTTATTGTACTTTTAACTTATAGAGCACATTTGTATCGAATAAACTCGCTTTTCCGAATGGTGTGAAAAATATATAAAAATAAGTTATATCTCTGTAATCGGTGCAGTTCTGTTGTGAAATATATTTTCGGGTTGTGTGGAAAATATTGAAGTTTGTAGAGACATCATTTTTAAGAGATTCCGTTTGAGTTGCGACATCCGGTCAGACTTGAACCTTAGCCTAAGGGCTAGGCAGATAATCAGACTTTATTTTGGTCAAATTGAGAGTTAAACTCTCTCTAAAGCTGTGGAAAGACTGGGGAGAGGCGCCCTTTTTTCCGGGTGGGATCAATTAACTTCCCCCGCTCTGGACGGGGGGGGGGGGGGGAGTGTCAGAGTTGTACTGACTCAAACCCCCCCATGTTCCTTCTATTGCCCTTTACGTTCCGGGGCCGCGGTCTCAAGCGGGACCTTGTCGGTTGTATCCTTCAAAAAAGTCAGATCTGACCTTTTGTTAGCAAGTGTATATAAAGTACCGGAGGTAACTCGCTTATAAACGTAATTTCAATTCAATCAATTCCTGTTACTTGTTTTATGTTAGGCAGTAACCATACGAAAAAGAAAGAAGAACAAAAAAACCTTATTTTATGAACGCATAATTATTCCATAGTAAATGACCTTATTTGTTGCAGAACGTGAAATACACTCTTTTGTGTGATGAAATCAGAATAATATGTGTTTTCGCTGCTGAAGTAAAAAGTTATGTGTGTTACACGAGAGCGAAATTATTTACATCCTCTGTCTTTGCATCCCTCCCAACCGCTTAGGATTCTACTTAATAATACCTCGCTACGCTCGTGATTCAATCATAGAATACTTCGAATACGCTTGCTTTTACACAAAATCAGCACTCGCAGGCCAAATATCACTTAACTCTCCTGTTTCACAAATAACTATTATTTCTTGTAATTGTACTATCCTAAGTAGGATAGTAGAATTGGTCCTGTACAAGAAAAATCTAATATTTTAAATGCGAATGGTTGTGAGGATGGATGTCTGGATGTTCGTTACTCTTTCACGTCAAAACGGCTGAACGGATGTTGATGAAATACGGAACATGGGTGGGTTTTAGTCACTAAAAGCCTGACACTCCTCCACCTCAGCCCAGAACGGGGAAGTTATTTGATGATTTTCCATTCGTAAAAAAAAAACTGTATTACAATATCTGGTCCTTCAGCTTCCGTCATCCAGTCTGACCTAGCTACCTTTTGAAAGGTCACCAACTCAGTTCTATCTGCCCCTATAACTTCTAAGAAGTATGAAATAAACTTCCAAAAATATTTCTAAACATATTCCATTTTACACATTTATTTATTGTGTAAGAAAGCATATTTTCGTCCCATCTAACCTTTTTCGTTGTACGACAGGCTTAATACCCTTATTTTTCTAAGAATCCTTTATTATTGGGTCTTTGATTCTTGATTTCTGGAATCTCATTCTATGTTGTTGTCAAATGTAATGTCAACTGCTTGTTGGTATTTTGGATGAAAGAAAGAAATAACGTACAAAAAAAACATTTATTTAACTAACTAGCTGGCGCCCGTAGTTTCGCCCGCGTAATGATCGAAAAAACAGTATCCTATAGGCAATAATCTACCTCTGTGCCAAATTTCATCAAGATCCGTTCAGCCGTTTTGACGTGAAAGAGTAACAAACATCCATACATCCATCCTCACAAACTTTCGCATTTATAATATTACAAGCTTTTGCCCGCGGCTTCGCTCGCGTTAAATTCGGATTACTATGGTTCCCCTTTCCTGATTTGCAGGTACCTGCTGCCTGTAGATTTTGCCCTTGCGCCTGATTTATTGTAATAGCAATGCTAAGTTTTCCCTTTTCTTCCTTCTTTCTCCCTCATTTCTTACTTTTATTTAAAAAAAATAGCCTATGTCCGTCTCCATGGTTTCGACTATCTTTGTACCAAAATTCATCAAAATCGGTTTAGCCATTAAAGCGTGAAGAGGTAACAAACAAACAAACTCACTTTCGCTTTTATAATTTTAGTAAGGATAATATAATAGTAGGATAAACTTAAAGACAAAGACAAACATTCAATAAATACACCTTCTAAACCTATCCAATATATTTAGATACTATTAGTTAAACTGTACGGAACCCAATGAAACGTGAATAGGGTTCCGCATAACAGATCGAGTGCGGTTTGCCGAAGACGGTAGCTACCGCTTCGATTGATGAGCTGGATCTAAAGTTAGCTAGTTTCTAGAAGCTGTTATTGTTGAATTGATATTGCGTTTATTGAAAATACATTGCAATTTTGATATTGAATATATCTCGATCGGAGATATTCTCCTTAAATATTCGACGTTATTTTCAGTAGCTATATTTTTGCTGCTGCATCAGGTTAGATTAGAAACAGCAGCAGTTATGTTTTTTTTTAAACAAAGCGTTTATTTTTTGACATTCATAAAACAAAAAAAAAATAAACTACAGTCCCAGACACAATGCAAAATAACTTGTGAAAGTACTGTAGTTGCCAATTCCAAAGCGTTGATCTCTTTGGAGAAGAATGAGCAAGACACTACTTGGACACTCTTTTCATCATCATCATCAGGCTATATTAGTCCACTGCTGGACATAGCCCTCCCCTAATGAGCGCCATAGCGCCCTGTCTTCAGCTTGCCGCATCCAGCATCTGCCTGCAGTCTTTCTTTCTTTCTTTCTTAAGCGTAGTGTAGGACACTCTTTTAAATCATAATAATTTCAACAGATCATGGTTACAAATATGTGAGAACGATGTAGTTAGTCGTGCACATTAAGAGCGTCCAGAGTAAAAGACCCGCGAATCGAAGCCAAAACTTCATGTTCAGCAGTGGTGCTTTCGACTACGAGACCAACGTCGCAGTCAGCATAGACAGTAGGTATATAGTTATAAATCAACTCTATACATTTATCAATCCTCATCTTTAAATAAAACACAAAACATAAGACATGAGCAGCAATAAATAAAACGACAGAATGATATAAATAATGAACGACAGAGCGCGACTATGCGATTTATAGTCGCAAATGTCGCGGTCGCAACACGTCAACCGACTATTTTCGGTATACACGACCAATTGAACAGAGTAATTTGTGAAAACAGAGACTCTTGTTGGGCTTTTTAGTTGTAAAAGGGAATGTTTTGTAAGCGATTTTGCGGTTCGATTTTAACTTTTTCATTTGCGGATGGGAAATTATCAAATAACATCCCCTGCTCTGGGCACAGCGGCGGGGAGTGTCATATTTGTACTGACTAAAACCCACCCATGACCGCGGTATTACTTTCGAACAACCCTTAACCCCGGGTCACAATTGCCTCAACACTTCCTTGTAAGCAATCAAGAACGAACGAATACATTTTTGCTACCTCAACAAATTTCTCCTTAAACCAATAATTACAAACTTCAAACTACAAGTGAAACGATAAGCATTTTCTTAGAATTACAATCTCCGATCTAATCTACACACTACAAAGTAATGTTGGTATCGCGTGCCTCTTTTTAGAGAAGTGCGAATCACTTCTTTGTTGAATACACCATTGAGTAAGTTAGCGGACAGAGGCGCAGGTTTGAACAACTTTACGCAAAAAAAGAAGTCAATTATGATCATCTGCATAGCTTTTTCCTAAGTACCTATGTTATAGTTGACTTCCAGTCTAACCTATTAATACTGAATACCAGTATTTTACATGGCACGACTGCTTATTCGATCTCCATAAACAAGAAGCTGGATGAGATATTCCTTGGCAAGACTGGTTGCCAAAATTAAGGGCTTCTAATTACCCATAACATCATTACAATATATCTACAAAAGCCAGCTGTACAAACGGTTTAATTTGCTTCGCAAGCGATGGAGAAGTCTTGTTATATAATAATCTCTCCCCCCACCCCCAACGTGGCATCATCGGCAATCTTCACGATCAACCCTATTATTGCTAAGCCAAGAGAAGCTCCCAGATCAGTATTCCATGATCCTGAGCTGAAATGATGAAAACAACAGCAAAAATTTGATCTTTCCAAACAAAAATACTTCTCTTGTTTTTCAAAGTTTCGCCTCTGTCTCATTATATACTCATGTGTTTCTAGCGTCAGATTAATTCAATACTTTAGTTTAGTTTAACGATCGTTAGAGTAGGCGGAGCAGCGTGATTTATGTAGTGTTAATAGACAGTTTTTGGATCGTTCGAATAGTGGCAAATGTTCTGTCGATCTGAGTCAAGTTGTATTGGAATGAGTCAGATTAACTTCGTATACTATTTTTACTGAAAATAAATATTGAATCTCTAGCAAAATGGTTAAATATTAATTCCATACAGTTCGTATTAAAAAAATATGGTAAAAGCTTGCTACATCGTCATTCTTCTGTATTTTTTTTAAAAAAAAAATGGAAATGTCAAACATGCATATTCATATTTTGATTTGTTTATAGTACAACATATAATGCTATCAAAAAATATCAAATTGTGGTAAGCAGGCCTAGTTCTTTCTATATTTAAGACGGAGTTTTATCCTGCAATGAGACTGAAAAAACATAAAACTTATGGTAAAACAGTAACTAATTTTAGTTAAGTACTATAAACATTCCACTAATCTAGAGCAGTGATTCTGTTGAAACGTCATAAGGGTTCTGGGAAATTATTTAATACCGCGGTTATTAAGTTTATACAAATATTATTAAAACATTGAGACAACATCTTCACAATAAATTTTAAATTAAGTGTTACATTTATAAATTATCTTTTTAATCTTACTTCTTACTAATATTATAAATGCGAATGTTTGTGAGGATGGATGGATGTTTGTTACTCTTTCACGTCAAAACGGTTGAACGGATCTTGATAAAATTTGGCACAGAGATAGATTATGGTCTGGAATATCACATAGGATACTTTTTTTTTTCGATATCACGCGAGCGAAGCTGCGGTCGCCAGCTATCTTACCAATATTATGTTCCTCTTTCACGTCAAAACGGCTGAACGGATCTTGATGAAATTTGGCACAGAGGTAGATTATAGTCTGGAATATATACATAGGATACTTTTTTTTCGATATTACGCGGGCGAAGCCGCGGGCGACAGCTAGTTCCTAATAAAAGTTTAGGTTCTTATTTAAATTACAGTATTATTGGTTTAAAATCATTTGATATGGGGTTCTATAAAATAATAGGTATTTGGTGGGTGTTCAGTTATCTTAAAAGTTTGGTAACCCCTAGATGATTGCTGCATTACTATCCTTGTCTAGTCTTCTTCTTAGGTATCGGCGTTATGCCTTTTTAAATGTCTTGTACACAGTTGGGAACCAAGCTAATTGCTCCTGCTATTGATAAAAGAAATGGATACAATGTTGCTGTCCTCTCATATATGTTTAAGTCCTTACTTCGTAACAACAACATTGTAAAACCAAATGATTTTAAAAGAGTAACCATGGAGTTTCTTGCCGGTTCTTTTCCATAGGAAACGACCAACCCGAACCGTGCACCTTTTCTCGACGTTTTATATGTGCCCATGCATATGTGAAATAAAAATATTTTGATTTTGAGGTGCTAGGGAATTAAAACTATGACCTGCATAACTTCTGCATCTACATCATTTAAGAATTCTAGACAAACGATATCGATAAGATAAAATCGGCACAAAATCACTTTTAAAAACTTAACAAATTGCTTTATGTAGTGATCGGACAGCTTCCTATGGCCTCAAACCTTTTGACTATGGTCCATAGTATTTTAATGCTTTTCTATTATCATTTAACGATATGTAGTAAGAGATAAGCGTTTGATAACAGCCTTGATATTGGAGATAACAGAAATGACTAGTGATTGAATTGTTCTCATGGAACAGTGTTATAAAAGCGAAAGTTTGTGAGGACGTTTGTTGGTCTTTCACGCAAAAAGTACTGAATAAATTTTGATGAAACTTCACAAAAAATATAGCTTACACTAGCGAGCGCCCGCGGCTTCGCACGCGAGGTTATCGATCAATAACTATCCTATGTGTTATTTCAGACTATAATCTCTACCTCTGTGCCAAATTTCATCAAGATCCGTTCAGCCATTTTGACGTGAAAGAGTAACAAACATCCATGCATCCATCCATCCTCACAAACATTCGCATTTATAATATTAGAAGGATGTCAGAATAATATAGGCTACAATTCATAAAGACATAATGTATATTCTATCACCACGAGAGAGAAGCCGCGGGGTGAAGCTAGCATTTAAATATGTATGTGTTAATCACGAGTGTAACATAATCAAAATATTTTATTTCACTTAGGCCCTAAAAAACGTCGAGAAAAGGTGCACGGTAAGGGCTGGTCGTTCCTCATGGAGAAGAATCGGCATGAAGGCCCATGGTTATAGAATCATACCGTACTATCATCACCTGCCTAGTCTTTGGCCAACTATGTAAGGGTCGGCTTCCAGCAGAACCCCCTGTATTTCATACAAAGAAACATCCCCTGATTAAGGATGCATGACAATAGTCTACACAAGTGGTGATACTTAAGTGCATGATTAAGTGCATCCGGTGCATCTTAAGTACTCACCTTTGTTACAAAACTTGCGTGATAGGCTATCTTTTCACAACGTGAAGAACAGTTGCAGAAGAATGGAATGGAATTGGAATGTCACATTTTTCTATCGTACAATGCGACTAACTTAAAAAAAAGCACGCTCATCTCAATACTCGAATGTCTAATATATATAAATCTCGTGTTGCGGTGTTTGTTACCAAACTCCTTTGAAACGGCTGGACCGATTTGTATGAAATTTCGTGTACAAATCGAGTAGCGCCCGGTTCCAATAAACAAAAACGACTCGTTTTGCTTACGGATAGTTGTATTTTGACATAAGTTCTATGAGACTTATTTCAACGGAACGGGGCGTAGGTCTGAGAATACCATATCTATTTCAGAAAAGGATCTGAGCAGCGGGTGAATCCGCTGGTTTCCTTGCGCCATTTTCCTCATTTCTCCTCATCACAGGCCCATACCAAGCCATCTCAGCACTCATATCTTTCCTAATTAATTCAGTGCATCCATCGTTACTTAAACACCACATCAAAAAACCAGCCAAGAACGAGTCAGACTCGCGCACCAACGGTTCCGTACAAACTTGCGACATAAACGGCCATATCTTTTGACGTAGACTTAGAAGGTTGATTTCACAGCACAGCACAAAGGGACCATAGACTTGAGTAGATATGTATATGTTAAGTTTTAATTTCAACTCGATACCTCTACGGGTTCCCGAGACAAAGGGTCTTGACAGACAGACAGACAGAGAGACGGACAACATAGTGATTCAATAAGGGTTCCATTTTTTCCTTTTAACCTCTCAAGGGCCGCCATTATTTACGTCAACTATCCGTCTACCGTCAAGCAACGCCGGGTGGGCTCATACAGTTTTATATCGTCGGGGTTTGGTGGCACAAATTGTGCCAGCGGGGCTCAACGGTAATACTTATTTACTGGCACATTTTTGTGCCGCCGGGGCTCTAGAGGTTACGGTACGAAATCCTTTAATAAAACATCGGCTACCAAAAACTTTCAGACAAACAAAATTGCAATACACATCCCCAAAAACAAGCGTACCATGAACAATATAGACAAAAGTGCCCATTTGTAACCCTGAGGACGGTACATGTGTTACATTTGACACAATGCGAACCTCCTCAGACGTGTCGAGGGCACTCCAAGCCCTCCCGATCAGAGGAATAGTGCTGGTATATTGCATGGGGAAAGGTGAGCTAGTGAGGGGTAGTGTACATGATTTTTTCGCGGGACTAGTAAAAATAGATTATTTTTATTGGCAACTTAGATATTTCCAATAAATAATTATCTTAGTGGAAAAACGAGTTGATGAAAGTAACAAGTTAATTGTTAAAACAATTGAAGGATTAAGGAATAAGTTACTTTCTATGAATCATTGTTTTACAAAATATACTAAAGAATAAGATCATATACCTATGAACCAGGTTTAGAGGTGCAATTAGATTAAGTTAGGAATATTAACTCTACATAACCCTTTGGGGAACACGCGTGATATTTTTAAGTTTAAAAAACACGCTCTTAATGTGCATGTTAAGCTACATTGTTCTCACATAATATGTGTTATCTCGAAATGAATGATGTTGTAATTTTAAAAAAAAACGTTGCCCCACACTAGGAATTTCTTCTGTTTCGTGGGTGCATTTACAAACATTAAACTCACATACACAAACAGCCAGACCCGGAACAACTTTCCGTAGGCCATACAAATATTTGTTCCGTGCGGGAACCGAACCCCCGACACGCAGCGCAGCAGTCGATCGCTCAGCATCTGCGCCAACCGTGTCGTCAAAAAGATGTTATCCATAATCTTGTAAAAATATTATAATTGAAAAGACTTTCCATTTGGGTTTCTTGTCCATTCTTCTCCATAGAGGTCTACGTTTTGGAATGGACAACTACGGTACTTTCACAAGTTATTATGCCTTGTGACTGGGACTGTGTACTGTTCAACTTTGTGTTTTTGACATTCAAAAGTGCCTGTAACGGTCTAATTGAATTAAATGGTTTGAGTTTGAGTTTGAAAATAATAGCTTAGCCTAGCTAATGAAAACTTGAAAATGACAGGTATAACCTTAATTACAACGTGTAGCTATGTAATTAATAAAAAAATACGTGTGGCACTCGGGGACTGCCGCGGTAAAGCTATTGCATAGCATTTTTTATCAACTTATGCAATAAATAAAAAAATCTAAATATAATATTTAAAAAGTACTTCCAATGATAAGAAGTTGCAAAAAGAAAAACAAGAACTTGGGTTTGATCCAGCGTAATGTCGACTGACTATCCGATTCTCTACCGAACACGCTATAAGGAACTAACATTGCTGAAACATTGTTGAAATAACTGAGCGTATTCGTAATGAGTGTTAGGTTTTTTCGTTACGAAATTTCTGGATTCGGTCTCCACGCTCAATGCCCGCGATAGAAGCTATGCAATAGCTTAAAAACAAGAACTAATAACGAGCACTCAAATTAATCTCAACACATACAAAACCAACCTCTAATCATTTCCACAACCCGCACACCAACTCATCCTACAAACTTTTTCCTACCCAAATTAACCCATTAAGTCCGTGACCAATCCCGGTACAACGCACATCACTAGCTGGAGGGTCTTCAGCAATTCGTGCGTAAGGGCCGGGACCAGTGCTGAGGCCTGATTTGAAAGGCTTTGACGGCCCTGTTTCCGTTACCTATGTCTTGTAACATTCGGGAAGATATTTCGAGATTATGTTGTCAGTTATAATGGACGAATAAGGGAGAAATAACTGTAGTTATGTATATATATGTTAAGTTCTTTATGATCTGATTTTCTTAAGAACAGTACAATGGCAGTTTTGTATTTCCAAATCGTCAATAAAAGACCAAAGATGCCGCCGGGGTTGCTGGTTGCCGGGGTTGCTGGTTGCCGGGGTTGCGGGTTGTTCGAAAGAGATACCGCGGCCCCGGAACGTAAAGGGCAACAGAAGGAACATGGGTGGGTTTTAGTCAGTAAAAGTGTGACATGCCCCCCCGCTCCGCCTAGAGCGGGGGAAGTCATTTGATGATTTCCCACCCGAAAAAAAAAAAGACCAAAGATGTAGATATATAGATAGACATCAAGAGGACGAAACGAAACCCTTATCGGACTTTGTCCGTCTCTCTGTCTGTGTGTCTGTCTGTCAATAACTTTTATCTCGGGAACGCGTGGAGGCATCAAGTTCAAATTAAAACCACATACCTACTCAAGTCTATGGTCCCTTGGAGTTGAGAAAAAGGCAAGCCTCTAAGTCAACGCAGTCAATAAATATCATCGTTTATGCCGTAAATCGACTCGCACGGGACATGGGTGGGTTAAGTCAATACAAGTCTGACGCTCCGCCCCAATCCGCCCAGAACGGGAGAAGTTACTTGATGATTTCTCAGCAGAAAAAAATATATAAAAAAGGGCCTAACCTATTATCAACAATTAGGCAGATATTCTTACTACAGGCTAGTAGATTATGACAAATTGATCTGCCAATAACATTTTTTTAAACGTTTGCCCACACTAGTAATTTTCCTGTATTTTGAGTACGTTTACAAATATTTACACTCAGATAAACAAACAGCCAGACCCAAAACAACAACCCGTAGTTCATACAAATATTTGTTCCGTGCGGGGATCGAGCCCGCGACACGCAGCGCAGCAGTCGATCGCTCAACCACTGCGCCAACCGTGCCGTCAATTAAATGATTCATGAATTGATGTAATGTCCAGTTTAGATATTGATTAACCTGCTTTAATAGTTGGCTCCAGTCGTAAATTAATTGAGAATAACGCTATTCAGTAGACAGGTATTTTAGATGATAAATGGATTTATAGTAATTAATTAATCACCGTTTAAGTACGAGTGTCAAATATCTGAGCAGTTTATGAGTTACGAGCTGTGCGCGGCGGTTTCACCCGCTGCTCAACTCCTTTTCTGGAGAGGGGTATGTAAAATAGATGTTGACCGATTCACAAGATTTCATACAAATCGGTCCAGCCGTTTCGGAGGAGTTTGGTGACAAACACCGCGACACGAGAATTTTATATATTAGAAGATAGTTTTATGTACTTACCTGTGTAATGTAAACTTACTTATATAGTTTATGAAGACTCTGTAAAACAGTGCATTGAGTTGATACATACCTGAAACAAAAAGATATATCTAAGTTAGTAAAATAAAGATACACTACATTAATATAGGCAGGTATACAACTTTTTAAGACTGGATATTAAACTGGAGGCAATCAAAGGAACTGCATGTTATGCTAACACAGCGTTATTTTATCCCAGGGTTGCAGGTTGTTCGAAAGACATACCGCGAACCCAGCACACAAAAGGTGAAAGACTGAACATGGATGGGTTTTAGTCAGTCAGAAAGATGACATGCTGCGCCGACCCCAAATAAATAAGGATAAGGGCAATTGAATGATGATGACGCTTCGCTGTTCAAATAATAAGAAAAATTGTATCATTAATCTTTAACATAGTGAAAGATTTGATTGCAATCAGTGTCGTTGGTAAAATAATTCACCCTGAGCATACCTACTGATCCGGGGATGCGGGTTGTTCGAAAGAGATACCGCGGCCCCGGAACATAAAGGGGAAAAGAAGGAACATGGGTGGCTTACACTCCCCGCCGCTTCGCCCAGAGCGGGGAAAGTTATTTGATGACTTCCCCATCCGCAAAAAAAAAACAGCCATGTTTTTTAACTGCGTAGACTTTGAGTTTTGCACTGCTCAAAGGGACTACAGACTGGAGTTTAAGGATTTAACTTTAACCAGATACCTCTACGCGTTCCCTAGATAAAGGGACATACACAGACGGACAACAACGGCCCTATAAGCATACATACTGAAACAGTCAGTCTCGTCATATTAAGGACAGATACACACTAACACCTTCACAGCACCTTCAACCCCCTCATACCCTAACCGGTCATTCGGACCAACCTAACCCAAATTTACCATAAACATACTTTATTAGTCATGTTAGCGAACACAAATGCTTTTAACCCTCCAATATCAATCGGCAGCGTACAAACGGAACACGATAATGGGTTCCGTACCGTAATTTAGGGTTACCGATCACCGATAGAATTGCAAACCTCAATCTTGGCACGCCTGCTTCGAACGGGTTGAGCGTACAACGGTTGCTATTAGCATTTTGTTATGTTTTGAAGGTTTCCATAACTAGAGCATACTAACTGAATTCTTGGGACTGGTTACTTTTATTTAATGAGAGGAGAATAAAATAATAATAATATGATAATCAATTTTAACAATTATAATAAAAAATAAAATACGTCCGAATTGAGTGACGTGGTACAATGTGACCATAAGATATAATATACTTCCGAGAATCTATTAAAAATGTACACACGACGTTACATCAACCTACACAAAACCATTTTAATCTGATCTCTCTACTACGTTGTGCGATCCGTATTAGAGAGATCAGGTTGTAATAGCTTAGAATAGGCCTGCCGTCGTGTGTACATACCAAATCTCAAAATAAAAAAAAAAACCAACAAAGCGCGAGTCTGACTGCTCTGAGGGATAACAGATTTAAGTATATGATTTTTATTACAATTTCATAACTGTAATTGTTTTCGAGCTTCTAGCTCGTGGCTAAATAATAGCAGCCGCTCGGGTCGATCTTTAGGTGAAGCCGCGCTTGCCTAGGTTGGTCTGTAGATGGGTGACCACCCGTTACATACCGAGTTTCTTCCGTGCCTCGGAAAGCACGTTAAGCCGTTGGTCCCGGCTGTCATTTGTAGATCTTTGACAGTCGTTACAGAAAGTCAGTGTTCCGAAAGTCTGACAACCAGTCTTACCAAGGGGTATCGCATTACCCAGTACTAACTGGGTTGTGGAGGTCAGATAGGCAGTCGCTCCATGTAAAATACTGATATTCAGCTGCATCCGGTTAGACAGGAAGCCGACCCCGACATAGTTGGGAAAAGGCTAGGCAGATGATGATGAACTGTAATTGTTTTCGAGATAAAGCGTCTTGACAGACAGACGGACAACAAAGTGATCCTATAAGTATAAGCGATGTTTTTTTTTTCTTTTGAGTTACGAAGATTAAAAAACTAACAACTCACTAACTAACTCAGGCGGTATTCTTTCACAAAATTAATCCTTACTTCCTTACTAATATTATAAAAGCAAAAGTGAGTTTGTTTGTTTGTTACCTCTTCACGCTTTAATGGCTAAACCGATTTTGATGAATTTTGGTACAGAGATAGTTGGGAAGCAGGAGACGGACATAGGCTATTTTTTTTAAGTGGATATGAGGGAGAACGAGGGAAGAAAAGGGAAAACTTAGCGTTGCTATTACAAATCAATAAGGCGCAAGAGCAAAAACTGCAGGTGGCAGGTACTGTGTTATACCGAATTTAACGCGAGCGAAGCCGCGGGCAAAAGCTAGTAATATTATAAAAGCGAAAGCGAGTTTGTTTGTTTGCCACGTCTCCACGCCTAAATGGCAAAACCGATTAATACAAGTCCGAAATCGCCAACTCATCTTGAGCAAGCGTGGTGATCAATGCTCGTCCCTTCTCTGTATGAGAAGAGGCCTTACCCATCAGTGGGACAGTAATAGGCTGGTAGTAGAACACAACTTAAAATTTTGGGTAATGCTGGACAGAACCAACGACCAGTGGTCCACAGTAACCCAGGATAGAAACAATTGGAAGTCATGCAGAGAGGCTTTTGCCCAGCAGTGGGACGACACAGGCTAACGGTAGGTCAAGTGTTGTTTTAGGATTGGGATTAAAAGTCACTTGAAGAAGATCGGTCATACACATTATTACATTACTAGCTTTTGCCCACAGCCTCGCTCGCGTTAAATTCGGGGTAACACAGTTCTCCTTTCCTGATTTACAGGTACCTGCTACCTGTAGTTTTTGCCCTTGCGCCTTATTGATTGTAATAGCAATGCTAAGTTTTCCCTTTTCTTCCCTCTTTCTCCCTCATAACTCGATCTCTTTTTTTTTAAATAACCTATTATGTCCGTCCGTATTTTATGTCGGTCTCCAGGGTCTTAACTATCTCTGTACCAAAATTCATGAAAATCTGTTAAGCCATTTAGGCGTGAAGACGTAACAAACAAATAAACAAACTCACTTTCGCTTTTATAATATTAGTAAGGATTGGAAAAAGGCTTTGCAGATGAGGTTTTCGTTTAAAAATAGTATCTCTGTATTAATTAACACGTAAATAATGAAGACAACTTAGACAACTTCATTTTGGCCTAATTTCGGTTTGCAAAAGTGTGCTGAAAAAATATACGCAAAGTAAATGTTGTTTTATTAACAAGCCCGGAAAAAACTTCGGGCTTCCAAATTAGAATAAGTCGGGAAGTCGGACTTTCAATGGACTCCTTGACAATCCAATCTAAGCATGTTAATTTATTTTTACAGGAAAGTTGTAGGAAAACTCCGGAAATTGTGGAAACTCGACTTTTTATTAGAGATAATGAAGTAAGATGATTTTGGTCAAAAATGAACTTTAGGACTGATATTTTTCCGAAGATATTTTTTTGTTGAACAAAAATATTTTACGTTCATCCCCTTACAGAAATCCATAATTGATTGCATGTGCACGACATAAACGGCCATATTTTTTGACTGCGTAGACCCTCAACCCTCTAAGGGTTGATTTTCAGGGTTCCAAGAGACCACAGATTTGAGTATATGGTTTTTCATCTATGGTAAATAAGGGTCTTGGCAGACAACAAAATGAATGGTAGTGGTGAGACGGAATCGAAGTCATTTTTTCGGTAAAAAATTGTGTATTTATTTTAAAAAAACTAGTGTAAGACCATAAATTATCCCCATAGGACTACTTTTTTAATCATTATTTGTAATCTAAAAAAAAAAAATTAATTCGATTCCGTCTTTTTTTTCGTAGTCGATATTTTTTTTTAAAAATGTTAATTAACCTGTTAAAATAACTCATCAGCTTTTAGAAATAATAAACAGAATCTAAATCGACCCATAAACTTCGGAGATAAAAAATATAAATACTTAAAAAATGAAAAATTGAATAACATGAAAAATGTTATAGATAGACCCCCCCTTTTGAAGTTTATTTTCGACATTTTTTCATGAATATTCAGAATATTACGGGCGGTCACATGCGCATGGGCGACATTGTATAATGGCTTAAATTTTGCAGGTGAAACTAAAGAAGATAAAGAGAGTGAGATATTTTTGCGGACCTTAACCTTTTGGGACATATTCCCATATTTAGGATACATCATGAGGGGACTCGTCTTTTCCTTTAGAGATACGGAACCCCAATTATGCGTGGGTTTAGGTATGTACTAGCATTTGCCCGCGGCTTTGATCGCGTTAAATTCGGGGTAACACAGTTCCCCTTTTCCTGATTTACAGGCACCTGCTACCTGTAGTTTTTGCCTTTGCGCCTTTTTAATTGTTGCTTTTTAATAGCAAAGCTAAGTTTTCCCATTTCTTTCCTCTTTCTCCCTCATTTCTCACTTTAAAAAAAATAGCCTATGTCCGTCTCCAGGGTACCAACTATCTCTATACCAAAATTCATCAAAATCGGTTTAGCCATTAAGGCGTGATGACGTAACAAACAAACTCACTTTCGCTTTTATAATATTAGTAAGGATTATATTATAGTATCACTAGAAATCTATCACTGAACTACTATATACAAAACAGCATCAAATGCAGTCATAAAAAAAAAACAAATGAAACACTTTCCCTTCCAAAAAGCACTTAGTCGGCCATCGACCTCCAAAGAGTGCAGATCCAAAAATTAATTACACGTAAATGTAAAAGAAAGTCGAGACAAAACATCATCAATCTTCCGTCTCTTTCCCTCATCAGGACTTGGGAGGGCAGCGTGATTTATTTGCGGACTTTTTGCCAAGATTTTTATTCCGCCTGTCTGGTAAAACCCTTGGTTTAAAGACTTATTGATTTAGTTGTTACTGGAAGGGACAGTGAGGATGGAAATGCTAGACCTACGTTTTATTTATTAGACTACAATTTTTTTTTTTTGTGAAAAAGATTTATTAAACAAATATTCAATCTAAAACAATTGAGAGTTACTAAAATATGTATGTTAGGGCATATCAAGTCCCAAAAAGGAAAAGCAGTAATAGGGCGTCAAAAAGTTCATCATCATACATCGCTTTGAATGTTTATCACGCAATCACTTCGTAAATTTTAGGCCGATTTTTAAAATTCTTTTTATCACCAAAACAGGGTATACTCCCGAGGTGTTCCTTTATCAATTTTATTTATATTGCTTAGGTAGTTTTTAATTATCTAATATAATACTTTTTTTATACTGTATGTGGATGATCTGCTTAATATATTTTTTAGTAGCAAAGGAAAATGAATACTCAAGAAGAATTCATGTGAGATACCGTCGTACTAACTATTAGGCTGAAAAAAACAACTTTTCTTATAAAACCCAGGACCTTATGTTTTCAAACTCAAACTCAAATCATTTATTTCAATTAGACCATTACAGGCACCTTTGAATGTCATAAAAACAATAAACATGCTGCTACAGTCCCAGTCACAAGACATATTAACTTGTGAAAGTACTGCAGTTACCCATTCCAAAGCGTAGATCTCTATGGAGAAGAATGGTCAAGAAACTCCATGGACACTCTTTTAAATCATAATATTTTTACAAAATCATGGACGGTAGTCGCACTTGTGACCACTTGATCCACAAGGCAGACAAGTACTTTGATGAAACGTACATTAAAACAGATTAGACCCAGGTACTGATGACTACCACACCTGAACACAAGTTTGAAGGCCTGCCGCGGTTGCGGGTTGTTCGAAAGAAAGACTAGCCTCGGAACATAAAAGGCAAAAGAAGAAACATAGTCAGTAAAAGTCTGACCCTCCATCCCGCTGCGCCCAGAGCAGGGGAAATAATTTGATGATTTCTCATCCACAAAAAAAAAATGAAGAAAAGAGAAGCAAGCAACGAAAGTATCGCTCTTCACAGTTTTTGAGATAGCATTTACTATGGTCAAACTTTGGTATTTATTGCCATTTAAAAGATCTTTGTTTTCTAGGTATAAAATAAAAACACAACCCTAGTTATCCTCGAATGAATAGGTAAAGGCTTCTAGGTCAGGTTAAAAAGAAAAAAAAAACTTAAAAAGCATTTTCTTACAAATATTGGGGATGCACGTATGTATAAGAGTTACAAGCAAAAACTACTTAACGAATTTTAATAAAATTTCTCACACAGGTAGTCTATAATCTGCATCAACACATAGTCTACGTTTAATCCCGGTACTATGTTCCCTTGAATTAAATTAGAAACAGATAAACGTCTATATCAGATATTGCTTAATATGGCAAAGCAGCTAAAAATAAAACTGTTGTTTCATACAAATAAAAATATGTCGAAAGATCTTTAACATTTTCACATTTTCCAAAAAATAAATCGTTACAAAATTAAATTTCTGCCAACCTAAAGCCTCTTCAATTCACTCTATATCTCTGTAAAAACGATAGAAGTGGCTAAAAGAACTGATTAGTCTTTTATCCGGAACCCGAACGACTTCTTAAAAAAAGGTTGACGATATCTCGATTTAGTATACTTAAGATGTATAAAAAGGACGATGAGGAAAATCAATTGTTTTGTTCCGGAAAATAAATATGTATTATTGACTGATCTTTTCAATGACAGTAAATATAGATCTTGTTTTGAATGAAAATATAGAATATCGATCACGGTGTATTGTTGACATTTGTTTGGCATTTGTGTTATGCTTTTTTTTTTGTTATCCTAATATCCTTACTAATATTATAAAAGCGAAAGTGAGTTTGTTTTTTGTATGTTATGTCTTCACGCCTAAATGGCCAAACCGATTTTGATGGATTTTGGTACAGTTATAGTTGGAGCCTGGAGACGGACATCGGCTATTTTTTTTTTTAAAGTGGTATGTGAGGGAAAGAGGGAAGAAAAGGGAAAACTTAGATTTGCTATTACAATAAATAAGGCGCTAGGGCAAAAACTACAGGTAGCAGGTACCTGCAAATCTGGAAAGAGGAACTGTGTTACCCTAAATTTAACGCGAGCGAAGGCGCGGGCAAAAGCTAGACGTAATACATTTCATGGCTGGGCAAAGCCGGAGCACGAGCTTTATTCTTGCAGTGCGTAATAAAAAAATAAACATGATAGGTATTAAAATCTATTTAAACAAGTGCGAGCCGGTCCTCGACACCGTGGGTTCCGTACAAACTTGCGACATAAACGGCCATATCTTTTGACTGCGTAGACTTTTTTTACACAACTCTAAGGGATCACAGACTTGAGTATATTGTTTTAATTATAATTCGATACCTTCACACGTTTCCAAGATAAAGGGTCTTAGTTTTGATAGACAGACAGACGGATAACCAAGTGATCCAATTAGTCCATTGAAAAGTTACATTTGGGGTTGCGTTTTTTAGAGGACGCAATTTTATTTTTTTGATGTGTAGGGGGGGTCAGTGTAAAGCTAAACCCAAGTTTGTGGGGTCGCCACCCTTGTCCCCCGGCCGCCATCTTGAAAATAGGGGTTGAAATGGTTTTTACAACATATCTCTTAAACTATGTATTTGATAAAAAAAAATGTTAACATTTTTTGTTGAAAATTAAATTCTCTACAACTTTGGTCCAGTAACTTTTTGTCGTAGAACAATAAATAAAAAAGTTATAAGCGAAAATCTTCAGAAATTCGAGAAAAAAATTATTAGCTATTCTTACAATAACAGAGGTTAGGAATAATAATAACAATAGCAGGCAGCTGTTTTTTTGTTCCCTCATGGTCACTTGGGTATTTTCTACCTGAACAGTATTCTCAGTAACAGCCATGACATTTAAAATACTGATAAGAGAAAGAAATAAGAGAACTGAAAAATAGTACTCACTTCGGAGCGCTGTAAAACCTTAGCTATTGACTTAATGAAAAAATGATGCGAATGAAAGTTGTTCCAACGATCAAAAACGATCTACAAAAATGGTCAGATATCATTTTTTCGTAAAATGATAAAAAAAGTTACATCAAAAAATATATTATTTTTTCTCGAATTTCTGAAGATTTTCGCTTATAACTTTTTTATTTATAGTTCTACGACAAAAAGTTACTGGACCAAAGTTGTAGAGAATTTAATTTGCAACAAAAAATGTTAACAATTTTTTTTATCAAATAAATAGTTTAAGAGATATGGCGTCAAAACCATTTCAACCCCTATTTTCAAGATGGCGGCCGTGGGACAAGGCTGGCGACCCCACAAACTTGGTTTTAGCTTTACACTGACCCTCCCTACACATCAAAAAAATAAAATTGCGTCCTCTAAAAAACGCAAGGTTAGGCCTAAAAAATGTAACATTTCAATGGACTAAATAAGGGTTCAGTTTTTTTCGTTTTAAGGTACGGAACTTTAAAACCAGGCTTATTTACTCGACTGAGGCGAAGCCTAAAATGACGACACATAAACAACCCAATCGTTTAATTATCCAACAAAACAGTTTGTAGTACATGGATGATTTGTACTCAATAACTAAGAATGTGTGCCGCCATTTTTGTTGCCTAAAGAATTTTGAAAGAAAATCTCGGCTTATTGGACGATTCGCACGAATTTAACTCGCACAAAACGTGCGAATCGACTCCTTTAAAACATATAATTTTTTCTGTAGTCGATTCGCACGAATTTCATTTATTGGCGTGCGAATCGACACCCTCACAAATATGTAGTAGACTATTCGCACACATTTCATTTTAAGGTTTAAAAAAATTAAAGTACAGTCGTATTCAGCCATCACTGAAATAAAAACAAAAAATAATCGAAGTTTAAACAGCAGATATTTACTTGAAAGTAAGAAAGATCTGTATGGAATAAGTGATAATAATAATTACTTAAAACGTGGCATATCTACATCCTACCTTATTAAAAAAAGTAAATGTTTATGTAATGTAAAAAAAAATGTAAATTTTTGGTACTTTTATTTTTTTTTACGCGGTTAGTGGAGTAGTAGTTTGTTAGTGACACTTATTTATTATTCTGTGATCGATATTTGCTCATTTTTAATCCTCAAACCACGAGCTTAGAAGATGTTTAGTACTTAGTTTTAATTTAATACAGATATTGTTGATTATAGATTGTGATTTTATTTTCTATCTATTACGAGTAAAACATATTTGACCTTACTACTTCTGTGCTTAAGTGTACTTTATCTTAACTGCATTTCATAAAAAACAATATGTGTGCGAATAGCCTACTACATATTTGTGAGGGTGTCGATTCGCACGCCAATAAATGAAATTCGTGCGAATCGACTACAGAAAAAATAATATGTTTTAAAGGAGTCGATTCGCACGTTTTGTGCGAGTTAAATTCGTGCGAATCGTCCAATAAGCCGATTTCTCGTGTGAGTTTTAAAATCCTTACTATTATTAAAAAAGCATGAGTGATTTTGTTTGTTTGTTACGTCTTCACGCCTAAATGGCTAAACCGATTAATTAAATGACGAACCCTGGAGACGGACATAGGCTAAATAAAGTAAGAAAAGGAGAGAAAGAGGGAAGAAAAGGGGGGAGAAAATTATTTTTTTTCGATCATCACGCGGCTTAAAGTTAGCGTTAACCCAAAGTAACTATGCCACGCTGACGAAGTCGCGCGCGGAAGCTAGTCATACATAAAGTTTAAGAGAACTCATTCATCACAATTCTAGTAATCAGCGATACAGGCTAGCTAAAGTATTCTTTACTAGCTGCGACCGCGGTTTCACTTGCGTGGTAGAAGATTATACAAAATATCTTTATGAATGAGTCCCTATGTGTTATTCCGATATATAAGCTATATTTTTGTGAAGTTTCATCAAAATCCATTCACTAGTTTTTTTGCGTGAAAGCGCAACAAACATACTTACATACATCATCATAAACTTTCGCTTTTATAATATAAAGTAGGATAAAGCGACTTCCATCAACTTAGAAAGAATCAGCACACCAGCAAATCTCATATATAACGAGTCTTACTACCGCAGAATTTTCACAATAATAATAAACCAAATGATGGCACAGATTGCATCACATTAGGGATACGCAAATTCGCGAAAAAAATTACAGCTAAGACGAAATGGTACAACAGCGAAATAAGAATTTACATAAGGAACATTTTTATAGCATTAAAACATAAACTTTTATGAGCTCCTCCCAGTTTAGGCAAAGAGATGTGGTTATAAATTGTACCTTGTTTAAAGGTAAATCTATCCTACTATATAATTATTATAAACGCGAACGTTTGTGAGGATGAATGGATGTTTGTTTCTCTTTCACGTAAAAACGGCTGAACGGATCTTGACGAAATTTGGCACAGAGGTAGATTATAGTCTGGAATAACAAAAAGTATTATTTATTTCGATATCACGCGGGAGAAGCCGCGGGTGCCAGCTAGTGTTGTTATATTTGACGGCACGATTGGCGTAGTGGTTGAGCGATTGACTGCTACGCTGCGTGTTACGTTGTCGATTCCCGCACGAAATAAATATTTCCATGACCTACTAGTAGTTGTTCCGGGTCTGGCTGTTTGTGTATGTGAGTTTAAATGTTTGTAAACGCACCCACGATACAAGACAAATTCTTAGTGGAGGCAAAGTTTAAAAAAAATAATGTAACGATATTCGTGTCTGGAGTTGCGTTTGTCTATACCGGATTGACCGAACTATAGCGAGGCACCGTTCTGTCGGGGTTGCGAGTTGTTCGAAAAAATACTGCGGCCCCGGAACACACAGGGCAACAAAAGAAACATGGCTGAGTTTTTAACCGACTTCAAAAATAGGAGGAGGTTCTCAATTTCCTTTTTTTGTATGTTTTCTCTCAATTCGATTGTTTTCTTTATGGATTCTTTTGTCGTCCTATGAGGTCCCCAAAATAGTTAGTTTAATTACGGCCCGTAAATTAGTAACTGAAGTACTTCTATATTTAACTAATAGGTTACAAAATAACTCTGCATTTATAAAGTTTCGTGAAATCTAATATAAAATTACTTAATTAGCAAAATTATTTGTAATATAAGTAACGGTACTTAATTAAATATTTATAGTTGAAATTGATAGCCATTTAATTATCGAGTAGTTACTGGAGCAATATATTAATTTACTAGCTGGCGCCCGCGGCTTCGCCCGCGCGATGTCGAAAAAAAAATCCTTAAGTACTAATATTATAAAAGCGAAAGTGAGTTTGTTTGTTTGTTTGTTACCTCTTCACGGTTTAATGGCTAAACCGATTTTGATGAATTTTGGTACAGAGATAGTTGGGAACCAGGAGACGGACATAGGCTATTTTTTTTTAAAAAGAGTGGGATATGAGGGAGAAAGAGGGAAGAAACGGGAATACTTAGCGTTTCTATTACAAATCAATAAGGCGCTACCGAATTTAACGCGAGCGAAGCCGCGGGCAAAAGCTAGTCTTTTATAAATGTCTTATAAATATAAATATTTTTTTATATAATATTATAAATGCGAATGTTTGTGATGGATGGATGTATGAATGTTTGTTATTCTTTCACGTCAAAACGGCTGAACGGATCCTGATGAAATTTGGCACAGAGGTACATTATAGTCTGGAATAACACACTTTTTTTCGATATCACGCGGGCGAAGCCGAGGGCGCCGGCTAGTCGTACATAAACTTTTGAATTGCAATTCTCAATGTTCCATTTTAAACGAAGCATCCTAACTCTCCGACTATGTTCCAAGATGGCAGCAAAACAACTTAAAACTTAAGCAGAACATTTATTTGAAAACCTCCACTTTTGACGGGCCCGTTGGTCTAGTGGTTAGTGGCCCTGACTGCTAAGCCGGAGGTCGTGGGTTCGATTCCCACCCAGGACAAACTTTGTGTGATGAGCATGATTGTTTATTCTGTGTCTGGGTGTGATTTATCTATTATATGTATGTATTTATAAATTATATAAATATGTATATCAGTTGTCTGGTTACCATAACACAAGCTCTGCTTAGCTTGGGATCAGATGACCGTGTGTGAGTTGTCCCAAGATATTTATTTATTTTATTTATTTATTTGTTTAACACAGTTTTTGCCGCACATAAAGCAAACTTCAGTTGTAAGTGGTCTGTAGAAAAGTTTTGAACATTGAGGCGCTAGTACAAACTCGCAATGAATTATTATCCTAGGAAATACAAGGTATTCTAGGTCCAAAAATACCATCCTGTAACTGTCCTACAGGTAGGCAAAGGCTCATTCTCATGCAGAGAAGGCAGTTGCATTAATCACCATGTTAACAACTAAAAAAAGTTAGTTGGCGATGTATCGTGCATCACATTTTTTTTTTATTATTAATCTTTTACGTTTTTAAATTTTACTAATGTTATTATTTTTATACATTTTTACTTTTTAATATTGTTTTTATTTTATTATAATTATCAATTTAATAACTGTTATCAATTTTGACTTTTATACCTAGTTATGCAACCTGAACCGCAACGAGTGATCACCGTGAGAGCATAAAATGCACGATTGTAGTTTAGGGTGGCCCTTCGAGACGGTTCTCGCATTTTTGTCAATTTAGCATTTTAAGTAGCAGTAAGTCCATGTAACCATAGGCTAGTTTTGAAGGATTACATTAGAGCATGCGCTTCTGCTCACACGTATTCCTATTTTTTTTATTTAACTTCCCCATAATTTGACTACCTATGTGTTTGTTTATGTTTTCGAGCGTATGGCACTCGTGGGCTGCAGCTGAAAATCAGCGTCAGGTGGCGGGCTTTTTTTTTTTGGTGTTGGAAATCATCAAATAACTTCCCCCGCTCTGGGCGGAGCGGGGGGGGGGGGCGTCTCAGACTTGTACTGACTAAAACCCACCCATGTTCCTTCTATTGCCCTTTACGTTCCGGGGCCGCGGTATCTCTTTCGAACAAACCGCAACGCTGGGGCAGGTGGCGTCCTGGTGTTCCCATCTGGCATTATACTGAGGAGAGGCCCTTTTGACATTTTTGATTTTATTTTGTTAAGGTTTTCCTGATTTTTTGTTTTTAATGCTAAATAAACGCAATTTTCATTCTTTCTTTTCATATAAATTCGCATTGAAAATACTACTATACAAGCTTTCATCATGCATCCTTGTGAAATTCATTATGATATATAATATACCTATGCTAATAAAGTAGGTATTTCTTTTCTTATTTATGAAAAAAGGCAGGGCCACCGGTTCCGGAGTTGCGGTATCTCTTTCGAATAACCCGCAACCCCGGCAGGCGGTGGCCCTGGCAGGCCCCCCTGCTTTACTGACATCTCTTTGAAGCACGCGTGGAACACGAACGCGCCGTCGACACGGCCTGTCGTCGTATTTTAAACTTCTGGATGTTAGTCAAAGAGCAAGTAAATAAGATATGTGATTCGAGCGCTTAAAATTTCTTAAATCGTTCGAAGTTACGTGTACTCCGCGTGTTCACACCAGCCCTACAGGCTTGTGAGCTTGAAAAGCCTTCAATAGCATTTTCCCGCTTACCTTGGTTTGTATGTTAAGTATGTAAAATTAGATTTATTTCCTTTATGAATGTTAGAGAAATATGGAAAAAGGTCATTTACAGCAAGTATTATTTAATGAGACTGGAATAAAATAATAGTTTGTCTTACTAATGAGGTCGTTGGCTTTTGCATTGAAAATGTTTTTATAATGAAAACTAGCTTTTGCCCGCGGCTTCGCTCGCGTTAAATTCGGGGTAACACAGTTCCCCTTTATTGATTTGCAGGTACCTGCTACCTGTAATTTTTGCCCTAGCGCCTTTTTTATTGTAATACATAGCAATGCTAAGTTTTCCCTTTTCTTCCCTCTTTCACCCTCACATCTCAATCTTTTTTTAAAAAAAAGCCTATGTCCGTCTCCAGGGTCCCAACTATCTCTGTACCAAAATTCATCAAAATCGGTTTAGCCATTTAGGCGTGAAGACGTAACAAACAAACTCACTTTCGCTTTTATAATATTAATTAGTAAGCATTAAGAATCCATCATCTTTACCTTCCTGCTCACATCCCGTGTGACTTCTAGCGCAATGTTTACTGATGTGAACAGTTTGGTAAAAAGATCAATAAATAAATTGAGAGTTTTAAAAACGGGAAACCACCGCTGGGCAAAGACTAACCGTCTTTGCCCAGCGGTGGGCCAATTAAGAGGCTAGCAACAACAAAAGAAAGCCCCGTTCCAATAAACAAAAACGACTCGTTTTGCTTACGGATGGTAGTATTTTGACATAAGTTCTATGAGACTTATGTCAAAATCTTACTATCCGTAAGCAAAACGACTCGTTTTTGTTTATTGGAACGGGGCATAAGTGCGAGTTGTACTCGCGCACCTAGAGTTCCGTACAAACTTGCGACTTAAAGGGCCATATCTTTAGACTGCGTAGACTTAGAGAGATAATTTCACAGCTCTAAAGGACCACAGATTTTAGTACTTATATGGTTTAAATTTCAAAACGAAACCTGCCGAGATAAATATAGCCTTGACAGACAGGACAAAAAAGAGATCATATAAGGGTTCCGTTTTTCTTTTTGGGTAGGTAGAGAATCCTAAAAAAGCAAATAAAACGATGTCAATGATCTTCCTTAGACACTATTTGTTGTTCATACATATTTGCGAATACGGTCCCAAATACCTGCCTATATCGAGGTTGCGGGTTGTTCGAAAGAGATACCGCGGCCCCGGAACGTAAAGGGCAATAGAAGGAACATAGGTGGGTTTTAGCCAGTAAAAGTCTGACACTCCCCCCCGCTCCGCCCAGAGTGGGGGAAGTTATTTGATGATTTCCCACCATCATCTGCCTAGCCTTTTTCCAACTATGTTGGGGTCGGCTTCCAGTCTAACCGGATGCAGCTGAATATCAGTATTTTACATGGAGCGACTGCCTATCTGACCTCCACAACCAGTTAATACTGGGTAATAATACGATACCCCTTGGTAAGACTGGTTGTCAGACTTTTGGAACACTGACTACCTGTAACGACTATCAAAGATCTACAAATGACAGCCGGGACCAACGGCTTAACGTGCTTTCCGAGGCACGGAGGAAACTCGGTATGTAACGGGTGGTCACCCATCCACAGACCAACCTAGGCAAGCGCGGCTTAACCTAAAGATCGACCCGAGCGGCTGCTATTACTTAGCCACGAGCTCCACATTTGATGATTTCCCACCCCAAAAAAAATACCTGCCTACATATATTTTTTACCAGATAGAATCACAGAATACCTATCGTTCGGTAAGGCAATAAACGCAAATAGAAAACGTAATACCCACACGTAGGTATTTTCACAAAATCCAGCCAATTATCCAGGGAAAAAAACCCATGCATTTATTTAAAAATATCTAGATACACACCCAACCTTACACAGCATAAACATTCAACCCAAAATTGCCGCACAAAAAACCACGCGCGTCGAAACACAAACGCGGATCTCTCCGACCCCGTCAGTTACACTGATGACATACAATATTAGCACAAATTAAACTGAAGCTTTTTCACTGAAGATTGCGACTGTCGGAGACAGTGTTAAATAGCCCGGTTATTTCGGCCATCCGGCTTTTAACCCCACCGGGGTCCTCAAGACCCCGCCTTGAGTCGCGATAACAGTTTAATTAAGTTTTCGAGTTTGGAGTTTGTACGTATTGCGTTGTTTTCTTGTTGCTTTTTGCCAACAACATTAATGAGTGCCGGTTCACTTAGTCACAGTGGTGGGTTATTTAAATAGAAAAGTTTTATACACAAATTCGTGGAAGTTGAGACCTTTGGGCAGCCTTGAGCCTTAAATTAGAGGCTGCTCCGAGAAATTTCGAGCCAAGCTTTTGTTGATTGTGTACATCACTCAGATATTTTGGGTCGATTCTAACAAGTACCCTTTTTGTGGAATAAACATTCAATGAACCGGACAATGACGTGGAACCAGACGTCCTCAAACGTCTAGACGTGTATTATAGCTAGTGAGACAAGTAGGTAACATTTTTGTTAAAATCCATGCAACTTAAAAAAATACTTATTTTGTAGACACACAACAAAGTCTGGACATGTGTCTAGTTGATGCCAATAAGCTCGCCCCATATTAGATAGGACATAAATCAAACAGGCAAAATTTGGGTGTATGATTAGACATACATCTGCTTCACCCTACGGCGTTCACAAACGTGATGTCATGATATTTAGGCCTAGAATTTCATTCCAAATTCACCGACCCCAATACACACACGTAACGCAATAACCGAGGCCTTTTCGACCGAAGTGTTCACGTGGCAGCGACGCAAAATAAACATTATGTTATCTAAATAGGCCCAAATGTGGCCTCATGATAGCAGGAAACGTTGATGACGACCGATAGCAGTTAAAGGGTTAAAAGTGGGTTGGTACTTTGTGTTTGTAAAGTTAAGTTATTAGAATTTAATAGTGAGTTGGAAAGACTTAATCGATTGTTCTAGGAACTTTCTTTACGTAATATCACCCTTGTTATGCTCGAAGAGTGAGGCAGAGTAATGAGGCAGAGTCTAATACTACACCTACTTTAGGTGTCATGTAATAAGGGGCGAGCCTTTTGCCATCAAACAAAGGCAAAATTCACACTCTGTGGCTTGCTACTGAGAAGTTCTCGATGGATAAAATAAGAAGAAAGAATAATTTGCACGACCCGGGTATCGAAATTAGAACCTCATACTTAGCAATATTATTTTTAAAAAAAGCGTTGCCCCATACTAAGAATTTTGTCCCGTATACACAAACAGCCAGCCCTAAAACAACTATCTGCAGGTCATAAAAATATTTGTTCCGTGCGGGAATCGAACCCGCGACAAGCAGCGCAGTTCGATCGCTCAGCTACTGCGCCAACCGTATCGTCAAAAAAAAAATGTATGAACATCGTCATACCGTAACTAAAAATAATGAAATAAAAAACTATTTTGCAAGAAAAGTCGGCGGCAAAAAGGTCAACGAAAAAGCAAGAGTCACAGTCTTCTGGAAGTAAAGATATTTTCCAGTTTTTAGTCTGCTTATTTTAGGGAGGAGCTCGTGGCTAAATAATAGCAGCCGCTCGGGTCGATCTTTAGGTTAAGCCGCGCTTGCCTAGGTTGGTCTGTGGATGGGTAACCACCCGTTACATACCGAGTTTCCTCCGTGCTTCGGAAAGCACGTTAAGCCGTTGGTCCCGGCTGTCATTTTTAGATCTTTGACAGTCGGTAGAGGTGTGTTCCGAAAGTCTGACAACCAGTCTTACCAAGGGGTATCGTGTTACCCAGTACTAACTGGGTTATGGAGGTCAGATAGGCAGTCGCTCTATGTAAAATACTGACATTCAGCTGCATCCGGTTAGACTGGAAGCCGACCCCAACATAGTTGGGAAAAGGCTAGGCAGATGATGAGTCTGCTTATTTTAGGAGTCGGTTATTTTTTTTTATGTATTATACTCTGCACTTATCTTTTGCACAATTAACAACTTGCATTGTACAGTAACGAGATTCCCTAATAAATGCATTTCATTCGTTAACTATCTAAATTAAAATTAATGACAAAATAAAAAAAAATCACATATCTAAAACTGCAGAACAAAGAACATTTTTTATTAATAAATCGTTCGAACAAATGAATGACTTGCCGATTCGACCCGTTCATTTCATTCACTCACTTAATCTAATTACACAGTGCGAGCTTTTAACGAATGAACATAGAATGATTTGCATTTTTACAAGCTTTTTTTTGTTCTTTCTTATCTTTTATTATTTTTATCCGTTGTATAAAGGTTTAATTCTAAATTAATGAAGTATTATTTTCTTGGAAAGAAGCTGAAGATGAGAGACAAACATATTTTTAATACACTTCCTGGAAAACTGGCTCTTATTGTTCATGTTCAACACGTGTTTTTTTTTATATTTCACCACGAATAACTAACTATAAAAATCTTTATAGCCCGCGGTTTTTTTTTTGGAGCAAAGAGGCGCATGTTTAAAGCCATCATATTTTTTTTTAAATGTGTTTTCTAACCGAAATCACAAATAAACAACAAATTGTCAATTATTTGAGTTCTAAATTCAAAAATATTAGTATTTTTTTAATATTAAGCTGTTTAGCGCTGTCATATCTTTGGTTTGCGGATGGGAAATCAGCAAATAACTTCCCCCGCTCTGGGTGGAGCAGGGTGGAGTGTCAGACTTGTACTGACTAAAACCCACCCATTTTCCTTCTATTGCCCTTTACGTTCCGGGGCCTTTCGAACAACCCTCAACCCTGACAGGCGGTGACCCTGGCAGGCCCCTTTGCTTTGCTGACAACTCGCCGTCGACACGGCGGTGTCATACTTTTGTTTCTCATTCAGTCTGAGAAGACAAAGCGCGCATTCGTTTCGCATTTATAACATGGAGAAGGATAAGGCACCTTATTACAACACACACACATTCCATTTCCCAACACCTAACCCAATTTCAGGACTGTAACTTGGCGACGTGTATCAACAGCGGTTACCCCGCGGTTAAATGAAACAATCACACATACAATAACATTTGATCGCTCTACTATGGCATCGGTAACGCTTGTTACTTCCAAAGGAGATTAGTCCCAAATCCCATAAAGATTGCTGGAGATGTCTCCGGATCAAAATCTCTTGTTGAGTGTGGTACAAATCATAAGCAGAGCGGTTTTAACCATCTATCACTCATAAACCGGGATGTTTTGGATATTATTACAAAAAATATACACTCACATACTTTTAGGTTTTAACAATATTATAAAAAAAAACAAAATTACAAAAATAGGGTGTTGCTTTTAGGCAACATTGAGGTCGAGAGTCGTATTTTTTGGTATTACCAGTAACTAATGATGATGATGATTAATAGATGACCAGTAACTGTTTAGTTACTAACTTCTAAGATTTGATTCACTTACCGGTTTCCTATCAAGCTGAAATTTTACATCTATGTTTAGTTTCGATGACAATCTATGGTTGGCTCCCTTTGCGTACACAAAATAAAACACACTTAATAAAATAAAAGTTGCGTTTTAATTTTGGTGTGCAGTAAAATCTATTCTATTTTAAAACCACATATTTATGTCAATCTAATTGTCACTTTCGATGAAATAGGCGTACATAAAAATTAGATTTTAGTACTGACGTGACGTTTATAAAACCTTCAACGAAAATTGGTTTGAATAAGGTATGATATTTATTTTTCGAGATATGGGCCTTTTAATCAGACTGTAGTACTATAATCAAAAAATTTATTTTGGAGTTGACTGTAAACTTTCACTGTGCAAGTCCGTTTCGAATTCGGCTAGTTTTTAGATTTTTTTTTAAGTTTTGAAATCTACGCAATGACGTTTCTATCAAACATTTCACAACCGCTTACATCTTTAGCTTGCACCACCAAAACTCAGCGACATTCTACATTTAGTAGACAATAATCCAATTTATCTGAGGACTTGGAAGACTCGTAAATTTGCTTCAGAACTTTGTTCAAAGGTCCTAGAAACTTGGCTGACCTCGTTATACTAACTACCGTAATAGCGCGGTTCCGCCCATTTTGAGAAAGAACCGAGAATAACGCATATTTTAACTGACGTCAAAAAAAGGAGGAGGTTCACGATTCGTTGTAATCTTTTATTTTTGGTAGTACAATATCTGCGGACGAAGCCGCGAGCGTCGGCGCTAGTACATCATAATAATAAATTCATATGAAAATCACATTGTTTGGTATTTAATTGCGATGAATTTTAATCTGTGTCATGTTAAAATTCATTTGGTTTTCATTGAATGAGCGTTGGGAATTATTAATTAAATATTCTGTATTTTATGTCTATAGTAGAGGTACTTGTACATTTGTTAGGTAAATAATTGAGGGAGTAAGTGTATTGTACACGGTTGGTGCAGTGGCTCAACGAATGACTGCTGCGCTGCGTGTCACAGCTTCGATTCTCTCACGAAACAAATATTTTGTATGGCCTATTATGGCTGTTTGTGAATGGAAATTTAAATGGTTCTTAATGTACCCACTATATATTAGAAACGAATGGGTTTCGTACTATTATCTGAAAAAACGGTAAAAAAAACATGTTTGTTGCATGGGAGGGAGGCCCCTTAAATATTTATTTTATTATGTTTTTACGTATTTGTTGTTATAGCGCTAACAGAAATAAATCATCTGTGAAAAAATCAATTGTCTAACTGTCACGGTTCATGAGATACAGCCTGGAGACAGACGGACGGACACCGGAGTCTTAGTAATAGGGTCCCGTTTTACCATTTGGGTACGGAACCCCATAAGTGAACGCACGTACATATTTATTTTTGATTGCTTGATTCAATTTAAATTGTCATTGACACGCTTATAAGTAAATCATTTAATTGAAATAAATGCTCTAAGTTTAAAAAAAAAGTGAAACCATTTCCTACATAAACAGTAACTAAGTATCAGAAAACATAACGTGACGCCTAGTTATCCTTGAGCGTATAGGCAGAAATGTAGGTACACACGACGGCAGGTCAACCTATTCTAAACTATTATAACCTGATCTCTCTACTACGGATCGCACAACGTAGTAGAAAGATCAGGTTAAAATGGTTTTTTGTAGGTTTATGTGCCGTCGTGTGTACCTAACAAGTACACTCATATTTCGCGAGTTATGTTTAAATGCCATATAATAAGGGGCGACCTTCTTGCCACCAACTGGGCACAATTCCAGACTCTATGGCTGCTATTCGGAAAGGAGATTGCGCACCATTAGATTCACTTTTTGACGCGTATGGCCATTTGAGTAAATGTATAATTCAAAATATTATTTTTAGTGATTTTTCACTTAAATTTTCATTTTCATTTTAATTAGTATTTAATAATGTAATACAATAAATACGTCATTCGTTCCATTATAGTGAAGCGACTCCTTTTTCAATTATAATCGATCGATTAAACACTAACATAAATCATAGAACAACAAAATAATTAACATTCGCAACTAAAAAGTATTAAGAGTTGTCCTTATTATCATTCTTTTATTCTGTTACTATTTTTTTTTTCATTAAATACAATTTCTAGGCAAAAATAAAAGAATTAAGACATAATCGATAATGTTAAGATGCCCCGTAGTCTATTGTTGTGTCACAACACTATTCGGTGAAATGTCAAACAAAATCGGAACACTTCACAGATAAATTGTTAGAAATGTTGTTTTTCTAAGAGCATTTCTAGATCAATGTGTTTAAATACCTTAAATAGTAAACATAAGTAATACTCAATTAATATGTAGGTACCAAAATAATGCAAAATATGTGCCAGTTAATAACGTTTCAAAACGAATTGTTTTGAGATGTAACATAACCTCAATAGGTATTAAACTATTTTTTTTTTTCAAAAACCCCACAATATTTGATTTTGAATTTAACCTTGTTTTAAAGTATGAAACTACCCCTTTTTTGTGTCTAATTTTCACTACTATACTGTGTCAAAAGTTGCGCAACCAAGTGCCATAGTAGGCTGCGCAATCTCCTTTCTAATGCAAAAACCCAATAACATTTTGCCCGACCCGTTTAACGAACCCAGGACCCTACGCTCAGCAGTCGCGCTTACGACCATACTGACCCTATTTTTTTTGCGGATGGGAAATCATTAAATAACTTCCCCCGGTCTGGGCGGAACGGAGGGGGAGTGTCAGACTTTTACTGACTAAAACCCACCCATGTTCCTTCTATTGCCCTTTATGTGCCGAGGTCGCGGTATCTTTTTCGAACAACCCGCAACCCCGGCAACCATACTGACCCTTAAACCATTAATCAACTTACAAAAGCTTAACCATAAAATAATCGCCCCTGACAACACCCGATAGCAGCAACTTAGTTAAGTTATTACTTACTTCTACTTAAACCAAGTTTAAGTTAATAACTAAGCGCTTAAAACGCCCTTCTAAAGATGTTGACACTTTAAGATGAAGGAAACTTTCAACTTAAGTGTTTTAAGTTCAAGTAAAACGTCTAAGTTGAGATATGCCTATAGTTTTAAGTTTTAGGGAACTGGGATTTTGGGGTAAGTTATCGTAAGCTTTGATGTCTTGCGATTAAGTTAGATTTAAGTGATACTTGTTATTGTTTTGTTACTTAAATCAAAATACAAAGGGAATAGCTGGCTCCTTTATTGAAACTTTGTTATCAACTTTCTTAGGACTGACCAGTTTAATTTAATTGAAAAAGACCGTATTCTGGCTTGCTGGCTTTAAAATTGAGAAAAACTTTTTGCAAAAGCGTACGACTGCTGCGCTGCGTGTCACAGATTCGATTCCCGCACGGAACAAATATTTCTATGACCTGCAGATAGTTGTTTCGGGTCTGGCTGTTTGTGTATGTGAGTTTAAATTTTTGTAAACATACCCACGATACAGCAGTTAATCCAAGTAAAAAATAGGTCAACGGGAAGGACCCTGTAGATTTTGATTCCTTTTGCGAAAGTATAAGAAATGCGATTTAAACGGCTATAAAATATAGCCGTTTAAATCGCATTTCTTGAGACTTTAAAAGAGTTGATTCTTTTCAGCTCTAAGGGTTCATTCAGTATTTGGTAAAAATTTCAACTCGATAACTCCACCCGTTTTTGAGATAACGGGCAATAGAAGGAACATGGGTAGGTTTTAGTTAGTACAAGTCTGTCACTCCCCAACGCTCCGCCCAAAGTGGGGGAAGTTATTCGAAGATTCCCCATAGGCAAAAAAGAACAGACAGGCAGACGAACAACAAAGTGATCCTATATGGGTTCCGTTTGCTTGGGCGGAGCACCGGCGTGCCCTCGTGGAGGCGATCGGCGGCGGCGATCTCTCGCGTCCGGCCCTGGTTCAGGCCATGGTCCGGAGCGAGAGGGAATGGGAAGCGGTCACCACCTTCTGCGAAGCAGTAATGCTAGCAAAGGAGGTGGCCGGGCGTTTGAGGGAGAGAACCTCAAACCAACCCAGCCGCCGCGGGAGACGCCCCGGGCGCCGCGAGACGACTCCCGGCCACCGTAGATGCGGGCCTGTGGACGGTGAGCAATGGGTAGCTCACCGTCCGTCCGTCTATTGACGACAGGCCGTGTCGACGGCGCGTTCGTGTTTCACGCGCGCCTTAAAGAGAGTCAGCAAAGCAGAGGGGCTTGCTAGGGCCTCCGCCTGCCGGGGTTGCGGGTTGTTCGAAAGAGATACCGCGGCCCCGGATCGTAAAGGGCAATAGAAGGAACATGGGTGGGTTTTAGTCAGTAAAAATCTGACACACCCCCCCGCTCCGCCCAGAGCGGAGGAAGTTATTTTATAATTTCCCACCCGAAAAAAAAAGGGTTCCGTTTCTTTTACTATTGAAGTACAGAATGAACAAAATATACTATCTATGAACACAGCTACACTACCACTAACATACATACAAAAAACGAACAAACGACAATCAATCAACCTCGATCAATCGCATCTGATAAGAACAACCATTCAAATCAATCGACTGCTCATAAAACCGTCGCTCTGGCAATAGAAGCTGTAAGTGACAATTGTCGAATTGACGCGACAGAATGCGCTCGGCAATTGGACGTCTTGGTGTGGATGTCAAAGTTTCACAAAATGTATTTATCAACTAGCTTTTGCCCGCGGTTTCGCTCGCGTTAAATTCGGGGTAATACAGTTCCCCTTCCCTTTCCTGATTTGCAGGTTCCCGCTACCTGTAGTTTTTGCCCTTGCGCCTTATTTATTGTAAAAGCAAAGCTAAGTTTTCCCTTTTCTTCCCTCTTTCTCACTCATTTATCACTTTAAAAAAAATAGCCTGTGTCCGTCTCCAGGGTCCCAACTATCTCTGTACCAAAATTCATTAAAATCGGTTTAGCCATTTAGGCGTGAAGACGTAACAAACAAACAAACTCACTTTCGCTTTTATAATATTAGTAAGGATAAGGATTTTGAGTCTGGTACTATACGTGAGAACTTGTAATTGGCTTGCCGTTGTTCATAGTTTTTTTTTTTTTTAATAAGGTAAGTTTCTTTTTAAGCTCTAAGTCCACCATGCTGTAATAAATAAATAAAATAAATATTCAGCTCCATCAGGTTAGACTGGAAGCCGACCCCATACTTAAGAAAGGCTATAAAGAAGATAAACTTCATAAATCTTTATCTATTTTAACGTATTTATCGCTAATGAACTTAGATTTATCAAATGGACTCGTAACCTCAATAGAATTCAATAAATACTTAAACGATTGATGGATGATGTACGTATCAATGTATATAGGCCATGTTAACTAGAGCAAAGCTTACGACAAAAAGTAAATAAAGGTATTTACTTACCTACTCTTACTACGTCGTACTATTTAATGTGTGTAGGTATTATCAAAGAGCCTTGTGCTACATATCAATTCACAAAATTAGACGTTTTTGTTGATGACGATTAGGTTCAGTTTTTAATGTCGTCGGTAACTGAATATATAGACAAAGTAAAAAAATAATAAAATAAAATAAAATGAATTTATTGATACAAAAACCTTAAGTATAAAAACATTTCACATATGTAGGTACATTAGATTTCCAGAAAGAAAGGCTGCACAAATCGTGAGAAACCCTGCCTCCTAAACTAGGAAAACCCTGTGACATAGGAGTCAGTGTTCTACTGTAGCTTCGTGTACAAAGAGACCTTTATTGAGTTATACAGATATATTAAGTGTATGCTAATAAACCTATAGTGATAAAACGGAACAATTAATTAACTTTAACTTAAACTTTGAATGATTTAATTTTGTATGAATTTGTGTAGAAGAAGGAAGTGTAGGTGGGGTGTGATGTGGTGTCAAAGCTTTATTGTTGAACAAAATATATATAAAAATATAAATCACTACATAGTATAAAACAAAGTCGCTGTCGCTGTCTGTCTGTTGCTATGTTGTATGTGTGCTTAAATGTTTAAAACTACGCAACGGATGTTGATGTGGTTTTTTAATAGGTAGAGTGATTCAAGAGGTAGGTTTATAAGTATGTATAATACTTCACGCTATGACTCTTAGGAGGTGAGCACCGGGTGAAACCGCTGGGCGGGTCACTAGTAATATAATAAGTTAATAGAAGATCTTGCCGGAGTTGCGGATTGTTCGAATCTTTGAAAGAGATACCGCGATAACATAAACAGCAAAAGAAGGAACATGCGTGGGTTTTAGTCCGTAAAAGTCTGACACTCCCCCGTCCCTGCTCTGGTTCTGGAAGTTCTCTGGAAGTTATGTAATGATTTACGATGAGCATATAAAAAAGAGTGGATAGAAGCGTGCGGGGATCTAACCCGTGACACGCGGCGCAACAGGCAATCGTGCAGTTAAATTAAAGGTTATAAAAAAAATAAAACTTTATTTGACCTCTTTGAGCACCACTTTGTAGGCCTCAAACGGTGTAAGCGCCGTGATTGGACAGAATTGACGCGATGTCGCGTCGTCACAACTAATCTAAGAGTTCGTCTGCATGCTCTGGGACTAGGGTTGCCAGGTCGCCAAACCTAATAGCCGGACAGAACAGCCAGATTGCCCGGACATTTAGGTAAAAAGGCTGGACACCATGCATTGTAGAGGATTTACTAGTACTGGCACTATAAAAAATGCATGTAAAATAAAGCTTTTTTGATTATTACCATAAATCTTGTTACTTAAATCTAAAGAAATATAGTTTAAATTCGAATGGCAAATCAGTCTAAGTACTTTATTATTCATCATTCAAATGCTAGCCAACAAAGGCCTAACAAAAGACGGACACCGTTTATCTTGGCTGGACACGCAATGTAAATGTTTTTTTCCGGGAATCGAACCCAGAATCGAGTAAGTTATAATATTAGGTTGTATATGTGACTTAGTTTTTATTTTATTGGGCTTACCCTTTTTTTTGGGGTGGGAAATCAACAAATAACTGCCCCCGATCTGGGTGGAGCGGGGGGGAGTGTCAGACTTGTACTGACTAAGACCCACCCATGTTCCTTCTATTGCCCTTTACGTTCCGGGGCCGCGGTATCTCTTTCGAACAACCCGCAACCCCGGATTAGGCTTACTCTTGACCTCAATGTTATCCAAAAAACAGGAAGTGGTCGAATATGGGATGAGCTAACCCAGAAAAAGCCTATTAACTCTCAACATAAATAGATGCGGGTCATCTGAACTGGGGTACACCGAAGTAGAAGCAGGCAATGAACTCCACTCCTTCGTTGTGCGCGTAATAAGAGATGTAGCAAAGCGCTTCGTGCGAATGAACGCGCAGTACGTCTGGACTCCCGATGGAAGAAAGGATATAGTTTTGAAAATCCCCTACTCTGTCAGATTTTTACTGACTCTAACTCATCCATGTCAAACAACCCGTAACCCTGGACCAAAGGGATACCTTAGAGAGTTCCTGGAGCTCTTGGGCACACTCCCCGAAGTACTGTCTGTAAAAGGTCGACTGTCTTCTCGTGGACTTCGCCAGGAGGTGTGAACCTATGAGTATGAGGTTCTGGTTCCAGGTAATCTGATAAATAACCAGGTTTTAGTTTAAGAAATTCTCAGTCGGTAACGTTCACAGATATAGATTGACATAGATAACGCAAGTATCACGATCTGTATGAAAACGAAGCGTGCCATATTTTAACTACCTACTATGACGTCTCATGCACTATATTTTAGTGAAGTGACGTCTATTTAGTGATTGACGAAAGTTTTTACAATTTATTACACAAAATTAACTATTTTAAATTTGATACCTGACGTCCAACTAGTGGCACACCGATGCAGACTGAGCGCGAAAGTAGCAGCTTGCGATTTTTGATCGTAAGTTTGGCTCGAAAAGTGGCACGCGTAGTAGTTACCCTTGCGTTATCTATGTCTATCTATATCTAAGGTAACGTTGGTTCGTGTATTACTGCACGTAAATACTTGTAAAACTATACCAAATTCTATAAAGAGGAAAGATTTTGTTTGTTTGTTTGTTTGTTCGTATCGTTTAGGCTCCAAAACTACTGGACCGAATTCAACAATTCTTTCACTAATAGGAAGCTACATTATCAGGAAGTAACATAGGCTATACAACATAACGTTGCTACTCACGGGAGAGGGACAGCAACTGAAGACGCGCGATAAACCACGCAAAACAGCTAGTATTCTATAGACCTAACTACGTGCAACGATTTAAATTTGGTATACGGTGCAAAACACAGATTTATGCTGTTTTGAATACCTAGTAATAATTTAACTGAATGTGGTTTGTACTTTAACGGTCTGCGATATGTGTCATTTGGTGTGAAAAAGTGAGCGCTATTTGAACCATGAAGGTGATCAGGTGGTCTAAATGGCCACTTTAGCAGAACCTTATTAGGATAAAATTATTTATTTAAGTATTTTTATTTATTTATTTGGATCTCCAACAAAGGATACACAGATACATTATAAAACACAATACAATGGATTGTTTTAACTGTGTTCCTTCAATTAAAGGAGACCACAGCATGCACATTAACTAGGTGTTAACACAAAAATAAAAATATTTATGGATTTGAAAATTGAAAACTCAGGAAACTCAAAATCGGGAAAAGGAAACATAATGTCAATTAAAAAGGAGATATAGAAATTAAATGAATATAACAATAGAATTAAATTAAAATTGATTCACATAAAAATTATTATATGAATTAATAGGTAATAGTAATTTTGTAAAATGGTCACAAAGAGACAATTCACAATATTACCAGCGTGTTTTATGCATTTGTTTAAACCATTAAGGCGATCAGGGGGGTCTTTTTTTTTGGGTGGGAATACATCAAATAACTTCCCCCGCTCTGGGCGGAGCGGGGGGGAGTGTCAGACTTTTACTAACTAAAACCCACCCATGTTCCTTCTATTGCCCTTTACGTTCCGGGGCCGCGGTATTTCTTTCGAACAACCCGCAACCCCGGCAGGCGGAGGCTTTGGCAAGCCCCTCTGCTTTGCTGACATCTCTTTGAGGCGCACGTGGAACACGAACGCGCCGTCGACACGGCCTGTCGTCAGGGGGTCTTGATTCTAATTCTGCTAAAGCTGCCATTTAAGATCCCCAGTTGTTTCAAGTTGTTTCCTCAGCAGAATCAGAATCAAAGTGACAATTCACAATACTAACTGCGTCTGTGACCATTTTACGAATTTTACACCCCCAGTTATTTGACCAGATATAATGTTGTCGTATTTTACCCAAAAGTTGACTGGTAGAGAATGCCTTATGGCATTAAGTCCGCCTATGTACCACTATTGTACATGAAGTTTAAATAAATAAATAAATATATGAACATGGACGAAGCAAAATAAATTAAGTAAGAATTTTAGCAGACGTTCTGTGGTTTCTGCCTAACCTCACAAAAATAGGTGTGAAATTTTGACAGCACGCTTGACGCAGTGGCTGAGCGATCGACTGCTGCGCTGCGTGTCGCGGGTCAGATCCCGCACGGGACAAATATTTGTATAGCCTACAGATAGTTGTTCGGGACTGGCTATTTGTGTATGTGAGTTTAAATGTTTGTAAACGCACCATCGATACAGGAGAAATTCCTAGTGTGGGGCAACGTTTTTTTTTTAATAATAATTGTGCACGTACGACGTCCATCATGCTATTTTCTATAACTTGACTTTAATGTGTGTTTTAAATGCCATGAACATTTGTCGGCAACTAAATATTTTTTAAGGATCCATTGTTTCGATAAATTTTAACATCTGCCATTCAAGTCGTGGGCGAGAACTAGTTCAACAGTCGGTTTTTTAAAAACACGTTAAATCATTTTAAAACGAGTTTTGATGTAGTCCTTTGGGTGAAGGCTGTAGATATCTATGCTTATCAAGAGTATCATAATACGGAACTTCATTATGGTAAAAACGCCAGGGTAGAACCCGAAATTCAAATATTCTTTAATTTTGTTTTTTTTTTATTTTAGATTTTGACACTAGGATTTTTTCCTGTATCGTGGGTGCGTTTACAAATATTTATACTTACACACAAACAGCCAGACCCGGAACAACTATCTGTGGGCCATACAAATATTTGTTCCGTGCAAGGATCGAACCCGCGACACGTAGCGCATCAGTCAAACGCTTAGCCACTGCGCCAACCGTTTCGTCATCCTAACTCCGGACTGCTCTCCCCAATTACACTTTACGCCCGACCCGGGTATTTAACCCACGAACCCGTGCTCAGCAGTCGCACTTACGAGACCAACGAAGCAGTAAGATAATACTGGCCTATCAATTAAAAAAACAAAAGAAAGTCCTTACAAATACCAACACAACTCATCATCTGCCTAGCCTTTTCCCAACTATGTTGGGGTCGGCTTCCAGTCTAACCGGATGCAGCTGAATATCAGTATTTTACATGGAGTGACTGCCTACCTGACCTCCACAACCCAGTTAATACTGGGTAATACGATACCCTTTGGTAAGACTGGTTGTCAGACTTTCGGAACACTGACTACCTGTAACGACTGTCAAAGATCCACAAATGACAGCCGGGACCAACGGCTTAACGTGCTTTCCGAGGCACGGAGGTATGTAACGGGTGGTCACCCATCCACAGAGCAACCTAGGCAAACGCGGCCTAACCTAAAGATCGACCCGAGCGGCTGCTATTATTTAGCCACGAGCCCCAAATACCAACACGACTGTACCTAATCAATTCCCCTGTATTGTTATTTTTCTAATCACATGCCATTAATACAGAGTACTGTAATTAATATTACACATAGTTTATGGGACATTAAAAGCCTTGGATTATGGCTTTCTATTGCGTAGGAGGGGTCAGTGACCTGTATTCATTATTGATGGGATGGAGTTTTTTCTTGAAGTGTATTTTTCTCGAAATATTAAGATTGTTATTGGGCAATACTTCGAAAGTGGTTGCCTAGTTGCATAAAAAAAAATCTTTTCTTATTTTATACTAGCTTTTGCCCGCGGCTTCGCTCGCGTTAAATTCGGGGTAACACAGTTCCCCTTCTTATTTTACAGGTACCTGATACCTGTAGTTATTGCCCTTGCGCCTTATTTATTGTTATAGCAATGCTTAGTTTTCCCTTTTCTTCCCTCTTTCTCCCTTATATCTCAATCTTTTTTTAAAAAAAAATCCTATGTCCGTCTCCAGGGTCCCAACTATCTCTGTACCAAAATTCATCAAAATCGGTTTAGCCATTTAGGCATGAAGACGTAACAAACAAACTCACTTTCGCTTTTATAATATTAGTAAGGATGAATAGTACATAGATCAAAATTGAGATCCCACTTTTTTACGTATATCATCAAATAACTTGGGAGTGTCATCTTTTTATGTTACCCATGTTCCTTCTTTTGCCCTTTTTGTTCCGGGGCCGAGGTATCTGTTTCGAACAATTCACAACCCGGGTAGGCGGTGGTCTTGGCAGGCCTTGCTTTGCTGACATCTCTTCGAGGTGCGCATGGAACACTAACGCGCGCTAAACACCATTGTTTGAATGTGTCAATTAAAACGACAATGATTAATCAATAATATCAGTGGCGTAAATATAAACAGCCAGACCTATGAACTGCTTCGATTCTTTTAAAAACAAGAAGCAATACATTCTACAAAATCTATAAGTATCGAATAAAAAAATACAAAATCTAACCTTACAACATCATCGTCGACTTAACATCAGTTTAAGAATAAAAATAAGTTTACATCCGTCTTTTCACAGCGACTCAATTATAAATAACTTACTAAAGAAATAAAAAAAATCAATCGCCACATATAAAACCTGTCAATAAGATATACGGCAATCAATTTTATTCTCAAATGTCACAATGGAAAAACCACTTTTTTTAAACATAATAATTTTCGTAGAAAACAAAATAAAAAAGGCAATGAAATATGAGAGTTGCTACGACTTCTTATTTCTCGGGCTGGGATACATCTGTCGCTGTATTTTAATAAGTAATCGATAAATATTCATAAGTGGAAGCTATTTTTATCGATGTCGATATTTTTTTTTGTTGGTAAGTTTATCTCGTATTGTTTCGTTGTTTAACGGTGCGATGATAATTATCAAGGTAAAGCTTTCTTTTGTAAATAAGCTGTATTATTCCAACAACTATAGATATGTACCATTTTTTGTGGGTGTATAGTATAAACACGTAGAAAATATATTTAAATGGGAATGACTAGAGTATCGGAGTTTTCAGAACTGACTTTTCTTATGTATGTTTAATTAAGGCTTACAAAACTTTATAATTTAGATAAAAAATAAATGATTAATTAACGATTGGCTGTGATGAATTATTTAATGATCAAGAAAGCCACAATAATTTACTGCTGTAGGTATTCATTGAATTAATTCAACAGCACCAAATTGTAGGCAGTTTGCTAACTAAAATACCACCCGGTTGGGACCTACAGAGAAGCGGTTTTTTTAATTAAATTTATTTTAAAAAATAAACAAAAAATGCCGAAACGTGTTAAGTCGAGAGGTCCAGTATATTTTATTCAATTAAAACCGAAAAGGTTTCGCGAATACGGACCAAAAAAAAACAGTTTTGGGGATATACGCGTTACGCATACAAAAACATGCAAAATTTTTCAAGCAGTTTTAAAATTATGCGGGAATTTGACATTCAAATTAAAGTGGGGTGTCAACATGCGAACGGTCTCGGGTTCCGTAAATATAAGTCGTCCATACAAAAGTGAAATTAAAAATGTAGGACTAAGCCTTTCGATTGTTTATATTTTACTTTTGGATGTTTTTTTTCTGACCTATTTAGCATGGAATTGGGCTATGTGAAATTCTTGTGAAATACACTGTATCAGTAGCACAGTCATTGATGCAGAAAAACGAATACGAAATACACGCAACAAGCGAAATCGCAACACACACATATGTTGTGTGTGATACACATGTGTTTTCGTAAAGCATGCGCATATAGACACTATTCACGTACAGCGAGTACCATCGCAGCCACGACCTCGCGACTGACATTTGATTTATATTGACGACTTTTCAGTCCTATTCCAAAAGTTATATACATAAGGGTGAAAATTGGTCAACCACCAGTGTAAATACACATGCTTGACTATTTGTATGATTTGTATGTGCCATACATTCTATATACGTATATCCATTCTGTGTCCAAAGTTACTCTGCGTGATTAATATGTTAGACATTAATTAGTTTTAATAAGTAACAAATTAATTTAGTTAATTATACATGTCAACCGCTCACGGTTGATTTACTCATTGTATTATTAATTAATGTCATTTATGTACTAATTGATTTACCTAACAGTGACTCAAAACTTCATTTGGGTAAAGCTAGGATGACTAATTGTTTTTCTACTGATGCCTTATTTTATTAATTAACGGACAAAATCAAAAAAAAAGATGGAGGTTCTCAATTCAACATGTATATCAATATATATTTATATGTTTGACCGTGCATAACTTTTTACAGAGACGTCCGCTTGGAAAAAACTTTTTTCTTATGAGAGTTTATTTGAAAAATAAAAGACAAGATCATCTATTAGATTTTATGAAAAAGATATATATTTGACTTATTTTAAATTTAATAACAATATAACATATATTTTTGTATAACATTTTTAAGCAGATTTTATGAGTTTAGTTCGTAACAAATATTTTATATCGACAACTAACATCGATACCGTCACATCCCTACCATCCTCTCCACTATGCTAATCAGGCCCGATTGATTTGCATGAAACAAATCTACTGTCAGGCAATTATTGTTATTGTCCATTAATTAAAATAAATCACTATGCGTGAGGTCTGATCCTTTGGTTTTATTGTTAAAATATTTATTGATATTGTGATTCCGTGATGGTTTGACATTACTTAACGGAAAATGTTTTGTCTGCTAAATAATGTTCTTTAAACTTACCGAGAGAGTGAATATTTTGTTAATAGTTCTACTACACACTGTTTTCTCTTGCAAGTTACGTTCAAATCTCGCGAAGAATGGCGTCAATAACACTTTTTCCAACCCGGGAATCGAACCGAGGGCTACGTTACAATGCCGCTTTTTTTTCGGATGGGAAAATGAAAAAAAAAAAAATGGATCTAATGACTTCCCCCGTTCTGGGCGGAATGCCGCTTGAGACCACCACAAGACTGAGAAGGCTTTTTTAACAATGATATCACTCACACAATATTACAATCTTGACAACCCAGCCAAGTGCTACTCTCAAGACTACAAATTATGTACCACCAAAACCTACACCAACCCACACATTTAAAACATCATACAATTTTTCTTGTATTAAAAAAAAACGAATATTCTATATATTTTTTTTCTTATGAAATTACACCATGCAAATAGGCATTAATTTTTATTTAAGATGTTGCCCCACACTAGGAATTTCTCCTGTATCGAGGGTGCTTTTACAAACTTTTAAACTCATATACACAAACAGCCAAACCCGGAACAACTATCTGTCACTCACACAAATATTTGTTACGAGCGGGCATCGAACCCAAGACACGCACGCGCTAATCGTGCATTCTAAATTTTATAATTATTTCTTCCCTAGCTTTTGCCCGCGGCTTCGATAGCGTTAAATTCGGGTTAACACAGTTCCCCTTTCCTGATTTACAGGTACCTGCGACCTGTAGTTTTTGCCCTTGCGCCTTATTTATTGTAATAGCAATGCTAAGTTTTCCCTTTTCTTCCCTCTTTCTCCCTCATATCTCAATCTCTTTTAAAAAAAATAGCCTATGTTCTCTCCAGGGTCCCAATTATCTCTGAACCAAAATTCATCAAAATCGGTTAAGCCATTTAGGCGTGAGGACGTAACAAACAAACTCACTTTCGCATTTATAGTATTAGGTATATAAGGATTACCTTTTACGGAATCCATGCAAGGAATTAACAAAACAAGCTATTTAAAAATACACCCAACATCCCCAGAACAATTTACCTCCCATATTAAGCATACAATATAATGAAACTTCATTACTTATCCATTTTTTTCCTTCTTTTGATCTCAAAGATAAAACGCTATTATTTAAGTATATGCTTTCGAGATAAAGTTACAATAAATTGAGTTAATCTCATCGCTACAAGGGCCATAGAGTGTGTTATCGCTGTCTTATCGCTTTGGTTCAAAACAGGGTTTAAGCATTATACTGATAAGGGATTTCGCATTTATCTCCGTGGATTTTATTGAGCTTTTTTTTGTTAATTACGATTTTAGGTTACAACCTCGGCTTTTAAAAAATATTTCCAAAAATTGCAGACCTCATGGTCGTGGAAGATATTCGTGTTTATAAAACCTCGACCCAGTGTCGACCTGTGTCCTGACCAGCTACTCATTGTCGTAGCGTGATGTTTTTTGTCTAAAACCAGCTTTGCATAAAACCTTTTTAGTGAAACCCGTTTCAGAGACATAATAATTTCAAAGCCTTATCCTACTATGTTTTCTCTCTGCATCACTCTAAGGTAGACTGGTAGAAAATGCCCAAGGCATTAAGTCCACCTTTATAAAGTGTTTTTTAATACATGTGCATAAAGTTTTATTAAATAAAATAAAGATAAATAAATATATCAGACATGGAGAGAATCAATTTTTGTATTTCAACGGACGCTGACTAAAAAGGTCCAGTGCAATAAAGAGTATCAGAGTACACGATAATTAAACTGTCTTTTTTATTATGTAAGTTGCAAATACTTCAGTAACACGGACTACCTGTATGCCAAAATGTACATTTCATAGTATTTTATGGGACTAATAGTTTCCGCCAGCCGCTATCTATGCATTTTGATTGTATTTTTTTTGCTTAAGTATATCGACGGTCCCTACGTACATAAGGTTAAGTCAAAAACCGAGGTTTACAGGAGAGCGTAATTTGTGTTCAACACGCCCTAGAAATAATTCTATGAGCAATAATAAATATTTTCTTTCTACAATATTTTAACAGTTTTAAGAGCTTTATATTGCTATTTACACATACGTATTTCATTTTTTCACGTTTTCTTGGAATAACTGATAAATGACCGTTTCTACGACACTTATTTGTTGTATTTATAATACTTGTTCTCTATAATACGATTTCTTAAACAAGGTAAATAAATTAAATTTAAATAAAAATCGTATGTCAGCATGTGCGCATCTATAATCTAAAGCCAATGATACAATAAAAAAATGCCATTTTTGACATGTCTTTATTTATTATTCTCAATGTTTATTTACCTTTTATTTTGGTATATTGATGTAGCAATTCAATTAAACGTAGTATAGTAATCTTTCATAATTGTAATGTGTACCTTGGATATTACTGTATAAAGTCTGGTTCATCAAACCTATCAGACAGTTGCGTTGCTGGGCAGTTTGTTCCGCCACTTCTTCTTCCCAGCTAAAACACTAGGAAGTGTCGAAGGGTGGGTGTTTTGGGTCACTGTCTTGTGTAATGACGTTCAAAATGTGCTGATCAACAGCCTAGTTTGAATAAATGACTTTTGATTTTGTTTTTTCTTATAAAAAACGTCCCACACTAGGAATTGCTCCTGTATCGTGGGTGCGTTTACAAACATTTAAACTCACATACACAAACAGCCATACCCGGAACAACTATTTGTGGTCTATATAAATATTTGTTCCGTGCGGAGATCGAACACGCGACACGCAGCGTAGCAGTCGGTCGCTCAGCCACTGTGTCAACCATGTCGTCATAATTTAATAGAGAATGCAATACATCATTTTCCGAAGCTCATGGCTCCAGGGCCAACAATTATAGGCGAGCAGCAATGTCCTTTCCTTTCTCTCGAACAGCTACCCTACCATAACGTCTTAAAACAGAACTTATTCCACTGAGGGAAAGAGACAGAGCTATACAGGGTGTCTAGCACCATCTCTTTCTCACACAGGAATAAGTACTGCTATAAGATGTCATGGTAACCCTACTGGTTTAAACTTCTAAATATCGATACAAACTACCTCCTAATAAATACACTTCCCTCTCAAAACATTACACCTCAATTTCAAATGTTAACATTACTAATTGTTTTAATACCAACCTTCAGGCCAGTACGGATCCCGGACCAAAAGGATCCCGGCCCAAAACGGATCCCGGGTCCCAACAAAAGCACAAGGATTCACTTTGGACGCTATAAATCATAGAATTAATTATGATTGGGTTACAATTGTAGCAATGTTTGTGTAAGTAACGTCGGGGTATGAATTATGTATGTTGAATAGAGTAAGAAAGTATCAGTATTCTCAGAACCTTAGTTTCTAGGAGTTACGAATCAGTTTTCATAGGCATTGTTGTCTTGGCGTAAATTTTTATTTTTATTAAAAAAACTTTGCCCCACACTAGGAATTTCTCCTGTATCGTGGGTGCGTTTACAAACATTTAAACTCACATACACAAACAGCCAGACCCGAAACAATTACCTGTAGGTCTTTTTATATATGTTTGTTTGCCTGTCTTTCACGGCAAAACAGAATCACGAACTGACGTGATTTTGTAAGATAGTTAAAGGGATGGAGAGTCATATAGTCATTTTGTCTCTTTCCAACCCCCACTTACAATGAGGGGTGAACGGTAGCGAAACCGCGAGCAAAAGCTAGTCCTTACGAATTTTATAAAAGCGAATGAGAGTTTGTTCGTTTGTTACGTCTTCACGCCTAAATGGCCAAACCGATTTTGATGAATTTTGGTACAGAGATAGTTGGGACTCTGGAGACGGACACAGGCAAATTAAAAAAAAAAAAGTGAGATAAGGGTCACAAAGAGGGAAGAAAAGGGGAGAGAAAGATTTTTTTTTCGATCATCACGCGGGTTAAAGTTAGCGTTAGCCCAAAGTAACTAGGCCACGCGGACCAAGTCGCGGGCGGACGCTAGTAGTATATAATTGTAACAAACCACCTTCATCACCACAACAAGACCACACAAGGAAATATAAATTAACCAAAGACCGATTGAACGAATGAATGAATGAACGAAGTGAACATAAATTCGTTTGACATTAAATTACTGACGCACGATTCTAACATCGATGTAAGAAGAGTTATTACAAACTAAATAGCTGCTATGAATATGCAACTGAGTGTACGGGAGGTCTAATTGTAGGTACATTAATATTTACAGCTGACTGTACGTGGGTTGGAAGTATAAATTGTAGCGGTAGGGTTATAAATGTAGTTTAAGCACTTACATCTAATTTTGATTTTGAGGTAGTTAATATTATTTTTTACACCTTTCCCCAGACAAGTAATTTCTCCTGTATCTTGGGTGCGTTTACAAACATTCAAAGTCACATACACAAACAGCCAGACCCGAAACAACTATCTGCAGGTCATACAAATATTTGTTCCGTGCGGGAATCGAACCCGCGACAAGCAGCGCAGCAGTCAATCGTTAAGCCATTGCGCCAACCGTGCCGTCAAACTATGGAATTTGTTTGGATTTCAACAAAGAAGGACCACGATTTTAATGTCTTGCTACCAATATCAAAATGTACATGAGCTTTGATGGCACAACCCACATTGTCCATGTGCCGGGTATCGAAAATTCTCCATCTTTATATGAATAGCCTTTTCCCAGGTCCGTTTCAGTTTGCCTTCCAGTCTAACCGGATGCAGCTGACTACCAATATATTACGCAGAGTCTCTGTAATAACAAACTGTCTAGATCATTTCTAGAAATAGATTCTCCATTTTTCAATTACATTCTTCCTCTCAGATCACGACGTTTTGAGTCGGATTCGCGCAGGCAGAATTTCATCTCGATACTTCCACGCGTTCCCGAGATATGGGGTCTTGACAGACAGACGGACACCAAAGTGATCATCATACAAGAGATCATAATAAGGTATATCCTCCCTTTTTTCCTTTTTATAAATTAAATAAGGCACACCACCAACATATCACTACATACTATAAAACAAAGTGCTTTCCGCTGTTTGTCTCTCCCTATGTATGCTTAGATAGATCTGTAAACTACGCAACAGATTTTGATGCGTTTTTTTTTAAATAGATAGAGTGATTCAAGAGGAATGTATAATATTAATAACTACATTGCACCCGGGCGGAGCCGGGCCGGGTCGCTGGTTAAATATAAGTTGATGTAGTTTTTCAGGGTCCCGTACCTCAAAACCAGGGCTTGCAATTAGCTGCCTACTACTATAACTAGGTACTATTATTCAAAGTCAAACATTTATTTGCTTATAAATATGGTTACAAAAGTTCGTATAATAAATAGTGTAATAGTAGCTTAGCATATTTACTCATACCATAACGACATGCGATTTTTTAGTATTTTATACATTAATTAAATTCAAGGAATTCCTGCAGAGTATAGAAAGCGTTCTCAATTAACCATGTGTGTAAAACTTTTCTGAAGCGGACCATTGGAAGTTCTTTTATTTTATCAGGAATCTTATTATATATTTCTATACACATAGGAAAACAACTTCGTCTGTATAATTATATATTATTTAATTGAACTAAACTTTTCAAGATCTAAGCATACGTAAAGACTGACAGACAGACGAAAGCGACTTTGTTTTATACTATGTAGTGAAGAAAAGAATCGCTGATTTCTTAGCGCCACATATGTAGTTCACGCCCTCGTACAGAATTTCTAATAAATCTTGTAGCAAACAGGCCAGCGGGTGTCTTCTACTTTTTTGAGACAGTACGTCTTTTATTGTGCGTGTGTGCTTAACTTACGTGTATGTGTAAAGTTACTACGCGTGCGTGTGTTCACATCACACAAGTGTGTGTCTCTCGATAGTAAGTGTAAGTTTTTGTGCGAACACAGATTTTAAGAGTTAATAAGCGTAGCAAGCGTTTTTTTGATTCCAAAATAGTTAAGATTGAAAACGCAGATAACATAAGAAAGAAATAATCAAACGTCAAAGCTTTGAAATTTCGAAAGCTCTTCATAAATGTTTTGGTAAAGCTTTTCGTATCCTGCCGGGGTTGCGGGTTGTTCGATAGAGATACCGCGGCCCCGGACAATAGAAGGAACATGGGTGGGTTTAAGTCAGTACAAGTCTGATACTCCCCCCCCCCCGCTCCGCCCAGAGAAAGGGGACGGGGGAAGTTATTAGATAATTTCCCAACCGCAAAAAAAAAAAACAAAAAAGCTTTTCGGATGTTCGCGAATACTTAAATTACAAAATCATTAAGTACCAAAAGTCATTTTTAAAATTAGGCAGATAATCAGTACTTTTGGAACGTCAAATTATAAGAGACAGTCCCCAAAAACGCCCGCCCTTCGCCACTTCCTAGTGTTTTCATAGGGAAGGAGAAGTGGAAGTAATAACTTAGTTATTAGGTACTTGACGATCACTTTATGACGGCTTCGTTGGTCTATTAATTGGTCACAAGCGAAGTAAGTGTATTATAGATTTGTGCCCGGTTTTTTATTTTTCTTTATTAAGGCCGTACCCTACGCAAATAACCTTGAGTATTCGCTTCCCTCTTTTCCGCGCAGGAGTGAGCGAGTGAGAGCAGTAGTGAATAATGCCAATTTTTCGGAATAAAATCTATATAAAATTAAGTATTGGGTTTTTGGAAAAAATATTTCCACCAAAATGTTCATTATAGAATTGTGTATCCATTAGTGTCAGTCGCAAAATTAAACAATGTTTACTTTACGAGGAGATGCATTTTATTGATATTTTTTCTCATTTCGGGGGCTTTGTTGTAAGGAGATTTACTAAATAATGACTCAATAAAAATAAAAACTAAATCCACAATAATGGAATCAAGATTATAAAGAAATTTAATGTATTTTTTTTGTTACTTAGTTCGTTTTAAATAACAAGTAGATAGCTCTAGAAAACTGTACAAAAACGGCTTGCGCGGCGTTTTGGTCGGGGTGGCGCCTTAAAGGGGTTTGTTCAATTTGAACATGTCACCCCTGTAATACAAATTACAAACAATTAACAATCAACAAGCAATCAAACAGTAGATTTACTTAATTAGTTTTTCTATTTTTAATGCCCATTTGAGTGAGCCTGTACATCAATCTGGCCTCCCTTGACAAAGGGAAGGACAGAATGCTGTTACACCAGCCCACATCAGAGCAAGTTATATTATATTTATTTTTTATACAATCTCTAAGGGCTTCATTCCGGACACACTCCATCAATATGTGGTAAACGTCTTCTACTACCTTGCATTCAGTGCAGTTCGCTGAAACAGCTTTGCCCATCATAAAAGCGAATTTATTCAATGGAATGTGTCCCGAGCGAAGTCTGAAACTCGTAACTATTTCGTACCTTCCCATATCGGATTTTTCAAACCATACTTTGCCAGAAAGAGTTGGTTGTACGGTCCTGTACCAAATACCTTTCGATAATGACCTTCTGTCAAAAAACTCTGACCACAACTCTGTGCTAAAGTTCTTAATATCACTTATGAGGTTGGTATAATAAGGATAGCAAGTAAAGTTAATACCGTCTGCTGAGGCCCGGCTGTCATTTGTAGATCTTTGACTGTCGTTACGGGTAGTCAGTGCTCCTAAAGTCTGACAACCAGTCTTACCAAGGGGTATCGTATTACCCAGTACTAACGGGGTTGTGGAGGTCAGATAGGCAGTCGCTCCATGTAAAATACTGGTATCCAGCTGCATCCGGTTAGACTGGAAGCCGACCCCAACAAATTTGGGAAAAGGCTAGGCAGATGACATACATGGATCTAGGTTATCCATTGAGGATCACTGTCGTGATGTTGGTGTCACATATATTTTACTTTTATTATTTTACATTACTTTTAAAACCATGTAGGTATATAATTAAATAATATTATGTTCTAAAAATAATATAATTTAATTACTTCATTATTATTTTTTTAACCGTGTTTGAATTCAATTTTAATTTCATGTCCGTGTTTTGATTGTATGTATTATTTTGAATATATATTTTTTAGATAACTGATGATTATAGTTGTTTTAAAAAAAAAAACGTTGCACGCCATTTTTTTTAAATGGCGTTTACAAACATTTAAGCTGACATACACAAACAGCCAGACCCGAATCAGATATTTGTAGGCCATACAAATATTTGTTCTTTGCGGGAATCGAACCCGCGACACGCAGCGCAGCAGTCAGTCGCTAAGCCACTAAATATGTTTGATGTTGTACTGTATGATTTTAATTTTATGTCTTCACTAAGGTTCTGCTGATGCCGAAATAAATGATTTTTATTTATTGATTATTTATCATATCCAAGCTGCTAAGTGCTCTAAACAGTCGAAAATCTGCACGTATTTACATAAGTCACAGTCGGTCCAAGTACAATTAAAACTTATTAAATTTCTTCAAAACGAATCAGAAACCAATTTATTCGTGGATACACTTCACAGAACGTAATTGGAACTGCGGACATAAGACGGACCAAATATTGCTCGGTGACATTTCATTTTAATAGACTTCCAAGCTTTTCTTAAGTTTTCAAATTTAATTATCTCTTACTCTTAGAAAATGAATCATTTATTTCTACTAATAATTAAAACTAATAGGTGATAGACCAATCAGCTCGTCGCTTAATGATAATTATAATTAATGTTACCATCCCGCATGACGAGAACCTCGTGAAAGCTGAGAAAGAGAAACAACTAAAATAACTCGACTTGGCACACGAGGTTGTCGATATGTGAGCTCGGCTATCATTGTGCCGACTGTCGTAACGGCCAATGGCCTGATGGCCAAGAGCCTCAACGACCATCTGTCGAAGTTCTCCTAAGCGGTTGGATTAATGACCTGATAGTACTCCTCGATATTGCCCGCATTGTGAGGAGGTTCCTGTCTCTGGAGCCCTATCCACCGGTAGCTTGGACCTTGCTACTACCGACGGAAAAGTCTATTTTTAAACGTTTTTTTAAATGTAATTTTATGAAATACTAGCCTTCGCCCGCGTGGTATCGAAAAAAAGTATTCTATGTGTTAGAGCCATACTATCGTTCAGACGAATTGTTTTGAAAGAGTAACAAACATCCAACCATCCTCACAAACATTCGCATTTATAATATTAGTAGGAAATAGGATGTAAAAAACTATGTATGGATATAAATAAACAGAAAAACTATTATACATAAAATAAACTAATTAACTTAACATAAACTAACTTAATAACTCTTAGAATTACTTGGGACACCAACGAATTACGGTGGCTCATTTTCAGTCAGCGTAGTTTAGAATATGTACATATCGTAGTCCCCAAAGATTGATAAATAAAATTAAAGAGCCTTATTTTTTAAGTTCATGACAAGTTTTTAAAGAATGAGGATCCTGGCATCTTTCCAGAGAAACTCAAGAATGAAGGGAAAAGAAGGTCAGCAATGTGAAAACTTGGCAATAGGCTGCAGTTCCGTCAGGTGCGATAATTAATATGCAATGATTTGATTCAATTGAGGTGCCCAAGGCTAATTAATAATACCAGCCATCTATGTTAGAATGAAAGAACGACTGTTTATTTGACTTGTACAGAACATGACAATAAAACAAAATTAATTTAAAAAAGAACAACAAAAACTAAAAAAATAATTATTTAAAAATCTTTTTTTTTTTTTTTTAATTAGTCCTGTACGAGGCCAAAACGTATCTTAGCATGATGCTCACGCAAACCAGCCGTCGCCGGAGACGCTCCGGGCGTCGGGTGCCGCGAGATGACTCCCGGCCACCGTAGATGCGGGCCTGTGGACGGTAAGCAATGGGTAGCTCACCGTCCGTCAGTACAGTGATGACAGGCCGTATTGACAGCGCGTTAGACATGTCAGCAAATCAGACGGGCCTGCCAGGGCCACCGTACCAAATTCAAGTTTTTTATCATTATAACAGATAAAGAGAACCTCCTATATTAATTTCCTTTTATTTATTTAAACTTCACGTTCAATAGTGGTACACAGGCGAAGTTAATGCTATAAAGCAATTTCTACCAGTCAACCTTTGGGTTAAATACAACAACATTGTGATAGAGTAAAAAAAATATATAAAAAAAACTTTTCGAGAACTTAATATACTTATACAGATTTACTGACACATGTTGAATAAAAAAGTAAAAAGAACTACTAATAAGCCAAATGTGAGTTGCGTATCACAAATCTATAAGGGAGGTCGGGTCAAAACGGGACATTTGATAAATAGCACACCTTTACAACAATATTGGGTTACAAACGTGTCCCTTTGTCGTCGTATTAGGCCGGGAAGCCCTCAATAGGGCCAAATTTGCCCACCTTTTCTCGAAAGATCGAGATTATATATATTGCTTATATTACTTAAAATCGGGAGCAAATTTTGTTTGTTGACTGAAAACGGTTGGCAAACATGTTGAGATGTCGATTCGTCAACTTGTTTATTTATGTCGTCTTCGATATTGCTCGGAATTGTTAAAATATTTTTAGTATTTCGTATTCGGGAAAATGTCTATTTAGGTTATGTAAAAATATGTGTGGAGATACAAAGCAAAGCAATGTTTGTATTGTATATTAGATAGAAAGTATTCATAGATAATACAATATTACTTACAAAATAAACTGTTTCATATTTACGTTTAGACTATTTTTTTTTATTAATAGATAAAAAAACCGCTAAGAGCGAGTTGGACTCACGCACCGACGGTTCCGTACAAAATTGCTATATAAATAACAACTCCACGCGTTCCTGAGATAAAAGGTCTTGACAGACAGACAGACGGAAAACAATGTGATCCAATAAGGGTTCTGATTTTCCCTTTTGAATTACGGAACCCTAAAAATCTCCTAAACCTTAAATAAAACTAAGCACGTAATAATAGAACACAAAATGAACTATCAAACCAATAAATAACCGTGCTAAATCGTTTACAATCGACGCCTAATAAGAGCAATAAGTTCCCGCATGAAATAAGCGTTAGTCTTTGACAGATAGAACGACCAACATAACAAGGCCTCTTAGGCCTACAACTTTCACTTGAAATGTATTCTGTCTGACTAAGAACAGACATGCCAAGGCAGAGTGGTCGTTTTTGTACACAATGCGAACGCCCTATGATATACGGTGGAGAATTTTATTTAATATCGTCTTATTGATTTATTACTTTAGTCGAGTGAGCGTTGTGTCCTATATTGGCCCAGTTTCCCCTAAATTGTGTTTAGTGACGTGTGTATGTATGAATGTCGCCATTTTTCATTTTAACTTATTGTTATTTTGATATGTAGGTAATATGGGGGCTATGGAGCGGGTTTTGATTAAATGTGTTGTTTCCCATAGAATAGGAATTTATTCAAAGTAATACTTGCAGTCGCAGTTAGCTTTAAATAGTTTGTATGTATATTTCTATGTATTATTGGGATTGCTTTTCTTTTTATTTGTTACTAGCTGGCGCCCGCGGCTTCGCCCGCGTCATATCGAAAAAAAAGTATTCTATGTGTTATTGCAGACCATAATCTACCTCTGTGCCAAATTTCATTAAGATCCGTTCAGCCGTTTTGACGTGAAAGAGTAACAAACATCCATACATCCTCACAAACATTCGCATTTATAATATTAAGTAGGAGTATGAAGTAGGATGTTATTACTATTGTGACATTTATTTTATATTTATTTGTTTTCTAATTTTCTGACTAATTTGACATAATTGTATTTATTTATTCAATAAAACTTAATGCCTAAGTAAAAACTTTACAAAGGCGGTATGAAGTAGGATGTTATTACTATTGTGACATTTATTTTATATTTATTTGACTTCTAATTTACTGACTAATTTGACATAATTGTATTTATTTATTAAATAAAACTTAATGCCTAAGTAAAAACTTTACAAAGGCGGACTTAATGCCTTAGTCATAGGTTTGGAGACAATGTCATTAATTAATGTAATCTACGTGTATACTAAGAAACCCTTATCCATAAATTACTATGACTACTATTATATTTTTATCTACTACTTGTATTTTAAACTAGTTTTGTAATTAAATATTCGCAAAAATATACCTGAAGTTTTTTTTTCAGAAATATATGTTATTTCTATTCTATCTGTGATATAAAATAATAAAAAGTTTTAAAAATACTTACCAAATTATTTAAAACTAAAGTGTCCAGTTTCACTAAATGTAGAAAGAAGACTATTATGACATTTATTTACCTGTAACAAAAAAAAAGATAACATTAGAACTTATTTTATAAAACTCTTCAATTATCATATTATTTTAAAAACACAATCCACCGATACAACGACAAAATGAATTCGAAGTTATTCCAGACCATAATCTACCTCGGTGCCAAATTTCATCAAGATCCGTTCAGCCGTTTTGGCGTGAAAGAGTAACAAACATCGATACATCCATCTGATCCATCCATCCATCGTCACAAACATTCGCATTTATAATATTAGTAGGAAGTAGGATTGGATATTTCGTGGCTGGGCAAAGCCGGAGGAGGAGCTTTATTCTTCAGTGCGTAATGATATTAAAATCTATTTAAACAAGTGCGAGTCGGACTACCACACTGAGGGTTCCATTATATTTATCTTGTGATTTTGTTCAGGGAATGTATTTATACAACATTATTTTTAGTATATGCGAAACCTGAATATAGTTTGTTCAGAATAAGCAACTGAATCGATTCCAATCATTAACCGACTTCTAAAAAAGGAGGAGGTTCTCAATTCGGATGTATATATGTTTTTTTTTTTAGGTTTGTTCGCGCTTAACTCCGTCGCTTGCCAACCGATTTCAAAAATTCTTTTTTTGTTGGAAAGGTTATACTTCCCAAATGGTCCCATGAAATTTTATCGAAATCGGACAAGCGGTTATTGAAAAATCAACAAAAAAAAAATTTAAAGCCTATGTTTTCCAAATTGCTCCCATAGTCACCAAGTCGGGATCTGATGATGGAATCTTGGCGAAATCGAGGGAAGTTTTTTTAACCGACTTCTAAAAAAAAGGAGAAGGAGACGGGACCTACGCACTAAAAAGCTAAAAATAACCATGTTTGCGAATTATATCATAATACTATAACTAAAAATGCTGAAATAAAAAACTTTTTTGCAAAAAATAAAACCGACTTCCAAAAAAAAACTAAAAAGTGGAAAATAACTTTATTTCCAGAAGTCGGTGGCTTTTGTTGGTTTCGTTGACTTTTTTGCCACCGACTTCCGGAAATAAAGTTATTTTCCACTTTTTAGTTTTTTTTTACACCATGTTACATTTTTTCCCAAAAATACCTATTTAAAAAAGTTTATAATATGGACACCATGCGACACTAAGTAGGTACCTTTTCGCAAGCCCACAAAACACCCGGCCGGACCTCGGCAAAAAAAATGCGCGGCGCGGATACGCCGTGCGCCGTTGGTGACAGTGAATTTGTACGGATATCCAGGTAACATAACAAGCTTATAACTTTGTGGTTTTTCATGATACAGTTTTGAAATTTTGTACATAGATTCTTTATATAAAAATACTGGATAGGTGTTTCGGCTTTCGCATAAACTAAAAATAATGTTGTATATAAAGTGTCCGGTCACGAACTAGCGATATACTATGTAGGTACTTATATAACAAACATTCTAGTACTCAAATTTATTGATTTTCAAAATTTTATCTTTTTTTTTTCACAAAAAAGTTTACAAAACTTTCTTTGATTTGCATATTTTAATGGACTTTAATTTTGTTTTCTAAAGTTACGAAAAGGAGGATGGCGGGACACATGTACAATGGGACCCACTCTTGGGAGTACCGTACCGTATAGAAACTTGTACCTAGTTGTAGAACTATATAAAACTAGAAAAAAAGCAAATGGGCAGTAAATCGTAGAGGAAGGGAGAAAAAAGAAATTCAAGGTAGAAGATTATAACCTAAAACGAATCCAAGATTGCGTATTTAACAGAACAATATTATCTTTTTTATGTAATATGTTGTTTCAAAAAGGTGTTCAATCAGATAATAATTATTTACCAACAGCATCATCGTGGTTCTGTATCTTTTAAGCCAAATATAGGTACTTACTTACTTAGTTCTAGGTCATTTGTTGTCAATTCAGGGAATTCTATTTGAGTGTGAAGGTAACATTTTGAGCATAGTATGTCTCATATTCAAACGCAAAGCCAAGTCGTCAATAATCCATAAAATCACACAGAAAATATTAGACATTCCACGTTAGCCGTTGAAAACAAACAATGAAATAATACGAAGTAGTTTTGACACTAACAGTCAGCTCATATTGACAGCATGACGTTTCATTCTACGTTATCATAGATAATCGTAATTATTTTAACATTATGCATTTTTTTTAATAAAAAAATGTGAATGCTTGTTTAATATTAACGTTTGTATATATTTTTTATATTTTACAAGTTTAATTTATTAAAAAAATTACAACCGTAAATATCTACTAGTGTGAGAATGTAAATCATATAAATAGTAGGTTGGAATGTAATTCGAAATACGGTGCGTTCAATAACTGCATGATGACTTATTTATAAGAAAATAAAAATCTTTTCTAACTTTTAATTCCCTTAATCTAGTCATTCAATATTTTTTACATAATCTTCTTATAAACTCTTAGTTATAATAAACATTAACTCGCAAGTGAATGATACTTCGGTAATTTATAAATAATGTGGGTCCAATCTCGCCCTGGTCCTTTAAGCTCATCATTTCTTAATTTAAACGATAGACAATATTGTTTGCCCTCTAAATAAACTTATTTTTGTCTCAGTAAGTCCAGAACTTTGAGAGATACGATTATTTTTTGTACACGCATAGAGAATATCTCAAAATGGCCGCCAAAAAGCGGGGAAGTGAATTAGACCCAAGTGTGTATCGTAATAATATATTAAAACACGCGTTACATAAGTATCTAAAATATCGCTAGTCATAGACCGGACACATTGTAAGTATATTAATATATTAGTAGGTACTTGTTAAAACCCCAACTAGCCTTTCCCCAACTGTATTTGGGTCGGCTTCCAGTCTCACCGGATGCAGATGAATGCCACTGCCAGATGGCAGATAATCGTGCAACATGGCAATAAAACTTAAAAATCAAGTAACGCTTAGTTTAAGTTATCTAAACGTGGTTTAAACGTGGTCTACCCACGCAAGGTTCGGAGTCAAAGTTCTGGGAAACGACTTGTCTTTAACGTATTTTGTAAAAGCAGTTGATTTAACATGGGTTTAGGTATTTTAAGCTTAGTTGTTGTAATGGTATGTCTGATTCGTTTGTCTAGTCTAGTGGAGGTAAGTGCGACTGAGCTTGAGGTTCATGGTTCGATTCCTGGGTTGAACGAAATGTTATTGAGTTTCTCCTCTAGGAATTTCTCAGTTGCAGCTGAGATGTGTGTCTGATTGATGGTAATAAGCTTGAACCTTTATTACATGAGAACTGGCGAAATTTGGTGCAATAATTTAAAATGCAGTCTCATAGAACTAAAAATATTGTAGTTTAAAACTGGCCACATCCTACTAATATTATAAATACGAATGTTTGTGAGGATGGATGGATGTTTGTTACTCTTCCACGTCAAAATGGCTACACGGATCTTGATGAAATTTGGCACGAAGGTTATAGTCTCGAATAACACATAGGATACTCTTTTCAATATCACGCGGGCGAAGGCGCGGGCGCCAGCTTTTGTTGTATTGGACCCCCTTAAATATTTATTTTATATTTGTTTTTAACATTTGTTGTTAGAAGCAACAGAAATACATCATCTGTGAAATTTTCAACTGTTTAACTACCACGGTTCATGAGATACAGTCTAGTGACAGACGGACGGACGGACGGCGGAGTCTTAGTAATAGGGTCCAGTTTTACCCTTTGGGTACGGAACCCTAATAAAAAGAAACTTATTATTTTCAGTAAATTGAATTGATCTATATTATTATCTATCATGGGAATGCATATTGAATTCAAAATGACGTCACTAGTTTATCATGCAAAGTTATCTAAACTAAACATGTATGCAAAATTACAGCTCAATCAGAAACCAACTCATATTCAACTTCTAAATATTATTATTGCAATCTATCATATAGATATTCTTGAAAATGCAACAGACTTGCACGCAGGCTGTCCACTGACTGCCCCGTTTATTCTTGTAGACTCCTAAATGTGGTCTTGAGGAACTTTTCTTCTTAGTCTCATAGCGGCTGTTTGTGTGCCCATCATGTTAACTGCTAGCTTGTTTAAAACATAGTTACAAGTGAAGCTAATAAAAACGTGTTAAAACGGTACAAATAGTACCAAATAGCTCAACATCAAACAAACTCAAATTAACCCTACAAAGCGTACGTCTCAATTTGGCCGTATCAACACAATGTGGTGCAAAAACTAGTGTCGCGGGTACATCGGGCAAAAAAGGTGCAAAAACTCGCCATGTGTGTTCAGCAAACAGTTCCATGTGGGGCAAGAAAGTGAGCAACGTCGAAGAATGAACTGCCCGCGGCGTTGGAGGGTTGGGTCGGGCTAGAGAATGAGCGATTTACGTAAAAAATTAATAATTATATATTATTTTTTTTTATACATAATTCTTATAAAACAAAAAAAAAAACATTAAAAAATATGGTCCACCAGCATCGGGAACAGGGTCCGAGCTACCGGTTGGCAGGGCTCTTGAGAGAGGAACCTCCTAATAGCACAAGTTAATTATTATTAGGTACCTACCTTTATAAAAACTGAATGTTTTAATTGATTGATGTGACGGAAGCGGTAGCTGTTAATGCAGGTTTGAAAATGTTTTTTTGACAATCTGTGCCGAATGATAACTGCAGGCCCACGACAACGACACAGGAGCGGGCAATGATGAAAATTATGGTGAAAGGAATTTAGCCTGTGTCCACTAATTCGTTCACCGTCCAAGAGATGATGAAGGACTTCGATAATGAGACGATGACATTCAGCAACAAGTAAATCATGACAATTGACTGTCTCCCAAATTAATAAGGTAACAATTGTTCATTTAGTTTTAATATTGTCAAATTCACCTAGTGATATTATTTGTTTTAAAACAACTACTAACGTTAGCAATAATTTAAGGACGTGGGACAACACAAGATACCACCAAAGCTCCACCTTTTTTTGCGGATTGGAAATCATTAAATAATGTGTCAGACTTGTACTGACTAAAACCCACCCATGCTCCTTCTATTGCGCTTTACGTTCCGGGACCGCAGTATATCTTTCGAACAACCCGCAACCCCGGCAGGCGGTGGCCCTGGCAGGCCCCTCTGCTTTACTACGTGCTACACCAGCGCGCCGTCGACACGGCCTACTGTCGTCAATAGACGGACGGACGGTAAGCTACCCATGTACCCATTGCTCACCGTCCACAGGCCCGCATCTTCGGTGGCCGGAAGTAATCTACCGGCGACCTCTGAAGTAGAGAGGAAGGCCTCCTCTAAAATATGCCGTATGTCTCTGTCTTGCGCTATTTACAGCCAGCTGACCACCAATCACCCCGTATATTTTATCTTAAATTTTCTTACTTCTATCTCCTCTTGAAGAAAAACATTACCATCATGTTTCAATTAAATCCAATAAGGCTTATACTAGTCAATAAAACCCAAAGCTTGTTGAAAAGAAACTGCATCACAGCAACACGATTCTCGTTTGTAATTGAGATCGAGTGAGTGAGCAGAATGAACGAATGAGTGAACGGAATGAAGCACTCGCTGTAATAAAATAGGAGAATTAAACACACGAAGTGTGGGACGGTTTTGTGGGGCCATAAAAAGTGCGTTTAGATTCGATTATGTTTCTTGATAGGAGTAATCATGTAGTGGTTTTAAAGACATGATTGATGCCTATTTGAAGGAGGTTCTTACTTCTAGGAGATTACAAGGCCTCCACAAGATTTTTACCATTTAAAAACAAAAAAATCACCTTGCCGTTCTCTAGGAACTTCTCCTGTATCGTGGGTGCGTTTACATACACAAACAGCCAGATTCGGAAAAATACCTGTAGCCTGTAGGTCATACAAATATTTGTTCCGTGCGGGGATCGAAACTTCCCCACGCAGCGCAAAGGTTTGATGGCTCAGCCACTGCACCCCCATGTCGTCATTTTATTTATTTTCCTGATTTGCAGGTACCTGATACCTGTAGTTTTTGCCCTTGCGCTTGTAGTAGCAATGCTAAGTTTTCCCTTTTCTTCCCTCTTTCTCCCTATTGACGGACATAGGCTATTTAAAAAAAAAAAAATTAACACGATTACACGAGCGAAGTCGCGGGCAAAGGCTAGTTGTAGTTACTGTATAAAGTCTGGTTTATCAAACCTATCAGACAGATGTGTTGCTGGGGAGTTTGTTTCGCCACTTCTTCCCAGCTAAAACACTAGGTAATGGCGAAGGGTGGGCGTTTTGAAGGATTGTCTTGTGTAATGACGTTCAAAAAGTGCCTCTCAGCCCAGTTTGAATAAATCACTTTTGATTTAAGTATTTGAATGGATTTGAACGTACAGTACCGAATTTAAGAAGTCGATCCTTAAACCTATGAGCCATTCCGCAATTTCCATGTTTCCTTTGCCTTCCTAATATAAAAAAATCAAATTGAATCCAATACCTGACAGTTCTTCAATAACATTCTGATATTGAAATTCGAATCTCTAACATTCTTTTTATACAACAGTCGAAAAGAAACCTTAGTTCTTGGAATATAAGGAGGAATTTCGTGAATGGAGGGTGAAAGGTCAAGGTGACAAGAGGCAAACGGTCGGATGGATATTAAATGGGGTTTTCAGGCACATATACGTGTAATAATGTGAATGTGTGTCACTGAAAATATATGATAATTGACCGATTTTGACGTTATATGATTATGATATCTATTCAGCTTTTATTGGCTTAACATGTTACCTACTAAGTATATAAAAATAATCTTAAAACTTGACCCACTTCCCAGTTTTTGACTGAGCCGTTCCAGTTTGGATGACAATGCATGGTTAGCTAAGTTACGTCTTCCAATTATTGGCTTACAATCATAAAATAAAAGCTAATCAAGTACATTGAATTAGCTCGCGAGATTGTCGACATGTGGGATGTGGAGTCAGCGATCATTGTGCCGATAGTCGTTACAGCCATGAGCCTCGACAACTGAGGAGGCTCTCATTAGGCAGCTGGATCAAGTGTTTGATACAGAAAGCGGTACTCCTGGACACGGCTGGTATCGTTAGGAGGTTCGTCTCTCAGGAGGCCTGCCCGCTGGCATCTTGGACCCTGTTCCTGATACCGTTGGGCTACTATTTTTACTTTTTAAAGAAATGTGTTAAAATAACAAAATCGACACGTCAAGACAAAGAATCTTGGTTTGCTCGAAGGAGATACCGCGGCCCCGGAACATAAAGAGCAAAAGAAGGAACGTGGAAAGGTTTAAGTTAACCAAAGCGGAAAAAGTTACCACTATTTAGGTCCGTCTTCCAATTATTATAAGTCTTAGTAATTACTGTTAATTTTCTCGTTTTTTTTTTTCTTTAAATATATTTATTAGTTCATTTCATATGTATATGTGTATTAAAAATACGTTCCCGAAAACTAATAGTTTTGGATATATACCTATTATACTTTTTTTTATATATTTTTTTGTACCCTATCACAATGTTGTCGTATTCAACACGAAGGTTGACTGATAGAGAATGCCTTATTTATGGCATTAAGTCCGCCTATGTTCCACTATTGTAAATGAAGTATAAATAAATAAAGTTTAATGATGATTTCACATCCGCAAAAAAACAACTTAAATTCAAAGTACACTCTTCGTGCACCTTTAAAGCATTATTTTTTTTCAGAGCCAACAGACCTGTGCTAACCCCACGCACTACTAGTAATACACTCAAAAGCACTTACTTTCTTCAACAGGCACCCTTCAGACAACGCCCCCTTTATTAATCCCCCCCAGTCTGGTTCGGTCTCGCACGCACCACAATTATTTTTAATCGCGATGTAAGTGTAACAAAAACAACACTTAAATAAAAAAATAGCTAAAAAAATGTTGCGATAGTTTAAAGGGGCTTTAATGATGGTTCCGTAGAGATTATTGTTTAGTTTTAAAGCGATAGATGGCGTTGTTAGATTAGCGGTAATATTTGAATCGCGGTGCTAAGATTTTCTGTGAGTTGACTAGAGTCGCGAGGATTGCAAAATTAATGAAACTTAGTAAACATCTCCTATACCGTGATGTAGTGTTTATATCATATCCTCACCCTATAAAAAAAATAAGTACCTTTTCATAAATACATTTACACTTTTTGTGTTTTCATTAATCTTATTTTAAGTTTTTTTTAAATACCTATTTTCTTTATTTAATTAATGTTTTTATTTATTGTGAACACCATATAAATTAGAAATAAACATGTAGCCACAAAAAGTTAATGGATTAGAAAGGTTTCCAAATTAATGAGTCTGATGGATAAAAATCACACTGGTAATTTATTTATCCCACGGAATCCTAAACTGGTTAATGGGAGGGTTTATAATTTCTCCCCTTCTGGCTATTAATGCGGATTTGAGCTCGTGATTTTAATAATTTAATCATCAATGTATCGCTAAAACATTGTGTGTCAGATTTCGGCTTAATGAGGTTATTCTCATAACGTCATTAATAGCAGATTTTACTGGAGTCTGGTATCAGGTGATTAAATAGGCTTTACCCTTTGACCAAAAAAGGTAATTATTCTATTTAGTATCGACGGTAATCTAAAGAATTTAAATTATATGGTTCCATATTTATGTGCGAACAGCTAGTCTTGGAATACACTGCCGGATTCTGTTTCCCGATCATTATAATCTAGATTTCTTGAAAGATCCCTTATTGAATTTCTGAAACCGGTCTAGTAGTTTTTTAGTTTATTCGTTACAAACATACAATCTTTCCTCATTATTGTATAAGTGTAGATATAGATAACGAAGATATATTTAAAAAATATTTTTAGTCAGAAAAGTTTTGTCTCTTTTTTTTTTAAACACGATGCCCAACACTAGTATTTTCTCATGTATCGCGGGTGCGTTAGCAAACATTTAAACTCACATACTTGTGTACGTGAGTTTAAATGTTTGAACAAGTATTTATATGGCCTACCAGTAGTTTTTTCGGGTGTGGCTGTTTGTACATAAAGATATTTGTTCCGCGCGGGAATCGAACCCGCGACACGCAGCCCAGCAGTCGATCGCTCGGCTACTGCGCCAACCGTGTTGACACTCGCCCCAACTCTGCTCAGAACTGGAGAAGTTATTTGATGGAAATAAGACAGCAATGTTTGTATGGGAGAGCGCGATTCCTCGGCCGAATTGATTTAAAATTTTGCATTGCAAGCATTCTTTCACGAAATTAATCCTTACTATCCTTACTAATATTATAAAAAGGTTATTATTATATGAGGGAGAAAGAGGGAAGAAAAGCGAAAACTTAGCTTTGCTATTACAATAACTAAGGCGCAAGGGCAAAAACTACAGGTAGCTGGTACCTGCAAATCAGTATAGGGAAACTGTGTTACCCCGAATTTAACGCAAACGAAGCCGCGGGCAAAAGATAGTATACACATTATTACATCACGCTACGTCACTATGGAGTTGGGCAGTGGCAGTTTGAATATAGAGCTCCTTCTTAATAAATAATTCCCCAACTACTCACATATACAAGCAGAACTAATAAGTCTTTCACAGTTCCAGATAAGTCGCGTTCAATTAGAGCTAACATTTCGCACAATTTGCACGAACGAAAGATATCTTGGCGACATGTTGACAGCGAGTTGTTTCTCTGAATCTAGATAACAAACTTGAATTAGTTTAAAGATGCGTTTCGAAAACATTCGTGAGTCAGTTTTGGTCCGCGTCAATGGCGTTCGTGTTCCAAAGAGATGTCAGCAAAGCAGAGGGGCCTGCCAGGGCCACCACCTGCCGGGGTTGCGCGTTGTTCGAAAAAGATCCCGCCCCGGAACATAAAGAGCAATAGAAGGAACATAGATGGGTTTAGTCAGTACAAGTTTGACTCGTCCCCGCGCTCCGCCCATAGCGGGGGAGGTTATTTGATGACTTCCCATCCGCAAAAAAAAATAATTTGGTTACGTGCATCAGAGTAAGAGATAAGTTTAACCAAGAATTTTGAGTCTGAAGCAAAGTCTGCCTCGTTAGTCGCAAACGCGACTCTTAAGCACGACGTCCTCGATTCGATACCAAAGTTGGGTATCGAATCTACTTTTAAACAAAGTCTAGCTTTACAACAGGAGTTACAAACCCGCGATGAGCTATAACAGTCAATATTTCTAAAAAAAACATGTCAATCATTCTCAGAAAAACCCACTGATATGAAACAATGAAATATTGGTGGATAACCTTTCCCCCCTTTACCCCTCTAATTCCCTAAGGCCACGGAAACACCCGAACAGCCCCGAGAGCCTACGAAGTACGCATACGAATTCGTTCGTTTCTTTCGCCAACTGTTTTTTTCTTCTATTTGATTCTTGCGATATGTTATGAAGTTGCGAATATTATATTAGATAGAAAAGATCGCGAGGTGTTTTTCGGAGTGAAGGAATAGAAAAGTGAGTTTGTTTTTTGATACATGTAAGTTAAATTTATTAATTAATTTTTGTGTGTAAGTAACCCATATTTTTCGGGGCTTTTTGTTTTTGAGAAGCAATTGACTTGCATGAGTCCTAAATATGTACAATACCCTTGCATAAAAACTAATTATATACTTCTTAGTAATTAAAAAACCAGCCAAAAGCGAGTCAGACTCGCGCACCAAGGGATCCGTACAAACTTGCGACATAAACAGCTATGTCTTCTGACTAAATAGACTTAATAGCTGGGGAGGTAGCGTTGCATTTTTGATGGTGATTTCTGTTCGATTAATTTTGATTGAAATTGATAGCTTAGATATGGGCAATAATTGAATCAAGCGTCAGCAGGCGCACCCGGGGTGGATCAAGTGGGAAAAAAAATATTATTATGTCAAAAAATAAAAAACCAAAAGTGTAATCTGGTCGTTTGAAAATTTGAACAGCAATAGTTTAAACAATAATAATAATTATAGAAATAATCAGCTGTAAAGATAATGGTGGGTTGTACGTCAGCAGGTCATATCCGCACATGTTAAAAATAATTATCTTCAATTCATTTCTGGTCGAATGAAATTGATACATATTATTCTTTATACTACTAAAATAATTAAAAAATGCCTCAGCCGACCTATTGATAGGGGTAAGATCGTCAGCAGGGGGATTATAAGTAACTATTTGTATTATCCAACTGACGACTTTCCCCTCTTCAATCACTATGCTGACTATCTTTTTTGTTTAATATGTTGTTTAAAATACTCTTAATATTAATTTCAAGCGACTCGAAATCAATTTATTTATAAAATTATCGTTTTAATTTATCTACATACAATTTGAACAGATAGGAATGTAAGGATTGTAAAGGATGCGTTTCAATAACGTAATTTAAAACATATTTTATTTGTATAATATGTACATATTTGTTTGATATTCCTCACATTCCTATCTGTTCAAATTGTATGTAGATATTAACAAATTAAAACGATAATTTTTATAATTAAATTGATTTCGAGTCGCTGGAAATTAATGTTAAGAGTAATTTAAACACCATATAGAATAAAAAAAACAGTCTAAATAATAAGAGGGAAAAATGGTCCGCCAGCTGACATAAAGTATATAAATTATATAATTATGCAATAAAGAAGGGATTAAAATGACATTGTTTATATTCAAATTAATTTCTGGTCGCTTGAAATTAATACTGAGAGTAATTTAAACAATATATTAAATAAAAAAATAGTCAGCAAAAAATTGAAGAGGGGAAAGTCGTCAGTTGGATAATACAAATAGTTACTTATAATCCCCCTGCTGACGATCTTACCCCTATCAATAGGTCGGCTGAGGCATTTTTTAATTATTTTAATAGCATAAAGAATAATATGTATCAATTTCATTCGACCAGAAATGAATTGAAGATAATTATTTTTAAATGTGCGGATATGACCTGCTGACGTACAACCCACCATTATCTTTACAGCTGATTATTTCTATAATTATTATTATTTTTTAAACTATTGCTGTTCAAATTTTCAAACGACCAGATTACACTTTTGGTTTTTTATTTTTTGACATAATAATATTTTTTTTCCCACTTGATCCACCCCTTCTGAGCCTGCTGACGTTTAGATTATTAAATAATTATCCATAAAGAATAAGTTCAGATATGAATCAATCGACCAGAAATTATTATGTGAAATGCAACGCTACCTCCCCAGCTATAAAGAGTTGATTGTTTCACAGCACAAAGGGACCACCGACTAAATCATATGGTTTTCAACTTGATGAGTCGACGCGTTTCCGAGATAAAGGGTCTTGACAGACAGACGGACAACAAAGTGATGCAATCAGGATAACATGTTGTCCGTTTTTTACCAATTACTATATTAAATTGGAACGACAATACTCAGACACGTGATTCTAAATCCAATATGCATTTATTTTACTTACTAGCTTTTGCCCGCGGCTTCGCTCGCGTTAAATTCGGGGTAACACAGTTCCCCTTTAAAAAAATAGTAAATTAGTGCGATAGAATTTAATTAAGTAACCACATTTCCGAACAAACGATGCTCTTTCAACATAGTCTATGGCTGTGAATGACGTTGACATTCGCTACGCGCGTTTTTTAAAATATGCAAAATAAACCTTTTTTTAATATTTTTTTCCGTAAGATCCTTCTACAGAGTATTAGAAAAGTACAAAAAAATAATCAGCCAAATCGGTTATGGCGTGACAACGGGAAACGGGTTTCATTTTTATATATATAGATTATATGGTATCTCATGAAACTTTCTTTTAGCTTTCCAACCTATCATAATATTAGTATCAAACAAAACAAGGATCTATCAACTCTTACTCAGCTTTTAACCCTTAACTTGACAGCGTACATCACACTGTACATACATTTAAAAAAAATATCTCTCACTAGTTTTGGAAAAAATAATAATTCTGTTTTTCATCAATATATTGTCAAATAAAGTAGAATTGATAGAAAATTATTTTTCTGTAAAAACACTATAAAATACATTTCAAAATCAAAATGGCTGCGAAACAACAAGCTGTACGTGTGACACGTGTAATGTTTTTTTTTTTTTTTACTTTTTGGTTCGAAACTTGGCAATGTTTTGTCTGTACTTTGATATAAAGAATATTCAGCATCTAATTAGTGCATGTTTACGTAACTACCTAAACACTAACTCACGCATTTGATAAAAGAACTGAATGTACATTGCACTGCACGCTGCCAATGATACGCTGAAGTACTCACCGTAAACTATGGTAACCACACTGTACATTGCCAGGTTTACGAAGTATTTGGATTTTGTTTATTTTGGGGGTATTTGCTGTTTTTTTTTGTAATGTTTTGCAAGGCGTTGGTTTTGACTTTTGTTTTTTTTTATATTGCCTTCAAAATTTAAAATTAACTCGCTCGCACAAAATCTTGGCTTTGGTTCCTGCAAAAAAATGCATGTTCTGAGGGTAGTTCTTCGTCCGATGAAGAAACCAACGTATTTAAACCACCTTCTCCAGATACTTCTGATCTACCTTCGCTAGCATCTTCGTTTGAAGGTCTCAATTTAGTAGATGGCTCGACTGAATCCAATAAAAAGCAGGTAGATATCTCTGTAGATGCACCTCTAACGCCAATATTCAACGAAGTTTTCCTATCACCGACTACAAGCAATTACAACATTTTACCTACACTGAACTCCATACAGTCTAATACCAACCCCAACCGTTGAAAAATCGTCTCCTCAGCCGGCACTAGCCGACAACAGCTGCCACTTACCAGATCTACTCGTAAGAAGACAACAAAGAATGCAGTGACCAAAAAAGTTGCAGTCAAGAAATTTGTGCTAGATTATCATTGGTCCAAATCAGTATTCCGTCATAGTGCTTGTCTCGAAGAAAACCTATACGACCTCAGAAACAGAAATTGATACAGCCCTGGATTATTTTTACTTCTTTTTTTCACCTGATATAATTACTAATGAAACAAGTATTGCAAAAGTGGTAGGACAACTTTCTTCTGTATAAAATGTAATGTGCATATATGTTTTGTTGAGGGAAAACAAAAACGTAATTGCTTCCGTAATTTTCACACAAAATAATTTAGATATTTTAATATTTTATCCTATTCCTTAAAATAAATAAACAATTTAAATTAAAAATGTATTTTATTATCAACCTGGCAGTGTCCATCACAATGTACAAAAAATATAATATCGACATTTTGGCATAATTGGCAGTGTGCACTGTGATGTACATAGATTTTCTCGAAACCTAGGACATCTAGATTTTTTAATTTTTTTTTTCGTATCTTTTAATCAAAATTAACACCAAATATATAAAAAAAGTTCATATTTTAAAGATTTTTACTTCCTGCCAAGTTAAGGGTTAAACTTCCAATATCAAACCAAAACAAGCAAATACGCGGTTGGAACGCATTTCCCTGAAGCAACTATTGACACAAGGCTTTTAGCCATATTTGTTTAGTCGCAAACAAACACATTTGAATGTATCTCTTCTTAGTTTCAGGTACGTCGGGGTAAAAGGGGGTTATTGACTTAACCTTAACTTACCCCAATTGAGGATGTGTTTTGAAATTTGATGAGTGGGACAAACGGTTTGGGGAGGGTAACTAGTTTTAACTTTTTGACTAACTGATCAACTCGTAGAGACTTGGAAAAGTTCGTTAAAATTTGCATGCCTAATATAAATTGTACAAGGGTCAATCAATTACTATTACACCTTATTTTATGTACCTACCCTAAATATAAATTTACTAGCTTCCGCCTGTGACTTTGTCCGCGTGACATAGTTACTTCGGGCTAACGCTAACTTTAACCCGTGTGATAATCGAAAAAAAAAACTTTTCCTCCCCTTTTCTTCCCTCTTGCTCCCCCTTTTCTCACTTTTTTTAGCATATGTCCGTTTCTAGGGTCCCATCTATCTCTGTTCCAAAATTTATCAAAATCGGTTTGGACATTTGGGCGTGAAGACGTAACAAACAAACTCTCTTACGCTTTTATAATATTAGTATACTTTTATAGTATAAGGATTTTGATATGCAAATAAATTTTACTTTACTTAAAAGTATTTGTAAAAAAATAATTTTTAACTTAAATGTAAAATAACATTGCTTTTTAAAAACCTAGATATTTCTTGATAAGAAAATTTACAGTCGAAACCAACAGCTTAAGGTTCTTTCTGAGGTATGAAGAAAACTCGGTATGTAGTGAGTGGTCACCCATCTACGAACCAACCTAGGCAAGAGCAGCTTAACCTGGAGATCGAACAGAGCGGCAACCCTCATTCTCGCAATAATGAGTTTGTTAATTTCGTTAAAGTTATTTGTATATGTGTACTAGCTGTGCCCGGCCATGCGTTGCAATGCAATTCTTCTCCTACCTACCCTACCTTTTTTATAAGAACCTTCTTCTCACATTAACCAAAACAACAACAAAAGAATTAGCTAGATCGGTTCACCTGTTCTCGAGATTTGCTCTTGGCAACAAATTTAGTTTTTTTTTTTTTAATATTATAGACTAGCTTTCGCCCGCGCCTTGCTCGCGTTAAATTCGGTATAACACACCAAGCAGACCTGCAGTTTTTGCTCTTGCGCCTGATTGATTTGTAATAGCAACGCTAAGTTTTCCCTTTTCTTCCCTCGTTCTCCCTCATATCCCACTTTTTTTAATAAAAAATAGCCTATGTCCGTCTCCTGGTTCCCAACTATCTCTGTACCAAAATTCATCAAAATCAGTTTAGTCATTAAAGCGTGAAGAGGTAACAAACAAACAAACAAATAAACAAACAAACTCACTTTCGCTTTTATAATATTAGTAAGGATTAGTATCTCCAAAACAAAAAAATAGGTTTATTTCCACCCCCTATCACAAAGTTGTCGTATTTAACCCAAAGATTGACTGGTAGAGAATGCCCTATGGCATTAAGTCGGGCTATATACCACTATTACGTACGTGTAGTTTAAATAAATAAATAAAACAATTTACTTACTGACTTACAAAAACAAACATTCAGAATACCAACAAAAATATAACATAAGCAAAAGAAATGAAACCCCAATAGATCAGGTTCCAAACTTGATAAACAGACCAATTGGGGATCAGCAGAGCATTTATAACTCAAATAAATAACTAGCACGAACTAAGTTTTTCATCCGTGACAATGAAGTTAGCTGTTTGTCTTATGAAAGCTAACAAGGTAATATATTAATTTTATTAGTTATTGTATATTTAGTTTTAAAGATTCTTAGGAAATCTTCAAGAATCGAATGATCTCAGCATTATCAATTAAATATAAACTTTAATAGCTTCGGAAACAGTGCAAGTGTAATTTAACTTGGTTCAGTAAGTTTATTAGTTTATTGGTTTAACTTACTAAGTTACTTTTTCATCTGTAACTAGGAAAACGTATCATTAAGATAAGAAGAAAATAAATTTAAACGTAATTTACTATTGTTAAGAAAAAGGGCATTGATAAATCTCGGTCTACACAATGGCGGGTGCTGTAAAAGAAACTAATTGACTATATTCAGATAAGAAACTAGCATATTTACTTTTAATGCAAATTTTAAATAATAATCATCCGATATCTTAAAAACTGACACACATTCATAAACTCACGCGTATTTTTTCAAGGGGCTAGGCAGAAACCACAGATTGCCACCTGCTATCCTTTTTTTTGGGGGGGTATATAAATCCCCCTATATAAACATAATTTATATAGATAAAATATGTTTATTATTATCTGTTGGTGTGGTAGACGTAAGCGCGACTGCCGAGAATGAGGTCCTTTTTTCTGCTGATGGGAAATCATCAAATAACTTCCCCCGCTCTGGGTGAAGGAGGGGGAGTGTCAGACTTGTACTGACTAAAACCCACCCATGTTCCTTCTATTGCCCTTTACGTTCCGGGGCCGCGGTATGTCTTTTAAACAACCCGCAACCCCGGCAGGCCACCTGCTATCCTTGCACACTTATTTTGCTTCGTCCACGTTCATAATTTTGTTGATTTTAATTTCAACTCGATTTTAGACGCGTTCCCGAGATAAAGGATCTTGACAGACAGACGGACGGACAACAAAGTGATCTAATAAGGGTTCCGTATTTTTTTCTTCAGGTACAAAACCCGAAAACCTAAAATTGTAAAGCAAGGATGTGTTAATATAGTAACCTAAGCTTGTAAGTTCCTCAAAGAGATTTCGAACGACAAAACCTTAGCAGAGCGAGCTCCAATTAACTTGATAATGAACGCTAATCAGTCCCTCCAAGGCAAGAAAATCCTTATTAAACGAGAAGGATCACAGGATACAGGGACGGATGTAATCCTGTTATCTCATTGAGCCAGAACGCACAAATACCATAAAACAGGCTAAAACAGGCTAAAACATTGAAAATCATTGAACCACTTTTGAAAATCTGAGATATTGGAGATATAACCTTAGGTATTAATTCCAATTTATTACTTAAAACCGTCACACAAAAATTAACTTTAACACACAGGTACAACGTTCAATTTGCTTTGCGGGTACTAAGGTCGTTGAATACCAAATTTACAACTACCGTCATAAGTAAAATGTCTTAAGGAATGAGATATGGGGTCTATCTTTATTCATACTGACATACCGCATTGGATCGCTCGTAATATTTGTCAGAATGTGTTTTATGGACCAAAGAGGGGCCGTTTTGAAGTATTCTGAGTACTTTCATGGGCAATTTGACAAAATTTTCTTGTGCCTTTACATGAAATCATAACGCCTGAGAACCTTGCAAGGCTAGGCAGAAATGTACCCTTAGCAAGCAATGTACCTTGCAAGGTTCCTTGTACCATGTTAAAGGGGCACAAAAAAGCTGTTACAGGCAGTTTTGAAAGTCAAAACACAAAGATGAAGCTACAGTCCCTGTCACAAGGCATAATAACTTGTGAAATTACCCTAGTTGCACATTCCAAAACGTACTGAGCCTTTTGCCACCAACCAGACAAAGAAATTCCTGATAAAAAATCCAATGAAATTTTGCACGACTTGGGAATCAAACTGAGCAGCTCAAGCTTGCAACCACACTTGCGGCAAGTAGGCTTCCAGCTTTGCTTTTAGCAAAAAAAAATTTGTTAAAATTCGTTATTAGGATGGACATCTCAAAAAAACGTGACAGCCTTCAAAAATATTTTGACAGTTTTTTAACAAGAAATATCATTTAAGCTTTCTACCAAATCCGTCTATTTTCTGGCAAGTTAAGCATCACTTAACTTCCACTCAAAATATTTTAAAACCCTTTTAAAATAAGACTGACAACAAAACAAACCATTATTTTGCCAAAAATGGCGGGTCCTATTCTCAAAACCGTTCGAGAAATTACCGAACGAAATATTTACGCGTATGTACAACTGTTTCAAGTGGATCTTTTGAGACATATCGCCATATTCGCACGACTTAATCCGTTCATTTCGAATCATTATCAATAAATAAAATTTCATGAAAAACGTTTTTACCAACAACGCCCTTGTGTCAACTTCAGCTCCAAAAGTCCCTTACCATACAGATTGCTCGAAAAAGACCGAAAGTGATTTCCTAACCTAAACAAGAGTATGGTAACAAACCGTAAGTAATAACGAGAATAATAATTATTAATAGTAAATCAGAGGCGCATTAAGTTCCCCCTTCTGTCTCCTAATTGCAGTTCGAAACAACAATGGCCGGAGGAGCAAATGGATCGAAAAATTACGCACTGTTGTACAGGCGTTACTTCTTGGGCCCCTATGGAGGTGGGACTCGATAATGTATCCGGTGGCGTTTTGTCGAATGGTTTTAAAGACATTGCATTATTTAGTTGACTGAATTTTGAATCGGTATAATGAAATAAAATTTCTGTAAAGGTAATGAATAAAAAGTTTTTATTGCTAGAACTAAGTTTGATTTTCTTATGAAGTCAGTAATTAACAAAAGTTTGCGCAACTTCTTCGTTTAATGCCTATATGTTGGAAAAAAAAAGATTTATAACAAATCAGAATGAAGTCTTAATTGCAAAATTGTAATTAATTGGTATTTTAAACTATAGCTTTACTTCTGTTACTAAAATAATACTGAGATTCAATTTCACAATAATTTGTCAGAAATACTACTATGATATTAATACCTTTTATATATATTTTTTAATGTTTTTATTAAGAAGTATAAATCAAGAAGTTGTGTTCCCTGTTCCCCTGCTAATATTTTTTTTCTCTATGATTAAAATTAAATTTTATCACACATTATTTAAAATAATTAGAATAAATAGAATGATACCTCCATTATATTACCTCTTTACTTTAAGAATAACCCCCACGACTTAGCATTGTTAATTGCACGACACAGATGGGGCCAAGAATTCATCAATGGGGATTCACTTTAGCCAAAGCAAAACATGCTTTAAAATTACAAACACAAAGTCACTTTTCCTTTCATTATACAAAAACAGTGTAAATTACTTGTCAGACAAATAGCAAACTGGAGTGTTTACGGGAACAGTTAGTAATATTAGAGAAATGTTAAAAGATCATTTATGAGGATGGGAAATTTAAACAGAATTGAAGAAACTGGAAAATTTGACAACAATTCGTTACGATTAAATTGAAAATTGCTGGGCACGTTTGAGAAATTAGTCAAATTAGTAATTTGACCTTTGAATGAAAACCCATTGAGTTGATTGGTACCAAGAATCTTGAATAGAAGCAAAGGAAACGCTAGACTTATAATAAAAGCGAAAGAATATTATAAAAGCGAAAGTGAGTTTGTTTGTTACGTCTTCACGCCTAAATGGCTAAACCAATAACAATTTTTACCCAAGAATATCAGAAACAAAAGCTTTTTTTTTACCTTATTCCGCCCGAAAGTCTCTTAACCAGTCTTACCAAGGGGTATCGTATTACCCAGTAATAAATGAGTTGTGGAGGTTAGATAGGCAGTCGTTCTATGTAAAATACTGGTAGACAGCTGCATCCGATAAGTCTGGAAGCCAACTAGAATCCGGGTTGCGGGTTGTTCGAAAGAGATACCGCGGCCCCGGAACGTAAAGAGCAATAGAAGGAATATGGGTGGGGTTTAGTCAGTACAAGTCTGACTGTCCCCACGCTCCACCCTGAGTAGGGGAAGTTATTTGATGATTTCCGATTTCCTATCCGCAAAACAGCTGATTTGGAAATTGCGCCTGTTACAGAAAAAAGTAATGGGAGTCGTTTGTCTTGGTATGAACATGTAATGAGGAGGGATGAAGGACATGCGACTTAAAGAGTGATGGATCTGAATGTTGATGGGCGAAGAGCGAGAGGAAGGCCAAAAAAAGATGGATGGATTGTGTAAGGAACGATATGAAGGAGAAAGGAGTAAATGATGCCGTGACGACTGATAGGGGAGAATGGAAGAAGAATAGGTGTTGCGCCGACCCCAAATAGAATGGAACAAGGGCAGGAAAATTATACGCAAACGTTGACTGACTCGCAAATGGAAATATGATAGGAACAAGGGCAGGAAAATTATGAAAAAAGAAGCCGATTACAATCATTAGGAAAAGGCCATTGATGAATTGGTTTGCAACAGCCTCTAACCTCTTACGGCTCTAATGGCAACATGGCAAAATGGCAGATGCCACGACGCACCCAGTCTCGGGCGTGGCAACTGGCACACAATGTTTGTTATTTCTACTTATTGCACGACGCGAGACGTACGCATCTAGCGTGAGATAAAACGTTTGTAACTCATTATTTGTCGGTTTTCTTTTAAACCCACATAGTTTAGTGCCCCCGTAAGATGCCTCCTTAGTGCTGCAAAGGATGTTCTCAATAAAAAATTATGATTTATTAAAAAAAAAACATTCTTTAAAACTAAGAGTGTAGAATTTTATTGTGCCTTTATTTAATTGTCAATGTAAATTTGACAGACATAAATGTATATTGTTTTGTGTTCATAATGTAATAGGGAATATTACGCAAACCTCGGCGCAGAGGGCGCCACTAGCACATGCAGTAAACAAACCGTCATGTGCGCAATCGCGTATCCAGATATTTTGTGAAAATATGTCAAAGTGTTAATTATTTTGGTATAACTTACCTATCTCTACTTTAATTATATATATTATGCTGCTTACGCTAGTGCTGCGCCCTTGCGCCAGAATTTTGCAGTAGTATCCCCTATTAGCTGTAAGTTTTCTTAAAATTTATAAAAAAAAACAACCTTTGCGGATAAAAGGCGTTTTACTTTTTTATTTACTAACTAAAACTCATCCATGTTTTTTCTTTTGCTTTGTGTAATGGGGCCGCGGTATTTCAATGTCAAAGTCAAGGTCAAACATTTATTTGCAGATCAATAATGGTTACAAAAGTTCGTATAATAGTGTAATAGCTTAACATATTTAATCATAACATAATGACTTGCAAATTTTTGATATTTATTTAATTACTAGCTTTTGCCCGCGGCTTCGCTCGCGTTGATTTCGGAGTAACACAGTTACCCTTTCCTGATTTGCAGGTACCTGCTACTTGTAGTTTTTGCCCTAGCACCTTATTTATTGTAATAGCAATGCAAAGATTTCCCTTTTCTTCCCTCTTTCTCCTGTACCAAAATTCATCAAAATCGGTTTAGCCATGTAGGCGTGAAGACGTAACAAACAAACTCACTTTCGCTTTTATAATATTAGTAAGGATTATAATTTGAATTGAAGGAATTCTTGTACTGTATAGAAGGAATTCTCTATTAACCACCAGCGTAAAGCCCTTCTGAAGCGAATTATTGAAAGCTCTTAAATTTGTTTAGGAATCTTATTGTGGATTTCGATACACATAGGATAGCAGCTTCGCCTATATAACAACCCTTCTCCTTTCTTTCTTTCGAACAACCCGCAACCCTGGCAGGCTGTGTCTCTGGCAGGCCCTTCTACTTAACGAGGATGACGAACTTGATGTTATGATATCCTACAACCGTCCCTAACCTCTACAGCCCCAGCGGCACAAAAACGTGCCAGTAAACAAGTATTACCCTTGAGCCCCGCTGGCACAAATTTGTGCCACCAAACCCCGACTGATTTAAAACTGTATTTGTGGTAAAGATATGTCTAAAAATCAGATTACGCTTACGATAAGAGCCCGCCCGGCGGTACTTGACGGATAGTTGACGTAAATAATGGCGGTCCCTTAGAGGTTAACATAACAAAACGCTTCCTTGAATACTAACTGTACGAAATTCCTATAAACCACGGTGTTCTCAGGTTAACTGGTCGTTCTGTGGATCGCAAGTTATTTCGCAAGCGAGTCACATAAGCTAGCCAATGCAGATTTATCTTTTAGTTAAATATTAACTAGGAAGCCGCTCCTCAGTGATGTCACTGAGGTGAATAGTCTTTAATTATGTCAGGATTCTTGAATTTATTACGCCCTAAACTAGTAAGGCTTAGGACATAGATAGAAAGAGAGAAAAAGAAAGAAAATTTGTTTATTTGGCACATACCACAAGTCCACACAATATTAAAGAAAATTAAAACTACATTAAATTAAAAAAAATTTAAATGTAAACAAAACGAGGACGGACGGACGGACGGACGGACAGACAGACATGGCGAAACTATAAGGGTTCCTAGTTGACTACGGAACCCTAAAAAGGAGATTATTATTATGTGTCTCAGGGTTGCGCCAAAAAATATAGAATATTCTTTTTTATGTAGACCATACAAATTACAGTTTAAAACTTATAAATAGAGGGACACAGTGAAGTTTTAAAGACAACTTTGGACGGAATTAAAGGAGAAAGAGAGACAGAAGAATAAGAATGAAACCCAGCAGTCTTATTCTATTCCAGATTCCAGTTTTAAGCGTAATATAGCACTGCGAATTCTGTCGCACACTCCGATATACATTATAATCTACTACTTTTAACACCCCTCTTTTTCAACGGGGATAAAAATGAGATATTAACTTTTATAAGTTACCCAAAAATCTACCATTTTCCCATTAAACACACACACAGGATCGGTGACCTATTGTCAACTCGCGTTTAAGATTTACGACGACAAACCCTAATGTGATAAATATTAATTAGCAGACACACCTAGGTGATGTCAGTAAGGTTAACGTTCGCTAATTATGTTACCAAGTACATGGGAATGACGCCTTTATTGCGAAATTCATATTATTATTCGTGCTGGAATGTCCGTTCGGCGAAACCTACGCTGCCAGCCCCTGAACCAAGTAACTGGTTACTGTATTTAGATTCCTTAAAAAAGATTAACGGGACCCTTATAGGATCACTTTGTTGTCCGCCTGTCTGTCAAGACCCTTTATCTCGGAAACGCGTCGACGCATCGAGTTGAAAACCATATAATCTACTCTGTGCTGTGAAACAATCAACTCTCTAAGTAACCCTTTATCTCGAGAACGCGTGAAGGTATTGACTTAAAATTAAAACCATATAGCTGTGAAAAACCATGGAGCTGTGAAAAAATCAAAATCAACCCTGAAAGTCTATGCAGTCAAAAGATATAGTCGTTCATGTCGCAAGTTTGTACGAAAACTGCGGTGCGTGAATCCGACTAGCATTGGGTGAGTTTTTTTTAATTTTCACTAAAAAACAACTGGAAAAGCTAACTCTTTTCTTAAAAATGCTTTCATTCATAAGTGACTTTGAATAGAATTAAATGATTTGATGAATTAAACTTCTTTATTAATGCGGCATATTAAAACACCTTGGGGTGGTGCTGCAATAAAGATAAAAAAATATTGTCTGATGCTCGAAAGACGTTAACCAGAGTAAGCTGCTAAGTAAACATTTGTGAAAGAAATACATTAACCCTCGGTATGCCTGGTGGCGAGAAGTGACGCGGTATGCCTGGTGGGTCTGACAGACCCAGTTTTGGATCACTATTTCATATACATATTGCAGTAAATAAATAAAAATATTTGTTTTATAATGAAATTACATACTAATATTAGGATTAGAAATAAAAATCGTTTTACAAATCAACGATCTTTATTTTTTAAATTTTAAATGAAAATTTGTTCATCTATACTAATATTATAAAGCTGAAGAGTTTGTTTGTTTGTTTGTTTGAACGCGCTAATCTCAGGAACTACTGGTTCGAATTGAAAAATTCTTTTTGTGTTGAATAGACCATTTATCGAGGAAGGCTTTAGGCTATATAACATCACGCTGCGACTAATAGGAGCGAAGAAACAATGGAAAATGTGAAAAAAACGGGGAAAATTATTCATCTTTGAGTGCTTCCGTTGCGTGCGCTGCGAAAACGGTTCAAGATATCAAAAAAATATGTAGAAAAGAATTAATTTTCTTGAAATGATCTAAAAAAATGTCCGTGACGGTATATGTCTATCTCTTAAGATTAAGTCACTAGAACCGTTTTTATGGTAATCAAATTTGGTCAAAATTAATGCATGATTACCAATTATTTGTTAGAGTTGTTTCAACATAATAATATTAATCTTTATCCAAATAAATGTGTTGTTGATTAACAGTATTTAATTGTGAACAAAATTGTCTTTGACATCACTTAATTTCAATGAACATCTTAGAAGATATTACAATTTTAAAATAACTCCGATATAAAATTCACACGCGCCGCATGATGTGCAAAACATGACGCTGGGCATGGGCGAGGAGAGGCGTTGCTTGCGGGCGACGCGGAGGGGGGTGTATAGCTCTACGATTGTCAAGGATAATATTTTGGTTCTAATAATTTCACAATTATTCATCATCTGCCTAGCCTTTTCCCAACTATGTTGAGGTCGGTTTCCAGTCTAACCGGATGCAGCTGAATATCAGTATTTTACATGGAGCGACTACATATCTGACCTCCACAACCAGTTAATACTGGGTAATACGATACCCCTTGGTAAGACTGGTTGTCAGACTTTTGGAACACTGACTACCTGTTACGACTGTCAAAGATCTACAAATGACAGCCGGGACCAACGGCTTAACGTGCTTTCCGAGGCACGGAGGAAACTCGGTATGTAACGGGTGGTCACTGGTCACCCATCCACAGACCAACCTAGGCAAGCGCGGCTTAACCTAAAGATCGACCCGAGCGGCTGCTATTATTTAGCTACGAGCTCCTCATGAGCTATTTTTTTTTTATAAATTTCACAATTATTAAAAAAAAATATTGTAGATAATACCTGTAAATAGGTGTCATCTACATAATTATTCTTAGGGCTGTTTATTCAATAGTCAGATAACTTTTATCTGAGGAATAAAAATGGCGGTTTGACAGCTCATCTATAGAAAATATGTCAAACTGCTATTTTTATTCCTCAGATAAAAATTATCTGACTATTAAAAAATAAGCCCTTATTAGGTTAGGTTTTAGTTTAAGCACACAGTTAGTTAACCTTATATTTTACGTAAGTACCAAATACAGGTATCAATAATTAGGATCCTAATTATTAACCTTACGTTTGTTTTTTCTTGATTACGAGTTACGGTTTGGTTAAGTTTTCATTTCCTATTTTCTTTCTTCGTCACTATAATGCCTAGAAAATGAACTCAGCTTTCTCGGCAGACTGTTACCGCAAAGCGGCTGCGAGCTTTGCGCAGCAGTGAAACAGAGAATGAAAATATGCATAGGTTGGCTACTCAACGAGGAATCAGTGAACAAAACCGTGCTAATGAATCGATCGTTGAACGTTCGCAGTATCTAGCCTCACAAAATTTCCGAACTTCGGCAAACCGTCAACGGGAAGCAAGCGCTGAACGTTTATCCTTACAAAATTTCCGAACTTCGGCAAACCGTCAACGGGAATCAAGCGCTGAACGTTTATCCTTACAAAATTTCCGAACTTTGATAAACCGAGAACGGGAATCAAGCGCTGAACGTTCTCAACGTTTAGCCTCACAGAGTTTTCGAACTTTGGTGAACCGACTACGGGAATCAAGCGCTGAACGTTCTCAACGTTTAGCCTCACAGAGTTCTCGAACTTTGGTGAACCGACTACGGGAATCAAGCGCTGAACGTTCTCAACGTTTAGCCTCACAGAGTTCTCGAACTTTGGTGAACCGACTACGGGAATCAAGCGCTGAACGTTCTCAACGTTTAGCCTCACAGAGTTCTCGAACTTTGGTGAACCGACTACGGGAATCAAGCGCTGAACGTTCTCAACGTTTATCCTCACAGAATTCCGGAACTTGGGCTAAGACGCGGACAAAGTCGTGGGTAACAGTTATAATTTATAAAGCTGAGGAGGTTGTTTGCAAAAATAAATATAATGCCTAAAATACTATTCCACGCGGACGAAGTCGCGGGCACAGCTAGTTTTAAACATAAAATTAAGCTATGAGCTTTTTGTTAACAATTATTATGAATTAAAAGTAGAGAGAGCACATTAAACAAGTCTTTTCGTTGTGTGAACGCGTCCCGGACTGAGGTAGCGGGCGGAAAGCATTGAGTAGTTCATAACGGCCAGCTACAGCTTGCGGGTGCGCTCAGAATTCAAATTTGAATGAAATACAACGGTTTTTCTGCCGTGGTGGGTCTGGCAGACCCTACCAGGCATACCAAGGGTTGAACAAAACATATCTGCTGTATTTTTATGTCCTTATAGTCTATAACTCATGCAAGCTTCGTAGTACATTTGACTAACGATAACACTACGAGCAATTACTGATAAGGTTTAATAACCTCAGAGAAGCCTAGAATAATAAACTCATTCGTTATTTCGGACAAAATATTCAGACAAATTGAATGATAATAAACTACTAATAGATCAATATATCATTCGTAGATCAAAGATAATAAATAAATCATGAACTTGTGTCGTTGTAATACGAGTTTATTTGATTCTAGTCTGACATAATAGACTCTAAATTGCAAATACTAAGATTGTGAAATCAAATTATGACTTGTTATTGAATGAACTATATATTGAGGAGCTCGAGTCGGGTCGATCTGTAGGTAAAGCAGACCTTGCCTAGGTTGCTCGATGGATGGGTGATCACTCATTAAATACCGAGCAAGCAAAGCCGTTGGTCTCGGCTGTCATTTGAAGATCTTTGACAGTCGTTACACGTAATCAGCCTAAAAGGCTGACAGCCAGTCTTAGTCTTCCAGTACTAACTGGATTGTGGAGGTCAGACAACCAGTCATTCTATGTAAAGTACTGGTGTTCAGCTGCTGTACTGGTGTTCAGCTGCTGTACTGGTGTTCAGCTGCTGTACTGGTGTACTGCTGAAATAAAAAAACTGTTTCGTAAAAAATAAAACCGACTTCCAAAAAAAAAAACTAAATAGTGGAAAATACCTTTACTTCCGGAAGTCGGTGGCAAAAAAGTCAACGAAACCGATAAAAGTCACCGACATTTGTTGACTTGTTCTTGAAGTCGGTTTTATTTTTTCGTTTCAAAGATCCTTATCAAGCAGAAATCTCTAACAACTATAAACACAAACGCACATACAAACAAACACAAAACATTCGCGTTATAACATGGCCGCTTACATAAGCGAAGTGAAAGGACCGGGTCGGAACACGACCCTGCGACCTCGCGCACTTCATCACCGGGTACTCAACACTGAGTAGAACAGATTAGAGAAGAATGGATGTGGCGTTTTGTGGGGTCTCGACAGATGTTGAGTTGATCATGATTTGCAAGAGTCGTAACTATATATCTTTAATATGAAAATGAATCGCAAAATGTGTTGGTAAGCGCATAATTTCCCTCTTTATCCCTCATTTTTTTTTTAAATTTGCCCATGTCCGTCTCCAGGGTCCCAACTATCTCTGTACCAAAATTCATCAACATCGGTTTAAGCGTGAAGACGTAACAAGCTCATATTCGCCTTTATACAAGACAGGAAAAAACATATACATTTTGAGTACAAAGTTACTGCTTATTTCTTAAGCAATTTTTGCCAGCAGACCCGCGAAGGAGGTATAATAACGAAATGTTCAGGGATCAAGTTAGACTTATCTTCGTTATGCACATCGAACAAAGCGTCTACGCCGGTTATTCAAGTGAAAGTTGTATCAGGCTCTGCTTAGGGTTATATTAAATCTATGTAGGGTGCTATAATTGGTTGTAAATAGGGCATGCAATACCGGTTTCCCGGTTTTCATTTTTACCGGTAAACCGCCCATTTTCGCGATTATTAAATTACCGGTAAAAAATATATGTAACCGGTAATTTACCGGTTTTTAATAAATTGAATTTTAAGTTCATTTTGATTTTATACGATTTGTTTAAAATATTATCGAGAATGTACGTTGAAAGTTAACTTGAGTTTATGTGATCAATGACATTGTGATTGTTGTTTATATTATAAAGGAAACGTTGTAGCTGATTGAAAGTTAATTTGAGTTTATCTACTAAATTGTTCAGTACAAATACTGCGGAAAATATTAAGTTGAAAATTAAGACTACTAAAATTGGCAGCTTACATACTGATTGTTTTTTATTTGAAAAACCTTTAAAATTTGATTGTTTGTTAACATGTGATAATGAAAATTGATTAAATTATAAATGTGCTACATTTACCCTTGACTGCGCCAAAAGACATGTCACGTTTTTAGAATTTGTGTTCCTATGCTCATTTTAAGCAATAATATAAACATGTTTACCACCGTATACCTTATATACTACTCTGTCAAGAAAGTACCGGGAAAAGATCAATAATACACAAAATGTCTGTTATTGATCCAAATTTATTTTATCACCTTCAAAGTATGCTCCTTTAGAAACGATACACTTGCGCCAACGAATAATCCACTCATCAAAACATTTTTTAAACGCTGCTTCCGGAATTGAGTTCAGTTCTCGCCGCGAATTCTCCTTTATGTCTTCTATCGATTGAAAACGGGTGCCACGAAGTGGTAATTTGAGTTTAGGAAAAAGAAAAAAGTCAGCAGGAGCCATATCTGGTGAATATGGTGGTTGCTGGATGGTATTTGTTGAGTGTTTGGTCAAAAATTCGTTCACAATGATAGCCTTGTGCGAAGGCGCATTGTCGTGGTGCAAAATCCAAGAATTTTCTTTCCACAAATCTGGCCTTTTTCGTCGAATTTGCTCTCTTAAACGCCGCATAACGCTCAAATAATATTCTTTATTTACCGTTAGACCTTCCGGTAAGAATTCAGAGTGCACAACACCGCGATAGTCAAAGAAAACAGTCAACATGACTTTGACTTTTGATCGACTTTGGCGTGGTTTTTTCGGTTTCGGTTCAGTTGGAAGGCGCCACTCCGAAGCTTGTTGACTAGTTTGCATGTCAAACTCGTAAACCCACGTCTCGTCACCAGTTACAATGCGTTTCATGAATGTTGGGTCCGAACTGACTCGTTCTAGCATGTCCTCAGCGACTTTCATGCGATTGAGTTTTTGGAGAAAATTCAGATCTTTTGGGACTAGCCGAGCAGCAACATGTTTCATACCCAAATGATTAGTTACAATGGTACGGATCGACTCGTGAGATACAGAAAGTTCGGCGGCTATCTCTCTCAGAGTTGAATGGGGATTTTCAGTCTATATTTTCTTCACTTTTGCGATGTTAACTTCAGTTGCAGACGTTGACGGCCTACCAGAGCGAGGCAAATCTTCCATCACATCTCGACCGCTTTTGAACGCTTTGAACCACTCATAAGCACGAGTTTTTGATAAAGTCGATTCACTGTAAGCCTTCTGTAACATTTTCAGTGACTCCGAACACGAAATTCCATTGGCGATGCAAAATTTAAGACAAACTCTTTGTTCGATATTTTTGTCCATTATGAAATTCGCAATACACACTATATATGATATTACTAAAACCAGCACTGTTTTTATTATAAATAACAGATGCAACTCAAACTCCGCGCCAAAATGGAAAACAGTTGTGCCAATCTAACAACTACAAAAAAAAAACAAAAATTTAAATTTGGAACCATAAACAAATCATCCATTCCCGATACTTTTTTGACTGAATGTATATATTTATTTTTTGCTTTAAGACTACCCAATCATATTTTTATTATATCACATTGAAAAATACAAAAATTACCGTTTTACCGGTTTACCGGTAAAAATATTTCTATTACCGTTTTTTTTACCGGTAATTTATTTTTACGGTAATTGCATGCCCTAGTTGTAAATATATAAATGTATGTAGGTATGTGCAATTGCGCATACTATCATTATCATCCTTGTAATATGAAGGTTCGTGCAATCGTACCCTCGCACCGAGAGTTTCATACCAACTTGTGAATTAAACGACCTTAACTTTTGACTGCGTAGACTAGTGGACCGATTTTTTTATAGTTTGAAGAGACTATTAGATTTGAGTATATGGTTTCAATTTCAATTCGATACCTTCACGCGTTCCCAACGTAAAGGGCTTTGACAGACAGACGGAAAACAAAGAAATCCTATAAGAGTTCCGTTTTATCCTTTTGAGAAACGAAAGCCTAAAAAGAGGTATACAAACCGACAACACATATAATTGCAATGACGGGGATAACTAGTACCTAGCGGCATCGTTTACACCCTATATATTATACAAGTTCAGCCAAATCACTACATAGTATAAAACAAAGTCGCTTTCTCTGTCCCTATGTCCCTTTGTATGCTTAAATCTTTAAAACTACGCAACGGATTTTGATGCGGTTTTTAGTAATAGATAGAGTGATTCTTAAGGAAGGTTTTAGTATATAATTTGTTAAGTTTTTGTATTTATTTCTGTGTACATTAACTATATTTGTTGAAGATGTCGGCAAAAAGTATGCTGTCTGGGAGCTTTCAACGAAAACGCTGCCTAAACCCTATAGGATATAACAAAATAATGTATGGTGTAATTGTGTATCTTATATAGGTCCACAGAAAAGTCAGCGGTGACATATGTCTATATCTTAAGGATAGCATACTATATCCATTTTAATACTTTAACAAATGGGCAATTATAAAGCGCTAACTTGGAAAGCTATTTACACAAATACAGTATTAATCCTTATCATTTTAAATAGGTTGGTTGGCATGAAAATTTCATGAAGATTATTTTTTCCTTTAACATCATGCAGATTAAATAAATACTTTAGGAGATATAGCAAAATCAAAATAACGCGCAACAAAATTAATTTCATGTCGCCGTAACTAGGCTGGCCCGCTCGGGCGCGGTGTAGGGAACAAGTCGCTCATCGCTGAGTGCGCGACCCGAACACGGGCAGACGCGTGAGCACAGAGTACGTTGAGTTGACACGTTCCTTACAAACTAAATTCAAATCCTTTATTTGTGAACATATAGGTACAATAAGATCTAATTACATAAAATGTAATAAAACATAGGTTTTATGAAGTTTCATAATACATACCTATTAGTTAGATTCGTACCATTACCTATGGACTGACGGACAGCGAAGACTTAGTAATAGAGTTTTTACCCATTGGGGACGTAACCTTAAAAATGAGACGTAACAAATTTTATTTATACTTCGATTTTGTTATTTTTGCTATAGGCTGCTTTTTATCAACACACCACGCGGGCGAAGCCGCGGGCGGAAGCTAGTATTACATATACTGAAGTCACCAAATTTCCCAAAAAAATCGCAAATTGACAGCTTTCAAAATGAAAACTGTCACAGTGACAGCTGTCAAACATACAGCTTTTAAAGGTAATGGCTATGGGTATGTATTTATCCCGCTACGCATGTTGATTATAAATATTTTCTGTTAAGCCGATATAATGTAGATAGAAAGAAACAAACAACCTTATTGATAAAATATTCTCAATTGACATGTTTACTAATCATAATTAATTTCATCAATATTGTATGCTTATTATTTATGATACCAAATGTTTGCATGTCATAATTTATGGATATATAATTAATAATTTATGACCTAAGTTGTACCAACACTTACTGCGAATAATTTAAACGTGACGTCAAAGTAAAGAACAAAAAGTTTTTAACAATCATTACTATCGAACAAAAGCTCTCATAACTCATACACCATCGATATATTAACATAAAAATAACAGACAATCCAAGCACATTAAGCCAACAATGCCTATAATTACGACGTAACCACATAGGACCAGGCATTCTTCATGCTCGTCCAATTATGTACAATCAATGTCTTTCCGTCTGCGCGAACGAAACTTCTCCGTCTTTGTTGTTCACCGCGAATTATAACTAAATGGTTTTTAGTAATTCTTTTTGGATTTCACTGGCATCATCACTTTCCTTTTCCCATCTATGATGGGGTCAGCTTCCAGTCTAACCAGCTGCAGCAGAATACCAGTATTTAATATGGAGTGCCTATCTGACCTCCAGAACCCAGTTGAAACTGGGTAATACGATACCCTTAGGTAAGACTGGTTGTCAGACTTTTTGGGCCTCTGACTACTTGTAACGACTGTCAAAAATCTACAAATGACAGCCGGGACCAACAGCTTTACGTGCTTTATGACGGGCCTGTTGGTCTAGTGGTTAGTGGCCCTGACTGCTGAGCCGGAGGTCGTGGGTTCGATTCCCACCCAGGACAAACTTTGTGTGATGAGCATGATTGTTTGTTCTGTGTCTGGGTGTGATTTATCTATAATATGTATGTATTTATAAAATTATATAAGTATGTATATCAGTTTTCTGGTTACCATAACACAAGCTCTGCTTAGCTTGGGATCAGATAGCCGTGTATGAGTTGTCCCAAGATATTATTTTTTTTATTTCCGAGGGAAGGAGAAAACTCGGTATATGGGTAGTCACCCATCCACAAACCAACCTTCGCAACGGTGGCTTAGCCTGAAGATTCAGCTGGAAAAGACTAAGCTGATAATGAGCAATAGATTTGTATTTTATTTCGGATTCATACAACTTTTGAATTGACCTGTTTAGTTTCACTTAATTAAATGTAAAAAAGCCATTATTTTTGCAAGTTAGCCTTTGACGAACTTTGAATAATTCTACAACATATTAAGACCAAACTTGTCTAAGCAAAGAGAACAAATTAGCCATTAAAAGTCAAACTAAGTTAGTCCTTTGTAACTTTGAACGGTTATTTTTAAACAAGTTTCTTAATTAACTAGCCGCGATGTTAGAATATACAAAGAGGAATATATAAAACATGAATTTATAACTCATTAAAAAATAAAGCCCAATGCCATTGCAGCTCTATAATACAATGAGACTTTTTAATTTACTGAATGCCTGAAATGCTAGGCGGACTAGGCAGTGATGTTCTACAGACATTACGTGCACATGTTTTCCAGTGATATTCAAGTTCCATTAAAAAGGGGATGAGTACACCTCTAACCTTGTACTGACTAAAACCAACCCATATTCCTTCTTTTGCCCTTAATGTTCCGGAGCCGCGGTATCTCTTTCGAATAACCCGTAACCCCGGCAGGCTGTGGCCCTGGCAAGTCCCTCTGCTTTGCAGACAGCTCTTTGAGGCGCGCGTGGAACATTAACGCGCCGACGACACGGCCTGTTGTCACTACATCTACGGTGGCCGGGAGTCGTTTCGCGGCGCGCGAGCCGGGAAATGTTAGACTTGTACTGACTAAAACACACCCATGTTCTTTCTATTGCCCTTTACGTTCCGGGGCTGCGGTATCTTTTTCAAACAACCCGCAACCCCGGCAGGAGGTGCCTGACGCTCAGAGTGTCTGCCGTAGCGGCTGGGTTGGTTTAAGGCTCCCTATGTCTAGCTTCATGAATTGCATTGTGACACAAACACCCAGACACGTATGTCTAATATGTTGAGAAGACAGCAGTGCAATAGCCAGTCGGCCATGTTTCTCACGAATACTTACGCAATCGATACGTCGAGTTCAGAGGGTCAATCTCGCAATGAAGCTTAGCGATTTGTATCTGTTACTGGGCGAGTGCGAATTTGGGGGAATTGCGAAGTTACTAATGAAAGCTCGGATCGTGAAGGACGTCAAATGACAGTTTTTTGAGTATCGTATGAGTTTTTCAAAAGGAATAAAAGGAATCATTATAATATGATCACTTTGTTGTCCGTCTGTCTGTCTTTCTATCGAAACCATTATAGCAGGAACGCGTGGAGATTTAGAATTAAAATTAAAACTATACACTCAAGCCTGTGGTCCCTTGACGCGGTGCAAAAGTCAACTGTAACTCTATGGAGTTAAAAGATACCTATGGATTATCGCAAGTTTGTACTTTGTACGGAACCCTCGATGCGCAAGTCCAGCTCGCATTTGACCGTTTTTATTTTTGTAAGTTACCAACTGCCTGGCCAAGATGCAGCCTCGGAGTTTGGATCTGTCGGTAGATGGCTATAGGCTCGCCCTTATTACATAGAACTTAAGTTTAATTAACGGCACAGTTGGGGCAGTGGCTGAGAGATTCACTGCTGCGCTGCGTGTCGTGGGTTCGATTTCCGCTCGGAACAAACATTTGTGTGGCCTGCAGGTAGTCGTTCCGGGTCTGGCTGTTTGTGTACGTGGATTTAAAGGTTTGTAAACGCACCCACGATACTGGAGAAAATCCTAGTGTAGACGTTTAAAATAAAAAAAAAATGGCAAAATGTGGGTTAACTATGAAGTACACATCTGCTTTACCCTTTTGAGATTACAGGCGTGAAGTTATCTTAAAGCAATAAATTTGTAACACCAAACGATTATAAAAGAGTAACCATGGAGTTGCTTCCCGATTCTTCTCCATAGAAAACGACTAAACCGAAACGTGCACCTTTTCTCGACGTTTTATAAGTGCTAAATACCAACCTAACAAATGTAATGAATCCTCGTAAAAGTTTGTACAATGCAATTTCATCTGATTTTGTATGTTGGCAACAAAAATATTATGATCCTCTGTAACCGTCTTTGGTAATACATGTAGTTATTGCCCTTGCGCCTTATTTATTGTAATAGCCAAGCTAAGTTTTCCCTTTTCTTCCCTCTTTCTCCCTCATTTCTCATCAAAAATCTCTGCTTATGTCCGTCTCCAGGGTCCCAACTCTCTCTGTACCAAAATTCATCAAAATCGGTTTAGCCATTTAGGTGTTAAGACGTAACAAACAAACATACAAATAAACTCACTTTCGCTTTTATAATATTAGTAAGGATTAGTCAAGTTGGCAATTACCTGATTGCAATAACTCACAGCACCAGAAACTACGCAATACATAGAAATGTTCTCGACTTATTAAACGAATGAATTCTTTTAGTTTATTATTTAGAAGTATTAGCAAAGGTTATCGAGATTGATTGAAAGATTTGTTTATTGTAAGTATATAAAAGCTTTTTGGAACATTTATTAATATTAGCTAAGCTATCAACTTGTGCATCTGAGTGTTAAGATTTGTGATTTGTATCTGGTTTTTAATGTTATAAGGTGATAAACTTCAGGAATCGAACCAGCACCTCACGATCACCTGTGGCACTTCCAACCCAAAAAGTCAGACAGATATATATATTTTATTTTATTTTTGGGATATTATATAAGTTTGAATGCAGCAATACAAAAATTACATAAAGTACGAATTAACAATACCTAGCCAACTTTGACAAGAAATCGCCCGATTATTTCCAAATAAAAATCTTCACTAAAGATCTAACAAAACAGATTTATATCTTCTCAATACAATACGTAAGAATCTCCTAAGGGCCTATCCATAAACTACGTCACATGATAATGGGAGAGAAGAGGGGGGGGGGGGGGGTGCTGACGAAGTGTGACTAGTGACAAACTTGCGACATAACCAGTCATATCTTTAGACTTAGAGGGTTGATTTTTTCACAACACAAAGGTACCACAGACTTGAGTCATCATCTGCCTAGCCTTTTCCCAACTATGTTGGGGTCGGCTTCCAGTCTAACCGGATGCAGCTGAATATCAGTATTTTACATGGAGCGACTGCCTATCTGACCTCCACAACCCAGTAGGTACTGGGTAATACGATACCCCTTGGTAAGACTGGTTGTCAGACTTTCGGGACACTGACTACCTTTAACGACTGTCAAAGATCTACAAATGACAGCCGGGACCAACGGCTTAACGTGCTTTCCGAGGCACGGAGGAAACTCGGTATGTAACGGGTGGTCACCCATCCACAGACCAACCTAGGCAAGCGCAGCTTAACCTAAAGATCGACCCGAGCGGCTGCTATTATTTAGCCACGAACTCCTCCACAGACTTGAGTATTATGGTTTTAATAACTCGAATTAGGATTCGATAACTTAAATTTAGGGTCTTGATAGACAGACAGAGAACAAAATGATTCAATAAGGGTTACATTTTTTCTTTGAAGCTACGGAAACCTAAAAAGATATAAAACATGTTTATTTCGCATTTGCCACAAGTGCACACAATCCTTACTAATATTATAAAAGCAAAAGTGAGTTTTTTTGTTTGTTTGTTACGTCTTCACGCCTAAATGGCAAAACCGAATTTGATGAATTTTGGTACAGAGATAGTTGAGACCCTGGAGACGGACATAGACTTTTTTTTAAGTGAGTGAAAAGAGGGAGAAAGAAAGAGAAGAAAAGGGGGAGAGAAAGATATATTTTTTTCGATCATAACGCGGGTTAAAGCGTTAGCCCAAAGTAACTATGCCACGCTGACGAAGACACGGGCGGAAGCAAGTAAAAATAAAAAATAAAATACATGGCTGCGCCAAATAGGCCCAGTTCAGCAAACTGTTGAGCAGGTAGTGTAAGTGATTACGTATTAGTACTAAGTACTGCACAGCCCCTAACGGTTCACTAGTTCAAAAGTTCACTTTCCCTTTTTGAACTTATTACCTATAGCTATATCTACAGCAATGTATTACTGCCTTGTGTCTTCACGATTACCTCACGTAAGTTCGATTTGAAATTGCTTTACACTTTCGAAAGTAATTCTGACTTTACACGACCTTAAAATATCTTACTATGAAGTTACTGACTTCTTGAAAAGATGTTATAATCTATTTAATTTATCCTGCGAAAGGGTTTTTTTTAAACCCTTTACGTTCCGAGGTCGCGGTATCTCTTTCGGACAACCCGCAACCCGGGCAGTGGTACGGGGGTAGGGAAGGTATTTAAATTTAGAATCAAAACTTGGATTAAATAAAAAAAAAACATGTAGCAAGTTGGAAATTTGACCCTGGTTCTCAGGTATGATTTAGAACTAAAAATGATTGCACTGATGAAGAAAACAAGCCTTTTGGCATAGTTAAGGGAAAATTTACAACCTTTATAGAAAACCGCATCAAAATCCTTTGAGTAATTAAGAATATCAAAGCAGCCACATAGACAGAATATCTGTACCTATATATGGTATACCATAGCTTCAACCCTCTTCATTGCCATAGAAACCACCTATTCCCGATAATGCACCTATTATAGTCGCCACAAAAGGTGCACCGATATGTTGTCTAAGAAATTTAATATCTACGCTGGTATGACAAAGCGTTTCTGACGGCCGGATGACGGGATGTCGAAATGTAGGTGATGATAATATGTGGATGCGGCATTAATTTAATTGTTAACCGACTTCAAAAATAAAGGTGGTGGTATTTTCGCCCGTATTTTTTTTATGTGTTCACTGATTAGTCCGCCAACTGTGGACCGATTTTTAAATCAGACTAATAGAAATGGCCCTAAAATGCAATTTTAATTTCAACTCGATACATCCACGCGTTTCCGAGATGAACAGTCTTGACAGACAGCCAGACAGACGGACAACAAAGTGATCCAATAAGGGTTCCTTTTTTTTCCTTTTAAGGTTCTTCGTTATTCTTAGTGGCCAATCCTTACTAATATTATAAAAGCGAAAGTGAGTTTGTTTGTTTGTTTGTTACGTCTTCACGCCTAAATGGCTAAACCGATTTTGATGAATTTTGCTACAGAGATAGTTGGGATCCTTGAGACGGACATAGGCTATTTAAAAAAAAACGATTGAGATATAAGGGAGAAAGGGGGAAGAAAAGGGAAAACTTAGCATCGCTATTACAATAAATAAGAGCAAAAACTACAAGTAGCAGGTACCTGTAAATCAGGAAAGAGGAACTGTGTTACCCCGAATTTAACGCGAGCAAAGCCGCGGGCAAAAGCTAGTTAGTTTATATTCTAGATTAACACATAGGCTACTTTGAATCCTGTAAAAATGCGGTGTTCCTGAGTGATAATCAAATATGAACACTGCGGGTAACACAGAGGCTCGCAGCTAGTCGTAAATAGATTATTCTGTAACATGGTATATGTTTGCTCAAATAAATAAATTAGGATAATATTTTTGTGTTCACCAAAAATCTTAAGATACATCTATGTATGCATTTCTAAAATATTGATCTTAAACCCGTTTAATTGTTTTACTATAATTAAACTACTCGGCCAACAAAATATATATTACATCAAACAAATTCCAAATTAACACCTAGATATAACACTTTTTTATTGTAGTGCGCTGCAAATATTCTATTGTAACAATAACTATTTTATTCTTCCCCGAAAAATACTGATCGTGCACCAAATATTCCTAAATGTTAAAAAAATGCGTAGGTTAGGTTAGGTTAAAACTGTGACCCCCTACGCCAGTAACGACTTGCATTAATAGAAAATGGATGAAATTCCAAATTATCACCAAATATAACACTGAAGTAAAACTAAAAAAATAAATGCTTGTTTTTAAAATTAGGTGTATTACTATTTTTACATATTTGCAACAGTTGTTAAATAGATGCTCGTTATGACATATTTTAATTAACATATTTTGGTGCACATTCAGTATATTTGGTGGAACACAGGCAAAATTAGGTAATTGAAATGGGAATAAATTGAAGTACTTTTAAATACGATCCAATAAATTATACCTCATCCACCAAATTATTACTTCTGAAACCGATCACAAGGATACTGTAGGGCCGTGTATCGTCTATATTAATCTCAGAGTAATCCTCCATGTCCCCTGTAATTAAATTTACGTTCGACGTAACGTACCTACATGGCGCATAGTACCGTTTGGAACAGTGTCTTGTCGAAGCCTGTTGCCTGTGTAGTATGACAGGAGCCCATAGTTTCCTCATCATCTGCCTAGCCTTTTCCCAACTATGTTGGGGTCGGCTTCCAGTCTAACCGGATGCAGCTGAATATCAGTATTTTACATGGAGCGACTGCCTATCTGACCTCCGCAACCAGTTAATACTGGGTAATACGACACCCCTTGGTAAGACTGGTTGTCAGACTTTCGGAACACTGACTACCTGTAACGACTGTCAAAGATCTACAAATGACAGCCGGGACCAACAGCTTAACGTGCATTCCGAGGACTTACGGAGGAAACTCTGTATGTAACGGGTGGTCACCCATCCACAGACCAACCTAGGCAAGCGCGGCTTAAGCTAAAGATCGACCCGAGCGGCTGCTATTATTTAGCCACGAGCTCCCATAGTTTCCTAAAACGGTTAAATATAACTATAATAATATAATATAATACTATACAATAGGCATCACAGATAACCCCCTTTTTTGCGGATGGGAAATCATCAAATAACTCCCCCCGCTCTTGGCGGAGCGGGGGGAGTGTCAGACTTGTACTGACTAAAACCCACCCATGTCCTTTGCTCTTTATGTTCCGGGGCCCCGGTATCTCTTTCGAACATAACGCAACCTTGTTTAAGTCTTATGTAATAACGATCGACCCTATTGCTATCAACCCGACCTGGTAATCGAACCCAGGACCTCACGATCAGCAATCACGCTTGCGACCACTCAAATAATAAGCAGTTCTAGTATAAATTAAAAATATTATTGATATATTAACAAGAAATAAGGAAAATCGGAACCTTAATTTTCTTACCATCCTTTTTAAATATTCCTAGTTAATTTATGAAAACTCTGGTAGAAGCTTTTGAAGCCGTCAATAACAGGCGGTTAATTCTTCTTTTTAGAGCCTTATTCGAAGTTTTTGAATGAAAAAGCTGACAGAATCTTATTGCTAGGATTTTTCTCATTTTGCTTTACAAAACCCAACGCATTCACAATTCAAAGAGAAACTTATTAAGCAAAGATTTCTTAAAAAAACGTTTTTCTAATCAATGATAGGCCCAAAAATTGAATCTTAAAAGTCCACAACAACGATACTTTGGAGTTACCTATAATAGTTTAACTAAAAGTGTTAAGTATACTTTTTGCAACAAAATAAACTGACTGCCAAAAAAGTTCCCTTTTAAAGTCGGCGACTTTTTATTTGATTCAACGGTTTTTTTTACCACCGACTTCCGGAAATAAACATATTTTCCAGATTTAGTGTTTTTTGGAAGTCGTTTGTTATTCAGCCTTTTTAGTTAGTGGTATGTATGTTAGTGATAGTATCTCACAATTTTTTTTATCGAGTATTCATTTGCATTGCTACTAAGATATAATCATTTCATCCATACAGCTACCCTACCATGACGTCTTAAAGCAGAACTTATTCCACTGAGGGATAGAGACAGAGCTATACAGGGTGTCTAGCACCAGTTTCCCTCAGTGGAATAAGTTCTGCTTTAAGACGTCATGGTAGGCCTACAGAAGATAAGCTATCGAAGCAATAAATACAAAATGGATATGACCACATCGGGCAATTACCTTTAACTTTTCGATTATAAAATGAATTTTTCAAAACGGATTACAATTGACAAAGAAAATCGCAAAACAAAAAAGAACAGTCAAATTAAGAACCTCCTTTTTAAGTCGGTTAAAAAGAAACCATTATTTTGGTAGTCCGCCGCAGTCGTGTAAAAAGCTTACCTCATTCAAGACCTCCATAAGATAAGTACATAAATAAAATATATTGCAACATTTATACTACAAAACTGCAGATACAAATTTGTCTATAAATTGTGCTCTATTGATGAAGTGACAGGAGATTTACTACACCGCTGTCAACATACATCTTCCAATCACTACGATAGTGTAACTATTTGGAAATGTTCATGTGTATCTACGTAGTATTCGTTGTTGTATTTTCCGTTGTTTATAATTATTTGTATTTTTACATATTCCTTGTTAAAATTACTTACAACAAAAAAATACATTTGAAAAATAGTACCCCGCCGGTATCGGGAACAGGGTCCAAGCTACCGGCGATCAGGGCTCCAGAGAAAGGAAACTTCTAACAATACGAGCCGAGTCCAGGAGTAGGTACCGCTTTCTGTGACCCAGCTGCCTTACGAGAGCCTCCTTAGGTTTTGGTCGAGGCTCTTGGAGATTAAGCCATTTGCAGATATTATTGACATCTTCAAATATTTCTTTAAAAAAAAAAACAAAGAAAATACATTTAAAATTATAAAAACCAACCAAATGCGAGTTGGACTCGCGTACCGAGGGTTCCCGCACAAACTAGCGACGCGAGATGAAGGATCTTTACAGACAGAAAGACAAACAGACAGACGGAAAACAAAGTGATTCTGGGTTCCGTTTTTCCTATTGAGTTACAGAACTCTAAAAAGTGTTCCGCCGGTATCAGGAGTAAGGTCCAAGTTACCAGTGGTTCAGAGGGGCCTGCCAGGGCCACCTCCTCCCGGGGTTGCGGGTTAATCGAATAAGATACCGCGGCCCCGGACTGCAAAGGGCAATAAAAGGCACATGAGTTGTTAGTCAGTACAAGTCTTACACTTGTTGGCAACACAACATTTAGTTTAAAGGCAAAAGGCCTAGAGGCCATAACAAAATACATATATCATTTTAATGTCACTGATTACTATATTATCTGTGCACTGTACTAATCAACGAGCAACGAAGTACACGTCTTTTTCTATAATCTGAGAATTTCATTTATTCACCAAGCAAGTTAACCCAACAACACTTCTCCCGCTCTGGGCGGAACGGGGGAAGTTATTTGATGATTTCCCATCTGCAAAAATAAAAATTGTTACATGTATTCCTTCTACATATATAAAAGGACAAAATCATAACATATGTCGCAAAATGTTTCCAACGTAGATATTATCATCTTACAGCACATGTTATGCACATCTACACTTATATAATTATCATCTGCCTAGCCTTTTCCCAACTATGTTGGGGTCGGCTTCCAGCCTAACTGGATGCAGCTGAATATCAGTATTTTACATGGAGCGACTGCCTATCTGACCTCCACAACCCAGTTAGTACTGGGTAATACGATACCCCTTGGTAAGACAGGACACTTATATAATTATAAATTATTAAAAGACGAAATATTTGTTTGTCTTCAAATAGTCTCCAAAACTACTGGACCGATTTAATCATGTTTTAACTATAGGAAGCAACATTATCCGGAAGTTACATAGGCAATATAGCATCACGCTACTACCCAAGGGAGCGGGGCAGCAACTAAAGACGCGGGTGAAACCGAGCAGGACAGCTAGTTCAGTTTAAACATCAATCTATCCACATTCTCCGACAGACAAACAAAACAGACGTGTTTATCCAACAATCACCAATTGAAAGTGACTACACGTGTGATGCAACCTTCCAGATAGGCTTGGGCGTGAATATTATACAGCATGTTTCAGTTACGTGCTCATTATGGGGGTAAAAAAGAGCCTGAAAGAAACCGAAAGGAATTATTTTCCTTATCGTGTGATTATTTTTTTTATTATGGACCATACCTGGGAGCATTCTAGTTTCAGAGATATTGTATGGAAAAGTTTTAACTTAAAAAAAAATTAAATGCATATTTTCTTCATATTTTTAACGAAATGAAACTATCTCATTGTAAATTCAAGTCTCTTCTAGATATAAAAGTACAAGGACAGGACATTCCGCCAGGATGCAAACATATAAACTGCATTATAGAGTAAAGAGTGTCCAGGGTTGCGGGTTGTTCCGGGGTTGCAGGTTGTTCGAAAGAGATACCGCGGCCCCGGAACATAAAGGGCAATAGAAGGAACATGGGTGGGTTTTAGTCAGTACAAGTCTATCACTCCTCCCCGTTCCGGCCAGAGAGGGGGAAGAATTTGATAATTTCCTCTCCACAAAAAAGGGGCATACCACCGGGAGGCTAGAGTCGACCCGCTTCGCAGTCCTCTCAGTGCTTTGTGATACAATTGTAGAGGATTATTATTTTTCTCGTATGGTAAATCATCAAATAACTTCCCCCACTCTGGGCGGAGTGAAAGATAGTGTCAGACTTTTACTGACCATGATATGTTCCTTCTTTTGCTTTTTGTGTTTAGGGGCCGCGGAATCTCTTTCGAACCTGCAACCTGAGCTGGAGAGGAATGACCTGTACTATTCAATGTGCATCCGTCAGTCCTGTATCACGGTAGTCTAATTCCGTTGGACAATCGCCGAACTGCGAGCGGGCGAAACCGCGGCTATCAACTAGTATGGACATAATTTTCTGATACATGCTGTATTATATTATCTGTGGTTTGGGCGTAGACCTTGCGTTTCACTTGCGCTTGCGCACAATCAATCGTGTATTGTTTTGTGTTATGAATGTTACGAGTTGTAAGGAATGATTGGGTAGACTGTGGACTTGAGGAAATTTAGAGATCGTCTTGTGCGTAGTCCAAAAGTTGGCAAGAGTTTAAATTTGAGAAGTAAACGTAGTAGAACAATGAAAATGCAAGCCTAAATAACTTTGTCTTTTTTATCTTTTCTACACACTGTGTCTACATATCTCATCCAATTTTCCTTTAGCAGGTATGCTGGAAGACATTTTTAATGAAATAAGCAGTACCTTTGTGCTCTCCTGTCATGTATTTTGTGTGTGTATAAATAAATATTGCTTCGCGAATAGTCGACTCTGACTTTAGAATTAGTTTCCAACTAAACACCAAAGGAGTATGAAATAAATATTGGTTTTGTAAATTTGAGGCAAAGATCCCACTGAAACAGCTTGTTAGTGGTCATCACATCTATGAGATATTTAGGTCACCATAAAATAATATCCCATTCTTTTGACACAAAGCACTCTTGTAAAATATCGCGCAACGGTTATCGCGACCTAATATCTTGTTCCATAAATTGTACTGATTATTTTCTTTGATCTTTTATGTATCTACTAGCTTCCGCCCGCGACTTCGTCCGCGTGGCATAGTTACTTTGGGCTAACGCTAACTTTAACCCGCGTGATGACCCGAAAAAATGTATCTTTCTCTCCCCTTTTCTTCCCTCATTCTCCCCCTTTCCTCACTTTAAAAAAACTTGCCTATTTCCGTCTCCAGGGCCCCAACTATCTCTGTACCAAAATGCATCAAAATCGGTTCGCTCATTTAGGCGTGAAGCCGTAACAAACACGACACGGTTGGCGTAGTGGCTGAGCGATCGACTGCTGCGCTGTGTGTCGCGGGTTCGATTCCCGCACGGAACAAATATTTGTATGACCTACAGATAGTTGTTCCGGGTCTGGCTGTTTGTGTATGTGAGATTGAATGTTTGTAAACGCACCCACGATACAGGAGAAATTCCTAGTGTGGGGCAACGTTTTTAAAAAAAAAGAAAGAAAGAACAAACAAACTCACTGTCGCTTTTATAATATTAGTAAGGATTTATGAAAATAACCGAAGGTAACTGAATGCCTATTCAGTTACCTAACGAAATAAGCTACGTTAGAGGTCCTAACTGTAGCTACCTTACACTTAAAACTGCCTACTTAAATAATAAAACTGATCCTAAATACACTACAGCTACAACTAAATAAAACTACAGCTAAATAAATTAAAAAATAATAATTTGAATTTATATTTAACCTGAAAATAATTTAAGTACTAAATTATATATATATATATATATATAGTTTTTTTTTAATAGATCTAATTATGCCTATTATCTATAAGAACCTATTAACTACCAAATAAAGTAGGTACTAAAACTAAATAATTCTAATAGAATTATACCCAGAAATATGTAGGTAAGTACCTACAACTTGTAACAAAAAAAGAAATTAAAATAAAGCTAAAACGCCTGTCCAATACTGGGTCCACCCTTTATAGCAGAACTTTTTATGTCATAATTTTATTTTGCATAACAACGGATAGCATAAACTTCATTTCGCAGAAAATTGTTTGGCAGACACTCATTTATCATACATTCAGAACTCATAATTTTGTAAGTCAGAATCATCTCTAGACATAAATTTCATATCCATAATATTCAAATAGCAGAAACATCATTTCGCAGAAAGTTCACGGTCAGAATCGTCTTTTGACATATATTTCATATCGTTATCATTAAACGGCAGAATTGTCATATCGCAGAAAGTTTATAGTTAGAATGGCTCATCTTTATCATTATTTGTTGTCATTTATTTTAATTATTTATTTCTTTAAAATAATATCATTTATTTTAACTATTATTTAATTGAATTTGTAATAATGTCATTTAATTCCATAAGTAATGTAAATAGTTCAGTTCCGGGTAAACTACTAAAAACAATCTCATTTTCTATCAATGCAAGTCGTTACTGGCGTAGGGGGTCACAGTTTTAACCTAACCTAACCTACGCATTTTTTTTAACAAATTAACCTAATCTTAATAGTTGAGTCCCGGGTAACCTACTAAAAACAATGTCTTTTTTTTCTATATAATTCCAAAAATATCTCATTTTTGCCTTAATATGTTTTTGTATACAATTGTAACTCAATATATCGGTTCACACCAAAATATTGGAAACTCAAAATAAATAACAAACATGGTAAATATCCCGTTTTAACCATTAATAATAATGTTAGTGACCATGTCAGTTTAAAGACTTATTAGGCATATAAGTCTTTAAACTTAAAGTTATTCCTAATTAAATTCTGCCATCTGCATAGTATGAAAAGTGAAATTATACCAAATACTCGTCGCTCTAAATGAACATTATGCTAAACGATATTATGCGAAATTTGAACTCTGCCAATCGTTATTATACTAAATGTACCTAATTCTGCCATCTTAAAACTATGCAATTGTAAATTCGGAGTTTTAAACATTATGCCAAACGATAATTATATCAAATAATTTTTATGCCTTTAAAATGTTCGTTTAAAGAAAAATATGCTAAGTGTGTTTTGCGAAATAAATTTCGGAGCATCAAAATTCTGCCAGATAGAGTGAACCCGTCCAATACTATCTACCTATGTATACCTACTTCACTTAAAAATAAAAACCTATAAATACTTTAATTAATAATACCTATAACTATAATTAGTATAATTAACTACGCTTTTACCAATATAGTATAAAAAAAAACTGAACATAAATTAGCCGAAATTCGGTTTCTAAAAATCTATGCGTACCTACTACTACTTCACCTAAAAATAAATAAAATGTAAACTATGAATAATTTGTAATTTGAACGAATATTTTAAACACTACCAAAATAACTAATACCTATTTTATAAAATAACAATAAAAGAAATCTAAAAAGAAATTATTTAAAGACTAAAAGTCGGGCTGAAAGCATTGTCTGTCAATAAGGTCGAACTCTCTGAACGTCTATTCGCATCAACAGCCAAATATTACACAAAAATAATCCTTATAGCATGATTCAGTATTCACGCGCGATGGCTTATTAGCGTATTTCATGCATAACTTTGGTGTTTGTTTACTGATTTATATGATTCTTTTTTTATTGAATACGTAATAATGTTAACTGTTTTTCATTAGAGATGAGTGGGAGTATTATAAACGTAAGAGTAGACAAATATAATCAGAAAGCTCTGAACTGCTTAGTTATCGGGAGTTACACGTGTTATTGTGAGTCAACCATAAAAGATAGACCTATGCTGTCGTAGGACATTTTTTATATAATTTTAAGGAGAACATTTCCGTCATACATGATTTCTGTGTAGCTTTAACCAACTTCTCCCGATTACCCAACATTTTCCTTCACTGCTCTGCTCCTATTGATCGTAGCGTGATGAAAAGTATACTATAACCTGCCCAGGAGTATGAAGAATAATTGTACCAAGTTTCGTTAAAATCCGTCGAGTAGTTTTTGTTTCTATAACGAACATACAGACATCCAGACAGACAGACAGACAGACAGACAGACAGACAGACAGACAAAAATTTTACTGATTGCATTTTTGGCATCAGTATCGATCACTAATCACCCCCTGATAGTTATTTTGGAAATATATTTCATGTACAGAATTGACCTCTCTACAGATTTATTATAAGTATAGATAGATATAGATAGATATAGATTTCTCCTTGACTAATGAAAAACTTTCTTTATAATTTAGAATAGAATATACGTTATTGCACACCAAAATTTCAAAAATATAAATAATTGAATGTTGTTTTTGTTATTTCCTACAAAATATACACAGGGAAGTGCGAGTTTTTTTTGCGCCTATTCGATCGTGGATTAAATATCCTGTTACAATTGCTATGTTAGTTCAAACTATGTGGGAAACAAATACAAAAACAAAATATGTGGGAAAAGCAATGCTTTCTGACCATTGAAACTTTACTTTAAAGTGACCAAGTACGTTTTGTCACACAATACCTAGATCACAATTCGAAACGCATTTCGATCAAACGAATTTTCGCATCTGACGGCACGGTTGTCGCAGTGGATAAGCGATCTTCAGCCGACCTGCGTGTGTCGGGTTCGAGACCCGCACGGTTCAAATATTTTTATGACTTACAGGAAGTTGTTCCGGGTCTGGCTGTTTGAGTATCTGAGTTTAAATGTTTTTAAACCACGATACAGGAGAAATGACTAGTGTATGGGAAAGTTTCAATAAACTGAAAAATGTCTTAGGTTCTCACTCTCAGTAGCCATTCAGTTAATGCATCTGACCTTTTAATAACGCAACTCAACTTCATAGTTGGAGGTCGTAGATAACATCGGCGCCGGCGCATGCGCAAGTCACTGATGGACTGGCCTTAGTACTATGTGGGAAACTTGAACTATAAGATTTGTGTTGTTGTTGTAATATTGGTGTTGATAACAGTTCTTCATAGCTTAACAGACAGCCGTGTTGTTGATTGTGTAATTTTTGAAGTAAAACTTCTGATTTATTTAAACGCTTTGAAATTGTTACATTAAATACATTTAGTCCAAATGGTTCGTAAATTACCTTATAAAGAAAGAAAGAAATTTAAATTTATTGATCACTAGCAGGCCCCCGCGGCTTCGCCCGCGTGATATCGATAAAAAAGTATCCTATGTGTTATTCCAGACTATAATCTATATCTATGCCAAATTTCATCAAGATCTGTTCAGCCGTTTTGACATGAAAGAGTAACAAACATCCATACATACAACCGTCCTCACAATCATTCGCATTCATAAAAGCCCCGCAACATAAAGGGCAATAGAAGGAACATGGGTGGGTTTTGGTCAGTCAAGTCTGACATTCCCCCCCCCCCCCGCTCTGCATGGAGCGAAGTTATTTGATGATGTCCCATCCGCAAAAAAAACACAATATTTCAAGGAAAGAGTCTGATACTCTGATCTAGGTAAGTATTTAGAAATATATGATAAGTAACCCGGTGTGGTAAATATTCATGGTTGCAAAACAAACAAAAAAACTTCACAAAACCGTATGATTCACACATTTTTATTATTCCATCCCAAAATCGTTCTACATAGATAAGAAAACAAGACTACATATTAACTGCCTACGCATCCAGCGGTGCATACAAAGAGTTGGTTTTCGAGAAATTTTGACACGTACATACTTACATACAGTTAACTTGTAACGTTAAATTCGTCCCACAATTTTATCAAATCTACGAAATACCGTTTCTTCTGAGTAGAAATAAAAGATGTGCTTGTTGACTAGGAACTGGTAACATTAGAAATGTATTGTATAAATTCCGTTTTAAAAACATCGTTGCATTTTATAGCTGTTGAAATAAGACATAGATTTTAGACAGTATCTATAGTAAAGTCAGGATAGATGTCACAATTTAAAAAATAATTGCTTATCTACCACGACAAAAATAAAAATATTTTATTTGCGAAACTGCCAAAAAGGTTCTATTTCTACTGATTCATGAAGAGTAAAAAACGTTATCTTTGATAATTCTAGAATACCAACTGACTCTACCAATGTAAATACTACAATGTAATTTAACAATTTTTTTTAATGCAACTATTGTACGGTGAATTGTTATTAATATATTTATAATGTAATTTGTAATAATTTATTCAATAATTTTATTTTAACCTATATTTATTTTTTAATGCAAATGTATGTAATGTAATGCATAATTTGTAGCTCTTATTATGGGAAAATTTCCTGAAATAAATGAATTAATAATAATGTGACTCTTTCAATTTATATATACTATCCAAAAGTTCATCGAAGACGTTCTAACCCATCACAGACATCAGTGAAGGAAGACATCGTGAGGAAACCTGGACTTTAATTATAAGTCCAGGTTTCATATTAGTATGAAATCGCCAACCCATCTTGAGCAAGCGTGGTGATCAATGCTCGTCCCTTCTCTGTTTGAGAAGAGGCGTCTGCCCAGCAGTGGGACAGTTTGTAAGCTGGTATTATTACTATTTTATTATATTACTATGTTTTGCCCGCGGCTTCGCTCGCGTTAAATTCGGTATAACACAGTACCTGCTACCTGCAGTTTTGGCCCATGCGCCTTATTGATTTGTAATAGTAACGCTAAGTTTTCCCTATTCTTTCCTCGTTCTCCCTCATATTATTTTTTTTTAATAAAAATTAGCCTATGTCCGTCTCCTGGTTCCCAACTATCTCTGTACCAAAATTCATCAAAATCGGTTTAGCCATTAAAGCGTGAAGAGGTAACAAACAAACTCACTTTCGCTTTTATAATATTAGTAAGGATTACAGATCAGGAAAATGGGTCGGGTGTCGTTGTTGATTACTTGCATTATTAGTCGCTATTTCATTTCAGTGGTCTCCATGACCCGCATGCTATACATACATATATATATCTTCCCTATATTCCTCTAAAAACTCTAGCAACAGTGTAGCAAATCCTGTGTTTGTTCTAATGATTAACAAGTCACGCAACCATTCGCGCCAGTTTCAACAACTCCATACAAGTTAATTCCGCGCGGGATTCACTTTAGTTTCGTCAGTTTTGCTGTTAACTCAAATTTGCTCATTGCTTAGCAAAATACATAGTATTGTGTTATTTTATGGCAAATATTCATCACTCTTCGCGATAATGCGTCTTGTTTTTACCAACAATCATAAGAAACAACTTTTACCAAACATGTCTTCTACCGCAAAAATATTTTTAAATATGCATGCACACCACGAATCATATTCATGCAGCCTTAAGCGACAGACATATCGAATTTTAAATAAGATTCAAAATTCCCGCTCAAATGAGCACCTCCTATAAATCATGACAGCTAAAAGGAATCGCGGTTCAAATTTCGAATTTAGAAAAAAAAATGTGATGCGTTCGATATAGGGTTGCTATATTGGCAATTTACTTTTCCCAGAAATATTTTTGCGTAGCCTTTCAATATGGGGAAATGATATTCATATTTTGTTGGAAATTTTACTTGTGGTTAGATTGTTGGTATATTGGTCTACCGGAAATGGTATGCCTTCATGAATATAGTAATAGTTGTCCGTAAATATCCTACGTGACTCAAAAAAGGATGAAAAGGTTACCTGGAAAGGCCTTTACCCAAAATTAAGGCAGGGAATATTTTTTTTAAAATTAAATAATAACACTTCAAGATTCCAGTAATTATATCCACGCTTGTTCCTTGCGTTGCTTTTTGTACTGAGGTATTTGACGAGTAACTAACTACGTATAATTAGTGTTACAGTATGTAGGTTACTCGTTAGAATCCGAAAGGAAACTTAATATGAAACCTTGAAGTGATGCACGACCGACACACAACACTAACGTTCACGTTTAAATGGGTAATGTTCCGCAGACTCCGCCATTATCTGCAAACACTATAATAAACCGTTTCCCTCTGTTAAACTTTAACTAGTGCAGTACTTTAAACCAAGAAAACTTTAAAAGATTTCAAATGATCACCATCATCTTCCTGCCCTGTCTTATTTAATTTGGGGTCGGCGCGACACGTTTTTTTCTTCCGATCAAATCTTTATAGCATGTCTTCTTCTTTCATACTTCTTTACTACTCATCATTTTAGCAGTCACCTCCAATCTAGCCATAGCATCCTTCACACATTCCATCGGTTATTTGGCCTTATAAGGGTCATCCTCTATTATTATAGCCATCCAAACTCAAAAGTTTCCACACGATTTCAAATGTCGATCAGAATTCAGCAAAGCAATAAAAAAAAATCTGTGCGTTCGAAGTTCGAAATCAAAACCAGCCAGCCCTATTGGATTGCCTTCGCGTGGCTTCGGCTCCACTCGGGCCCCGCGACGTGTCCCGAATACGTGTGTTCGTAATAAAAATCTGGCCGAACGGTGTCGCGCTTTCGTGCTGGTTCGCACGACGTATCCAATTTTATGGTTCCTGATTTGAAAAATTATGGAAGTGACTTGATTTCCTTTTCAATCGGTTTTGGTGTTTGTCTTGTTTGTTGAGGATATTGCTGATTTATAGAAAACTAGCTTTTGCCCGCGGCTTCGCTCGCGTTAAATTCGGGGTAACACAGTTCCTCTTGCGCCTTATTGATTTGTAATAGCAACGCTAAGTTTTCCCTTTTCTTCCCTCTTTCTCCCTCACATCCCACTTTTTTAAAATAAAAGTTAGCCTATGTCCGTCTCCTGGTTCCCAACTATCTCTGTACCAAATTTCATCAAAATCGGTGTAGCCATTAAAGCGTGAAGAGGTAACAAACAAACAAACAAACAAACAAACAAACAAACAAACTCACTTTCGCTTTTATAATATTAGTAAGGATTTATGGGAGATTTTACTTTTTAAATGTCGTCACAGTTAGTCTTACTAAAGGCGATCCCTTCGTCTTATCAAAGGCGATCCTTTCGCTTTTTGCAAGACAATCTTTAAAACCCAAAAACTGGGTTTTCACTCTGCCGAAGATACCCTGATCTTCGGCTCAAACTAATTGGAGTTCCAGACTGATGCAGAACTGGCAAAATGTGTGGTTACTAAGACACATCTGTACGGAGAAAATAATATTAGTAATCATGTAATGTTATTATTATAGTAAAGATCAGAAAAGTCAAAAAAAAATACTAATTAAAATAATTAGCGAAATGTGAGTGTACCTTATAGGTCAACTCTGTCAAACCCTCCAAGAGAAATATGATCAAGTTTTGTTTTGACTAGAATAAAATCACACGAAATACCGTATCAAAAAAAAGCTACGAAAAATATGCAAAAAAAGTAAGAAAAGCGAAAGTTAAAGTCATGCTCAGTCGTGATTCATGATGCGCTTACGCTTCTAAAATAAAATTTTTTAACCTAAAAGTTAAATAACATGTTAATTTACGATCACGATTGTACACGGAGTAATAAGCGTATGGAATGCTGAGAAACTTTTGTAAAGTGAATACTAATAAAGTACCAGTTTGTTTTCACGCCTACGCTGTTCTTCCATACTAAAGCACGAGTATTAATACTGAAAACATTATAATTTTGTTACCAAATATTTTTAAAAGAGTGACCATATAGTTTCTAGTCAGTCTCAATAAGAAAAATCAACTACACTACTGCGTTCCACTACCTTTATGAGTAAACTACAAAGTAAACGCAGTAAGTTACATTCATGAACAAAGTACGCATGTGGATGCTAAATGTGCTGGAACAAGCACTTTGCATGCAACACTCATACTATAGATTACCTTCTATCATAACCGGAGTAATATATCTCCTACGCGACCATCGATAGCGCCATTCGCTTGCAAATTGGCACTCCATTTATTACTTATTCGTGTCTCTGTGTGTGAATAATCTACGAAACTGATGATATCATAGCATTAGTATGAACTGCCAGCTATTCGTCTGATGTTTTATGCAAGCATTGACTACAATGCATATTTTTGCATAATTCACTGTAAATGTTCGTAATAAACTGTTGACCGCATTGTAGGGTGCATATGATTGACGAGTTTCTGGATAAAATTACACACTTTCATACGAAATAATATTAAAATTCGGAACATATTGTTTGGTATAATTTTTTTTTTTTTTTTTGTAATTTCTTTCTTTTTTCGACTAAACATTATCAAACAGAAATTATTATTTTCAAAACGCTTTGTTTTTATATCAATCCAAATTTAAAGACATCATTTTCCTCACCCAATAGCATATCTAATAATATAAAATTTTCGTGTCACAATGTTCGTTCCCATGCTCCTCCGAAACGGCTCGACCGATTCTTATGAAATTTTTCATTCCGAAGTTTTAAGAGGGACCTGAGCAGCGGGTGAAACCGTTGGGCACGCAAGTCAGCGCGTGAAGTTGTGTTAGTTACACTATTTATAACTTCAAAAAGGCTGAACAGATTTGGCTGAAAATTGGTGGGGAGTTAGCGTATAACCATGAGACGGACATAGGTTTTTATTTTTACTTTGACTTTTTATCCCTTTAAGTAAGTTAGCCAAACTAAATAAATAACAGGACGAATTCACAAATACTCGAAATGACAGTCGCCCTACCCAAGACGAACTGGAATGACTAACTTTATAAGATAAACACTAACGTTTAAAATTCTTAAGAAAAAACACAAACTCCGGATTCTAAATAAACATTGACTGATCTCTGAATCACTGAAATGACAACTAAACGGTCGTTTTCCTTATTAAAGAGCAGCGACATTTAAAATGAGTAATAGTCGATTCCTGTAATGTGCATAAAACTTTCTTAAACGTTTTCTTTTAAACAAATATTTAAGTTTGTCGTGTGATTCATGATAAATACTTCCAATTAGCCATGTTGAAAAGTCAGAGAGACCGTTGAGAGACCGTTTTTAGAGTACCATACTTCAAAAAGATAATACGGAATCACTTTTTTGCAGGTCTGTCTGTCTGTCTGAAGACCCTATATCTCAGGAACGCGTGGAGATATCGAGTTAAAATATTAAAGCCATAGAAAATACGGAACCCTTATTGGATCACTTTGTTGTCCGTCTGTCTGTCTGTCTGAAGACCCTATATCTCAGGAACGCGTGGAGATATCGAGTTAAAATATTAAAGCTATATACTCAAGTCTGTGGTCCCTTAGAGCTGTGCAAAAACCAAAGCTCCAAGTCTACGCAGTCAAAAGTAAGGTAAGTGTTTAAGTCTAAAATTGGTACGGAACCCTTGGTGCGCGAGTCTGACTCGCTCTTGACCGGTTTTTTAAACCTGAATTAGTCTGCACTGATTCTGTTCGATGTGACCAGATGGTAAGTATTTACTCACGGGTTGACCACTGAAAATCAGCGCTGTGCAGTGGGCTCTTATAACACAGCGTCATGCTGAGTGGAAATCATTCACTCAACTCTTTAGTCACTTTGTGCTATGAAAAAATCAACTCTCTAAGTCTACGGAGTCAAAAGATATGACGTAAGTTTGTACGGAACTCTCAGTGAGCGAGTCTGACTAGGTCTTGTCCGGTTTTATCAGAAGTGAGTCATAAGTTCATAACATGAGAGGTTGTATTCAAGTAGGTTCGAGAAAGTTGCGGTTAAACTAATGACCAATGTCGATGATATGAGAGTTGTGCAAGGGACAAAAGTTAGAATTCATATGTGATAGATAGATAGATAAATTTGATGCAACCAAAGACACAATACAAGAATCAACACAGACAACATGAAGCTGAGAGAAAAATACATAGATTAGAAAAAATAGAAGTTAAATTAGACACATCACATACATTTACCGTCGCCCACTCTGGGCGGTGTGTCTCAAGGTTGCACCAAATAGGACTCAAGCTCATCATAATGTCAGGTAGAATACCTTACGCTAAAATTCTGCTGAATCCCGCTAGTGACACAATGAAAATTTCGATTGCATTAATATGAATACATAAGATTTTAATGCATGAATTTACTGGTATGTCCTAACATAACGCTTGTTATTTCTGAAGGGCATAGGTGTACTTGATAATATACCCAGCTTTTTTTTGCGTTACGTTGCTCCACACTAGGATTTTCCCCCGTATCGTGTGGGTGCGTTTACAAACATTAAAACTCACATACACAAAAAGCCAGACCCGATACAACTACCTGTAGGTCATATAAATATTTGTTCCGTGCGGGAATCGAACCGACATACATGCAGCGCAGCAGTCGATCGCTCAGCCACTGCGCTAATCGTTTCGTAGTTATGTTTAAATGTCATGTAGGGGACGAGATAATTGACTACTACTGAAAAATGGTTGATGGAAAAACCCAGGTTTCTCACATATAAATCTATATTTACAGATAGAGACACATCATCATCGCCTTAGCCTTTTCCCGACTATATTGAGGTCGACTTCCAGGCTCACAGGATGCAGATGAATACCAGTAGTTTACATGGAGCGACTGTCTATCTGACCTCCACAACCCAGTTAGTACTGGGTAATACGATACCCCTTGGTAAGACTGGTTGTCAGACTTTCAGGACACTGAATATCTATAACGACTGACAAACATCAACACATGACAGCTGGATCGACGGTTTAGCGCTTTACGAGGCACGGAGGAAACTAGGCATGTTATGGGTGGTCACCCAACCACGGACCAACCTAGTAGCAACCCAAAAGTCGACCTGAACCTGCAGCTATTATTTAGCCACATGTGCACAAGTGATTAAAATAGTGATGTATCTAAATGTTGATGGATGGAGAGGGAGAGGAAGGCCAAAGAAAAGATGGATGGATTGTGTAAGGAATGATATGAAGGAGAAAGGAATAAATGATGCCGTGACGTCTGACAGGAGTCTGACGTCTGACGCATGGAAGAAGAAAACGTGTTGCGACGACCCCAAATAGAATGGGACAACGGCAGGAAAATGATGCAATGATGATAAGCCTCACATATATATGTAGATAGATATCTATAAACACGTATACACATATCATATTATAGTAAATAATAATACGCCTACTGAACCCTCCATCAGAATGCAACATCAACATTGTACAGTCATCCACAAATTACTCTATAATAAAACACATAAATAATTCCGTCGAGTACACTCGCGTGCACATGTGGTTAAAGGTCGGCGCAGACAAACAATTTGCTTTTTACTATTGTAGATGCGACTTGGCGGAATCAGAATAGTCATTGAGTAGTCCGTTGAAGTTTTAAACAGGTAACCTATGCCTAATGCCCGGTTCCAATAAACAATTCGTTTTGCTTACGAATAGTTGTATTTTGACATGCGTCTCATATAACTTAAGTCAAAAAACTACTATCCGTAAGCGAATCGTTTTTTGAACCGGGCGTAAGGCTCTCAAAGATGATAAAAGGAATGGCTGAAATCATACTATATTATATCATCAATTATCATACAATTTCTTTAAAAAAAAATGAAAAAGTTGCTTTATTAGCCCCTCACTAACATTTAGTAAACCATACTGCAAATCTTGGTGAAAATTCTATGCACCATATTCATTTCTAGCCATCAAATAAAACATTAGGTAAGTTCATTCATGTACTGACTAAAACCCACCCATCTTCATTCTTTTGCCCTTTATGTTCCGGGGCCGCGGTATCTTTTTCGAACAACCCGCAACCCCGGCAGGCGGTGGCCATCACAGGCCCCTCTGCTTTTACTGACATCTCTTTGAGGCGCGCGTGGAACACTAACGGGCCGTCGACACGGCGATACCAAGGCCCTTGGTGTCACCTTGGATAACGGTTCCCCTCTAAAAAGACGAAACATTTGTCTTGGCGGTGTGTGTTTAAAGTGTACACCAGACTTTATAACCGTACGCATTTATTCCTCAGTCCGTTTATTTCAGTTAATTTCCATCCGAATCCGATACTGTTTCAACTCATTACGCAGTACAGACAACAACAAAAAGGTAGGTTTCGCGCTTTACCGCTAAATACGTATTTAGCGCTTTCGTGCGCGGATGTACCTACGCGGGTAGGGTTGCCCTTTTGGAAAGACGATGCCAATAAATGTATAGTATTGATGACACGCGGGTCTACAGGGCACAGTAACTTGAAAGAACAATGATTTCAAACTTGGCGCCTCAGTAACTACTATACAGTGTAAAATAATCTATCCAAAAATGATCTAGATACACAGTTATTGGAGTACCAAAACTAGCATTATCCTTTTACGAATCCTGACCGTAAAACAATTCTAATCCATACTTAATGTTATTTTTTTGTTTATTTGTAACGTCTTCACGCCTACATGGCTAAACCGATTTTGATGAATTTTGGTACAGAGATAGTTGGGACTCTGGAGACGGACATAGGTTATTGAAGTGAGAAATGAGGGAGAAAGAGAGAAGAAAGGGGAAAACATAGCTTTGCTATTTCAATAAATAAGGCGCAAGGACAAAATTATAAGTAGCAGGTACCTGCAAATCAGGAAAGGGTAACTGTGTTACCCCGAATTAAACGCGAGCGAAGCTGCGGGTAAAAACTAGTTTTAAATATTTTTATTTATTTTTCAAAAAGTTTCGAGCAAAATGGCGGATATAGACGGATTAAAGAAGTATGGCAACCCTAAACGGGAGTATAAATGCATTAAAGGGCAGTGTACATGAATGGCAATGTCTCTATTTTAGTGGACGTGACTAAATTGAATTATATTGTGGCCAGCGCGAAATGGTTTATAAATGGAAAATAGACTCGAGAGAATTCTTGTTGGTTTGAAGTTTGAGATGTACACGTATTTGATATCCCTGTAGAATATTGAAAGAGGAATTATTATTGGAATTGTCTAGAGTGGGTACATGTTTCCTTTGATAAATGGGAAAAACCTATTTTGGAATACATTTTTGATATCAATGAACTACAGCGTTTGTGAAAAAATGTTAACTTGTATAAAATCTATTAAAATGTGTACGTAAAGACATATTAAAACGGGGACACAATAAGCTATAATAAAGGACAATGCCAGAAATTCTATAGAGCTTTGACCCATCAAATAAAAGTTGATGTACAAGCATGCCAAATGTAGCATTCTATTGCTGCTATATTAGTGTTATCTAAAAACATGTATAAATGCCTTTAGAACTTGCGGTTTCTGTTAAATCTAAGAAAAAATATTACATTTAGGTTAGGTACCTCAAGTTGAGGTTAATTGCAGTTATAATTGTAGAAATAATTAAATAAGTGCTGTATATTGTTAAAATGCTATCCTAGGGTGTTTGGCTATGAAAGGAAGGAATGACGTAGTAATACACAACCATAGTAATAGTAATACTTTTGACTTAGGTCATAACATCCTGACTGTTGATCGGTAATAAAATAAAACAAGTTATAAAAGTGATTTATTAATCTTCAAAAGTTATTAAAACATTATCAAGAAAACCTGCGGGCTGATCAATATTGTCTTGATGACGTGCATAACCAAGGTACCATATAATAGTCATAACATGGCAACAACAACCAACCGTTCTATTACCCACAATACAATTGCAGCAATATCCTAATATAGAGTCGATTGCACAGCTACTGTTAGGCTCTCTATCAACTAGGATATATGTGAAATAGTGTCTTTGGCCAATGTGCCTAGACTTTATTCTGCCTCTTATTAAAAATGGGTAGTTTCCTCCAATATGTGACACCATTTCATGAGAGTGCTCCACTTCTGGACACACCTCTATTAAATACAGCCCACTTTCGCGAATATGCTCTCCGTAGTAGGAACGCGCCTGTTTAATCTGATATGGCCCTAAAGCTATTAAAACCAATTCACTATAGGTTAATAAAGGAAACTGCTGCAGTTGTGGTAGATTTCCATCAATCCTAGAAAACATTGTTCTACGTCTATTTAAATTAAATTCCTGTACAAATCGGGCTAAATGATTTGGCTCATTTAAAAAACGCAATGCTCGAGATATTATTTCTTGAGCATCTGGCCGGTCGTGAATCAGTGGATGAAAACGATTAATCAAAGCCGCTGCAATTCGAAAATCATCCATTAAATGTAACGAGGCCCTGTTAAAAAAATCTTGTCTAAATAGCTTGAAGTCACGTTTGAAACGCCCATTCACAACTTCCACTACCCATCTGCACAATGTTACACAGCGACTTTTATTGGCTTGCAATGTCGTTAATTGTGTTTCTCCTTCATCCACTGATTCAGGCTTAAAGACTTTATAGCCGTAAGATTCTAGAAATGGTATGCAATCTCGAAATCCTCTGTCCAAAATAAAAACATCATCTGATCTAAAAAAAGACCTCATAGGCCCATTTTCATTTTCAAACAAATGCTTCATTATTTCAGAATCTGTTTGTGTTGCTGCGTATGGACCTGAAACATCGATGATGTATCCATCACAGGCAACTATGAGAAATGGCTTTATTAAATTGTCATACTTGTGCAGACTATAAGTTCTTTTCTGGTAAAGGTAGTTGCTACTTTTTTGAATAAAAATATATGTACCATCACAAATAGCAATAGCAGGCATTTGTTCTACTGAAATATTTGGGCTACCAAATAGATTATTTGGTATTAATAAATTCCGTTGAGCTACCTCTTCTCTAGTAGTATGTTGCAACCCAACTTGATTAGGAACAAAATGATTTATAAAGTAGCAACGCATCTTTTTTAAATAAGACTCTAGTGTAGACCGTGGCATATTGTAAAGAGTTGATAGTCTGTTATCGCTATCACCAGTTCTCAGTTTTGTCAGATATATTGCTAAACATGTTTTCCCGTTGCCAACAGTTCCAAGTACAGGTATTTCATCATACAAAGCTAGAAATTCTAACACATTAAGACCTGTCCAATAGTGACAAATGTGATTAGGCATCTCATGTACATTTTCAAAATCCATTAAGTCTGCATTTCTTTCCATAATACGAATTAAATCCTCTATTTGTTGAGATGTAAAGCTACTGGTTAAGTTATTATTGTTAATCAACAATGACCATTCGTTGCCATATAAATGAGTTTCACAGACACGGGTGTGAATTGGCACATATAAATGATATTGCTTAAGAAGCATGACCTTAATTAGCAAAGGAATTAAGTGCCCAGATTGATTAGCACAGCCTTCAAAAATACAATGCCTAGAAGTATTTGCTGCACGTTTATAATGTGGTAAAATAATATAAGCTCGACTTTCAGCAGGTTCCATTGGAACCTGTTGTTCTTGAGTTGAAGGTAGGGGTGGTGGCACTGGTATTTCTTGATGAGGCACCGGCAATGGCTCTGGATAAACTTGTTGATTTGCAGCATGTGCATCTGTGGCTGGTTGTCCTCTTACAACATCTTGTGATTGTTGGCGATTAGCACGCATCCAACACAGATGGCATACAAATGCATATCTTGATATCACCTACAAGTAAATAAAACATTTGAATATGTTGCAAATAACTTATTTAAAGTTATTTTTCAACAATTTTTAAAAAGGTAGCCTAGTGTTTCTAAGTTAATATAGACCATATTATATGAGGGCCAGTTGTGACGAAAAATGATATTGGTCACCATTTTGCGTTGCAGGGCCACGGTGTTCTGTTAAGACAATCCTGCGACCCTTGGTAGTTAGCTTAACAGTTTACAGACACATTAGTTCAGTGATTGATGTGAATCATATTGTGTCACGGGACAGGGAAAGTGGTTAATACATTACTACTGACCTCATTGTGAATATCCCATGAAAGTATAGTAGCTATTAATGGATCACTGGCTTCTACTGTATGATATCTCACACGTCTTCTTGTTTCTGAAACAGATCGTCCACATCCAAGACAAACATGTGTGTGACCTACATCTCTTTCAGCATTCAGATTCCCATTTCTACAATGCTGGTCTAGCCGCAAAAAGCACTCTTGACAGATTACAGCTTCTGGTGGAAGCTGTAAGTTAAGAAACATATATTAGTATATAGTCGAGATAAACAAGTTCATTTATTATATCCACACAATCCCCAAAAGATAAACTTGACTATTTTGCCTATTATACCAGTTATTTAAGATACTTTTAGGTAGGTAGGTTTACTATTTTATTCATATTTTGTTGCATTAGTTACAAGCCAAGCAAAACCGCATGTGGTACAATCATTACTAGTAAGGATTTTTCACTATGGTCAAATACGATCAATAAATAACGTAGTATCTACATACCTGTTCCAACGATTTCCATCTAGCGAGAAGAGTTTGCAGTGCAGATTGTATTGTAGACACAACATGTCTTAGCATCCTGTCGACGCACAAGTGACAATTTATGCACCTCAACATCGTTAACCAAGTCGCAAGCAGTGATCAGAATCCGTCGCAAGTAGCACAAAGTCGGCGAGTAGGCGAGATCGAGTCCGTGTACAAAAGCAAAATCGTCGTGAAATTATAATAGTAGATTACAGAGAGAGATTAGGGAGCGTAAAAAACAAACAACACAGCGAATGTCAATGAATGTCATTTTGACATATAAGCATTGGCGCGCCAAGGACGTTTCGTTACACGTAATCACTAACGCTCAAATGCCAAAAAAATATTAGAATATACATTCATAATATATTAAAAACATTATTTTCATTAACTGTGTGTATTTAAACCGAATATATAATAAAATCTGTACATAATACATTAATAGATGTCATTTTTTTAAAATTAAATTACTCGTTTTGTTCTCGTGAATGCGTACTAAGTAACGCTGATGGTCGCGATAAAAACAGGAAATAGGAGTTGGGTTTTTGAATTCCTTTTATCACTAACTTTTTATCCGCAAGTGTAACAGATTAACAGTTATGTAACCAAGTGTCCTATTTTCATTGGATAATTTTCATTAATTTACATTTCTTGTAAATTACTGAAGGATGGGGCAGGATCTGGCATTGTCCTTTCCAGTATGACGTGGCTTCGTATTGTATAGATTTCCTGTAAAATGACAGATCCGAATAAATTGGTTTTGTGTAGATTGATCGTCGTGCGTAAATTTTATGTATCTAATACAGTATCTTGTCACTTTTCATGCTGAGATGGTTGTCATTTCTACTCTGTTATCCACAAATTACCTTTCAATGAACGAATTCAAAATTCGAATACAAAATCTATCATAGAACCATAAACACTAAAACGCAAAAGAGTCAGTGTGCTCACAGCCTAACGTTGTCAACGCTAAATAGTGAAGTGCAATGATTTATTCAAACGCCAGATTATTCGAAAACTAAATTTAGCTTTCGAATATAACTAAATTTAGTCATCAGTAGACGCGGTGAATTTTTAAATACATTTAAAAGTACGAATTAAAAAATGTATTTCAAAATGGCCGGCAGTGCTTTTATGCGGTTTTTTATATACAATGTTGGTGTGGAAATGTTCCGGGAATGGATATGTGATGTTGGACATCTATTTTTATTTTTCGAGTGTAGTCAGGCGTGACAACTGGATGAGAATGGACTTTCAGATTGTAACATTGTCGATTGTCATTGTCATTTCATTTAAAGTCAACCCAGCTGTCGTTGATATAAATAATCGTATTTAAAGTTAACGTTAAAAAAAAACGTTAATCTGGAAATAATAGTGCATAGGGTTGTTTTTAGTTAGACGTGTCTAAATTATTTAAGTTCTTCTAGTTAACTTGTTATAGAACAAAAACCATACGAACGACACCTAAAAACTATTCTATTCGCTCACTGATGAAGCAAAAACTAAACGAAGCGCTGAATTTTATTTTTATGAAGATTTTAACTATCTTTGCAACAGTATGTTTGCTGAGATTATATTCTACTTATACTATTATAAAAGTGAAATTTTGTGAGGATGTATGTCAGTATGTTTGTTGCTCTTTCTCGCAAAAGCTACTGAATAGATTTTCATGAAACTTTACAATAATATAGTTACACATAGGCTACAATTCATAAATAAATATTGCATATTCTATCACTACACGAATGAAACCGCGGGGCGCAGATAGTTACTAATAAAACACAACTTTGTGTCATGTTTCAATGAATTTAACAATTTCAATAACCTAAAAATAATAACACGTACCAACCTACAAACAGAAACTTCGAGAATGTCCAGCGCACATTAGCGCAGCACTAACAATGGTAACTACAATTAACGGGAGCAAGCGATCATTACCAAAACAATTGAAACGGTCTCAGATGTGCCGGATGACGTCACGGAAACTATCGGTTCGGCAAAGTTCGGCAACTTGCAGGTGGGAGCAAGTGGCGCTTACACGCGCGCTGACAATCTGACAAACATCCCTAGCGGGTAGGCTAGGAGCTAGGGACTTTTTGTTTAAAGGTGATTTCCATTTTATTTATTCATTAACAATTTACGTTGTGTTTGAAATAATACACAAATAGAGGTGTTTTTTTTTTAAATTACCTCTACATTTACAACATAGCCTGGCTGGGGCACTAGATTCGTATAGTGGAGAACAGGATATTTTGACGCACTAGGGCAGTTCCAGGGTCAAAGTAATTACATTCTATTTAGTCCGTCTTTTAGATTATTCAAAAATAAGGGACACGTATTTTTATTTGTAAATTAGACCAAAAATGACAAAGATATAGCCCATTAGAGTTACTTGTGACGTCACTCGTTGGGAAAAAATGCAGCAACGCGTCATAATATTATTTTTTTGGAAACTAGCCTATTTGGGGCAGACATATGTTCAGTAAATGGTTAAACTTTAGTTGGTTCAGATTTTTAAAGTAAGTTATGCTGTCTTTATAGATTATTTCTGTATGCAAACTAGTGCCATTTGCTGTCATATCTTCTGCTGCAGAGATTCTTCTTTGACGTGTCTTACGTTCCTTATTTGAAATTGCATGCTGAACTCGACTTGTTCGATCGATGATGTTTATTTAATAATTTATCTTCATAACAAATAAATAATAGTTTATTATTGCAAACAGAGAGAACGCAAATCGTTACGCACGATTTGAACTCTTGAACTTAAGAAGCTACTGCTATTACATGTAATAAAGTCTGTCTAAGAGTGATTGTTTTTTGCTGTCAGAAGCACAACCAAATAAAAATGAGTAGCTTTGTTTTTTACTGCGTTTTTATAGAGACTGTCGGTGACTTTATGCCACTGTAATCACGGTAGGTTTTTATCTATATGATACTAATGTTATAAAAGTTTGTTTTGAATGTTGGAATTAACATCCAAAACTCTCATCCCCCGTAAGGTCCTGGAGTCGATTTCCGGGTCCGGGAAAGTGTCTTTAGATTTTTCAATCGGGAATTTCTAAGTTGCAACCACGGGAAATGGATTTGTACCCAGATGGTGGCAATAAACTCACCCCTTATTACACAAACTGGCGAAATAAGTGTGTAATATTAAGTACACCTTTGCCTTGCTCTTCATTATTATAAGACCTACCGTGATTATTAAAATAGACGAAGTCGCGGACAATCATATTATTGTTTAATAACTAATATACTATATATATCCTTATCAAACCATTTGACAATTCTACATTTCATTACAATACATCTTTCATTATAAACCTACTTAAACTTTTAAGATGAAGTATTATTTTCGCACTCCATCTCCTACACTACAGCTTGCACCTACATGTCCCGCCGGAGTTTCGCTCGTGTCTCACAAACTACCCAAATGTGTTTATCATGCAACAAATTTAGTTTGCCTTTGAAAATGCAATAAACTTTTTATATTCAGTTTCAATTTCAAAACGACTTGGGAACTATTTTCAAAGAATAATGACTGTTTTTAGGGTTCCCACCTCAAAAGGAAAAAACGGAATCCTTATTGGATCAGTTTGTTGTCCGTCTGTCTGTCTGTCAAGACCATTTATCTCGGGAACGCGTGCAGGGTATCGACTTGAAATTAAAACCATAAACTCAAATCTGTGGCCCCTTTGAGCTGTGAAAAAAATCAACCCTCAAAGTCTACGCAGTCAAAAGATATGGCCGTTTATGTCGCAAGTTTGTGCGGAACCCTCGGCGCGCGAGTCTTACTCGCTCTTGGCCGGTTTTTTTATTAGTTGAGTTTAAGGCATTATAAATGGAAAGACATTTTTTAGTAGTAGCGACTTGGGACTCGTGAATAAGGTCTAAAGTATTGTGCGAAAATCTGAGAAAAATATAAAAAGAAAGTTGAAAAAAAGCTATAATTCAGCAATAAAATGAGACTTTCGTGCTTAACAATAAATTGTATTGTACAATGAGATGCAGATGACATTCATCTTAATAGATAAATACTGTTGAACTGAGCCATTTTGCTGATATTTACATCTTAAATAGAAATACAATGAATAAATCAACTTATCAACATACCAGACTTTGGCAAAGGTACAAAACTTATTAAGAATTTATACGCAGCGAATAGAACATAATGCCTAAAACTTTTTAACTGAAATCGATAACACATCATGGCCCATCCCAATTTGTCCCGCTAAAATATGTATCAATTTTTATTGCAGTCCCCACACTAGCAAAAACTAAAGCACACACCACACTAAAGATAAGGCACGGTCTACACTCAAACTTTAATTAATTGGAACCGTATATAGTCGGTTATGCAAGGAAAAAACGGTCAGTACGTGACCTAAGGGCGGTGGAGTGTGTGCGGTTTTATAGTTATTTGTCGATCGTGTGTACGTAGCCCAAATACCCTTTCGCAAGTAAGTGATGCTCTTGGTTGATAGACGATCGGGAGGTTGTTTGGATTTCTTTAGTGGTATGCAAGAATCAATTTCGGGATTTCTAAATGTATGTGAAATATCGCCTTGGTGTCCGTGGATAGGTGACTACGTATTAAATGCCGAGTTTCTTCCGTGACTCAGAAAGCACGTTAAGTCGTTGGTCCCGACCGTCATTTGCAGATATTTGACAGTTGTTTCAAGTTATCGATGGCTCAAAGGTCTGAGAAGCAATCTTACCAAGGTTTATCATATTACCCAGTTCGTACTGGGTGGTGGTGGTCAGATTGCAGTCTCACTATGTCAAATATAGGTATAGATAGACTGGGAGCCGACTCCGATTTTAGCTGCCTCATTGGTCGAAGGTTGGTAAGTAATTTTCAGTGGGGTCCCGATACCATAAAGTAATTTAATCGAGGTCCAAAAAATTACACATACTGTTTTATTTTTTTCGTATAGGACTTCATTAAATAGCTTCACAGCTCTGGTCAGAGTGGAAAAGAATCAGACTTTTACAGACCAAAACCCATCCATGTTTCTTCTTTTGTCCTTTATGTTCCGCAGCCACGGTATCTCTTTCGACAACCCGCAACTCCGGCAGGCAATTGGCCCTGGCAGGCCTCTCTGCTTTGCTGACATCTCTTTGAAGCGCACGTGGAACAAGAACAAGGTGACTAATATTGCTTTGTTATTTGATACTACTGTATACTGAGAATGATTCCTGGATTGAGGAATGTATTTTGTTAGTTTTGTCACAATGGAATGTTAACATTCCAATGTCTATATAGCGTTTGTTTGGCAGGAAGTATGGCTATTATCCTTAACAACACCATAAAAGATTAACTGCCCACTACTGAGAATTTGACGGCACGGTTGGCGCAGTGGTTGAGTGATCGACTGTTGCGCTGCGTGTCGTGGGTTCGATCCCCACACGAAACAAATATTTGTTTGACCTACAGGTAGTTGTTTCGGGTCTGGCTGTTTGTGTATGTGGGTTTAAATGTTTGTAAACGTACCCACGATACAGGAGAAATTCCTAGTGTGGGGCAACGTTTTTTATGTTTATTTCTATAGGATTTTTTGGGTAGATAAAATGTAGTTTTATTTTGTTTGTCTTTAAAAAACAACTCAAAAACCAAGCTTCTGGTATTCTTTCTCAACAAACCCTTTTAATCCGCTATTTTCGGTTTAGAACACGTCACATGAAGTCACATCTGCCTAGCTTTTTCCCAAGTTTGTTGGGGTCAGCTCAGGGAGTACTGGGTAATACGATACCCCTTAGGCCCTTGATCCTTGACTGGTTGTCAAATTTTCGGGACACTGACTCATGAAACGTCTATGAATATCTAACAAAAATTTTATTACGCCAGAAATATACCATTTACTAAGATAAATAGGGTAACACCAAAATGAACCACCAAAAAGTTTCTAACACAACCTTTCGCAACTCAACCGCAAAGATACCGTCACTCAAAAAAAAAAGCACACAAAAGTTACAAAAGCCATATGACTAATGGTCTACAGTCCCATGATACGTGGACAGACAACACGACTGATTAACGACTAAGTTCCTGAGATCACAGCCTCCACAGATGGACAGATAAGGCTAACAGGTTCGCAGCTGTCAAAGTGACAGTTAAGAACGTCAGTATCAGTCGTTGAGATGTCGTGACTGAGTGCTGAAGTGTGTAGCAATTGTTTTGACATGAACCCAACTCTTAACTTAGGAAATCTTTAAAAAAAGTGTTGGTGTTTTAGATAAAACTTTCTAAATTGGAATGAGGTTACTAGATATCATATCCTTTATTTTGTACACCATAAAAATTACAAGAACGTAAATTATGGACGTTTCTTAAGATTTTCAACGATCTTTGCGAAAGGCGAGCGAGGAAACTGTCTCTTGTAAGCTTTCACATTCAAAAGGTGCTGATTATCAGCCTAATTTGAATAAATGACTTTTGATAGAACACTTGTTTTTGTCAGAAAATATGCATGCAGAAACATAACTATAAAAATTCATCAAATAACTTCCTTATTTAATAATTTCCAATCTGCAATAAAAAGTGTACCTAAGTGTGTACCGCGGCCCCGGAACGGAAAGGGCAACAGAAGGAACATGGGTGGGTTTTAGTCAGTATAAGTCTGACATGCCCCCCCGCTCCGCCCAGAGCGGGGGAAGTCATTAGATGATATCCCATCCGAAAAAAAAAAAAAAAAAGTGTGTATACAGGTCTTACATTCTACAAAAGCCTATCATTTCTATGTCAGCAATTTTCAATGTGTCAACACATAACGTAAGAAATAGATTATTACACACATGTAGTACATAATGTTTATATATTGGTCACGCTTTTCCTTTCACCGCGGCATTGGAGCAAAAAAAGGGTAAACACATACCAGTTCTGACAGGTTGATAACCTATATGTCGGGAAAGCGATTAAGTTTTATATTCTTGTCTGTGATGATTTATTATTATAAGCCTATATTGTCTCCCGGCACTCGTGGGAGCTCGTGGCTAAATAATAGCAGTCGCTCAGGTCGATCTTTAGGTAAAGCCGCGCTTGCCTAGGTTGGTCTGTGGATGGGTGACCACCCGTTGCATACCGAGTTTCCTCCGTTCCTCGGAAAGCACGTTAAGCTGTTGGTCCCGGCTGTCATTTGTAGATCTTCTGACAACGTTATGGAGGTCGGATAGGCAGTCGCTCCATGTAAAATATTGGTATTCAGGTCCAGTCTTACCGGGTGCAGCACCCGGTAAGATTGTGTTTGTGATTGTGTGGCGAGTTTCGAGAACAATGTTTTTTTTTGTAAATATACATAGTTTGGTTTTATATTTACGGAATGATTTTATTGTTTTTAGCTAAGATTTTTTATGTTCCAAATAGCAGTATCTATTTGGCTTAGTTAGTTAGATGCGTATTTGCCTATAATTATCCGATGCCTTTTTTAAGATACCGCTTTTGAGCTTGGCGCAGCGGTCACTAAACTATTGGCCCTGTATGAAACCAAAGAGACCTTATCTTAGCATAAAAAGAAATCACATGTGTCGTGTGGATTGCCTACAGTTATGGCAGCAGTGTTGGTCTCCGCCCAGAGCAGGAGGAGTCATGTTTTATTTATAAGTAACTGTTTTTTTTTCGGATGTGTCAAATGAATCCTCCCGCTCTGGGAGCGTGCCTCAAAGAGATGTCAGCAAAGCAGAAGGGCCTTCCAGGGCCACCGCCTGCCGGGGTTGCGGGTTATTCGAAAGAGATACCGCGGCCCCGGAACGTAAAGGGCAATAGAAGGGACATGGGTGGGTTTTAGTCAGTACAAGTATGAAACTCCCCCCGCATTCCCCCAGGGGAAGTTATTTGATGATTTCCCATCAGCAAAAAAAAACTTTTACTGACTAAAACCCATCCATGTTCCTTCTATTGCCCTTTACGTTCCGGGGCCGCGGGTTATCTTTCAAACAACCCGCAACCCCAGAGAGTTGTTTTTGTCTTGGAAGTCTTCTTTTACAGCATCTATTAAGTTCAAAGAGCATGTGACAGTTTCCATCATAGTCGTGTCGTGTGTCATAAAATAAAAATCGTAAGCCTGCCATTCATTGTTTTAGTAACAAGATAATCGCATTAGTCGAGTTACCGAGAGTCGGCATGCCCATTAATCAACATCTACGCACAAGAGCTGGTGTATGGGACAGGAGGTAAGCGTGTTAGTATAAAAAAAATACGTGTGGCACTCGGGGACTGCCGCGGTAAGGCTATTGCATAGCATTTTTTATCAACTTATGCAATAAATAAAAAAATTGGTTGTTTGTAAAGTAGGTTTACGATCGAGATGTTTACGTGATAACGTCTTATTGGTGATATAAGTTATCACCAGTAGTGACATCTAAAATGAAATTAAGTACTAATTTAAAGTTTTTTTTTCGAGCCAAGTAACAGATGGCGCTACCATCTTTATGAAATGTCGCTCGTGAGGTTTTGGTGTGATACAAGTTTCTGAACATGTCACCCGACTAAAACGATTTTAAAGACGTTATCACGTCAAAACAATCTAAATAAAATATTTAAAAAGTACTTCCAATGAAAAGAAGTCGCAAAAAGAAACATTTTTTTGTCAACTTATGCAATAAATAAAAACAATCTAAATAAAATATTTAAAAAGTACTTCCAATGAAAAGAAGTCGCAAAAAGAAAAACAAGACCTTGGGTTTGATCCAGCGTAATGTCGATTGACTATCCGATTCTCTACCAAACACGCTATTAGATAGAACATTAGAATCGGGATTGAAATAACTGACCGTATTGTGTAAACGATGTTAGACAAGCCACACCTCCGTGCCCGTCGGAGTGGGGAGCGTCATTTTTTTCTTCGTTACGGAATTTCTGGATTCGGTCCCCGCGCTCAAGGCCCGCGATAGAAGCTATGCAATAGCTTAAAAAAACGCTGCTCAACGCTAGGATTTCTCCTGTATCGTGGGTGCGTTTACAAACATTTAAACTCACATACACAAACAAACACAAAGAATAGTAGTATGAAAATGCAAAGAATATTTTTTTAAACGGAACCCTATTTTTAAGACTCCGCTGTCCGTCCGTCTGTCCGTCTGTCACCAGACTGTATCTCATGAGCAGTGATAGTTAGACAGTTGAAATTTTCACAGATGATGTATTTCTGTTGCCGTTATCAAATACTAAAAATACAGAATAGGTTTTAAATCGATACCTCCACGCGTTCATGAGATAAAGGGTCTTGACAGACAGACAGGTAGGACGGACAATAAGTGATCCAATAAGGGTTTCCATTTTTTCTTTTGAGGTAGGGAACCCTAAAAAAGCCATTATTAACTTAAAATATCTGAGTCTCCAAATAGATTAAGTTATTCCCTTATCTCTTGTATTTTGGTTTATATCTTTATAAAAATGTTTATTTTCACACTAAAGCTTACTACAGCTGTCATTGGCTTAGAGGCTGTGAACTTTTAAATCCTAAGCTCATTTTACGGTGGCTGGTAAGTGCAACAGGATTTTTCAAGCTCAATTACGTTCGGCGACATTTTTGGAGAGATTTTCCTTGTAACTTGGACTTTAGTGGAATCCAAAGGGTTGCTGATATTATTTGAGAAAACAAATAGAAACTGTCTTGGCAAAAACTCGAATTTTTTTCCTTTTAAAACGTTATTTAGATCATCAGACACATCAACAACGTTGATATTTGTCCTTCGAACCGCGGTTTATTAAGTACTAGCTGGCGCCCGCGGCTTCACCCGCGTGATATCAAAAAAAGTATCCTATGTTTTATTCCAGACTATAATATACCTCTGTGCCAAATTTCATCAAGATCCGTTAAGCCGTTTTGACGTGAAAGAGTAACAAACATCCATACTTCCATCCATCCTCACAAACATTCGTATTTAAAATATTACTAGCATAGTACTACTACTGCTATTACTAGTAAGAGTAAAATATACTTAAAATTTTAATGAAGTACTTTTTGGAAGTCATCATCTCCTTAGCTTTTATCCAACTATGTCGGGATCGGCTTTCAGTCTTACCGGATGCAACTAAAAACAAGTATTTTACATGGAACGACTGCATATTATCTGACCTCCATCATAACCCAGTTAGTACTACGTAATGTCTTGGTAAGACGGTTTGACAGATTTTCCAACCACTAATTACTACTTTCATAACTGTCAAAGACAACTGACAGCCGGGACCAACGGCTTGATAATTATGCTTTTTGCACTACGGAGTGAAATTGGTACATAATCCTTAAAGTGAGTTTAATAAATAAATAAATCAATTTATTTCAGGCATCAAAGGCCCATACATACTATACACAAATAATCTTAAATTTATAAACTAACACATATTTTACAAAATTAAAAAAATAAAAACTATTGCACACGAGGTGACGGCTTCGTGTTTAGCTGCGAGTTCGGTATCCTTCCACGAAAACGTCGATACACGACACCCTTCGGCCAAAACTCTTCTTTGAGGAAGGTGTCCAATTGACTAGTCGGCACCCGCACCACAAATGACTTAAAATTAATGTCATGGCGTGACTCCAACTGCACGACTCTCAAAGTCCAGTTTGTCTTCACAAGTACATACTCCAACGTTTGACGTTTTGAGTTTGTTACGTCTTTACGCATAAATGGAAAAAACCGATTTTGAAGTATTTTGGTACAGGGATAGTTGGGAACCTGGAGACGGCCATCGACTAATTTTAAAAAAATGTGAAAAAAGGGGGAAAACATTTATATGGGTCTTTTCGCAGTTTTCAAGGTAGGAAAAAATCGCTACACACACTCTTTGTTACCAACGAAAAATACGTGCAACTCAGGAAAAGGGAACCCCGTAATATCCCGAATTTAACGCAAGCGAACAGCTAGTCGTTATATATTTAAGAATGTCTCGTCGCATATTTTTCAATTTTAACGTGAAGTCGCTGGACTTGTCAGCTATTCACAAAGCATACGTCATTAATAAAATCGCTATCCGCTTGTAACTTAGCCCACACCAAAAAATTTCACGTCCCAGGACAAATGATGACATGCAATATGCCGCGCCTGAGTCCAAGTTTGGCCTTTAAAAATACTGGACTACCCGCAACGAGTCCCTGTGGCCGAAGCGAAACATTTTTATCACCAACTCATTTTTAACTCATTTTTATTATTTATTTTTATGGCCGGAGAGAATTTTGTATGGTATGATGGTGGTCAGCTTTATGTGTTACGTCAGAAGAAAGTTATGGAATGTATTTTTAAGATGAGTGATGGTATTACTGAGTAATATGACGATGCTATTTTGATTGTTGAAGGCGTGATTTGATTCATTCAATCCTGCACACATGAAAGATATTTTTCTTCTAATAATCTTTTCTTTTTTTAAACGACATCAATAAATGAGGGTTTATTTATTTCTTTATTGTCTGCAAAAACGATAAAATAATTTGAAAGGCCCAAAATTTGGTCTAATAATATAAATATATTAAGAGAGCGTGGCGAAGGACTGACCATGTGTAAAAAAGGAGAACCGATGACCGAAGGAGACCAAGTCTCGGCGACCTTAGTGTGGAACAACCAGCTAGACCGTCAAGTGACGACAGGCCGTGTCGGCGGCGCGTTCGTGTTCCACGCGTGCCTGAAAGAGATGTCAGCAAAGCAGACGGCCCTGCCAGGGCCACCGCCTGCCGGGGTTGCGGGTTGTTCGAAAGAGATACCGCGGCTCCGGGAGACAAAGGGCAAAAGAAGGAACATGGGAGTAAAAGCTTGACATTTTGTCTGGGGAAGTGTTTTGATAATATGCCATCCGCAAACAGTGGCTGTGGGGTATTCTGGATGAGAAAAGTTAAGAATAGGGCGCAATGGCCTAGTTAAGGAGTGGTCTATGATCGGCAGTGGACTGCAATAGCCACGTTTATCTATATGAGGCCGGAGTCGGGTCGGTAGTAAACACGCCGGTGTTTCGTACCCGACTACTCTGAGAAGAAACAGCCGAAACATCAAATCTTAGTGAACTTACATGAGGACTATGCAGACTAGTGTCTGAAATGGTCTTTTTAAGAAAGCACCACACAGATTGAGTGGACTTGTCCAGTCAGTGCAAGCATTAGTCAGTTATCGTGTAGCTCGGCTTATAAATCAAGGAGCTTAACGAAACGACGAACAATACCAAAAAAAGAACATTTGTGTAGGTCGCTAATAGTACTCAAACTGCCAGATAATCGAAATTCAAAATAATGCGAATGTCCTTAGCAGTAATGTAACTAATTATTTACACCACACCCTGAATTTAGAATTAACATAAACATGACCATTCAAAACAACCTTTTAACAGCTGACTACATAGATACTGACATTAAAATGACTCACAGATGAATCAGTCCATCATAATGATCATCAATTTATATCGATGACAAAAGCATTCTTCCAAATCATTCTTAGTTAGATATCTTTATGATTACTCACTGCAATGATTTTGTGTAGGATTGGGTTCGACACTATCTGTCTTCAGAGTTTAAACACTGACATAACTGAGAAGGAAGAAATCGCGCACGTTGATTATTTTAATCACTAAATGTAACTATTCGCGTCAGTTTGAGCGAATTTTGTTTATTTATTTAACGTCTCAAGGACCGCCATTTTTTACGTCAACAATCCGTCAAGCACCGGCGGGCTGGCTCTTATCGTAAGCGTAATCTGATTTTAAGACTTATCTTTACTACAAATACAATTTTAAATCGGTCGGGGTTTGGTGGCTCAAATTTGTGCCAGCGGGGCTCAACGGTAATACTTGTTTACTGGCACGTTTTTGTGCCGCTCGGGCTCTAGAGGTAAAACTTCATGTACTATAGTGGTACATAGGCAGGCTATAGGTATATGATAATAAGATAGGGTTCTAAAATTATATCTAAACAAAAACAATGTTTTCGATAACATAATATTTTTATGTCAGTTTTATTTGCCATTCTCCTCCGAAACGGCATTACCGATTCTTGTGAAATTTTACATGTGTATTCAATAGGCTTAAGAATCGGTCATTGTCTATTTAAGTATGGCCCTCCTCAGTTAATAAATATATTAAAAAAACAGAAAAACGAGAAACTGAATAATAATTACCATGACTTCTAAATGGGACTTCTTATTTTGTCTCGCATCCCGCGTGTGATTCGATTCAGAGAAAACATACCTGAAACAAAAGAAAAAGAAACATTATCAATTATTTTTTAACGAACTATACAAAAAAAAATCTTAGAAAATTTTGAACCTCTTAATTTTGCATACATATTTAGTTGGAATGCATGATTAGACCTTTTTTTGGGGTGAGAAATCATCAAATAACTTCCCCCGCTCTGGGCGGAGCGGGGAAATGTCAGGCTTGTGCTGACTAAAACCCACCCATGTTCCTTCCATTGCCCTTTATGTTCCGGGGCCGCGGTGTCTCTTTCGAACAACCCGCAACCCCGGCAGGCGGAGCCTCTGGCAAGCCTCTCTGCTTTGCTGACATCTCTTTGAGGCGCGCGTGAAACACGAACGCGCCGTCGACACGGCCTGTCGTCAGTAGACGGCCGGACGGTGAGCTAACGATTAGCTAATTGACGTTATCTTAAATGCTAGTTATTTTTTATACCAATAAATAAGGGTATCAAATGAAAGAGTTTTGTTTTTAAACAATACGAAAAAGAGTGGTTTTTTTTTAAATAAAGAGAACAACTAATTTATGGCGGCCAAATAGAGTAGAAAGACTGCTTAGCGTTCGCAGAAAAAAATATAAAAATTTTGCTTCTCCATAAGAGTAAATTACTTACTGGAAAGTTACTAGGAGGTCATCTATAAATATCATCATTTTTAGGATTCCGTTCAAAAGGTTAAAACGAACAGAAGTCTCATAGGATCACTTTGTTGTCCGACTGTCTATCTGTCAATAAACTTTATCTCGAGAACGCGTGGAGTCATCGAGTTGAAATGAATACCAAATACTGTGATCCCTTGCAGCTATGAAAAAAACAATCCTTCTTTAGTCCACGTTTATGTTGCATTACTCATACATTCGAGAAGGAATAAAAATCTATAAGATACTTATAATTCCTCACCAAGAATCATGAAATATAGCAAGAAGCAATATCAAAGAGTTACCGTAAGATGCATCTCAAAAAAAATGTGACAAACTTATTTGCAGTTGGTAAACACCGCGACCTATGTCGATGTTTAGCGACAACAGTTTTTAGAACGGTAAAGTTAAGTTTGTCCTACAATACAACATAACTTTTCTATCAAATTAAATCAAAATATTTCATTTAGGCCTACATGGGCACTTATAAAACGTCGAGAAAAGATGCACGGTTCGGGTTGCTCGCTCGCTCGCTTTCCTATGGAGAAGAACCGGCAAGAAACTCTATGGTTACTCTTTTAAAATCATTTGGTTTTACAATGTTTCGTTACAGCAAAGGTCGGTACTTTCATTAGTTACCTACAAGTTTGTAGAGAACCCTCAGAGCGCGAGTATTTTTGTAAACAGAACGAGCAACAACATATTCATACAAAAATAAGAATCCATATTGAAACATACAACAATAATAAAGCATAGCATATAACAATGATATTAATTCATTTCCACAGTTTTCTTGGGACTCCTTATTACCCTGTTCCACGATTTGTTGTGTTTGCAAGAAAACTGAATAAGTAAAGGAGAAAAAATATTACGGTACCTTTTTGACGTGATAACGTCTTTAAAATCGTTTTAGTCGGGTGACATGTTCAGAAACTTGTGTCACACCAAAACCTCACAAGCGACATTTCATAAAGATGGTAGCGCCATCTGTTACTTGGCTCGAAAAAAAAACTTTAAATTAGTACTTAATTTCATTTTAGATGTCACTACTGGTGATAACTTATATCACCAATAAGACGTTATCACGTAAACATCTCGATCGTAAACCTACTTTACAAACAACCAATTTTTATCATTATTTTAACAGCGTCTCCAGTGTTTGTTTGGTGTTTTAAATGGTTCCAACTTCAGATATTTTTTTCGAGTAAATTTTTTGATTGTTTTTATTATCGTGCGGATTTCAGCACCTATGCGGGATTGCCCCGTATGCAGAAAATCTCGCGAGCGGGGGAAGTTATTTGATAATTTGCCATCCGCAAAAAAACCCTTTTAATTCCGTGTGAATTCGCGAGCCATTAAGTAAATATTTTTTGTAAATAGGTTTTATGATAACTATTTATGAACAATTGTCGTGACTTTTGCAAGAAGTTCCAGGTAAGCTAAGAGACAGTAGGATTCATAACCGAGAATATTTTTAGCAAACCGCTTCGTTAATTTTATCATTATTTAAGCTGCAAGAGTACTCATATCAAGTTAATACTGGGTACTACTGGCTGAAAAAATTAAAAGAGAGGCCGTGTCAGTTCAGCTCCCTTTGCGGCCCAAAGCCACGGCCTAACCTTTTCCTGGGCGGAGCGGGGAGGTGGGGTGTGTCAGATTGTTCTGACTAAAACCCACCCATGTTCCTTTTTTTGCCCTTTATGTTTCGGGGCCGCGGTATCTCTTTCGAACAACCCGCAACCCCGGCAGGCGGTAGCCCTGGCAGGCCCCTCTACACGGCCTGACCTAAGAATAAAATATACCACTGTAGCACATTGATTGTGCTCTAAAACTAATGCATCAAAGACTGTCCACGCCAGGCTATTATCGACTATAATATCATCCTAGCTTCCTCATCCATAAAATAAAATGGCCATGCGATATAAAAGAAAACAAAAGAGTGGCCATTATTGGAATCACCCGATATCATCAGGGGTTGTCAACATTCGGTAGCCGTTTACATGACAACATATCGGCTATACACGACGAGTATAATCTGACCTTTCATTGTATAAAAAGCCTGTATCGAATGTAAAAATAAAAGTCCAATTTTTTTGCGATCATTTTTGTACGGGACCATACGACAGTTTAGTCATTAAGAGGAGCTCTTAAAAATCGAAATTAATCGGTTTATTTTATTTTTTCAAGTTTTATAATGAACTTACTGGCGCCCGCGGTTTCGCCCGCGTCATGATAAAAACAGTATCCTATGTGTTATTCCAGACTATAATCTACCTCTGTGCAAAATTTCATCAAGATCCGTTCAGTCGTTTTTTCGTGAAAGAGGATCAAACATACATACATTCTCACAAACATTCGCATATAATATTAGTAGGAAGGATGCATATTTTAAATGTACTTATAACTTTTGAACCCCCAGATAACTTACTCCAGATCACTAAAAATCGATTCCTAGTAGGTAGCAACTAGGTGCGTTTAAACCACCTGGATTAAACTTTGGGCTGGTTATGGACACAAAATTTGGACTATTTTCCAGTACCATGTAGGTGGAGCTAATGACTAAATAATGACAGCCGCTCGCGTCGATGTTTAGGTTCGCTTCCCTAGGTTGGTCTGTGGATGGGTGTCTCAGAGAGCATGTTAAGCCGTTTGTCCCAGCTGACACTTTTAAATCTCTCACAGTCTTTACAGATAATCAATGTCCCGAAAGTCTGACAAATAGTTTTACCAAGGGGTTGCGCATCCCCCAGTACTAACTGGGTTGTAGAGGTCAGATATGCAATCCCTCCATGTAAAATACTACAGCTGCAAGACTGGAAGCAGACCCCAAGAAAGTTGGGAAAAATCTAAGGACATGATGATTTTTCAGTATCACTAACATTATCTGTCTTCAAGTCTGGTCAATTAGTACCTTTAGCTGACAAACTTATATGTATGAATGCTATGTAACAGGTCATTTTACACCCTGTGTCGAGCGAGGCCAGGTTACACTGGATGAGTAGAGCATGTTTTCGTCGTATGTACGAATTGCGTCGACGATGTAATAAAATGTTATTTATCATCAACGTTCGGCCTTCACTAAATATATCCACGGGATTAAAAATTGACCAGTGTGGGACGGAGTTCTATCGGAACTGTCGTTTGTCGTTAAAACGGGGTTTAAGGAAAATGTGTCATTGGTCCAACAATTTTTTATAGATGGGTATCTAATTCTTGATAGATGTATTCATTGATTATGAATTTTTATTTTATTTTATTTTATTTATTTAGGCAACCAACAGCGATACTTACAATATATTACAAATTATTTTAGTTACAGTTTAATATGGCTAATAATAGGTTTCCCTGTGTACCTGGGATTTAATGTATGTACAAACGGACTTATAAAATATTATAATGAAATTAACAATGACGATACTACACATATAAGTTAAAAATAAAATTTCGAAAAAGTAACACTTTCAGAAAAAGAGATTGAATGTTTGTTTGTCATTTATTTGCCATTTATGAAGATGGATGGATGTGTGGATGTATGGTTGTTTGTTACTCTTTCACGTAAAAACGGCTGAACGGATCTTGATGAAATTTGGCACAGAGGTAGATAATAGTCTGGAATAACACATAGGATACTTTTTTTTCGAACATCACGCGGGCGAAGCTGCGGGCGTCAGCTAGTAAGAAATAAGTGACTGCTGAGAGTGAAGTCCGATTCCTGAGTAGGGCTAAATGCTATTAAGTTTTTATCAATTTATTAAAACTTCATTTAAAAAAACATTGTTCAAAGGCGGACTGAATGAATTGTGCATTTTCTACCAGTCAACTATAAGGTGATGCAGAGACAAAGACATAGTAGGTGCTATGTTTTTCTCATTAAGTATGTTTCAGTGGCATCGACCGAGTCTGGATTTATGCCCGGTTGGTGGCAATAATCCTTATTACATGAAGTATGGGTTTTCTATTGGATACACCTCTGCCATATCCTTTTTTTTGGGGGGGGAAATCATCAAATAACTTCCCCGCTCTGAACGTAGCGGGGGGACTGTAAGACTTGTACTGACTAAAACCCACCCATGGTCCTTCTATTGCCCTTTACGTTCCGGGGCCGCGGTATCTCTTTCGAACAACCCGCATCCCCGGCAGGCGGTGGCCCTGGCAGGCCCCTCTGCTTTGCTGACATCTCTTTGAGGCGCGCGTGAAACACTAACGCGCAGTCGCCACGGCCTGTTGTCAATAGACGGACGGACGGTGAGCTACCCATTGCTCACCGTCCACTGGCCCGCATCTACGGTGGCCGGGAGTCGTCTCGCCGCGCCCGACGTCCGGGGCGTCTCCCGCGGCGGCTGGGTTGGTTTGAGGTTCTCTCCCTCAAACGCCCGGCCAACTCCTTCGCTAGCATGACTTCTGGCATACCCTTCAGTGACTACAGGCGAGATGTTATGATGTTATGTTTAGGACATAAGTATACATAATATATCGGTCGCATACATTTTACATCTTTATCGTCCTTATGTTGATGGGCTGTCTGACTGGGCTCTTTAGATGTGTGTAGGTCGTTACTGTCTTCATAATGAGCAAGGACTTGATATATATCACAGGCACAAGGCAGTCACAATGCCAGAAGGCAACAACGTTTGCGTATTACACCTAGGTTTTTTCCACAATGACTCATCTACCAGCGGAGCGGGGGGAGTATACGACTGTTACTGATTAAAACCCACCCATGTTCCTTCTTCAGACCTTTATGTTCTGGGGCCCGGTATCTCTTTCGAACAACCCGCAAACCCGTCAGGGAGTCATCTCCCTTTCATTGCATTTTTTGTCTATCAAAATACAGGTTATTACCTACTATAGTTCAAAAATATAGAGAAAAGTTTAGAAAAAAAAAATGTTAAATACCATTGTCCGACATCTGTGGTGTAAAAATAACTCATTCCATTCACAACCCAATGAGGGTGGTCGCTTATTTCACAACATAAACCAGATGACCGTTTTTTATTATGCCATTTGCTAAAACATTTATTTTTACAGCTTTTCGTAAAAAAACGTCGATCGTTAAGAAAAAATAGAAACCGCACGTAAAGTTTTTTTTTTAAACCGAGTCAACTGTACTAATAAACCTAATTATAAAAATATAAAACTTGAATGACTGCAATAGCGATTAAAGAATTATGTTACACCGGAGTGTACCAAGAATTTTTTTGCTTATGATCGCCTAGACTGCGTTTACAGTAATTGTTTGTGAATAGTACTGTTACAATACGACTTAAAAAAAAAACATACTCCAACCATAATTGACGGGCGTTAGACTCCCCCGGTCCTCAGCCCGTTGGCCTCGTCGTTATGGAGGTAGTAGATCGGCCGCAGCCTCCCTCCTCCTACGACCAGTGCGCTGTCGGCGGGAGGGGAGAAGGCTCAGTGCTTCTCTCTCCCATTCGACCGTCTCCTTCGCAAAGATAACTTCTTCGCAGAAGGAGACGACCTCGTCCCGTGACGCTGCGCTGTCGACCATAATGGTAACTCTTTCGAACAACCCGCAACCCCGGAACAACCCACAACCCTGGACACTGTTAACTCTAGAATCCAGTGATGACCAGTATCAGTTTTATTAGTGGAGTTCGTTCTCAAATAAACAAGACTAAAATCCTTCTTTTTACATAAACCTGAGATCTAAAACTAATTAGTCTTAAGAACATTGTTTTTTCACGTGGTTTACAAGACCGAACACATATTAACAAGTCCCCCAATTACGCGATTTGATGAACGGCAAACATAGATTACATAGCAAAACGTCAAGCAAACGTAACTGTTAATGAAACTACGTTGATTAAGCGTACTCCCGAGCAACTGACAAGCCAAGCAGTGTAGTCTGACAGATGTGACAGCTGTCAAACAAATGTCACCCGTTCGCGACAACTGTGTTTGTGTTATAATTTACGTCTTAGGTGGAGGACAATGCTGATTTGTAGTTGGTTTAATGGCGAAATGTAGTTTGGAATTATTTGAATGCGAAACGAGTAATACAATACAAGTTCTTACAAATATATTATTTTTCTTCATAAGTGAGACAGAACGTGCAACGTTTGGATTATTTATTTATTCAATTTGTAATCAATGTGTGTGTTTATTTGAGACAATGAAAGCTGAAATTTTGAAGGTATATGTATATCGCGTGACAGTGCAAGATGTCATGGAGCTGATCTGATGATGGAGGTGGAAGGTAGCTATAAAGGCTCCGTTATAAAACTACATAAAACCATCAAGTTTGTGCTCGTATGATTCGTCTTGACGAGTATTTTTAAGTTTTAATTATTATTAATTAATTATTTTTTGAGACTTGGAGATTATTCCATGCAATTTTTTGAATATATTTTTCTTTAAAAAACAGTTGCCATTCTTAAAGACACCCACGATACAGAAGAATTTTACGGTTTGAATATTGGAACTTAGATCTATACACAAAAAGCCAGACCCGAAACAACTATCTGCCGATCTTGCAAATATTTGTTCCATGCGAGAATCGACGCCGTGACACGCAGCGCAGTCAATCGTTCAGCCACAGCGACAACCTTGCCGCCAAGCGCAATGAAGGGGCAAGTCTCTTATAAAAGTCATAATATCCCAATAAAATCATTCACATTCCTAATAAAATGTGACTAGGGGCTGTAAACATTCCCAAGGGATTCTAAAATCTTTAACGATAGCCCTTGAACATTCGCACGATACCCAACGGTGTGACTAAAGCCTGGATTTACGAAAAAAACCGCATTTTACGATCAGCGCCGTTCCCAACCGCAGTCGTAAAGTACATTCGAAATAAACAAGTACACTTACAAATTAAATTATTTCTGAACTTTAACTGCGAATGTTGTTAACACCGCACTTTGGTCCTATGTGTTAAAATTCAGTGGCTTTAGAAAGTGAAAAAGCGAATTTGTTTTTGTAAAAATGTTGGCGATTTCTGGCCGAAAAATAAAATGATAAAAGATAACTTTTTCTAATGTTTTTGGGTGTTTTTATGTGTCCATTTTGGGCGATTTTGAACTTTAATTAATGGTTTCGTTAATTTGGCTTATTTGAAAATATGACTAAATATTTGCTTATATCGATTTCAGTTGGAATAATATTGAAAAAAAAGTATCCCATGTGTTACACCAGACCATAATCTACTATAAATTTCATCAAGATCCGTTCATCTGTTTTGATGTGAAAGAGTAACAAACATCCATACATCCTTCCATCCTCACAAACATTCTCATTTATTATTTTAGTAGGAAGGATGATGGAATGGCATCTGACAGGGGAAAATGGAAGTAAAAAACCTGTTAGACCGCCCCGTTACTAGGGACAAAATAAATAAATAAATATCTTGGGACAACTCACACACGGCTATC